>JAKELP010000029.1:13308214-14642500 GCA_029929735.1 Mimosa pudica | reverse complement strand
GCAAAGATGGTGGGTGGGGATGGTTGTTGGCGGGGGAGTGGTGTTGGGGTTTTTTGTGGGGAAGCATAGGTGTGGGTGGGGGGGTGGTGTTATGGGTCAGAGGTGTGGGTTGAGTTTGATAGATGATTTTGTATGTTCACCGTGTGTTTTTGAGGTGGTGGTATTGGGGTGAGCGACGATGGTGAGTGGGTGTTGGGAACGCGGGGGGAATGGTGTTGTAGGGGTAGTTTTTTGGAGGGGGAAAGGTGTGGGAGGGAGAATTGTGTTGGGGAGCGGAGGTGAGGGTGGGGGTTGGATAGATGAATGTGTGTGTTCACCTTGTGTTTTGGGGGTGGAGGTTTTTGGGGAGCGAAAATGGTGGGTGGGGGATGGTGAGGTTTATGGAAATTCTTTTTTCTATCATAGTTAGTAAAGAGATTAATGAATTAAAATAGATATTATTGGTTAATTAGGTAATTAGTAACAGAATGTTACATAACGAGGTATGCATCTCAATTTTAAAACAAACTTTCCAAGATCTTTGAACTTGTGTGTGTGTGTGTTGGAGTTAAGAGAGATTATCCAGATTTTAATTCAGCCACTTGCAATAATTCAATGCATGTATAAAATTTCATTTTCAAATTTCTCCACTATTTTCTTCGCATTTCTCTAGTTTCAACTTGTGGCACATCAAACCAAAATCTAAAGAGCTTTTAAAGCTTGTAATGGGGCTAGGGGTTCAAGTGTTTAGCTAATTGAAATAATGGTATAAAGGAATTCAAATATCTTGAGATAAATGAATACATTTCATTAGATTCACTCACGCACAGAATTTTCTTCCAAGAAGCTTAATATTCCCCAAACTTATCTCAAATTGATTCTTTGGATCCCCGCAAAGGCGCCAAAACCTGTTCGCACCGCAAATGCACGGGTCGCGCCATGTAATAAAGTGATAACAAAAGATCGTTCCCTCAGGATCGGGATACAAATTCGTCGGTCAAGCAAGAGGTTTGGTGACTAAATTAAGGTGGGTTAACCATAAAATTACTTGAATGTCAAACACGTAAAAACTTTTTTCTAAGAATGAAATGTGATGTCAATTATGACTTTAAAATTACGGAGTTTATTTTGCTAATTGTAATAAGATTTTAATAATAATCAATACTTTTATTGTCTCCATTTCAACGCATAAGGCTAAACCCTAAACCCTTAAATCTTAAACCTTACAAATTTTTTTTTAACTAATTTCAACAAATTTTTGGGAAACGTGATTCGATTAACTTCGCCTTATAATACATGGGTTTAAGGTTGCTTCACTTGACTTTTAGGTATCTATAGGGTTCAAATTATCTCTGTGTCCCTCCCTTTTGGTAGCTCTTTGCATCCTATTCATACTCATTAATATTAATCCAAGAGCTCACAATACACCACATCATCATACTATTAAGAATAAAAAACTGAATTATAGTATAAATTGATAAAGAACTTTGAATCATTTTTAAAGATTTTTTAGCATGAAAATTTCAACAGTGATCTAGATCTATCTCATTTTAACTGAGGGATCTATAAGAGATACAATTTGATCCAATAAATTATAAAATACAAAAGACTTGTCTCAAAACTTGGCAGTTTTTTATATCTCACTTACAAATTTGGTAGAGTTTTTTTTAGTTTAATTAAAATATTTGGTAGTAGAATTTTACTATATTTTGTGGTTCTATCTCACTTAATTTATATCAGGATGTAACTCTAATAAACTTGGGAATTAAAGTCAGAAGTCCAAAAAATTGATTCTCAACTAAAAGAAATAAAAAAATGAAATAGTTCAAAGCTGTTCAATATCTATAAAGTATATATAAGTTAAATTTCTTTTGGAGAAAAACATGATGATTTGGTGCACAAGAAGCTCTTGCATTAAAATCTCAATGGGTATAATGTAAGATAAGGAGAGACGTAGAGGGGAGGTCACTAAGAGTATCCCAACCCGTATATATAGCCAAAAACATTTAGTCTCATATCCGTATATGTCCGTTTTTAGAGCTCTCAAATTTCAATTTTTCCAACAAAAATCAATAGAATGTTTCTTATTAGGTACTACTTGAAGTTTGTTGGTAATATGTTTGTGGATTGGGTTCTCGCTTCTAGCTTCCTGAATAATGGAGTACATATATTCAATGCGATAGTTGTATAATTTAGTTTAAGGTTAAAGGTCATTCTTGCTCCATAAGTGTGTACAAGGTATCATATCTTTCTAGACGTATTTTTTTATCTAATTATGCCCCAAAAGTGTGTTGACTGTTTCCTATATGTCATGTACTGTTAAAAACCTCAAGTTGACGGTTGAAAACTAAGATGTTGACCATTAATATTATAACAGTAAACGACTAATATGATACACTTTACATACTTTTGGAGCAAAAGTTGATAAAAAAATACTTCCACTAGGGAGATATATTACTCCGTATGCTTCTGAGGAAATATGACATTTAACTCCTTATTTTATACTCCCTCCGATACGTAATGTAAGAGTCTAAATTTTGAATGGTTTTGGTTCAAAATATAAAATCATACCCTTATATTCTTTCTTCATTTAATTCAATTTCCCTACTTTGATCATTTACTCTCTTTCATATTTATTAATTCTTATACACTTCTTTCCCTTAACAATATCATAATAGATATGGTAATATCAAAAAAAATTAACTTCAAATAACCAACTAACTTTTACATATTTTCTTAAGAGTTTTTTTTGGATGAACTCTTATATTATGGATTAGAGGGAGTAATATATTCTAACATTCCTTTTAATTTAAAGTCTTTTTAATGACCCCACCCCACTTCTACTTTACAATTATTCATTGTAATATCTCAAGGTTATCAAACAAATCTAAGGTTTCCTTGAAGGCCTTCAAGTAGTGTATGATATTAGCCTTTGAGCTGATCACATGGGACGATATCATCAAGTGCTAATTCCCTACATTTGACAAATTTGGCCTACTAGGTTGACTAGCTACAAAATTATTTGATATACACAAATTTAATACTCTCTCGTTTCATTAATATGATATTAAGGGTATCTTTATTACAACTTATAAAATCATGGTTTGGAGTCAAAATGACCTTTCAAAACCATGGTTTGGGGCTCAACCATGATTTTATAAGATGTACGACCAAACGGGCTCAAGTTGATTTATTTGAGAATATTAAAAAAACTCGATAGGTTACATAATTATAATTGGATGTTACATTCAGATTATATATCAGAATAAATAAATTACTTTGGAGAAAAAATTATAAATATAAATACATGAGAGAAATTTAATTATTTTGTTACATTAATCACCTCAAACAAGTCAATGTTATCTTATATTCCTTATAGTCTTAATTATAATAGTCAATTGGCTTTTTGACAAATTAAGGATGTGAAATTTACCACTTTAAAATTATTGATATTTTCTTTATTATTAAAAATAATTTATTTAATGTATATACTAAAATATAATCTAATTACATGTGATATATAAAAAAATTGTGCTTGGAATATAAAAATTGGATATCGAGTTTAATTAGAATTTTAGAGACAGATCGATGCTGAGTCGGCCAAACCATTATGTGATATACTTGGAAAAGGAAGACTATCTTGATCGAAAAAAAAATTTAGTATATATTGAAAATTTCAGTACTTGTCATATTAGCTTACTAGCTCCAATGATTTTCGGTTGTATGATTGTCATCCTTCAAGAAAGTATTTAGATATCCTAAAGAGTATTCAATGTATCTTTTTTTGTTGATGTTGATTAATGACATTTCATTATCTTTCTTGCTCTTGTTGATTACTCCCAAAGGGGTTCAGTATAAATGTTTTGGAGCATTGGGCCGAAATGATAATATTTTGGCCCAATACAAAGGGTTCATCATACATGGTACCGTGAATTTTGATGTATTGGGCCCAAATAACAAGGCCTAAGATATTTTTATGGTCAGCTATTTCCATTGATAAATAAGGGTGTAACAATAAATTTGTTATTAACTCCCTCCCATACACACCCTAATAAAACCCTTTGATACTTTTTTTTATAAGGTTAGCTCCTGTTTAGCAAGTTTCATGGCATTAAGAAAATTAATCAAATAGGGTAATTTAGACATTGGGCTATTTTACCTGAATGAAAACAATACGAATCTTATTGGGTATGCAGATGCTGGATTTAGATCTGATCCATATGTTAGAATATCATAAACAGGTTATTATATTTACTTGTGTTGGTATAGCGATATCATGGAGATCTATGAAACAAACTATATCAGCAACATTATCTTACCATGGAGAAATTGTTGCATTGCATGAAGCGAGTCGAGAGTGTGTATGGTTGAGGTCACTAATACATAATGTACAAACTACTTGCGGTTTATCTTCTAGTAAAATGAGCACACATAATACTGCATGTATCTCCCAATTTAAAGAAGGCTACATCAAAGGAGATAAAATTAAGCACATTTCACCAAAATTCTTTTTCTTCACTCGAGATCTCATGGTGAAATTGATATCACCAAATCCGATCAAGCGAAAATTTAGCAAATATGTTAACAAGTCAATTCAACACACGTTCTCATCCTTATGGGTCGTAGCCCCTTTACTGGTCGGAGCAACTATCACATTAGTAACTAATTGTTTTTTTCTCTCTCACTAATTATCCCTAAAGAAAATTGAGAAGAGCATTGTCCGTTCCAACAGTCAAACATGAACTGTGACGACGACCAATTCATACTTCATTGTCCAATTCAATTCTATTCTACTCAATTCCTTCCCGTTTCTATTCCATGTTCGATACTTGATTTTGATTTTGGTTTTCTTCAACTGTTGTCTTGGCCCCATCTTTGACAATTCCTTAAAAAATCTTGGATTCTCTCATCAGCCTTCATAAAATATTCTACGCAACCCAAAGCCTGGGCTTTGATCTGTGTTCTTGGACTTTTTGGTTTGGTAGACTCGGAAAAGATGAGTGGGACTGAGAATTCAAAGTATGTGGGGGCGGATCGATTACTTGTTTCTATTAAGGAGATGTCGGATTTACCTGAGTGTCGAAACGTTTGCAAGAGGATGTATGGGAATTTGGTTAGGAGGGTAAAGTTGTTGAGCCCATTGTTTGAGGAAATTAAGGACGGTGATTGTGAGCTTGTTAGCGACGAGCATATGAGATCGTTTGAATCGCTGGCGAATGCTGTGGATTCAGCCAGGAGCCTTCTCCAGTTCACGAACCAAGGGAGTAAGCTTTATCGGGTATATCTATCTAGCTGCAACCTTCTTTCATTCTTTCCTTCCTTAACTTGGGAATGGATTATTGGAATATTTTTAACTTTCCTAATTTGTCTCTGTATTGTATTGTATCCTAAGTTTAGTTTCCAAATGACTTTGTGTTACTTATTCTCGTTTTGTTTATTATTTTTGCGTCCCTCCGTCTGGGTTGTGACTTGTAAAGTAATGCAATGATTATTCTTCGTGTCTCTGAATATGTTTGCTCCAATGGTTATTTTGTGTGCACTCGCGCGCGATATCCAATCGCTTCATATGACAGGATCTCGTTAAAGTTTCTGTCCGGTTGTCTGATGAAGAAGCATTTTGAAGCAGCCGATCATATGCTAGTGTGATGTAAAACAATCCTGTGTTAGAACCCACCCTTCCCTTTCCCTTCCATCACCTCATACCAAACAAACAGGCAACAAAAGTTTTGATAATATATACATATGTATATATCATCCATCTGGCTCTTGCTCTTGATTTTGATAAAAGTTTTCCTGCTACTTCACAATTCCCACTGCAGCATAGTTTTCTATCTGCAATTAACAGGCAACAAAAGTATAAACTTGCTTTTGTCAGGCTTTCATATCGCATCGCTGTGTTAGGATAATAAAACTGATAATAAGCAATGCTGAGTATTGGGTCTAGGTGTTTGTATTACCCATCTGAGTTAGTTGTTAAATGACAGTAGCTGTTGCGGTTAGTTAGAAACTGGGGATTAGTTAGTGATCAGAAGAGTTCCAATTCTAAAAATTAAGGACTGTATACCGGTAATGATGATTTGTGAATGAGAAAATACCTCCTTTTCCTTCGTTTTCATCTTCTTACCTATATTCCTCTGATTCCTCCCTCTCTTCATCTGTTATTACCTCTAAACCTCTGAACTAAGTTTTAACATTTTCTATAAACTGTGAGAAATCCCTACTAACATAATAGTCAACCCAGTTCTAGTCCTTACAGGTGTTGGGAAAGGGAATATACTAGGCAGTCTTACCTCTGTTTTATGTAGAGAGGCTACTTCAAACCCACGGCATCAGACCCCACAGTAAATGGGCTTACCATTGAGCCAAGTCTACCCTTCAGAAAACGCTATTAACATAAAACAAGTTTTTGTAGTTCACTATTTTGTTATTTTTACATCCTCATCTGTATACTGCTTATTTGGAAAAACACAACTTATCTTGGGCAATGTCTTTGATGTTAATTTTATTCAAATCTTAGCCCTGCTCTAGTTCCTCTACTTCAGTTTTGCTTTTGAATCAAGTCAGTTGATATAGACTTTTTATATTAACTTAGTAGGCTGTTGTTATCTCACAGGCTTTGCAAAGGAATGAAATAGCAGAAAAGTTCCAACAAATAAATGACCAATTTGAAGCAGCAATTAGTGTGCTTCAATATAAAAAGCTTGAGATTTCAGAGGAAGTCCGCGAACAGGTAGTTCTGTTCAGCTTTTCCTGAAATTTGATCATATCAGAAACAATTTAATTGTGCTTCACACTTGGTATTTATACTAATCATATTTGACTGCTTTACATTACAACTAAAACAATGATAATATTTGACCAAGAGAAATAGCTGTATTAATTCTTGGATTGTTATTTACCACAACTGTTTTAACTGTTCCAGATTGAACTTGTGCATGCTCAGTTTAATAGAGCAAATGCTAGAACTGAATTAGCTGATTTACAACTAGATTCAGATTTAGCTGTAGCGCAAAAAGAAAATGACCCAGATCCTGTAATACTCAATAGGCTTTCGGAGAAGTTGCATCTGAAGACTTTAAATGACCTTAAGAAAGAATCAGCTGAGTTACATGAATTGGTGATCACAAGTGGTGGCGAGCTAGGGGACTCTATTGAGATGATGTCATCTCTTCTAAAGAGACTGAAGAAATGTGTGCTTAATGAAAACCCTGAGGTTTACTCCCGTGATGTTGAAAAAAATTCAATGAAGCACAGATCTCCTATAATTCCTGATGATTTTAGATGTCCAATATCTCTTGAATTAATGAAAGATCCTGTAATCGTCTCTACTGGACAGGTATAAATCAGGTTGTTTTGCTTGTGAGATAGCTTCGTTAGTATTTGTTAAGGTTACCTACTAGTGGTTATATTTTGCAGACATATGAAAGAGCCTGCATTCAAAAATGGCTTGATGCTGGGAACAAAACATGTCCTAAGACACAGCAAACACTTTTGCACACAGCCTTAACACCTAACTATGCTTTGAAGAGTCTGATTACTTTGTGGTGTGAAAATAATGGTGTTGAGCTACCAAAAAAGCAAGGGAGCTGTAAAACAAAGAAAACTGGAAGTCTCTCAGATTGTGATCGAGCTGCTATTAGTGCTTTATTGGATAGGCTAGCAAATGGTGATATGGAAAGGCAAAGGGCTGCAGCTGGTGAGCTCCGATTGCTAGCTAAGAGGAATGCCGATAATAGAGTGTGTATTGCTGAGGCAGGAGCAATACCACTTCTTGTAGAGTTGCTGTCATCCTCAGATCCTCGAACTCAGGAGCATGCTGTCACAGCACTTCTTAATCTGTCCATCAATGAGAGTAACAAGGAAACAATTGTTAATGCAGGAGCTATACCTGACATTGTAGATGTACTGAAAAATGGCAGCATGGAAGCCAGAGAAAACGCAGCTGCAACTCTCTTTAGTTTATCGGTTTTAGATGAGAACAAGGTTGCAATAGGAGCAGCTGGGGCTATCCCTGCTTTGATTAGCTTGCTTTGTGAAGGCACTCCCAGAGGTAAAAAGGATGCTGCTACAGCTATTTTTAACCTTTCTATTTATCAGGGAAATAAAGCTAGAGCTGTAAAGGCTGGTATAGTAGCCCCACTTATGACATTTCTTATTGACGCTGGAGGTGGAATGGTGGATGAAGCACTAGCTATACTGGCAATTCTTGCAAGCCATCCAGAAGGAAGGACAGCTATTGGTCAAGCTGAACCAATTCCTATTCTAGTAGAGGTTATACGAACTGGTTCTCCACGGAACAGGGAGAATGCTGCTGCTGTGTTGTGGTCGCTTTGCATGGGAGATCTGCTGCAGTTGAAACTGGCAAGGGACCATGGTGCAGAAGAAGCACTGCGGGAATTGTCAGAAAATGGCACTGATAGGGCTAAAAGGAAAGCGGGAAGTATACTAGAACTCTTGCAAAGAATGGAAGATAATGATGATTTGTCTGAGGCTTAATCATTTTTCTTCATTATTCATTCGGATTTTTCTTTGGCTATCAACTCTTGTAAAGAATTGAAGAAGACGATAATTTGCCTATTGCTTAAAATCAAGTTTCTTCATGATTACAGTTGATATCTCTTTAGGTATTATGTCCATTTCAAGCTTTGTCAAAAGTTTATATTTTTTCTTTTGATAACACAAAAGTTAATATTCTTACAGTTGATCTTCAAGCATATTCTTCCACATCAGTTAGGTGCATTGAAGATTTTAATCCCAGTGTTTCCCGCAGAATCATTGGCATTGTATGTCCAAAAAATATGCTATAATAAGTATAATCTAGTTCATTCATGTGAGAAGTATTTGAAAGTGATGTAGGGACTTTAGTCCAATTCGTTTGGTTAAGGATAACATGGAAAAAGCTGGCGAGAATTATATTTAAGCCTTACATTTAGGACCACATCTATATCTCTAAATAGTTCTTATATTTAGGACTACAGTATAATCTTGTCAATGTGGTACGGATGTTTCCGTGGAAAGATAGTAGGGAACTCGTCGATAGGGTAGAAGTAGAACTCGATGACAGAAGTCTCTTTTTTTTTTTGGTTGCAGGTGGCAGTTGTCAGAGGAGAATACGGTGGTTAAGATTATGTAAGGGTAGGGTGAATTATTTCATTTTTTATTTTTTATAATAGATTGAAGCAAATCACTAAATTACAACAGTGAGCCTTGCCCCGGTATATTTAATGGGAATAGTCATACTGTCATAGTAATACATGACTGTACAAGTATTGTTACGTGTACACTGTACACCATATTGATGGCCGCGAACTGGAATTGGAACAATAATTGAATTATTACTCAGGCAAAAGAGGGAGCCTGGTTACACTGCCGCCACCATAAATTGACTTAATTGTACTAATCCTGCGGGACGCTGAACCAGATTTAGGCGGCTTTTTAGCATTCCCGTTCAGCCTCACAGGCAGAATCTGCAACCTGGAGTTCTGTTCACTACCTGACTTTTCAGCTGACAACTGATAGCTTTTTACAAGTTCAAGCTGCCGAGCAATTATTTCAGAGCATCGAGGAAGAAGCTCCACAGGCTCTCCTCCAGGAATCACAATGTATTCAATGGCAAGGCGGACCTCCTGTCAACAAAATAAGTTAGAAGCTAACAACATTAATCCAACTGGAGATATTTTATGCAATATATTTGATCCGAGCAACACATCATTGAAAAGGCATAAATCAGATGCACCGTTTAACCTTGACTATGAAGTTTTTCAACCAAATTTTCACATACTACATACTGGTTCTAAATATAACATGGCTTCGAGTTTTTAATGGAAATTAAGAAATCAAATAGGCCTCTTAATTTTAACAAATCTTACAAGTAATCGCATTATACAATAGTTTATGTGTAAGGTAAATTAATTTTGCATTCTTTATTTTTAAAAAAAAGTCAAAATGATCTTTTAATTAGGACCGAAGATAGTACATAACTCAGAGCGATTCCAAATTATGGAGATTGTCACCACATTTCTCCTCATAACCAATTCTGATGGTGAATCATTAAAACGCTCCATCAAAGTTTTATGCGTTTTCATCATGATCCGCCGTTGCATGCAGAATTCGCAATATCAAGGGGGAGCAATCATATACTAAGAAACAGGGCTTGTACCTCTAAGGCATCAATTTCTTCCAAAGATGGTTTTCGATTTGGTTCATCATCCTGAATTTCGATATTTAAGGAGTCACTGAACGGCTTCTTTGACATAGGGCCAAGTGATTCGAGCCCAAGGAGCATACGTACTGCCTTTACCATTTGTGCCATGGTATTCGACTGAAAAAATTGGAAATTATAAAAGGAATCAAATACCAAAATACTGGATCATATGCTGGTTCCGAAATTAAGTGGTAGTGAGAGATCACCTTAATAACAAATACAGGCAACTGGTGGAATTTTGCGACTCCACAGATCCATGGATTCTGTCGTAACTCAGAACTGAATGCTAGAATTGCATCAGCAGCTCCAACATCACCAGTTACATCTATTAGTTCCTCTAGTCCCATCACCTTAGCTACTTGAAGAAGATCAGCTTCAAGGATCTAATCTCATCAAACGAATAAACATTGTCCAAAAGAGGCATGTTAAGACAAGTCTCTGGCCATATGGTTATTACAAGTTTCATAATCATGTCAGTTGTCAATTAAGCCCAGCATTAAAGTCCTTGATATCGTGTCCAATCCCATATTAATATATCAAGCATGTACAAGTTTCAAAACAATTTACCTTGTAAGTATACACTTGCATAGGAGCATTTCTCTTGATCCCAAATCTACTAGAGCACCATTTCTTGGACCAAGTGGAGGGATGGTCTTTCTCTTGCTCACTGGATGTAACATCAATATTTCCGCTTTTTCCATCTGTTGAAGAAGATATTTCTTCTTTGTCTTTTTCAAGCATTGGATTATACTTCACCGAAGCATTGGCAAAGTCATCCCATTGACGAACTTCATACAATGGGGATTTTCCTGTAACACAATTTTTCTATTAAAAGTTCAATTCAAAAGATATATAAAAGTAACATATCAGTTAAATTTAATAGATATTCTGTTAGGGAAGCCTACCTGCCAAAATGGCATCCACCGTTGCATCTAATCTATGATGGACACGACATTCAGTTTTTGATATCATCTCTACAGCACAAGTAAACGTAGGAGGTCCTTTCCTTTCAAGAATTGTCTTCTGCACTTTTCTTTTCCTCGCTTCCTCATCTCCAAGAGTCACGCTCTATTGAAGAGAATGTTGGTTAAAAAGTATTACTTAAGTGGCAAGCTCACATGTCCCTTCAAAATATTCTTTTGAATTGCAAAATTGGTTTTCTCTTTGCAAATGGATTAACCAGAAAAACAAATCAATAGGATACAATAACAATATAAATAATGAAACAGATAAATCCTAGAACAGCTTTAGACCTCTGCCACCAACAAGAATCTGTAGAGAAGGATTTTTTATTATGTTTTCTATGGCCATCCCATGTGCCGTCCCAACCAATTGAACTCCTCTCTGAGCAATGGTACTGGCTGCTAATGCTTCATTGGCAAAGTCATTCCATGACAACTTCGATGAGGCCTCCAAGCTCCTCGTGGCGATACAACTCCCGCCTCATTTTCAAAGGCAACAAGTCCAGAAAGAGCTCTAATTCGGAAGCAGCGGAAGTGGAAGGCGTAGAGGAGCCATTTGCGTTTGCATTTGCATTTGCGGGAGGGGAGAAGCGTTCGGAGGGCCTTCGAATCGCCGGAGAAGAATGGGAGGAGCAGCGGATGGCTCTCAGGGAATGACGGCTTCTGCTTCTGCCAAATGAGGAGGAGGAGGAGGAGGAGGAGGATTTGAGGAAGGCCAGAGCGGAGGCGCGCCAAGAAGAGTGAACATCGATGATGACCAGATGCGAATTCAAAGCTCTCATTCTGCGATGCTATGCTATGCTACGTTCCGTTGTGTTGTGTGATGGATGTGAAGTCAAGATTAATGGGGAGTTCCCAGAGAAGAAGATTCCAAGGAATCTGCTGAGGGATCAGGAAGAAGGCGGTCAAACCATCACCACGTGGGGCTGCCCCTCCCATGCTGCCCACCACACGTTCCTTCACAATTTGCTTGCGTTCACGTCTTCCGCTCTTCAATTCTTTCCACCTCAACTACTTTTCTTTTTCTTTATTAATTACTTCTATAAATTAGGGATTTAAATAGGTAATCAAATAAAGCTGCCAAAATTAATTTGAGATCTCTAATAAGTCATAACACACCTAATATAAAAACAAATCGGCTAAAGTATGTTTTTGGTCTTTAACTTTGGAGAAGGTCATGTTTTGGTCCCTTAACTTTGGAAAGTATGTTTTTGGTCCTAAATTTTGGACAAAGTCATCTTTTAATCCAACTTTGAAATTTGTGTTTTTAGTCATTTTAAATTCGGTTTAAGTATGTTTTTAGTCCTTAGGTTTGCACAAAGTCATGTTTTAGTCCCTTAATTTTGGAAAGAAGATATTAAAAACATATTTTATCCTTTTTTGAAAGGACTAAAAACATCCCTTTGTCCAAAGTTAAGGGACAAAAAACACACTTTTCAAAGTTAAGGGACCACAAACACACTTTTTCTCCAAATTTAGGGACCAAAAACACACTTTTCAAAGTTAAGGGACTAAAACATGACTTTCTCCAAAGTTAAGGGACCAAAAACATATTTTAGCCAAAAAAATCCCATCAAATGGTCAAATTATTGTAGCGTCCAAAGAGACCATTATTTAATTACTCCCTCCGGTTATAAATATAAGAATTAGCTAACTTTTAATTCGGGTACTTGAAAGAGAGATGGATGGAGTGAACTATTCATAACCATATGTTGGTTACTTTGAAAGAGAAGGAACCTCAAGATATTTGAACAAAAGGAAGAAACTAATGAGAGTCTCCTCATTAGAGTTAGAGCAATTTTGAACAATATAGATACAGTGAATATTATTATTAAAGGAACTTGTATGAATGCAGTGTGGTCCAGTCACAGAATGAGGTTTGGAAGAACCCACCGCAAGGATACCTTAAACTTAATGTGGATGGAACTTTTAGATTTGGTGGTGGCTGTGGTAGAGTTCTTAGGGATGAGAATGATTGTAATATGCCTACTGATGTAGGCTAGTAGCTGTTAAGGGTTTCCCTTCTTTTTTTATAAAAAAAGAATTAGTTGACTTTTTTGAAAATCTTAAAAAAGCAAAATAAGTTAATTATAAATTGATTTACCTAATTTTTTCCTTAGAGTAGTTTATTTTACGTATAAACTAATGAATAATCTAAAAATATATCAAATATGTCATGATTTAATAATCTATTTCGCAACCTTAATCTCTTCATAAAAAAGTCAACTAATAGGTCTTATATTAAGGACCGAAGGTAATATCTCCCAAGATAAAATGACACATGTTGAAGGCCATTTTTGTACCTCAAATTTGTTATTTATTTTGGGTACACTTTGGCTAATTGTTTGGTTAAAAGTTTGAATAAGTTAAAACTTTTATGTTTCAAAGATATTTAAAATATTTTCTCTTTGAAAAATATTTCAAATCTTTTTTTCTTAAGCTAGCTTTCTAAAGTTAATTATAAAGTTATAAACTACTATTTGAAAATTCAAGTGATTATAAATCAATTAAATAGCTATTTAAAACCCAATGTTAAATTCTATTATGTTATATTGTGTTCAAAAAAAATTCTATTATGTTATATGATGCTACCAAAATTTTTCCGATTGAAACTCCGCAGGTATACGGCTTGTAAAATAGTAAAATCAAAGTCGATCCCACAGAGATTTAGATAATTTTCTAATTAGGTACTAGATTTCCTACTTTCGTTTAAGTTGAGTAAAATAAAAAATTTGATTTTATAAGCTTATGAAAAAAAAATTAATTATGATCTAAGAAAAAGTACGTTAACACGATAGAAATTCACGAATCAAGAGATCAACTTAGATAATTAATCTCTTATTTGCTTCTTAGACTTTATTCCCACTAAATTAATCATGAATTAATCAAATTAGCTAATCTAGAGTACTAGTGTCTATAAATATCTTTCGGTTTTCATTTATATCCTTAATTACCTAGATTAACTATGCAATGTCTTGCACTAATTTACTAAGTCAAATTTAAACCGGTACCGCTCTAATGTGACTATGTAGGGCTTCTAGATATATGTCTATCCGAGTCGCAAATCAGATTAAAAATATAATCCTACACTATCTAATCTCATGGTCTATTTAAAAGTCTCTCTTTCAAGTCCAATTCTAAATTCCCTGAACATGTCTAATGGTGATCAAGCACAATAATAGCAAGATTAAATAAACTAAATTAAATTAAACATAATTAATAGTGGGAAATAAAATATCTAAGAATCAAATAAGTTCATAGTGCTCTAAGTTGAATAAAGAAATTTAGCGAGACATAGGTTCAAATTCATCCCATAAATTATTAAAACTAAATCTGAAAATATAGTGACAAATAAAGTTTCAAAGAGATAAAGGATGCTTAACCAATAATTTCATCTGAATGGAGAAAATTGAAAATTGAATTTCCTCTCCTTTCGACTTACGGGCATGTGAATGAATATTGATTTCCTTTCTTCCTTTCCTCTGTAGCTTCAACTCACTTACGTGTGAATGGATGAAAATCCTCCCTTTTTCTGTGCGCGTGTATGTTCCAATTATAACAATTGAATTCTCGAAATGCGTGAGTAAATGAAATCTCCTGAGCTGCCCTTTATTTCTCTCCTTCGGCTTGTGAATACTCCCTCTGGTCCCTAATGTAAGAGTTAGTCGTCAAAAAAATGCTTCTTAAGAAAACATGTGAATGTTAGTTGAGTGTCTGAAGTTAATGTTTCTTTTCCAAAATTGTCCATATTTATTATGGTACTTTTAAGAGAGAGAAATACATAAGCATTAATAAATATGAAAGAGAGTTAGGGGTAAAGTAGGAAAAAATGCATTAAATGGGGAGAGAATATGGGGTGAGCTCTTACATTAGGGACCAAAACCATTCAAATTTTGGGCTCTTACATTAGGGACCGGAGGGAGTATTATCTAGCGTGTGTGTGTTTCCTTTCGTCAATCAGCTCTTGTACGTTGCCACTTCTCTCTTTCTTCACTCGTGAATTAGCCGTTTGCTTGTGTGTTTTTAGGCTTTTAGGGTTGGAAGAATTGTAACCAGCCTCCTCAGTCCTTCCATAATGAT
The DNA here is from genome assembly GCA_029929735.1 of Mimosa pudica. Classification (NCBI taxonomy): domain Eukaryota; kingdom Viridiplantae; phylum Streptophyta; class Magnoliopsida; order Fabales; family Fabaceae; genus Mimosa; species Mimosa pudica. Next base: position 14,627,275 of record JAKELP010000029.1, on the reverse strand, counting down.
GTATATATATAATAGTAATTTTGTTACTTTCTTCCCTCTTTTTCTCCAAAATATGTGCGTGAATCTCTCTCCTATTGACCGTGTAAATATAGCCGTTAGCTTTCTTATCCTTTGGCTTAGCTTTCCATTAATCTCTCATTCTTTCCGTTGCTGCACATGTGTTTGAATTTTTCTCCCTTCTTTTTATTTAAAAAAAATCTGCATCATTATATTATAAAATAGAAAAAAGAGTAATAGGAAATAATTACAATAAATAATTATAGATTCCCATTAAAATGAAAATTCCTTTAATAGTATTTCACTATTTTCGATTTCCTATTTCAATTAAATTTTATATGTTCAAACAGAACAATATTTTGTAATTCTTTTCAAGCTAGCATACACATTTATAAACCTCAATAATGAATAAAAATACCAATTAAATCCCACAAATTAAGCGCAAAGCACATGCTAGGCTATGTAAATATATGTCTGATCATTATACATGAATAACTTAATTAAATGTAATCTATTATAATTATATACATAATCATATCTATTGTGGTTATAATTTATAATAAATTGGCTATTACAAATGATAGTTTCCTACTTATGTAAAACACAAGATATATATTCACTTGTTACATAATATTATGACTAATTAGTTTAAGGTAAAAAGTTTATTGAAATTCTAGTATAGATAAGATTTAGTAGGCATCCCTACTATCTTAAACTATAACCTTAAATGAATTATCTTCTCTATGTTTTTTTGTAAAAATAGAACTTTTAAGAAAAGTAAGATTCAAAAGAAATATCAATAGTGACTTATTTCATTCATTATCATTTATTCTCATTTAATCCTACATAAATATGAATAGAATAACTCTTCTAATTAATCTTTTTGCGTATATAATGCCTACTATCTTTAGTCAACGATATATTCATTATCTAGGGGGTTGCTAATCAAAAAAAATTATCTAGGGGGCTATACTCTCTTTTTTAGTTCGTGTATAATGTCTTCTAATTAGTAATATATCTACTAACTAGTGGTTGACTGTACCTGAGTTTTATAATACAATAATAGGATCACAAAAGAAAAATTAATTCTTTGCAAACGGGAGTGATCCTCCTAAGCCTGAAGTACTCCAATAATATAGTATATATATAAGATACTATTCAATATTTGATGAGGTTCATATAAGGGCAATGACCCTATTTTATACCCAAAGTAATCACCCTGAACCACCCACCGCCATAAACTAACAGGTGGTACAGGAATACACCCAAAGTAACCAAACTGGTCCAAAAATGCCCTAACCCGACGATTTAGAGAGGAGGAAGTGCGATTTAGCCAAGGATGGAGTGCGATTTAGCTAAGAGAGTTGTCCATTTTGCAAAATTTTCCCTTTGTTATATTTTAGCCAAGGAGGGAGTGCGAATTCACAGTGAGATGCATGTGTAGCTCGAGCCTTTACATAAAAGACAAGGTAAAAGACAAGGTAAGGAATCTTGTGATTTTTCAAATGTCACTTTCTCTGTTTAAGGGCTGATCTCTCATGTTCCCACTTTGTATGCTTGTGTTTTTTAATTTTCCTAATTTTCCCTTTGTTATATTTTATTAGGGTTTTTGTTAAATGGGGAGTAAGGGAAACAGTAATGGTCCAGAGGTTGTGGGGAAGGTGAGGTCCGTGGGGCCAATGCTTTAGTGCAAGGTGTGCTTGAGTACATGTCATTAAGGAAAAAAATAATTGGTGAGGGGAAGGAAGAACTTGAGCGCGAACAACGTGAGCGCAGGCGTAGGTGGGCATCTTTAGGTGTAGAAACTTTTAAAGCTGATGCAGTGGACGGTGTACAAGAAGGGTGAGAGGGGGCTGCTGGTGTTAATGAAGAATCGAATTCAGAAGGGGACAGTGAAGAGGTGGTTAATTTAGAAGGCGACGGTGAAGAGGGGGCTGGTGGTGGTAATCAAGAACCCAATTTAGAAGGGGACATTGAAGAAGAGGTGGTGAATTTAGAAGGTGATAATGAAGATGTAGCTGCTGGTGGTAATGAAGAGGTTGATAGAGATGACATTGGGCATGACAATGGAGAGAATAATGGTGTGGTGCTCAGTGAAAATGAGGTTGATGATGATGTTAACGAAGATGAAGTTGATGATGGTTGTCACAGTGATTGTGAGACAGAAGAGGAAGATGAAGGAGATGATTTGGGCATTGGCACTTCTGCTAGGCCAAAAGAAGTGAGGGTTCGACCACCTCCTAATGTTTTACTAGGAAATGGGTTTTTTGAGTTGGGCAAGGCTTATGCAACCAAGCAAGAGTTGGTTGATGATGTAAATTCATATGCAATAATGGTTGGAGTAGGCGTGACAATAGCTAGAAGTGAGCCCTGCAAATTCAGGGCACTCTGCCAGGAGGATTGTCCATTTGAATTATATGCGGCTAAATCTCGTCGCAACCCAGGGCTGGTGGTGAGGACGTTAAACCTGGCGCACACATGTGGAAGGGTGTTCTGCAATGACAGGGCACAAGTGTGGTGGCTGGCTAAGCACTTCAAGCAAAAGGTGCAAGAAAGACCTAAATATCGAACCACTGACATGATGCGCGATTTGAAAGATGAGTTCAAGCTGAAGGTGAGCAGGTCCAAGTGCAAGAGAGCAAAGAGACAGATTCTTCAGGAAATGCATGGGAGTCACAAGGATCAATACAACAAGCTCCAGGCATACATTAATGAGATTATGACCGTAGATAGAGGGACAGATGTATGCCTCCAAATCAGTCAAGAAGCCTTGGAACTGGAGAAGAAACGAGTTTTCAGCTGTATGTATATATGCTTCAACGCTGCAAAGGTGAGCATGCTGTTTAAATGGTTATTGTAACATTGTGTACTTAGGTGATTGGCTGATTAGTGTGCGTGTGTATGTGTAACATTGTTCAATTTGCATTCTTCCTCCCTGCATATGAACACTGTTGTAATTAGTCTTAGGTTGTGCTTCGAAAATCCCAGCAAAACAATAATATAAGACTAGCTTTTGTGCTTAGAAAATGTGAACACTGTTGTAATTAGTCTTAGGTTGTGCATATGTTTTTAGCCTTTTGCTAACTCCTTTGTCCTCATCCGAGTAGCAAGGATGGAGAGCTGGTTGCCGGCCCTTGATTGGCGTGGACGGCACATTCTTGAGAGGATATGCTAGAGGTATACTGCTAACAGCAATAGGGATTGATGCGGACGACTCGATGTACCCACTGGCTTTTACTGTCACTCAAAAGGAGAACACCTTCAACTGGAAGTGGTTCATCGGCTTGTTAAAGAATTCCCTTGAATTAGGAGATGGATCTAATTTGACGTTGATGTCCGATATGCAAAAGGTCAGTTTAATACCTATTTGTATTTTAATATATGAAATATATGTGATACTAATGTACATGTTATTTGTGGCATAGGGGTTAACTGCTGCAGTGCGTGAGTTGCTCCCTGAGGTAGAACATCGATGGTGTGCGAGACATATATATGCCAATAGGGATGGGAATAGGCCAGGCCGGCCTGTTAAGGCCTGCAGCCTGGCCTGTTAAGGCCTGGTCTGGCCTGGTTAAAATTAGGCCAGGCTCAGGCTCAGGCCTTTTTTTTAAGCCTGTTTTAATTAACAGGCCAGGCTCAGGCTACAAAAAAAGCCTGTTAATTTAACAGGCCGGCCTGTTAAGAGCAGCCCAAGATAAAGCCGAACAGTACACAAGTGTTTTCTCACTGTCACTCTCATTTCGCGTGCGTGTTGTTTTGATTCTTGACTCTCTCACCTACCTCACCTACCAGTCAAACTAAAACAACCATTCAACCATGAAATAAAAAAATGTCTCTCATTTTATGTGTGCCCGAGTCTCTCACCTCCCATTGATAGAAAAAGTCTCTCACCTCACCAATCATGTTTCAATTCACCACCAACCTCCATTTTTCTTTTTCTCCATCTTTCTTCTTCGTTAGTCCCTCACGAGTTCGTCCTTATTAGTCCCTCACGTGTTCGTCAGTTCGACAAGATGAAGAGTTTTGAGCTGAAGATTTTAGAAGGAGAAGAAGACAAAGTTTGGCAAAGATGATGAAGAAGACGAAGTCGAAGATCTTTTCGAAAATTTTGTTTTAAGTTGAAGCAAGTCCCATTCCTATATCCTTTTCTAGAGTTTTTTTTTTATTTCTTCCCATTCCTCTTTTTTCTTGGGATGCTGAGATAAAATGTAATGAAATTAAGTAGTAATATGGAAATGAATGGATTTTTTTAAGGTAGTTTGATTTGTTTGAATTACTGATCCGAGGTTTGTTGATGTCTTGGTATATGTTAATGGTTTTAGAATGTTTACATGTATGTTCCTATCTATTTCTGGCGTTTTTTTCTGTCTTGGTTTCGGCCTGTTAGGCCTGTTTAATTTCCAGGCTTGGCCTTAACAGGCCGAGGCCAGGCCACAGGCCTGAAAAAATTATTATAAAAGGCCATAGGCCAGGCCTAAACATCATCTTGACAACCCAGGCCAGGCCTATTATGGGTGTAGCCTGGCCTGGCCTGGCCTATTCCCATCCCTATATGCCAATTGGAGCAAAAAATATTCGGGTGCCGTTTACTGCCAAAAATTCTGGGCTTGCTCACGAAGCACATTTGAAGAGCGATTTAGAGACAATCTTGATTCCTTAGGAGAGACAGACCCGAGAGCAGCTGAAATAGTTCTAGCATATCCTCCTGCTGCATGGGTAAGAGCATATTTTAGCACTAGGAGCAAATGTTGGATGCCTGATAACAATTTGAGTGAGAGTTTTAATTTCTGGATTTGTGAGTTAAGGTATTTGCCTATTATTAGCATGATAGATGGTATTAGAACAAAGTTAATGCATAAGTGGACTGAGAGTGAAACAAAGGCTGGGAGATGGAAGGGTCTTTTTAGCCCGGCCTGCTAACAGATGTTTGATGACAATAGGATGTTGTCTATGGATTGTGGGGTTGAGTGGAATGGTGATGATGGGTATGAAGACACTGAGGGCACTGATAAGCATGTTGTATTTCTGGAACGTAAGAGTTGCTCATGTCGCATTTGGGACCTGACTGGGATTCCATGTCAACATGCAATGAGTGCATTGCATCATGCTAAGATAGATCCTACTACCCAGATACATCGGTTGTACCATAAAGAGACCTATCTAGCTGGGTACAAGACTAAATTCCAGCCTATTAAGGGTGAGGAGTTTTGGCAGATTGCTAAATTCAAACCTCTGGAACCGGCCCCTGAGATTAAATTGCCTGGAAGGCCCAACAACAAAAAAAGGGACAGATCAGCCTACATGGAGAGGTACAGGAAAGCTAAACATCTTGGTCTACGCAGTGCCGCCGATGTCCCACCAGACGATCCCTCCAAGCCTGTGACAAGAATGTCAAGGAAGCATACCCCTATGACGTGCTCCAGGTGTCATCAAGAGGGCCATAACGTTAGAACTTGCACTCAGGTTGCATAAGCTCATTTCTAAACTTGATTTAATAGTTTACCTTGCATTATTGTTGCCTTTGGTAATGTAAATGGCAACCCCAGAACCTGAACCAATTGAAGATTTTGAAGCTGCCAATCATGGACAGCCATCATTTCAGCCTACTAATGAACGTGACCTTGCCGAAGAACATGAAACGGACGGAGAACTAACTCAACAATCCCATGGCACTCGAGGTGGGAGAGCCACTCGCGGTGGAAGAGCCTCTCGTGGTGGGAGAGCCACTACTGGTGGAAGAGGCTCTCGTGGTGGGAGAGCCACTATTGGTGGAAGAGGCTCTCATGGTGGGAGAGCCACTGCTGGTGGCAGAGGAGCTGTTGGTGGGAGAGCCGCTCGTGGTGGAAGACCACCTGTTGGATTTGGGATTTTAATTGCTGAAGAAACAGGGAGAACAACTTATCAGGTGATAAAAACGTGACTTAGTTTCCTTTTGAATTCAACTATAAAACACCATATATATCTCACAATATTCACTACTTTTTTCATTGAAGCATACGCCTAATGTATTAATTGACATGGATACGGGGACCGCTGAAGAGTACCTCAGTCAACATGGAGACCCGGATGTTGAGACAAGATTTCCTGTCCCTAATGAGAGGAGAATAAGGACACGAAGCATGTCTGATGGGGGAAGTAGCACAAACAATGTTGCAACAAGGGACATTCAATATAGAGGCACTGAGCATGAGGTTTCCCAACCTACCAACCTCCCATTCTCACCTCCTGGGCTGACATGGAGGGGGCACCCTGCAGTGACACTATCACAGCTCCAGCGCATGGCCAGCAGGGGTAGAGGGGCTGGCAAGGGAAGAGGAAGACCACCTTCATCTGGGATGTGAAGCTGCTGAGAAGGAACTTGCTATTTTGTAATATTTTGATAGCTAAGAAGAAACCTGATATTTAGTAACATTATGGTCACAGCTGGGCTGTAACTTATTATTTTGACAGCTGGGCATATACTTTTTTTGTAACAACTTGGCATACTTTATTTATTTTGGAAGGCAAGTGATGTTATGTAACAGCTGGGCATACATTTATGTAGACATTTTGGCCAAGTAAATGGAATGTTTTGGCAGCATTATTTGAAGCCTTATGTTTGGCCTTATATTATTTTGTCCTTCTGTTTAGGTTTGGCCTTATAGGGCAGCAGTATATATAATTGTATTCTGTTTGCGGGCATTTTGTCCTTCTGTTTAGGTTTGGCAGCTTTATTTTGGCCTTATGTTTGGTAGGGCAAGGCAGGGTAGGGCAGGGCAGGGGCTTAAATTATTTTGGCCTTATGTTTGGCCTTATATTTTGGCCTTAGGTTTGGCCTTATTATTTTGGCCTCAGGTTTGGCAGCTTTATTTTGGCCTTATGTTTGGCCTTATATTTTGACTTGCATTATGGCTTATATTTTGGCAGGGCAGGGGCTTAAATTTTGACCTGCATTATGGCTGCATTAAGTCCAAATTTTGACAGCATTATGTTCACAATTTAGCAAACCTTATCTTGCCCATGTGCCCTGCATTTATTTAGCAATTTTGACCTGCATTAAGGCATTATCTTCACATGGCAGCCATATCACACATACTTCACATGGCATTATATATCAGCCCCTGTGACTTATTTTGCCAACCATATCACACATTTTGCCTCTCTTTATCAATTGCCAAAGACTTACAAATCAAATATTCTAAAATACAAAAAAGGTCTTACTAACAACAATATGATTACATTAACTTCCATAATAGGATCTCATTACATACATTACATACTTAAAATAAGCTACACATTTTTCTTAATGCTGACAAAGTCATACTAAGTACACAAAGTCATACTAATTGACATACTTAATGCCGATACATATAACCAAAAGCACCAAAAGCTAACATGATACAATCCAACACATTGTTTCCCTCATACAACCATACATCCCAACACCAACACTAAAGTGCCTAGCCACACCACATAAAAAGCCAAGCTACAACCATGGCAACAAATACAATCCTCATTATTTCCTTGTTCTTCTTCCCAAGCTCTGCCCTTGCTGCAACTAGCTCACCTTCTAGCCTTTCAACAGTGCCCATCAGCTCCATGATTACCTCGGTAGCTCTAAAACCCATCACCCCATCATGCCACTTGAAAAACTCACACATATGCCCCTGACCCTACACAATTTCAACCTTTTTTTTACAGCTCCAAAGAGAAAAAACATTAATAAATACAAGGAAAACACATAAACCAACAAACCTGGCTAAAATTGGCACAACCATAGAACCTACGACCAGGATTCTTGTCTGTCCACGATGTGCGTAGCGGGGCCAGCTCACCGCAGTAGCATAGAGGTGGCCCATCGTCGTCGCCCTCTCCAGCTCTTAAAACTGAACCCATTCCTCTTCGGTTGCTTGTTGCTGTCAATGCTGCTGAATCCATGGGAGTATTGCTAAAATGGAAGACTTGAAACTCTCCCTCCTTTTATATGTCCCAAATCCAAAACCCTACTGCCATCAACACAAGGAAAAAATATGGTTCTTAATCCACGTGGGCAGCCAGGTGGCGAGGTAAGAGGTGTCGCGTGAAAAAAAAAATTACACGTGGGCGTCATATCACCCACCTAACGGTCAAACGTTGAAGACCGTCGGGTTAGGGCATTTTTGGACCAGTTTAGTTACTTTGAGTATATTCCTGTACCACCTGTTAGTTTATGGTGGTGGGTGGTCCAGGGTGGTTACTTTGGGTATAAAATAGGGCCATTGCCCTTCATATAATTTCTAAACATTGTATCATGTTATCTATATGGGTGAAATAACTCGCTACCAGGGGCTCTAGTCATAGCTCTTGCACTTTCTTCCTTTTATCTTTACAATGCTTCAACTATTAACTCCACTAGTTTCTTCTATTATTAATCCATGTAATAATAGATATAAGGAATTATTCTGTATATAAATCAATGTCTCTCTCTTAGTTCTAATATACTACTCAATCTCTTGCTTATATTTACTCTCATAGAGAATCCTTTTCGAATCAAAGCTCTACCACCACAGATCACCCCATATACCAGCGCCCCTTTACATATGTTTTTAAAAATGAAAAAGCGTTGGTATAGATTGCCTATACATGCGATTTAAGCGCATGTAAATGTGCAAATCTATATAGTAAGCCTATACATGCACTTTAAGCGCATGTATATTTTTTGAAGTCAAATTAGATTTTTTTAAACAATATTCAAATACCTAATATGTTGAAACTTGATATATTCTCATAAAGTTTAAGTTAAAGCATTATAAAATATTTTTTAGGTGTTGCTTTTTTAATCTGATAATTCATTATACAACTCACCATTTTGCTGTTAATAAATGTTTTACTGAATTCAAAATCATATAGTTGCAAGAATTTAGTATTTTGATATGAAATAATACAAAAACTTAATTATGAAGTTCAAGCTGTAACATATTGTTACTAATTTCCTGATTAATTCAATAATACCTTCACTTAACTATGATAGAAAAATGATTTCCATAATATCAATAAATCTATCATAGTTAGAAAAAGAATTTCCTAATAATAATCACTATCCATGATAGAAAAGAATTTTCTAATATCACCTGAACACTATCATGGATAATTAATAGCTAACCATGTTAGAAAAGATTCACCTAACATGGTTAGAAAAAGGAGCAACCTACTACAATCCTCTAATTAACCAATAATGTCAATACAATTAAAAATATGCGGAAGCGGATGCAGACCTATACATTTTGGCAATATACATGTCTAAATAAACAAAACAACCTTTGAACTAATTCCCTTTCCTGCTGCTCGCACCTGTGCATGATCACCTGCAAAAATGTAAGTAATCGTGGGGTGAGACAACTTGTCTCAGTAATCTACTACTTATCTCACTATAACAGTGAGATGTGCGGTAGTAAGGGCGTCTAAAGGGTACCACAATTTTAAAATCAATATATATATATATATATATATATATATATATATATATATATATATATATATATATATATATGAATCAAGCCTCCGGCCATTTATCATTCCAAGCCCTCTATCGCGTCCAATACAAATCAAGTCCATCCTTACTACTTTTCAAAATCACTCTAAACTCCCCAATCAAATTCCACATCAATGAACTTCACCATCCAACCTTCAATCCATGTTTTCCTTACTATAAATCTCATTCATAACTTTCTCAAATCCAATTTTCTCGGCTTACACTCATGTACAATCCTGGTGCTCTACTCATGCCATCCCGGAGGCACTACGGTCGAGCCCTATATATGTTCCAAATGAGTTGACACTGTGCCCCTCTCAAAAGTGAGGGGGCATTTTCCCTCTCTGGTAAACCCATGAGAGGGAAACCCCAATCTGTCTCCAATCAGAAAGGGAGCAGTCTCTGTCTCCAATCAGATGACTGCTGGTCACAGTCTCCAATCTGTTGACCAATGGTCACAGTCTCCAATCTGTCGACCCGTACAAATAACCGTTGATTGGCCTATCAACCGGTTATCATCGCGCGATGGTACATATTTCTCAGTGTCATGCAATGCACCCAATTCCTTTCAAAATCTGAATCTCATTCATTATCTCAATCTCCATTACCTTCCACATATCAATAATCACCAGTGATATTTTCCTGTAACACCTCTTTCAAATTCCTTCAACCACATCATACAATTTTTCTAATTCAAATCACTATTTCTCAACTTAAATTTCCAAAGCCTCGAACCCTTCATCTCTCAACTTCTCTTATCTATATTAACTCTCAATGTCACTGCCAGAACACTATACCTACATACCTTTCAAACCATTACAGCTCAATAACAACCACCAGCCAGAATAATATATATATAGTGTCACAAATTTCTTTATATGAAAATAATCGTGTTTGAAAGGCACCCGATAGCCTATTTTGTATAAAAGTAAGTTTTGAAGATTTTATATTTATATAGAGGGTTAGAAAGGATTTTCAAATCCCACCTAACATCACCCTCAATGTTATAGCGAGGTAAGAGTGATTACCTGTCGCCCAGCAACTTACGCGATTTCTCATCCTTTTTCTTGATGCCACACAAGCCACATCATAATCAATCCTATAATGATGTAGTACAGAATGATAAATTAGTATCATTGCTACTTCGTAATGTTTAACGTCTCTCTCATATCTGCATTACTACCCAAATTTTTCCCATTTATATACCGTATCTTAATGAACCACATCAACATAAACACACCATTACAATTAAGCATTTGGTATGTGACCTCAACATAATTAAAACTATCCCAATCGTTCACAACTAATAACCAATCACCAACTTTGAAATCACAAGAATACCTACTACAGTTCTCCACATACAAATCATACAAATCAGCCAATTTAATGAGTACACAATCAGAATTACTACACTTAGATGAATTTATACGTTCCTAAATGAGAAATTCAAAGTTCTAAATCATGCTTACACCCGAATAGTTTTCATACTCTCAATCATATAAAATTCCCAAAGGTTCTTACCTTTCATAAAACTTGGCTTCTTGTAGTAAATTTCTAAATAACATAAATCATCTAAACCTTTTCATTTCCATCACCTATTACTTCTTCTGATTAGCTTTTACAATTTATCATTGAGGATTTTTAATTCAAAGGTTTACATATGCATTTTCCCCATCTGTAATCATTTCTCAATTTAAAGATCCATTACACACGCATCCCCCATTTTCATGTCTTTAATTCGGCCAAGGAAAAATGAAAGAAAGGAATTTGCAAATTATTCCTTCAATGCCCACATTCAACCATATAAAGCTCAAATCTACAAAGAAGTCGAACCTAGGCCTATCCAACACAAATACCAATTAAACCATTTCAAATCATCAATCAATCAATACATCTAGCTTTATACATCCTCATGCATTTATTAATTTCCCTTTCACTTTCTCTACATGTTCGACCAATGTAGTAGTAGCAAGCATAAAGTTTATGCAACTCAACCTGTAAACATCCCTATACAGGGTATATCCCTTCACCAATTTTTTTACTTAAATAGAACCATACTCAACACAAAACAAGGACTTCAATTCCTCCATATATTCATTCATTCATCTAAGCACAATATCAGAAAATGATTAATATTACATACAACTACCCCATTCAGCTTTATCAAATCATTACATCTGCATAGAATTAAAAATTCATTTTAGCTCTTCCCATAATAGCAATATTCATAAACACAAAGAGATTACAAGTTTCCCAAACAAACAACAAGTTTACTATGTATATTAACTTGCCTTACCAACCAACTCTGTTTAAAACATAAATGCTAATAGCTCAAGGAAATATTCGCTTGCAAGCATTCCAACTACATCATAACACTCTAAAACTTACACAAAGCATACCTCATCCTAACAAATATCAATTTAGCAACTAAGTACAACTGGCAGAACATTCATGTATCAAACAAGTCTTCATTATTCATAGCTCAATTCATTGAAAATTTAAAATACCCGAAGTCACAAATCCCCTCAAGAACCATTTAAAGCATTGGCAACCTATGTGGCCCCTTTTTTTTTCACAAACATCATCCCATCAACAAAATCTATAATTACATTCTCCCCTAACCACTAAAAATTTAAGCTTTTGTTTCATTGCTCTTCATTCCAACACTCAAAATCCCAAATCAATTTTCGGGCAAATAGAAAAAGAAAACAACAACAGAATTTACTTCAAACCAATTCTGCAGATCAAAGAAACAGCACAAGCAATCAACTTTATTATAATCTTATCTAAGTTAATTTGAAGATTAAACCCAAAATCCCAAAATCCAACACCAAACCTCTCACAATCAGCGGAAATCGGAGAAACTAAGTAGGGAAAATAAAGAAAAGAATCTCACCGGAGTTCATAGTTGTCTTGTCTCGCCGGAAACCGCCGAGTCGCCGTCGGAAATCGCCAGAAACGGCCATAGAGGCGTCGGACCAAACCCAAAAATAAAATCAAAAGGGAAAAGTGAGAAATTATGTTGGGAAGAGGAATGATCCGAAGAGACACAAGAAAGGTCGAACCTTTACCTTTCTCCACCACCATTCGTCCCCAAAATCGCCGCCGATTCGCCGGAACATGAAGAAGACGGAGAAAAATGCATGGAGGGAGAAAGTGAGGAAGAACGTCGAAGTGTTTGGAATAGGAACAGAGGGAGAGAAGAGGAAGAAGGCGGGTACGAGGAGGCCGGCGCCGCCGTGCCTCTGGCCGCCGGAAATCGCGAGGCAGAGGAGAGGAGGGAGGGTCCGATGAGAAGGGAGGAGAAACACAGGGTAAGGAGGAGGGAGCCGTGGTGGCTTCCTCCTTCGCCGTCGCCGTCGGCCCATGGGTGGCCGGCGAACGCGCGAAGACGGAGGAGGAAGGAGGAGATCGGGAGACAGAGAGAGAAAAGTGGAAAATGAAGGAGATGATGATGATGTATTATATATATGTATATATATATATATATATATATATTTTTTTTATTTATTTAGGGAAAATTACCATTTACTACCCTAAGGTTTATTCGTAATTATATTTCTAGCCCAAAAGTTTGTATATATTACTATTTCTCCTTCTCTTCATCATAGCATGGTCCAAATTCCAACTTACTTCTCATAGGAGTTTCTATCCCTAATTAATTCTTCTAACTATATTTCTTTAAATTTCAAATTAATTCAGATTTAATATTCATGAATTGCCCATAACTTCTTAAAATTCCTTTCTAAAACTTTAAATTTCCTAAATTAAACCTCAAGACCTTAATGAATTATTTATTATCCCTGATTTAAAAGTTGGGATGTTACACAAGCACACAAATGTTTTTTAAAAAAATGAACTTTTAGTGTAAAGCCTATACATGCGCTTTAGGCAATAAGAAAAAAAGAAACTTCCATTTATGATCAAAATGAATTTCTAGTATGATTCATAACTTGATTCAAACCAATATACATTATGATAAAGCATGATAACACATTTTTTATATGTTTTCCCTCTATAATATGATAATTCAATACGCAGCTGCATCTATTTTACAGTTAATCAATGTATTTTAAAGCGCATGAAAAGTCTTTACCAACGGCGGCTTTACATGCGCTATGCTTTAATAGCGCATGTGTAACATTATGTTACTAATTTCCTGATTAATCAATATCATTAACCCTAAACGTATTTACTTTGCTAACTATGATAGGAAAATGATTTTCCTAATATTGTAACCCTATCATAGTTAGAAAAAGAACCTTCTAACTATTTAAGTATTATCCATGATAGAAAAGAGTCACCTAATATCATATGAAAACTATCATGGATAATTAAAAGTTAACCATGTTAGAAAGGATTAATCTAACATGGTTAATAAAATCAAACACATTTAATCAATAACTAAAGCTAACCATGTTAGAAAGGATTAATCTAACATGGTTAATAAAAACAAACTCCTTCAATTCATAATTAATTTCTTGATTAAATGTAACAATAACACGGAAGCGAATGCAAGCCTAATATCTGTTGGCAATATACATCCCTACTAACATCTATACCCTATGCCCCTTTCCTGGTCCTCGTGCTTGTGCATGATCACCTGAAAAAAAAAATAAAGGGAATGGGGTGAGACAAATAATGTCTCAGTAACCAACACTTAGCTCACTATAACAGTGAGAAGTGTAGTTAGCAGAGCGTCTAAAGGGCACCACAGTTTTAAAAATAATCCACCTGTATACAGTATACAAGCACACACATAACAGATATATCTATATATATTCGTCTCCAAATGTAAGTAACCAGAACCAATTCATCAATCTCCAATATCCAAAATAAACATGATTGACACTGTGCCCCAGTCTCTATTCTGAAAGGCATATTTCCCCTGTCTATAATCAAAAGGAAATAATAAACGGAGCCCGTCTCTATTCGGGAACCGTAAGTCCCTGTCTCTACTCAATAGGACTAGTACAACTAACCGTCGATTGCGCTATCGAACGGTTACATCGCGCGATGGTACATATATATATAATCAGTGTCATGCAACAACCATTTCACATTCCAAGTCCATCAGCAGGATACTACATATATATGAAAATCATCATATGAAAATAGTGGTCAAAAGGCACCCCATAGCCTGTTTTAATATCAAACTAGCTTTGAAAACTTCATACATATATAAATAGAAAAGAGATTTGAAAATCTCGACTAACATCAATCTCAATGTTATAGTCAGGTAAGAGTGGTTACCTGTGATCCTTAGCACTCTGCTATTCTTCCTTTTTTTTCTTTACCATATCTTGAGGAATATTTCTATATCACCATCCATTCCTATTATTACACCATGTAATAATAGTGGTCAATAATCATTCTAAATTATGGATTAAATGTCGTCTCTCACGAGTCCTAGTATTACTCCCTAGTCCCTTCTAATAAGTCACACTTTCCTGATTTTCTAAGTTTAACTACCTTAGGATTTAAAACCTCTTTTGATTCTAAATACACTTCATACATAATCAGTTTTAGATCATCAATTAAATAATCTAAATTAAATCCCTAAACACTTACAGTCATACATGAGTCACAAGATCAACAAATTTCCATCATGTATAAATTCTCTAAACTATATATATATCCTTCAAAATATACTTCCCTACTACTTAAGGCTACCCACATCATGCTTAAATCACTGCCCATTATGAATATCTTTCACCAAAACTTAGTATCCAAGTTAAAACAAATGAAACTCCACATGAAAATAACTATTCTATTTCAATCTCCACCATTTCATTTATGTGCACACACACACATACACAATATACTTAGATTTTCAAAGGGCTGAACAACAAGACAAGTAGAATAAAAATTGGTCTTTTCTATCAAAACATAATTAAACATGTAATCACATATTCAAACACTAATCTATGTTGAAAACCATCAGATATCTCCTCTCACTATCTGAACAAATTGAACAGGGCAGACAAAGGAATACCAAAACAGAACTTCAAATTAGCCTTCTCGACTCTCTTTCCCATATAATTCACATAATTTTACCAAACAAATCTGCTAAGGTTTAGCAAGTATTCATTCAGCCAATCCTAATCATTTAACATGCAAATTTGCCTCTCTTTTAACACCTAATTATTTTACTAAATCAATACTCCAACCAATCCATTATTTCTCAATCACAACGAGCACCAATAAATCTTAAAAAGTCACCAAAACCCACTTTACTCAAAACATCCTCCAGTGTCAACATTCTATAATTAACAACATCTATTAAGTTTAAACAGCTCCACAATGTCCCATAATTTACCAAAGTGTGCAGATTTTAAATCACCCCAAAGCCTAGAGGCCACAACTCACTCAAATACTTAACAAAATAAAACAATTATAAACCAAAGAATTTTAGACTTCCCAATGACTTCGAGGGTTCACAATATCATGGTTTCTCATTCATAAATCCCTTTTACTCTTCTCTTCTACAAAACTGATTACACACAAAAACAGAAAAACAACAGAATTTCTAATCATCAATCATAATTCCTCAAACTAATTTACATTCTACTTAAGTCACAATATAAAACACTGCACACAAATACGCATCAAGAACAAATTGAAGAACACAAGGCAAATCAAGAATCCCCAAAAAGGTAGGGTTTTGCGCACACACTTGACCAAACTTCAATCAACATTCAAATCTACAGAAATGAAAGTTCAAGCATCCATTTTTACTGATTTAACATTCCAAGTCCCTTTAATTCGTCCGTTTTCTTTAACCAAACTAAAAGGGTTGTCAAAAATTTGCACTAAGCCCTTATCAACCTTCAAATAACACCTCAAATACTCTTTCAAACATTAAAAATCAAAGCTTTAGACTCCCTACATTGATTATGAAACTTAGAAACCCCAATCAAATTTCGGACCTACACTCAACTCGCCCAAGAACACTAAAAATCGGCTAGAGAACTAAAGAATACACTCACCTGAACTTAAATCCGAGATTTTACGTGACTTTGGCCACCGGCTCCGCCGAAAATCTCGCCGGAAAACGGCCACTGGAGGTGGGTGAAAGCAGAAATTCAACGGAGAAAGGAACAATGAGAAAATCAACCTTGAAAGGAACCCAGAGCTTGAGAAACAAAAGAACAAGGCACAAGCTTTCTTACCTTGCCGTCGGCCGCTGTCTTCCCGTCGGAGAGCCGAAGAAACACCGGAAAATGAAATGGGGAACAGCAGATCGAACAAAGTACGAACGAAGGGAGGTGAGAAATGGATGGTGCTCAAGCTTACAAGGATTTAGGGAGGAAGAAGGAGTGAGAATCGAAGATGTGTGTGTGTTTGGGTGGAGGAGACGAAATTGGTGAGTAAGAGGGGAGGGAGGCGTCGGTTAGGATGAGGAATAAGGGAGAAGGGTGTTTTATTGGAGAAAGTTAGGTTAGGCATAAAGGAGAAGTTGCCATATATGCCCTCTTATCTATGTTTATTTACTTTACCATTCTAATTCCCTACCTTAAAAGCAAATTATAAAAATAATTTGTACACCAACTTATGTATATTTTTCATCAATAATTTAAATTTCTATTTATTAGTCCTTCAATTTCCAAAGCAATACAGACATATTAACTGCTTAAAAGTATATTTAGTCACCAAAATACTTCATTTTTGGATCAATTTCACTTTGGAGCTCCCTAAAACTCATAATTAATTCCAAAATCAAATTTTAAATTACCATTAATCCGTAATTAAATTTTTGGGATGTTACAATTCTCCCCACCTTTTAGGAATTTTGTCCTCAAAATTCACGACACATACCTAACACGAAGAAAATACTCAATTCACCTTTGCATTCCTAAAATCAACTCTAACCTTTCAACCACCACTTTAAGCGCTCAAAATTGTCCTTCACCATGTATCGTCAGTCAATTTCTTGGTAATTCACCGATCCTCGTCCTACTTTCTTTAGCTGAGCTTCATTTACTAGCCACCCTAACCTCAAATCATTTGAATTACAATATAATCATGAATGACAATAGCATATACAAATACATCCCTCCAAATATTCAAACCATTAAGTTTTTCCTAATATAACTCTAGAACTAACACATTAAGTATCTCGAGCATTCCTTACTGCTTCTCCAACAAGTATGGTCATCAAAAGTATGATTCTATATCGGATTAAATTTTTCTAGTCTCACCCTTCCAACTCCAATCATTCCCATCAGTCTTATTCCAATGTTTTCACTTCTTCATTGTTAAATACCGCTCCACTACAATTTCATTCGTCATCTTGACTCTTGACTTTAACAAATCTTATGCCTAAGAATTCTTAGTTTCATGATCAATCTAGTGTATCCGCTCATTAAACCATAGTTAAATCTCAATTTCACATATTGTTCCACTTAGTGTTCAATTCATAACCAAAATATGTCTCTAAGTCATCAAATCACAGATAAATTCCCAAAATTTCCCTAAATCAACTTCACTCCAATACCGAATTTTCTCCAATCACTCATGTAGCCCTTAAAACAGCAAAACATTTTTTCTCTATACTTCATAGTTCAAATTTCAAAAATGAAACTAATTCCTTCAAAACAATCCAATTGATTAATTTGCACAAACCCTCTATATGAATGAAACTGGTTAAGTCTTCTTAAGCTTCACAAGTTTAATCAATAACTCCCTTATTTTCAAACCATCACATGCACCCAGAACAAAAACACAGCCACATATAACCAATCAATTCAAAGGCTTCAGCTCCATCCATTAACATAGCAAGCATTCTCCCTATGGCAGCCACAATGACAGTCCACTAAAATCAAACAATGCCCATAACTTCCCCCGTTTTTTTTTAAACCTGCAATTTAAGTTCTGTAATACCTAGTCATCCTTAACATCAATAATTCTTTCCTTTCATTGATCTAGGATATTTACTTCTCAACTTCTCTAACACCATCAGGACAACTAAAACAATCTCAACATAAAAGAGGACTATCTAACATGTACCCATCTTTGAAATCACTAGATTCTCATAACTCAATACATTTTAAATCACATTCTTGTACTTTTAGAATATAATTCCACTATGCTTAAAACTAAACCACCATAACAACCTATTCCTTTACTATCTTACAATCAAATGTCAATTAAGTCTTTACGCCATACGTCTTTCACACTAATCAATCATACTCATATCATACTAGTGATATATGCTTCACACACCATACACACCAAACAAATATTAGATTCACAAAGAGTCCATACCCTATCACTTCAAATGATCATCCCTATTTGGCCATACTTGCTTACACTTTCCCACATTCTTCTCTAGACCAAATTTAACCAACTCAAAAGGAAAAGCAGAAATTTTAAGTCACATGCAATCAGCCCTCAGCCTTTCTTTTTCCCCATATCTATTCAGCCCTATAAAAATAATCACCTTTTAACTTCAAGAATCTATTATGTCGACACTGCCTCCTTCAACTCTATTACAAAACATAATACTACTCATCACAACTGTAACTTTAATTCACGATTTGACAAGCAAATTATAAAATATTTTTAGTCCCTACAGTTACCACATTTTCGTAACTTTGAACATCCACAAGCCAAGAATCAATTTGGTTCATAAGAAGGAAAATAAGGTAACTAGAAAATTCGCATACATTAAAAAAACAGCCTACATATAGTTGCTTCTTTAAGTCTGACTTGAAACAGAACATACAAAAACAGCCACATATAGCAAGGGAAAATTAGAAGATACTAACCACCAGAATTTTCAAAGTTGAATTCAAGAGTCTAACCAATTTATTACATTTTTTTTTATAATGAACAACAAGTTTGACAATATTCACTACAATAGGCCATTGATCTCCAACTAAATGATAGCATGAACTACCCAAGCTTTAACTTAATCTCTATCGTCTCTTGTTATCAAATATAAATCATATTCACATCCACAACAACCTTAATAACGTGACACTCATGTTCTTATTACACAATTACATCTTCCATCTTACAATTTTAAGAGCCCATCCTAAAAGAAAATTCAATTCCTACCACAAGATCAAACTTCATATTTCCATATTACTGCATGAATTCCAACACACACTTATCACCCTTATTATATAATTGGTCATTCCCAAATTATGTCCACAATGACTATAAAGTAAATTTTTTACTTCACCAATTCACATTATTAAAACCATACATTCTATAACTCCATGATAGTATGTACCAGGGAAAATTTGTCCTTTAGTAAAACTTACTCCACATTGGGAACCTAAAACAACTTTATGATTACAAAAATAAAAAAAAATAATCATCAGCCTCAATACATCACATTGACACCTAAAAAAAACATACTAATCGTCTATAACCATTTCCTTTACTACTTGGAAGAAATTTCAAATAGTTTATCACCAACAATTCAATATACTATATTCACAATAACCTCAACTCCAATTGTTTTGTCCATTAATTGACTGGTTACCTTTAAACATTTCACACATCTCGAAATCTTTGATAACCTATAGATTCCCATGCAGCATAATGTCATTACCGCCTTAACTTATAAGTTCCAATATATACTCAAAATTTCCCATACTATATAAGTCAAAACTCTCTCCAATGACATTCAAATATAATCAATGTCTATATTCATTCACATAAATCATCCTTGTATCTTTAATAAAACCAACTTGCTACATTCCACCTTCGTTAATCCAATAAGGTCTCCCATGATGCCTCGACTATGATTATGGTCGACTCATAATTATAATCGTGACCCCTGAGAGGAACCCTTATTCATTTAACCTTCCTAAATTCTTATCAATCTCTTAATGCATTAATTCTCTATCTCCTACATTGTCAAATATATTCTTATGGCCTCATCTCCTTCCAATGTCATTTCACTTATCTTCATTAATCCTGGACAATCCATATACATTTTCCTTAAAGTCCATTTGGTTTCCTGCTACTACTAAAAATTACTAAATAATAAATTTATAATTCACTCTTCACACATATACCTGACAAAATTCATAATCTCCCTTAATTGACTTACCGTTCAATCAATTCCACCTATTCTGTCACTTGTGTGAATCTTCTCGACCTTACCATTCTCCCCACCAAGGAATGAAACATATACCTCCAATAGACCTGGTGATCATGCACATAGGAGGGCAAATCTAAAAGATGTATATTGCCAAACTAAATGCAATGCAACAGGCAGGTTGTCGTTTACCAAATACTGATATACCAAGTTGTAACATTATGTTACTAATTTCCTGATTAATCAATATCATTAACCCTAAACGTATTTACTTTGCTAACTATGATAGGAAAATGATTTTCCTAATATTGTAACCCTATCATAGTTAGAAAAAGAACCTTCTAACTATTTAAGTATTATCCATGATAGAAAAGAGTCACCTAATATCATATGAAAACTATCATGGATAATTAAAAGCTAACCATGTTAGAAAGGATTAATCTAACATGGTTAATAAAATCAAACACATTTAATCAATAACTAAAGCTAACCATGTTAGAAAGGATTAATCTAACATGGTTAATAAAAACAAACTCCTTCAATTCATAATTAATTTCTTGATTAAATGTAACAATAACACGGAAGCGAATGTAAGCCTAATATCTGTTGGCAATATACATCCCTACTAACATCTATACCCTATGCCCCTTTCCTGGTCCTCGTGCTTGTGCATGATCACCTGAAAAAAAAAATAAAGGGAATGGGGTGAGACAAATAATGTCTCAGTAACCAACACTTAGCTCACTATAACAGTGAGAAGTGTAGTTAGCAGAGCGTCTAAAGGGCACCACAGTTTTAAAAATAATCCACCTGTATACAGTATACAAGCACACACATAACAGATATATCTATATATATTCGTCTCCAAATGTAAGTAACCAGAACCAATTCATCAATCTCCAATATCCAAAATAAACATGATTGACACTGTGCCCCAGTCTCTATTCTGAAAGGCATATTTCCCCTATCTATAATCAAAAGGAAATAATAAACGGAGCCCGTCTCTATTCGGGAACCGTAAGTCCCTGTCTCTACTCAATAGGACTAGTACAACTAACCGTCGATTGCGCTATCGAACGGTTACATCGCGCGATGGTACATATATATATAATCAGTGTCATGCAACAACCATTTCACATTCCAAGTCCATCAGCAGGATACTACATATATATGAAAATCATCATATGAAAATAGTGGTCAAAAGGCACCCCATAGCCTGTTTTAATATCAAACTAGCTTTGAAAACTTCATACATATATAAATAGAAAAGAGATTTGAAAATCTCGACTAACATCAATCTCAATGTTATAGTCAGGTAAGAGTGGTTACCTGTGATCCTTAGCACTCTGCTATTCTTTTTTTTTTTCTTTACCATATCTTGAGGAATATTTCTATATCACCATCCATTCCTATTATTACACCATGTAATAATAGTGGTCAATAATCATTCTAAATTATGGATTAAATGTCGTCTCTCACGAGTCCTAGTATTACTGCCCAGTCCCTTCTAATAAGTCACACTTTCCTGATTTTCTAAGTTTAACTACCTTAGGATTTAAAACCTCTTTTGATTCTAAATACACTTCATACATAATCAGTTTTAGATCATCAATTAAATAATCTAAATTAAATCCCTAAACACTTACAGTCATACATGAGTCACAAGATCAACAAATTTCCATCATGTATTAATTCTCTAAACTATATATATATCCTTCAAAATATACTTCCCTACTACTTAAGGCTACCCACATCATGCTTAAATCACTGCCCATTATGAATATCTTTCACCAAAACTTAGTATCCAAGTTAAAACAAATGAAACTCCACATGAAAATAACTATTCTATTTCAATCTCCACCATTTCATTTATGTGCACACACACACATACACAATATACTTAGATTTTCAAAGGGCTGAACAACAAGACAAGTAGAATAAAAATTGGCCTTTTCTATCAAAACATAATTAAACATGTAATCACATATTCAAACACTAATCTATGTTGAAAACCATCAGATATCTCCTCTCACTATCTGAACAAATTGAACAGGGCAGACAAAGGAATACCAAAACAGAACTTCAAATTAGCCTTCTCGACTCTCTTTCCCATATAATTCACATAATTTTACCAAACAAATCTGCTAAGGTTTAGCAAGTATTCATTCAGCCAAACCTAATCATTTAACATGCAAATTTGCCTCTCTTTTAACACCTAATTATTTTACTAAATCAATACTCCAACCAATCCATTATTTCTCAATCACAACGAGCACCAATAAATCTTTAAAAGTCACCAAAACCCACTTTACTCAAAACATCCT
This sequence comes from Mimosa pudica, assembly GCA_029929735.1. Taxonomy (NCBI): domain Eukaryota; kingdom Viridiplantae; phylum Streptophyta; class Magnoliopsida; order Fabales; family Fabaceae; genus Mimosa; species Mimosa pudica. The sequence goes on along the minus strand of JAKELP010000029.1, from coordinate 14,604,408 downwards.
CCAGTGTCAACATTCTATAATTAACAACATCTATTAAGTTTAAACAGCTCCACAATGTCCCATAATTTACCAAAGTGTGCAGATTTTAAATCACCCCAAAGCCTAGAGGCCACAACTCACTCAAATACTTAACAAAATAAAACAATTATAAACCAAAGAATTTTAGACTTCCCAATGACTTCGAGGGTTCACAATATCATGGTTTCTCATTCATAAATCCCTTTTACTCTTCTCTTCTACAAAACTGATTACACACAAAAACAGAAAAACAACAGAATTTCTAATCATCAATCATAATTCCTCAAACTAATTTACATTCTACTTAAGTCACAATATAAAACACTGCACACAAATACGCATCAAGAACAAATTGAAGAACACAAGGCAAATCAAGAATCCCCAAAAAGGTAGGGTTTTGCACACACACTTGACCAAACTTCAATCAACATTCAAATCTACAGAAATGAAAGTTCAAGCATCCATTTTTACTGATTTAACATTCCAAGTCCCTTTAATTCGTCCGTTTTCTTTAACCAAACTAAAAGGGTTGTCAAAAATTTGCACTAAGCCCTTATCAACCTTCAAATAACACCTCAAATACTCTTTCAAACATTAAAAATCAAAGCTTTAGACTCCCTACATTGATTATGAAACTTAGAAACCCCAATCAAATTTCGGACCTACACTCAACTCGCCCAAGAACACTAAAAATCGGCTAGAGAACTAAAGAATACACTCACCTGAACTTAAATCCGAGATTTTACGTGACTTTGGCCACCGGCTCCGCCGAAAATCTCGCCGGAAAACGGCCACTGGAGGTGGGTGAAAGCAGAAATTCAACGGAGAAAGGAACAATGAGAAAATCAACCTTGAAAGGAACCCAGAGCTTGAGAAACAAAAGAACAAGGCACAAGCTTTCTTACCTTGCCGTCGGCCGCTGTCTTCCCGTCGGAGAGCCGAAGAAACACCGGAAAATGAAATGGGGAACAGCAGATCGAACAAAGTACGAACGAAGGGAGGTGAGAAATGGATGGTGCTCAAGCTTACAAGGATTTAGGGAGGAAGAAGGAGTGAGAATCGAAGATGTGTGTGTGTTTGGGTGGAGGAGACGAAATTGGTGAGTAAGAGGGGAGGGAGGCGTCGGTTAGGATGAGGAATAAGGGAGAAGGGTGTTTTATTGGAGAAAGTTAGGTTAGGCATAAAGGAGAAGTTGCCATATATGCCCTCTTATCTATGTTTATTTACTTTACCATTCTAATTCCCTACCTTAAAAGCAAATTATAAAAATAATTTGTACACCAACTTATGTATATTTTTCATCAATAATTTAAATTTCTATTTATTAGTCCTTCAATTTCCAAAGCAATACAGACATATTAACTGCTTAAAAGTATATTTAGTCACCAAAATACTTCATTTTTGGATCAATTTCACTTTGGAGCTCCCTAAAACTCATAATTAATTCCAAAATCAAATTTTAAATTACCATTAATCCGTAATTAAATTTTTGGGATGTTACAGCATGTATAGGCCTAAAAAAGTGCATGTAGAGGAGTAAATCTATGGTAGTGAAGCTAACAGAAAATTAATCAATAAGCTGAGTCAATGTAATCTAAATAGTCAATCAACTCAATTTTATAAACACAAGGAAATTAAATCACTATCACACTTATTAAGTATAAGAAATTCTACATAAATAAAATGCAGTTTCATTATAAACTTAGTTACTTGTAATCAAGTTGTAGTCTAAATTAAATTCTCAAGACTTCTCTCATGCATCAATTTGTTATGGCTATCTTTATTATGTGATGTTGTCATGATACATCATTTTGGAGTGACACTTCTTTGCCTACGAAATAGTGATAGTGTTTATGTTATGCTTAAGTGACACACTGACACTCTTCATTCTCTAGGATTTTGTTAGAGATATTTATTTCCTTCATGTTGTATTGGTTCTTCTATTCTTGTTTGTGATATACATTAATTTAACATATATGTTGTTTAATCATTAATGTTTATGTCTCATCTACGCGTTGTTTTTGTAATGTTATATTACATGATTGTTTTGTTGTGCCAAAACGTAAAGGAGAAAAGTAGACTGAAAAATATACTTGAAAAACTGTGTTTAAAAAATGGCGAAGCCCTGAGGGCCTAAATTCGGTCTAATGACTCTAGGGTCATCAGACTTCAAAAATAGAGAGTTTTTGAAAACAAATCTAAATGGGCTTGGCCTGTTCAGGCCCGGCCTTTAAGAGTTAGGCCGACCTGCATTCTCAGCTCTAGTTCCCCTTCTATTATTTTATAGATTTTTAGAAAATGTGGGGCCCACCATCTTCATTATCATCCTCTCCTCCTTTCTCTCCCTTCCATTGCACAGTCCCCCTCTTTCACTATTTCAATCATCTTTGGGGAACAACATAAAAAGATAAATAATATTATTATTTTTAATAAACTTTTATTTTAATAGATATAAAATAAAAAATAAAGTTATTCTTGTAAGTCATTTGTTAAAAAACTAATTTTCTCCTTTAAGAAATGATCAATTATAATTTCACATCCATATCAAATTTTGGATTGTTTTGATTTTATCTTAGTGAGAAGTACTTTAATTTGTCATTATTGCATGTGTACTAAATGGAACACATAGCACACAACAGCGCTAAAACTCGGATTTGGATTTTCTCAACCTCCCATTTCTCTGCGTCTCTCAGCCTCTCTAAATCTTGGCCCTTATTTTCATCTAATGGCTCTCAAATTTACACATGAAACATTTTAATGTACACTATGTCTGTACTGCATCTTTCTTCCTCTTCTTCTTTCCACACAAACATTAATTACATAATCGGTGACAAATCTTTGAAATCATGGTGGGTCTAAACAAAGGCTGGAAACTTCATTGATTGATTAATCTGCAACCTGATATGGGGCGACAATCTGATTTGATTGATTCATAATTTCATATCATATGATAATAATTGCTTTTGGGGCAAGAGGGGTTCGGTTTTGATAAGGATTCTGTTTTATATTCATTTGCAAAATTATTATTTGGAGGTATGATAATCATAGTTTTCATCCATCTTACTGTTTGTATGAAAAAATTTGTGTGTGTACAACACAATTAAATTAGGAGACTTACCTCAGATGTGGTTTTTCATCTTTTTCATCCATCAGATGTGGGTTTTGAATAAAAATTGGGGGGAATAAATGAATCCGAAATTGGGGGATTTGTGGTGACGAAAATCCCAATCCTACAAAAAAGAAATTAGATTATCTATCCGATAAATATGGTACAAAAAATGGATCCAAATTCTATTTTGTACTGAAATACGAAGAAGAAAGCGAGGAAGACGGAGAGGAAGAAAGATACGGTATGGACGTGGTGTAAATTAAAATGTTTCATGTGTGAACTTGAGAGCCATTAGATGAAAATAAGGGTCAGGATTTGGAGAGGCTGAGAGACGCTGAGAAATGGAGGCTGAGAAAATCTGTATCGCTAAAACTCGCGTATTATCAATGTTCATCAAGAATAATCTTTTCCTATCCTAACTACCATTCGATCCATCACTAGTCTTCACCGAATTCACGTCTTTTCTCTCATCATCCACCATGGTTTCCCTCATTCATCCTCCTCTGATCCTTTCATCTCATCGTCCACAACTAACCTTTCAATCACCGATCCATGGCTTTTTTGTTTAGTAAACACTTTGTAATGGTGATTTTCTCCCAGTACCACAGATTACCCCTTTTACATGTGCTTATTTTGGCCTCTACATACGCTTTATAAGCGCATGAAGAGGGGGCGCTGGTAAAGGCTCTACATGCGCTTGTAAGCGCATGTAGAGGTATATACCTCTCTACATGCGCTTAAAGCGCATGTATAGTGTATACCTCTACATGCGCTTTAAGCGCATGTACAGCTATATTTTTTTTTAAATATAATACTCATTTTACATCTGCCACCTGTATTACTTCCAAAAGTTTATGCAGCTTGGCAGTTTACAACAGTGAACAGCCGAGGAGGTCTTGCTATTAACAAAGTAAGGTTGAAGGTAAGATGAAAGCAAACTTAATCTCCTAACAAAACTATGGAACAAAACTTGATTATAAAAAGAAAACCTATGATAAATCCCTTTACAAAATTTTCAATTAAATACTAACAATTAATGATGCGGAAGATGCAAATAATAATTTTGTAGACAAACTATAAGGTTTCACAAATAGTGCAGAAACTATAATCAAGTTAAGCATTTGTGTAAGTTCCTATTAAATCTATTAAATCTAATTTTCCCACAATGCATTACTAGTAGACACATTTTACAGCTCAAAACTGCATTAGTTATTCCAAAATGTTTCTTCAAGTTAAGCATTTGAAATGATATAAATGATTTAAAAATGTGCAAAAGCATACCCTTCTTTGTAAAGGTGTACAACAACCCAAACATCAGGTGGAGCCTGTGAAACCTCTCGAACAAAATCAGATCCTGAAATCTGAACTATTGATCCAAACCTCAAAACCTTAGCTTCCTCTCTCATCTCAGCCAGCCTCTTCTTCCTATCATCAAACCACAACAATCAAATCACAACATCAAAATAAAAAAAAAGACCTCTTTTTTGCTTTCATCCCACATACATATCTCATCATTCACCCATAAAAGTACAACAACTAAAAACACCACTAGGCAGAAAACATGATAATAAACCAGATATCCATAGCCTTCTGACAATTCACCACTTATTTTCATGTTATTAGCTGGAATTTCAACAAATAAAAATCTGAAATTTAACATATTTAACAAATCCAACATCAATAACCAACCAACCAAGCAAGATTTTTCTAATTTCATCCATGTGGGTTATTTACACACACATATATACCTATACTCCTGGAGGAATCTATCATCATCGAGATCATCTTCAAGGTCTTCAAGCTCTTGTTCTGTTTTGTCATCAATCCAAGCCTTGTCTTTGGGAGCTGAATCCTCATCAGTTTTTAACTCACAAAGGGATGAGATTTTTAACTCATGAACCTAACATTCCAATTCTTTTATCTACATCATATCACATTCATACATATTCTTCACCAAAACAAAAGCACTTCACTTCAATCTTAAAGTATAAAGAATTAACCTTTCAATCAACTTTCCTCAATACTTATTTTCTCCAAAAACAAATTTAATTGCAAGCTATGCAAATCATCATCAACCAACTTTATCACCTAATCAAATCAATAATCCCCAAAACAGTGCACATAAAGAATAACATGAAATTTGCAAAGAATCATACAACTTGATAAGTTTGCATACAAGACAATATTGTAGCTCATTAGCTTTCATTATTATCCCACTATACAGAACATTCATTCTCACAAACATAGCCACAGTCCAAAACTTCACTACTCACATGCACAATCCTATCAAGATGCAAGCACTAACATACATCACAATCCATCATCGCCATGTACAATCTAGCACCACGAAAATCGAATTGGTGAGAAATTTCCCAACTCAGTTCCAAAATGAATAGATCGCATGGAAAAGCTATAAATTTGTGAAACACAAGGACTTGTAGAACCAAACAAAGTCATTTTTCAGTTTTGATAAACATATGTATTAAAAAGTTCATAGCTTTGGTCCCAAATAACCTCAAATGCAAAATCAGTTCTGATCCTTCCCTCTCCTCTCAAAATCAGCGCGAGACTAAGTATGAAATGAAAGAAACAATTGTTACCAAACTCGTTTTTGGCCTTGAGTGTGTCGCCCAGAGCTAACCGTCACCGGAAAAGCTTCAACAGTCGCCAGAAATTCGCCGAAAAATGGCCATTGCAGTGGTGGGCGAAAACAGAGAATCCAAGGAGGAAAATGTGAGAAATCGGCTTTGTAGAGAAGAAAAAAGATCAAAGATCACACAAGGAATGGCCGAACTTACCACGACCACCACTGTCCCCCGTCAAGCTTCGTCGTTCGTCGCTCAAATCGCCGGATAATGAGAGAAAACGAAGCACTGGGGTGAACACACGAAGGAGGCGAGAAACAAGAAAGGGAGAAACAGTTTGGGGGTGAAGGGACGTACGGCGGCAAGCTTGTAACATCCTGAATTTTAAAATATAAAACAAATCAATAAATAATTGAAATTTAACCTTACAAATGAATTTAGAAAGTTTAATATATTTTAGTTAATTAGTTAAGATTTTATTTCCATTTTAATTAATGAAAACAATTAACTATTTGATTTTAATTTGAGAACCATTATGAAGGTTTTGATAATAAGATATTATTTTAGAAATTTTTATTTATAATGTTGTAACATCTTGAAATTTGAATTGAAACATATAAAAAAAATAAATAATAATAATAAACTTAAAGAAACTCTCTGAAATCAATTGGATATAAATGATAGAGAATGATTATAATTTTCTTTTGATAGAAAAAAAAAATAATAGTATACTTAACATAATTTAAATTAATTGGGTTGAGCTCTAGTTGGAGATGGGTCAAGCCCACATAAGAAAGAAACCCTAAATATCTAATGTCATTTCACTTTTCTCTCTCTCTCCTTATTCAGCCGCAAGACACGCACAAAATGAAAACAAAAATAGCTCCCTCCCCAATTCATCGTATTCTTCTTCTCTTCCTCATTTTCTTCCCATTCTTCATTCTCAAATTCGATTCCACATCTTCACATCTTCATTTTCCCAGCAGCGACTAACCACAAAGAACCCAAAATCTTTCAATCCTCTCAAACTCTCATCCGTTCTTCATCTCCGGCGAACCAGACGGCAACTCCGGCGAGCCTTGTGGTGTTCTGCGACTATGGGCAAGGTGGAGATTAGTTTAGGTAAAAGCTTTTCTCTCACTTTCACCCTATTTCCTCAAATTTCATCTTCCTTTCCACTTTGATATTTCACTCTCTCTTTTCATTTTGGGTTCCCCTGTTCACTCCCTCGGCCAGCTTCGTTTTCCGGCGTCTAAATCCGGCGAGAATCGGCCTACCTTTGCCTACAAACCTAAAAGCAATTTAAGGTAATTTCCTTCTCCCTTCCCACTTCTTTCTTGCGCCTTGGCTGAATCTGTGAGAGGAGTCAATTCTGGGTTGGGGTTTGTTTTCATGTTCTTAAACCCAACTTAATAAAGCTTAGCTTAGCCTTTGATCTTCTCTGTTTTGAACAAATAGGTAAAGGTTTGATTTTCTTTCCTTTGCTGAATACTGTCAATGCTTGTTCTGATTTTCTTAAGCATGATAAAAGTATAATGAAAATTGATTATAAATGTTGTATGAATGCTTTGTTGAAGCTTGGTTGATTTTAAGATTCTTTGAGAATATAGGATTTTCATTTTGTAAAGGAATCGGTGCTGGAAGTATTACTGAAAATATGAATGTAAAGGATCTTCAAAAGATTCTTGGAGAATCTACTAAAAATATGAAGGTTTGAATTTAGTACATAATGTTTTAATAAGGGCTGGAAGTAGTCATGAAATTGATTTTTATTTCTTGGTTCAACAATGTGATGAGAGTGTGTGTATGTGATTTATGATACTGTGTAGTGGAGTTGTTTTCTATTTACTGTACTCACATGTTTGTTGATTTGAGAAAATGTTAATCTGATATGATAGAATTAGGATTTTGCTGCATATAGTACACTTCTATTGAAAGCTTGTAATTGTGGTTGTTGGATCTTCCTTGTCCCTTCCTTTTACTAAATGGACTGTTGCACGTGTTTGATATTTGCAAATATACAAGTGTAGTTTAATTCTAATCTTGTATGCTTGGTTTTAATGAAAATGGAATTTTGGAGTTTGTTCTCCTTGTTTGGCTGCGGTTTACATAATAGGGAGGAATGGGCTGACATTAACACCCAAAATGGTTAATTCTCAATTCAATAGGTTAATTTATGATCATAGTTTTAGAAGTCTGCCTCCTCATTAAAGTTAAAGTAATAGATGGGCTGAGAAATGAAAGCAATGATTTGTGGTTTTGTAATGTTGTGATTGAATTCTTAAAACAAATGAATTAACCCCATAGGTGCTATTAATTGTTGAGTTAATTAACTATATTTATAGGGAGGCTTTTGTACTGCTGGAATTTGTCTTTACATTAATAAAGCAATTGGTTTGGTAGAGTAAAGTTGAGATTTAATGACTCTAATAATTTGGAAATCCGAGGTGAATCATGGTTTTCTTTTGAATAGGCTTAGTATTGCATGTTGATTTTGAATCATGGTTCTATGAATTTCTACTTTAATGAACTTTTTATTTTAATTTATTAACTATTAGACATTTGACTTCTGAATTATTGAACAATGATTTCTCTTTAAAGAATGACATTTGCTATGGTCTTCTGTTTGGTTATTCTAGTAAGATTTGAACTTATTCCTAAGACATGTGAAGTAATATGGACATGTGTTATCCTGTTATTTGATTCTAACTCATTGTGGCTCACTAAGCCCTCTGTTGAAACTTCTCCTAATTGCTGTCATATTCTGTGTATATTGGCAGCCACTGTTTGTTGTCATCTCGTGTATTTTGGTGGTTGAGTTTTGATGTTTGGTACTGAAATCTATTGTTGTCCTATTCTACAAGTAATTGATGTTCTGAAAGATTGAGATTTAATGGAAACATTAAGGAAAAGGGGATTGGGTAGTACTTTAGGAACGAGAGCGACGTTAATTAGTTTGCATGACAATTGATTGATTTTTTTAAATATTTGTGTGTCGTATTATTGTTTGTAGAAGTTGTTTATTGACGCTCGAGCACGTGGGAGCTTACGTTTATTTTTGGCTTAAATACAAGGAGGTAACTACTTAAACTTGTTTGTGTGTGTGTGTATGTTGGTAATCATATAGGTTAGTTTATGAATTTATGATGTTTATTAGATGCTTTATGAGAATTGATGATTTGTTTGGCGCACACCGGTTAATATGATTATAATTATGCCATTCCGGAATGAGGTTCCATGTAAAACCCCCAGGGACTAAAATGAATAAGACAATATTGTTACATGTTCAGTAGGGTTGTTAGTCCCTTTGAACCAGTTCAAGCGAGGGTATATCGACCATCGAGTCATGAGTCCCTATTGAATTGAGATATTACGGTGTGTTGTGTTTGATTTAATTGTTATTATTGATGTTTTAATTATTATTATTAATGTGTTGAGTTGCGATGTCTTGAGTTGTGAATTATCCGTATATTTGTGCTGCTGCAATACATGATAATTGGTAGTTATTTGAAATTAGCATAGATAATATGTTCATGCAACACAACATGTAGCACACACCACTTTACACATTATCACACACCACCTTGCGGGCATGCACATGCACGTAGTGCAAAGATGTACGTAAGCGAGTGGTAGTAGTTGTGATTTCTGGGTCTACCCCAATCGTTGATATTATAGGTACTAGATCGGGGCAGGAGTCATGGGGAAAGGATCCGGAGACTTAGGACTAAGCGTTATGTTTGCATACTATTTTTCATATTTCATTTATTAATTTGTAAACCCTGTTATTCATTTTCCTTGGATTACTGTATAATAGTTTAGGCTGGATAACTGTACTTAAACATGTTCATGTGCTTATTTGTAAATGATGATTTTGAAAGAATTTAATCAGGTATTACTAGATTTATTTAAATATCCATGTTAGTCAATTTTTATCTAACATGGATATATCAGATTTGATAATTTCAAATAAACGATTTTCAATTGTTAATTTTATGTTTGATTATAAAATGATTTATTTATTTCTAAATTACACGAAATCTTTTTCTAACCATGATAGTTTATATGTGACAAAAATTCTTTTTCTATCATGGTTAGCGCATTAGCTTGAATTCTTTTTCTAACTATGTTAGCCGCTATTATCTTAACTTATATTCTTTTTCTAACATAGTTAGACTAAAAAAAATAGCGTAAAAATGGTTTTAAAAGTGCGGTTGTTACAAAGCTCGCCGCTGCTTCGCCGGCGGGAAATAAGTGGCGGAGGCAAGAGAAGCAAGGAGAAGGGAGGAGGAAAAAGAAGAGATCGTTTGAGAGTGGAGGAGGGGCGCCACTTTGGGGGCTAGGGTTCCATTGTGGGAGAAGTGGAAGGAGGTAAGTATTTATATATATACTTAAGAGAAAATTACGACTAATTACCCTAATATTTATTCTTAATTATATTTTTAGCACAAAAGTTTGTGTATATTATTGTACCTCCCTCTTTCTGTCATCATATTCTCTAAGATTCCAAAATACTTGTTCATGAAAGTTTCTAGCTCAAAATAATTCTTTTAACTATATTTTCTCACATGGAAAGCCTCTACATGTGCTTTAAGCGCATGTAGATGTAGTATTACCACATGCAAAACATCACAATGTGGTTCTCTAGCTTTTAAACACCTAGACCACAAGCATGAGTAACTTATGACATCTGAGGATGAACTCTTATGCATGATTTCAAGTTTTTCACTCCAATACTGCCTTTACATGCGCTTAAAGCGCATGTAGAGCCCTCTACATGCGCTTTAAGCGCATGTAGATGTAGTATAACCAAAGCATAACACCCCAATGGGGTGCTCTAGCTTATAAACACTTGCATGAGTAGCTTATGACATCTGAGGATGAACTCTTATGCATGACTTCAAGTTTTTCACTCCAATACTGCCTCTACATGCGCTTAAAGCGCATGTAGAGCGCTTAAAACTTGTAATTGTTGATACACCAATAATATCGAAGAAAATAATAATATCTTTATTCAGAATAAAGAAATAGATAAATTATAATGATACTACAAGAGATTGATCGACTAGACTTTGGTCAACTAGCAAGAGAAATAGAAAGTATATGATTCAGAAGATATTGGATGCCCCTTCTACATATAGCATAAGTTTATATATATATATATATATATATATATATATATATTACAAATTCCCTTTTTCCCGTTGGAATAGTTAATCTCATCGACTTGCTGTTACAAAATATCAACGGCATCTTTGACCAGAGAAATAATGATCTTGACTGCTTCTACCACACTGGGCCTTTTTTGATTCACCATCCGTTTGGGCTTAATGGGCCTGCTTACTCTAATTGAGATAATGTCATAACAGTAATAATGATTGAGATTTGTAGCTTCATATTTTCATTTTTATTTCCTACTAAAGTAGGATGGAATTAAACTTTATATATGTGCTCTAACTTATAAACACTTGCATGAGTAGCTTATGACATCTGAGGATGAACTCTTATGCATGACTTCAAGTTTTTCACTCCAATACTGCCTCTACATGCGCTTAAAGCGCATGTAGAGCGCTTAAAACTTGTAATTGTTGATACACCAATAATATCGAAGAAAATAATAATATCTTTATTCAGAATAAAGAAATAGATAAATTATAATGATACTACAAGAGATTGGTCGACTAGACTTTGGTCAACTAGCAAGAGAAATAGAAAGTATATGATTCAGAAGATATTGGATGCCCCTTCTACATATAGCATAAGTTTCTATATATATATATATATATATATATATATATATATATATATATATATATTACAAATTCCCTTTTTCCCGTTGGAATAGTTAATCTCTTCGACTTGCTGTTACTAAATATCAACTGCATCTTTGACCAGAGAAATAATGATCTTGACTGCTTCTACCACGCTGGGCCTTTTCTGATTCATCATCCGTTTGGGCTTAATGGGCCTGCTTACTCTAATTGAGATAATGTCATAACAGTAATAATGATTGAGATTTGTAGCTTCATATTTTCATTTTTATTTCCTACTAAAGTAGGATGGAATTAAACTTTATATATATTACTACTTCCGGTCCTAAATATAGGACCTAGATGACTTTTTTTTGGAGAGGTTAAGGTTGCAAAATAGTCTATTAAATCATGACATATTTGATATATTTTTAGATTATCCATTAGTTTATAAGTAAAATAAGCTAGTTTAAGGGAAAAAAATTAGGTAAATCAATTTATAATTAACTTATTTTGCGTTTTTTAGCATTTTTCAAAAAAGTCAATTAGGTCTTATATTTAGGACCGGAGGGAGTATCATTTAATTGAATATATGATTTATTTGAGCTTAGCATTTGTCTCCATAAGCATTCGTACTTAGAGTACTAAGTTGATTTAAAGAATTCCTATTGCTGCTTATTAAGAAAAATGATTTAATTGGTGATTACAACCTAACATTTACGAATAATTATTGATTAAATTCATTTTAACCAAAACAAGTTTGGGGTTTACAATTTGAATCTGTAGTAAATTTTTTCCCATATCTTTTCTCAAGCAAGCTAATAAAGATGGCTAGCATCCAATCTCGACGGAGCATCTGATCTCCATAATTAAACTAATTAAGTGTAATTTTATCAAATCCAACTTCATTAAATCTTCCCATTTATTGAAAAGAGTAAAAAGAATAGCTTGCTTAGGATTTATTTGTAATGTATTCGCAAGTAGCGTTTGATAGATAAAATCAATTTGAAAACCTATATTATTAAAAGTGCCTTTTATTTAGAGATCAGATATATTGCTTAGGGAAAATTGATAAAAAATAACAAACTCAAATAAACACTTTGTAAAAGCTATAATAATGAAAAGCGATGAAAAAGAATGAATATAACGGAGCTTAGCTTACATACATAGATGATTACCCTGCCCAAAATAATGAAGGAACAAGAGGAGGAGGAGGAGGAGGAGGAGCAGTAGGGGAGAGAAGGAAAGGAGAGGAGGGGGATGGGCTTGAGAGGTGGCCAGGAAGAGGGAGCCGGGGGGATCGTTGAAGACGCCGGAGTGGAGGGTGAGGAGGTCGATGTGAAGGGGGGAGAGGGGGGGAGGGGAGGAGTCCTGCTCCGGCAGGAACTGGGGGACGCCGGAGGGCACGAAGAAGGCGCCGTTGAGCATTAAGTCGCCCTGGGAGAGCCAATTCCAGGAGGACCACTCTCGCTCATCGGTGTCCATCCTCTTGGTGACCTCCTTGGCAGGGCCGGCCCAGAAGCGGTTGCCCTGGCTGACGATGGTGGGGGCGGCGCTGCCCCCGACGGCATACATCTCCCACCCCCTGTAGACGTTGTTCACCAGGTGCACGTAGCCGTGCCTGCAGCGCGGCATCCTCTGCACCAGCCTCTCCCCGAAGCGGTTGAAGGCGAGCGTGACCCGCATGCCCCTGTCCCCCACGTAGGCGTCGTCGTGCCCCAGCAGCATCACCTTGTCGTGGTTGGAGAAGTGGGTGTTGGATATGGTGATCCCCGTGGAGCCCATGATGGCGTCTATGAGGCCGTCCGCGCAGTAGGCCAGGGCGCAGTGGTCTATCCATATGTCGCGTGCGGCGTATATGGACACCCCGTCGCCGTCCGATCCCCCCCTCCATGCCACCTCCTCTGGCCTCGCCCCTACCCTTACCCTGCCCCTCCCCGCCGGCCTGCAGTGGTGCACGTGCACATTGTGGATGATTATGTTGCTCACGTTCTGCAGCGTTATGCAGCCGTTGCCGGTTATGTGCACGCTGGCGCCTCGCCCGTCCACCGTCTTGAAGCTGTTGAACACCAGCTCCTGCTTCAGCCTGATCACCATGTTTCCTGCGAACACGATCCACAGGGCTTCCTCTTGGATTACGGCGTGCCGCAAGGTTCCCGCTCGCGGGTTCACCGGGTCCTCATCCCCAGGGTCCGTCACGATGTAGAACTGCCCTCCCTTGCCGCCCCCCGCGTACCTCCCGAACCCTATGCCACACTCCGCTAGCTTCTGCCGCTCCCCTGCCCAGTTTGCGTTGCACCGCCAGCAGTCGTCGATGGGGTTCCCCGTGAGACACCCTGCTCCTTCCTCATCGCCCTCCACTTCTCTTCTCCATACAGACGCGTTTATTCTCCTGCATGCCACGCAACCACCCAATTTATAAACCTATTTATTACTGCTGTATGTCACAAAAGAAAGGTTTACGTTTCTTTTCCCGGAAGCCTGTCAATGGAATCCAGTGAAAGCTCAGACAGAAACATATTTCATCCGTTTCATGTCCCAGGCAACGATATGCAAATGAGAAAACATGAGAGTAAATAAATTATTAAATGGCCACCACATTATTATGGGATGATCATATGAACTGCCTAAGGAAATTACGTATTATGGAAGATCAAACAATTAAGCGGTGCAAGTTGTGAGTATATTGTGTAAAGCAAATTTTGAATGTTTTATTCATGCCCCTGCAGGCTCTCACCTTTGTACATCCATAACCACGTGTTCTGGATTGACGGCAGCTTTGATGGTAGGCGGACAGAAAGCGAAGCTGAGGAGCCATACTGGCAGAACGACGCAGCAACTAATGGGAATAATCATCTTCAAGGCTATATTACTGTTTATTTATATATCTGCTTCCGATATATCTGTATATTCTGATGATGATCAATAATGATTCTGAGAAACTATGCGAGATGGGTTTCATATAATATTATTTCAACAATGGGAACAGTGATGTGGAGCTGGAGTAGATGATTGTGGGACGGGGTTTTGTTTATTTGAAGAGGAAGAAAGATATTGTTGTCCTTGTCATTCTTGAGGTCTACTCACATTCCTTACCTTGCTTGCTAGCCGTCCTCGCTAGTAGCCTTGAGCGACCTAATTACATATAGTTACGTGCATGATACGCTTCATAGACGAATGGTTGTACACTCGCTCGTGTCCTAGAAAAGAATAATTAGAAGTTTATCAAAAAAAGAATAATTAGAAAGAATTTAAAGTGATTAATTTATATTTTAATTTTTTTAAAAAGTTTAAGTAATCTTATAACTAAAATTGGAAAGAATATATATTATTTCTTTCATAACCTGAACATGCATGTACAACAACACAATTGATGATAACTCCTATTTTTAGTAGTTTTCTAGACATATTGTATTATAATTCTTTTTTTTATACATTATTTTATTATAATTCTAAAAACTATAAGTTTTGTTGCAATCTGGAAATATGTTGATTTGAAATATTATTTAGGAATATATTATTTTGAATCAAAATAGGAAATAGGAAATATAACAAAAAAAATTACATGAAAAGGGAAAGAAAATTTCAGTTGATTTGATTACAATTTCTTATGTGTTTTTTTATGGGCAGCAACATGCTTGGAACGGAGAAGGGGATTGACCATCATCAATGAATCAAACATCGTCATTGCCATAAAAGGGAAGCACTTGAAGACAAAAAAAAAGCCCGAATGATATCAGGGGATGCATCTGTCGATGATTGAAATAGCTCCACCTTTTCTATTCGCTCCACACCCCCCTTATATAATTAGAACCTTTTTTCTTCAAATGCTTGGCAATGATGATCTTTGGTTTATTGATGATGGTCAATCCCCTTCTCCCATGCATGTGGCTGCCAAAAAAAAAATAAGAAATTTTAATCGAATCAACTGAAACTGTATTCCTTTTTTCATGTACTATTATTTTTTATCTTTCCTATTTCGACTTAAAATTAGATATTTCAAAAGAAATCCCAAAAATAATGTCTCAATTCAATTCTTTCTAAATTTTATTTTTCTTATGAATATTTTTCAACTTCCAAAAATGTAAATAATAAGACAATCAATTTAAAAAAGATAAATCACAACTCCCTATGGTCAAGTGTTTGCTTTACTCTCGAGAATTGAGAGTTTAAGTTTAACTCAACTCAATCTATTAAACAAAAACAAGTTTGTCTATCACTTCAATCTTCACCATATTATCTTATTAGAATCCACGCAAATAAAAAAGACTTTTAAGTGTTGTAATAAATAAGGCAAGATGATGAAATGAGAGTAGTCTGACGGGTTGACAGGTTGACGTGAGTGGTAAATAATCTCGTCCCTTAAGCAAATGGTTGGGGTTCGATCCCTAACTCTTGCAAATGGAGCAAAGTCACAGCTGGCCAGTTGTCTAACTCTATATGGGATTTCAGAACAGCTAGAGATTAATCTCACTTGACACGCGGGTGGGGAGATGATGAAATGAGAGTAGTGAATCAAGAAATACCTGTAATTAATGTTAAGCGATTTTTAATTTAAAGGAAGAGAATGAAGAAAACAAAAATTTAAAAGGTAAAATGCAAAACTATACATGTTAATATTTAAAAGGGGAATCAGACACCATTATAAATTTGAGGGTGCAAAATTAACCCTTAAAACTTAAAATGGGGCAATTATGATATTCTTGTATGGGGATATGGTTGTCAACCTGAACTATGATGTCCACTATTTTAAATGTTTAATGATGTGGCTACCATCATAAAACGACAGCAAGGAAGGTAAATTCAACTTTTTTTTCTTTATTCTTCACTTTCCTCATAAAAGTAAGTGGGTTTCATCAAGCTCAGACCCTATAAGCACAGTTACAAAGCGTTCATTTCCCCCTTTTAAGTTGCAAGTATTAATTTTGCCTCATTTTCAAGTTACAAGTGTTAGTTTTACACTTTCAAATTTACAATGGTGCAAGATGCCCGTTTTGAATATTTTCATGTGTAGTTTTGCTCATTTGCTCAAATTTAAATGAAAGCACGCTTTTCTTTTAATGTGGATCTCATTCTTTTTTTTTTCAAACTTATATATATACACAATGTACATACAAGGGTAAATGTGCAAAAATAGCCACCGTAAATTTAAAATGGGCAGCTATAACTCACGTAAATTGAAGGGGCAAAATTGTACATTGTAAACTAATGGGGCAAAACCATACATTGTAAACCAAAATGAGGCAAAAGTAACATCTCTGTTAAGCCGAGTTAAACATGCATTTTCCAAGCGTGGGCTCCACAATCAGTAAATGACATGTCAATTCCAAAATCTAACGTGAAAGCTAAAATGCATCCAGTTGAACCCTAAATCACTAAAAACGAACTCTAAACCTCCAAATCATTTCGATAAGAAACCAAATAGAACCCCAAATCATGTGAAATTCACCTTACTTCTACGTAATCATCTGAAAAATAAAGTCTGTTCAAAAAATTAAAGTCTCATCAACATATTGCAATCTTAAATGTATGACACATCATTTACTGATGGTGGGGTCACGTCTGGAAAACGTACGTTTAAATTTACGATGGTTATTTTTGCACATTTGCCCAATTTTGCCCCATTTTGATTTACAGTGTACAGTTTTGCCCCCTTCAATTTACCAGAGTTATAATTGCACATTTTTTAATTTGCTATGACTATTTTTGCACCTTTGCCCCACATATATATGTCTCTTTCAATTTGCGGATGAATAGTGAAGGAGAAAAGGGAGTTAGAGGGAGGTTACATGTTTGCTGCATGAAAGTTAGATGGATTGTTAAGCGGGTGAAGATTCTTTGATCGCGGGATGTCTCCTAGCTATTCGAGTGAAAAGCCTTTTTTAGGGATATCACCTTTTGGGATGGGAAAGAAAAAGAATGAGAATTAGATGTTGATTAATGATGAAGATTGTTGCTTTTTGAGCCAATGATTTCTTGTAGCAGCAGTGAAAAAATGGAGGCGCCCTCCCTGGAAAGCTTTCTTCTTCAAGTTAAAGATGCCTAACAAAACTATATGATCATAAAAAGCAATCATTTTCAAAACAAAAGCAATTATTTTGGGAGTAGATACTCTTGGAATCCTCTGTCTCTTTCTCTTCAGTTCTCATAATCTCTTGATTCTAGCCGTTTAAGATGCCTAGTGGTTCAAGATGGTTACTTAGGATTGTCCTTAAAATTAAAGTGATACACAACTAAGTAGTTCAATGAGGTTTTTGTATACTTTAGCCTATAAAAGTTTTATTTTATTACAAGTATTAAATATTATGAATTCCACATGTACTGGCAGCAAGCTCTAACCAGTTGTGGTCAAAATGTTGAAGGCATGCATGAATGGTAAACAAGACTAGAGGCAAGAAACATGAAATATTCCGGAAGCCACTCTGCCTCTGCCTTTGGAAATGAAAAGCTTCCATAATGACGTCAAAATGAATCATAAAATCATTCATACTCGTTATTCATTAACTTATACTTTTAAGTAGCCCATGTGAATGCTTCAAGCTTATTCTACATCACTTTGCGTGAACCTGTTCATAATATCTGTAATTACATTTCTCCAGGCAGCATCGTATCGCCACTGGGTAGAACGCACACAGCAATTCCCTGTCCATACAGACCACGCTGCCCATGAGCACAATACAATGACTTGTTCACGATCATTAAGAATATATTGTTATGGTTCTTAAGTTAATTACCTCGCCTGTTAGGTGAGCCACACATCTCTTCTCAGCCAGCAACTCAGCTTCCGTCTGAATAATTCAAATGGTGAAGGCCAAATGTACGAAGTGACGCATGAGCCTTATATCAAGGTGCTAATTCTACTTGTTGATAATTTAATACTCCCTTAGGTCCTAAATATAAGAACTATAAGGAGGAGTAACCTTGTCCTAAATATATAACCTATATCTAATTTTTCTTAAATTATACCATTGATACACTTTAATAATAAGCAAAAAGGGAGGAAGGGTGAAAATAGAGGTTGTAATATGTGAACTGATACACTTTATATTTAGGATATGAGATTGTAATAGTTTGCCTAATATGTGAGCTGAGCTCCTAATTTCCCTCCAATTATTAGGCACGGTTGATCTTGTTGAAGCAAAGACTTAAAACTACAAAAGGGCATATTGGTTCACATCATACCACATGGGATAAGCCATAACTCGTCTTTTTTATAAAATACGTACGAGTATATAATTTTAGATTATAAGCCTCATATTCCCACAAAGTTTGAAGTAAATGACATTTTTTATGGTTTCTAAATACTGTATACCTATTCTTCGAATTGATTTTGTAATATACCCCACATATACTTCAGTTTAACCCTCTCTATCCATTTATAGCATAAATAACATCAGATGCTCTATACTTCAGTTTAACCCTCTCAATGCATTTATAGCATAAATGACATCATGTGCTCACCTTAGCTATTCGCTGTCGAAGATAGTCATCAAATATGATATCCTTGACAAGCTCATAATCACCGTCTCCCTAAAAGATGACAAGAAAACATATTAGGAGCGAAGGTAATACAAGCATTAGATAAGAGAAAATTGCACATTAGGACCCAGATATTAAAATATTTTGGTTAATACGCCTTAAAAATCATAATTATTTTCACAGGCCAAAGTTACTAGACTTCCATCCAGATTTAATCTCAGGTTTTACGAAAAATTACTAATAGATTGGATAACTTTGCAATGACTCCAGTGATCTGGTAAAAATCTCGAAGTATCTTTGGTCTTCGAATATAATTAAGATTTGCTAAGTCCTCTTATCTAAATATTTTAACATCTGAATCCTTACTATATTATTTTCACAAAAATTAATGTCACAAAGACTAACCTTTGATCGGCATGGCATACTGAAAACAATATCTTCAGCTATAGCATAAGGATTTCCATTGGTATACACCTGGTTTTGCAATTTTATAATGTGATTAAAGTAGAAAGGATGACAGAGAAAAATGAGAAGAGAAACTAAGCAAATCATGGTTTGTATTTTCAAAGTTTCAGGAGACACTATATATAAGTCCCAGGGTCAGCATTCTATGGTATACAAACATACACAACACACTTCATTCCTTAAAGTATCACAAAAAAGGAAAATATTCCTTATTAGTTTAAATTAATTTCTTAGAAAGTGAGAGCTTGAATTGCATGCCCCAGTATTATGAGAGAGAAAAACTGGAGGTGATGGAGACAATAAATTGACTAAGTGGTCATGTGACTTTATTAAACATTAGCACGAACTGAACACTTTTTTTTTTGCTTAAAGCCTCTGGTATCCAACACTATTTGATTGCCGACTAATCTGGAGTTTGCCCGGGTAGGGCGGGCAAAGTATTAAACCCAGGACCTTGAAGGCGGAGAGATGTCTTATCTCACCTTTCTAACCATCAGGTCACTGGTCCCTTGGCACTAGACACATTTTTTTGACAACCGAGCAGTTATGTTTCAACTTTGCTTCCAAGGGGATTATTCTTGGTTTGCCTAAAGGGTCTATGGGAAGTGTTTACTTCGGACTCGTGCACATTAGTAGAAAAATTCATCCTGGCCGAAACCTTTGAGATCGTTGTTTGTAATTTTTGTTGAATTCCATCAAACAATTAGCACTTCTAATAATGTAGACTTCGTTTCTTAGTAGCTGCGACAATTTTCTTCAACGTCATTTAACTAAGAGCAACTTACCCCAGATGAAAACCAATCACCCTCAGGAGTAGGAGTGACTAAAGACCGTATTGCATCAACAATTGACACAGCAGTTGATGCAGCTGATGATCTTCCCCACTTTTGAATTAGCACGCCACCTCTCTGCCAACCAAGAGATTTACTTGTCAACTATAGCCAACAAGGAGTAGCATGGATTATGCATCATTTTCACATGTAGCCAAGAAATCAACATCATTTTAAAATCTCACCCATCGTACCAAATGGCGCATGAAAGTTTTACCTTTTGAACCTTTTCTGTGAACTCATTCTCTAACCACTTGTGGTCCTTAATCACTTCTTTAACAGGCAAGGAATCAATTCTGGCATTTAAGAAATCAGGAACCTGTGTGTTATGTAACACCATGTCATGAAAGAAAATGAGAAAACTATTCATAAACAATTTTTTTTGATAAAATATTCATGAACAAATTTTAATAATCAAGAAAATCTAATTTTTGGTCCTTGAATTTGTATTCCCAGAAAACACAGTTCTAGGACATTCCAACTTTCCTGTTGTTAGTACTCCTGGCAATTAAAACAGGTAAACACATATTCAAAAGTATGCGAGGCCAAAACTGCTTAAGGATAAAATTTAATAACTGAAAAGAACATGTCCTCGAGAAATAATTCTTCAATGACCTGAGTAGTTGAGTGGTTGCCCCATATGGTCATATTTGAAACTTTATCGTAGAAGACACCAGCTTTGAGAGCAAGCTGTGCATAAAAGTGAGCAGAGACAGAAAAGCTAATCAGTATTCTTTACACTGCAATATGAATTATGTGGAGTTCATAAACTCTGTTCACCTGACACTTGGCTCTATTCTCATCTAAGCGGGTCAGAGCATGAAAATTCTTAGCAGGAATATTAGGAGCATTTTTTAAGCATATCAATGCACTACATGAAAACACACAAGCGCAAATACATCAGTTCTAAAAGGCGGAACATGACCCAAGTTTGAACACAAAACACAAAGAAAACCGAACTTTCTCTCACTTTGTGTTGCAAGGGTTGCCTACAACTATAACTTTGACATTGTGTGAGGCCACAGCATTCAGTGCCTTTCCCTATGATTTAAACAAAAATGCTTCAGGTCAGTACTGTTGACCATTGTCCAGCTGACAACAATTCAGACAAGAAAATAAACCCGACAAGAAGTTACCTGTTCAGCAAAGATCTGTCCATTTATGTCTAATAAGCCTGCTCGCTCCATTCCAGGACCTCGAGGCTTTGCACCAATTAACAGAGCCCAATCTGCTTCTTGAAACACCTCGTACGGATCAATCCCAATGCTCACCTCCCTCAATAAAGGAAACAACGAATCCTCCAGCTCCATTGCAACTCCTATATTTTGAATTAGTAAATAAAAATTAAAATGCGTCCTCATTATTTAATCAACAACCAACATCAAGAACAGACTTATTTCAGTAGGAGAATAGTTAAAAAAATGTTGTCCTCTAATAGAGGTAATTACTGCAGCAAGATTGACATTGACCAGCAAATTTCAGATTGTTTCTGAAAAGCTTCAAGAATTTTATTTTATTTTTTGTTCAGTAACCAAACAATAACATACTCATATTGGAAAATTAATATGTTTCCACCTGATCAAGAAAATTTACTCATATTGGCAAAAGACAGCATACTAGTTTATTCTAACTGAAAGTAAATTCAATTTTATCATATTTCAAGCGGTTAACCTTCAAGAGCTTGGAATGATCTTTCAGATCCCAATAACTTCAGAGCGATGGGTTGGTCAGGGCCAAATACCTCACCAGATGCAAGCTGACATAATAATCCAAGTCAGACACAACAAAACATGTTATATTGTATGACTAAAAGTATAAAACAAGAAAAATCTCATTAGTTAGGGACTAAACTATCTATAACTAATTGAAAATGATATAATAGGTTGCACTCTCACCTAAAAAACAAAAAAGTTTCAACAATTAGCATACAGAGAAAATTTTCAAAAAAACAAAAAATAGCAAGATAGGAGCACTTAATACTTCAGAGTACTTAGTTTGAATTACATAATTTGAAACCGTCCAAATTTACTTGGCCATATGAATCCCAGCAAAAATACAAGAATTTAGTGAATCTAACAATTCGTCAAGCAAGATAAATCAAAATCAAAGAGGAGCATATGGAATAAGAAGGTTTTCCATCCACATTCATCTAACCAGATTATGATTGTTATAAAGCCAAATAACAAAGATGAAGGGAGAAAAATTAGAATAAAAAAAATCTCAATCACTTTTGCTCAAATGTCTATTATGTCATTGTTTAAGAGGATCAAAAAAATTATGTCCCATTCACTCTTCTTCCCCTTTTACTTTTCGATACACTATCAGATTCGTACACCAAAAATAACCAAAGTTTCTGTCTCCAGAGTTCTGAAATTGCAAAGTAGCAGAAGCCAGGATAAAAAAAAGGGTTCATTATTAACTTGTAGGGAGAAAATATAGGATATGTGTTAGAATGAATCCCTTCCCTATGATAGGAAACTCAGAATGTGAAACCGCTGGCAAGAAAGCAGAACATAATAAAATGGAGATGAGAGATAGGCAACGTAAACGGGAAGAGTAATCTTGTTAGACGCCATAAATCTAAATTGAAATGTGAGATGCGTGTACCTTGAAAAGAAGATGATTAGCAATCATTCCAGCAGCACCAGAGACCGCTATGTTAATCAGTTTCTTCCAGGATCTTGTCTGGGCGTCCTGTAAACAGGCAGGGCATGAGAGAGAATAGAAAAGGGTCATATAGGGGAGAAGGCGAGGAGAGAAGGGGACTTACAGCCTTCAAATCATAGGTGAGGCAGAAAACACCATAGCATTCAGGCTTACTCTTGGGGTCCGGGGGGTGCACAGGGGGCGCGGGCGCTTGAACATGACTGAGCAGAAAGAAGAGAGAGAAGTGAGATGGATAGAGTGAAGAGCAGAAGCAGAGGGTGAAAGAGGGAGGTGAGCAGTGAGCTTACTTGGGCGCAAGAGAGGAGGATATGGTGGGAAAGGCATTCCGGGTTCTGTGAAGAGTCGGAAAAGCAGGGAGACGTTTGGACAGAAGGGAGGGCTGGGCGGAGGAGCGAAGGCGGGTTATGGAGTTAGAGGGCTTCAACTCTGCCACGGCCATGGCAGCAGGCAGCAGGCAGCAGGGAATGTCTGCTATGCTATGCCCTGCGCCTCAAGAAATCAAAGAGCGCTTCCTTAATCTATCAGAGAATGTCTGCTTCCACTCCAGGTACGCACGTTGAATAATACTAGCAATTAAGAAGTGAGCAGTAAGCAGAGGGAAAGAGGAGCCTGGAGGGGAGACGCACCAAAAGGATATAAGGTTTCAAATATTGGTGTGAGGCTACGCAAATGCCACGTCATCACTCCATGTATAGTGCGCATCATCCATAAAACGTCCTTTCAAGGTTTGGATGTGCATGCAATGCAATGTTCAATATGTACTGAGTAAGTGGACTTTTACATCACAATTTGTTTCATTCCTTGGTGGTCACAGGCCTGACCACATCAAGAATATATTCATCTCGCAACATGGATTCAATTTGCATTTTGCAAGGCCTATTACTTTTCTGACAATTTATCCTATGCGTAATCTTCCCTACTAGTCACAGAATCATAGCATTGGCCTGAGGTCGTGAATATAATTTTTAAAAATCAGGGATGATGTTCCTGAATTGGTTCTCCGAGAGAGAGAGAGAGAATGAGAGAGAGAGAGGTACGGCCTCCCAAACCATATAGACGATCAGATCTCCTCCTCTTTCTTATCTTCTTCACCTTCTCTTCAAAATCCTCACAATTTTCCATGGGTACTCTTCAATAATGCACTTTCCCTTAAATATTTTATATTTGTATTTGTGAATAATACATGGTTTTTTTTACATAAATACTACCGCACAAAAAAAATTACCAATATGTTATAAGAAAAAAAATATTTACCTATATACTACGCTCACGGGAAGTCGATTACCAAGAACGACTTTAGAAGTCGTTCACGCTAAGAACGACTTCTATTACACATATCCTAATGCACATCAACTTAGAAATATTACTCCCTCCGGTCCTTAATTTTAGCCCAAAATTTAAATGATTTTGGTCCCTAATATAAGAACTCATCTCACATTATCTACTCATTTAATGTGTTTTTTCTATTTTTCCCCCAACTCTCTTTTATATTTATTAATGTTTATGTATTTCTCTCTCTTAAAATTATCATAATAAATATAGACAATATTGATATAGAAGCATGGACTCCAGAGACTTAACTAAGATACACATATTTTCTTAAAAAACATTTTTTTTCACGGCTAGCTCTTATATTGGGGACCGGAGGGAGTACTTCCTCTAATTCTAAATATAAAACCTTGTTGACTTTTTTAACCTCAGGACTGGAGGGAGTATAATTTAATCTCAAAAGGGTTAAACTAACTTTTGGTCCCTATAGTTTGATGTGATTTGGGTTTTAGTCCCTAGAGTTTAAAAGTGGAGGTTTTGGTCCTTATAGTTTACATTCATTTTGGTTTTAGTCCCTATACTTACAAAAAAGGGGTTTTAGTCCTTCAAGTTTCATTTTGTTAAAACATATAGTCCCTATAATTTGACAAGGACTTGATGATATTAAGTGAGCTGACATGTCAGCCTTATTTGCCATGATGTGTTAACTTACATGGAAAAACAATTATAATTGAAAATAATTAATTATATTTTTAAGAAATAAAAAAGAAATCCTTTTTCTACATCTCCTTCTTCCTCATCCTCCGCCACCTCCATGTACATCCAAGCCACAAAATCAACTTTAGCATCGGCCTCTTCTTCCTCCATTTCAGCTTCCACCACTGCCTCTCTCGTGGTCGCTTCTTTAGCCATAGCCACCAGATCTATATCACAAACCCACAACAACCACATCCAGCGCCACGTCAGCGAAGAAGTCCACCAAGGACAGGCACACGAAAGTCGACTGCCGAGGTCGGAGAATTCGCTTGCCGGACACGTGCGCCGCCAGAGTTCAGATAAGATTTGCAATTGCAAACTAAACTGAAAAATTAGATGTCATAAACGAAAACAATCATTTTTTATCATAAGTATCCCCATAACAAAAACAAACATGAATTCCCTCATATATCCCCAACACAAAGACGAAGGACAAGGTAGCCTCCTTCTATAAATGATAAACATTGTTGGATTTGGGGTTGGGAGATAGGTTGATGGGTTAGTGTCTGAAACTGAGAGGTGGCGGAAGAGGGGGACGGGCAAGATGCAGTCGTGGAGGAAAATTTTCTTCTTCTTCTTCTTCTTTTTTTTTAAATAATTAACCATTTTTAATTATAATTGTTTTTCCATGTAAGCTAACACATCATCGCAAATAAGGTTGACATGTCAACTTACTTAACACCATCAAGTCCTTGTCAAACTATAAGGACCATATTTTTGAACAAAATGAAATTTGAAGGACCAAAACCTCTTCTTTAAAAGTATAAGGACTAAAACCAAAATGAATGTAAACTATAAGGACCAAAACCTCCACTTTTAAATTCTAGGGACTAAAACCCAAATCACATCAAACTATAGGGACCAAAAGCTGGTTTAACCCATCTCAAAATGTCTCATCATATTGAAGAGCTCAAATAATTCATGAGTAAACTTGAGGTTTTAAACTAGGGGTGTCCAAACCCGGGAACGGGAACGGGAATCGGCTTTCCCGTTCCCTTTCCCAAAAGGGGGCCGGGAAAGGCTTTCCTTTCCCGTTCCCTTTCCCGTTCCCGCATATTTCCCGCATGGGCGGGAAATATGCGGGAACGGGAATGAGAACGAGATTTCCCTCTCCCGCATATTATGAAGTTGGGATGAAATAAATAGGCATAAAAATGAAATATACACATACTGATATACAAAAACATTTTATTACCACTAAAACAAAACCAACCCATAAGGATTACAAAACAAGATGACAATATTACAAATCATTCCCACATTTAACAGGATTAAAATGTGGGAAAGATTTGTCATACATTTACAAATTTTTCTCATACTATAGTATTGTCATACATTTACAATATTACAAATCATTCCCACATTTGTCCCTTTCACTTCACTTATATCCTGTAACTTTTCTTCCCCATGCCCTACTAATATTTTCTAACACCATCATATTTTCCCTTATACACTTACTGACATACACACACGACACACCTTTTATTTCCATTAAAGCAAAACTAACCTACAAGGATTACAAAACAAAATTACAAATCTTTCTCATCATGTAGTTGAGAACTAAACAGATTTCAGAAAACCCAACATGCAATTAGTTCCTTTAAATTGGTTAAATGAAAATAAATTTTAGAAAATAACACAACAACAAAAATTTTAGAAGCAACCAAAACTCAACATGCAATATTTACAATTGGGCCTAAACAGTAAACACCCTTATTTTTTATTAAATATTTTTCTAAAAAGACAATATTAAAATCCGGGACGGGAACGGGATTCCCGGGGCCTATCCCGTATCCCGTCCCGTTCCCGGAGATTTCCCGTTCCCGGCACCCCCGGAAATTTCCCGCCTTTGTCCGGGACGGGAAATTCCCGGTCCCGTTTGCCCGGGAACGGGACGGGACCCCCGAGAACGGGATATGATGGACACAACTATTTTAAACATTCAAAAGATAGTGAAGTGAATAAAATTTTTTTTAGTTTTGGAAAATGGAAATGTAAACTGAAATTAAAAGAAAAAATTTCAAAATGTTTTCTTATTGTTCAAAAGTATATGGTCACTTCAATAATATTAATTTTGAATGTGTGTATCTATATTCCTTCAACA
Source organism: Mimosa pudica (assembly GCA_029929735.1). NCBI lineage: Eukaryota > Viridiplantae > Streptophyta > Magnoliopsida > Fabales > Fabaceae > Mimosa > Mimosa pudica. The sequence goes on along the minus strand of JAKELP010000029.1, from coordinate 14,577,376 downwards.
AGAACTTATCGGTATAATGAGATTTAAAGTAAATGTGAAAGTAATTATTTTCCACAAATTGATTTGGAAGCTTTTGAAGGTTCATCTTCCTCCAAATCACTTTCACAAGTTAAAAGAAGATAGGTGTTTAATATGCTTAATTTTAATTAAGATACATAAATATAATGAGATATTTTGAGGTTAATTAATATTCCCTCCAGTCCTGAGGTTAAAAAAGTCAACAAGATCTTATATTTAGAATTAGAGGAAGTACTCCCTCCGTCCCCAATATAAGAACTAGCCGTGAAAAAAACGCTTTTTAAGAAAATATGTGCATGTTAGATGAGTGTCTGGAGTCAATGCTTCTATATCAATATTGCCTATATTTATTATGATAATTTTAAGAGAGAGAAATACATAAGTATTAATAAATATGAAAGAGAGTTGAGGGAAAAATAGAAAAAAAAAACACATTAAATGAGCAGAGAATGTGGGACGAGTTCTTATATTCGGGACCAAAATGATTCAAATTTTGGGCTAAGATTAGAGATCGGAGGGAGTAATATTTCTAAGTTGATTTGCATTGAGATATGTGTAATGGACTTTTAAAGTCGTTCTTAACAAGAACGACTTTAGAAGTCGTTCACGCCAAGAACGACTTCCAGTGAGTGTAGTATATAGGTAAATATTTTTTTTCTTATAGCATATTGGTAATTGTTTTTTTGTGCTGTAGTATTTGGGTAAAAAAAACCATAATACATACAACATAACATTCCATGTGCAGTAATTAAGTTACTTGTTATTTAATCTTCTCCAAATATTAGTAAGTTATTTGCAATTTTACCATATCAATCATACAATGCCGGAAATAGACACTTATAAAAGAGTATCCTCCACTTATAAAAGACACTTATAAAGGAAATAGTCTAACTAGTCAAGCGGGTGGAGATACTCCTGGAAAATAAAATAAAAAAGCACCCCACAATTACGAGCAGGACCAACAAAAAAATCATACTCCCTCCGGTCCTAAATATAAGACATAATTGTCTTTTTTGAAAAATCCTAAAAAACAGCAAAATAAGTTAATTATAAATTGATTTATCTAATTTTTTCCCTTAAACTAGTTTATTTTACTTATAAACTAATGGATAATCTAAAAATATATCAAATATGTCATCATTTGATAGACTATTTTGCAACCTTAACCTCTCCAAAAAAAAAGTTATCTAGGTCCTATATTTAGGACCGGAGGTAGTATTGAGTTTGTTCCAATAGCACATACATATGTATACCGCCAAAGCATAAATCAATTAGAATACATAAAAATGATATTGGACAAAAAAAATAAAACTAAACAACTATCCATTAAAGATGTTGAAGCTCCAGATGCCTTCCTCAATCAAGATCCTCACAAAGATGCATAGCCACTCATGATATCATAGCAATAGCTAGCATATTAAATTCATCATAACTCCATGAGAGTGTAGTGGCATGCTAGACTTGCACCGAGAATAGGGGAGGGGAGAAGATGAAAATTTAAAGAACGAGGAGAAATTAAAAAGTAATATATATATATATATATATATATGTGTGTGTGTGTGTCTATAATATATATATATGTCTCTGTGTGTCTATATATATATATATATATAACCTTCCAAATTGGCTTAGGGTGTGGTATAATCGGAGTATCCTACGAAAGATTAACAAATATGAAAGGTTTTGCGGAAGATTCAATCACTCAATCTCAAGAAATAATGCCAAAATAATGAATTAGCAAAATTTCTTAATCTCAATCAAGTCTACTAGGGTTTCCTGTATGCAAACTCAATCAATCAACTCTATTGAAATAGGCAGATCATTATTTTATTCGATTTTACCAATTGTGAAAGTCTAGAGGTCAATCCATTAGCTCCAATCAATTCAATTCATAATCAATACAGTAATTTCCTATTAAAGTTTCCTATTTTGCTTTTAATAATATCAAAATTCAGTTTCTTCCATGTATATATATTTCAACTAAATTTCCACAATTTTAACTCATTTTGTCCAAATGTATTAAAATATTTATATATGTAATTCAGAAATTTAAAGTTAATTAATGGTCAATTTCTCATGTTGAATATGTTAAAATTATCAATTTACCATAATAAAATCATGGGTTTATCAACCTTTTTCTTGCTTTGATCTTAATTCGTAACATATATAATGGAAATTTTAAGCACAGAGTTATTTAGTCTAAAAACAACAAAGGCACGATTTGAAATATTTCTAATATTAACAGATCATAATGAAAATGAAATTAATTGACTGATTTCAACCCTAAGTATAGAATTGCTTAAAACCTTATTTAATAACTTAGAACAAATGCTATATTTAACATATTTCAAAGGGATTCCATTAGAGCAGTAGTGGATGGCTAAGATCTTTCTAATGCATATGGTATGGTAGTTGAGAATGTGGTTGTGCCACCGAAAATTGAAGGGGAGGATGGATTTGTGATTTTCAACTGCAAGCTACAAAACATCCCTCCAACCATTGCAGTGCATATAGCTGGGCTAGGATAAGCAATTTGGGTGTGATTTGCATTGATTGGAGCTCACTAACCTGACTCTTGAGAGATGCAATAAGTTTTATTCATTTAGCTATCGATGTTATTAATGATGTTAATTGGACCAATTTTAAATTAAATAAGAATGGGCAAGTCGAGTTGAAATTATAGATAAAGTCCAGCTATTGCTAATCTCTTACCTACCTAAATCCCCCACACCATGGAAAATTGACTTATAAAAGAGTCTACATGTTAAATAATCTATTTTTTCACTTTAATATTGTTAAATAAAGTTGTCCTGATATATTAAGAACCAGATAGAACATATATGTGTGAAATAATTAATACAAAATATAAATTCATAAGTTGTCTTGATATATGCGTGGAAATAAAAAAAATTGGCTTTTATAAGTACATGGCAGATAATAATAGGGGTGGCGTATTTCTCTTCCGTCCCAATTTTCCTTCCTCTCTCATTTTCCTCTTATCCAAGCAGGCCTTGATAAGGGAGGTGATAGAGTTTTTGGCAATGTCATGTCATTTTTTTTATCAGCAAGGGAATGTAATATCATTAACCAGAAAGGAACATTACAATTGAAAATATCCATGAGAAAAAACTAACAGAAATGCATAAAAGATAGTTCAATAAAATAATGGGTAAAGGTGCAAAAATGGGTCCAAACAATTACGCCAGGAGCACATAGGGGTAACAAGTATTTTCGGGTTCAATTCTGGGTCTGAAGAATAAATGTTTGTGCAATATAGGATACGTCGTTAATGTTGACCGACGTTGACCGTTAAACGCTGACTTGGCGAGGGAAATAAGATTTTTTGCTGACGTGGCATGCTTATGTGGCAATATTTTTCTGAGTGTGTAGGGCCCACATTATTTAAATTAAAAAAATATAAAAAACACTCCCACACTCAGAAAAATGTGGGCCCCACACACTCAGAAAAATATTGCCACATAAGCATGTCACGCCAGCAAAAAATCTTATTTTCCCGCCACATCAGCGTTTAACGGTCAACGTCGGTCAACATTAACGACGTACTCTATATTGCACCAATATTTATTCTTCAGACCCAGAATTGAACCTGAAAATACTTGTTACCCTTATGTGCTCCTGGCGTAATTGTTTGGACCCATTTTTGCACTTTCAGCCTAAAATAATCTGGTTAACAACAATTCCCATCAACCAATTCTCATTCTGCCATTGGAAGAGCTAAGCACACATCTGATTTTTGCACGGCAAGGGACAGATCCTTCTTATTCCCTTCTCTCTTATTCCCTTTATATTATCTTTGTCGTCTAAAATAATCTTACGGTCCACACATCTCATTCCCTAATTTATGTTTCTTCCATTATTTTCTCTTTAGTAATAACCACCCCAAATCTCTCCCTTGTGAACCATTGGATTATTTTATACGGATGAGATGAGGGGGAATATGAGAGTAAGGAATAGAAGAGATCCGTCCCTGGCCCATTTTTGGGCTAAAAGAACAATGTTTTATATTTTTTTATCAGAATGACGTTTTAGAACGAAATGAAAGAAATCAATGTGAATGGAAGAAAAATAAAGGTATAAGTGAAGAAAAAAAATGGGAATTAAACGAACGTAATGAACTGTAGGCTGGTAATGTGGCAGCATATATATAGCCATAGGTTATCCAAAAAAATGGTGCTCCCTCCAGTCCTAAATATAAGACCTGATTAACTTTTTCAAAAAATCCTAAAAAAGCAAAATAAGTTAATTATAAATTGATTTACCTAATTTTTTCCCTTAAACTAGTTTATTTTACTTATAAACTAATGGATAATCTAAAAATATATCAAATATGTCATGATTTAATAGACTATTTTGTAACCTTAATCTCTCCAAAAAAAAGTCATATACATCTTATATTTAGGACCCGCGGTAGTAAGAAATAATGGGGAGGTGAAAATTGAAAAAGAAAGGGACGCGTGTGGAGCTCTGGGGAAACTGTTGCTCCCATCCTCTCTGCCACCTGTCCCATTATTTTGAACCCCTGCCCTGTCACGCTTCCATCTTTCTCTCCTGTCATACTACTCATACATATTATGTGCCAAATTGCCAATCAATATTTGATTTGGACTGTATGATGTCTACTTATTATTTGAATTACAAAGTTTACATACCAATCTAAAAGCTTCAACAACCCTATGATGTTCTTTTGCATTAAAACGAAAATTGAAGGCTGTCAAAAACTGAGCTGCTTAAGAGAAAAAAAAAAGAGACAGTAGATGTATGTCTATCCTTAAACTGATTAACATATTACATATGGCCGGAAACTTATCTTGTTCACGACTAAATAATCATTGCACTGGGCATCAATGTTTAATTTATATTCCATGTTGCCACTCTGAGTGCGTTAATTAATTTGCAGACAAAACAAATTGAGAGCCCATACAAATAATGAAGCAAATTATTATGAAACAGTTACCCCGGGTCCATATGCATGCGTTAACTGATACTACCTCCGGTCCTAAATATAAGACCTAATTGACTTTTTTTGGAGAAATTATGGTTGCGAAATATGCTATTAAATCATGACATATTTGATATTTTTGTATATTAAACATTAGTTTATAGGTCAAATAAACTAATCTAAGGGAAAAAATTAGGTAAATAAATTTATAATTAACTTATTTTATTTTTTTATAAGATTTTCTAAAAAAGTCAATTAAGTCTTATATTTAAGATCGGAGGGAATATTACTTTTATTTTTTGGTTTTTGGGGGTGGGGGGTTGTTGCATATGAAAAAAATTTGTGGTGGAGGCACACGCAGGAGAGGATCAATAGATAACATAAATGTGTTCCACCAAACACTGTTCCTTATGAACAGTGTTTGGTGGAATATTATATATTTTTTTAATTAAAAAAAAAAATTTTTTTTTAAAAAAACTTTTTAAATTTTTTTTTAAAAAAATTCAGTTATTATATATTTTTTTCACCCGATATTTTATTTAAAAAAATTTGGCATATATTTTTTTAGTGCAAATTTAGAAAAAAAAAGTTTAAAAAAAGTTAAAAAATTTGTTCATTAGCAAATTTTTAGTGCAGTGATTGACATTCTCTATTACTATTGTATGTGATTGCTTTCTTGTGCGAATTTATTTTGACAATGTATTCTTTACTTTCTTGGGCTAATTTATTTGGGTCACATTTTTTTTGTCTGAATTTGCCTTAAAGATTTATATCTTTAGTGTTAAAAAAAGTTAAAAAATTTGTTCATTAGCAAATTTTTAGTGCAGTGATTGACATTCTCTATTACTATTGTATGTGATTGCTTTCTTGTGCGAATTTATTTTGACAATGTATTCTTTACTTTCTTGGGCTAATTTATTTGGGTCACATTTTTTTTGTCTGAATTTGCCTTAAAGATATATATCTTTAGTGTTGCTATTATGATGATCTTTTTGGCCTAATATATATCTGCAAATGTTTTATTTTGTCTTTTTTTACCTAATAAACCTTGAAACTTTAACAAGACACAACTCAAATGAATAAGAAATCCAGAATGTTTAAAAGAGAAAGCCAATAGCTTTCTTTGGCATAAGGTCACATATTTTTTTGTGTAAATTTGCCTTATAGATTTATATCTTTAGTGTCACCATTATGATGATCTTTTTTATCTAATATATATCTGCAAATGTTTTATTGTGTCTTTTTATTTGCCCATCTTTCCTTCATGAACAGCGATTTGATGGAATATAATATATTTTTTTAAAAAAAAATTGCTTTTTTTTGTTTAAAAAAAATAATTATTATATGATTTTTTTCACCCGATATTTTAGTTAAAAAAATTTGTCATATATTTTTTTAGTGCAAATTTGTTAAAAAAAAAGTTAAAAATTTTGTTCATGAACAAATTTTTAGTGCAGTGATTGACATTATCTATTACTATTGTATGTGATTGCTTTCTTGTGCGAATTTATTTGGGCTATGTATTATTTACTTTCTTGGGCTGATTTATTTGGCTCACATATTTTTTTTGTCTAAATTTGGGTTAGAGATTTATATCTTTAGTGTCGCCATTATGATGATCCTTGAAACTTTAGCAAGACACAACTCAAATGAATAGGAAATCCAGAATGTTTAAAAGAGAAAGCCAATAGCTTTCTTTGGCAAAAGGTCACATATTTTTTTGTGTAAATTTGCCTTATAGATTTATATCTTTAGTGTCACCATTATGATGAACTTTTTTATCTAATATATATATGCAAATGTTTTATTGTGTCTTTTTATTTGTCCATCTTTCCTTCATGAACAGCGATTTGATGGAATATAATATATTTTTTTAAAAAAAAATTGCTTTTTTTTGTTTAAAAAAATAATTATTATATGATTTTTTCACCCGATATTTTAGTTAAAAAAATTTGTCATATATTTTTTTAGTGCAAATTTGTTAAAAAAAAAGTTAAAAAATTTGTTCATGAACAAATTTTTAGTGCAGTGATTGACATTCTCTATTACTATTGTATGTGATTGCTTTCTTGTGCGAATTTATTTGGGCTATGTATTATTTACTTTCTTGGGCTGATTTATTTGGCTCACATATTTTTTTTTGTCTAAATTTGGGTTAGAGATTTATATCTTTAGTGTCGCCATTATGATGATCTTTTTGGCCTAATATATATCTGCAGTTTTATTGTGTCTCTTTATATATAATTGATTCTTTAATGTTTATGGTTCTTTAGATGAGTTCACTCACTCACTCACTTAACCAAAGGTAATTATTTGAATGTCTTAAGAAATTTAATTTTTTTTTAGAAAGAAAAACTTAGTTATTATATGATTTTTTTCACCCGATATTTTAGTTAAAAAAATTTGTCATATGATTTTTTAGTGCAAATTTGTTAAAAAAATTAAAAAAAGGTTAAAAAATTTGTTTATGAGCATGGGAGAGGTATTTTAATAAATTATAGACTAAACTTTTAGAATATTAGAGAAGAGAGAATTGTAGTGACAATTGAAGAAGCACAAAATATAATATATAATAAAACATTAGTGAGATGTATTATTTGGGATTTGGTGGAATTGTTTATTATTAATTTTTTATAATTTAATATATATTTATATTCATTTATTATATTATATTTATTATTTATTATATTATTGTATTATATTTATTTATTATATTATCATATTATTATTATATTTATATTTATTTATTATATTATTATATTATATTTATTATTTATTATTAGATTAAATATAATAATTATTTAATAATAATAAAATAATAATAATAATTATGATAATTAAATTAATTAATTAATTATTAATATTAATTATTTGTCACGTATTCTTTACTTTCTTGGGCGAATTTATTTGGGTCATATATCTTTAAATCGCGCAATATTTTTTTACCATTTTTTTTCCTTTTTTACCTTTTTTTTTTTAAAAACAATTCAGTTATTATATGATTTCTTTCGCACGATATTTTAGTTCAAAAAATTTGTCATATATTTTTTTAATGCAAATTTGTTAAAAAAATGTTGAAAAAAGGTTAATTGGGTCACATATTTTTTTTTTGAGTTTGCCTTAAAGATTTATATCTTTAGTGTCACCATTATGATGATTTTTTTGATCTATATAAAAGTGATCCACCAAATCACTGTTCATAACTCTGTTCATGACCAGTGATTTGGTGGAATATAATATATTATTTTTTTAACTTTTTTTAAATAAAAAAATTGGTTATTATATGATTTTTTTCACCCGATATTTTAGTTAAAAAAATTTGGCATATATTTTTTTTACTGCAAATTTGTTAAAAAAAAAATTGTTCTCCGTGCAAAGCACGGGAGATACCGCTAGTTATATATAATAATGAACTGATGCCGCATCACTAGCTATACTCACATCACATATGGTGGTTGGTGGGTTTCATATTTATGAGCAGAAGTAGTTCTAATTATATATAATCATTTTCCTTAATATATGATCATTTTCCTTAATTTGAGTAAATTAAGGAAATTAGTTAAGTTAATTATTTACACATAATATTACCAATTTATCCCAACTATATACATTTGTAGAATCCTAACTTTTTCAACTATATTTGTAGCAAAATAACCAACTAATAACCACTTTTCTAGTGTTATAAACCTAAAAATAATAGTGAATTAAAAATTTTCTGATGCAAAACTAGATAAAAGAATTTCCTAAGTAAACTTGGGCTTTTGAATAATTTATGAAATTCATAACTATTTCCTGAAATTCGCAGCGGTTTATAAATCCATTTAATAGCTAAATCAGTACTCACTACTTAGTTTTATTTTATACACCTGTACTATCTAATGTAACTAAATACTTAACATATTTAAGTCTAACTATTACAATTTTATATAAATATAATTCGGCTATCGCAGGTGATAGCTTATACCTATATACTCCCTCCGGTCCTAAATATAGGACCTAGATAACTTTTTTTGGGGAGATTAAGGAATGCTTAATTTTAGATGTCTTTCCAATAATAACCCTCCTTAATTAGTTTAACTACTTAGAAGCCCTTCCTCCCCTATCAAATTTCTTGTTAAGAAGAAGAAGGGTAGTTTAGGAAAAAAGTGACTAAAAATGTATCTAGGTCTTATATTTAGGACCAAAATGAAGTCTCTATCTAGGTCCTATATTTAGGACCGGAGGGAGTACATCACAAGTTATGAACTTGTATAAGAATATATACAACAACTAACATATAATACAAATATATATCACTATTGAGCTTCGGGCCTAACAAGCATCCTTCCTACCTTCCTCTAGAGTTTCCCACAGAATTTACTTCTCCCTGCTTATCTGTAAAAACATTTTGAAAAACAGTGAGATTCAAAGAATCCCAATAACAGTCTATTTCAATAGTTTACCTTTAAATCATGATAATATTCTCCTCTTTCCAACCTCTTGTTGGAACCTGCCTCTTTCCAATCTCTTATTGGAACTTGCCTCACTATACCAACCACTATTAACGATATATTCGTCAAATGATGGAGGTATTCTGTACCTGCAGGGTTTCTGAAAATGTTTGGCATAGGGGGAGCGACCCACCTAATGCCTAGAGTACTCTACTTTCTTATTTATCTATCTGAGATAAATATCCTTCCTCTTCTTAGGAACAACATTATCATGTTTTTGAAAAATATTTATGCGCGCTTATAACTATTGAATTAAACTGTTACCTGTTTTTCACTTTACTAATACTCCACATTTCCTTCTCGCTGCTTCCCAAATACTTGCCTTCTACCTTCTCCTATCATTACATAAAGTAATAATGACTATAAATAACTATTCTATATAATAAGCAATGTCTCTCTCAAACCTATACTAATTCCCAATTCCCTTTCTCATTTACACTATCTTATGGAATATTTTCATTCTTGTTTAGCCTAGGTATCTCTATCATAATAAAAAGAATAAACAAACCAATTTTCAACTTAATAATCACAAGGACATCCAATTGCTTATCATACATATACTTCACACATCAATCATATAATTCCAAATGACATTTATTTTCTACTGACATTTCATGAAATCAAAGTTGAGAGTAAACATGTGAAAATCAATGAAACAGTAACACAAAAACACCAAAGTACACGTTCAACTACCAACCACATAACTTCAGAAATATTATCATTATTATTTACAATATTATTAAAACAAAATCAGTTGCAGTAGCTTTTACATTCTTCTAACATTACTCTACATCTAAGTCTTTTACATTTGTGCTTCCTTTATTAGTCTATTTGTACCTCTTCAAACTTTACATAATGCAATTAAATGAAAACTGTTAAATAGATACCAACAATAATTCATACATGCAGATCCCAATACTAGTTAACTTCATATGAAATCAACCGTATTTGACATGCAAACAGCCCATATATCCACCAATTATATAGTGCATTAGTTCGGCAATTTATTCAGATATATTCCAATCAGGTTTTAGATTCACTAATCAATTAACATCCTTGTTTAACCTTTAAAATTTTATCCATTTCATCCAACAAGTTTGTTAGCATATTCAAACCCAATGCAAACAAAACTCTTTACAACATATCGATCTCAGTTAGCCATAACAGAAAATTTGAGTAGAAAATTCTAATTACATGAGAAACAACTTGAATCCAACCACATGCATAATTTAAAACAGCCCTTCATTACAATTAACTTTTACCTCTTCATTCCTACATATCCTGAACAAAATAGAACAACTAACAGCCCAAACAGAGATTAAGTTGCAACCATTCCAATTACACCATAACACTTTAAAAACTTACAAAAACACATACCCTCATCCTAATAATCAATCCAGCCAATAATCATAATAGCAAAAGTCCCAACTAAACTCAAAAACACCAAACATTCATCGTCATTCATCGATTTTAACCATAGTTCAAAATAGAGCACATATATCATAAGACAAAGATTTCCCAAATCATATACCATGTAGAATCATACCCAAATGAAAGAAAAACTATCACTACTTACTAAAAGTTTCTTTTAGGCATTTCAACAAACACCTTATGTGCAATGATATTAAAACATTAATTTTTAACTTCCCAATTGTCAATACTCTTTCCCAACAATTTCGAAACATCATTCAAACAACTAAAAACATCAACCTCAAACACTCATATCAAAAATATGTTTGATCATAGAAAAGGGAAAATACTAAAACTTGAAAATCAACAAAACTTTGGTCAATCAAACATGCAATACCATATTAACATTAAAATGAACTCCTACACCAACAAATTGAAGGTTTCTAACCCCAAACACCCTTAAGCCATCGGATTTGATACTTTAAAAATTAGGGTTTTTACACAAACTTCACAAAACACCTTAAATCTTCAAATTAACAACCAAAGTCTCTCTCTCACACACTAAAATAGAAGTTTAGCTTCTTTCTAAATCATTTATACAACCTAAAACTCAAACCCAACTCAGCCTCCCCTCTCAACTCGCGAAAAATGAAGGAAAAATTGGTATAGAAATGGAGAGGAAGATCACCTGAAGCTAAATCTGGAGTTGCATGTGAGATTGGGGCCAAAAATTGCCATGAATGGACACTAGAAGAGGAAGACTTGAAAGAGAAAAGAAGAGAGGAGGGAGCACGTTTTTTTTTCTTGTGTTTATGAAGAATGAATAGTGATGGTGAAGAAGAAAAGATAAATGATTAAAGCTAAGGAGTATATATCTTCTCTATCATGAAAGGATTAAAATAAAATTTCTTGTAAAAGATAAATGAAGGGATAAAAAAGTATAATTTAACCTATAACAAAAGGAGGAGATACGTAGTTAAGGCAAGTTGGAAGGCTAAATAAATGTGAATAGCGGAGGCGTGAACAAAAAGAGATTGCGTAAAGAGTAGAGACAAGACAAGATTGATATCAGGGTAGCCCCTCCACTAAGCCTCAAATACCATCATAGCTACCACCGCACCACCAACGCCACTATCTAGCCAAATTCTCTCACCCACCTCCCTTTATATTATATTACTTCTATATTATACTGCAATTAATAAACAATAAAACATAATCACACACGCGCAAATAATAAAAAGAAGGAGAGGAAGGTACTCGAATATCTTTGATAGTATGCAGGTCACTTCATAGTGCCTATATATAGGGGCCATCGCCCCACACTTTGTTGCATACAAAGAGAATACAGAATAAGTGCATTATACTACTGATTGCTTAAGTGTTGCTGTTGTTCTTCTTGAGGTACGTAGGGGTTGGGCAGTGAGGATCATCGGACATGGGCACCTCTAAGCTCATAGCCACTGCCTTCGTTGTTTTGATGGTCATGGACGTAGCATTTGGTGCTAGAGTAGTGCCGGATGGGTTATTCGGCAGAGGAGGAGGAGGTGGAGGTGGAGGTGGAGGTGGAGGTGGAGGTGGAGGAGGAGGGGGTGGCTCTGGGGGTTCAGGGTACGGCTCTGGATTCGGCTCAGGATATGGATCTGGGTACGGGTCTGGAGGAGGAAGAGGCGGCGGTGGTGGAGGCGGCGGCGGTGGTGGCAGAGGAGGGGGCGGCGGGTCAGGGGGTTCTGGTTATGGCTCCGGCTATGGTGAAGGGGGTGGATACGGAGAAGGGGGCGGAGGCAGAGGGGGTGGAGGCGGCGGCGGAGCCGGTGGAGGAGGAGGAGGGGGCAGGTATGGAGGCTCTGGTTACGGAAGTGGCTCCGGTTATGGTTCAGGGTACGGCGGTGGCGGTGACTAATTGCCCTAAATAACACATGCATGCACACTCACACACACATTTTAAATTTCACTTATTATTAATATACTTGAAATGAAATGAAATGAAATGGGCTTCGTTACGTGCTATGTAGAGGTTTGGATGTTTAGTTTGAATAAGTTAAGTTGCAGTGTGAATTCACCATCTTCCACATTTCACCTCTGCATATATGGTGTCTGTCACCTGCAACACCATTGAGGGACCGCATGCATTTCCTTCTCATATAAACGCATTAATATTGCACTATTTATTTTTCGTTTAATGTAATTATTACATTCCTTGTACCATCAATAAAACTCCATTTTCTCCACTTCCATCTCTTTCTCTCTTGCTTGATAAAAAAAATCTCTTTCTCTCTTGCATCCTGACCTCCATCTTAAAAAAAAAACATCAGAGTAAATATGTTTGGGGATAAATATGTTTGAAAATTGTTTTTTTATTTTTCCTTTATTTATGAAAGTTTATAAGAAAGAGAAATATATGGAAACAATGATAATGGAATGAAATAGGGAAAATTAAATATAAGTCTCTGGTAAGAGACATAATACTGGAAAACTCCCAAAAACTTGAATAATTAAGGTAGAGTCCCACATTTACAAAATAATTAAAGTAGAGTCCCTGGGCCCCACAGTTAATAATATTATATTCCCTCTCTCCTCTCTCCCCTCCCCCTTCTTCCTCTTCTTTTTCTTCTTCATCACAACCACCACCCCTCCCTCCGGCGCCGCCGCCGCCCTCCGCCTCCGTCGCCGCCATACGCCGCCGTCTGCCGCCGCCCTATTCCGCCGCACCGGAATATTATATATGCATTCCCGGCGCCGGAAGGAGGCGGCGGAGCCGGAGGGGTGGCTGCGCCGGAAATGCAATATAATTTTCCGGTGAGGCAGCGGCGGAGGGTGGCGGCGCCAGAAATGCAATATAATTTTCCGGTGGGGCGGAGGCGGAGGGCGGCGCCGGAAATGCAATATAATTTTCCGGTGGGGCGGAGGGCGGCAGAGGGTGGCGGCGGGAGGCAGGAGGCGGCGGCCGGCGGCGGAGGCGGAGGTGCCGGAGGGAGGGGTGGGTGGTTGTGATGAAGAAGAAGAAGAAGAAGAAGAAGAAGAAGAGGAAGAAGGGGGAGGGGAGAGAGGAGAGAGGGAATATAATATTATTAACTGTGGGGCCCACATTTCCAAAATAATTAAAGTAGAGTCCCTTGGGACTCTACCTTAATTATTTAAGTTTTTGGGACTTTTCCAGTATTATGTCCCTTACCAGGGACTTATATTTAATTTTCCCAATGAAATATTTATAAATGATAAGAAAATTATTCTAAACAATCATTTTGCAAAATAGGTAAAATCTAAAAAGTCATTAATTATTCTAACCCCTCACATAGACTATTATATTTAGGGACAAAACCTTTAAAAAAATATTTCATATAATAAGGGACAAAATAGAGTACTCCCTCTAGTCCCTAATATAAGAGCTCAAAATTTGAATGGTTTTAATCCCTAATATAAGAGCTCACTCTATATTCTCTCCTCATTTAATGTATTTTTTCCTAGTTTACCCCTAACTCTCTTTCATATTTATTAATGTCTATGTGTTTCTCTCTCTTAAAAGTGTCATAACAAATTGGTGCAATATTTGAAAAGAAACATTAACTTCAGACATTCAACTAATTAACATTCACATGTTTTCTTAAGTAGTGTTTTTTGGCGGTTAGCTCTTATATTAGGGACTGTAGAGAGTATTTAATTAGTATATCAGCTTATCCCTACATGTGGGCTCCATGTATTACTATACGTACGGATTTAAGATTTGGATGTGTTTGGAGTAGCGACCAAACACTAGGCAATTACCCCCCCCCCCCAGTTCTAAATATAAGTTTTATTTAGGGAGGTGAATTTTCTCCTAAATATAGTAAGATCTTATATTTAGGACACGAGGAATTAGTTTTTATGGGAGATAGTTACTAGTGACAGTGGGGAACCTAATCTAATAAATACATGATAAAAAATAATACTCTTTGTTCCTAAAGTAATGCTTATAATTTAGAGGGATGAGCGTGATTATAAATATAAAACATCTTTTCTAATTGTTCTCCAACTTTTCTTTAAATTACCCCTAATAATGAATATCAATAATACATAATGAAAGAGAGGGAGAGTAGGAATGACGTTAGATGGTTAGGGTGAATTGATAATATCAAATAATAATAATTAACTTAACTAACATTCTTATTTTAATCAAATTAGATAAAGGGGTCTTATATTTAGGACAAGAGAAAGTAATCATTTTCTTGATTATAAGTGTAGTTGAATTTTTAGGAAAACATGCAAAAAGTTAAAATAAGTTATTGGAAGAGTGAGGAACTCAAATTTCCAAAATGACAAGTAAGGAACTCTGAATTTCTAAAGGACAATTAAGAAGTCAGTCAATTGTTAATTGGTATGTTCCAATTGTTAATAGATATGTTCCGATTGTTAATTTTTATTTAAATTCTTTACTTGTCCTTTTGGAATTTGAGTTCCTTACTTACCCTTTTGAACGTTCGGAGATATTTATTTGTTATTTTCCCTTTTATCGACTTAAGTAGAAGTATAATTGAATTAATTATCATAACCTAGTTCTTGTCAGAATTTTATTTTTACTACTTGCGATCAGTGTACATGCAGGTGAATAACTATTTAACACCATGGAGATTAATCAAATAAATGTATGACATAAATAACCCTAATGCCCCCACAGCCTCTTCTATTTCTCCTTAATCCACTATCTCCAGTGCTCTTGATGATGGCTTCTGTTTAGGGGTGTTCAAGTATGCCCATACCCGCTAGGCCCGCTTACATTTTCCCCGTTTAGGCCCGCCCAATTAGGGCCCGTCATATTGCCCATACCCATTTAACTTACACAGGTATGAGTATAAGCTTAGCCACGAGCATGCCCATACCCGTTTAGTGCCCATTTATTATTTTTTTACAATTTCTTTATATATTAATCTCATTTTTGCATCACTCCCTCCTAACTCATAATTTTATTTTGTTGGTATTCTTGAGTTAGAATAAGATGGAATTAAAAGTTTATTAAAACTTGAATGCTTGCTCTATTCTTTATGGGGATTTTTGTTGGTTTTTTGTTATTTTGTTTTGGAGTTTATCTTATATGGGCCGCCCATTTAACTTTTGTTTACTGCCCATCTATTTGACACCCGTTTATAGTCCACCCATTTGTGGCCCGTCACGGGTATGGGCATAACCATGGGTAGTCTGACCCGCCTGTTGAACACTCCTACTTTTGGGTAGCATTTTCTATCAATACAATAGCATTAGCCATAAGGATTCACCATTGAAAAAGAAAAGTCTTTGATGACTCCCCAATTTTGATTAGATTTGATGTACATTTTGGGGAAGTTTGGGAGTCATCGATGGTAAATTAAAGAGATTTGATTAGATTTTTGGTAAGATATCAAAGTTGAGTATTATTTGGGGATGCTATTAAAAAGTATGATAATTTTAATAAAAAGAAATGATTAGATAATAGGTACAAGAATATTAAAAGAAGAAGAAGTTGCAGTAGCAAGCATAGCCTATTTAATTTTGTTGTGTCTAGTATTTTAGTAATTATATAAACAATTATCATGTTTTGTTTATTCCCATTTCCCTACAGCCAAAACGCATCGTTTGAAATAAAAAGAAGAAGACCTAAATCTAAAAAAGGGGCATACACGCAGCAAGCAAGAAGGAGGGGAGGCCGACTATTCATCATCATCACCATCAGCCACTTCCACACTTCCCTTCAAGTCTTCACTTTACCATTCTCCATAAATAAGGCTTAGCACAGCCAGCACGAGACCATCAATATTCATCTTCTTCCAGCAGTGCAGCAGGGGAAATCAAAGAGAAAGAGAGGGAGAGTGAGATCTTGGGTTTAGAGAAGAAAAATGCTTGGAGATTTCAAGATTTTGGTAGTTTCTTTCTTTACCTCTCATTTCTTTATGATTCCTCATGTATGAACTCTGACTTTGTGGCTGTTTGTGGGATGATTTTGGTGGTGTTAGTGTTAGTTATGTGTAGCTAGTATTTGGTTTAGGATTATTTTGACCCATTCCATGGATTGAGATTTGTTTCAGATCTCTTTTAGTTTTTAATTAATTTCATGTGTGGTTTTTATCTTGCCCTTTACTTGCTCTAAGTGTTTGATCACCACTTACTTAGTTAAATGGAATATGACTTGAGAAAGTATATTTTGTTTTAGAACTTGGATAAAAATATGTTGGACTTGAAGTTTATGGTTTTAAATGGATGGTTTGTTGATAACATAGAGATATAGTTATTGACCCAACATTGTCATAAAAAGGTTGGTTTTTGAAGTAGAGCTTGTATTAATTGTGACAAGAGATTGTGCAATTAATATAAGTAGAAATTTGATCTTGATTTGAGAAAGCTTTTTCAAATGCCTATGAACCTTAGGCAAACACATGTTTTCATTAACAAACTAATTGAGAGGATTTAATTATGTTTCATGAAATGGAATGGTGATAAATAATCCTAAACTCCCATTTTCTTGATTTTAATTGTTAGTTTAGTTTTAATGAAATTAGTTTCAATCTAGTTAATTTAGGATCTCAAAACCCAAATATTTCAACTCAACCTAATTGATAACATAATTGTAATAATTAATCCGTTTTGCCTTAGTCTCCGTGGGAACGATAACTTTTATACTACTAATTTTGACGACCCGTACGCTTACGGTAAGACCGGAAACGGCCGATAAGTCAGTCTTTTTGAACAATTTTTAGATTAATTAACCCAAAATTGGTGTTATATATTTTGGAGCTTATATAAGAACCCAAAATGTGAATGATATTGATACAAAATATATGAGTTCATTTCACGTTCTCTCCTCATTAATGTGTTTTTTCCCTACTTTGCCTCTAACTCTCTTTATTATTTATCAATGCTTATGTATTTTTGTCTCATAAAAGTATTTTAATAAATATTTGTAATGTTGGATAAAAAGCAATAAATTCAAACACCCAACTAACTTTTACACATGTTTTTTTAAGAAACATGTTTTGATGACTGAACGCTTATATTACACACCAGAGGGCTAATACATGACATGCTCTGCTTGCAAACTTGAATGTGTTTGACCCAAGTAACTTTATATAAGTTTTGTCCTTGGCTACATAATGATTAATCATTGATGACAATCAACCAATTTTTATTGCTATATTTTGTTACACAATATTTGTGCCCATGCGCGCGTGCTTATTAAGTATAAAAGGCTTGGAAATAGTATTATTTTATTAGTGTTGATGGATAGATTATGTGAAAGCAAAGTAAACACTAGAAAATAAACTCTTTATTGAATATGAATATAGGTCACCAGCAATCAGAGATGAGAGAATATAAGTTGGCTAGCAGGTTATAGGTTGGCCCGTCCCAACACAAGGGTCGGATGGGCAGGGTTAGAATGACCCGTTTTAAATGGTTTGAAATTTGACAAACTCTAACAAGGCCTAAAGGGTCAACCTGTCAACCCGTCACTTTATAAAAATAATTTCTGGACCAAAATGATATGAGCGGTTTAGTCACTGCCCGTACGATAGTGCGATGCATATAAAAATATAAACATTATAAATTCTAATAATATCAACACCAACTAAAATTGAAGAGTTGCATCATTCTAATAATATCATAAATAAAACAAGTCTAGCCAAATTTAGCCAAATTATACAAGTCTAGTACACCAAAAATTCAAAATCTAAAGGTCAATAAAGCAAACTAAAACTCTATCATTCAATATCTTAGGCAATTGAAACTTTAATAGTTTCCTCCTCCTCATCGTACTACATTTGTCACAAACAAAAAAATAAAATTATGCAAAGTCAAATAAAGCAAATTAATATATAGAAGATAGAGATAAGCAGACAAATATTACCATTACAAGGGAAACTCATCATCCAATTACGAGTGCAGATAAATGCAACATTTTTTAGAAGAAGACCACTTCGATACTTTGTAAGAACTCGTGAACCTATGCTAAAGACTGATTTACTAGCAACTATTGTAATTGAGATGCCGATGATATCACAAGTCATCTTAGCAAGGCTAGGGAAACAAGGTCAACTATTTTTTTGTTTTTGTTTTTAAGAACTCATGGATTTTGGTTTTGGCTTGGGCCTTAGAGAATGGGACTTTAAACTTGTGTTCTTGGGATTAAAAAAAACGAAGTGTTGGCATGTTAACCATTGTTAACCCAAGGGTTGAATAGGTTAGGTCAAAACAACCCATTTTAAATGAGTTGGAATTTTACCAATCTTAACTTGTAAAAACCCAGCGGGGTGCTGGGTTCAACCCATATTCCGCGTCCTACCAGCAATGGTGGTACAAAGCATTGTAGTTGACTAGCTATAATTGACTATCAAATAGAATTACTTAGAAGTACAATACTCGATTATGCCTTCTTTCTCAACTTGATCTTCTCTATATAATTTTCCAGGATAGTATTACATTGGAGATCATATCCTTGCAATCAAGACTCCGACGTTGTAATCTTCTTTGATGGGTCAGTTACTAGTCGTTGTCTCTTTTACATTATAAACCTGACGATGACGATGCTGACTCATCTTCCCATTGGATTGGGCAGACTTCCTTTTTAAGCTTGTGGGTAGTTTTGGGCATAACAATATGTGTCTTCAATCCAATAAATGATAACAAAATCCTTTTCAAGTAGAATTTAAATAGTAAGAACAAGCTAGGTACTATATAAGTATTTCTTATTAAATTGATGAAACTTATATGTCTGGCCCTAGCTAGTTGAAGAATGTGATTATTAAAATGTGTACTCCCTCTATTCGTAAATACTACTCCCTCCGTTCCTAAATATAGGACCTAGATCACTTTTTTGAAAAATCCTAAAAAAAGCAAAAAATAAGTTACTTATAAATTGATTTACCTAATTTTTTCTCTTAAACTAGTTTATTTTACCTATAAGCTAATGGATAATCAAAAAAGATATCAAATATGTCATCATTTAATAACCTATTTCGCAACCTTAATCTTTCCAAAAAAAAGTTATCTAGGTCTTATATTTAGGAACGGAGGGAGTATAAGGTAACTTAATCTAATTTAAGTAGATTAAGGATGTTAGTTAAATAAGTCATTATTGCATGATATTACCTATTCACCCTAAACATATACCTTTATCCTCACTCTAATAATAGTTTATTGATAAAAGTACACCTTAATCCTTAAACAAGTTAAGGAAGAATTTTCTAATTCATTACAGTAGCATCAAGTATGGAAATAGAAAAACGTTGGGTGAAGTGATGTTTTTAAGGGTAGTAGGACATGAGGTTGAAAGATGAAACAATGGTGATGGTAGTTTGAAGCTGAAAAGAAAGGAGGGGTGAGGAGTGGGGTGAATGGGGTCGGATTCTCTCATAATCCAATTCCTCCTATTCCCTCATAATCCCTTCTTTGGGGAATTATTTTTTTTTTATTCAAAGGGGCAAGCACTAACGGCTTGAGGTTACAAGCGGATCGAACCCGCAACCTCCCACCTAAAGGGGAGAATCATACCACTGGGCTACAAGGCCCTTGGTCTTTGGGGTATTATTTTACTCATTGAGATTCATGTAAGAGTTCATAATTTGTCACTTGTACCATTAAAAATAAAAAAAAATGTATTATAATATAAAATAAATGAAGAACTTTTATTTCTTTTTATTTTTGAACACTTTTTTGGTATAAAAAATTTCAACTATTTAAACCTATTTCATTTCAATATAATTATTTATAAGACATACAGACTAGTCCAGTTAACAGTTAACTGGACTAGTTTGTATCTCTTATAGATAATTATTCACAGTTAAGTGGACTAGTCTGTATCTCTTATAGATATTTATTTTTTAACCAACGCCTTGGAGGGTGTAATGGTTAGCTTAGCAGGAGCCCAATTACACTCAAAACATGACCATCTAGCGTTCGTTTTTGTCCCTTTTCCCCACATGGCGCATCTCTCTACTCATTCCCCTCTTTCTCGTACCATAGTTCGTTCTTTCTTGGACTTCCTCAATTCAGGTCTCCATTTTCCTCTCTCCCTTCTCTGATTTATTAAATATTGATAATTCACCCCAAAGCTGAAAGCTTTACATTTTATTCTGTTTCGTTTGATGAAAAAAAAGTCGACTTTCGTTTGATTTCAAATTGGGTGCCTTGTTTTTTCCTTTGATAGTTCGCTTCATGTGCAACAGTTGAACCCGCCCCTGGGGAGCTTGGCTTTATAAGGTGCGTCACTCCCGTTTGCCCTAGTTTCCGCGCTTAAATAATTTAATTTAGGCATTGTTGGTTCACGATCCCCATTCTATTTTGATTATGCGCCTTATCTGATATTGTTCTTTATCCGTCGCAATTTGGGTTGTATTTGTGAGGTGCGGGTATGTGTGGGAGCCTTGTGAGTTTTAATTTAATTGAGCCTCAGCCTCAGCCTCAGCCTCAGCCAAGCCGTTTGTTTTGCCCCCACTTTCCCATGAGTTTGTGGTTCCCCCTCTTCTTTTTCTTCTTTCTTTTCCTTTTCGGGTTCCGAGAGATGCAAATGGTGGTTTAGCTACCCTCTGAGCGTGCTTCTAGAGATTTTAGGCCAATGGTGGTTTATGTGACGCTGGATTGATAGGATAGAGGGATCAATAGTTAATAGTTGGGCGAAGGAAGATGACAGATTTTGAAGCTCTACAGCAGAAGCCTGCGTCCGCCGATGCCCACTCCGAGTTCGAACTTGACGGTGGGCTGGAGGATTTCATGCGGGGCCACCTGGATGATTGCATGTCCTTTGCTTCCTGTAGTTCTGCCCGAACTCAGGACGGGGAGGATGATGAGGGCGATCAGCTTGTCCGCAGGAGGAGAAGATCTGATCTTGAGGGGGATGATTTAGCTGAGTCCTCAGCTGCTCGCCGCCGCCACTCTCGCATTTTGAGCAGATGGGCCGCCCACCAGGCCCAAGAGATGATAACCACTATTGAGAGGAGGAATCGGGAGTCTGAGCTGATGGAACTTGCCGGACTACACACTGTCTCCATGTTGGACTCCTCTTTTTTGAGAGGATCTCAGACTCCAGCCTCTGGCCAGGAGGGCGGCGTGGAGAGGCCTTCCACTCAGGCCTCTGTAATTCTTCAGATGTGGCGTGAATTGGAGGATGAACACGTGCTTAATCGGGCACGCGAAAGAATGAGGGAAAGGTTGCGCCAGCAAAGGGCTGCTGACTCCATTGCCAATGGATCGAGTACCATGTCAGATAGTCGGGGAAGTGAGAATCATGGGAGTTTGGTGGATGCTAGTGAAAGTGAAAATGATTATGGGACTTGGTCACATGATCATATCCAATCTCAGCCTGAAAATGGTGACCGTAATGGTTCTAGCAGGGAGCAATCTCCTGATCTTGGTGAAGTTGAGAGGGAGAGAGTTAGACAGATTGTGCGGGGATGGATGGAAAGTGGCATTAGTGATCGTTCATCTAATGCAAGTCAGAGGAACAATAATCGCAGAGCCGAGTGGCTTGGTGAAACAGAGCGTGAAAGAGTAAGAATTGTCAGGGAGTGGGTGCAAATGACAAGTCAGCAGCGAGGTTCTCGTGGGAGTCGGAGAGATAGTCAAGGCACTGAAAGTGGTTCTCGAGTTGAGAGAGTCCATGATGGATTGTTAACAGATCATGATGAGAGCCAGCAAGAGCATGTACGCAGAGATTTGTTGAGGTTGCGTGGAAGACAGGCTCTGGTTGATTTGCTTGTGAGGGTTGAAAGGGAAAGACAACGAGAGCTGCAGGGTTTGTTGGAGCACCGTGCTGTTTCTGATTTTGCTCATCGTAACCGCATTCAGGTAAGTAGGACTTTTTCTGATAATTTAAATTAACTTTCTTGTAATATCTGTGCTTGGTTGGAACCTGATGTAGAAAAACTTTCAATAAATATATTACGAGCCTCTTGCATTAGGCTTTTCTTTTCAGTTTTCAGATGGCCATTTGTGAAACTGTTTTGAAATATGCAGTGATATTCTTGACACTTAATGCTCTGCTGATGTCTGCTTTTGGCTATGATGTATCTGGTTTGAATATTTTCCTTGTTCGTCCCCTTGATTGTAGTTTAAAAATTGGTGTTGGTTACTTGGGATGGTAAAATATATGGGTAAGGTTGTCTAGTACATTATTCCCTTTCCCAGCATCCTTGCCAAGTGGGGATTGAACTGGATTGACCCTTATTTATAAATTTATAAATTATAAATTAGACAATCTCAAACTTCTGCTTCTGTTTGTTGTTACTTGACTATTGATTTGTATACATTTTTCCAGTCATTACTCAGAGGTAGATTCCTCCGGAATGAAAGAACTATAGAAGATGAGAGATCTCCTTCTGTGGCTTCCAATGAATTAGTTCAGTTAAGACAGCGTCACACAGTCTCTGGTTTAAGGTGTGTATTCAAGACTTGAAGGCATTTTTACCTTTATAGAACTAAAATTAAATTTCTTCTTCCTTTTCTTTGTAGAATCTGGCATCATTTTTACATTCTCTTTTGCCAATTTAGGTTGCCTCTATTTGGTGTCTTAGAGATACAGATTTTGTTTCGGAAAGTTGAAATTTGCCTGGGGTTTTATCAATTGAGTTTGTAACTTCACTTCTTTTTATTCCTATTAAGTATAAGTCAAATAACTTAGTTTAGATACCTTTTCATCCCTGATTCCAAGTATCTATGACAGCATTTCTATATGATTTCTATTTACCCGGAATCATTAAGCATTTACTTAAATGCTGTAATTCTTTGGTTCATGCACATTTGTTTCCTCGAAAAGCAGTGACATCTGCATATTGATGTATAGCAACTCAACAAGGCTTGAGATATGCACCTAGTGTGCTCACTTGGTGTGTTTCTTTGTCTTTTTCAAAGTTCAATTCGATTTGGTATCATTCTTAATATATGAAGTTTAATTTCAACATCTTAACTTTTGGATCTCTGACATCTATTTATGGTAAATTTGTCCCCAAATAGTGGAAAAAAGAGTAATCTTGAAGATTACTTCCTTTATTCCATAACGTAAGTTTCAAATAACCGCTTTGTTGTATTCAAAAAAATTATTAAAAGTAATTGAAAGCAATTAATAGGTCAGCAATATATTATTTTCTCAACTTTTCCTTTATTTATAAAGAGGATAAACGTAAAAGAAAGGGTCAACCCAGTTCGATCCCCACTTGGTGAGAGTGCTAGGGAAGGGAATATACTAGACAGCTTTACTAATGCTATTTTGCAGACCCTGATTCAAACCCACAACCCCAGACCCCACTGCAAGCGAGCTTAACGTGGAGCCATGTCGGGCCTTCAAAGAGGATAAACGTAAAATGGTGATTAAATGAGAAAAAAAGATGAGAGGGTTTACGAGGAAGAGTAGAGTGTTGTCAACAAAGGGTAAAAGTGGAAAAAACACAATAAATGCTAAGACAAACAGATAGTGAAGCTTATATTTTGGGACACACCCCCAAATTAAAGTTTATATTGTGGGATGGAGGGAGTATTGTTTACGCACATGTATGTGTCATGCTTTTGTTTGATGCTAGTTTTTGGACCTTTCAGAGATGGGTTTCGCTCAAGATTAGAAAATATTGTTCGTGGTCAATCTAGCAGCAATTCTGATGCCATATATAGTAATATGAGTGAAACTAGAAGTGACGTGAACCAAGAAAACAATTCAATAGATGCCCAGCATGAAAGTTATGAACAAGGGCAGATTAGGGGCCTTGAAACTGATGTGCAGCAGTCGGCTGCCCAAGCAGGAACTTTTGGAAGTAGCACTAGTGAGATTAGAAATTGGCAAGAAATTAGTAATCAAGGAGGGAGCTGGCAGGAACAAGTTAATGCAGATGGTCGTGGAAATTGGCAACCGAGAGCTTATGGTCCATTGAATCAGTTAACAGATGGAAGTACTGTTAGTGATTGGCAGCAGAATTCTATAAATGTTGAAGGGGAAGATACTTATTCCCGAGAAGCTCAGGGAATTTGGCATCAGGCTAATTCAAGGGAAGCTGCTGGGAATTGGTCTGACGAACCTTCTGGTCCTCCAAGGAATCGACGCGGCGTTCCTTTTAGAAGATTCAATAGATTTCATCCATCTGACGATGATAATGTATATAGCATGGAGCTTAGAGAACTTTTGAGCAGGTAATTCTGTTTCAAGGAAGGCTTTATATGAACAGTCATTTAAACCTCAGGTCGATTTTTGATCTACTGGATTCTGTTTCTTGAAGGCAACAGGGTTGTTCTTAATGCTTTATTATGTTTTTCAGGAGAAGTGTTTCCAATCTTCTTCGCAGTGGTTTCCGTGAAAGTCTGGATCAACTAATCCAGTCATATGTGGAAAGGCAAAATCGTGCACCTATTGATTGGGATTTGCACAGAAACTTGCCAACACCAACCCCTGCCTCACCTGATAGGGATCCTGAACAGGCGGATGCTCGTAATGTTGTTCAACAGGATTCCATTAATAGGCCTTCTCTAGTGTTGCCATCTCCACCAGTTCCTCCACCCCAACCACTTTGGCACCAGGACATGCATCAGACCAGATGGTCTCGCCATAGCATGCATCGATCTGAAATTGTGAGTCTACCTACCTTGGGCATGTTTTATCTGTCTTTTCTTTAACTTAGTATATTAACTGAAATTTTTCTATATTGCATTTCTATATGGAAATTGGTAGTACATTTCTATATGAGGTATTTTCTGGAACAAAAAAGCAGTTGGAAGTTGGTTAATATGTTAACTTTGGCCCTTTTTTATTCTGGACTTCAGGTAGAAAATTCCATCTATGCTCCTAAATCTTATAGATTGTGTAGATCAATAAAATTTATAAATTTTGTCTGTACCTTTAAATGTCATCATAGTACGCACTTATTTGAATTTGGTTCAGTTTGCCAAAAAAAAGAAAGAAAGAAATTCGATTTTCAGTTAGGGTTTTTGGATATTGACACTGATTGGTTTTTTGGGTAGGAATGGGAGATAATCAATGATTTGAGATCAGATATGGCAAGACTTCAACAAGGCATGAATCACATGCAGAGGATGTTGGAGGCTTGCATGGACATGCAACTTGAGTTACAACGCTCTGTCAGACAGGAAGTGTCTGCCGCGTTGAATCGTTCAGTGGGTGAAAGTGGTATAGTTCTTTCAATAAATTTTTGGGGCCCTATTTAACCCCCTCTCCCCTGCAAAATTTGGTTACATTTCCTTTAACATATAGGCATTGTCTTTATCCTTTTCTCTAGTTATTGATGTTGATATTACATTTATCTTGCAGGAATGGGGGCAGAGACATCTGAGGATGGGTCTAAATGGGGCCATGTGAAAAAAGGAACTTGTTGTGTTTGTTGTGATAGCCATATTGATTCGCTCTTGTACAGGTATTGTATGCACGATGCATTCGTCCTTTTGAGTTCATACTAGAAGTCTAGAACCGAAGCTCATTTTTCTCCCGGAAGCAGTTGATTTTGTTGGGTTTCACATGCAATATGCATTTCATTTTAGTTTGATCCTGTGATGTAATTTTCCATTCTTTTTATGAACGATAGATATAACGGTCTAATAATTTTTTCCTTTCCACATTTAAATTGGAAATGCATTGCAGATGTGGTCACATGTGCACTTGTTCAAAATGTGCCAATGAATTAGTTCGTGGTGGAGGGAAGTGCCCTTTATGCCGAGCACCTATTGTGGAGGTGATCCGAGCATATTCCATTATGTAAAGAGGAAGTTCAAAGGGCAGGGGAAAGAGAGATGAAATTGACAAGGTGGTAGGATCTGAGGGAGTAAATCTTGATTCTTGAACCCTCAGGTTCTTGTCTGTAGATTGTTCAGCTAGTTGTCTGTTTTTCTTATTATACGTTTTCCACTGAACTGTATAATTGGATTAACATTGGCGCTGCTGATTCATCATTCTTGCGTAAATAAATAGTTACCCCCATATTCTTTAATGTAACTATTTCTCTCCCCATGCATGCACGGAACAATATGCATGTGACTGTGACTGAAATTCTTCTCAGTTTTTTTTTAAAAGAAAATAAAATAAACTAAAAAATTCAATGTTTCTTTGAGGAACTCTTTTATGATTAAAACAGTTATTTGAAGCAATGAAAAGTAACTGTATATAGTTTGAATTGAATTTAATAGTATAAATTTAAAACAAGACTTCGAAAAATATATTGAATGTTCTTAATTTAAATTTTTTAATAATCATCATCCGTAGAGTTGTAATAATAAATTTAATAGACTTGGGAATTTGAGTTTTTAATGTAAAAAGATTAAAAAAAACAGTATTCAAGTTGTAATATTGCTTAAAAATGTCTCATTTTAAATCAGGAAAATCTGGTTGAGTGATAAGAGACTCATTTAACATTAGTCAAGGTCACTTCTACTCATGAAGGTGCCTACAATAAGCAATTCAGATTAGTCTGGACTACTAATCCCTACTTAGTGGCATTATTTATTAAGTTTCAACCCGTATTAATTATATTTCAAATTTAGAAAATATTGTAATAGGTCATTGAGATATTATTAAGTGGGTTTTAATGGGTTGTAGTAACTCATTTTAGAATGTAAGGCACAATTAGTGATAATGAAAGGTTATTAGTATCCGCGAATAAATCATTTCAAAATGTTTATATCTCATTCTTTCCTAAATATAAGATCTATTTAAGAAAATGAGTTTGGTCCTAAATAAAATCATCTTTTTAATTGTTCCCAATTTTCCCTAAATTAACCCGTAGTATGCATATCAATAATCGATAATAAAGGAATAAGAGAAGGCGGGTGGGGATAGATGTGTATAGTTAGGGTAAATTGCTAATATCATGTGATAGTAACTAACTTAACTATCATCTTTAATTTAATTAGATTAGGTAAAAGGATCTTATACTTAAGAAAGGAGGGAGTAAAGTTTCATATTGCCCATTTTATTAATGAGTGCTCCAATATGCCTCGTTCTCAATTTTGAATATCAGTTTATTCATTAGTACAAGATCAATTTCTAATTTTATTAAATTAACCTTATAATATTTTTTTTGATCATAACCTTAGTAATATTCAAATAAACAAGAGAAGGAGAATGAAGGTAAAAGTATATGGTGGGGTGGGATAAATGTATGATGCACTAATAGAAAGGGTGTCATAGTGGTTATATTTTGTGGTACAAGTACAACACAGGGAAAGCCCAAGCGCGGCCCTAGGTTTTAACTTATCACCAACATCGAAGCCTTCGAATGCATGTGTACATTTGAACCAAAAGTGTTTGCTGTACTTGTTATTGTGGTTTTAAGCGCCAAGTTGAGAGTTCCTCGTATCGCCGAATGCTAGGTGGTGGTGGAGGATGGGTCAAACTGTGAGTACTGAAGCTGCCGTGAAAGATGCAGCCACCGCCAACTCAAATTCCAATTCCGCTTCCTTGGGATCTGCCATGGCCGGTTCTTTCCTTTCCTTTCTTTTCTTACTTTCCTTGTCCTTTCAGCGTAGTAGCAGTAGTAATGCTAGCTGTAATTTTTAATCCACAAAAGTCAGACTTGCTTGTCAAAGTGCCTACTTAAGTTGAAGTGGCGTTTAATTTGTTGTATCAACTCACATGTGATATCTTCTTACTGCATTTCTTTAAGTGCTGAATATCCTCTGGCGTTGCGTTGCATTGC
Organism: Mimosa pudica; assembly: GCA_029929735.1. Classification (NCBI taxonomy): domain Eukaryota; kingdom Viridiplantae; phylum Streptophyta; class Magnoliopsida; order Fabales; family Fabaceae; genus Mimosa; species Mimosa pudica. The sequence goes on along the minus strand of JAKELP010000029.1, from coordinate 14,548,880 downwards.
AGCTCTTCTCTGCTCTCTAATCCACCCTCCTTATGCTATCATAGGGCTGCCACGGTATATTCACATAGTTAGTCTTCATTACAACTAACTCAACAAATGCTGTGTGTATTGATTTTAATTTGAGTATAAAAAACATATCTGGCTGTGCTGTTCCTCAATTATCATTGTAGCTTCCATGTAATACCACTTCATAAGTGTTCACTTCTTTCTTTTATCCCCCTGGAAGTTGGAACAATGACCCATTTTGATTTCTTTTGCCGTGACTAGCTGTTGGCACCATTGCCTTATTGCTTTTGTTGCATTCACTGTCATGGTGTCAAATAGCTCGTAAGTTCAAGTCCGTCTTCGATCTAGAAACATTAATAATTCAGTCAGACAAAATTTCCTTTAGGAATACCTTAAATCAATGTTCATTTATATCAATAGTCTAATACTGTTTCTCCCTTAGCTTGTTCTTCAATTTCTTGTTGCCAAAATAAATAGCATGCTGTGAATCAGTTTCATCTTGCCACTATTCTAGATGGATGGAACTGTGACGGGTGACTGCCTGTTTTCATTATTTACAGATGCTGTTGCTTATGGAAATGAAGGGACAGAGGTTTGTTCATTTGAAACGTGAATTCATGTGCTTCCTACATGCAATTTTAGTAATTAAATTGAAATTTGCAAATTTACAGTCTATTGAGGAAAAAGCGCAGAAAGCTTTAGAGTGCCCTTGCATAGCTGGCTTGCGAAATGGTCCATGTGGAAACCAGTTCTCTGAGGCGTTTCTTTGCTTTCTCAAGAGCACTGCAGATGAAAAGGTAACTGGAAATGGATTATTAGCAGCTTGGGATCTAAGTCAATACTCCTATTAGTTAATGGATTTAATCAGAGAAATAGCTATTCAAATGTTGTTCGTGAAATGAGAGGTAGTGGGCACTCGGATTCAATGCTATTTCAATGTTGCTCATAGAATTTATTACCTTGCGATGGAGCCATATGAGAGATGGATAGTATTGTGCGAGGCATTTGGTAACTTGCAATAGTTTCATTTTGATTTCACATCTTGTATCAAAGTTGACATTAATGATTTCTGTATTTGTTGAATTGATATTCAAGATTATGGACATCGTCCATAATGCATATTTTCTTAAGATCATACCATGTAAGAGGTTTTGCAAGTAGTATTTCATACCCCTTAAAAGGTCATTAAAATAAATACCATGCTCTCATATCACATCTTTAATGGTTCAGTTAACTTTTATAAAATACATACTGCATTCCTTTTGTGACATTTCCTATTGTCATAATAGAAATTGTCATTTTTATAATACGACAGATCTGATATTACCTTTAGTATTTATGTTTGCTTTTATCACGGGATACTATTTTTGGGCTATCGATAGAATGATAGAAATCATATTGTTTTGGAAGTTGAGATCTATGGTGGTATGTTTTAAGCTACATGTGCCAATCTATAAAGTAGCATTGAAATTCTCTTCATTCTTCCTTTATAGTTTCTTACTTATATCTGAGTGTTGAATTATGCTGGTTTCTCATGTTTCAGGGCTCAGACTGTATAAATCCGTTCGTTGCCCTCCAAAAGTGCATCAAAGCCAATCCAAATGCTTTTCCCGAAGATGAAGGTGAAGATGAAAAGACGGAACCTGCCGAAGAATACAAGATAATCCCTCCCAAATGGTCTAGAGAATCTAGAAACCCAAAATCCATGCTTTAAGAGAAGAGTTCAATTTTCTTCAATCTTTTACAGTTCAAACAACTGTGACCTGAGCTCATGCTGAATTTGTATGGATTTTGCTTGTTTGATCATTAGGATGGCCAAAATTATAAAGGGTTATTTTAACAAAATCTAGGGGGTGCGTGGAATTTATTTATAACGGTGTTTGTAGTTGATTCTGTTTTGGGAAGCTACTATATTCTTAATAATGTACAGTGGATTTTGGATTATTTGATGTAGCATGTGAGAAAATGGTACATTGATAAACTGGCACTTCATCACCCGACCCACGATCGTATGGCAGCGAAGCAGTTAGACATTTATATTTACTGAGTATGTGCTTTAAGGTATGACCCTATATATTCTCTCCAAATTAGCTCATTAAACATAATTACTCTTCAAATGATCTGTATCGTGGGCTAAGTCAATTATAAGTTGACTTGTATTTTGGGGAAGGGAGAGTAGTCCATGTTATAAAATCATTTATTCGCACACATTTGAGCCGTTTGTTTTGCTGCAATTTGACATGAGCAAAACCAAACATATCCACAACTGGGTGAAATCGACATGTGTGGACAGAATAAAGGGTTTGCATGTCATGCTATATAATTCATAGGGATAGGCTCTACTAAATTATAATTAGGAGTTATGCTCTTGGATCATGGGTAAACCAAACCTTTTTCTAAATTATTTTCAAGGAAAAAGAATGAAAAAACATGTCCAACATCCTCTAACTTCAGAAACTCTTGTCTCCCATCTTAGCGCTGATGCTGATGGGTTCTTTTCCCTATCTTCTTTTTCATTACTTCTTAATAGCCATTCGATCAATAATTTAATGCTCCAGATTTTACTCTATCAAATTTTTGATTGTATACTCTTTATCATATAGTTATCAAAATCCACCAACTTGTGTATGATTAATTATTTTCCTTTTTGTAAGTTAACAATTTGGTCGCAAATTAATAAAATGTCAAATCTGAACATTAAGTTATTAATCACACTGTTAGGAGTAGGATTTGTGCGTTGTTCTTGAAGTTTCTTATGTGAGTGTCTTGTTATTTGTTAGGAGTAGGCTTAGTTTTTGGCTTTTGCAATGTTGTCCTGGTCTTTTATGATATTGGTTGTGTTTAAGTCTATTATGCTCTTCGTTGTCTTTTGTCTAATTTTGTGCTCTGCTCTGCAGTGTCTTAGTGATCTGTAATAGTGCTCTGTTCTAGTCCCTTGTTGTATGTAATATATACTACTAATATAGCTTCACATTAATGAAAATTTACGCTTTCAACAAAACAGAAAAAGATACACAAATTGGGCAGAAGAATCTAATCTACCACATTCTAATATCTAACCATTTACCATTACCGTGTGATATCACATGTGATCTCATACTTAGTGAACGAAGCGTTTTCTCCCAGCGGCTATTTCCCAGCATTAAGAAACGTGCCAATATTTTCAACAAATTTTATTTAATACTTTGTCCTTTCAAGTTTCGATCAAATTTTCCATCCTGGCCGGTCCCTTGAAAATGAGCACTCCATACATAACTCCTCATTTCCTTCTTTATTTTCCATTTTCCTTTCTGGTCATTCCCCTTCCCTCCCAAAATTCAAACAAATCACAACATATTTTATTTTTATTATCTCCTCAAAATGTTGCGAATGGGAAAATTTAATAATTTATCATGAATTTTTCTTTTGGTCAATGCTATTATATAAATACTCCCTCCGGTCTTTATTATAAGTCACCAATCGCCTAAATTGTACAGACCAAGGAATAAAAGTTGCATTATTAAATTGATCTTATTTTATTTGTATTTTTTATTTTTGCCCCTCTCACCTTTTTTACTATGACCCACTACCCTTTATCCTTCTTCATTAATCATCTATCTTTATGAGGGAAACAAAAGTGAAGTGGAGGAAAAGCCAGTTTGATTAAAGAAATCTCTTTTTCCAATAATAAGGGTATATTGAGAAAAATTTAATAACTGAATTAGTTAATGATAGTTAGTGACTTATATTAACAACCAAAATTTAGAGGCTGTTGGTGACTTATAATAAGGAGTGGAGGGAGTTGGAGTATATCAGTATAATGTTGGTTCCATGTGCAATCTGATCATATGTTGTGATGCATATATACTTAAATATGATGTCGCATTGTGTGTTTGACCGCCCGTGGGAGTAATGAATATACGTGAATTCCTTTCCTGAGTTGGACACGGAAAGAAATTCATGTTAGCAATATATACAATAATGACATGCATGGTATTTAGATGAGATAATATCTCTAAATGGTTGTCTTTTGGCTAGCTATCATAAATACTAAGAAAGGTTGAATGTATCTTATTATGCTCAATTAATCAAGGGTTAAATGTACCAATCAATATATGCTAAAAAAAACTGTATTCATGTATGGTATATTCATTACATCATGGATTGAGTGCATAGATATGCCTCGGTATTTTATAAGTTCAATGAACCAAGGCGTAAAGGCGTAAGAAGGAAATGTTTGCCAGCGAGGTATAAGAAGAAATTAAAAGAGAAATAACATCCCTAGAGAGATATGGCTAAGAGGTGTATACATTTTATATAAATTTAATTGTAAAAATAGTTGAAAAATTTAGACCGACACAGTCTTTTCTATATTTTTTTTTTTAAAAAAACAATGGCGTCATTGTATTTAGCTAGAAAATGTTGTCGTTGTGAAGAAAAAACTAAACATTTCATGCGGTACCTAAGTTCTAAGGATAATGAATTGAGTATGATTTTGGCGGAAAAAAATTGAGTATGATATTTCTATTTAGATAACAAGGCCTTATTTTGTGTCCAAAAAGCATTGCATTGTTTGTTGCACTCGTGGTTCCATTAAATATAATAATCAACAATTTGAATTTTGATGGATCAAAATGGGTGTATTAAAGTTGCGTGATTGGGTTTTGAAGTAGAGGGAAGCAGGAATAGAAGTGGATATATAGAAATGGTGGGGGCATGAATTTGGAACACAGGAAATAAAAAGGTTACGTTGGAGTCAAATATAGAGGGGGAGAGGAATATAATGCAAAAAAGGAAGGAGGGGTTGTGATTCATTGAGTGACTTGGGGAGTGTAAAAGATATCCAAATATGTTGGAGCAGAGATGGAAAGAAATTAAGGACAGGTGAGAGGGTGAGAGTGTGATGATGAAGGGTCGGCCATGGCAGGCGTTGATGTGGGAGGATAAATAGGCAGCAAGCCCTAGGGAGCGGGCACATACATACAGGATACAGCAAGCGAAGCAGGAAGAATATTAAGAGGGAGCATGGCGTCGTCGCCTCCACCATCGTGCTTCTCAAGCTTGGATCCGATCAACTGCACGGTGACAGTGACGGAGAGGCAGTTCAAGGCGTTCCACAGCGTGGACCGCACCCTGTACACGAGGCTGGTGGTGGCGCTGGGGAGGGAGGCGAAGGAGGCGATGCAGGTGGTGGCCTACATCATGTGGCTGGAGAAGATAGGGAGGGACCAGAAGATCGTGGCCAGGCTGAGCACGGCCTCGGAGGCGGTGCTGCAGGAGGCGGTGGGGGAGGCGGTGGTGGCCCTGGCGTGCATGGAGAGCGGGCAGGTGCCACCCGAGGGCAACCCCATGAGGGAGCTGCGGCTCACGCAGAGGCTCTCCAACACCAACCTCAGCTTCCCCTACCTTCTCCACAACCGCCTCCCCATCATGGCCACCATCACCAAGCTCATCGACGACGTCTGCATCCGAGCCTTCTCCGACATTGTGCAGCGGGTGGAGGGCGAGAGGGAGAGGGCTCTCCTCCACCACCGCACCCTCCTCAACCCAACCCCAACCCCACCCCCATGGTGCGCCCCCTTTATTTTGACCCCTCTTCTTCTTCCTCTGAGCACCACCTTCCCCATGCCCATCATGCCCATCATGCCCATGCCCATGCCCAGCATCAGTTTGTTGCCCCGCCCCCACAGCAGCATCCTCCTCCTCCTCCTGTTGCCACCCATAATAATAACGCCAATATTAATTGGTGCGGCGGCCATCCCTCCATGCTGAGGGGGTTGGAGGTGGGCTCTGGTAGCAGTAGCAGCCCTCTCATGAGAAGACCTCTCATTGTGCCTCCCGATGAAAGGACCATCTTCCTCACTTTCTCCAAAGGCTACTTTATTTCTGAGCCCGAGCTCCGAGATTACTTCTCTAGGTTCCTTGCTTAATTCCCTCAATCTCTCCCTTGCTTTCAATTCATTTCTTTTGTTTGTTTCCTCTTAGCTTATTGGTATCCATTTTATTGAATAATATCACAATGCACGCACGCAGGAGATACGGAGATGTGATCGAGGAAGTGTACATGCAAGAGGTGGAGATGACGGAGCAGCCTCTGTACGCAAGGCTGGTGGTGCGTTGGAATGCCGTACATCTGATAGATAGAGTGCTGGAGGGGAGGGTGAAAGTGAAGTTCAGCATCAACGGCAAGCATGTTTGGGCCAGAAAGTATGTCCGCAAGACCACCAAATCTCCACCCAATTCACCTTCTGCTTCTCCTTCGTCTTCCTCATCATCCCCACACCCCAACCTCCTCTAAGCCAACACCCCTGCATGCCCACACATTACTACTGATTTGTATGTTTACAATTCATTTGTAGTTCATCATTTTCCCATCCCATTCCCAGTGGTAGATCCTAGAATAATAATGTTCTCTCTCTCTCTCTCTCACCCTTGTTTTACTGTAACTATTTGGTCACCCCCGGGGGTGGACTGTTGTTGTATTGAGACTCGACTCTCTATTTATGTTTGCATTTCACTTGTTCTATAATTGGTTGGGGTGCTTTTTATCGTGTTATTTCCCCCCCTTTTGTGTGGCCAGTGCTTTCGTAGCTATGTTTCTGATTGATCTGATTATTCTGCCAATTAATTAAGGTCCGTTGTTTGATTTTGAAGAACACGTTTAGTTTACAGAAAGGAATTTTTTGTTTGTTTTCAAATTCATAAACACTTAGTATATACTCTTTGAGACTTTGATTTTTTTTTTAAAGTTACTCAAACAAATTAGTACATTAAATTATAGGGCAAATGTTCATTTACGATGCATAACGTTTTAGGATGTACATAACTATGTTAAAATTTAACAATGATGCTCAACCTTTTCCATGAGATGGACAGATTAAACGTGAAAAGTCTAATGCTATCAAATATTTCTTGATGATAAGATAATTTTATTTTATTTATTATAAGGGTATTTTGAATTTTTCAGTTTCACGTTTAATTTTATTGTTATATTAAGGAAAATTTTATTGTTGATCTCATGGTAAAAGTTGAGTATCATTGTTAAGCCTTAAAATAATTATGTATTATCGTTAATCCTAAGACAATAGTTATGTATCATAAATGGACATTCACCTAAATTATGATATATGTAATATACATGTCACATTTAATTATATTAGCATAATTTAGTCTGTAATTAGAATAAGTTTGTATTATGAAAAAGTTTACTAAAATTAATTTAAAATGATTAATTTTGATTCGTTTATTTCTCTATAAAAAATTAAAGTGATGTTATAATTAGAATCAGAAGGAGTACTCTTTAACTCACAAAAAATATGGGAATTATTTTTCAGCCAAAGGAGAGGAGACTATCAACAAAAAATACGGTATAATCTATAAATAATAACCCACTTAAATACGCACTTAAATATGGGATTTATGTTAAAAAATACGCACTTGTGAATGATCATGAAATCGTGATTAAAAGCATAAATAATAACCCACTTAAATACGGCCTCGCCATCACTTGTATAATCTATAGTACCACCTTACCTTTGAAAACGGTACTCCATTTTAGTGAATTCGTAAATGATGAAAATACAAGTTAAACCACACCAGCCATTTAATCAGAATGGTTTTGCTACTCATAAAAAATATGAGTAGGGAGAGTTTCTAAGCTGTGTGTACCTAATTTAAACTATCTAATTTGTTTTAACATGGTTTTTCTTTGGAACTGAATTGGACAGTCTACATTGAGTATTTAGTAAAATAGATATATACTCTAAATTATACCTAGACCAATAGATAAGACCAATATGTCTGTGTCTATGTGTGTATGACTAGTTTTGTCTACCCATCTTTTGGATGAGTAGAGAAATCAACAAAGCCCATTTAATCCCGGTTACAAAGGACTGGGGCTTGCTTATTTCAACTACGCATATTTTGAATAATTGTAACCATCATATGAATTATATAACTTCTTAATTCTTACTAATGGTAAGCAATTCACATATCCTACTATTGTTTATTTTCATGAAACAGTAGATTTTAACCTTAGATTTTTATTAAACTGTTTTGTATGTTAGTAAATAAAAATTTAGGCAGAGAATGGATTAAATTTCTGTGCTATGTATTTTTTTTTAAAAAAATAAAAGTAAGGTAATACTCCCTCCGTTCCTAAATATAAGATCACTTTGGCTAATTTGGAGAGATTAAGGAAGGCTTTCCAACGAATTAGGATTATATGACCTTCCCAAAATACCCCTCACTTAAATTTAAAAGACAAATAGGGATTTGAGAGAGAAGTGAGGGAACTAAGAAGTATAGGGGTAATTTGGACCAAAATTGAGACAAAATAGAAAGTGATCTTATATTTAGGAATTTATCCACTTCTCCAAAGTGATCTTATATTTAGGAATGGAGGGAGTATAATAGAGGTGGGAAAATGGGAAACCTTCAATAATTGAGTTGAAGAAAAATAAATGGAGAAGGATACATGTGTGTAAGTATAAACAGTCAAAGAGAATGTGATGTACAAAATGGAGGCAAGTAGCTAGTAAGCTTGATTGTTGATGATGTAGCTAGGTACATGGAACAAAACAAGTTTGAGAAGGAGTAATATATATAACTATATAAGAAGAAGTGGGCCTTGAACATGAATGGATATTGACATTTACATACATGATGAGTGCGTAGCGATGGGTTAGTCTCGATCCGCATTGTGGCGCTTGTCAAAAGAGAAGTCAGATAAGGCAATGGTGATCTCATGCTTGGGGGAATCATGACGATCCTCCAGAGTGGCGGAAGCGGGGACGGCAGCGGAGGGGTGGTCCAAGGGAGGGCGGTGGCGGCTGGGGGAGGGGGAGGCTTCCAAGTCCCAGTGGTCGACGTCGTGATAGCTGGAAGGAGAAGCATCCTCATCATGATAAGCCTCGCCGCCACTTCGGAAAGGGTGTTTGTGGAGGAGGTGAACAGGAGACATGCCGTGTGTGGGAGTGGCGGGCCTGCTTGAGAATGGAGTGCCCGACTCTGAGTGCTTGCTTTCCTTCACGTTCTTCTTTGCTGTGTGGTGCCAATTCTTTAGCGCCGTCGCCACTCTATCGTTGAATATCGTCGCCTTCATGCTTGATCCCATCTGTGTCACCAGTGCATATAGAGGCAACGTCACATAGCTACACAGCACTTGAATCACCACCCTGCATTCATCCATTCATTATTTAATTTCCACCCTTTCCATCATCATTACTAATTTCCGAAAATCAAACATCAACTCCTATAGTTGCTTGTGTGTCTTGTGATCATGAACTTACCCCATTGTAAGTCTTATGACAATGTCGGCTGTTGTTCGGTGGAAGCAAGAGTTTATTGAGAATTCATACTGAAACCACACAAGAAAGCAAAGCAAAACGGCACACGTAAATATACAAGGTTAGAGAACTATTCTGTTGGTCTGGCTGCCAAAGCAAATACATGAGTCAAGTCAAGTTGAAGCTTTTTCACTTGTAATAAGCTGCGAACAGTAATTTAAAACAAATTCCCCAAATGCTACATCCTTAAAAATATTCCCCATGATGCTACACCGTCACAAATGGTTCTTGCAAAGAACGATTTTGAATTTGTCTTTTTGTGCCATGTCATATCATGGAGAGAAAAATTGTGCATGTTTATGATAAGTTTGATGATTTGGCTGATTAAGATGACCAAAAACTCTTTTTAAAATGCCATATATGAAAATCATTTTTTAAACATTTAAAATATGATCTTTTATGTATAAAATTTAGAAATGAATTTCTGGTTTTACTAATAATTAGCCACAGTAATTAATTTTTCATAATTTTTGACCTCACAAAAAGAAAAATCAAAGATCTTCTTTGCAAGAACCATTTGTGAAATTAAAGTATAACATTGGGAAATAGTTTTAATATTGTACCATTCCAGGAATATAGTTTGCTGTTTGCTGCATAAAGGTCAAGAAACCTCAAGTTGACCAAGTCGTTGATATAAGAAATTAAGTGTCTGTTTGGATACATTTCCAAAAGCTATTCTGACTCCTAAACCTAGGTTTCACACTAAGGCATCCAAACACTCAATTTTTTGGATAAACTATTTTGAGAAGAAAAGCTATTTTGGGGTTCCAAAAGCTATTTTGAGAAAAACTACATTTTTCTCTAAGTTTTGATCTCTTATTTAGGAAAGACACTTATTTCAAATAAAAGAAACATGAAAAGCTATTCATCATAACTATTTTTCAAAAAAACTATATTCTACTTAAAATTTATTCTTAAAAGTTATTCTCAAAAAGGTTAATCCAAACACTCTCATTTCATCAAAAACTATTTTTCAGAAAAGTTATTCTACTCAAAAGCTATTCTCAAAAAGCAATTTCCCCATAAGTTATTCTCCAGAAGCTGAATCCAAACATGCACTAAACTTACTGTGCTCCAAGCGAAAAAGGCAAGATCAAATGCGTTCTGAAAGAGGACAAGATGAATGAGAAAGAGGAGGAAACGAGGGCGATTGAACCAGAAGAGGTGATCCCCCGGTTCAACCACCGGTGCACCCTTCACCACATCCCCTCTTTCTTGAATCCTCAATGCCATCTGTGTTATTATCATCTGAAGCTTCGCTCCAACCAATAGGATTATCTGCACCGTATTCACATCCAAATCAATCATATCGATCGAATCTTATCATCCAAACATAACAAAAATAGAAACTTTAATTTTGAAACCAATTGTTTCCAAGTGCGCTCTAGCTCTTTTGTACTTACAATCAGTGGGATAAATGGAAACCACAAATAAGGACGCCATCCTGTTCGTACAACACACAATCATCGCACAAGTCACAACTAAAGGATATCCAACTAAAAACTAATGTACATATCATCATGCATGCATACAATGGTCATAATAGCAAATTAATTACTTTCTACATTTTTTAAATTAGGATTACCATTGGTGTTGGTAAGCAGGAACAGCACTGCGGTGAACCATATGATGGGACTGCAAAAAGTTTAATATTGATTAGATTCTCGCAACGTATAGTTACTCTAAGAAATTAAGGAGTCCAATATAATCCATGTCTCTTATCATATACCTTATTCCCACCACAACTTTAAAGTCCTCCTCAAGTGATCTATTGATGTACTTTTGGAAATCAAATCTTGATTCGCTTCCCGGGGCCAAATGAGCCTACAGATAATTACAGGGTTAATTAATAATGGTATGCACGTACGTGTGTGTGTGTGTAGAGAGAGAGAGAGAGAGAGAGAGATAGAGAGAGCAGAATCTCACCGTAATAAATCCATTCCTCAATGCCATGTAGTCGGACTTTGTAACTGATCCAAAGAACTGCCTAAAGAAGGAAACCTGGATTTTAAAGAAGGATAAGGATGCTTTCGAATGAGGGGCTTGACGAATACAATATTGTTGCCTTAGTCATCAATTTTACAGAGTATATATAACTCATTATGATCATTTTGAACTTACAATCCACAGTGTAATGGGAGAACGAGTCCATATATTCATATGCCTTCTCCCGAAAGTTGTATCCCTTGTAAACCTGAACCTTTCAGGATCTGTCATACATACATATAAAGCACGCAGCTTGCAATGTGAGACATGTGCGTTTACCTAACTTCCATAATTGCGACAATTTAAATTCATCTTTTGTTTGGCACACATACCTTCCACAAGACCACAGCTAATAGATGGATCTTAGGAAAGTGGGTGCTCATAATAGCTCTTTATTTTTATATATTTGATAAAATCACGGCAAGCGGGGGCAATATCTCGTATTATATTACTGGCAATTTATATTTTATTGACCAAACGAGAAAATTAATCTCTAATTCTGTCTCTCTAACATTTTTTATTTATTTAGTCCCCCATGAAAGATACATGTTGATTTGATAATATCATTTTCTAAATACATAATAAAGCTTGATCAGATATTTTTTTAATCTTCTGAGAAAAGTAGGATGTCCCATTGCCTAAGACTGCATAAAAAATCCTCCCTCTGATCCCTAATATAAGAGTCAACCGCCAAAAAAATATTTTTTGAAAAAACATGTGAATATTAGTTGAGTGTTAGGAATTAATGCTTCTTTTTCAATATTGTCCATATTCAAAATAAAAATGTGAAACATATCATTTAATGAATTGTAAATTTGGAAAAATGATAAATTTAACATGAATTTTAATACCAACTATCATTAATTGGTATGTTAAAAATAAATAGTTGGTGATTTATAATAAGGATGGTCTTGTTCCAAAAAATGTGAGAAATGGGAGTAATACACTAGTACTATGGTAGAACTGTGGTGATGATATCCGTACCATTTTGGAATTGATATTCAACCGTCTTGGTCTCATTTTCCCAGGTCGTCCACTTTCTCATCTGCATCCAGCGAAGAATCAATGAATGAATAAATGGAAGAGTTAATGAAGAGAAGAAGGGAGAAGTAAGCGGTTGAATTTGATACATATGTGGCAAGTGATGAGTATATGATCAGAAGTAGTACCTTAGTTCTGCCCAAAGCGAGGGTGATAATGCATTGAAGGACATGGAAAATAGCGAGGACAAAGATGAATATATGGAGCTGGTGGATGCCGTAAGAAGAAACAAAAGCAACTTTACCCTGATGCAAAAACATGAATAGTGATGGGATCATCAACTTATTGAGTGACGATATATATCTGTGCGCGCGCGCGCGTGTTAAATTGGTAGGTAGGCTGAGAATAATTTTGTAAAGAAAAATAATGCAAGAGAGGGGATATGAGAGATGAGCAATGAATTGCCTTGTCAGCGCATTTGTCGTATCCTTTAGTGGCGAGGAAACGGCGGGGGGAGGGGTCCTCCTCCTCCAGAAAGTGGAGAAGCCTGCGAGAATTGGAGTCGTCAGAATCAGATTTGGTTTTGGTGAGCTTTGGTGCTTTACGGACAGCACATGGATGCCACGTGGCTGCTACACTTTCTGGTATGCATATATTGGAAATGGGCTGTTGAAGCACCGTGAGCAGCAGCGATATGAACCCCATCAGCATCAGCTCTGTAAACAAATATGTACATGTGTGTGTTATAGTTATAGTTATAGTTATAGTTGCGGTTATACTTTTACAGCATGGATTATTGATGGTTCAGAAGAAGGATATATAGACATATAAATCAATATATAGGACCTACCTCCTTTGACTTTCTCAAGTGCTTCATACAAAGCCCTCTTGTTTCTCTTCTTGAACCACTGTCCGCAGAATTCCAACATCACAACATATTAATTTGAGCATGCATACATAACTCGTTTGTTCATGCCACAAATTAAAAACAAAACACATATGTACACGATGAGGATATATATATGTGAAGGAAAAGAGATGGAACAAATTAAACGTACATGTCCGATAACATGAATAAGATGTTCGAGGGCGATGGAAATAGCAAGCAAGACGAAGCAGACAACAGCAACGGCCCACGTTGCTGTTTCCTCCAACGTTGCCTCTTTCACCTGAGCACCAGCCATGGATGGATGTTGCTGGCGAGATGGTAGATGGGAATTATTGTGGTGGTGCCGGGTTTAATTTATCTGCAGTGATGTATGGCAATGATAGGTTTAAATATGGGAGAGAGGGAGGGACTTCAAGAGAGCGCGTTAGTGTGTCTTGTCTTCTTCTGAGATGAGATGTATGACTTTGACATTTTCAACCCATCAGTCAAATAATATAGGAGATTTGTTTATTTATCATAGCGGCGACCATATAACAACTTATTAGGACCAGACCATTTCGTCTTTCACTTTTAAGCACTCAAGAGAGATTCATATATATACACGCGCCATCACTTATTGGATCAACTTATATGTGGACCAAGATCCAATTATTTGTCAGCAGATCAGAGTTTTAAAATGAAGTTTGATGTGCTAAAAGTGAATATATGGGGTCAAAGCTAGAATAGAATGAAGAAGGGTCAGAGTAGTGAGAAATTTGGTTAATCCTGATGAGGAGATCGTGTTTGATTTGTAGACGTTAGCAACGGGATCAGCGTGGGATCGGAGATCGATCAAAAACTTTTCTTTTAAACTGCAGGAGATATAAAACTTGATGAAAGAGATATATATATAATTGATATATTGTTGAGAGCACACGCAGAGAAATTAGTAATCAATAATGTGTTGCCTGATTGGTTCGTCTGTTTACTTTGGTTGCGGTCGTACGTTGTGATGGGAAATACAAGCCATAAACAAATAACAAGTGTCTAATTATCTAACTAGTAATCAATAATATGTTGCTTATATTCATGGAACAATGTTGTTGATTACCATAATTATCTAATCAGTGGTAGGGTCATTGCTGAATCACCATATAAAGTTGTAACCTGTAAGAATACATGAATGTGTACTCTCACTATGTTAAACAACATACCACTAAGTACTAACGGTCCCATCCCGTTGCATCATCAATCACCCCTATTAAGGATGTATATCTACAATTGTTCCCATTAGATTTGGTCACTACACACACACACGTATTTATGATTCCGTATTAATTTTCATTAAAATAGAATGTTTCTGTTTGTTTTAAATTATGCAAAATATGTTTAAAAGTTATCATCTCAAATAAAATAAATCAAATCAAATATGAATCGCATTTAAATTTGGGATGAATAGTATGAGCATTTTAAAATAAACCACGCGTTCATTCAAATAAAAGGTGAAACTATTGAAAAGGAAAAAAGAATTAATATGAAAATTTGTTTCAAATGCAGAAGTTATTTTGTCTATAATTTTTTTCCAAAATTGTCGTGTAAATTTAAAATTATTTTATTTCTTACCAATTTACTATGGGCTTACTCAAATTAAACTTGACTCATTAACCCTTAACCTACTGTTTCAACCGGTCTAGATACCGTTAAGATTTAATAGCCCTGATAACAATTAAGATGAGGAACATTGACATTATCCACACCATTTTTTTATGTTGCATATCAACACCGTTTTTTTCCTGTTTTGGTAATAGTTTAGTGGGGATGAGATGAGGTTGTTTTCTAAATTAAATTGAATTCAACAGGGAGAAGGCAACTCCCCTGGATCATCATTTCAGCGCAATGTCTTTGTCACAACTAGAAACTCTCTCCTTACTCATTTATTTATATCTTACTTCCCTCCTTTTCCCATCTCTACTGAAAAGTCCATTCAAACCCATAACTGTCAGGCCAATTTTTTTTGTTTTGCCAGAGACACCCTAAACTATTATATTAAGAAAAACATAAAATTATTAGCATTCTGCAAGACATTTTCTTTCCAAAACAACTTCGTCAAAGTCAATGGATGATTTTTAAAAAATTTAATATATATGTTTGAAGGAACTGATGAGGGTGAGTTCCATTAATTTCTTCGGTTTTATTATATGTTTTAGAATCAACGCCTCTTACTGTAAGGAGCTAAAAAACAAGAGGCTCCTCTAAAAGAATGATGTTCATCGCGAGAAGGCAGGCAAGTAGACAAGAATAAGTTTTTGGGCAGAAAAATGGAGAAGGGAATTAGGCAAAAGAAAAGAGTAGTGTCTGAATTTGACTGGAGTCTGGAGGCTGGCATATATTGAGGTTACTAGTCTCTACCGCTATGAATTATTGGTTTCCTCTGAATTACAGTGCTCCAATTATTGAGATGCCCTTAAGAACCTTCCAAATGAAATGTGAGCCTTCTTATTTATGGAATCACTGCATACAACCTTAGCTGTCCGGTTTACACGCACAGCTTCACCTCCCATATCCCAATATTATTTCTTTTGAAATCATAAGCCAAACCAATTATTATTGAGTGCCCTCTCTTGGCCTCATAAGCGATCACTTTTTACTCATTTGTCATCATTATTTCTATACTGTATTAGTGATCAAGACATCATCATGGTAACTGTTCTTATGGGCTTAAGGCAAAATAACGTTTTCTTAATCACAAAATCCCAATAATACGTTTTTCAATCCGCAAATCACCTCTTTCCTTGGAAGTAAGCTTCGCCAAACTATCTTAAAACTAGCAAATCCATTTGGAAGTGGATGTAAAGTATTAAAATGGACAAGATAGATCGGGGAAAAAAACAATTTTGAAGATATGTAATATTAAATGGAAATATGGTCATATATATGGGGAAGGATTCGTAGTAACTATAGCAAAAGAGAATTGGCATCAATCTATACAAAATTAACACAATTGAGATGTGTAAGTCATAGAATGTCAAAAAAAAAATAAATTAGGCGAATGGTAGTGGCCAATCAACAAGCCCACAGATATCAATTCACACAACAAACAATAATAATATCAATTTTACCTAAAAATAGTTAAAAAATATTATTTTGGTCAACACCGCCAAATTTTCCTAGTTAGAGTAAGATTAGCCAATGGTGTAAACAATGACTTGTAAATATATGACAACTATCTATCTGCAGTTAGGCAAAATTTGACGATGTTGGAAAAAACATACTCCCTCCGTTCCTAAATGTAAGATCACTTTCCATAATTTGGGGAGATTAAGGAAGGTGGTCAAATTATCTGATGTTCCAAAAATACCCTTCAATTAAATTGAAAACACAAATATACCCCTTCATGCTTCCAACTCAACCCCACAACTCAATTGTAAAAGGAGTATGGGGGTATTTTGGGTAAAACTTGGGAAAAAAGAGAAAGTGTTCTTACATTTAGGAACTTATCCATATCCCTAAAGTGATCTTACATTTAGGAACGGAGGGAGTGTTTTTTAATTATTCTTACGCAAAGTTGATATCAATTATTATTTGTTGTCTCAATTGATATTTGGGTAATATTTTATTGATGGTTAAAATAATTATTAACCCACAGTAGTATATAAACAAATATGGAGACCATACATACTATATGTTTAATTTTTATATATAAAACATGACATCTTGATTAGGGTAGGAATGATTCAAGTCAAATCAGATTTTGCATAAATAAGCTTGAATCTGTAATGAAACAATAAATCGTAAGTCTAGGCCTGGGCTTAAATAATGCAAGTCTCTTTTCAAAAATAAAATGTCAACTGCCAAAAATATCAAGGTCTGAAGTCTTTCTAAAGGTCTACTTACAATGTAAGCATCCTTTAAACACAATCAAAACAAAACCAATAAAAAAGAAATAGACCTTAGAGAGAGAGAGAGGAAGTCCAGTGAAAAATCCCAATCGCTAAAAATCATAACTTTCCGTAAACCCGTATGGGAACATGAAAGAAAATGGAACCCAGATAAAGATTTCAGCAAAAGAAGAAAAAATATCTTCTATTACAATCAAAATCAAAGTTTGAATAGGTATCTCAGAAAGACAAAGATTTCAAACATGGTGCGGCTAGGTTTATAGACACCGACGGTTGGATAAGGAAGACCATTATTTAGAGTGAAAACATGGTGATGGATGTAATAATAAAAGGGTTGGTTAGTAATTCCAAATTATAAATTTAGAATGGAGTAAAGAATAATAAAATAAAAATGTTATGAATGAATTATATTGTTATTATTATTACAAAGTGTTAAATAGGTCAGGCCAAAAGACTTTCAGGCTAGACTTCAAGAAAATATGTCTAACCTATTTATGTAAAAGACCTCTAAATAGGTCTTATACCGTTTTAACAAACAGGCTATGTCAGACCCTAAATAAGTCAGACTGTAGGCCACCTGTTAAGAGTTTAAGGTCATGAGTTGGAATCAATCTCCATGCATAAAGCAGAGGTAAAATTGTCTAGTATACTCCTTTCCACATCACCTTTATTAAGTGGGGACTAGAACTGAATTAACTCTTTTTTATTAGTAGTATTTAATTAAGTAGCTTTGACGCCAGATTATCACCGATAAATAAATCAATACAATGCTAGTTTTGACCGAGTCAATCCAAACTTACCCATCATTTGCTACCAACATTAAGTCCCAGCTTTACAAGGGAAAAAAGCTATCATGTATTCATTGATGAGAACAGTATTATACAGGATATTGCTAGGGTTGGCCGACACATTTCATATAGTGATTAATGAAAATTTTATAAAGAATAAATATATATATATTCTACATATTTCAAACAAAAAGGAAAGAAGAACCTTTTTAAAAAAATTGCAGACGGAGAGGCAAGAAGGAGCTCATGAGGAATGCATTCCTTATTCTGCGATTCTCAGCCCAGTCCCAGGTAAACGAATGAAAGGTGTTATTTAGTTTAGGAGTATTGTGAATATTTGTATGTGTATACTTCATGTTGTGCTATTCATTATTCAACTAGGCATGGACTTGTTCTCCAAGAACGACCTGAACAGGATAAATGCCTGACGAGGCCTGTGTAGCGGTACCTCATGCCCCGCCCCTGTAACTGTCACCAACGTAAGCCCTTGGTAAACTTGGCTCCAGCCTCCAACCTTCCATACACAACAACATAATAACACTTAGCAGAAATGCAGAACGACACAAACAATATAGTTACCAAAATGTTGAATATACACATAGTTGTTAGTTGTTCCTGTTCAAAAACCAATCAAGAATTAGCCAAATTAGTCAAAACAAACTGCTCAAAACCATTTTAAACTGGCTTTTTTAAACTGCTCAAATTAGCCAAATTTTGAGAGCTCTTTTTTTTCACTAATTGACAATTTTTACAAGGAGAACCCCAGAGAAATGGTAAAGGATGGTGATATCTAATATAAAGGTCGTCATAGATTCAAATCTTGAATAGCCTCTATATGATTGCAAGTGTAAGATTGCATACATCTAACCATTTAGATTTCACTTGGTAGGCTTCTTGTACACTGGCCCTTCCTTTTTATATTTGACCATTTTAGACCCATGGCTACTCTTGTTTTTTTTTTTTACTAAAATTACAAAATAATTCTTAGTTCAATTATGGGTATAGTTTCATAAAGTTTTGCTCTAAGCCTAGGATGTATCATTTGGCGGGAAAATAAAACTATGAAACACCTATACTTCACATTGGAATCCCAGCATTTCACATTGCACATAGGTGACATGCACAAATTTTCATTCTCATTTTGGTTTCTATATAATGTTATGTTATTTCAGTTCAAAAAAAAAATTATGTTATGTTATTAGTTAGCACCAACCTTGCCGTTATCATTCCAAGGATACCAGTTGGTGATGGTAGGCAGCTTCAAGGCGTCAATAGAATATCGAGTTGCAGTTACTGGAACCACAGCATCTGTATCTCCACTGCAAAAATGATAAATGCACGGCCATGATCAGAAACAGCTCAAAGCTACTAAAACCTAGAAAATATTTACATTGCCCCCTTTTCATTTAGAAAAACCAACTATCAAGCAGTAAGACACAATGAAACTAAGCACATCCCACGTAAAAGGGTGAATTCATGGGCATTGTTGATCAAAGAATTTCCTTATATGTTCCAAAGTTTAGACTATTCCAGAACTCAAAACTGGAGCATCCTTTTTCACTAAGCGATAATTTTGCCATTTGAAATTATACAGAAACACAGTAATGTCAGAAACTGCATATAATTGAAGCCCACAAGAGTAAATACACGGACAATCACATTCTAGACACACACCTTGATACTGAACCGGTGAACTTAGAAATATAAAATTATTGAGGATAAAATTTGAGATAATTCTATTGATTTATTTTATGATGTAGTTGTAATTTCATGCTAGAGCGCGCTTTGTAATTAATAAAGGAATCAGGATTGGATGAGTCATTTGGGAACACAATGTTGTCTGCTCTCAGAATATCTTATTAACTAGATTAGGAGTCATTTTCTCTTTCAGATTTTTTAATTGAAACCTACGTTGGATATGATTACCTAAGTAGAATGAATGGAGTTTGACCTTTTGAGTCAAGTATGTAATAAACATTATTTCAGGGATATTAGTTATATCATTGGATGTGATTAATCCAACTGGCGAGTGGCATGAAATTTCCATGTAGTATAGATCATTGAATAGCAATATAGCACAACAGAGAATACCATATTCAAGCGAAACAACCCCACATTTTAGCTCACACGCTCCCAATGCTACTAGGGTTTTAGTGGGGTGCAAGCTCCTCATATATTAAGACAGCCACCATGAAGTCTAAACTTTGCAGTGACTTGATAGGCACAAGGTTATAAGTTTTAACTTATGTAAGACAGAAGCTTAGGTGCTAGTTGTGCGGCATCAAGTCAAAGTTTCAAACATAAATTTCAAATCATGGCATAATACATGAACAACTAGGTTTGGATAAAAACCATGGAAATTTAATTTGTCTTTAAATCGTATTTGGTGGGGGTGAAGACAGCTGAAGATCCGGAACAGTATCTTATACAGCATCTTCTGAAAGTTTCAAGCATTGTTGGTCAGAAGTCTATACAAAAAATATTTTCCTATTAAGTTTAGACAAAACATTAAGTCCCTGTAAAAGATATAGAGCAATCATGTAACTGGAGCATTTCAGCTTCACGAGTATGCTCTAGAAGAAAAGGTCAGAGGCAGTGAGCAAACTCACTTGTATACCCATATCCTGAGTCCAGCTTGAATGAGTTCATGGTATATGGGAAGCATAGATAGTGGAGAATCCGCCCAATAATTCCCAACAATGTCACTGTTAAATTAAAATTTGTAACACTCTAGTAGAAAAAAATCATGGAAGGACAATTATATATTTTGCTTTCTAATAATATATACCTGCAAGACTTCCATGAATAATTTATCCCAGTTGTATTAGCATGCAGTGCTTTCTGAACTTCTGGCCGATTAAAGTATAAGTCTGCAAACCTTTCAGTGCAGGGATCGTATGCTCGAGACATCCACGGCTGAGCTTGGAAGTCACAGGTTTAAGAAATACACAAAATTAACCAAATAACCTAACAAGGGGGACCAAAATATATCTAGAATTGACCTAAGAATACTAAACCTAAGGGAGGAATGCACTAAACCCACAACAAACATATGACCATTTGCAATATCATGTAAATCAATTGTATTTGGATTGAAGTGACCCTACATAAGAAATTAAGAAATATTCAACAAATACATTCAACAAGCTTTGACGGTTGAAACATCAAACAAATCATCTAAGTCAAATTCATAAGACAAATCAGAAATCACATCCCCTGAAAGATCTCTTCCTTGCGGTTTTTCCCCTTTTCATGAATATTTTTTTGGATGAACATATTTGAGGCAACCACTATAGTGAGTTCCTTCTCTCTGCCATAAAACTAAGTTAAATATTGATAGAAAGAGGCAGGCATGCTAATAAAGGCAATTTGAAGGAGACGACATGATGAAATGGCTGCTTGATCAGTACTTGAATGAACTTGCTAACCATTTAAGGAAAAATGGCAACAATATAACTGAAAATGGACTTAAGTAGATGTGACTTTCTAAAGGGTAGAAAACGAAAGGTATGTTTCCCTGTCTGCATCAGAATGGGACACCAAAACAATGCTTAGTTTAGGAAAACGAATATGCCATTATTCAACCAAGAATTATGGGAAGGTTCTCCCAAGTGTAGCCTCCTTTGAAGACTATCAACATCTTTGAGAATTCAAGCAAGATAAAACTAAATTAGATAGCCCAATGTTCCATTGTAGTTTCTCATTAATTCTGTTTCGAACTGACCGCGGGGGAGTTTCATTAATAGAAACTTCTCATGAAGAAAATGCAGTTTCATTGGTCCATTTTTTTCATGTAACATACGCCATTGTGATCTACATCTACCCAGGTGTCTAAAACCTTGTATGATCTAAGTATACTATGCATGCTTATATATTCATAAATTAAACAGGTTGATCCAAGGACATACGTAGCGACCCCTCAGGCCATGTCTAAGTGATGCCGTGTTATTGCATGGGCGAGTATAAATGCTGTATGGATCAATGTTTCCCTGTTCCGCAACTGCCGCTCTGAGGGCCTCCATGCATTGCACTGTTGGATGCTGGGAGGAGCCAGAAGTACAGGCACGTCGCAGCATCTTATATGTGGAATCTGAAATCAAGCCGTGAGTCCACCAATACTCAAATGTACCAACGTAATCATGGTAATCATCAGTAACGGCATTTCCAACCTGATCGTGATCAGTGAAATATGGCAGCAATCAGATGATTATTGGAGAGCTTAAATGCCTCTCATTGAGCACAAAAGATTCTATTTTGTCACCGTCACATGGATCTTTCAAACTCACCATAAATCCCTTCAGATTAATATCCGGATTCTTGATGCCCTTGTTTTTCTGGTAAATAATGTGAGCCAACTGAGGAACATAGTGACCTGAAACGAGTTGTACAAGAAAATTGGATCATCATCTTCTTCTTCTTCTTCACACAAGAGAATTGAAACAGAAATGTCTGAACAAGTACCGGCATAACTTTCTCCAGCGATGTAGAATTCTCTATGCCTATACTGGGGAAACCTTTCAAGCCAACCAACAAGAAATGAATATGCATCTTCAGCTGCAGAGTCACGAAGCACAGATTCCAAAATGTGGTATGGGTGAGGAATTATAAGAGAAGCAGATAGGAGAGGATTGTAACATGCAAGGTGCAACGTACTTACCTGCTCGGCGGTCTCCCATAGAAAAGAGATCAGAAGTGTTGTTGGAATAAGAGAAGCCAACACCAGCGGGAGAATCAAGGAACAGAATATTGGCCACTACAATGCAATGCAATGCAATGCAATAACCGAAAACACTCAATATATAAAGGAGAGAGGAGGGAAATAATGAGAATGGGAGAGGGAATTAATGTGACTGACATTTGTTCCAGGCGTATGGATTGGAGTAGAGTGAAGAGGCGCGTGGCGTAATGCGAAAAGGTCCGATCTCTTCGGAGGCTCCATAAGCGATGGAGGAGCAGCCAGGGCCGCCATTGAGCCATAACACTAAAGGCCTTGACTTTGGTCCACGACTCGTAGGTGCCTGGGTCAACCAGTAGAACAGCGCCCTCCCTGACTCCTTATTCACTGTGACGTAGCCCGAGTACTGAGCGAACCCCACATTCTTTGGTTGTCCCGGCAACGCACTGATCCTATCTCTCTTTTGATCTCCCACTCCAACAGCACAACCAACACAGTTCCCCAATAAATGCAAGCATAAGTAGAGCAGAAAAGGGCACCCCCTCATTTATCAATCTGCGTTTTAGCCTGTTGATCTCACTGCTAACTGCTAACTGCTAACTGCTAACTGCTAAGCAAGCTAGCTTACTCCAAGATAATAGTAATACAGTAATGAGGATGCGGAATATGGAAGGAGCAAGATCCCAAAGGGGTTGAGAGCTACCAAATCGACCCTGAGGAGCTGAAACCAACGAGAGAGAGGGAGAGAGAGAGAGATTTGGTAAAAACTGAAGAAGAGCAGCAGCAGCAGAGTAAGAAAAAGGGACAGAGTGTGAGAAAATGAGGAAAGTTGAAAGGGACGGGCTTTATGAGATGGGATCCTTATGATTGTAATTTGTGGAAATGAGCTGTAAATCATAAAGTGCAGGCATTCATAGATGTGCATCTACGTGATGTTCGAGTTTGCAATAATGATCTCCGCTCAAAAGCCTGCTTTGAATATTCATGTTCCTATCACTTGCTTGTCTTTTGTTTCACTTCCATACGCGTCTATCACGCAACATGATTGAGCAGTTGGTTGGCGCGCCACGTGGGGCTGCCTTTCAAGGAGAGCCTGACCTATTGGTCAAAAAAAAAAAAAGGAGAGCCTGACCTCTTTCTTCATTTTTATGGGCTTTTAGACCAAACTTTTAACTTTAATATTGATTTCTTTAAGAAGTGTTAGGAGAGACCGTGGGGAAGCAATATATTGCCTACTCTTGTTTTTTTGACAACAATATATTGCCTCTTGTCTTGAATAAATATAAGAGGCTAACATTAAATAAATTAGTCTTCCAATTTTTTTAAAATTATAAGAAACCAATATTTAAGGAATGATAATGTTATAAATAACAGAAGTCTGTCAACCTTTTCTTTATCCATGATGAAGGAGTTAAAGGTCAACTTATTTTTATTCCCTATTATTAATGAGGGTGTTAAGGAAGAAAATATATTTAACACTAAACAGTCTTACTTTTACTTTACGTAAAGAGAAACTAATTCAAACCCAAAACTTTAGGCCCCTCGGCAAATAAGCTTACCATTGAATCAAACTTATATGATCCAAACAATAGTTGTTGCTATGATAAGTGTTAGAAATCACCTTTAATAATTGAATACATGATAACTGTAGAGATGGAAAAGTCGCAATTTTGTTGAATGAGTGCTCCTCCTCCATCAGGGCATGTAGAGAAAAAGTATATGTATATTATCTGGTTTAATGATGAATAATTAAGTGTTTGTTTTGCAAGTTTGCATCAATTAGGATCATGTTTGAGAATTGAGAGAAAAATTGAGGTTGCTTTGGCATACTAAGATGAAAGCACAGCTTGTGATCATCTTATTCGTGCTTCTATTTCACATATATATGAAATTCCTACGAGAAGAAAGCTTTGCACTTGCTCATTACCAAACAAGCAAGCACTTACCATGACACGTCTTTTAATTTGAGCAATTATTTTCTGCATTTACGGCTGCCTACTTTAATTAATTTATTTTTATATAAGGAGCCCTCGGCAGGTTTTGACATTTCATGATTTATATTTATTTTAAGCATACTCTTTTTTGAACTTACATTCTCTGCTCATTACAAAGATGAACAAATAATTCTCATCTTAATCTCATCATTTCATATTTATTTCAATCTTGTGGTTTTAATTTAATTTATTAAAATAGATTTTTATTTTTCAATCTTGTTAAAAAATTAAATTTATTTTTAAAAATATCATTTAACAATTTTAAATTTGGATCATCTAAATCAAATTTAGATAGACTCAATTTTGTTTCTGTGTGCAATGAGCATACATATACACAGGTATTTCTCTTTTTCTTGCAAATATGCAGTGACGCACGTGCCCTATCCTGTGTTTCTTTATTTTTCATCATTTCCTATTTAAATAGAAACTTGTTTCTTCTTCTGCCAAACACACATTTGCTGTTTTTTCCCTAAGTATGTAGCCCCTTCTTTTAGTCGAATACAAAATTTAGAATATTTTACTAAAAAAAATTAGAATATATAAACCCCATGCAAAAACATACGGATTGCTTTTAAAAGTAAAACTAGCCGTACCTCCCGTGCGTTGCACGGGAGATATAGGTGAAGGAGATAATATGATAAGGAGAAATGTGTGTTGGAAATATACATGAAAGAAAGAATATCATTTGTAAAAGAGGACATAAACAAAATATATTCAGTTGTATGTAACATATATATGTTAGAGAGTGTAGATTTACAGAGTCATTGGAAAGGTAGATGGAAGAAATAGCATCAGCAGTAAAGAAGGAGATAAACAAAAATATGTGCAGTTGTATGCAACAGAAATATGTCCTGAAGAATGGCAGTCAGATGTTTGCAAAGATTTCTTTGTAGACTACATTCCTTGTTTTGTTAGATGTTTGCAAAGTGGCCGCAAAAGCTTAGTTGCTTTCCTACATACAATATAAGAACATTTATAATTATCCAAAAACAAAAAAGACCTAGCTGTCTCGCAACAGAAAAACGTTATGAGAAATGGTGAAAAACAAAAATAAGCAATAAGTTTCAATATAATCAATAATTGGTAAATAAACCATAACTTACCTTATTACCCTAAACCTAAGTATGATCTCTAGTGTTTTATTTTTGGAGTTCATTAGAGGAATAGAATCAATGTCCTCTACCCACACTCTACTCTTAGCTCTCTACCCACCTTAGGCAAGCTCTAGGTGTTTCTAGGCCTAGAGTGATCTGGAAAAAAGTTTTTCTTTTTGGGAAATAAAAGTTACCTGATGAGGTCATAACACATTAATGGAATGTAAGGATCAACCCCATTGATGATTAAAGGTTCAACTATGTTTTTAACAGAAATTGAACACCAGATATTATAACAGCAAGCATTTGTGAATTAAACCTTTGTGAGCACCTGAGAAATGGTCACATCTTGATCCAAATATGAAAATCAAAGGTTGATAACATTTCACAATTAGAATAAAAAAACAATAAAATGTAAGAGGTAAATAACATGGCATGTCTTGCAAACCTGAAATTTAATAATTTTGTTGTTTTTCTGTCATGCAAGATTCCATGTGCAGCAAAAAAAAGTCATGAATCAACAAAGCAAATTTTAGCACATGTATGGAATAAATATAATGAGGGAGTAAAAAAAGCAAATTTAGAGAATGTCAGTAGGCAAATCCTTCCTTTCTTGTGCATGAGCTGTTTATTTCTGCAGTTCCTCACGAATATTGGACCAAAATCAATTACATTAGCCTACAAATGCTTTCCATCCAAGCCTTTTGCGAGTACAAAAATAAAAGACTATTAATTCTGCTTTTATAATGAGGAATTTCCCTCTTAAGTTTGTGATGAATACTCACTTTAAATTCGAATGTCATTATAAATGAGAATTAACTAACCTTTCTCGCCTTGCAAGCTCAATTGTTGCCTCTACCTGTATCATCAAGAAAGAAATGTCATGCTTCCAAGTACATTAGCTATCCTCGCATCTACCAAGAAGACACAAAATCCATTGAAAAAGAGACCTAGTTAAATATTGACAAATAAAAAAATTGTCCCTTTCAGATCTTGCTGAATTTGCAAGTTTAGCTGTACTGATCTGGATTCCCCAAATACATACATGACTAAACTTTCTCTATGAAAATCCAGTTGGCATACATGTGCTAAAATTTGCTTTGTTGATTCATGACTTTTTTTTGCTGCACATGGAATCTTACATGACAGAAAAACAACAAAATTACTAAATTTCAGGTTTGCAAGACATGTCATGTTATTTACCTCTTACATTTTATTGTTTTTTTATTCTAATTATGAAATGTTATCAACCTTTGATTGTCATATTTGGATCAAGATATGACCATTTCTCAGGTGCTCACAAAGGTTTACCACATAAAGTGATAAAACTTCTCAAATTAGATAACCAAGAAGTAAAGTCTAGTAACATGTAACTTAATGAATTTAACTAATAAGGTTAAGCCAAATTCTGCAGAAACATTTACAGGGAGCTTATTTGTGCAGAGTTTGAATTTCTGTGGTTTGACTTGGTGATTCAGTGAAATGCTTATTAGGCAAAATTGGTTGATGTAAAGAAGTGTTTGACATTGCGCAAAAAAGAAATCTTATCAATATAACTTAATTTTCAGTAACATCACTTAAAATCTCTATATGACACTTTATACCTAGGACTAAAAAGGGCCAAAAACAAAAGAAGCATATTGAAAGAAAGCTATACTTTAATTTGCCCAATTTCTCCATTATAAATACCAGCAGGTCAAATTTCCCAACTAAATTAAAGATGACGACTATAATTGCAAGTCAGAATAATAAGCACAATCTATTATTAGTGATCAAGCATATGAAAGCCAGTTGAACTAAACCAATCATGCATCTAAACAATAGAAATCTGATTGTAGATCAAGAATCACTTCATATGAAAAATATAAGGAAAAAGAAGGAAAAAACCGAACTTCAAACACAAAAAAGGGTGGCAGACAGCAGCACAATTATGATCAGTGCCTAATACCAAGCTGCAAATTAACTATGTAGCCATAGCATGAAACATAACAACATAATACTAAAATCCAATCCAACAGAAAGAGAAGGGTATGAAAAATGGTGACACAAAGCAAAAATAACATCAAAATGTTGGCTTCACCCATACCTTCCTTTTGAGATGACAGATGAGCAAATCTTCAAGACATGAATAATTGTTATACTGTCCTTTTAAGTGTTCTATTAATGATGATAAAGATGCAAATAAAAATTTTGTAGATAAATGTGTTTCTGAAAATCCCTAAACAAATTAATGAAAAAAGAGAGATGCATAACAATAGGACTTTTCTTGGAAATAAATGTGTTTATGAGTTAAGACAAAGGATATAAGTTATGATAAATACAAAAGTAAAACTAAGAAACAAATAATTTAAACTTTACAAATGTTCATAATTACACATACATTAATGAGATGTTATGTTTATGTCTCCCGCGCTGATAACTCATGAAGAAACATGATACAGCTGTGGTTGTGGAGTTTTAGTCTTCATGGCCAATGACAAAGTCTTTGCTTAAGCAATGGCTCTCTTATATACAGCATACCAACAATTTTGATCATAAAACAAAACAAATAAAGGATGTAGATGTATTGCATTAGAAACACTGAAGAAGATAAATGAAGCAATAAGATTGAGCCTAATCAATATGTAATAATCGAATTATAGCTGACCATATTAGCCCAAACTTTTAGCTCTTTATCTAAGGAGCACATCAGCAAGGATAGAGCCTTTCACCTGTATCCACACCATGCTCTTTCCTCTCTACCTACCTTGGGGCAAGCTCTGTAGTGATTAGGTCTTCCATAGCCTATGATTGAACAAAGATCCTTCTTCTAAAAAAATTGAAATGCCAATAAGCATATAGCTGTTGCCATTTATACAGCTACCATTGGAACCGAAATTGAGAAACACCACTGGAGGTTAATTGCATAGCTTTAAAACATTAAGTTTTAATTGAAACAAAATTTCATAAACAAAATTCACACAGTTCCAAGGCAGCACAAAGATTAATGCTAAATAAGGCAAAAGTTTCCACCAAAACAAATATAAGCATCTAACTAACCTATAAAATATCATGGACTTACTATTTGAAGTCTCATAGTCTTGTCATCTTGGTCCACCGTTCGATTTTTCTGCAGAAAAGAGCATGGCAAATAGTTAGTCATATATCTTCAAATCTTCAATAACTGGAACTTAACCTTTGATGATATATATTCTTACAAAGTTAACTCCGATTGTACTGATATAGCTGCCCAGGTATGAATCATTCTGGTTTAAAATGAAAAAAAAAATCAGCAAGCTTCATTTGATTTTCCTTTGAAAAATACTAAACAGAAATAATATTGCTACACAAGGCACAAACCACCATTATTAATAAACTGATACAGATTTCAATAGCCATATAATGAATGGTATAACAGTTGGGTTGAGAAATCCCCAAAGCAAGATCTATTGGATATAATCCCTAAACACACATATATATCCAATAAATAACATACCTTTGAAACCTAACCTAAAGCTTAGATGGTTTCTTGATCATGCTTTTAACATAGCTATCCTCATCTAGATTCCTGTCAAATGAGGACATGAATCTTAAAAGTATCTATACTATAACTAAAAACTCAACAGTATATTCAACAGAGGGAGAGCGAAAGTGGAATAAAAAACTTCCAAACCCTAGATAAAGAAAGAGTTTGTTTGTCGATTTGCTTGAGGGAGGGACGCAATGGTGACGGCGATGACGGCGGTGAGTTCTAGGTCGGTAAGAGACTGAGAGAAAGCTGAGAATTTCAAACAATGATGGGTATAGAGAGATGAGAGGCTGAGGACGGTAAGGATTGGGTCATGAGAGAGAAAGAAAGAGAAGAGGAAGAATCTAGACAGATGTACAAATTTTATCTTAGTAGGGAAAATAAGGAAGAAGGAAGAGGCAGCAGAAATTAATTAATAATAATTAAAAATAGAAAAAAAAGTCTACTGCCTAGCTTACAGAGCCGATAAGAACAAAGAAATAATAATATAATATAATAATAGAATATATATATATATATAATATAATATATATATATATATATAATATATATATATATATATAATATATATATATATATATATAATATAATATAATATATAATATAATATATAATAATATAATATATAATAATACAATAATATAGCACAATATAATAATCGGCTTGTGATGTGATGGAAACAGCTAATGAACAGGACAAATGTGTCTGGAGCCGCACCAAATCAGAAGCTGCTACAGTGATCTGTGCCTACAGCTACAGTACAAGGGAAAATTGAGAGTGGAACACATTTCTATTTTCTATTGATATTGATTGGGGCACTCATAGTGTTGAAAGACTAGTGTCTTGTCCACGTCATGAAAGGGTAAAACTTAAAAGGACAATGCGTAAGATGTGAAATAAATTATAGGTAGAATAATGAGTAGTCTCCTGTTTTTGGGGGTATGTGTGAACAAGTATATAAGTATATTAATGATGATGATCTGTTTCTTTTTTCTGCGATCTATAGCAGTATAGCCTCTGTCGGTGCCCAAAAGACAAAACTTCTGCACATCATCTACTGTTTAATGTTTATTATTTGCTCATTTATCATGTCCCCGCCTCACTTCTTATTTCTACTTCCCCTCCATAATGTAAAAGGCCGCCATCTAACAATTTTTTTAGCTTAGGTAATACAACATAT
Source organism: Mimosa pudica (assembly GCA_029929735.1). Lineage (NCBI taxonomy): Eukaryota > Viridiplantae > Streptophyta > Magnoliopsida > Fabales > Fabaceae > Mimosa > Mimosa pudica. The sequence goes on along the minus strand of JAKELP010000029.1, from coordinate 14,518,575 downwards.
AATGCTTAAAATAATAAATGTTTGATTTGAATATTTTACTTTTCATATTAAATTTAAAGAGGAGATACAACAACACTGTATGATAAATTATAAAAAAGATCAATCCAATTTAAGTCTTCCACTTAGTAAGGGTAATGAGAATGAAATAAAACATACTTGGTAATAGTATTATCCTTACTTTTTATGAGGAGGGTGTAATTCGAACTTACAACCTCAATCTTAAGAATAGAGATAGGTCAAGCCCACAATGAGGAGGCAAACAACCTAGCCTACAATAGAATAGTCAAACCTATTTAGTGAACTAGCAAGTAATACCTCACGTGAAGCCCGAGGAGCAATACATTAGATCATATTCAATTAAGTCAGCTAATATGAAAATATATCTATGTTAACTAAGTTAAAATAAATATGATGTACTAAAATGAAGTAATTAATCATGAAATGTGAAATTAGGTTAAACCCCATAAGATTGTTCATTACAAATGGAAAAAAATCTACAATAAGTAAAGTTGACTATGGGGTCACATTACGGAAGACTTCTTTATAGACAACATCAAAAGTCGAACTCTCGTGAGATGTGTCATTTTGGGGAATAATTATTTTTAAACCATTTTTACTCTTATCCTGAGATAATGCAACATGAAGCTGACCATGCATAAAAACTGGCTTAGAGAGGTAGAGCCCAACTTGTTTTAACGATTGACCCTGACTTTTATTTATAGTTTTTGTAAAATATGTTGTAATAGGACTTCAACGTTGCTTTTTCCGGCGTTTCAAGAAAGCGTTGTAGTATCATACCCATGTTTCAAAACGCTGAAAATTAAAGAAGCAAAAATAAACGCCGGTAAGCAGCTCGTGTTTTGTAGTGAAAGGCCAACAATTCTCAGAATGATTCATGTTAATCCTAGGAATTAACACTTTTTGATTTAGATGAGAACCATTTAAAGTAATGACATTAATAGTTGCGTTTGAATTAAAATGAGTAATGCGAAGACGAGTGTCATTGCATAAACCTGTAGATTTATCTATATTGCGCAATAATATGATGGGAGCGGTAAACTTTCAAAACCAAGCAATGAGGTGGAAGTCCTGAAAACATCAAACTGTTTAGAAATTTTGTACCACAAAACCTTAATTACATGGCCAAATAGGCCATAGCATAAACTGCAGATACCTTTTTTTAATTCTTTTAAAATTACAATACTATCAAATTACAAACTTTCGTGACCGCAAAAGGCGAAAAAAGGACCAATTAAAAATGTTTACCCTAATTAAGTAATTATTATCGAAACCTGAATAATAGTATCTAATGAAAAAACACCACAAACATATACTCTCAATTTAAAGTTAGATTATTAATAAGTTAATTGATAAGGGAAGAATTGTCAGTCCATTAAACAATCCAAAAAATATGGCAACAATGGTGCATTTAAAATCGCGGACAATTATTAAGCCTTAATCATTTAGTAAACTTTAAACAGTAAACATATTGTTATTAAATTATTATAAGAATAGGAATAAGCAAACGGACAAGAATAAAAAATAAGTGATGTATAAAAAAAAGAAATAAAAATGAGCGCTAAAAAGAAAAAATAGTAAAAACGGTAGCAATGATTCATATTATTTGGTAAACTATAAATCAGGCAAGGGCTCACAACTTGAGCAAAAAACAAGCAGGACCGACTCAGACTCAAAAATAATAAAAAAAAATAAGAAAAATAGCACTGTTAAATGAATAGTGCCTCTCGACATTGCTATTAGTTATATATGATAGGATAGGATAGTCAGACTCATAGTTAGACCTATTTATGTAAAAATGGCAGTCATTTATTTGTAAAGACTAGCCTCTAGATCTACAGGTTTGATATATTTAATTGTTTTGTAATTAATAATAGATTATTGAAAGATTAGTAAAAAACTAAAAATAACAAGAAATTGAGGCAATGAAATGCTTTATATAATCTTAAGAGAAACTGTAATAAAAAAAATCTTAAGAGAAACAATAGAAGTTATACAACAATAGAAACATCAAGCTTTTATATGATACAAACAAAGTAATCACGCCTCTTGCTTTTATCCTAGAGATTTTTAGAAAAACACTACACCGATAAACCATTAAATATACAAAATTATTAAATATACAAAAAATTGAGCATGCTAAAACCTTGATTTATACAAATCTCTCTTATCTAAACAAGCCTACAAATTTCCCAACGAGAAAATCATGAAAAAATGTGAATCAAAGAAGTGAAAACAATTAACACATTTGAACTAATGTAAGATCTAAAATATTTGAAAATTGTGCACGTCATTTTACTTGAATCACATAAATCACTCCTATCTAATCAAGTTACAAATTTTCCATCAAGAAAATGAGTAAAAAAGGGAATTAAAGAAAATAAGGAATTGAGGTTATAAGGTTATTGGGTTAATGAATTTTAGTTTACTTGTAATTTTACTTTTTATTTTTAAATTAATGATGGGGGAAAAGGAGTCTACCCTCAGCTCAGTTCTCAAAAGCCCTCCTAGAGGCAGAGGCATAGGGAAGAGCGATGGCGAGGGCGAGGGCGAGGGCGGCTCTCCTCCACTTGCTGCTGCGATCCCAGTCCTGCCCCCCTTCTTCAGGTTTCTCTTTCTGAATTCATTCCCGCCGCTCTCCATTTCACTATTACTCTACTCACTTATCCTTCTTATACTTCAATTTCGATTCCTCATATTCATACTGCTTAATGTTTATTCCTATACTAATTGCTATACCAAAGCTTTAGCTTTACATCAACACCTTCAATCTTCACTCGCACTTCATTTCTAAATCCCCTATCTTCCCATTTTGTGATTCACGACAACACACCACTCTCCCAACACCTTCTCATTTTAATTATACTCCATTATGCACTCCACTGCACAAAAACAAAATTTAGGCTTCAAACACTTGCTTTTGCTCCCTGTCTCCAAACAATGATGCTTCTTTTTCCCTTTCCTGCTCAATTTCATCTGTCATTTCATGTGCGCTACCTATGGCTTTACCATGCCACATTCACATCTTCACTTTATTACTCCCATTCATTCCAATCTCTTTCATCCATCTACAAAATTAAATGATGCACCTTTTGTCGACTTATTCCTATTTATATCTATTTTCGTTGCTTTGCAAATTGGTTTCTATACTTCCCTGCACTGCAGTTGATACCGATACCCCACATTCTGATCCCTTTTTGGTGCCTACTCTATTTTGTTCTTGCTAGCCTTACATTTTTCTTCTTTTTATCTGCTACCTTGACTTCTATCTATTATTCTAATTTAGTGTCGCTCAATTGGTCATTCATATTACATTTATGTATGTACAAGTCTTTCTGGTTCGCTGGTGGTCACTGTCCATGCATGCTTATTGTCCCTAAATTTCTATTTCATGTTTTTGTGTTTGCCTCCATGCTGCAGCCTATCGTTGTTCTTCATCCTGGACATGCAGACGTGTTATCGGTCCCAATCCTGCATCCGCATTTTCCACTCAGCTTGCTGCTGTCCAAAAGAGATGGGCATCCCAGTCTGTGACAAGAGAGGAAGATGACAAGATTAGCATTGGACCTCGTGGTGGTGGACAATCCGGCCAACATGACAAGGAAAACGGAGTTGTTTACTATGGTCCAATCTCATCCACCATAAAGAAAGTTAAACTTTTGTCTCTCTCAACTTGCTGCCTCTCTGTATCTCTAGGCCCTGTCATAACCTTCATGACATCCCCTGATATGAATGTCATCTTGAAGGGAGCAGTGGCATCATCTGTAATATTTTTGAGTGCTTCTACAACAGCTGCGCTTCACTGGTTCGTGAGCCCTTACATTCACAAACTCAGGTGGCAGCCTGGTTCAGATAGCTTTGAGGTGGAGATGATGTCATGGCTGGCAACATATTTGCCCAAGACCATTAAGTTTGCCGATATCCGTCCACCCAACACCCAGAGACCTTTTGTGACATTTAAGGCTAATGGGAACTTTTACTTTGTTGACGCAGAGCATTGCCATAATAAGGCGCTTTTGGCTAGATTGACGCCCCAGAAAGTACCTCAGGAGTCAGCTTTCAAAAACTTGTGACCTGAAACACACTAATAAACTCAGTTAGTTTGCTGTTAAGGATGGTAGTGATATCCCTGAGTCAAATTCCATCTGCGGGTTATATTTTTCTGTCCCTGTCCTTTTTTTTTTGATAAAATAAAATGTTTGAATTTGATTTGTAGAGCTCACTCAGGGTGGCATTTTGCCACATCATATTCTCTTGCATTTTGATGCAGCGGCAGCATTATTTTTATACTGAAGTGATTTTCTGTTGCTTAAATTAGTGCTTGTTCTTTGTGTGATTCTGCACCGTATAGTTAGAATCTGGAGGCACTTTCTGTTTTGATGTTGTGCTGCTGCTCGAGTGCCGTGATCATGCTCAAATTAGTACTCTTATTGTAAAAGGTTGTTTGTTTTGGACTTCATGACATTTGCAGCCACGAGTCATTCGGAATGCATAGTAGTGGAAGGACTTCTGTTGGCTTCTAATTTTTCTTTTGGTGCTTGAACTAACTGTTGGCTTGTAGTGATCATATTTATATTTTAAACAAGAAGCACTATCTCTATCTGCAGAGAGGTTTCAATAAATGAATGACTAAATTCATGTTTGACTGGGGATGGATGGATTTAAATATTTCTTATGGTGATGTTAGACTGCCGATAACTTTTGGAATGTTTTATACGGTCGAGATTTTATTTAACCAGTATGCAACGTACAACTTTTATCTTACCCTGTTTTCCTCATTCTGCTGGCTCGCTTCTATGTTAAAAACAATTCGTCCATGAGGTGTGCATTGTGTTTTAATCATAAGTATTCAATACTCTTGTATTAAATATAAAACTTAATTACCTAGTTATCTAAAAGAATGTTAGTTAAGTTAAAGTCATGTAATATTACCCATACATCTTACTCATTTATTATGTATAGGAGGAGTAACTCATAATAACACACCTTATTTTTTCTCTCTTTTTATTTATTTACAAGGGCAACTGAGTCAATCTCTTACATCAAACTTTGTTAGCTTAATTAATACTCCCTCCGTTCCTAAATATAAGAGCACTTTGACTTTTTTGGAGAATTCTAAGAAAGCAAAATGAACAATTTAATCATAACGTATTTTAAATATTATTAGATCATATGTAAGTTCATAAGTCAAATAAACTAGTTTAGTGAAAAAATTTGGGAAAATCAATTTTTAATTAGCCTATTTAGTTTTCTTAGGATTCTCCAAAAAAGTCAAAGTGCTCTTATATTTAGGAACGGAGGGAGTAATATTGCATACAGTAGTGATACTCATCTTGCGTTAATATTTTCACTAAAGAAACATAGGTAAGACCGTAAGAGGTATTTCACAATCTTTCATAATTTAACACTGACTACTACCTTCAATCTTAAATATAACGCTAGTTTTGCCTTTTTTTTATGGATTATAAGGAAGTTAAATAACCCACTTAATTTCAATGTATCTTACATGTAATTGTATCATACAAAAGTTCATTAGTAAGTCAAATTAGTTTTGAAGGGGAAAAATAATTTATACAATTTAAAATGATATATTTTGCATTCTTAATTTATCTAAAAAAAGTTAAAATGGTGTAATAATTTGAACGGATGGTGGGAGTAATAGTAAAACATTGAGACACTCATGACTCATCTCACAAGTTAATTGGGATTGGATACAACATTGTTGCATTCCTCTAAAACAAAAAAGGCTCTTACTTTAATTCATTTGCTTAAAAAAGAAATTAAACGAATATAAGTATATAGCTTTTCCACATGCACCAAGGCAGCACCAAGAATGAGCAAGAGCGTTCATACTACATGGAGCTTCCAAAGAGAATCAGTACTTGGGTTTTGAAAGCTGAAACTCCAAACAACCAAACTGAAACTGTCCTTCATAGCTGATCCAGCACAAAGAAGCAAAGAGATTGCATTGCTTTGGCTCCAAACGGTGAATGAGGAGAGATGTCCCCCAGCGATCCTGTCGACTCTTTTCTTAAAGTTGTGAAACAATCACTGAAAGTGGGCATTCGGCAGGCGGCCAAGTTAGAGCAGCATCGCTGGGCTGGAATGGGTGCCCCTGTGAGCCAAGGTGGTCTGTTTCAGATCTGTGAAGTGAAGAAGAAGAAGAACAAGCTCCATTCACATTCTTCCACAAATAATGGTTCCCAAGAGAAGCCGTTGACTTTGGACTTTGCCGTTGACTTGTCTTTCTTCATCAATGCCTTCCTTCGCTCTCTTCCACCTCCTTTCAAATCAGCACATAAGCCACTCCATGAAGTTCAGCTTCCTCCTTGTTTGCACTGCAACTTCAATTTTCCATGGCAATCCAAGCTAACCCAATTTAACTCTCACTCTGTTGATATATTTGGGAACAAGGAAGTGGACGAGGAGGAGGTAAATCACGTTTCGTTTGAATGCTTTATTTCCGATCACTTAACTCCCAATCTCAATAAGTTGGATCAAGGAAATGCTTGTGACCGTGAGAAGCCTCTTCTGCACCATCCTCCATCTGATTTCAATCATTGGAAAGCATTCATCTCAAGCATTTTAGATGTACACCAAGTACATGCAAATACGTTCTTCCAAAATCTGAAATTTGCAAAACTGGGCGGTGTGCCGCCGTCAAGTGTAATCGAAGCAAGCCATTCGGCTAATCCAGAAGGGCATGGCAGCAACACTGTCGAGAACAGTGAAGATATGGGAAGAATGAAATCTCCTGCTCCCTTAATTTCATCCATAGAATTGATGGAGCATATGCAACAACATCCTGACATCAATAAGCTTTCTTGGGCTCAAGACTTCATCAAATATACAGAGGAGGAAGGTATGCATTGTCCACTAGAGAGCACAGGCAGACCAACTTAATTGCTCTTATTAATGCTACTCCCTATTTTTATACTTATGTTCTTACAGGGAGGTTGCTCTTTGAAGAGCTGGATAGAGATGGTGATGGCCAAGTAACTCTCGAAGACCTCAAAGTTGCCATGAGAATGAGAAAATTGGCCCCAAGATATGCTCATGAATTTATGTCCCGTACCAGAAGTCACTTCTTCTCCAAGTCTTTCGGTTGGAAGCAGCTTTCATCTGTCATGGCTCAGAAGGAGCCAACAATCCTTCGTGCATATACTTCTTTGTGTCTTGGCAAGTCCGGGACATGGTATACCAAGAGTGAAATATTGAAATCACTCAAGAATGCTGGACTCCCCGCAACTGAACACAATGCAGTGGCTATGATGCAATTTCTGAATGCGGACACTAAAGGATCAATCTCTTACAGACTCTTCCGCAGTTTTATGCTTCTTCTTCCCCCATATCATCTACAAAAGGATTTGAGGTATCATTTTTTTCTGTCCTAATTTTGAGATCACTTTACTCTTTAGAGAAATTAAAGGTGCAAAATTAATAACTTTAAATTGTCTATAATTATTTTTTCCTAAAAGTACTACCTCCGGTCCTAAATATAGGATCTAATTGACTTTTTTTGGAGAGGTTAAGGTTACGAAATAGACTTTTAAATCATGACATATCTGATATATTTTTAGATTATATAATACTCCCTCCGGTCCTAAATATAAGACGTAATTGACTTTTTTGAAAAATCATTAAAAAAAGAAAAATAAGTTAATTATAAATTGATTTACCTAATTTTTTCCCTTAAACTAGTTTATTTAACTTATAAACTAATGGATAATCTAAAAATATATCAAATATGTCATGATTTAATAGACTATTTTGCAACCTTAACCTCTCCAAAAAAAAGTTATCTAGGTCCTATATTTAGGACCGGAGGTAGTAGTTTATAGGTAAAATAAACTAGTTTAAGGGAAAAAATTAGGTAAATCAATTTATAATTAACTTATTTTGCTTTTTTATAGGATTTTCTAAAAAAGTCAACTAGGTCTTATATTTAGGACCGGAGGGAGTAATTTATTATACTTTAAGCTAACCTATAATCTAATTACATGTGACATATATGTTATAATTTAGTGGTCTAATTTTCTCTTTAAACTTCCAAAAATAAAGTCAAAGGAAGCTTAAAATTGAGATTGGAGGGAGTGTATTATATAAATACAATCACACATACATTGAGCACCAACTGTTGTAATATGCTCAATCCACAAAGTGTTTGATTAATTTTAAATGATCCTAGTTTTGTTAATTGTATTCTTTAGTCATGGAAGGACTGGACGCTCCTCTCTCACTCTGGGAATATTTTCTTAAGGGTTTAGGAATTATGAAACTTTGCTACAAGATTAGGAATAATGCAAAATGTTGTAAGTGCTGTTTTTTCCTTGTCTCAATGACTAAGATTCAATGCTTATGTTAGAAACTCTTGCTGCTATTGTTGTATCTTCAGGAGTTCTGCAGTTTCTGTTCCACCACCAGTTGAAAAGCCTGCTGAAAGTGTTCTAATATCTGCCTTGGCAGGGGGACTATCTTGTGCCATGTCTTGTGCATTAATGCATCCAGTTGACACAATCAAGGTCCATTGTTGCTGACAATTTCATAAAATTACTGACAATATTAATGCTTTTGGACTATGCTCTACTGCTGCTAATAGCTCCATCCTCCTATTATTTACTACATATTTTTAGCTCATCATGAACACAACTAATGCTCGTTATTGTCTTGTTTGGTATGTTAGACTCAAGTACAAGCATCAACTCTAACCTTACCTCAAATCATCTCTAAGCTTCCACAAATTGGAGCAAGAGGTTTATACATGGGATCAATACCAGCAATTCTGGGACAGTTTTCAAGGTTCTACATGTTTCAATACCCTCAATATCTTCCTACACCTGAAGCATTAAAAGCAGAAAATAAAGGGGAAAGCTTCATCAATGCTTTCACTGAGCAATGATACTATTATCTTTCTAGTAAGCTCATGATGGCTTTTGATAATGCAGCCATGGCTTGCGAACTGGAATATCTGAAGCAATCAGGTTGGTGCTGATAAAAGTTGCTCCGACATTACCAAACTTCCAGGTCCACTGTAATGTTCCTCTTATTTTCTTATTGAAATTTATATGCTAGTTAGTTCCAGGTCAAGTTACTAGACATCTTTCATCCTCCTTCCACATTGATTAGTTTTGGAGAACTCAAGTAAACTTCATCCATGATCATGTCGTGTTTGGTGCCATTGAAAGGATGAAAAGACAGTTTGGATGCCAAAACCTGGATGTTTTTATTAATCGTATCATTTGGTCTAACATTCACTTTCCCTTCCTCTAAAACCGTTTCTTCCCTCGATCCGACACACCCCTCTCCTCTGCATTGGATGAATATGAGTTTAGAAAACTTGAATCCAACACATTATTAGCATTCAAATGATTGTTATGATGTCCTTGTGCCCCAGAGTTTTTTGTGGCCTATCCGACTGCAGAATGAATGACTTGAGTTTTTAGTAGATCTAGATTATTCATTTTGTTGAGATCATAAGATTTCTGCCTTCAGTCTAGCAATATAGTTAAAACAAAGTTGTGGTGAACAAGACATGGGTTTCTTTTTTCATGAAGTTGAACGGCTGATGTCCTTAATTTTATTGATACTAGTTGAATCCATACATCATGATAGTAGATGTATATTGTGGCAAGCAGATGCAATCTATAACATCATTTAGCAGCACGTTTTTAGGAACGGCAGCAAGGATACCGTGTGAGGTGTTAAAGCAGCAGCTGCAGGTTGGTCTTTATGAGAACGTGGGGGAGGCCACGGTTGGGATATGGCGGCAGGATGGAGTTGGGGGTTTCTTCCGCGGAACTGTAGCTACCCTTTGCCGTGAGATTCCATTTTATGTTGTTGGTAGCGGCTTCTACCATGAATCCAAGAAGGTACGTACTACATATATTCAATGCACTGTCCTAGTTCTTTCATATGTACTGTATATTGATTAGATGAGGCATGCTTCTACTTCTACTCATCTAATATGGTTTACTGACCACGCCTATATATGTAATGTGTACATGTGCATGTGGGTGTGGAAGGTTGTGAAGAAATTAGTGGGGCGGGAACTGAGACCGTGGGAGACGGTGGCAGTGGGGGCTACATGCGGCGGCTTCACGGCGGTCATGACGACGCCGTTGGATGTAATAAAAACAAGGATGATGACGGGGCAGGGCCAATGTGTGTCGGCCACCCAAGTTATTCTATCTATACTGTGCCACGAGGGACCACTGGGCTTATACAAAGGAGCGGTGCCCAGGTTCTTCTGGGTGTTGCCACTTGGTGCCTTCAATTTTGCAGGCTACGAGCTGGCTAAAAAGGCCATCACTCGGATCATAAATAATGAAGAATAATCCTCCAAGGTCGCCACTTCTCAATAACATCATCCATACTTTTGGCCTTCTTTTCCTTATGCATGTCACCTCCATCTCTCCCTCATGATCTCTGTATTGTATTTCTCATTCATCTCACTTCGTACTTGTACATTTTCTATGGAAAACAAGAGTGGCTAGTTCTTACACTTTCTTCACCACAACTCAGCATATATTAATCCTTTGAAATCAATTAATGGAGTAGTAATCCTGCTAGCAATTTCGGGCGAATAAAATTTGTAAAAGTGTTTGTATTAATTTTTTAATCCATATATTTAAATATTTAATTCACATTTTTTTCATTTTTATCCACAAATAATTACATATCATCTATAGGAACAAAAGTAGATAAGTAAATATAAACTATTATATTGAAGTTTAATCTTGATCATTTACTATAGAATGCTATCATAAAATAATAAAAATGAAAGTATTCAAGATTATTTAATCTTAACTATTCATTAGTCATTAGTAATGAGATGATAAGGAATGATAAGAAAAAATGATGAGGGCATCATCTTCCTCATCTTTAGAAACAAATGTATGATTAGGGAAAAATGATGAGGAGTATTACATTTCTTGCCCATTGTTTGATTTCAAGTAATTTTAACAAACAGAATTATATGATTTGTGTAGTGAGGCACTTGGTACTTATCAAAAAGAAGGGATGGTGTAAATGGTATGAGCATAGATATAACAATTTAATAGGGATGATGTTTTATAGAGTATAATAAAGGAATTTATAATTGAACTGTCATTTTTCATAACTTTATTTACTCACTCATTGACTCACTTCTTGGACCATGTGTTGGTTTAGGGAGCTCATTTAAGCAATATACTGTATTCGGCCCTTGTATCTTTCCCTAATATGACAACATTTAGTACAATATCTGATTGAGTATTGAAGTTCCATATCTTTCATATCAATAGACACTTATCTATTTCTTCCTCTTTTACACCTTCATATCACACAGGTTTTACATCTCTTAAAAATGTAAAAATGAAAATAAAAATGAGAATTGTTCGACTTTTATTTTAAGCATTATCACTATATATATCCTACAAAATTAATGTAAGTAAGTTTTTTATATAACTGATTTTTCTAAAGAAGATTATAAGTCTCTCACATAATTATATGCAAAGGACTTAAGAGTAACAAATACTTCTTCAAACATAATTCTACATGCACACGTACATACATAGATGAATCTTATAAACTTTTAAGATTCAAATGTAATTGTTTTCACCTTCTCTACTTTTTGCCTCTTTGAGCATGACAAGACGATAATGGCAAGATTAATGGGCCCTCAAATGAAAACTTAGCACTAATATTTATGCAACGTTTTTGTGTAATGATTGAGGGTATGAATCGTGCAAGTGAAGCAGGGTAGTCTTCAGTCTTCACCCTACAAGATTGATTGATACAACTCATTTGCAATTAGCCCATCTGCAATCAGAAAAATGAGGGCGTCAACTTAAATAACTTAAAACATCTTAGATAAATTTTTTGGTGGCCAATATATTTTTGCCTTTTCTATAAAGAAATTATTCATAATTTTTATTATACGAATCCCAGCAAGAAAATAAAGTAAAATAGGAATAAAGCCCATTAATATAGCTTAATTTGGAAACGTTTACAGAACCGAATAGCATACAGGGAAAATTAAAGGCTCAAAGGAACACACACATATATATATATATATACGTACTTTGATGTACAATCATTTAGACATGCATAACAAACAAAATACTCTCTCCATTATTACATATAAAATCACTTTTAAATTTTAATCTATTTAAAAATATAAAGACTTTCTAATTTCTTTTAATTTTTCCCATTGAATTCTAATAATTATTATCTATAATAAATAAACAAAAGAAGGAGAGTGGGGATAAAGATATATGGTAAGAGTGAATTTGTAATATCATTTTATAATAATCAACTCAAATATCATCTTTAATCTAATCAAATTAGGAAAAATGATTTTACTTTTAGAAATGAAAGAAGTATTTGTTTCTTTCCAGATTCTCTCAATATTATTATGCGATCAATGGCATTAAAGATGTAAGAGTATTCAGTTAAAAAAAATACCTAAGAATATAAAAATAATTATGTGAGATGACATTATGGTGAAAAAATTATTATATTACTTTATCTCGTCTTAAATATAAGAGCATTTTGAAGATGCAATTTGGTCCTAATTGTAAGATTCTCATTCACTTTGTATCATATATTTGTCATTCTTTTTCAAAAAACTCCTATGTATACTTAGAGTCGGAAGGTATTGTATGTGTACGTGTTTCCAATTTAATATAAGTGTATTTTTAATACATCAAAAATATTCACTAATTAAATTAACTTTCTTAATTTCTCAAATGAAGGGAAAGTGGTCTTATAAATTATGCCCAGCAGGAGGGAGTAGTTACTAGCATATATATATATATATATATATATATATATATATATATATATATATATGAATAATATGAATATGGATAACGAAGATAACGTTCACTATCACAAATAAAAAAAATTGCATGGACGAGTACAAGGGGAAAGCCACAACATCGTCACACGTGTCAGAATAGAAAACACGTGTCTGCCCATGGTGATCAGAACACTTTGTATAAGAACAGAGTTATAGTTTTAGGATTTACGTGAATTTTGATTCTCAGAAAAGAGGACAGTGATGGGTTCGGAGACGTTCTTAGAGATTATCTTAGCCATATTGCTTCCACCTGTTGGAGTCTTCCTCAGATATGGCTGCGGGGTACTCTCCCTCTCTCCCTAATGACTATCTTATTTACTCTTTCATTACAACTCTTCTTTTCTGCATTTGTGTTGCCTTCATTATGTAACACTAGCTGCTGTAAGATTTTGGAATGTTTTTTCATAAACTAATAATGTGTTTCTGTCAGTCTTTCTTTTTTTTCCCTGAAATGCCTTGGTTTCAGATGATCATGTAAGCTCGTGTTATTGGGATTAGAGTTTCAAACTGAGTTAATGAATCAATAATACTTATAAATTAGAAATGTAGAATGACTGATAAAGGCAGTGGCTTCGGAATTGCAGGTGGAGTTCTGGATATGTCTGTTGCTGACTATTTTGGGATACATACCGGGAATTATATATGCCATTTATGTCCTCGTTGGATAACACTTTATATATATATCTGTTTTCCCGTTTTTGTAAAAATTATCAGCAGTTTATGTTTGCGGGTTTGACCTTGTTGTACCTTCTTTTCATATTCTTCTTTTCATATTCTCCCACTCTGTTGTCTTTAGAAGGATATGCTCTTTTAGCTGTTCATAGAAATAATTGTTCTGTACATACCACGGGCTTTGTGATTTGCGGCGTCGTACTCATTGTAAGTTGTTAGTTTCAAATTTAGCGCAATATCATGATGAAACATGATCTGATGTCAATAAAATTAAACTATTGCAGTTCTTCGTAATAGAATTCAATCTTATGATGCTGTTTTCATTTATTATTTGACATCCTAAAGATTGCTCATGAAAATTTCAAACATTGTCTTTTCTGAGGAAGACATAAATACTTCCACAGAAATTCCAAAAAAAGTCAAGTCAAACATAATAAACACTTGAGTGTTGAGACATGACAGAGCATGAACTGAGTTAGCCTACTAGGAATGATTTGTACTGAGCTCCATGAGTACATCACCACTGTCCTCAATAGTTGCAATTGCCTTACGATGATGTGCAGCAGCTTTATCCACTTTGTTGGAGATTGGCTTTTTGCCACTAATACACAACTCTTCTTTCAGTCTGTGATTTCTGATGCAATCTTTATCATTCACTACCTTTGGTATATTTTCGCTCTCTTCCTTTCCTGCATCGCCCTGTATGTAATATAAATCAAAACCGCAAACCTGGTTAGTTAAAACGCAGCGTATAATTCAATAATGAGATCAAAATCGAATGTGATAGCGATGCGAGAGAATTGACCTCATCAAAATATCCAATTTTGGGTGATGGCAATCGAATGCCAGAAGGTTTAAATTTAGTTGGAGAAAGGATAGGAACATAATTGCCTCGTTGAACAGAAGAGGTTCCTTTTGGACGGACTTTGTGATCTCTATGGCAAGCTGTTGACTTTGTGGCTGTATATGAGGAATTATGACCATCACTTTGGTTTTCTGAACACTTTAGAGGCGATATGGGGTTACCTCCTGCTATCCAACTTTTCCCTGAAATACACACGTTGAACTTTTCACTTCTTTTGTTTTGGCAAACATTTCTCATAGAATCCACTTCTGCCATCACTGGCATAATCATGTTCAAGCTCTAATTATTACCATTTTTGACTTGAATATGTTTACTATCCTTTTTGACTTCACTTGCAACCAGAGGAACTTTTCTGGTGGCAGCCATTGAAGTGCTTCTAACCCTTACTGATGACTTAGGTGGCTTAAGTGATGACCAAGATACTGATGATGAATTGCATTCACTTCCTTCAAAACACTATCAGCAGTAAACATACATTAGTTTGTCTCCCAAATAATAACCACAACAACAATAACAATATTAATCTACAAGCATGTACAATGAAAATGAATTGCAAAAGATGGATTTTTCGAAGCAGATTATCATCAACGGTGCATTAAGAACCAGAGGAGACTGCGAGAGGCAATGTGCAATGTCAGAATGAACTCAAATTCTAGTTAACTACTACAAAGGAACATGCCTACCTGTTTGGATGATGGGGTTGTGGAAGCCTCTTTACAAATTTTATGCGAGTGGTCGGCAGTTTTCTTTCTAGGATTTGGCAACGATTTCTTCTGATTTTTTGGAGAAAATGAATCATCACTCTAAGCGAAAACTCAAGGCCACAGAGTGATTAGTGAACCGTGACAGAGTTAAGAAAGAACGTACCTTTGGTTGAGTTGGCCCATCCATTGTTTTAAGTTCTGAGAATTTGGCAGGTTCAAAGACAAACCAAGACACAGAAACATTAAATATAGATGTTGAGTGAAACAAATACAGATAACAGAAATTATCCACCGCTGACAGGGTGGAAAATGCCAGAGACAATGAATGAACGAATGAGAGTTGAATCTTACGGTGAATATTGGTGTGATGAGGATCTTCAAAGAGTTGAAGTTCAAGGGAGGCTAATGATGATGAGGAGGATCCGTCGGTATCAGCAGAGATAGATGAGATCCTTAGCTCCTGGATTGCAGAAAGAAGATGCTTCTCTGACTTCTTAAATCCTTTGTTCACTAGACACAGTTCAACCGGATTCAAAACTCCTGCAACACAAATCATATTCATAAGCTTCTACCACACACACACACAAACATTAAGCTTAAGCAAACAAGTTTGAAAATAAACAAAAAGGTGAAGAGAATGCCTTCCGAAGTGAGGAAAGCACTGTCCCAAGCTAAACTGCTTCTTGAATTGGATCCATTAGCATTATTAGTTTTCTTTTCTGCTGATGATGACTCCTTCTGATTATCCCAAGCACCATGAAACAACTCCTCTGGTTCTAGAAATCCTGATCACACAACGCACAGTCCATTATTGTTCTAGTATAAAGCTAATTAATCATTTTATTAATTGGTAGGTGAATTTACCAGGACTTGTGAAAAATGCTGAATCCCATGCTAAACTCTTTCTCAAATCATACTGTGACTCGCCTTCTGATCTCAAGCATTTCATATCCACCTTCTTTCTCTTTTCCCTACACCCTGCACTCAATTTGAATTTGGCAGCATTTACAAGAGAATTTATTTTCTGCATGAATCCAACTAAGAGGTACAGGACAACTATTTTTTTCATTTATTAATTCATCATATTTTACTAAATATAGCCAACCAGTTATAATCAAATTTGAATGAAAATATAACCTTTACCCATATCTCAAGTTATATGGAGATAAAATTCACAGTGATTCTAAGATTAGCATTAACATGTTTGTAACCACTTTATTATATGGTTTGACTCAGGGACAAGTGGAGTTGTGAGAAAATCAGTGTTTGGTTTTTAAGATTACGATAAAAAGTGACCGAGAATTTAACAAAATCTGGTTTGTGAAATCAGTGAAGGCCATAATATATGAAGATCATTGATTGATGATGATAAATATCTTACTATTTCAATAATCCACACAAACACTTACCAGAGGATCCAAATCGATGTGCAGCCTTTTCTTGTTGCATAGCCATGGATGGCAAAGCTCGATGTTTAAAGAAAGAAAATACTTCTTCCTTGTCTGAAGAGAAAGAAAATACTGGAGGCAGAGTAGTACTATATTTGAAACATGTCATTAATGTTCTGATAAAAAAAACCATGTCAATAATGGACCTATATACGCAAATAATCAAGGGCAATAATTATATGTTTTCAAACTTTGCTTTGCTTCTTAACCCTCTTGAGTTGGCTCTATCCTCTCTCCCCCTCCTCTCAAACTTTTTGGGTGGTGGTGGGATCTCTTCTCTCGTCGTTGTACGAGTTTTTTCATCGGCGTCTCCTTCCCCGGTTCATGCCGGGGAAGGAGACGTCCGTCACTTTCATTGGTCTGCTTTTATATTTCTTTCATTTTCAAATAAATTGGTTTAGGAGGTTCGACGACTAGAGAAATTTCTTCTACCAAATCTTCATCTTATATATTAGTTTTGTGGGTATGTTTGTTTCCGTGAGATCTACTCATGGAGTTTCTTTGAAAACCAAATTGATTGGTTTATTGTCGATACGAGGTGTGGATCCTTTGGGATGGTTCTTTGAACAACCGCTACTCAATGGCATTTCTACGGGTGACGGTTCTTTTCTACCCACAAATTTTCATGAAGGAAGGATGAAAAGGATGGTAGGGTTTTTGCGGCGGCGGCGGCTACCTCATATCCATGTTTACCATTTTAGGTTTTCAATGTATTACCATTTGAATTTTCCTTTTTGCAGACCTATTTTGTATTCTCATTTTCTAAATTAATAAAAATTCCTGCTTCCTGATAAAAAAACTTTGCTTTGCTTTGCCGCCATTACTCTGTCCGTTTCACTTTATTATTACTCATTCCACAACATTAAAAATAACAATTTATGAATAAAAACAATCTAGTAATAATAATAAGATAAAAAATTTTAAATACTTGACCTAAAAAAATTTAAATATGAAACCCGAAAAAATTGTTTACATTTTTATTGGACATTTTACATATATATTTTAAACATAAATTTAATTAATGTAGATTCGTTCACGATCAATTCACTAAGGCAATATAAAGGATTTTTTTTTATCCGCAAGGCTATATATAGGATTACCATCCAGCTTGCATGAAAAATCATTTGGGCCAAATTGTAAGGCGTAGTGAATGGTGAATTAAAATAGGGGATGTGAGGATGTCATTTATGGATTGATGCAAAAACTAAAATGGTAGTAAATGATTGATTATATGAAAATAATAAGGAGAGGTATTAAGAGAAGTTAATGGAGAATAATTGCTTTATAATCTCTATGGTGTTTAATGTACAAGGTAACATAACAAATGTTTTTGTAAAAATATAACAGGTAATATTAATATATATGCAAAAGTATTCATATCCCGCTTATGTAAAATCTTATTGGTGAGTAATTTATAATTAACTCTGTAAACGCTCTTTGAGTACGATATCAACGGTCTGTCTCAACCCTAGTGATCCATTGAGACCAAACTCACCTAAACTTTTTTGTATAAAGAAAGTATATATGCAAAAGTTAAATTAATAAATGTTTGTTTTCTACTCACTCCAGTCTTAAATATAAGACTTTTTTAGGTGATGACTTTGGTCCTAAATAAGATTTTTTTCTAATTGTTCCCAATTTTCTCTAAAAGTAAGAGAGGGAGGGTGTGAATAAAAGTCAAAATGGTTATGGTGAATTTGTAATTTCATGTGATAATAGTTAACTTAAGTATTTAACTAATATATTTTATTTAATCAAATTAGGTAAATATGTCTTATTTTTATGACAGAAAAAAATATTATATTAATTAATACAAAAATGCGAGAGAAAGTGCATATAATAAATGAGGGAAAAATGTAAAACTTTATTAAACATACACATAATAAATAAGTGACTTTTTGTATAAAAAAATAAATAAATGTTTCAACTATGTAATAAACATTTTATTTATTTCAACATATTTTCTTAAAAAATATTTTTAACTAAACCTACACATAACAATAGTGAGTATTCCGATCCATTATGGTGGTGATTGCTTGATGAAGCTGGAGTCACTGAATTTCTTGCATCTATTAAATTCATCAAAATCATCTCATTACCACTAAATGTTGCCTTCATTTTAGTGTTCATGAATGCGACCATGCGCGAGCCTTGAGGTCTTTGAAGAGATGGCCCTGTTCTTTGGCCATAAAAAATAAGAGATGGCCCTATGTTGGGCATCTTATTACTCTATTTTTTTTATCAGCAATCTTATTACTCTATTAAATATTTGAAATTGATGACACAAACCTATGCGTAACATTTTGAGCAGTTATTAGGTGAATTGCATATAATCCTTGGCCAATATTTTAAAGACTAAAGTTGACATATTTACTGTTTAATTTCTTACATTAACCACCCCCCCCCCCCCCACAAAAAAAACTAGTTTTACTGTATTGGCAAAAAATACTAGTTTTACCGTCAAGTTGTTAACAGGAAGAACCATTACGTTAGATACTTAGATTTATGAGTATACATGAATGAATAATTATTTTGTAAATATTTCTAACTTTTCTTCAAAGTTTAAATTTAACTTTCAGCTCTTAATCAATAATAACGCGATTAATTAATAAATGAGGTGTTGATGAATTTCATACAAGTTAAAGGCCAAACAAGTTTTCGAATAAATATTTCCCCTACGTACTTTTTTTTTACCATAGTATACGTACGTACTTGAGACTCTCAAGTTGAGAGGAAGGGGGAGTGATCCATTGGGTGAAGACAGATAAGAAACAATATTTTGGATAATATCATAATTATAATGAGGTAGTCTAATATACATACAGCTGATGATAATTCCACACACACACACCACACAAAATATTAGTTGTTCAGAAGTGTCCATATTAAGGAATCAATATTAACACCATGCAGAACGTAACATAAACAGTTGATAGCACATTATTATATGAAATAATACTGATTGGAGCATGCACAACAAGACATCATCTACCCATTGGTGTTTGTTCCCCTGGGAGTGGACGACGGGAAACGATTGCCACTGGCACCACCGCCATAGGCGCCTCCGCCACCAGAGCCATAGCCGTAGGCAGAGCCGGAGCCAGAACCAAAGCCGAAGCCATAGCCTCTGCCGAAACCAGTGGGAGAGTGGCCGGAGCCGGAACCGTAGCCCCAGGCAGCACCGGGGGAGGAGCCCCAGCCCCAGCTGTAGTCCCAGTTGGGACCATGGCCTGAGCCTGTGGCTCCTCCGGATGGGGTCGCACTCTGTGGAACCATGCGGGATTGGAAAGAGCCCAGCTTTCTTGGTGCGCCGTTGCCTGCAGCTGCCACAGTAGTCGTAGTGAGAGTGAGGAAGACGAGGAACAGGAAGATATTGGGGTTGGATAGCATGCCGGGAATATTATTATATATATGAATGTAAAGTGTTGACCCGGTGCACCATTTTGTGGTGCAGCACTCTGCTTTTTATACTGCCCGCACGCCTGCCTTTCATCATCGCCATCATGTACTACGGCAAGTTGACAACCCGTGATTGAAGCCTAGTGCCATCATACATTCAAACACAGATTTATGTGTCACTTGCCTATCTTAATTGCCTACTTTCACCCTAAATATAAAACACTTCTACCTAAATTGATTGATATAAAGATTGTAGTCAATTGGAAGAATCTAGGACTAATTAAAATTAAAAGTAATCTTATATATATATTTAACAATAAATTGAAATATGAAAGTGATTTTATAACAAAGATGGGTGTATTTCTCTCGTCCTCCTCCCTCTTTATATATTATTAGCTCCATAAATTATTCATAAATACTCCCTTCCCACCTCTATTTTAAAGTTAAAGAAGATATTTAAATCAAACTACTAAATTAAAATAACATATGCTATTAGTAATTAGATTGAAGGTTGGTTCATAGATATAAAAAATTAGTTTTGAGGAGAAAATAACTCTAATAGACAATTCAAAGCGATTAATTTTACATCTCAATTTCTCCAAAAAAGTCAAAATACATAATTAGGATCAAAGTGAGTATTATGATAATTTGTTAAGTTATGTAATTTTAATACACAAGATATCCAAAAGTATGCCTTTTAAATTACAATGACCTTGTGTATGTAATTCATGTAGCCAACCCTAAATAATGAAATAAGACTTAATTAACCCGGACAATTGGATGGGCTGGGTGGACTATTCTAGCTTAACCATGTAATTTGAGTTTGAGACATAACAATGCAGCGTCTTATTGACCAGGGGCGTCAACCTTAATGGTTCATGTCATGTCTCGATTCAGATTAGTTTAGGGTCAGATAGACTACCCCATGATATAATAGAGAAATAAAAAAGGCTTAATTATTGTTTTAATTATTATTTGTAACTAACATATATACTTTCATTGTATCTGATGAAAAGCGTTATCCTTTTAATTTATGTAATCCATAGGCATAATTTGAAAAATAAACTGAGTCTAAGAGGCAATACACTGAAATATGGTGCTTAGGATAAAAAAAAAAAGACTTAAACGCTATATTGCTCCCATATTTAAGATGGGAATGTAAGGATGAGAAGTGAAGTAAAATGGATGGGATGAGGATATTTAGTGGTGAACACGTGTAGGTTAAAAGAAGCAAGGGAGGGAGTTGGCCACGCCTGAATTGCACCACCGCCATACCTTCCTTACCTTAATTCAACCCTCATTCAGATAAATTAGATTAATATAACATGATGAAGCCACGTTTTGTGGATGTATTTGCGACAATTACTTGCCTGCTGGCTCACCTGATAACACTAGCTCAAAAAGATGTGGAGTAGCAGTGGTGTAGTGACAGTTGGAGCATGCGTGTTTCAACCACCATCACATTCTTTCCTTAATCCCCCTCTTTCTTTTTACTATTGCAAAACATGTGGCAGCTCACTGTTTTTCTACGGACTTTATCCTAATCCACTAGTCCACTACTATACCTGCATAATAACAAAACTGCCTCGCATATTACCTCAAGATTCTTACCATATACTTTCTGTTTCCTCTCCTTAGCTCTCTCTTCTCTCTTTATTCCAACCCACATATGCATGTAACTTCCCTGCTTCTGCTTTTTCATTGACCACTTTTCCCTTTACCACTTTTTAGGGGCTGTTTTCGTCTAACTCATCCGGTTCCAAAGTAGAGTACTAGTTATTTTTATCCAAATTGAGGGAAAAAGGAATTTTACTCTTGTGAGTTAAAGCTGAAGGTTATAAAAATTGAAATACCTATATAGAATGAATATATTTTTGCTTATTTTTTAAGAAAATTAATTTCCGATGTTATCTCCTCGGCTTATAGTAAACGACTGAATAATCATGTGCCCATAATCGAGGGGGCACAAGAATATGGCATCCCAGTTGGTCACATGGAAGCAAGTGAGTAGTTTTGTGGTAAGTTGGGCCCTTGAGACCCACTCATAATCCATCTTTTGACTTATGAGTCTGTTTGTGGCGATGATTGTAGGCCATTGCACCCATTTGCAAGATTCCCAACCATTTCATGGCCCAAACCCATGTGAACCCCTGCAGAAGATATTTCTTATGGATGGAGAATGGAAGGAATCGAAAATATCTAGCAATCATGTAAAAAGGAGAATGTAAAAGAAAACAAATTCTTTCATCAACCACGAGACCTCTATATGAAAGATGGTTTTTCAGCAATGATATTAAAAACAGCATGGTGCAGAAGATAGACATTTTCAGACAACTCAGTGTTCCTAATGAAATTAATCATATGGATGAAAAATTAAAATGAAAGGACTCTATAGACCAGGGGAATAACAGTGTTACAGTAATAGAAGTGTACAAATATAAGAATAAAGTTCCCCTAGAAGGAGTGCATATATATAAATTTTGGACTTTTAAAATTGTATAGGCAACATACTAAACAGTGTACTATAGTGTGTGACCTTTGAAGGGTGTGATATGTATCCTATCAGGGTAGTATAGTGTATGAAGAAGAGAGATGAGAAGAAGGAAAAAGGATTATGAAGAAGCAGAACTAGGAGGCCCAGGAAGAGGAACGTTTGATAAGAGGTTGGGGGCGCTTGTCTTCTTCGAGGGAGACCAAGATGAGGTGGGTGGGGTCCTCCAGCATCATCTTGGCCACCAGATAGCCTGCAATGGACCACGTCTGGAACTTCCTGGCCTGCTTCCCCACGTATCTCCCCAGCTTCCCGTCATAGTACTCCGGCCACCCATCCTTCTGCAACCGACTCTCCGCCACCTCTATTGCTCTTCTTGCTGTCTGCGGCCTCCCCGTCTTTATGCATGCTGCCGTCAGCACCCACAACAGCACTGCATTCATCCATTCATTCTTTCATTATTCCACCACCATTGCATCATCACATGCCCATATACATACACACACTGCATGCTTCTCTTCCACATGTGTTCCTTTTCATACTTTATTATAACATACAAATTATAGCCATTTTGTTAATTATTGGGAACTAAGGATGAGTTGCACTGCGCCTTTCCTTTTTGATAAAACTCTATCTTCCTATACTTTTCTCATTACTTACCATCAGTAGTTGATCAGATTCAATATTATTTTAGACAAAATCTGTATAAATTGGATCCAATAGTTAGCATCAGAAGATGAGAGTAGTAGGAAGGGGGAAAGAAAAATAGAGGCCCCTTCTCTGTCCAAAAAAAAAAAACAAAAGAGGCCCCTTCTTCCCTTAATTACTTTTCATTGCTCCCCCATCTAAACTCATCTTTTCTTTTTCAAATTTAGATACTCACTACTACTTGAAATGTAAAAAGTTGTGGAAAGATTGATGACCACACAACACATACACGTCAAATAATATGAATGCATTTTGCAAATAAGATCATGCATGAGAAGGGAAGGGAAGGGAAGCACCTGGCCAAGATCCTCCATTATGATAACTCCATCTGGTGTTCTTGGGATCGCAGCCGGTAACACTTTGCCAGTCATGGCCATCTACCGCGGGATAACACACTTTGAGGGGCATTTGGCCCACCAGTTCATCCCATCTCTCTTCTATAAGATCCATTATGGCCGTTGATTGCTCTGGAGTCGCCAAAGAAGATAGGATCGCAAAGCAATTCCCTAGAGCAAACCATCGGAAATCCATCCTAGCAGGACTCACATTCCCAATGAAGTAGCCACCCCGTGTTGGCATAAAGTCGAATATCCAGTCTGGGATTGACTCGGGTATAACATTAAACTTATTTACTGCAGTATGTGAGTACTCCTCCGTCTTATACCGGTAAACGTCATTTAGTTGTTGGAAGTCTATCCAATAGTAACTGCGCATGTGAAAATTTAGTGCACTCAAACGCGCCATAATACCCTCCATACATTCATCCCCCTCTGCACCTTGTTTCAGCATTGACAAACCACATTTTAGTGCCATGAAGAAAAGCGCCTGTATCTCTATAGGGTATCCATAAACACCCTGAATAGAACAATAAACAATCAATCCAATAAGTTGCAACAACAGAAAGGAAAGCTTCCCTAGAAACACTTGAAGAGTGAATGTTAAATACGTATTATGTCACCAAATATGGAACACAACGGAAACTTGTAACAAAAACTGCACAATATTGACTTAATAATAAACAATGCAGCTGCCAAAAAAATAAACAATATAGAATTTGTTAACACATAAAACTGGTTAGACAATTCAGCTTACCATCCTTCGGTCAATCATGCAGCATCCATCAGTACAAAGCAGAGTGGGGAAATTATCAAACCCATCTGACAAACACATGGTCAATATAAGTCTCATCCCCCTTTGACACTCTGGCGATTCGGCTAGAGTTAGATCCCCAGTAGACTTCGTGTATGCATGAAGCAAAAAGATCCACCAAAATCCAGAATCAACGGGAGCGACTCTTCCGATTGCAATTTCACCAAAATCTGCACTCATAGTATCTGTTTTCCTAGCAGCATCGTGAACAACTTTGAAACTAGCTGGCATGACACCTCCACCCATCTTGAATCGATCTATTTTTTTTTCCCACCCTTGAAGATGCAGTATCTTCAGTAAGAAGTTCTTAACAATATCTGGTTCACCATTCATCAAATATGCAAGAGCACTAGGCACAAAATCTCTAACAAAAACCTACAAAGTAAAACGAGGTCACGAAAAGAATATTTCATTTAAGGCATTTATCCATGAACTATTTGTTCAATGTCCTGCATTAGTACATGACTATAAAAGGTATTTAGTTCTATTACTCTTTGAGCTAGGTGTGTACTGAACTAGACACATACAAATGTCAAGAATTTCTTGCCTTCATGAGAGATTTCTCACAGGAATCAATCTATTCTACAAATCTAGAGGGAGTGGTCTGGTCCAAGGCATTGGCACCTCTTCTGATGGTCCTGGGACTGCCTTCCCTGATTGCCACCTATTCTACCAAAAGGGGGAAAAGGAGAGGGAGATGGATGCAGGGCGTTTCACTTGTAACATATGAGTGCAAGTGCTAGATCGATATTTATATTCTGGAAATTACAGTTTCAAAATGCAGCTAGTGCAGAAAGCTGTTGGCAGTTAAACCTATCCCAGTTTTTCCTAATTGTCTGAATCTGGAACTTCCTTCATCACAATTTGATTCCTTCTATGGCTCGATTTTATCATGCAAAATGCATCAAAACTTGTTGTT
Source organism: Mimosa pudica (assembly GCA_029929735.1). Lineage (NCBI taxonomy): Eukaryota > Viridiplantae > Streptophyta > Magnoliopsida > Fabales > Fabaceae > Mimosa > Mimosa pudica. The sequence continues at coordinate 14,493,361 of JAKELP010000029.1, read as the reverse complement.
TCAGAATATAACACAGGCATGTCAAACTAATGATTTATCATTGAAGAACTTAAGGTCAAAATTCCACATCCGGTTCTTTTGATAGTCATTGAAGGTTTTCAATCACTTGTATAGCTAAATGAACGCCATATCCATACTTCATTTTTACTATATATCCCATAAAAGATAAATTTATTTTATCAAGAGGAACCTAAGGTTGTTATTTCTCAATTAATTGTTGTAGTGTGGCCCATGTCTTGCATAAAGATTGAGAAATGAGCCATGCTATTCATGTCATACCCACACACACACTTATATAAAAAACTATGCAGTAACTTCTATTGTTATATCTCAATTCTTATGTCCCTATAATGAGTGAGTTAGTGACCATCACTACTAAAATCAACGAATTAGACATGAAATTCACTCTGGAATCTGCCATAAAATAGGTTGTTTGGCCACAGAATTTCGTTTTTATTAACGGAATTCCGTGGCTAAATATACTGTTTTCACATTATAAGATGTCCCACCTTCAATATTTCTTACACTACTTGTCAATGACCCAACGTTTCTGTTTTAGTTACAAGTGAAAACACACTGTGTAACTAAAACAGTGCCCATGCCAACAGGTTGTCAATGCCCGTCCCTCCGTTTCATGACATAGCTCACATGTTTTAAAATGGAATGAGATTAATTAGATGGTAGAGTATAACCGAGTTGTTCACCTGATCATAGTTGAGAACCGCATCAGCTTGTTGATCAATAGCTGCAATGGTGCCAACAGGTTGGCCTTTAAAATAAACAAGGGATTTAGTGAGTAATTCCCAGGCATCAGCAACCAAATGGTGGTGTTCAAATGAATCGCGCGTGGATGAAAGCGGAGAGTCAAGGCCAGATCTGATTGCAGGTGAATATGTGTCATAATTGTAGTCCACTGCTGCTCTTGCGAATGCAGTTGACATATCACTCATCGACCTCTCATCAAATGATCTCTTTCTCTCTATGTTCAGTCTTGGCTTAATCCCCAAGAGGCGTGATATGTCATAATCATCCATATCAGTTATAGAGTGGTTTGAGTTGCCTGCCTGAAATCCCACAGGCCCATCCATATTCGTCCTGTCCGCTAGATTCTGCAATACTATATAAGCTTAAATATCCAGAAACACAGGCCCAAGGTCGACCACAACACTGACATTAAAGAAACAGAATGTGCACAAATGAAATAATGAAATCCAAGGGCGAAGAAAGCATACAACCAATGTTTTCAGGTGAAGGCTAGAACATTACGACGAATCACAAGTAAAAATTGATTACACCTGTTCAGTTCATTTGGAAATGCATGACATGCAGTCCATGATGTAGAGTTGGGGAATTCATGAAGTAGTTAATGGGCATTAATGTATGCATGCATGATGGATACTTAAGGAAAACAAAGTAAAAGAGAGTAAATTAATTAATAAATATTGGGAAAGAAAAGACAAAATGTAGTGACAATGGGCGGTATGATGATGAAATGCGGAAGGTAGGACGTAATGGAAGAAGAAAAGAGGCAATGCGAAAGTAAGAGGTAGTATGTATGTATGTATGTATGTATGTATGTATGTATGTATGTATGTATGTATGTATGTATATGGAAAAGGAATAGATATGAAGCATGGATGCATGGAGAAAAGAGAGAGAGAGAGAGAGAGAGAGAGAGAGAGAGAGAGAGAGAGAGAGAGAGGAATAAGGAACCTGCAGAAGAAAATAGCTAAGGTTGGCTAAGTACGTTGGTTGGAGGAAGAGATAAAGGAATTGAGAAGAGAAGGTTGCTTTCAGAGAGTATTGTTGATGTTGATAATGATATTGATGAATGATGATGGATGATGGTGGATTGGTGTGTTTGGCCTCTGCTTAGTAACGCCTGCGTAGCTCTTCCCATGTTGCCCAAGCCATTCGTTCCTTCATTCATTCCATCCTACCACGTGCCTTTTTTTTTATGTTTTTATCATTTATTCTAAACACCGTTCATTCACCTTGCATCCTCTTCTTTTTAGGGATCTATGAGTTCACCAATAACACCGCATATTATACCCTTCTCACTTCAATTTCAATTCCTGTCTCTCTCTAGTCTTTATGTATGTCTTCCCCGCAACATTCTGCCTTTTAATTTCTACCATCAAAATTAAATTCAATTCTAAAATCTTTTTTTGATAAAAAAAATCATAACAAGAAAAAACACTTACCCTACCATTTTAAATGAGTCCATGTCATATTTCTATTTTACATCTTAATGGTTCTTTTTTTATATTACATCTTAATAATAAGTTAGCTTTTTGTATCAGTGATTTTTTTAACACATTTTTCGGATCAAACACAATAGCAAAACCAACTAACGCGGTTGGTAAGCTGAAGTGCGAATGTCCTACTTATATACTCTCACACACACATTCTTGGTCGATGTGGGACTAAGAGATCCCACAAGACCTCCAGTACGGCGCAAGCGCCACCCACACCAACATACGCAAGGCACATTTTTGTATCCGTGATTGATATAAATTGATTTTCATTTAAATTGAAAGGAGAACCGCATGGTATAGTAATAGCTATCTCTCATCGGTTCCTTTCACTAAATGGTAACGAGTGAAGAGTTTGGATCACACCCTAGTCCCTATCCCCTCCCAAAAAATGGCTTGGGACAGGGTTTTCATCCGTTGTCTCGTCTTGTTTCAAACTTTGTCTCATCCCGATCGAGATTAGGACGGAACACAAAAATCTCGAAAAAAAATTAACATTTTTTATTAAAAAAATCTAGCACATTGTCTGTAGTAAACAAATAAATTAGTTCACTATTGCTTCTACAATGCATTTTATAAATCATAATAAAGTAAAACTTTAATAGGATCCTATTTTTCAAAAACAAATGTCATGTATACTCATATATATAAATGAAGCATGTATTTTTTTAAAAAACACGTTTAACGGCAATATTTATCTGGAAGGGAAGCCATACAATGAGAAAAAAATTAGTCATAGTTATCGGCAATATTTATGACTTGAGTTGACTTAAATAAAAAAGGTAAAACACATTTATTATTGGTATATCTATATTTTTATTCAATTTTGAATTTGATATTTATAATTTTTTATCTCCTAATTAAATCATTAATTTTCATCAATTACCATTGATGACTCCCCATATTTAGTGGTTTTAGGAAATATTTTGTTGTATTTGGGGAGTCATTAATTAAATAAATAAGTGATTTTGTTGTGAATTGGAAAGAAAGTAATTTGAGGATTATATGAGTGATTCTTTTGGAAAATCTGAAATTTAATTGAAATAGGAAACTTAATATATTAAAAGAAATATTTTGATGAGAAGTTTCCTATTAATGAGATTATGTGATTGAGTCATTGTGATTATTTCCTATTTCTTTCTCTTCATGAATGCAGATTTTAAAAGAAGGAAATAAAGAGAAAGGGGCATACAAGAAAAGGAAAGAAAAGAAACTTAACATGCAAGGCAAAGGCAATATGGTGTTGGACTATTTTATTATAAATATACACATGCAATTGAAAAGAAAGGAGGGCTTGGTCATAATTCTTCCAATTCCTATAGCCTACACGAGATTCACGAAGAAATTGAAGACGAGAGGAAGCAGATCACACGTTCATATATTATTGACGCAAGGAAAAGAAGAAGACGCAAGGAAAAGAAGAAGGAGGCACCAGGGACGTACTACAAAGGCACACACACATATGTATTGACATCAACACACAAAAGGAAGGAAGCTCCTCAATCTTGTCCATTTCTTACTCCTTTGTGAACTTGTAGTATGTTTTTGGATTTTCACCCAATTCTTATGTTGAACCCTATGTGTGGCTAATTTCTTTTACAACCTAGAGTACTATGAACTTGTTTGTAACTTAATATTTTATTTCCCACTATTTAGTCAGGATTAATTTGATTTAATTTATTTAATCTTGCTATTATTGATTAACTTGTTTAGTGCTTGATCACCATTAGACATGTTTAGGGAATTTAGAATTGGTCTCGAAAGAGGGAATTTTAAATAGACCATGGCATTAAATAGTGTAGGATTGGATTTTTTATCTGATTTGCGACTAGGATAGACATATACCTAGAAGCCCTACATAGTCACATTAGAGCGGTACCGGTATTAATTGGCTTAGTAAATTAGTGCAAGACATTGTGTAATTAAGCTAGGCAAGGATGTAGGTGGAAACCGAAAGGCATTTATAGACACTAGTACTCTAGATTAGCTAGTTGGATTAATTCATAATTAATTTAGTGGGGAATAAAATCTAAGAAACAAATAAGGGATTAGTGGCTCTAGGTTGTTCTTTTGACTCGTGAAATTCTTTTGTGTGAATATTTGTTTTATTTTTTTTCTTAGATATTAGGTAATTAAAATCAATTTTCTTGTATTTACTCAACTTGAATGAAAATAGGAGATCTAATGCCTAGTTATTAATTGTCTGAGTCTCTGTGGGATCGACCTTGAACTACCACTTTACTAAATTTACGATCAGTACAGGAGTTTTTATCTAAATTTTGGTAGCATCAACCGTCATTAACTCTAAGTTTGTTTTATTAGCATTTTTAGCATTTGTATATGAGCTCTTTTTCTAAATATAGTTAAATCATTTAATAAAAATGTAGATACCAATAACTGTATATTCCCAATAAAAAGGCAACAGTACACTATAATTGGACAAGTTTTTGGGAAAAAAAATTGACAGAAGTTCTGTGAAATTGTTTATAACTATTGGGTCATAAAACTTGGCCAAAATTATAAGTGGAAATACAATTTCAATCACTATAAAAAAAGAGATGAAAAATAAACATTAATTGACAAAACCAAAATAACAAGTAACAAATATAATAAAAAAGTTAACTTATTGAATTTAAAATAATATTTAGAGAACACTTCAATAAAAAAATATTTAAAGAGCACGAAAAGTTGTTGGTCTACATGTCTGTTGGGTTCAAGGAATTGATTTGCTTGAATAAAACGGCGAGAACGACATTTTTCATTTAAGTGTCGGATTTCTAGCTTAAATAATATGAAGGCAAATAGAACTTCATTGGCATAAAAGGTCGAATTGATTAATTAATGGACTATTAAAATTAGTCACATTCCCAGATAAACTTAATTAATTTTGAATTTTTTGGCTAACTTTCCCTAAAACATATAGTTTAATTAGTCATACTTTAATTTATTAACAATATATAAAAATTAAATAGTATGAATGGAAGGTAGATTGTGATGAAAAATTGACCATTGATAACTATATAAGGCAAAATCTTTTTCCGTTGCCGAATGTGTGTAATCATCATCAGTATATATAAAGTAAGTCATTTAATTTGTCCATTGGTGACGATGATTCGTTTAATTGAGTGTTTGTGACTTTGTGCAATTATTAACAAACCAATTCATTAACTTAGCAAACAACGGAAGGATGTTGGAGGGAATATTTTTTTGTAGACTTCATGCAATTTTCGTTATTTTGAGATATATTTGGCTGTTTCAAGAAGTAGTAATTGAATGAATAGTATTGTCATACTGTTTTTTATATAAGATTTTGATGGATGACATTGTTGTAGTTCATTTTACATTGAAATAAATTTAATTTTCAAGATTATAAGTAATGCAATTTTGTATAAAATATTCCTACATAGATGTGTAATTCTTTTGTTGTATGATTATAATTAATTAGTTACCTAGCTAATTTGATTAAATTAAGGATATAAGTTAAACTAGGTAATATCAAAAACCTTTTTTTAAGAGTTAAAGTGCAAAAATGTTCATTTAATTGTCACGAAGGTGAAAAAAAACCATGTAAAATTTTTTGAAGCAAATTAAAATTGTTTATCAAATTTCAAAATAGGAGCAAAAATTAAATGTCCATCACAATTAATTTTTTGACTTTTTCACTTATCATCATCTGTCGCTTCATTATCACAAAAGGGCAAATAAACACATAAGCATGCCCCATGTTTTAGTGAGACATGAATCGGCAGACGATAATGCGTCAAAAAGTCAAAAATTAAATGTGATAGACATGTTTGCCCTGGTTTTGAAATTTGATGGGCAATTTTATTTGCTCCAAAAAAATTTTACATGAGTATTTTTACACCTTCACGACAATTACATGGGTATTTTTACACTTTAACCCTTTCCAAAACACCATAACATTTTCCTTAATTTTATTACTTCATTTATATAGACAGTTAGCATAAATAGTTGTCATTACTTTTCTTTTTATTCCGCCTTCTTATGTAAAATTAATACTCTGGTTATTTATTCAACAAAAGTTGAGTTTTCGTCTTTCTTCTATATTTATTTATAAGGGGAAGGCCCAAAAATGATACATAACTATTAGTTAAGAACAAAAATAGTACATAACTATTTTATCTAAGGTACACAAATAATACCCAATTATTGGGCATGAGATCAAATATGATATTTTCACTAATATGACAATAAGATTACACATGAAAATCTAAAATGCCATTATAAATTTATTTTTTTAATATTTTCCCTAACTTATAAGGATATTTTGGATTTTTCATGTCTAATCTTATTGTCATATTAGTGAAAATATCATTTTTGATCTCATGCCCAATAGTTGGGTATCATTTGTGTCCTTGAATAATTATGTACTATTTTTGTTCTTTGACCAATAATTATGTACAATATTATTTTTGAGCCTTTACCCTTGTTTCTAACTCTGCTAATGATCTTGTTTACGCCATTAACTCTTCCACTATGAAGGTATTTGAATAATATATCATGATTATTATTCAAATATCTATTATGAAGTTATTTGAATAATATATATCATGATTACCTCTTTTATTTAATTTATCTTATTTTAATTAAAGGGGCATTTTTTTTGGGTTGTGAGCAATCCCAATAAAAAATGCCCCTACTTAGTATATAATAATGATGTGGTTCTAGAAACCACGTCAGTTGCAAGTGAAGTGAAAACTTCAAAATTTACATGAGCCTGGGGATTTTGTAACAACCACATTTTTATAACCATTTTTACGCTTTAAAATTTTTTTTATAATTATTACTAACTATGTTAGAAAAGAATTTAGTTAACAAAATAGTAGCTAACATAGTTAGAAACAATTTTTCTTATTTTCAGTAATATATAAATTGATAGGCTAACCATGATAGAAAAAGAATTTTAGTTACAAAAATAACCTATCATGGTTAGAAAAAGATTTAATGTAAATTTAGAAATAAATAAATTATAATAAATAATTCATAATCAAATATGAAATTAACAGTTGAAAATCATTTATTTAATAAAATTTCAAATATATCCATGTTAGATAAAAAAATTGACTAACATGGATATTTAAACAAATCTAGTAATACCTAATTAAATTCTTTCAATATCATCATTTACAAATAAGCACATAAACATGTTTAATTACAGTTATCCAGTCTAAACTTTATACAGTAATCCAATAAAGATAGATGCAAATGATCAATAAATTATTACACAAATAAAATGAATAAATGCGGAAGCACTAACGAAGCTAACATTTAGTTTCCCAGTTTCCGGATCTCTTCCCATGACTCCTGCCCCGATCTAATACCTGTAATGACAACGATTGGGGTAGACCCAGAAATCGCAACTACTACCGCTCGCTTACGTACATTTTTGCACTACGTGCATGTGCATGTCCGCAAGGTGGTGTGTGCTAATACTGTGTTAAGTGGTGTGTGCTACATGCTGTGTTGCATGAACATGCTATATATATATATATATATCAACTTCAAATGACTCAATTATCATGTATTAAAGCAGCACAAATATTTATTTACAAACACATCACAAACTCAAACATAAATAATAATAGCAATTAAAACATCAATAACAAAAATCATATCAAACACAACACACCGTAATATCTCAGTTCAATAGGGACTCACGACTCGATGGTCGATGTACCCTCGCTTGAACTGGTTCAAAGGGACTAACAACCCTACTGAACATGTAACAATTTTGTCTTATTCATTTTAGTCCCTGGGGGTTTTACAGGGAACCTCATTCCGGAATGGCATAATTATAATCATATTAACCGGTGTGCACCAAACAAATCATCAATCCTCATAAAGCATATAATAAATATCATAAATTCATAAACTAACCTATATGCTTACCAACATACACACACACGCAAACAAGTTTAAGTAGTTACCTCCTTCCATTCAAACCAAACATAACAACGTAAGCTCCCACGTGCTCAAGCGTCAATAAATAACTTCTACAAGCAATAATACGACACATGCAAATAATTAAAAATCAATCAATTATCATGCATACTAATTAACGTCGCTCTCGTTCCTAGAAGTACTACCCAATCCCCTTTTTGTTATATATATATATATATATATATATATATATATTTTATTCTAAGAGACCATTTTCAAATCAATCAAAGTCAATACAATTCAATTTAATTAATAGGTACTAGGCCAAGCAATTAAGCATCTTATTTTACAAGGTCTAATAAAACAGTAATAATACACATCAGTCGTGACCAAAGATACACATCAGTCGTGACCAAAGAAAAACAAATAACTCAAATTTCTGTTTAGTTTCACAAACTATATCTCACATCTAATACCATCTATATCATTGTTCTTTCATGATAAATAACACCACACTTCACAATAATTATGAAAACAAAACCTCTCTTCCTTGAATAAAATCATACCAACAAAGTAACCAATAACAAGCAGAGCACACAGCTTTCATTTGCTCAGATTAAATCTCCCATTCAAACAATTCCATTTCTATTACCAAGCCTAAAACTATAAAAAAATCACTTATTAAGACTGCAAATTAAACAATGGCTGCCTCCAAGTACTATATTTTCAAGATACAATTCCCTTTCTATAATATCTCTTAATCCTTTGAATGATTTAGTAATAAAACCATGTTCCATTTCAAAATCAACCATCTCATAACCTAATCCTAAGGTAAAAGAACAACTATTAGGTAAACCCATATTCATGAGCAATATTTCAGTCCTTATCATACATGTATTGTTATATCTCACTTTCTTTTTATATCACCAATAACATTTCAAAAACAAACTTGTAGAGAATTCCCAGTAAATCAGTTTAGGTAGTGGTAAAAGAATCAAACTCAATTTTCCATCAAATTTTAATCATTTTTAAGTCCAATCCATTAATGAAAACCAAACATTAACACAAACACACCATGATTAAACCAATCTCGTTCCTTTAATATTTAAAGGAATCTCCACCTTCACAAATTCTAATGCAAATTCACAGTTAAAAAAAATGTTTAATTATGCCACATTACATACTTTCAATTTAATCTTATCACTACCAAAAACTTCCACTCCTTATAATATCATAACCGAATAGCACAACAAGAAGAAAACAATAATTCACATTTCATCCACTCATTCACTACTTCAATATTGATTTCATTCTTCCCTCCTCATTAAACCATACCAGAACAGAGTATTTCACTTGGTTCTTCAAAAGAAAATCAAATACCCAATGAAAGTCCACATGCAAAAACAATTATATATATGCTTCATCGTCGATTTAGCCAGGCAGAACAATAATCAAACAGAGAAATTAGACTTCCCTCAAACAAAACTAACGAGCTCAATAGAATACTCACATCCCTTGCCAAAATAACCAAACCCAATCAGATTTCCTCTCATTCTCGGCCAGAAACGAAGAAAAGTATGGCAGTAATGAAGGGAGAAGACTCACCTAATGTCAAATCAAGGAATACACACACTTGGGGAGCTCGAGTTCGCCGGAAAAGCTTCCTTCGCCGTCGGCCATGGTGGTACCGTCGAGAGAAAGAGAGAGAGAGAGAGAGAGAGCTCGGATTGATAGAGAGGAAGGAAGGAAGGAAAGGAAGGGATTTTGATTAAGAAGGTGTGTCTTTGGTTGAGATGAGAGGAAGAAGTTGTGTATGGAGGAGGACCTTTTTTTTTCGATGAAGAAGAATGGTTTGTGTCTGTGCGGCTGGAAAGAAAGGAGAGAAAGACAGAATATATTTGGGAGAGAAATCAAGGTTAGGGCCCAAGATGAAAATTACAAAACAATACCCAAGTTAGCTTCAAGGTTTGTGGTTATATTATCTATTAAATTTAGTCTCCTATACTCTCAAAATTAATCTCTAATGCTGTAGAAAATATCATATCATCTTTTCCTTTACACACACAAGCATTATACTAATATATATGTATTATTTGTTTTCACTTTTGTATGAGTAGTGTGTGTATATTCATTATTTTAGAATAAAAGTAATCTTCTAAATTATTAACAATGGTTTTATAATTTCTCATTTAATACATCAAATATAAATTACTTCCAATTCCCTAATTCTTTAAATTTAACATGATCATAATTATTTTTTTATTCAAATTCTAGGATGCTACAATCTTTTGGACGAAAGTTTCTAAAATAATAAATGGAATGTTCACAGATATTTCCAATTTAAAATCAAACTAATTGCTCTCAGTAATTTATAATGAAAATCAAATCTTAACAAATTTCCTAAAAACATATTAAACTTTCTAAATTAATTTATAAGGTTAAATTTCTCCTATTTATTAATTTGTTTCATAATAATAATAAAGTCAGGATGTTACAGATTTCCTCTGATGTCTAGAAATGATATTGCCTCTTTTACATGATCATACTTTGACTTTTCAATCAATCAATTAAAATGACGTTAAAACTTGAAACTTTTTATATCATTTGTTTTCATGTCACTTTAAGAAGTGTTATAACTTATAAACCATTTTCAGTAGTAGTAATGTATCTTTTGATTATTTATGTTGAGGGAACATCATTATGAGTGATCTTCAAAAATTGACAAAAGCTAAAATTAGATTCGATACCAAATACTCTCAAATTAACTCCCTCAAACATATCATATATAAATGGCAGAATAGATTATACTTTATAATAAGCATGAAACTTTGGAAAATTCAAACTCTTATGTAATTACTTTTCTTGAAAATTCCCCATTCATGAATATAAGACTTATTAACCTAATTTTATTAGATTAATTGAAGATGTTAAATTAGTCAAAATCACTTTATTTGATATTATCAAAATACCATAATATATAACCTCATATATCTACGTACCTTTATTCTCAATCTCCCTCTTTTACTTGTTTATTATTAAAATTTATTGATGGAGATAATGTGGGGATGAAATATTAATAAATAGAATTAGAAAGATATCTTATATTTTTAAACAATTTCACTTCCCAAAATATTTTTATATCTAGTAACATAAGGAAAACAAGAGACTTGCACTGGTTTGATTATTACCATTGGTCAAAAAGAAACTTTTCATTTACTAGTATCAATGAATTCCCTCTAATCCTATTTACAAGAGATCAACCGTCAAATTACACTTCTTAAATAAAAGTACAAAAGTAATTAAATGTCTATATCTTGATTATAGTTCTTCCAGTTCCTAATATAAGACCCATTTGATTTATTTATTTTTTTGTGGAAGTTAAGGTAACAGATCATACCAATAAATTATAAGATATGACACATATAATTAGATTATAGTCTAGTTTATTAGTAGAATAAATTATTTTTGACGAAAAAAGATAATAGTAGGCATTTTAGTTGATTATTTTTTGTGTCAATTTTTTTAAAACAAAATCAAAGTGCTTATAATTAGAGCCTAAGGGAGTACATCTTTTCTGACATTACCCTTATTATTTATAATGGGTCTATAAATAGAGATAATACATGGACATTAATAAATATGAAAGAAAGTTAAATGTGAAATAAGAAAAAACATATATATTGAATGATGAGAAAATGAAGACAAACTCTTATATTTTCGATCAAACTAATTCAAAATTTGGGGCTCTTATAAAAATAACTGCGCCAACCAACTGTATATTTGAAGCAGAGATGAAGCTTAGCTTCTTGACTAAATCAACTACTCTTTGCTTGTTTCTTTCTATGTAAATATGGTTTTGAAAAGGAAATATGCTCACTTGAATATATTTCACAATTCAATTCCACCTGCCAGAAATTGGATTAATAAGCATCATCACCTTTATCAAAAAAAAAAAGCATCATCACCAGTTTCCAATGATTGCGTGTCAAGTTATTAAGTTAGATTTGATGAGTGATAAGAAATCATATTTTCATAGAGCATGGAATTCAAGACCATCTGCTTAACCGGCTACTAAAATCTATTGTACTAGGGCTAATGCTTGTTAGCTAAACTCACTCTTTTCCCCACTATGTTTGAAAGATAATAATAGGTATATATACCCGTGGAAGCTAGCTCCGCGGTACGGTGTAGTTGGCGTCACAGAAGAGGTTGTAATAAATTCTCTGGGGACATAATTGTCGAGCTAGTTTGTGAGCTGGGGATTATGTGAAGATGTAGCTAGATTCAGTGATGAGGTCGTTTTCGCAGAAAACATCCACGGACGTTGTTGGTTTAATTTGAGGGCTCTCATTTGTGGGTATGGAAAATCTTTTGTTTTCGTATGGATGCAAATTCAGAGTTGCAGAGACACCATGTGCAAGTGCAAGCTAGCCAAATCACAAGACCCATGTATAGTTTCGTTTTAGTATATAGCATATCCATCCAGATTCAGCCTTCATTAATAGTGACCACTAAAATCACTCATTACCCTATTACCTAGCCACAACTCTAGCCTTAGGGCCTACCCCACCTTGTGTCCCTTTTATATATCTATGCATTGCATGTTTCCTTTTTTATGCTGTTCTGCATATATGGCAGTGATGGTGTTGAAAAGTCCACTTCCACAGCAAGCTTTTGCGCTACTTACGATTGTCTGATCTACTACATACTGTAATATTCTTAATTGTGATCAAATAACTCATAGGAAATTAGCTTAAGCGAAAAGCCGAAAAGGGATTGCATTTCTCTCAATTAACGCTGGCCAGGTCTGGCCTGTCTGCAGGTCGTTCCAAATCACTCATGCTTAAAACTAACGTTAAAGAATATACTCCCTCCCTCCGGTCTTAAATATAAGACCTAGTTGACTTTTTTGGAAAATACTAAAAAAGTAAAACAAGTCAATTATAAATTGATTTACCTAATTTTTCTCTTAAGCTAATTTATTTAAGCTATAAACTAATGACTATTCTAAAAATATATCAAATATGTCATAATTTAAAAACATATTTTGTAACCTTAACATCTCCAAAAAAAAAGTCAACTAGGTCTTATATATATAGGACCGGAGTTAGTATATAATATGCGAAAATGAAGAGATAACCTTGTTTCATTAAGAACATCGAATCGTCAATAAATTTTAAATTAGTGCAGTCAAACCTTCTCATCTGTTTTATTCCTCTCATAGCAAACAGTGATGTTTGTTTCAGTTAATATATTGCCTCCCAGTTAATTTAAGATCATCTTTTCGCATAATCAGGGCGCTGCATAAATATAATTCACTGGATATCGATGCTAATTGATTGTTTATTCTAAGCGCTATCTAACATAATCTTTCTCCAATCCCTTTTCCATCGTATCGATTGATACAATACGTCGTTTGCTGAATAAGATTAGCTAGGAACAATTGCAAACAAGTAGTGAAAATGATAAGATTATATTCAAGAGTTACATGATTTTTTGTTATCATAATAATTAACTAAGTCACAAAAGGGCTTAATTGCAGTTTTCTATAAAAAGAGGGGGGGGGGGTTAATTGCAGTTGAATGACAAGACAAATTTGTTTCAAATACAACTGAAGGAACTAATAACTAGCTAGAGATGCAAGAAGTTTAGTCGACGGCTAGTTTAAAACTTGCATTTTGGAAAATGTTATATACTAGTATATATCTATAGGTCAAAATGGCCTAAAAATCTGGTGGTTAGGGACTTCTATGATCTACTGCCACCTACATACCTTATCTTGAATTTGGAGATATAAAGGGCAAAAAATCATAACATGGCACACTTTTCAAGCCCTAAAATATCCATTTCAAGCTGATATATAATGCAGCAAAAAAAAAACTAGCTCTCTCATTGGGCAATATATATATATATATATATATATATAGCTCACCATCATTATTCACATCCTGTCTGTGTGGTTTATGTTTACTCATCAGGATTTGATGATGGCCAAGAAAGAAGAGGTCAAAGGGACCCCAAAAGGTCACTTTGTGGTGTATGTGGGGATTGAAATGGAAAGATTTGTAGTTCCTATGACATACCTCAAGAATCCCATGTTCCTGAGATTGCTAGACAAATCTGCTGATGAGTATGGCTTTAACAATCCCCATGGGATTGTTCTTCCATGTGATGCTGCTTCTTTCAGACAACTTATTGCTCTTTTGGACAACTAGCTAGTACTATATATATAGCTGTATCTTATATATGATCTTATTTATTTAGACATCTATGTAACCCTGACTAAATAGTATTGGTTGGTGATCGAATGTGCAGGTGCTATGTTACTTCTTTATATGAATTTCTTTTCGGGAGTGTAGAAAAGAGAAAGAATGAATAATGCGATCAAATTGAAAAATCTATTGTAGATCCATTACTACTCCATTACTTTCTCTTTCCGCTGACCTCTAATATTGGTAGGAGAGTATTTGGATTCAACAGAATTGCTACTCCTATAGGCTATGTACCTAGCTAAAATGATATGTGTGTGTGTGTGTTCTGTACTCCTAATAATCACTAATAATATGCGTTTCTTTTCTGTTTTTCCATTTGCCAGATGTTTTCTGTTTTATTTTTAGTACGTAAGGCAGGTAATTGATAATAATATTTTTGCCGCACTTTGTTGTTATATATCCACTCCAGTCATTTAAGTTTGCTCAGATAATTAATTTTGTATTACTTTGAATTGATAATCATCCTTTTAAGCTACATACACACATTTGATCAAATTATTTGACCATAAGATAATTAACTTTGTTGTTATATAATTAATTTTTGCCGCACTTTGTTGTTATATATCCACTCCTAATACACACATTTTCTTATGGGATAATTAATTCAAATTAATTTTCTTTGGGCAATACACAAAAGGATGACTGGAGTAATTGAAATTAAATAACATACACACGTTTTTGGGCAATGCACACATTTTGCTTATATCCACTTTAGTCAGGGCGACAATGATAAGTTTGAAACCAATATAAAAAGTGGTTAATTAAATTAATGTAATTCATTCCTGATAAAAAAAATTAACGTAATTCATAATAAAAGTAATTCAAATTAAAGTGGTGTTATATATGCACACACTTTTTAAAAAGAACTGGATTTTACCAAATTTTTAATAGAACTGTAGATTATCATATTACATAATAATAAAAAAAAAGTACAAGAAATCATCCTTCTTCATTAAGATTCACTCATTCTCCTCCACCAAGATCCACTCTGCCGAATTCCGATGAAGGTTGATCCAGTATGCACAAAGGTTTTTAAAGATCATGTGATATTTTTGCTAGGTAATCTACATATAACCTTTCTTTTTTTTATCAAAACATCTTATAACCTTTATCTATCCAAGTGAGTCAGAATAACATTCTAATCCCTACGAAAAACTGTAGTAATCTAATGTCATCTATAATGTCTTTAACAGTGTGATCAATATTGCAGTGTACGTAAATCAATTGATGCTATATAATCACATTACATTACTAAAACCTTTATTCCATCATGAACACAACTCATTCCAAAATCCTAGTAACTTTGCAATAGCTTATGACTCTGGATTAAGTTTGTAACAGAAACCAAAAATCCAAATTAAATGTCATCTTCTATTCTGACTACCCATCTGCAACCACTCGAACCACTACCTTTTTTTTTTTTGGATAAAGAAGAAAGCAATAAATGTACACTTCTGATCTCTTTCTTTTGCCATGGAAATGTACACTACTTGTCAACAATTAAACAAACAAACACCATCTAGAGGAACATATAGTGACTTGGAAAGCGTTTGAGCTTTACAATCTCTTTGTTGATATGTTTAAAATGAATCAACCAATTCCTTTGGAGCATATAGTGACTTTCAAGTATTTTGTTCCAATTTTCATGGCAATCATTGTTACCTTCCCCCAATTTCATGATATTTTAAACAAGCAATCATTTTTAAAGACATTAATCATTACAAGTTGAAATTAATTGAAATTGTCCCTAAGTTTAAGTGCTTTTGAATAATCACTATTCAAGAAATTTGTCTTTGGTTTTGTTCCATTCCCTTTTGAATTGCTTCCCCCGGTATCCCACACCCTTCAGGTGCAGACTAATCCGGAGTCGCCAGCCGGGATTCCCGTAAACGGGGTGATTGACTTCCCGGGGGTTCGAACTTGGCACCTTTGGGCTAAATGGCGGAATCCACACCTTGGGGATCCACTTCAAACCATCAAGCTACGCCCCTGGGTTCTGTTCCATTCCCTTTTAATAACAATAAGGTAAGCTCAAAATTATATTGATAATCTATCTTTTGAATATTAAGTCTCTGTTATGAAAAATATATAATATGGTGAATGTCCATTCAAATTCTTCCTAGGATTCTTTCTCCTTCTAAATGCCATTAACTTTGTAACATTTGTAACCTTTGTAACCCCACAATGAATTACATGTAAGGAGTTTCTAATACCATAAACTCCATCATAATTCTCTTTAAATTACATGAATGACTTGGGACCTATAAATAGAGGTCATGTACTAGGCATTTGGTACCATTGAATCACAAGTGCTTCTCCTCTCATATTTTCTCTCATATATTCTTTCTTGTTCTTGAGTTCTTTCTTCTCCATATATTTCTTATCTTCTTTATTTTATAACACGTTATCAGCACGATACTCTAACAATTTAGGTATACTTCTTTCATACTCTTATATATTATATTACTTATACACATATATTACTTATATATGTATATATAATATATATATATGTATATATTAGTTATATCTATATTATGCCATTTATTTATTATTATAATATTATATATATATATATAATACATATATATATAATATTGTCATTTTTTATAAGGAATATTGTCATTTAATATTATGCCATTTAATATTCACATTTATTTATTGTTATTATTTTTATTTTATATTATGCTTTTTATGTTTTTTTATATATATTATGTTTTATTATTTCTCTTTATTTTGTCAGTTTATATGATACATTTTGTTATTTATGTCTTTTTATTTTATATTTTGTCTTTTATTGCAAACATATTAATGCATACACACACGTGCACATTTATCATATTAATGCATACACACACATATATGCACACACATATATCATATTCTTACTTAACGTTGTTATTATACTGTTTATGATTACATTTGATTAATTTATGATAATGTTCATGTATATATTAATATGTTTTATATTGATTAGTTATTATGATTTTAATTAATTTATGTCATTGTTTTAGTTTATTCCATGACAAATCTTACCAAACTCGAGTTTAGTGCTCTTGACATTACCGGGAAAAATTACCTATCATGGGTGCTGGATGCTGAAATTCACTTAAATGTCAATGGTCTTGGAAATGCCATTTTAATTGGCAAAGAAGTGAGTGACCAAGATAAGGCCAAGGCCATGATTTTCCTTCGCCACCATCTTCATGAAGGGTTGAAAGCTGAATACTTAACGGTGAAAGATCCGTTAGAGTTGTGGAATAATTTGAAAGAGAGATATGAACATCAAAAAACGGTGATTTTACCAAAAGCTCGTTATGAGTGGATTCACCTTAGGCTACAAGATTTTAAGACTGTAAGTGAATATAATTCAGCAGTTTTTAAAATAAGTTCTCAATTGAAATTGTGTGGTGAAAAAATTACTGATGAGGACTTATTAGAGAAAACCTTCTCCACCTTTCATGCTTCAAATGTGCTCCTGCAGCAGCAATATCGTGAGAAAGGTTTTAAAAAATATTCATAATTGATCTCGTGTCTTCTTGTAGCTGAACAAAATAATGAATTATTGATGAAAAATCATGAAATTCGTCCCACCGGTTCTGCTCCATTCCCTGAAGTGAATGTGAGTGTACGCAATAATAACCATGATAATGGTCGAGGCCGTGGTCGAGGACGTGGCCGTGGACGTGGCCGTGGTAGGGGACGTGGAAATTATCGCAATCATGGTGGTGGAAATAACAATTTTAGTCTTAATGTCCACCAAAAGAAGAAAAATAATGAATGGCAGAGAAAGGACAAGAATGATCCTCCAAAAGTTAATGAAAATCAATGTTTTTGTTGTGGCATGAAGGGGCATTGGTCACGTACCTGTCGTACACCAGAACATCTAGCAAAACTTTATCAAGCCTCCATGAAAATGATTGCAAATAATGTGGAAACAAATTTGATTTTCCAAGAAGATGATGTTGAGGCACACAAAAATGACAATGTCAATGAGTTAAATTATATCAATGGTTTTGATGCCATGGTACATTTGGAGGTGGCTGACTTCTTTGAGAATCAAGATTAGACATGGTTTATTGGAAAACTAGTAATAATGTTTTAGTCATGCTTTTACTTATGTTTTATTTGATGTCATTTTCTCACTTATCATTTTCATGTAATAAAAGCAGTATTGCTTATTATGCTTATCATGTATGGAATTTGCTTTAATGAATTATTTTTCTTTTGTTTCTTTTATGAAGAATATGGACGTTTCTCATGTTTCCGTTGGACACAAGGATGAAGACATATGTCTCATAGATAGTGCAACAACACACACTATTATTAAAGATAGAAAATATTTTTCTCATATAAGAAATGGAAGAGCAAGTGTCAACACTATAGCAGGTAATACAAGAATAATTGAAGGCTCTGGAAGAGCAATTATAATATTACCCAAAGGGACACAATTTTTCATCAATGATGCATTATATTCTCCTAAGTCTCAAAGAAATTTATTGAGTTTTAAAGATATCCGCCAAAATGGATATCACGTTGAGACTATTAATGAGAAAAGTATTGAATATCTACATATTACAAATGTTAGAGATGGAGAGAAATGTGTCCTAGAAAAATTGCCTACATTATCTTCTGGTTTATACTATACAAGTATCAAATCAATTGAGTCAAATGCTATAGTAAGCCAGAAGCTTGCTGATAAAACAAAATTTATTGTTTGGCATGACCGGTTGGGCCATCCCGGATCAACTATGATGCGAAGAATTATCGAAAATTCACATGGGCATCCATTGAAGAATGAAAAGATTCTTCAATTTAAAGATCTTTCTTGTGCTGCTTGTTCTCAAGGTAAGCTCATAACAAGACCTTCTTTGACAAAGGTTGGAATTGAGTCCCCAAAATTTCTGGAACGTATTCAAGGGGACATATGTGGACCTATTCATCCACCATGTGGACCATTCAGATATTTTATGGTTTTAATAGATGCATCTACAAGATGGTCACATGTGTGTTTATTATCAACACGTAATTTAGCGTTTGCTAGATTACTTGCTCAAATAATTCGGTTAAGAGCACAATTTCCAGATCATGCAATTAAGGCAATTCGTCTTGATAATGCTAGTGAGTTTTCATCACAAAATTTCAATGATTATTGCATGGCAACTGGAATTACAATAGAAAAATCTGTTGCTCATGTCCACACTCAAAATGGTCTTGCAGAATCATTTATTAAACGCCTCCAATTGATAGTTAGACCAATGCTTTTGAGAACAAAACTTCCCATTTCTGCTTGGGGACATGCAATATTACATGCAGCAGCAATTATACGCATCAGACCAACAAGTTATCATAAATTTTCCCCATTACAATTGGCTTTTGGTCAGGAGCCAAACATTTCTCATCTTAGAATTTTTGGATGTGCAGTATTTGTGCCAATTGCTCCACCACAAAGAACAAAAATGGGACCTCAAAGAAGGATGTGAATATATGTTGGATATGAATCTCCTTCTATAATAAAGTATTTAGAACCATCAACTGGAGATTTATTTACGGCACGTTTTGACGATTGCCACTTTGATGAATCAATTTTTCCAACATTAGGGGGAAATGAAAAACAGCTGGAAAAAGAGATTACATGGAAAACATTATCATTATCTCATTTGGATCCTCGTACACAGCAATGTGAACTTGAAGTTCAGAAAATAATTCATTTGCAAAATATTGCTAATCAATTGCCAGATGCATTTACTGACCTAAAAAGAATTACCAAATCTCATATTCCAACTGAAAATGCTCCAATTAGAATTCATGTCCCTGAAGGACAATCAAAAGTTGCAAATGAAACTAAGCCATGCCTGAAGCGTGGTAGACCGGTTCAAAAGATAAAATTCCTAGAAAGAAAAAAGGAGCTCAAGATGGTCAAGTTGAGGAGGCTGATGTTCTAGGTGAAACCCAAGACATAATTAATCAAAAGACCCCAGAAGAGGTTCAGGTACCTAAAAATTATGAAGAGATCTCGATAAATTATGTCAAAACGGGACAAATATGGAACCGAGAAAATATAGTTGTCGACAACGCATTTTCATATAATGTTGCTGTGGAGATAATTGATCAAAGTGATGATCTTGAACCTAGATCAGTTGAAGAATGTAGACAGAGAATTGATTGGCCAAAATGGAAAGATGCAATTCAAGTAGAGTTAAATTCACTCTCAAAACGAGAAGTTTTTGGACCTATCGTTCAAATACCAAAAGGTGTAAAGCCCGTTAGATATAGATGGGTTTTTGTGCGAAAACGGAATGAGAAAAATGAGATTGTTAGATACAAAGCACGACTTGTTGCACAAGGTTTTTCCCAAAAACCTGGCATTGATTATGAAGAGACCTACTCTCCTGTGGTGGATGCAATCACTTTAAGATATCTTGTTAGTTTGGCTGTAAACAATAAACTTGATATGCATCTAATGGATGTTGTCACAGCCTATTTATATGGCTCTTTAGACACTGAGATTTATATGAAAATCCCTGAAGGATTTAAGTTGCCAGAAGCATATAAAAATTCTCGAGAAAATTATGCAATTCGCTTGCATAAATCCTTATATGGATTGAAACAATCTGGAAGAATGTGGTATAATCGTCTAAGTGAATACTTGTTGAAAGAAGGTTATAAAAATGATCCAATTTCCCCATGTGTGTTTATTAAAAGGAATGGATCAGAGTTTGTCATAATCGCTGTATATGTGGATGACTTGAATATAATTGGAACTCCTGAAGAGCTTCTCAAGGCAATTGATTGTTTGAAGAGAGAATTTGAAATGAAAGATCTTGGGAGAACAAAGTTTTGTCTTGGATTACAAATTGAGCACTTTACAAATGGAATTCTTCTTCATCAATCAACTTATATTGAGAAAATATTAAAGCGATTTTATATGGATAAAGCTTATCCATTGACAACTCCAATGATTGTAAGATCACTTGATACGGAAAAAGATCCCTTTCGTCCTAAAGGGGAAAAAGAAAAACTTCTAGGTCCAGAAGTACCATATCTTAGTGCTATTGGTGCACTGATGTATCTTGCAAACTCAACACGTCCTGATATTGCCTTTGCTGTAAATTTATTGGCAAGATTTAGTTCCTGTCCTACGAGAAGACATTGGAATGGAATCAAACATATATTTCGATATCTTCAAGGGACAAGTGATATGGGATTATTTTATTCTAACCAATCTATATCACAGCTGGTTGGTTATGCAGATGCAGGATTTTTATCAGATCCACATAATGGTAAATCACAAACAGGATATTTGTTTACTTGTGGAGGTACAGCTGTTTCATGGCGATCAACAAAACAGACATTGTCAGCTACATCATCAAATCATGCAGAAATAATAGCGGTTCACGAGGCAAGTCGAGAGTGTGTATGGTTAAGGTCAATGACTCAACATATTGAATCAATGTGTGTGTTGATTCTTGACCAAAAAGTTCCGACAATATTATATGAAGATAATACAGCATGCATAGCTCAGCTGAAAGGAGGATATATCAAAGGGGATAGAACAAAGCATATTTCTCCAAAATTCTTTTTCACTCATGATCTTGTAAAAGGTGGTGATATAGATGTTCAACAAATTCGCTCATGTGACAATCTTGCAGATATATTTACCAAGGCACTACCAACAAGAACATTTGAGAAAATAGTGTATAGCATTGGAATGCGTAGATTCAAGGAAATAAAATGATATTGTTATCAGGGGGAGAAATTGTCATGCTGCACTCTTTTTTCCTTAACCTAGGTTTTGTCCCAATGGGTTTTCCTGGTAAGGTTTTTAACGAGGCAACTTCAATAAACATTGTGTACTCTTTTTCCTTCACTAGGTTTTTTTTGTCCCAATGGGTTTTTCCTAGTAAGGTTTTAATGAGGCACAATCATGGACATTCAAGGGGGAGTGTTATGAAAAATATATAATATGGTGAATGTCCATTCAAATTCTTCCTAGGATTCTTTCTCCTTCTAAATGCCATTAACTTTGTAACATTTGTAACCTTTGTAACCCCATAATGAATTACATGTAAGGAGTTTCTAATGCCATAAACTCCATCATAATTCTCTTTAAATTACATGAATGACTTGGGACCTATAAATAGAGGTCATGTACTAGGCATTTGGTACCATTGAATCACAAGTGCTTCTCCTCTCATATTTTCTCTCATATATTCTTTCTTGTTCTTGAGTTCTTTAATTTCTTCTCCATATATTTCTTATCTTCTTTATTTTATAACAGTCTCATAATATTTGATATTATCTCTGCATCCTGCTTTGTCAGTCCTATGAGAATAGGCCCCATCAACATTAAATGCCACTTGTCTCGACTCTTCTCCGTTAAGATTGCACTCATTAACTCATTAATGACTTAAATTTGAGCTTGATTCATATGAATTTGAGATGCACTAAAACTAGAAAAGGCACTTTTTGCCTTTGGAATGAGTGCAAAAGCAAAACTTATTATATGTGTGGATTGATTGTTACTAATCATAGATTCCCTCCATATATTCCTTCTGATCCTTACCATAAGTCATCAATCTCTCAAATCGTACAAATCGATGAATGAAAGTTAATGGATTTTTACCCCCTATCTTTATCACTATGGCCACTACCTTTTTTGTCTCTTCATTAATTCTATCTTTATCTTTATGAGGGAAACAAAAGTGAAGTGGAGGAAAAGTAAATTCCATTAAAGAAATCGCTTTCTCTAATGAAGAGGGTATATTAGAAAATTTAATAAATGAGTTAGTTAATGGCATTTAGTGACTTATTTAAGTACCAGAGGTGAACTAGAGGGAGTAATAATATTGAGTGAATAGTACTCCCTCCGGTCCCTAATGTAAGAGTCCAAATTTTGAATGGTTTTGGTCCCTAATGTAAGAGCTCACCCCATATTCTCTCCTCATTTAATGCATTTTTTCCTATTTTACCCCTAACTCTCTTTCATATTTATTAATGTTTATGTATTTCTCTCTCTTAAAGTACTATA
The DNA here is from genome assembly GCA_029929735.1 of Mimosa pudica. NCBI lineage: Eukaryota > Viridiplantae > Streptophyta > Magnoliopsida > Fabales > Fabaceae > Mimosa > Mimosa pudica. The sequence continues at coordinate 14,469,902 of JAKELP010000029.1, read as the reverse complement.
TAAATATGAGCAATTTTGGAAAAGAAGCATTAACTCCAGACACCAAACTAACATTCACATGTTTTCTTAAGAAGCGTTTTTTTGACGGCTAGCTCTTACATTAGGGAGGGGAGTGGAGGGAGTAATAAATTATGGGAAAATGTCATTTAAATCCCTTCGAATATACAAAAGGACAATTCAGGAACTCAAACTTCCAAAAGGACCATGAAGGAACTAGGACCTAGTTGACATTTTAAAATTGTGTGAAAAGACAAAATTGCCCTAATCATAAAACAGAAATTACTAACCAGCCTATTGAAAATGGTGGGTGTAAGGGTGGTTAGTAATTTCTGTTTTATGATTAGGGCAATTTTGTCTTTTCACACAATTTTAAAATGTCAACTAGGTCCTAGTTCCTTCATGGTCCTTTTGGAAGTTTGAGTTCCTGAATTGTCCTTTTGTATATTCCCAGGGATTTAAATGGCATTTTCCCATAAATTATTGTGGCTCCCAATTCAAAATATTGATATTAGCATTTGAACCCATTTATGGAATTAATTTGAAATGAGGAGACATTTTAGAAATGAAAATAGTACTCGTAATAATCATCATCATCAATATATCCCTTGAAAGTTGAAACCTATCCTGTTTTATGTTCACACGTCCAACAGGTTACATTTGTGGGTTGAGAGTCCTCTTGCAGTGTATTTTCCCTTTGATATGCCCATGAGCGTTCACACCTATTTGACTCTAAACCTTCTTCATACTAAACTCCACACCCATCTGAGCACTTTTAATTTGGCTTCCCATGTACTCCACAATATCCTCACCTACTACCAACCCCATCATTCATTCCAAAGTTATCTCTTCTCTCTTCTCTCTTCTCCCTTCTCCATTTTTCGAATTCTCATCTCCTCCACCTGTATCTATCACCATTGTGAATCCCTTCTCCGTTGAACCAAGACCCATCTCGCAAATGAAGATGAGGAGGAACATCAAAGTGGGGCCCATATTCTCTCCATTTACTCTCCTTCTCCGACAGGCAAGCAAGTAGCAGAGGGCAAGAGACCCACCGTAGCAGCAGATTTCTATTGTGGAGTTTCACCACCGTCACCCGCCATAGCCCACCCTCTCCGCCATTCGCCGCCATCGATCAAATCCCAGATCCGCCACCATCTCCGTTGAAGTTAACCAGATTGGTAATCGAGCACTCATTTTCTGGATTTCGATCTCTCTGTTCCTCCTTTCAACGTTAACTTATCCTCTGTTGTTTTTGTGAACTAGGGTGATAAAAGAAGGCTCAGCTTAATGCTTGAGATATTTAAAGAAGAGGTAAGTTACACTTTCATCACTTTTTTGTCGACGTATGTTTTGAAACCTCAACTAAGTTCTATCTTAATATAATGTGAAAATTATTTCCTCAAACAATAATTTTTATTTGCTCTTTTACAGTTGAACCGTAAATTATGGGTAGGTGTACGAGAAATAGACCCTTGAAGGATTTCAGAATTCGTAGTTAGAGGTTAATCATGGTCAACCAAAGAGAGACCTCCATTGAGGAAGATGATCTTATTAGATTATTTTGGATAATGAGGGAGGGTTTTCTTACAAATATGGACTTGGGTATTGTCTGTGATTGCGAAAAAGGAGCCCACAATGCTTAATCATAATAGTAATTACAAAAATATCACAGGCATGTATACATTATGCTTTTCTTAAAAATGGGGACTCAAGCAAACAGACAGCTTTTCTTTTAATTGATGTATGGCATGCTTCGTAATTAGTTTATCTTTTCTACTAACTTAATCATACTTTATGGGTTACTTATATAGTGTACAAATGCATTAGTACATGAAATCGTTGGTGAAAAACTGGGTATTTGACTATACTGGGTATTTGAAGTTGTTCTTTGCATCTAATATGTGTATTACAAGTGATGATACTCTTTGCACCAAACTCAATGTCACCATTTCTGATTTTTAAGCAATTTTGGGTTTTGAACCTTGAAGATTCATAACTCAAGGATTGAATATGAAGGCATTCATATGAGACTGCACCATTGCTGTTGGTTGAAAGATATGCACTGAATGAGATGGGGAGAAGAATGTAAGTGAAAATGCATATATTTCAAAGTTGATGTAAAAAGATTGCCTTGAAGATATATCAGCATAATAGGAATTTACTATTTCCTCTTTATCCATTCTCCTATTGCTTTACTAATTTTTCAGTGCCCTTATAATCTTTTGACTTATTTGATCCCAAATGTCCTTGATATTGTTTGGGCAGATTGGAATAGTCCTTATCTGACCCTAGATCCAAAATGAAGCTGCTCAGGTTGAAGTTAAAAATGCTTAGAAATGCTTGAAGTTAAAAATAAAATTAAGCTCTTGGGTTGCCCCATTTAGTACTCTTTCATGAATTATTTTGGTACTCGAGTTTGATCTTCTGCTTCCCTGCTCTTGGACTTAACTTTATTATGAGTTTAAAAGGCATTATGAGTTTTAACCTTTTGCATGTTAAATGAAGAGGTTTTAAAGGCATTATTTTGGTACTCGATGACGGCGATTCCACTGAGTCTTCCTCATTCTTCTTTTAATTCCTCATGGCGAAATAAGTTCTTTGGACAGAGCTGGTAATCAATTTTTTTCGCATATTAGTAGTATATATTTTAAAACATGTGTGCTTTTGGTTATTTATGCAATTGTTCGGTATTTGCTCCTGATTTTTAGAAAGAACAAATTTGATTGGTCAATTTGCAAACTATCACCTTAGTAATATGGTTTGTTTTAGCAAACACATCCCTGGCACATTTCTCTCCCTTTTGTTAATCTGAATCTCACCTACTTTTTTCTTTGTATACAAGTGTTTGCCCAGTTTGGTTTCGATGTTAATTGACTTGAACATCTATTTTGTTAAACTGATTTTCCTTTGCACGCATCAGCAAAATTTATGTTGAATAAGACAAAAGTAACATTGAACTTTTGTGTTTTTATTATATTCTCCTCTAATTTCTGTGAATGGTGATGATTTCAATGTTTTTAAATACAAACTTTTGGCCTTCATTCTGATTGGACACTGTTAGTTCATTGTTTCTATTATATTTGCATATGAACGTTTCGTCAATTTTCTTGAAAATGATAGATTTTTTTTCATCAACTTCAAACCCAAGTGGAGATTTGGTTCTACTCCAACCTTCACCGTACTTTTCATTGCTCTTCCTCAAATATTTATGTTTGCGCATCAGAGGCAATTGATAGCCCAACCCACAAGTTTTATCAGCAGACTGATTTAAGATTTTATTCTTGGGTCATTTGCATTTCACTTTGGTGGCTCTTAAGGCGATATGCTCCCCTCTGCCATCTACTACTTTCTATTCTATCAAGCTTTGCTTTATAAGAATGAAACGTAGCTTCATTTTTTCTTTGCATTGTTTCATAATATATTTCAAAAGCAAGATGGGAAGACTGTAACTAATTATTGAAGTGATACCAGGAATATATATTTGACCGAATAATATGCGCACATGTGTATTTAAATAGTTGCACATAGTTGATATGTTTTGCTGATGGATTCTGTAATTTTTGAAATAATGTACTTATAAAGTTTGTCTTTTGACCAATCAGCTGTCGCGTAAGATTTGTTCTTGGTGATCTGATTTGAGCTACTAAGTTTGCTTTGGGGGCATATGTCATGCTTAATGCCAAAATATATTGATGACACTGAAGATTTTATCAATATAAAATTGGTAAGCCATGACAAGTTTTACTCTAGCATTCCGTTGTCCAATCATTTTTTAATATAAACTATTTACAAAAGAGAGCTCACACTCTAAATATACGACAGAGGAATATTTAGAACCATTTAGTACAATTTGAGTTGCTTCTAACAGTAGCTATGTTGCTGGCTACAGTGTGTACTGCTGTGACAGCAGTTTTTGGAATGAACTTTGAAACTACAGTATCGGTTTGACTTCTTGGATACAGTATTGAAGGCACGCACCCACAGGTAAAGTTTTTGAAACCAAGATGGGATGATTGTAACTAATTCATTAATTCTTGCATTTCAGTGTATTTGGTCGTTTCCCCCTATGATTCCATCTTCATTTGAGTTCTATATGATTCACCCAATTCTATAGGCTTATGATGAGATTGACACTTAATATGTGATGTTGGAAACCCTTAATAAGTTTAACGTACATTCTAATCTTTGATTGCCAGTTTATGTTATTTAGTTCATGTCATTCCTGATGAATGCCCTATGAATTTCAGGTTGTTGGTTTATGAGTATGTTAACAATGACAATTTAGAACAATGGCTACATGGAGGGATGCAAAGCATGGGTATCTTACCTGGGAAGCTCAGATAAAAATTCTCCTTATGCCGCTAATGGGTTTGTTCATTTGTTCTGTATCTAACTCACCACATTCCATGTTTAACTTTCTTAATTTCACTAATTTGTAATTGCATGTTGTAGGATGGCATACTTTCATGAGCCTATCTATCCAAAGGTTCCATTGCGGTATTTGTAACCAATGAATTAATAGTGTGCTTTAATTTGTCAATTTATAAGTCACATAGAACAAGCCATGAATTAATAAGCCATGAATTAATATTGTGTATTGTTAATTTATGTATTAGTTTTTGGGAGATAGTGGCTTTTGGTTGTTCTGTTCAGTGTGGGACTGAGATTGCCCCAAATGATCAACATTTGTTTGGCATTGGAGCACATTCTGTGACTTTTTTATTGTTGTTACCAATGAATTTCTTTTTTTTTTGATACATTGTTGTTACCAATGAATTTCTTATTGCAGCATATGGAATATAATTCAAATCAAATGGAATAATAAACATCCAACTTCCTTGGTTAATTGGTTGATATCAATACTACTTGGTTAATATCAGTAGTAAGTACTAAGTATTAGTAATTAATCACTATCAGTTGTAAATAATATCAATATTAAAAATATAAGTATCACCGTTAAATGACAGTATCTACTGCTAATGAAATCTTACAATAATTCACTTCTTGAAAGTCTAGCATGAAATAAAAGCTATCAATAAGGTTAACGCTTGCAAGTCGCACAGGACAAATCATTGGAGTTTGAATAGGGCTGTTTGGTTTGATGGAAAGTGGACAATGGAAGTGGAAATGAGTGTAAGGGGATAAAAATGGAAAGTAGAGGTAAATTAGATAATGATGAGATATAAAGTTTGTGGAACCCAGCAAAAGCGTGAGATGGAGAGAAAAAATTTGGTATGAAAGTGTAAGAGAGAAAATGAAGGTGAAGTGAGAGAATGAAAGTGTAAGAATGAGGGGTTCATGAAATGTTAGGGTTTATATAGGGTAATTAGCATTGGGATTAACTACAAATGAAATGCTAATTAACCCTAAATGAAATGCAAATGTGTGGTTTAGAGAGGGTTTGGTCGAAATGGAGTTTTGTACACAGGCCAGTTTGATTCTTCATCAAGTTAAAATACTTTATATAATCTAAATTTAAATCATTTGAAAAGTTCAACTACATGATAAATTTATTTCAAGTTATTTTTCATGTGGGGAGGTGTCTAGGGGAAATTTGGATGTTTGGGGCTAGGGGTTCGAATGGGGAGGTAAGGATGAGGTTTGTCTCTTCTATCATTTTTATACGCTTATAATATTTAGCATTTTGTAATGATAGATTCTACTAATTTGAAGAGGTGGATTAAAAGTTTGTGGTTACATTGTTAGAAGAGTGTTACATAATAGTATTTTACCTTTCAAAAATTGTAGTATTGGGATTTTAGAGAGTTGTGGTCACATTATTACAAGAGTTTTATATAATAGCAAAAATGGAATATGGGAAATGAGTAAAAACTTAGAGAAAATAAATATTAATAATTTGTGTTTAGTTTTCCTAAGATAAATTTTAATTTTAGTTCTTAGTAAAAGAACAATTTAACTTTTTTGGATATGTTCAAAAAAGTTAAATTGTTGGGGGTTGGGAATTTTATTCTTATCCAAGTTAAAAATAATATATATAATCTAAATTTACTTTAATATATATTTTTTATAATGAAGAAATCAACAAATGTTGGCATCAGCTTTTAATAAAAAGGAAAATATTTATAGCAATCCCTTTGTATTTATCTTGACAAGTCAATCAATCACAACTATCCATTAAGTCTAACTTTATACCATAGTGATATAATTAAAAAACTTAGAGAAAATAAATGTTAATAATTTGTGCTTAGTTGTCCTAAAATAAATTATCATTCTAATTATTCTTAGTAAAAGAACGATTTAACTTTTTTTTTGGATATATTCAAAAAACTAAAACAAATTACACTACAAATTTTATGTTTCTTTGTATACAAACTAACTTGATTTATGAATAGGTATAGTATAACATAATAAAATGTTACACAATAATTAAGTAATCTCTCTTCTCTAAGCATCTCAAATATACTAAAAGTGTGTGGACATCCATTTTCATATATGACACGAACTAATGTATCTATAAGTTAAAATGTAAAACAACTAAATGCTAAATACCCGCGCAACGCGCGGGGTCCATTCTAGTTAAACATGAAATGGGGAAAATTTAAAAAAAAGGGATGAATGTGAAAGTCAGCTGATGTGAGGTGCTCTGAAGTGAGAAGACATAAAAGAAAAGAAAAGCGAAGTAGGTGAAGTGGAGGTGGAGGTGGAGGTGGAGGTGGAGGGAGCGGTGTTGGTTGGATCGAAGATGAAGAAGAGGCATATGCATATGCATATGCGTGTGGTGGCGTTTGTTTTTGTTTTGATCCATTCTTTACAGCCTCAGGCTGAGGCTGAGGCTGAGGTGTTGGAATTGGACGATTCCAACTTCGAAAACACCATATCCACCTTCGATCTCGTCTTCGTTGACTTCTACGCTCCCTGGTGCGCTCACTGCAACCGCCTCTCTCCCGAGGTACATTCCAATCAAACAAACTTTCCCTTTTTACCTTTCAACACATTCTCCCAATTCAATTCAATTCAATTCAATTCAAATGCTCTTATTTTGTTTCATTCTTCCTTCTTCATGAATTGCGCTTGCAGCTAGATGAGGCTGCCCCTCTGCTTGCTGCCTTCAACCAACCCATCCTCATTGCAAAACTAAATGCAGACAAATTTCCCAGCCTTGCCCACAAATATGACGTTCAGTATGTTCTTCCCTCCTCATTTACATTGTCTTTCTTCATTCAATTGATGAGATGATCATTATTTAGTCCAACTCTATATGTACGACTTGTTGCCCTTCTGGTTTCATTAGCCTCACTTGATATCACTAGGCTACACTAATTTAAGAGTGACAGCACAGTGCCCTCATGCATCCTTAAAGTGTTTATTGATTGTATCAATGCTTTTTAGTGGGAATGGACTTGTCATACAATTTTTTTCTGTCATGTAGAGCATATCCTACCCTTATGCTGTTCACTAATGGTGTCCCCGCGGAATATCATGGCCCGAGGAAAGCAGATTTACTTGTTCGTTACCTCAGCAAGTTTGCTGCTTCTCATGTTTCCATCCTTCATTCCGATTCTGCTATCCATGACTTTCTTGAAGCGGCTGGCAACTTTTTCCCCATATATATTGCCTTTGGCTTCAACAATTCCATGTTTGACAAGCTAGCCCTAAAATATAAGAACAACGCTTGGTTTTCTGTAGCAAAGGATTTTTCAGAGGATGCTATGGTATTGTATGATTTTGATAAGGTTCCTGCTTTGGTTTCTATCAACCCAACTTACAATGAGCGCAGCACCTTTTATGGTCCATTTGAAGGTTGGTTTGCTCTTAAATGATCACACATGGGTTGCACTTATCTTATTCTCCCCCTTTTTCTAAATATAAGAGCTAGTTGTCTTTTTTGTAAAATTCTAAGAAAGCGAAATGAAGTACGTGATCATAACATATTTTGTATATTATTAGATCATATGATAGCTTATAAGTTAAATAAAAAAAATTTAGGGAACATTTTCTAATTTCCTTATTTAGCCTTCTTATGATTCTCCAAAAAAATCAATCATCTCTTATATTTAGGAATGGAGGGAGTACAGGCTAAGACTGTGTAAATATCTTTTCCCTGTACTTATCTCCTCTTGTACAAATCTCTTGCCATTTGTTTTCCTTGGTTTTAACATTTCCTTGAACTTATACCAGCATCTGCTATTTTGATGATGACATGATGGTTACTTCATTCTTATTCTAATTTTAGAGAAGGTATTTTTAGGCTTCAACTGCTGATGTGGGAGATGCCTATTTGTGAACATATTTGATGGGTGGGGAACGGTTGGTCGGTTCTTGTCTTTGCAGCTTTTAGGGTATAGGCAGGATTTCATGGTTTCCCTTACTCTTTCTAGTCATGGTATCTTGGGGGTAGAACCAACTTGTTTATTATCAGATAGCATGACTAGCATATGAATCATAACTGAAGCTGGAATGGTGTAATTAGTTGGTCTAAACCTTTGTTTCATATATTCATGAGGTAGGTTATGAACTTTTGATACATCTGTCATGGACCATTTTTCTTCCAAGCATAATCTGAGTTTAATGTCTCTAATACATCGACACACACACACACAAACATACAAAATTGTGTCTATGGATTCTGCCATCACATCATAATGTTATATTAATCATTTTTAACTGCCATCTATGCTTCAACTTGGTTGCATTGTGACATGGTTTTTTATTTGTCATGTTCTCATTTTAAATGGCAGAGGAATTTTTGGAGGATTTTGTAAAACAAAATCTCATCCCTTTGGCTGTTCCTGTATCACATGACACACTGAAGTTGATGAGTGATGATGGGAGAAAAATTGCTCTGACAATTGTGGAGGATGAAAATGAAGAAAAAACAAAGGAGCTGATTAAGTTATTGAAGGCTGCTGCATCTGCAAACCGTGATTTGATATTTAGTTATGTTGGGATTGTACAGTTGGAAGAATTTGCAGAAAAATTTGACATCAGTACTGAATTACCAAAGATGGTCATTTGGGATGGAAGTGATGATTACTTTATTGTAAGTCTTCGCATTCTACCTTTAGAAGGGTTTATTTTAATTATTGCTCTCTAAATGATTTTTGATTTCCGTTCTACATAATTTTCATAGTCTCAAGTTTGCATTGTCAATTTCTTATCAATTAGCATATACTCCTTCCGTCCCTATATATGAGGTCCGAATAACTGAATTGCGGTATTCTAGAGAAACAGTTAAAATTAGTTGCAAGTTACAAATGTGTTACCAATGTTCTCTTTATTTCAAAAGTGCCCTCATTCATGAATGGGTGAATGAGAAAGTTATAATGATTAAGAGTGATAGAATAGAATGTATGAAATAAATTGAGGATGGAATGGTGAAAAATGCATTTATCAATGAGATAAATACAATTTGGACCTTTTAAAGAGAGACAATCCAATCCAAACTTTGGGACCTTAAATATTGGGATGGAAGGAGTTTTGTTATGATTATATTTGGGATGGGTCGTGGAGAAAAGAAATTTAGATTAGTTATGAATAGATACACACAGGTGGTAGGCCAACATTTTCAAAGGCTCCAGTTAGACTTGAGATATCCTAGTATGAGTAATTTGACAATTATTATTCAAGTTTCATGATATTTATGTGTTTAATGGTAATCAAGTTTCACAATAATGGGGTAAATGAATTTTTAAATTACTTGATGCAAGTTGTTGGCTTTCAACCTCCTTGCTCTTTTTAATGGGAATATGTAAAGGAAATTTGAAGGTCAACAATGTCTATTTCACCTTTTATGGTCTGATGCTTCTATCACATAGTCCCTTTCAATATTTGACAATTCTTTAATTTTGCCTCAAAGATAAATTGGAGTTTGGGCTAAAATGCGCTTGTATGTGTTGCACAAGTCATTCTTCCCAGTGAAACTTGTAAATGTCATGTTTTATTAATGAATGTGTAGAGGACAGTCAACTTCCATCCTAGTGGTTGTACTACTTAAACTTACCTTATTATAAACCAACAATATAACTAAAATTATATGGTTGATACTTTCTTTTTTCGTTCAAATTTCCATTGTGAATTATGTTCTTTTAAATAATGATTTTCAGGTTGTTGGTTCTGAAAGCATAAATGGAGAGGATCAAGCAACCCAAATAACTAAACTAATGGAAGGATACAGGGAAGGCAAAACATTGCAGAAGAGAATTAGTGGCCCATCGCTGCTGAAGGCAATGCATAGATCTTTTGACATCAGAATGGTTTACATTTTTGTGTTTGTGGTGGCAGTTATGATGCTTATTCAGACCTTATACAAAGGAGACAACGACTATGAGAGAGCACCGAATCAAGACCAGGGTGATAATGCTAGAAGCTCTGTGTTTGAGGGTCAGAGCAAAGAGTATAAACCAGGAGACAAGCAAGATTAAATTAATACGTGTTGGCATCTTAGTTAAAACTGAGCAGGGACATTTTGCATTGTAGCCGCTGGCCTTGGAATCAACATGCCCATTGTGGAGGGAGCCTAATTATTATGTAGAGGTATTGCGATTCCTTATGGGACAGTGTCAAAGCTCTCTACATTTTGATGTGCGCACTTCCATTAGTTTCTTCATAGCGTTAATATGGCTTTTACTTGTACAATATTGTGATGTCTTAAGACAGTTCTTTCTTTTAAAGCTGACATACAAGACCTTGAAAATAGTTATAAGACCCTGAAATGCATATCTCAAGTTTCAGCGACCATAAGATCATGCAGCAGTCATTCAGACATAAATTTCTTTGGAAACATCTATTGATTGCACTATATGTTTCTATAATGTTATCATTCTCCGGTACTTCATAATCCTTCTTAGTTTTATTTGATGTAGGTGCTCTTTTATTCCTTTAACTCCATTCATTATATTCTTATTTCTCTAGTGGAAGGTAGTCACGATTATTTTTGTTGCATGGCCTTTTTTCCTTGAAAAATATCGGGCAGTCCTTGTGTTTTTTTAAATCACGACTCTTTTTATGACCATATAGTATAAATGATGCTTTCTGCTGTGCTGACTTTTACTTCTATGACTTCCAAATGGGGAGAATGTTAGTTTTTTTGTGTAATACCTGCATAATCCTGTAACATTATTTTTTTTACAGCAACCTTGTGACAATATTGTCCAGGCAGAATATTTATTAATTTTTTTCCTATTTTCCGTAGAAATGTATTGTAATTGTAAGTATGTAAATTGACAATACTGATACCTAATTAGTAATTAGTGATTATTAAAAGCTTACAAATGAAAATTTGGCGACCTAGATTCTTCAAAATTTAATTTTTTGTTCTAGTTATGTAGGTATTTTTGAGGAATGACTCTGATGGCGGGAAGCTTAAATGTTACTACCTCTGGTCCTAAATATAAGACCTAATTGACTTTTTTTGGAGAGGTTAAGGTTGCGAAATAGGCTATTGAATCATGACATATTTGATATATTTTTAAATTATTCATTAGTTTATAAGTAAAATAAACTAATCTAAGGAAAAAAATTAGGTAAATCAATTTATAATTAACTTATTTTGCTTTTTTATAGGATTTTCTAAAAAGTCAATTAGGTCTTATATTTAGGACCGGATGGAGTATCATTTTTCTTCTCTCTGCCGCTATCACGTTATATAGCAGAAGCCAATATATTTTTGAATGAGAGGGATAATACATAATTAATACTATCTCTGTTCCTAAAGATAAGACTATTTCCCCTAATTTGATTAGATTAAGGATATTGGTTAAATTTATTATTAACACATGCTATTACCGATTTTCATCCTAACTATATATTTTTATCCATATTCACCCTCTCTTACTTAATATTATAGATAAAAAATGTTTAGGGTTAATTTGGGAAAAAGTTGGGAAAAAATTGAAAATGATCTTATATTTAGAAACGGAGGAAGTATCTTTTTGACTTCATTTTTATGTACTATTGCTCCCAAAGCTGAACATTATGAAGAACTGGGGATTTAGTATGTGCATATTATATGATGGTTTATTGTGTTTTTGTTTGTTTGAGTTCATCACAGAATTTCTAATTCACACATTTCACTAGTTTTGAGTGACAGGAAAAATGCAGGTGTTATGAATATAACTGCAGTGTTTTAACAAAAGCTTCTTGCGAATGACTAAAGAGACGTGCTAGATTATTTGGATTTGAAGTTTGGATTAGTGTTAAATCTTGATTTCTCAGCAATATGCTCTATTGTATTGAGTTTCAAATGGGAAAATGACAAAAATACTTTAAAATTTCAAAATCCTAGATAGGTGATTTCCAACTGTTAATATCTCTACTAAACTTTTCAATGTATATATACTCAATTGGTTAGCATAATCCGCTATAGATGATTCAAAGTTCAGATGAGGAGTAGTAGTATATTTTGGTGATTTGGTCAAAAAATAAGGAGTGGTTATATGTTTACTTTCGCTGGAATCTATTTTAACTTTTCATAGAAACCTGTCACTTAGATGCAACCAATATTATTTACGGGTATATACTGAAAAGGCATCAAAAATACGGGGTAGGTGGAGGAAGGAACATTAAGCATGACTGTTAGTACCAGTACTAATTTTTAAATCATGTGTTAAATGCTACATTTATTAGTAGAATAGTTTTCACAAACATCAATTCCATACCTTAAAGTAAAATAAATTTGTTGACTATGACATATTTAAGTATTTTTTTTTGATACCAATGACATATTTAAGTATTTGTATAGACCATTTCTATCTTTTCGCCCCGGCCTGGCCCGGAAATAAAACTAAGCAAAGAATAATAAGATCAGGAATATAACATTGAAACTCCAAAATAAAATTAAGGCGGAATTATAGCTTTAGGTTTTTTACTTTTATTTAAACAAAGTTTTGATTCAGTCATTTAATTTTATAATTGATATTTTCAGTTATCTAACATTCATAATATAAAATTCAAATGACTATTTCTTACTTTTGATGATGTTAGCATTTTTTAAACAAATCTAATTTGTATCATTGTTGGAAGACTGAAGTAACATAATTTAGGAGTATAAGTAGTAAGATTTTGTGTAAATCAACAATATAGAAGATGATGAGCTTTATGTTTTCTAAAAAATCCTTCAAAGTTCAAAGCATCAAAGTTACACAACTCTTTCTCCTAAAATGGATTCTCTGCTATGCCTTCTCTTCCAGGTGTTATCACTTTTTCTCTTTTTAATTTATTATATGTGTGTGAGAGTGTGTGTTAAAAATGTTGGCAATATATATATAAATTAAAGTTAAAATTCTTGTCATATGGAGAGCCGTGATCAAAATCAGCTATATGATTTATATATAGAGCCGATAAACAAGTTAAAAGTCTACACCATCTTTTTCATAGGGCACGTAATTATATTAGAATATATTGATAGACCTAATCTATAATATTTAGGAACCGGAGGGAGTAACATGCCATATCTCGAACTCGCGTCCCCATGCAATATCTCAAGAGAACATGCCACAAAGCCACGAGTGAGAATGGCTTAATAGACCTAATCTGGAGTAATATAATTATCTCAAATATGTGTATCACATTAAAAAAATCAAATTTATTCGATCGAAACACCTTTAACTAAGGCAAACGTATATGTCGATGCAAACCATTGCCATTAGTACAGCTAAAAACCATCAAAATGGGGGGAAACTATAAATACTACTAAATGACGACCGCTTGATTAGCTAGATTAATAATATAGCGCAGCCCCCTGCACCACTTATTTTCTGTTTTGACAAAGCCATTACAAATTAAAATTGTTTTCAAATTAAAATGGAGACAAAATATATGCTCTTCTCGATGTCCTGCAGGGTAGGTTGGGACGAAATTACGGAGAGTTGATTTATTTCTATTGGAATAATTTTCGAATTAAGACTTCAATTTGAACACAGCTTTGAATAAAAAAAATATATCTTACACTACCTAGTAATTAATATAAATAATTTCATAGAATATTTCTTTTAATACTTGAGAAATATTTTTATTACTATCTTGGTTTCAATATTTCAAATTTCGCGCGCGCGCACACACACAATTCTAGTCCTGATTTCTAAACCAAATTGGTGACAACAATCATTTAAATATAAGTAGTTTTATACAACCACATTAGCATGAAAATAAGCCTTCTGCCCACTGCCAAGTGATCCATAAAATATATGTAACAGATACCAGTCAACGCAGCTATACATGTAAATGACTAGATATTATATGATGTTTAATTTAAACAATCGCTTATGATAATAAACTATAAAGAAGCCAAAGGAATCTAAATAAAAAAAAATGATGTAGGTAATGCGATATTGTTTACACAGATCTACGGACCCATTCACCATAAGTGAGTCCCAGTATTGTCTAAACCAATTATGATATATAGTTGGATGCTTCCTATGCATTCACTATTGCACGGCCCTATATATGCGTATTTATTAACTATTATTATTATTATCATTATTATAAATCAAAATGGAATATTGACCTTAATAATTGACATGAATTTTAAAGAAATACATGCAGTTGAACTGGAATCTCATTATAGGCATTAACCATCCATGATCCTTTCATCGGTTTGCAAATTTCTCAAACGAATTATTTTATTATATAATTTATAAGCAGTAAATTGTTGCAGAACAGGGTCATCCCCATTTCGTACAAGGTCTAGAAAGGACGTAACAAAACCAACTAATAAGAACATAACGTCAACAATAATTAACAACATATCACGCTCTCAAAGAAATAGACCATATCCTTCGTCAAACCCCACTTAGAATTTAGAACTGATATTAATTTAAAAGTAGTGCTTGGAAATTTTACTGGTTATAAAAATATCTATCCATTATTCGAGAGTCGATATTTTTAGTCATTAAACCCCTCATTTACTTTCAATGTAATAAAATACGGTCCTTCTATATATATGACCAATAAATTTTTCGAAGTAGATACCTATATATAATTAATCTTTACATTAATAAGAAATCACATTCACCTACGACTGACTGAACATACATACACGTACCAAAGTCAAAAAATGAATATTTTTGCACTCTTTCCACAGTGGTCCAGCGCACGATAACAACCCACACAACCACATGCAGTAATGTAAATTTCACTCAAAATATGACAGCCCACATGAAATTCAGAACAACCGCGTATATTGTATATTCGACATTACATGTCGTCGGATAATGCCAAAACAATTATTTTTTGTTTAGTATTTTAATGAAAAAAGAAATGAACACACTTGCGCAAGTAATTGTTGTCTCTACTTCCTAGCTTTATGTATTGACATATTTCAATAAATCAGGCTTCCAAGGCAATAAACTTGCCTTCACGAATATGAGAATCTAAAAAATAGAAAAAAAACAAAGTAGGAAAGACGAAATACCTCTACACATTTTGAATGCCGACAAGAACACCAGCGCATTTGAGGTAGCTTAGGAATCTCCGAGATCAGAAATGTTATAGAAATCGATCGGTGGCTATTTCGAGTCCATTATTATTTATTTGTTCTACAGAAAGCCCCACCAACTACACTCGCGGAAAAAAAAAAATCACACACACAGAGAGAGTGTATACGACAGTGGGATCAGAAAACACATGTAATAAATTTATACATATGAAAAGAGCTGATTGTCTGTTTATGGGGTAATGAATGGGTAAAATGTAGGTTGGTGTTTGTTGAATGAATTATGTGGTGACTCAGCTTGTTCTTCTGGAGGTTGGAAGACGAACCATAGATCGAGACACAGCGCATGTTCTCTTGCAGGAGGCAAAGACATTTACCAACTGAAAACGATCGCTCACACTCCTCGAAACCTTACCCGCCACATTATTAGAATTCCATGGACTAGTATTACCGTCACCACCAGCTGTAGGAGTAGTAGAAGGAGCTTGGTGGTTATTTTTTGACTTGGAGCATTCAATAAAAGCAGCAAAGAAAGGATCCCTTTGATGATGATGATGATGATGATGGAAAGTAGCTTGAACGAAGTTCTTCTTGCGAGAAGCAGTGCTGCTCCGAATGGTGGCGGTGGTTGTGGGAGGAGGCAGTGGTAAGAGTTTGTGGGAGGGTGCCTTCATATTCATATTCATATTCATATTGTTGTTGGTGTTAACGTTGGTGGGGTTCTTGGGGATTCCTGGGAAATGTTCCCAAGAGAAAGGTATTCGTGAGATGAAACGGAGAGGGGTTGCTGGGCCCACAAAAGAGTAGTCATCAACGGAGGAGCAGCAAGAGGATGATGTGGAGGTGGTGGTGGAGGTGGAGGATGATGGCTTTCTTGTTGAAGGAGTAGGAGCATCCATTATTGGAGATTTGGGAAGAGAGAGAGTCAGAGATTTGTTTCATTTACATGCTTCCCCTAAGCGATTGCCTTTTTCAGTCTTTCTTTTCTCTCTTGCCATTCTTCGCTCTATCAACATAGTATATATGTGATATGCCTCGTTAATTAATCAACCAATAGAGTGTAGACAGAGTGAATTTTTTTATCTATATTTTCACGTATCCATGTCAAATAGATCCAAACTTTCATAACAAACACAGATTATACAAATTAAAGAAGCGTTAAATTTAAGCTATACCCGACATTGGTAAAAAAAAAAACTTGAGCTACCCTACTTTTATTTTTCTTTTCCTCCATCTCTTGGTTCCGTATGTTAACTTCAAATAAATATATGTGCCCGATATATTTTTTATGTCACTCATATAATTTTAGCATCTTCATTTTTAAATGGTTCGATAACTCCACCACTTGACTATTTTTGTAAGTCACGTACAATCATCATCTACAAAAATAAAAGAGACTTAAAATATATCAATTTTCACATTTACCTATTTTTTATTATTACAATAAACCGGGAAGAAGTTACATATGATTAATCAGTAACTCACAAAGTGGCAGGGGATGAGATAATTAGACAAAGATGGGATATAAAAATAAGAGTAATATACACGGACCTCCCTTTTATTTTGTATTTTTTTTTGTTAAACATCGTCTGGTAATCTAGCACTTATTGGCAAGCGACTAATCCAGACTTGAGGGTAACGGTGTTGCCCACATAATAAGAACGTTTCCCGAGATTCGAACACATCCTTATTACGGGGTAGCTAGCCCACTTACCAGCTCAATCAACTACCTATTGGTTTTTATTTTGTATTTATTACATAGACATCTCTTCTATTATATATGTATGTATGTATGCATGCATGCATGCATGTATTTATTAGTGCAATCTGTCAACATAGTTAAGAATATTCCAAAAATATTATACATATTAAAGATTTCAAAAATTATGTGTGTGCATTTGAAAAGGATATGAGATGATTATTTTATTTTATAAATAATATTTTCTAAAAAGTATAAATGTTTTAATAATTATTACTCCTTCTGTACATAAATATAAAAGCTAGTTGGCTTTTTTTTAGAGAAATTAACTAAGAAAAATGAACCAGATAATCATAATATTTTGTATGTTATTAGATCATATGTTTTCTTATAAGTCAAATAAACTAGTTCAAAGAAACAATTCAAGAAAATCAATTTTTAAGTGATAATCTATTTACCTTACTTAAGATTTTAGAAAAATCAACTAGCTCTTATATTTAAAAATAAAGAAAGTATGTTAAAATGTGTGTTGGTCCACACAAAGTTTAAAAGTCAAATTTGATGATCAACTAGCAGTTTGGCGGGTGATACTCTCAGTATCGTTTTCTCCTTTTCTTCTCAGAATCCCCTCTTGGGGTATTATTTTAGCCATTGGGATTCATGTAAGAGCTCATAATTTATCACTTGTACCATTAAAAATAAAACAAAAATGTATTATAATATAAAAAAATTAGCATAAAAAATTTCAACTATCTAGACCTATTTCACTTCAATATAAGGATCTATAAGAGATATAGACTTGTCCAGTTAACTGTAAAATAATTTTACAGTTATTTTACAGTTAACTGGACAAGTCTGTATCTCTTATAGATCCTTATATTGAAGTGAAATAGGTCTAGATAGTTGAAATTTTTTATCACAAAAAGTGTTCACAAATAAAAAGAATTAAAAGTTCTTGATTTATTTTATATTATAATACATTTCTTTAATTTTTAATGGTACAAGTAGCAAATTATGAGCTCTTAGATGAATCTCAATGGGTAAATAATACCCCAAGAGGGGATACTGAGAAGAAAAGGAGAAAACGGATACTGAGAGTATCCGAATCCGCAGTTTGGCTGGATGAAAATGAAATTTTAAAAATAGAATGACGTTTGTATAACAAATATTTAAATTTTGACACAGGCTTGTGTCAGTATTCAAAATAGATGGGAGGTTTCTATAATTAAGGCAAAATAGACAAATGAGAAGTGAATTTATTTTACTCTAAAAATAAAGACTGCGGTGAAACCATGCTCTGAGTATCTACAGTTCTACATACACAATACAACAATTAAGGGCCTGGACCTGGAGAATTCATGGCATTGGCAATATTATTGCAATCAATGCTGGCTACATATATATCAAAACAGCTTCAAATCAAAATTTATTAATGAGTACATGCTTTCTTGATCAATACACATCACAGCATAAATGCGCTATTCCTTTTATTCTCTCTTTTTCGTTGACAATAATTGCGCTATTTCTTGTTAAATACACATCACTATATAAACGCGCAACTCATGCAGCCATTTGTTCCTTTTCAGCATTGATTTGCTCCTCTTTAATGTTTTAAGATTGTCTTTGTTTTTTTCTAAAACTTAATAATTATATTTACAACATATAGATATATCTTTCTAAATTATAATTTTTTTATTTTAGCCCTTAATTATTATTAAATTCCAATATTAATTTGGTAATTTTTTAGTTTAACAATGTATATATGATTATGTAAAAGACTATGTCTATATATAACTAAAAATAATAACACCATCAAAATTTTTCTAGAAACTATGCAATGAACTAACTTAAAATTGTCTAATCCATAAACGTGCCTTCAAACAGTTATCGAGAATTCTAGAGCAAGCTAGGCATCTAAGCACATACACCAACCTGTTGAATACTAGGAATTAATTATAAGGAGTAAGATTCTGTTTTAAGTCCAAATTCAATTTTTTCCGAAACATTTCTTCTTATTTGTAATTTTATATAAATAATGAGTAAACCTTAAGTACAAGTAAAATTATTAAGAACTTGAATTATCAAGTTTCTCGTTGAATGGTGGACTTCTATATTACATTATGAGTTCACTTTCTTACTTCAACGACACGTGTTAATGCCAGTTCATCTTTTTAAAAAAATAAGATGCATCAAGTTTTTTGACCCTTGACATATAAATTAAGCACATCTTATCCTACCTTTTTTTTTTGCCGGGATTCTCCTACCTTTTATTACTATTACTTTTACTCTGTTTTCCCTTTGAATATCTCAAAATGAACAGGTGTACGTGACTCATAATAAATATCATATCCTTATAATTCAAGTAATTCATATATCCTTATAAATCATCAAGTAAATTTATATAAAAAATGCGTAGAAAGTTATAACACAAACTTATGTCTTTTGAGTTGCTAGAAACACGTGTAAAAGGAAACTTCATTATATGAAAATGTATGTAGGAATTTATATATGAGAGTCACATCTCTTTATATGAAGAGGTGGTAGCAAGTTATAATTATAGAAGTCATATATCTTTAATACACCATGACACACATAAAATGTACCTATTTATATGGTTCATGAACCATCATATGTCTAACTTGAATTTGTTCATGATCATGACTTTTTATTGAAAAGATGTTTGTTGAAGAGACACATTTTCAAGACACCACTTCATGATCAATAAATATCATCACAACACGGCCCCTGTTAGAGACATATAACATACAACACAACATAATTAACAACATACTCAATGCATTTCTCTTTGAGCACAAATGCAGATAAATTAAAGTCATATTATTGTTAATTAAGGCCATTGTTGTTTTGACTTAGTGTTGAGACTACAATCCACACTCAATGATCTTCGTTGCTTCCTACAAAAAATTATCCCTTTAATCTAACTTACACCATATAATGTGGTGGCAAATTAAGCCCAAAGAAAAGTGCTACACACACTTTGAAGACATTTAACACTCCTTTTTCTACATATTTCTTCTTGTCCTCAATGATCCATCCCACTTATAATCTTCAGGATTGTCTGTAACATTTTCTCACTTTCAATTCATTCGTATAATTTGAGATACTCTCTCTATATAGGTCCTAAATACTTGAGACTTCATGCATGTCCATAGACTGAAGAAAACCCAATCAAACGTTGTGAGCAGAAAAACGAAAATTTTTTACTGGAAGAAAATGTTTGTAGACCTTTCCTAAATATCGAAATTGAATTATTCATTTGAAAATCCCAAATGTATGATGATATTCTCTTCATCTGAAATTGTTTCTCATCATACCAACGATGTTCCATTGTTTGAAACGCCATTAAATTCGTATTTATTACAACGAGACACGCTACGAGGTTTGTTTCTTGGATGTCTCCACATTTTTCGGATTACCCTCTTTACATTCCTCTACATCACAATCTTCAACATTAACCATTCATTCAGTCATCATATCTGAATCCTCCTTAACTTCCTTCTTGGACTTTTTTGAAGCAGCTTGCGTTGAATCATCCTCCATTGTCCTATCTGGTGGTAGCTTCCGGCATCCATCCGGGCTCCTCCATCTAGGCTGTGGCTAGTAGCAGCAGAAATACACTTTCGTGGCAGTCTTTGAGAGAGAGAGAGAATCTACTATTCCTCAATCCAAAGTAGTATTACTTTTTTGGTTGCACTAATTCTAATACACTTGAGGTAAGTTTTTTTCCTTTATTACTCAGTATAAAATAAATAGGAAAAAAGAATCTATTTATAAAATCTATAAACAGTTAAATTAAAAAGAATCCATGTGAAGAGATAGATAAACAAAGATATAACCTCACTAAGCCGCCCAAACTCAAATTAGCGCAACCTCACTCAAACCAAAAACACCAATAAAAAATTAAAAAAATGACAACAAACTAACGAATAACAAAAGTTCACTATTCCATTATTAACTATATAGACTAAAATACAACAACACATACCCAGAAAACAAAGGGAATGGGTGCTAAAATATTCATCGTTGTCTCCGATAGAAACTTGGGGATCCAGTGTGATTGGCAGCTCTATAATTTCTACTAGGAGAATCCATTGATCCCTTCAAGGGAGAGTATGCAGCTTTTGCCGGTTCTGGCACCGAACCCAGAGGCATTGATTCCACAAAGCATGCCGTGTTAATACGTGTCCTCTCCAGCTCTGATTGAAGCAAATCGGAGCTATATTGCTGTGCCAGAGCCTGAAATGCACAACGCAAAATTTTTAAGGGTCATTGACAAATAAAATGAATTGAATGATTCTTATTGGGGAATACCAGACTTTGATATCTCTACTAAAGTAATAAGAAAAAATATAAACCGTTGAATAACAAATGCAGCCAATGAAACAATGAGAACTTTGTTTCCTCGGACGAGGCAAATGGGTCCCTATACTACATTTCGAGCATGAAAATAATTTCTTGGCAGAATGAAGCCTACATTAGAATAAACCTCGATTGGCCAAAAAAAACCAAAGAATAAACCTCGTACATTTATACTTATAAAATGAAAAACAACACCATCTTCTATATCTAGCAACAAAAATGAAAGTCAAACTGCACTAAGAAGTTACTCACAATGAGTTCATCCGGAGATACAGTTGCCCCTTGCTGGCGGTCATCTGAAACTGCGTCTTCACTTCCACGAGTTGGCCGACGATTATGTCCAGGATTGTCCACAGCATCAGCCACGCTTTCCGTTGCTTTCTCCAAAAGCAGACCTTGTAAGGACTTCAAGGACTCCCTTGCACCGGATGTAAAATATGGGTTTAATATAGTCTCAAAGTATTCAAGCTGCAAAAATGAAAACCAGTCGATCAAATCCATCAGAGCCCAGCATTTAGTCGAGTCATGATATCCAAGGTGAAATACAGATAATTGTCTATAACTCAAACGCTTCAGGCATAACAGGAAAAAAGGGGGAAAAGTGCAGGCAAAATGATCATTAAACCTCCATCAAGAAGGATGCACCTCCTTTTCTTTTGCAATCCACTACTTTTTTCCTAACAATCAAGAGATGCGAAGAAGGCTTTTCTATTCTTTCTATTGCATGTAAAAGGACAACTTCTTAAGTAAAAGGCTATTGCCTTATCACAAACATATTTATAACCTGACAATTAACAACAAAAAGGAACGTCCAATGTTCAGATATCCAATGTACCGCCCTGGAAACAGTTAGAAAGGAAGAAACGGATGGTTCATTTAAAATTCTCGCAATCTCTTTCACCAATGCTAGCAAGCATAATAATGGGACCCAAGCCCTTGGAGAGCCCATCCCCAAAAGCTAGTTGTTACGGAGGGAGAGTCAAGGGCTTAAATACCACACCAAGCATCCCATTCTACTTGATATAGGACTTTGCCCATACAAAGTCCCCACCCCCCCCCCCCCGGGGGGAAAGCCGATGTCTCGGCGTCTCCACTTTACGGTGCTTCACTCAGCCTCTTGCCGGTCAGCCGCTCCATAGGTAGCCCTTTCCGATAGGTCAACAACCGGCTCTGATACCATTGATGGGACCCAAGCCCTTGGAGAGTCCATCCCTAAAAGCTATCTGTTAGGGAGGGAGAGCCAATGGCTCAAATACCACACCAAGCATCTCATTCTACTCGACGTGGGACTTTGTACATAACAACTAATACAACTGAAGAAAGAATAATGAAAAAGCATACTATATTTTATCCAAGATATACAAAGGATGAGCCAAATGTAATTATGGCTTATTGAAAGCCTATCAATATAGTCTACGCTATAACCTATCCTTGAAGAACATTTCCTTCCGCATATTCTATATATAACTGCAACTTCAACTACAATCAACCATCGGCTACTTTTAGCATCTCCAAAT
Organism: Mimosa pudica; assembly: GCA_029929735.1. Classification (NCBI taxonomy): domain Eukaryota; kingdom Viridiplantae; phylum Streptophyta; class Magnoliopsida; order Fabales; family Fabaceae; genus Mimosa; species Mimosa pudica. The sequence goes on along the minus strand of JAKELP010000029.1, from coordinate 14,446,915 downwards.
GCAAGAAGACTGAGCTCGTCATACATGGTCAAACAAATGAACATAGGTCCCAAATAAAGACATTAATCACCCATAGATCCTACCCACTTGTCAATATAAAAATGCATAAAACATACCTCCAGCATGAGCTGACAGAATCCATTTGTATCAAGAGTCCTAAGGTCAGTAGCTTCATTTTCATGGAAAATGCTGATTAAGGTGTCAATCAAGCCTTCCACAAGGATGCCCAGTGTCTTATCTAAGAGGGGTTTGGCACCAGCAAAAACCTAACGCAAGGCACAATTCATCTCAGCAGAATGCTTTCAGACATATAAAATAAAATAACATTTTTCCTTTATTTGTATTGACAGATTATTTTGAAGTGGAAGTCCTTTTCTTCAGAAGTCCAAAAGTTATTTACTGGACAGCTATAAGTACTTCAGTGACTTTGGCACACATGCAAATTGCAATTATTACCTCAGCATGCACAGCTACTAATGTGTGCAGCAACTCCACTGCTGAATCACGCACACCCTGAAAGTGATACTATAGGTTAAAGAAAAATCCAGAAAAAGAGGTAAACATTCTGGAGCAAAAAATAGAGAGCTGTCAAATAATCAATAAGGCTAATCATAACTAGAAACTCACTTTAACTGCAGGTGCTGCTCCCCACTGAATGCCAGAATTCAACAGATAATTGATAGCAGCAGATCTGATCAAGTTTGCCTAAATGAAAATACAAGTAAGCATATTGAACACTGAAAGTAAGAAAACCAAGTGCAATGTTTTTTTAGAAAAATAGTCAACGTTTCTTAAAAAAATAGTTCTGGTCTTTAATGATCATTGATGAATAATTGATCCAAATTCAAACTTTTTTCGGGAATGGAGTCCAATTGATATGTAAGGAAATATTTCTTAGAGAACTATCACACCACTCAACAAAACAAAAACTAAAATCCTTACAGGACATGCAGGGGTAGATATATTTTCCCATTACCTTTGCAAAAGTATATTGTTCGAGGACCTTCTCTTCAAGCCCAGAGAAACACATGACAAGATCTTGAATATCATTATCAGCTTCCTCTTTACCCCTGAATTAGGCAGAAGCAAGTCAAGGACCATAATTCATGAATAATGTATAATAGGCTAAACTGTTACAAAACATTTTATAGCGGGCAGCAAAAAAGATGATACAGCAAGAGGAACAATTTATTCTTTGTCAAAACAAATCCTCATAGCAGTTAACAGTCCAAACAATAGAGATAACTTCAGCATCAGATTGGAAAATATCGAGCTGGTACGTCTTGATAGACAAGGAGACAGGGCACACGGATTAAAGATCCTGAAAATTTCTGAATTAAATGAAAGGCAATTTTCTGGAAGAACTACTTCTTGGAATCTAATCAAGTCAGCAAACTCCATTCAACTACTATGGTAATACATCCTGATGAGCGTAACGATTTTTGTAACATGAAAATAAAAAAACAACAACAAAGTACCTGGAACTCAACCAAACATGCTCATATTTGCCATATAACTCATGAGAGAGCTCATCCTTGCAATATCCGATATTACTTAGAACAATTAGAAACTGCTGGTGGGGATCAGAAACACCTCCATGAAGATCAGAAGACACATTTTCCTCAAATTCATGTGAATATCCATTTGGTAAAAAGGAGTTTTCCCTACTTGGAGTAAATTGCTTAAGCTCACTCACAATGTGCTCCAAATTACCTGGCAGTCAATCATGGAAGGAAGTTTTGTTACTGAACAGGTCCATAATCAGAAAATATTCCAGAACATAATAGTTAGCCAACTCATCCAACATACCAGCAAAATCGAGGAAACAATTTAAAAATGCAAGTCGGATAGATTCTTGAATATCATGAAGTTGTGCAAACATATCCTCCCACTTTTTGGCCTCATTCCTTAAAGACTGAACCATCCTGAAGAGATAAATAATACTGAGACTAGCTTTCAATTAACTAAATACTAAGGCATTTGTGAAGCAGAGAGCTTCTCATCTAATTTCACATTTTTAACAAATATGGATGAGTAACATGGTAACTAGAGAAATATAAAGCTTCATTCCAAACATTTCATCTACAAGAAATTATGCAGATAACTGAAGAGGTCCCAACACCTATCTAATCACTTTCCACCAAGGCAGGTAGACGATTTTTTATTAGTATTAACACACCTTTTGGGGATCGAACAGAGTATAAAAAGTGGACATGTCCATGAAAGATGGATATGACAAGGTCCAAGAGAAACTAGCAAACAACTGAGAATATTAGAAAGCCTTTTTCAACCGTGTGGGATCAAATTTCCCAAGGACCAAATGACTTAAGCAGGTCAACTGTAGTTAACAAAGCGAAGTGTTCAAATTTAAATATGTTGACTAAATAGTGCATAATATGTTAGTTACAATCAACATGTTTAGCATGGAACTCATTCTATATTTAATAGCTTTGTATTCTGTAATTATATGCCTTATATGTCGTGTATGTCTTGTCTTGTAACCCGTTCCTTCAAAATTAAACAAGCTATTGAATTGCTCTAGGGACAAGCAGACTACTCCAAGGAGTTATAAGTGGGCTACTCTAGGGACATATTACAATTAAGGACATTAAGAAACATGACCAAAGAAATATAATAATTTAGATTATTCTCACTTCAAACATTCCCTCTCAAGCTAATGGATGGATGTCTTCCATGCAAAGCTTGTTAATGAGCAACTGGTCCAAGGTCTCCCACCAGTTGGAAGGTTCATAAAACGAAGGTTGATGAGAAAGAGTTAGACTGTTGGAAGAGTTTATCTGTGAGTGGGTGTGCAACTGTGCAAAACTAAGGTTCACAGAAGAATTTCATGAAGGTGACGAGAGATGCTGGCTCTCAAATGTCATTTATGTTGGATCTACTATTTCTTTTCCTTTCCCAGGTTTTGCTTCATTTCACTAGCTTATCTCAAGCTGGTTAAACTACTATCTGTTCTTCCTTTAGACGCGTTGCTACAGCTTAAACGCTGTATAACTAAAATCAGTGGGAAGTTTGAAGCTCCAGATCTTGGTACCTAGAAGCTTTTACAATCCACATGACTTTGCCTATGGCAACCTCCACGTCAAAACATCTCCATCTCCCCCCAACCCCCCCACCACCCACTCACCCCAATAAAAAGGACTCAACATTAGAGGTGTCTAAGGAAACTCAGAACAAAGATAAAATAAATATGAAGCAGGTTTACCCACACAAGATTGAAAGATATGAAATATCAAAATAGTGTATTTCATCTGAAACCTTCCAACTCAACTCCAAAAGAAATATATCTAGCCTTACGTATTGATTCGTTCCATTGCTGAAGTCACCACGGAGCGGAACGCTAAAGGCAAGTATGATATTGCATATGGTGATTTGTTCCTTTCAAGAATTGATACAGCAACCCATGTATCATCTTTTGAAATTTGTGCAGCCGATGCTCGCATCCAGGAGCAAAGCCTAAGAATGTAAATCCTCATGATCTCTGACAGAAGTGATCTGAGAGCACCAACTGAATGGAAAAAATACAAGAACTCAGATCTTGACAAGTAAATTATTTTCAGATTCAAAGAATTAATACCTGCAACAGGAGGAGCAGCTTCCTTCACTTCAAAAGCAAGGCATGCCTTAGATATATCTTCTATGGCATCACTCATATATGACCGTAGGATGTTTGATTCTTCAAGATCACCAAAACTGTTGGTAACCTGCACCAATGGTAGGCTATCAGGAAATATTTACACAAGGAAAAAGCCACACCAAATTAGCTTTTGAGCCAAAAGGCACAGTAGGTGCAAATATTTTGGTTTAAAATTGAGATTTATCAAATTGGTTCTTAGCTTTAATGTAACTTTACAATCAAAGCAACTTTTTGTTGCATTTGGGCAGTGCATTGAGCTGGGCTTACAAATGATAGCTCCCTTATTTTGGTGGACATCATGTAGTTATCCTTCCCTTCACTGATCCCTTCTCTGAGAACACCAAGGTATACACATATATGCATACTACTATAATGTTTCTTTTTCTAATATATATTTTTAATTAAATATACATACCAAAATAATTGATGTCGGTAACATTTTAATCAATTCATATGCATCCTTTGTTAAAATAAAACATTCTAATACTTATCATTTATACACATATTAATCTATTAATTATATCTGATTATTTATTTTTTTTTCAGTATTATACAAAATTTTCTCAACAATATAATAACTCCTTTATTGTTTTCTCAACAAACTATTATCCAGCCGCCAAAAAAGTTCAGCCATATTATGCCAGGAATAAACCTCCACATATTTCCAGCCCAATATTGAAATATTTGGAAGCTTCAACGGATTTTGAAAGGGTATAAAAAAGGGTTGAAACTCAATTGAAGAACCAAATCCGAGACAAAATCAAACAAACTATTTAGTAAGGAATGCGTATTGTTTTATAAAGGGGTCAAAAAGGGTTAAGAGAGCACAATTACCTTGACTCCATACAGTGATATTGTACTGCATATCATTGCTGCTACTTCATCAAGAGAATGACTTGAATATTTCATATCACCAACCTTTTCTTCTGCCTTATTTGCTGAACTGTTGGTAGTTGATTCAGAAGGAGCTTGAGAAGACTGAAAGAGAAGAGATAAAAATATAATCAAAACAGATGAAACTATCGAGGGATGTGTTTAAATTCACTTCTGGAGGAAACAGATAAAAAATTTATAGTAGAGAACAAATTTTGTGAAAAGAGTGATTTTGATAAAATGAGAATGTTTCATTTATGAAAACAAAAAAGATAAAATGAGTATGTTTGCGAAGTTATCACAATCGCATTTTCAGGTGTGCAAATTACTGAAAAGATACACGTTGATGTAATAATTACATAAAGGCACATTTTTATTTTCTCAAAAAATAAAATAAATAAATATCATGTAGGAGTATATACATATGTAAGGCCAAATTATTAAAAACAAATCCGTGTGTGTATATATTTATAAAATACAAGATGAAATGTATTTTCAGAAAAATATTAATTCCAAGCCAATAATTTCATAATGATTGTTCATTGTAGTGAAAAAATTTTAGTGTCATTTGAATGATGGTTTTCCACCCTCAAAAGTAAGGAGGAAAGGCTTTTGGAAAACTGTGGTTTCCAACCCTCAAACCCTGGTGTTGATACACCTTTTCTAATTGTTTTCCAGCTGTTTGGCATCTCTTTCTCAAAACCATGGTATTAATCCAAAAGTGCTTCTTCATAATACCTTTGCGAATTTTCCACTGAAGACAGAAAGAGCAACCTTCCAGAAGGCCGGTATGTGGTGGATGATAACAGCAGTTAATCTGCGTATATACCTTCCTCTAAAAGCATCAACTTCTTCACCAGTTAAATCTACTGGTTGTGATTGGAGTGAAGAATAGGTATTTCCCAGACTTGAATAGTCATTAATATCTGACTGACAAAAGTCATAAAAATAATATTAAAAAGAAAAGATTGTCAACAGATTAGTATTTAGCTTGCAAACATGTATAATAAGTTACTCCTATCAATTGCACCTACAGATTGACTTAAATCTTCTTGAATCTGCCTCCATCTGGCATCGGAAAGAGCTCTTTCACGCAACTCATTATGCAAAATTTCCATCCGAGCTTCATGGTCTAATGTACATTTTTCAAGTAAGCCATGTATTCTTTGGTTCTGCCAAAGCAAAAACAATATCAATATATTTAGCTATTTCTCCTTCAGATATAAAGTTAAGAAGACGTTCAAAATAATGCAGGACCTGCCTAATTATTACATTAATATAAGACCTAGTTGGCTTATTTTTGCAAAGATCAATAAAGCTAAATAAGTTATATATAAAACAGAGAGGAGATGAAGAACAGAGAGGAATCAAGGTTTCAATAAGGAAGAAATAAACAGAGAGATAGAGAGACAGAGAGCAGAGGCAAATGCTGTGTATTCAACCAATAGGCAAAAACTGATCTGTACATTTGGAAATACAACATTATACAGGCTAGGCTAATTAATCAAATAGTAATTAGGTACGCCCAACTCACACCCTGATTATATTAACCAAATCCCATTAGTTAGTCTACCTATGGGAACTAAGTCCAACTCGAATTAGCTTAGGTGATTTGTGCTAAACCTAACTCTACCTAACTAACTCAACTAACTAAACTAATACAAATTACTGATTACATATCAGTTTAACATGCGACTGAAAACTGCACCTGTAAGTATGAGTATTAATTGATAGAAAATTTAAACTATCTAACCTGTATATTTAAATAATGCCACACTGGATCAGACTCAGGTTCCAGCTCCACCAGTAACCTGACAGTATTCTCAAGCTGCATGAAGAAGTTGGAACAAGAGTCAGTTCTGAATATAATAAAAATAAAAATATAAACTGCAATTTTCAACCCATCAATATCTTCAATCACTGAATTTAAAAATATTTAATTTCTGTCACCAGTTCAAATGTCCTCCTAGCAGCAATGACCATAGGGTATTGCATACAGACATTAATATGCAAATTGCAAAACAACAAAATTATAGGCATAAGGACAAATATCTAAATGCTCCATAGAATCATATTCTCATTCAAAATATTAATAAAAAGTTTATAGGAATCCATCTCTAACTGCATCAACTTGTCTGTCTAAAACCCTCAGGTTGGCTTGCAAACAAGTGGCTTCACCCATGGTCCAAAAAAGGGTCATTCTGATAATTACTTGATATTAAAATGTAAAAGGTAGAACACATAATAATGACACATAAAATGCTTAAAATGATTTCTGAATTTTCCCTAAGGAAGCTAAGACATGTCTAAAAAAGGTCATTGGATGCGCCGGTGAGAAGGATAGCTCAATATCTTGTTAGGCTGTTACGAGAGCAAGATGAAGAATGAAGCAAACACTCATTAAAGTTTTAGCGCGAGATCTTTCGGTCAACAATATATATAAACATTTGGTTAGTGATAGAGCATGATGACATCGCATGGTTCATGTAGACAACCCCACCAAGTGGGATAAGGCTTTGTAGTACTTGTTGTACCAGAACCTATCTTTCCTAATCACCCAGCGTTAAAATGAATCCCTCTAGTTGACCTTGAACAACAACAGGCTCAAGCACATCTTGAGATGGCATCTCAATGTCAGTCTGATAACTCACCACTGAGAATCATTAACCACAAACTGAATAGGCACAACTGCTGATAATGGGATGAACAAAGAACTCTCTCAACAGCCTCAAAAACAATTCTACTAAGCACACCAATCACCACCATTGTAAAGAGGATGGGAGAAAAAGGGTCACCTTGCCTGAATTCCTACTGCTGTTAAATCCAAGACTTAGGCCCACCAAAACACAGTTGAGGGGGGAAATGGGAAAATGCTATGTCAAGAAGAAAGCATAGTGCAATAATTCATTAGCTCCCCCCTTCCTTTGCGTCTTCCTTTCTAATCCCATTCAATAACTTCGCTTCAGCAACAAGTCAAAATGCGAAAAAATGCAAAATGCTTGAAAGGATCAAGAGGAAGTACTACATGTACACATGTTGACATAAAATTTGAAATGCAAACTCTCATACAGACCAAATTATTTTCATCCAGCAAACTTACATTTGTTATATCTATTTGGGGATCTTCCATAGACTTGTAAAGCGTAGATTTGAACTCATGCATAATTTTTTCAACCTCTTCGAGAACACGTTTTAGGATCCCCACCTGAATCTGAATCATAAAAAAAAACAAAATTAACAAATAACATGAAAAACAAGCAATACAAAAATTATATTCATTGACTTGTCCTTCTTGAACTCCTTGAGACCATAACTGCCATTACTATTCATTGCTCAAGGAGGGGAAAAAATTTAATACATAATATAGAAGATAGTCTTTACATGAGATGGTAAGGCAATTGACTTGGCCTTCTTGTACTCCCTCACAGCCAAATCATATTCTCCCTTACTAATGCTGCCACGGATTGTACTTGGCAAGTTGAAAATTGTCCGGAACCTCTGTAACATTCCTTGGACCGTCCTAATCTTTTCTGCTTGAGCCTAATTCAGCAAGGACAAATATCAGAAGCACTGTAAAATGCAAATTCTGGAATAACAGGTTCAGCAGAATGCAGGATTCAGAAATCACATACCTGTCTTTCAAATAAAGACTGAAAAGCACGATTAGCCTGCCCACTGACCCCTTGAATAATATCAAACAAATGGGTAGTCCCAGACCCTTCAGGATCTTCCTCAATCCGCTTTAACTTTGACTCAATATCTGAATCAGAGCAAATATGTTTCAAGTAAAAATGAAGAAAGACTCCTAAACAATGCGAACACCACTACTAAAGGTAGATTTTACTCATATCTCTGGTCATCTGAGGACAGGCAAACGGAAGTAGAGGGTGACAGGACTAACGGTTGTCTAATCTATGAATAGCATGCAAAGGTGAAGCTCATACCGTCAATTGTGGTTTTACATGAGACAAAGCAGTCAAAGTTGTCCTTAACAAGCTGCTTTCTCTGTTGAGTACGACTTTTGAAATCCGTTTTCAATGCAAGTGCGCCAGCCTCCAGATCAGCAGCAGATGTTTCATGGTGTATCCGTGACAAAAATAGTTTTGCATCGAAGTTCTCCGAAAAATACATCAATTTATCTGTGTTGTATCATCAAAAACGCTATCAACAATTTGAATGAATACCTCCAGCCAGACTAAAAAAAACAATTGGCCCCTTCACGATGATCCTAAACACACTAAAACAGGGTAAACCCGTAGCTTAAGTTTCACAATAGGTGTAAATGACACATCCTTAGAACATCAACTATACTCATACTCTGAAACTAGATTGCAGGTTGTGAGCTTCACACAGAGTTTGAGGCAAGTCACAGTATGCATGGCTCATACATAGTGTAACATGGTAGAGATGAATGAGAGGATGCAATAATAAGTGGAAAGAAATGCCTCATGATCCTTTCTTGACTGTAAATTGTGACATGTCAACAGACATTGTTTGCAAACAAAGCGTACAAGCATGAGAAATGAAAGAAAAAGTAGTTTAAAAAAATGGAAAGGAATAAGAAAAAGGTAGAATACCACGGAGGGTGCTATCGAGATGATGGGAGGTATTGGTTGGAGAATGATGGGAAGAATGAGTGATCAACCTTAGAGATTTATTGTCAATGATGCTGCAGTGAGAGAGAGGTAAGGAGAATGATTGAAAATGAAAATGAAAATGAAAATGAAAATGAAAATGAAAATGAAAATGAAGAAGAAAGTATGAGAAGAGAAAGTATGTAGGAGGTGTAGGGAGGAAAAGAGGAGAGATATAGATAGATACCCCAAGCCGAGGGGGTCAACACATTCCATGCCGCGAGGAAGAGAGAGCAAGTGGGTGAGGCCCTTGGCGTTGGCGTTGGCGTTGGCGTTGGCGTTGGCGTTGGCGTTGGCGTTGGCGTTGGCGTTGGCGGGCACAGCTGGAGCCTGGCGCTCGTATTTCTGAGGCGCGGGGGCTATTCTGGATTCTCTCATCCCGCGAACTCTACGAGCAAGCTCCGCCTCCTCCACGTGGGCCCAGCAGTTGGGCTCCGCGCCGTCCCAGGGGCGGGCAGCGGGGGGGCGCTTCGCAGCGGGGCCCTTCGACTCCTCGTCGTCCTCGTCGTCGCCACTGGAGATGCTCAGCATCTCCACCTGGGAGTCCTCGTCGTCGGAAGCGGCGGCAGCGGGAGGGGGATTGGGATGGGGATGGGGAGGCTGCAGATAAGTGGCGACGGGCTTGCGAGATCTGCCACTGCCATAGTTCACATCCCGCTGGGCCTGCTCCTTCAGTGCCCTCTGCAGCAGCTCCTCCTCCTCCTCGCTCTCGCTCACGCTCAAACTCATGCTCATCCGATCAATCACTCTTTCTTCCTTCCTCCAATTCAGATCTCTCTCTCTCTCTCTCTCTCTCTCTCTCTCTCTCTCTCTCTCTCTCTCTCTCTCTCTAATCTCTATCACTCTTTCTTTCCCTTCCTCTTTCTAATCTCCAATTCCAATTCCAATTCCAATTTCTTCAGCCTAGCTCGCTACAACCAACGATCCTCCTCTTCCTTTCGCTTCCCTCCCTCCCCTTATTTTCCCTCTTTCTTTCTTTTTTGGTCACTCACTTTTTATTTTCTTTCTTAATCATAATAAATAATATTCCCACAATTCCTTCATTTAATATATCAAAATCTTGAAAAATAATGTTCACTCTTATTTTTCATTGCCTCACATCAACGATCACTTTTATTATGATAGTACTATTTATTTATTAGGTAATTGGGTAATGACCCTAATTTACCCTCCAAGTAACTACTCTGGACCATTGGCACCTAATTTTACTCTTCAAGTAATTAAAGTGGTCCAATTTTACTCTCTAGCGAATGTAATGTTGACACGTAGAATTTAATTTTACCCTTGGCTAATGTTTTCTCCTCTCCACATGAATTTATAATTAAATTAAAATAAACATAAAGTACTTCACAACATCAGATTATGTGATCATTTGCCATGCAATAAGAAAACATGACTTTGCTGCCTTTTTCCCTAAGAAATGTCAACATTAATGTTTCCACGCGGCAATAATAGCCAACACTCCTTTATTGTTTTTACCAAAGAATAAAACGAGTAAGTTGATAGATGGCAAAATCGAAAATAAAAATTAAATGAGTATATTGTTCCTTGTCCGCCATCATAGACAATATCAAGAGGTGTAGAGCTAGATTACAGCCTAAAACCATGAATATATTCAAAGTTACTTGCAATTTTTTGTGCTCAGGTCAATCCAATAAAGGGTAAACTTTGGTACATTAAATGGTAATGGACTCATATGGTTTGATATTCCCATCATGGCAGTGACTAGTGAGGCTCCATCTTTTAGAGCACCCTTCTGTGGTACCCATACAGGGTACGTACGAGGATGCCATGTCTGTGCACATTGTTATGGAGCTTTGTGCTGGTGGTGAGCTGTTTGATAGGATCATTCGGAAGAGAAAGGGGCCGTCAAGTTGATGAAGACCATTGTTGGTGTGGTTGAAGCTTGTCACTCTCTTGGGGTCATGCATAGAGATCTTAAGCCTGCGAATTTCTTGTTTGATAGTTCCAGTGATGATGCCCACATGAAGGATACCGATTTTGGCCTGTCTTTTACCGACCAGGTTGGTCATTGCATGTCTCATCTTTCATGGTATTCATTATGAACCTTCTTCATTAAATTATGCAAACATTTTACTTTTATGAAGATATTAAGACATGTATTGTATTGTACATTCAGCTTATATTGATTTCCCTGCTCATTCTTGTTACCTAATATTACCCTGCGCTCCACTGTATCAAAATTGTATCTTGTTTTCTCGTTGAATTTTTGTTGGAAATATACTTTAATCAAATCCTTGTCGAAATAAGTCATGCAAGTGCTTGGACTGGCTACAAAGTTTCCTTTGTGAAATGATTATAAATTACAACAACATAATACACATCATCCTGCAAATGAAAAATGATTTCCTTTTCGCCTTAATAATCAAACTGGGCCTGAGAAAAAATGGTTGGCTTTATATTCTAGATTCTAGAATATAATTTTTACTTAATCACTATTTATTAATAATAATAATAATAATTGAACAGGTAATAATAGTACAGAGGAAACATCGGTTCCGGTATGCTGTCAGGCCATTGCAGATACAGCTCCGCAGAACACTCACCGGTCACCGCATGCTTCCTGATACCATTGAGGCTACATACTGCGTAATTAATTTAAGAGACCCCAAAAGAAAATAAAATTGTACGCTAATAATTTCACCACACATCCTTTCTAGTGGATATCTTTAAGTACTCCCCCTGTTCCTAAATATAAGAGCACTTTGACTTTTTTGGAGAATCCTAAGAAACCAAAATGAACAATTTAATTATAACATATTTTAAATATTATTAGATTATATGTAAGTTCATAAGTCAAATAAACTAGTTTAGTGAAAAAATTTGGGAAAATCAATTTTTAATTACCATATTTTGCTTTCTTAGGATTCTCCAAAAAAGTCAAAGTGCTCTTATATTTAGGAACGGAGGGAGTATTTTCCTATTATCCATTGTAATTCAATCTTTTGGTCACGTAACTTGCCTTTTGACAGAAGAATGAAGCTGACTATGCCATCACAACTCTCATTCATAGATTCGCTTTCTCTTTAAAAAAGATGGAACTATGATGATAAAACCAATCAGGAAGAGCACAACTAGTGTTTTGAAATCATATAGATCCTTCACTGACTTCAAATCCCCAAGAGTACGACCAGCCTGGTTAAGAAACAGTAAATATGACATTAACAGAATGAAGATTAAATGCATACATATAGGCATATAGCCACTATGAAATAAAAGAAAGTGGAAAAAAATAATTGCACCATCCAGACAAATCTCTGAAATCTTAAAGATAATATGAATTGCAATCAAAACAGACAAAGAAGAAAAAAAAAGGTGGGGACTGGATGCAATTCTCTGATAGCAGAGAGCCAAAGTGTGTGTTTGGGAGCAGCTTTTAGACCCAAAAAAGCTGGTTTGGACTGGATAAGCTGTTTTCAGCTTTTAGTGCATGTTTGGGTCTTACTTATTTTTCACTGAACTTATGGGTTAAATCAGCTTATGTTAAGAAGCTACAATTTGGAGCTTTTGGCTTCCATGACTAGCTTTTCCATTGGAGCTTCTGTGCATTTATGATAATTATAATATTTATGATGATTATACTCATCACATCTCTCATATCTCACACCACCAAATTTCCTTTTTCACTGCATCTCACCTTTCTCACCTCCTTCACACAACATCATATATAAAAGAATTTGGAGCCAAATGGCTCTCACCCTAGAGCTTGCCACCACCGCCGCTTACAAATAGGTTGGTGCTTTCTTTTTCCCTTCATTTGATATTCGGAGGCTTACAAATTGTACGGGATCTTTGATACAACAAATTATGTAATTCAAATATCCAAATATAATGTGACATGACCTATAATTTATATGCACTTTAATCTATTAATTTTTTCTTATTTTCAATTATTGAAAATTTTATGCAATTTAATCTATTAATTTTTGTAATTTTAAATTATTGAAAATATATTAATATTGTAATTGTGTATTATTCAGTAAAAATAATGTTTTTATCTAAACTGACTTCTCAAAATAATCATCCAAACATGTTTGTAAAAGTCAGCTTAAAAAATGCCACTTCTACAACTAGAGATCCAAACATAAACTAGTTTACACAAACTGACTTTTATCCAAACTTACATATGAAAAAGCTAAGTTGAAAAAAAGCCGCTTCTCCACCACTTCTCCCAAACACACACAAAATCTTTACTTTCTCGAGGCCATAGCAAGCGCTCCCAAACATAAGCCAGAGCCAAGCTTACTATGGAAACATTATTGACCTTCAGTAATATTTACAAATTGTCCAATATGATAAAGAAGCTTGGATTATGTATATAAAAAAAAAGAAGCTTGGATTTGAAACTATCAGAGGTCGTGCTTCTAAAAGCAATCTTCTCAAGCCACACTCTCACAACAGCAATTCAGAGCCACTAAACAACTCCAATTTGTCATTTCTTGTCATCTTAAGTTGAGCTCCAAATAACCAAACGGTCTCAATTTTTATATTTCAACCTCAGTCCCCAAACCGAATATGAACCTCTAAATCAATTTCTCATACCCTTCAAATAACCAAACTAAAATATCACTAATCCCTTCAGTTATCCATAGTCTTCCCTGCTATTGCTTTAACTTGTTCCTAATAGCTATTCAGGAAAGCGTCATATAAAAATAAGACACGCCATTCATGAGCGAGGCTCATTTTTTAAAGCATGTACCAAACACAGTATAAACACTAGCTTTCTTAAAAACTCATTATTTCATTGGCATTCAAGTTTTTTCACTTAATCATGTTTTATGTTAATTTTATGGGACAAGTAAAAGGACAGCAGCATAGCCAATCAGCCATGAGGCCACTAATATTTGCAAACTGCACAACTCACTAAAAGAATTAACCATATACACAAACAGGTGTCTTTTTTATGATCCTTCTTCTTACCAAACAATTTTCAAACTCCATTTCACACGAATTAACATGGTAGAGTTTCTAGCATGACAAACAAATCCACTCAACTTTTAATACATGTGAGATAGCATTTTCTACCCCACTTCCTTTCCTCTTCCTCTGGTTTATTTTTCCTTTATGTCTCTACTACTAGATAACCCCATGCTACACTTGAAATGTCTAACAACTATTATTTTTTACTAAAGATCCTAATGAAGAAAGCAACAGAGGAACTGTAAGAGATGTGATGGGTACGGAAAGACAGAATTATCAACTCATAAAGTATTACCACTCTCATTTAAAACAAAAAGCTCAGCAAAACACAAATGTTGAAGGGGAATAATCAGCATATTATGCTATGGCATCAAGATGAGAACAGAAACTTACTCGGACAGTAATGTAAGAGGCTGGGATAAGACCAACCAATGTTGCGAAAAAGAAGATATGAAATGGTATATCGACAATTGGAGATGCCAGATTGATGAATAGGTTTGGCAATGTAGGGGTAACTCTCAGAAAAAGCATGTAATTTAGCAGCTTATCCCTTCTCTTTGCTATCTGATTCAACAAATAAAACCTAGGTTAACACAGATGACTCATAATACACATTGAAGGTGATTGTCAACAAAAGAAGGGAGAAAGAAGCACACCTCCCCTTGGAAAAACCTTAACCTTTCGGGCCACAACCAAGAAACTATAGGGCGGCCAATCAACTTAGACAAAAAGAAGCAAGATGATGCTCCGGCGGTCGCATTGAAAAGGACCAAGAGAATGCCACGAAACACTCCAAAAAGGGCTCCAGCTAACAAAGACATGAAAATTGTTCCCGGAATCATGAAAGTCTGCATAAAGATGTAGGTAGAGCAGTAACCAAGAATGAACTGTGTTGGATGATTATCTGCATATGTCGCAAAAAGATCCCTGCCAAAAAAAATATAGAAACGAATAAATACTAATGAGAAAAGTGTAAAGGGTAAGACATGAAGTGGTAATGTTGGCATATGAGACTTTGAACTGAGCAACTGATTCGTGATTAAATCCATCAAGAAATGAAGCAACTAAATGTTTATGATTTAAAGTTTAAACAGAGTGGAAGAGAGATCAGTATGGCATGATAACTTAACACAAGATTAAAGACTATTCATTCATAATGAGAAAAGTGTAAAGGGTAAGACATGAAGTGGTAATGTTGGCATATGAGACTAATGAGAAAAGTGTAAAGGGTAAGACATGAAGTGGTAATGTTGGCATATGAGACTTTGAACTGAGCAACTGATTCGTGATTAAATCCATCAAGAAATGAAGCAACTAAATGTTTATGATTTAAAGTTTAAACAGAGTGGAAGAGAGATCAGTATGGCATGATAACTTAACACAAGATTAAAGACTATTCATTCATAATGAGAAAAGTGTAAAGGGTAAGACATGAAGTGGTAATGTTGGCATATGAGACTAATGAGAAAAGTGTAAAGGGTAAGACATGAAGTGGTAATGTTGGCATATGAGACTTTGAACTGAGCAACTGATTCGTGATTAAATCCATCAAGAAATGAAGCAACTAAATGTTTATGATTTAAAGTTTAAACAGAGTGGAAGAGAGATCAGTATGGCATGATAACTTAACACAAGATTAAAGACTATTCATTCATAATTCTATTGTTTCGCATGTAATCAGCTCAATTGGAATTTGAAGGCATAAAAAATGGAGGGAAAGTAAATAATAGTAATGGAGGGAAAGGTATTAAGGTACTTGAGGATGCGAAGGTCGGAAATGGTGCGAGGGAGCTTAATGTTGCCATATTCAGCGGATGGCATTGTCAAGTAAATACAGAGCAAACCGGCGGAGAAGACGAAGAAGACGGCGAGAGCGGCAGCGAATTCCCATCTATTCAGAGGAAATCTCTCCAATTTGGATTTCTTGTCCTCCTCCTTCTCCTCCCCACGCTCTTCATCCTTCACGAACCTCCCACTGCCATCGCCCGTCAAGTTTCTGGGTGCCGCCATCATTATCATTACGATTACGATTACGATTACGCGGGAAGAGTCAACACTTGTTTCGCCAGAGCCTTATTACCATCTATGCCTCCCGCTACAGTGCCTACATGACACAAACCGTCAACGAGGATTGACCACATCAATTGAATCGACAAGTGTCCATCACATTTCGTGCGTGTGCATCACTGGGAATGGAACAAAAAGGGATCGGATCGGAGGATTCTTTTTGTGAAGTTGGGGATATCTGAAGCTGGGGAGTGAGTGAACGAGGGGGCAAAGCAAACCCTAAGATTTTGGAAATGCTGAATGCTATGCTATGCTGCTATTCGGTGATGTGCGTGGGAAACGAGAGAGATCTGAGAAGGACTCCTGAAGAAGAAGAAAGTCAATTTCTTTAATTCTTCCCTATTTTTACCTTCGCTCCTCTTTTTTACATTAAATTAAATGTCCCACCTCCCTATTTAATTTGTAAGTTGAACATTGTATTTGACTTTTTCCAATTTATTCCTTTCTCGCTCTTATTTTATTTTATTTATCCATTTCTCTATAACCTTTTTTTTTTTTGCCAAATCCATTTCTTTATAACCATTATTCCTTTTTATGGAATATAACCATAATTGTTCTTTTATAATCACAATCATTAGTTCATTACTCACGTTATGAATTAGCATCCGATGAATATGTTTTCTCAGTAAAAACATTCATACTTGGCATAAAATCTAGCCACTAACGATATAAATGGTAAAGTCATAACCTGATTGATGATTCCTGATATGTTAATATTGATTTGAATTTGAAATGAATAAGGTCAAATTTTTCAGACAATACAGGATAATCTTATTTAGTAATGCTGCTTATTCCCAAACTTGGCATTTAGCACTATATAATGGATGATTATATGCTAAGTGTATATATGACATTCAGTATAAAAAAAAAGTGTATATATGATATGACATTGCTATGGGTACATGCTGGTGAGTGGTGAACATGAGAGAAATGACACTATGATGTACTTTGTCTTGTAGCTCAACGAATATTCTAATTTCAGCATTGGTGAGAACTTGAATATTCTAAGCATAATGGATTATTCTTTTTTTTTATACAATAATGGATTATTCTTAAATGCTAGGTTTTCAGTCATGAGTTCGTCAAAAAACATGAGTTCGTCATCAGCTCATAACCAAGGGACCTCACTACTATATTAAACTATTAATTTTCCCCGACTAATTTGTTCTAAATCTTTAATAGCTCATCTTCCATATTTCATATAAAGGTGATTGTCTATCTTGCTAATTAATAAAAATAAAAAATTACCAATTTGTCTGGGTCAATTATATTAAAAGTCATCACTTTTTGAAGGAAAGTTAATATTAGTAATAAACTATTTATCCAAAAAATATAATAGCTGCAGTCCAAAAAATATAATAACAATGAACTTCAAAAATTCAACTTTTAATTACTAAAGCTCATTAAAAAAATTCAACTTTTTTTACTTTGTTAAACCTGACACTTACTTGAGGTCGGCTCTCTTGAATTGGTTCTATCCTCTTTCTCCTCCTCTCTAACGTTTTGAGTGATGGTGAGATCTTTTCTCTCGTCGTTGTATGAGTTTTTTTATCGGCGTCTCCTTCTCCGATTCATGCCGGGGAAGAAGACGTTCGTAACTTTCATCGGTCTGCTTTTATGTTTCTTTCATTTTCAAATGATTTGATGACATGTCTATGCTGAAATAAATTGGTCTGGAGTTTCGACGACAATATGAATTTCTTCTGCCCAACCTTCATCTTATGTACTCCCTCCGTTCCTAAATATAAGACCTAGATAACTTTTTTTTAGAAAGATTAAGGTTGCTAAATAGGTTATTAAATGATGACATATTTGATATATTTTTAGATTATCCATTAGCTTATAGGTAAAATAAACTAGTTTAAGAGAAAAAATTAGGTAAATCAATTTATAATCAGCTTATTTTTTGCTTTTTTTAGGATTTTTCATAAAGTTATCTAGGTCCTATATTTAGGAATGGAGGGAGTATTAGTTTTGTTGGTACATTTGTTTATGTGAGATCTACTTATGGGAGTGTTTTTAAAACCAAATTGATTGATTTATTGTCGATAGGAGGTGTGGATTCTATAGGATAATTCTTTGAACACCCACTACTCAATGACTTTTCTACCGATGACGTTTCCTTTCTACCCACAAATTCTTATGAAGTAAAAATAATGAAGAAGATGCATGCATATGACAGTTTTTGTGACGGTGGCGGCTCACTCCTACCCATATATTTACCTTTTTAGAGTTTTATATATTATCATTTGAATTTTCCTTTTACAACTACTACAAATTGTCCCTCTACCAGCTCAACTTTACATGCGCTTAGAAGAAACGCATGTATAGAGGGTCCTTTACATGCGCTTTAAGCGCATGTACAGGTAAGAATCTATACATGCGCTTAAAGCGCATGTAGAGGCCTTATCTCTACATGCGCTTTAAGCGCATGTATAGAAATGTGCATCAATTAAAATTCACTAAAACAATGACTAGAAAAGGATTTAAGTATTTAGAGATAAAATATCAAATAAACTTAGGTGAAGAGCTCAAAATTATATGGAAACACCCTTTACATGTGCTTAAAGCGCATGTAAAGGCACAAACACCCTTTACATGCGCTTAAAGCGCATGTAAAGGCACAAACACCCTTTACACTACTGAAGTGCAAAACATGGAGTCATGCATAAGAGGTCCTCCTCAGACCTCATAAGGTGTTCTTGCTTGTGGAATTAGTGTTTCAAAGCTCCATTACCACTTTTGGGTGCTATGAAAATGTTGAAACACCCTTTACATGCGCTTTAAGCGCATGTAAAGGCACTACTGAAGTGCAAACATGGAGTCATGCATAAGAGGTCCTCCTCAGACCTCATAAGGTGTTCCTGCTTGTGTACTTAGTGTTTCAAAGCTCCATTACCACTTTTGTATGTGGAAATGCTGCCTGTACATGCGCTTAAAGCGCATGTATAGCCTCTACATGCGCTTTAAGCTCATGTAGAAGGCTCTACATGCGCTTTAAGCGCATGTAAAGGCAGTAGTGGAGTGAAAAGTAAATAAGTAAAGATAGAAGGGCAATTTGGTAATTTTGCTCTCAAGAAAACCCTAACATACACACTCAACTCCTTCCTTCTCCTTCATTGTCTACTCCCTCCGCCTCTCCATCCCTCTCGACACCCTCTCCCCCTGCTCTTCATCATCCGCCGCCCGGGGTGGCCAGAATGGCGGCGGCCGACGGTATCTTTGGGCGGTGCCGTCGCCTTTCTCTCTTTCCCCAAACACTTCTTCCTCATCATCCTTCCCTACCATCTTCGTTTCTCCCTCTACCGTCTCTGTCCTTCACTTCCTTTCGCCCCCTTTCGTTTTCCGGCGAACCCATGGCGGTTAACGGCGGGAATAAGGTAAAACTTCGGCCTTTTCTTGTATTCCTCGAGCTGGCCTTCTTTTTATCATGTTGATTTCTCATTTTCATTTTTCCCTTCTTTGTTGATTCGGCCTCTTCCACTCTCTTTTCGTTCCCTATTCCTCCGGCGAGCGAGGATGCATTTCCGGCGAAAGGGAGCTTTGGCCGAGACCACAGCCATGGGTGCCAACTTGGGTGAGGTTTCTTTCCATCTTTACCCTTCTGTGCTTCGATTTAGGGCAAGATTTGAGTGAAAATCCGAATTTGGTGGTGGGGTTTACAATTTCAGTTTCATATATAAGTGTTTATGTATATGAATAATATTTTGTGTATGTGGGTGTTTAAAACTTTGCAATTTCTGCTAATATGACTGAGTGTAATGAAAAGAAATGGGATTTTTGTCATGTATGGGCCACGGATATGTTTTGTTTCTTTGATGTTTTGTGTGTTTTGTTGTTGCCTTTCAAGTGTTTGATGTATTGCCAAGTAGAACATTGTTTGATTGTTTGCTAGTTTTCCAATAATCAATCAATTTTTCCCCTGACTTTAATGTGTTGGAGATGTTGTTGTTTGTGCGCTTAAAATTTTCTGCACTATTCCATTGTCATGACAGAATGAAGTTGAGAAGGAATGAAGATTCTTGTAAGCAAGCACATGCATTCTGTATCTACCTCGTTCAGCCCTTACTAGCTACTTCATTTAAATATGTTAGTTTTGCTTGGAATTCCTTATTCTTTCAGGAATTCAGTTTTGGAAGCTCCATATACTCCTTGAATAAACTAAGTGCTAAACTCATTTTTGGTGTTGAGAGGAAGGAAAACCTCTTGTTTTGAATGTAGTGCGGTGAAGGAGGCCGGATTAGTGGGTCGGTGTAGTGCCTCAAGACCAATCCTTCAAGATAATTTGGACCTCGGGGTAAGTGGAAGTTATCCCCGGGTATCGATCTCAAAGGAGCCTATAAATGTAACTAATTACCTAGTACTAGTGTGAAACTTGTTTGAAAACGAGAAAAATCATTTTAATTAACTTCTTTCTTTTTAGTATTAAATCTAGAAAATATTTTGTATGATAAAAATAATAGAATAAAGGAGGATTTTTGGATAAATAGATAATAAGATGTTCTTAGTGATTGGGAAATTCAAGAATCATAACTTATATAAAATATTTGGGGGTAAAGTGGTCAAATCAATAAACTCCCTAGAGGAACCCCTCTAGGCTAAGCTTAGATCAATATAATTAATGCCGGAACCCCTAACATTAATTATCTTAATCTAAGTTGATTAAACACATGACCAAATTAAAATTACTAAATTTATTTGCCAACTCCTAAGTATGAACAACCAACACCATTATCCACTAACAAGAACCCTTGATTAGCACAAAATTTTAACTATAAGCATGTGTTAAAATCATAGACCATGAAATTAACATATGTTCAAGTCAATAAGCATCAATGTCGATAATTCACACTACAGAAACTAACAAATGAAAGATTGTTCCTACACATCCATAAAAGATAAAAATAAGTCATACAACCAAATACATAAATCTAATTCCTAGAACCCTAGAAATTTAGACTATATAAAAGGAAGAGAACGTGTAGGACAAATTACCCCCATATGAAGCTCACTTAGCTCAACCATCCATTCCCATCACCAAGAACAAAGAGGTTTAGTTGCTCATGAGGAAGAGGAGAGTACCAAAAAGGGATGGATTGAGAGAAATCATTTTGGGAATAGAGTGGGGAAGTGAGAAATGATGAAGTGGATGATGGGATTAAGAGAGAACTTTTGATTCTCCCATTTTTGTGGTTGAAGCTGTCAAGATGATGATGATGATTCTCGCATCTCCTTCCTTTCTTTTTCAGTTCGGCGCTGAACTCCCTCTCTGCCCCAGCTGCTCCTCCCCCACGTCACAGACCCCCCTTTCCTTTCTTTCTTTTTTTTTTCTTGTTTCTTGCGTGGCTGCCTCCTTTCAGCCCAAAACCCAATTCTTTTCCTAAGCCCATTCACACCTCCAGCCCAAATATGTCGAGCAGCTCTTTTCCATGTGGGAAGGCCCATGTCTTTGACTTTAATCAGCTCCAATAACTCCAATAAATAGACATGTGGCTGCTCTAAAAATGAAAGAAGAAAGGTAGATCAAATGGGCAAAAACTTAATTACCAAACATCATATATTTTCAAGACCAATTGATTTAATTTTCAAGTCAACTCTCATTCAAAAACATGCATTTTATTTTAGCATATGAAGGATAAACATTGCATCTCAATTATGTTAATTGCCTCAAATTAAGCATATAAAACCATGCAAATCCAAGGATTTGTCAACTCCCCCACACTTGAACATTTGTACTCCCGGACAAAATCAAATCAAAAACACAAAGAGGCTAAAGATGATTTAGTACGATTAAGTACCAAATAATAATATTTAGCGAATATTGATGTATCTTCTTGTTTCAAGTCCATGAGTATGCCATATATTGAAAGAACTAATAAATGATGTAAGGTTTAATTAAAATGTATTTAATTTGGAAACCTCACAAGGATAAGTGTTTGCTCTCAACTCTCATGTAGGGTGTTTTCACTCACATCCACTAAACCATGCTCTACCATAGGCTTGTAATCTTTCTAAGCTCTCCACTACTTATAGCAATGACATGAGTAGATCCAAAAGGACTTTTTTTTGTGTTTGGCTTTAGAGATGGAAAAGGCTAAATGAAATGGTTAAAAATATATGTCAAGAAACATGCACACAATACAAATAATCAAACCAAAGTACATCCCATTTTCACACATTAAGTGCAAGCCTTCTATGTTTGCTACAACAAAAATGAATGCCTTATTTCTCTATTTTTTTTCTTTTTCTTTTTCTTTCATTTTTTTTCACTTTCTTTTTTTTTCATTATTTTCTTTTTTTTTCTTTTTTTTTTCATTTCCTTGGCATTCTAACATATTTATGATCGTAGCAAGATTCAATGATATCATAAGGCATGAAAATTATTGGGACACTCTAGAAATCTTAATGAAGTAATGATGTGCATAAGTATTGGTGCTTGTTAAAATGATGGGTGAAGGGAATCAAAGGCTCAAAAGGAAACAAGAAAGAAGGGATTAATGAATACTAACATGTGGTTTGGATAAAAGGTAATGAAAGGAATGCCTATGTCATCTCTACTCATGACATTGCAAAATGTAGCCTCAAGCAAGAAATAAAACAAGTTCTAGAGAGCAATAGCTTTAGTGGAATATCACACAATAGAAAGAATAATTAGGCTCAAAATACCTCACGACTAGGCTTTTTGTTTCCAACCAAATTCATGATAATTAAACAATATATCACCTTTAGGACTTAAAATATATGACAAGTCACTTCATTAAGACTAGTTCCAACATCAATATCCAACTAAATAAACATTGAGAGAACATTTTTTTTTTCAAAATGGATCTTGTCCAAGGGTAACAAGTGTAAAAGTGAAGGAGAAGTCCAAAATTTTTCAAAATTTTCTCATTTTGAAGCCAAAAACGTAATCAAGATGCAATCACCCAAAACTTGAGTTAACCAATCCAAGGAGCAACCAAAAGTAATCCCCTCCCCCACACTTAATTCCTACATTGTCCTCAATGTAACAAAATAATGGAAATAGCAAGTGGATTCATGCGAAAACAAGTCAAGATGCTATTCCAAACAAGTTCAAATCATGCAAAAATCAAGTGTGGTGGTGATAGTGAGCAAGGAGCATTTATTCCTACACCTATGAATTCAAAAGCAACTAAACTAATCTACTTTTACTACTAGATTTGTTCCTTCCCCCACACTTAGCTCAAAAACATATATCAATTAAAAACAAAGAGCAAGTACAAGGAAAGAAACGACCTGACATCAAGGTGGCTTTGGTGACTCATGAAAGTGCTTGAGGAGATGACCATTAACTTTGAATTTTGCTCCAGAAGCACCATCTAGTAGCTCAAATGCTCCAAAGGGATAAGTCTTCACAACTTCATAAGGTCCCTCCCATCTAGACTTGAACTTCCCAGGTAAAATTTTAAGGCGGGCCTTGAATAACATGACTTTTTCCCCCTCCTTAAAATCTTTCTTGAGAATCTTTCTATCATGGAGCTTTTTCAACTTTTCCTTGTAAACAATCCCCTCATCATAAGCTTGCTACCTCAATTCTTCAAGTTCTTGGAGCTGCATCATCCGATTTGCCAAAGAGGCCTCCAAGTCGGCATTACATGCTTTGATAGCCCAATATGACTTATGCTCCAACTCCATGGGCAAATGGCAAGACTTGCCATAGACAATCCTAAAGGGTGTGGTCCCAATAGGTGTCTTAAAAGCAGTCCGATAAGCCCAAAGAGCTTCCTCCAATCGATCACTCCAATCCTTGCGCGATGGCTTCACTATCTTTTCAAGAATGTGCTTCACCTCTCTGTTTGAAACCTCAGCAAGTCCATTGGTTTGAGGGTGGTATGGTGTTGCAACTTTGTGTGTGACTCCATACTTGGCAAGAAGAGATTGGATTGTCCGATTGCAAAAATGGGTGCCTTGATCACTGATAATTGCCCTAGGGATGCCATACCTGCAAAAAATATGAGAACGCAGAAACTTCGAAACAGTAGCAGCATCATCTTTCCTTGTGGGGATTGCTTCAACCCACCTAGATACATAGTCCACTGCAAGCAATATGTAAGAGAAACCACAAGATGGGGGAAGGGGTCCAACAAAATCTATGCCCCACACATTAACAACTTCACAGAAATGAATGGGCTGCATAGGCATTTCATGCCTCTTACCCAAACTCCCAAATTGTTGACACTTCATACAAGACTTACAATAGGCAAATGCATCTTTAAACAATGTAGGCCAGAAAAATCCACACTCTAACACTCTCCTAGCAGTCTTCCTAGCACTAAAATGTCCACCACATGATAAAGAATGAGAATGATCTAGGATAGAGTGGATCTCATCATTTGGAACACAACGACGAATAATCTGATCACTACATACACGCCATAAGATCGGCGCATCCTAAATATGGTACTTGGCCTCTCTCTTCAACTTGTTAACTTGAAAAGAAGACAAGGAAGAGGGCACAACACCAGCAGTAAGATAATTCACAATATTAGCATACCAAGGCTCAACAGATGTCAATGCATACAAAACAGAATCAGGGAATGAATCAACACAAATATCAGAACAGTCAACTCCCTTTGTGTCGGGAGGCAAACGACTCAAGTGATCGGCCATATGATTTTCAGCTCCGGCACGATCCATGATCTGTATATCAAACTCTTGCATAAGCAAAGCCCACCTCAGTAGTCTAGCCTTAGACTGGGGCTTTTGAAACAAGTATCTCACAGCAGCATGGTCAGTATACACCACAACAGAAGAATTAATCAAGTATTGCCTAAACTTATCAAGTGCAAATATCACAGCAAACAACTCTTTCTCAGTTGTGGTATAGTTCACTTGGGCACTATCTAAGGTCCTAGAGGCATAGGCTATCACTCTTGGAACCTTATCCACTCTTTGACTAAGCATAGCACCTACCGCAAAATTAGATGTATCACAAGAAATCTCAAAAGGAACACTCTAATCTGGTGCACTAATTATGGGTGGTGAAACAAAAGATGATTTCAATGTGTCAAAAGCATGCTTACACTTCTCATCAAATTTAAAATCAGTTTCTTTCTTAAGCAAAGAAGTGATGGGCAAAGCAATCTTTGAAAAGTTGGCGATGAAACGCCGATAAAAGCCCGCATGACCTAGAAAAGACCTAACTTCTTTAAGGTTGGTAGGATAGGGTAAAGAAGAGATGACCTCAATCTTGGCCTTATCTACTTCAATCCCCTTTTGGGAGATAAGGTGGCCTAGCACAATACCGCTATCTACCATAAAGTGACACTTCTCATAATTCAGAACAAGATTTTTTTCTATGCAACGTTTCAACACAAGTTCTAAACTACAAAGACATTCCTCAAAGTTAGACCCATAAACAGTAAAATCATCCATAAATACCTCCATATTAGACTCTAGCAAATCACTGAAGATCGACATCATACACCTTTGAAAGGTGCCAGGGGCATTGCATAAACCAAATGGCATCCTACGGTAAGCAAAGGTACCGAAGGGACAGGTGAATGTGGTTTTCTCCTGATCCTCTGGTGCTATTGGCACTTGAAAGTACCCAGAGAAACCATCTAAGAAACAATAGTGAGTCTTCCCTGAAATCCTCTCAAGTAACTGATCAATGAAAGGCAGGGGAAAGTGATCTTTCCTAGTAGAAGCGTTAAGCTTCCTGTAGTCAATACACACTCTCCAAGAGTTTTGTACTCTTGTGGGGATCAACTCATCCTTATCACTCCGAACAACTGTTATACCACTCTTTTTCGGCACTACTTGCACCGGTGACACCCACTCACTATCAGAAATGGGATAAATAATCCCAGCACTCAACAACTTGGCTACCTCTTTTTTCACAACATCTAAAATGAGAGGATTCAATCTCCTTTGAGGTTGCCGTACAGGCTTAGCACTTTCCTCTAAGAGGATCTTATGAGTGCACACCGAGGGATTAATCCCTGGTATATCAGCAAGAGACCAACCTATAGCACCCTATAAGACTTAAGCAGAGAAACAAGTCTACCCTCCTCAACATCAGACAATGCACTAGAAATGATAACAGGCAGTTTATCTCCATCAGCCAGAAAAACATACTTAAGATTAGAGGGTAAGGGTTTAAGGTCCACCATAGGTGGTTTTACCACAGAAGGAACCTGTGAGAATATCTTGTAATCATTATATTATTCTCTTGTAATCATTATATTATTCTCTGTATTATTAGGTTTTATTAGTCATTAGTAGCTTGTCTCCTCTCTTAGCCTATATAAACACACTTGTATATTGTTTATTATATCAATGAGAATATCATCTTTTTCTCATCTCTAATCTCTCAAAGTCCACATGGTATCAGAGCATGGTGCTCAAAATTTGTCAAATTAGTCATTAGGGTTTCATAGCCATGGAACTTTCCCTTCAATATTTAGGGATGAAACTATACGCGATGATTGAAGCCGTTTTGGATCTCACCGCCAGGCCCATCAAAGAGAGGGAAGTTCGCGCGGCCAAACCCTTGAGTTTCGCCGCCTCCGGCCGCGCGCGTGAGCCTCACGCGCCGTCGCGTTGTCCGGCGGCAGAGCGCGTGTGGCGGCGCGTGGCGGCGCGTGCGCCGTTCGTTTTCCAGGCGATTTCGTCCGCCGTGTTCGCCGCCTCAGCCCCAGCAAGGATCTGGCCTCATATTGCAGATCCGAAGTCAGGCGCATCATTTTCCAGATCGGGTTGTGTTTTCCAGATTGGGACTCTTGCTGTCCATATGCTATGGTTCTTGATTTGTACCTATCTTGGAGGTTCACTTGCAGTTGGGATCTCAGTAGCGATGAAGATAGTGGTCACAAGCCTTTTAGTCAATGCTACCACGTATTTCCTAAGATTGGTAGTAAGGAAGGCGACTCATTCATCGACTGAAGAATCTGTTGCGATGGAGACTGTATCCTCAACGTTTGTAGCGAAACGTGGTAACTTTCTCCAAGCCCTAAAAACTTCCTCAAAGGATCGACAGTTGTGGATTGTTGATTCTGGAGCCTCTGATCACATGACCGACAATCACAAATTGTTCACTACTTACATCCCATGTGCTGGCAACATGAAAGTGAAGATTGCTGATGGCTCACTCGCTTCTATTGCTGGGAAAGGGAGTATTAAAATTTCAGAGAGTATCACTCTGGAATCTGTTCTACATGTGCCAAAGTTGGCATGCAGCTTACTATCTGTTAGTCAGTTGACAAAGCAATCGAATTGTTCTGTTAATTTTTTGCCCACTCATTGTGTCTTTCAGGATCTATCATCGGGGATGGTGTTTGGTCATGCTAAGGAATGTGAGGGACTTTACTTCCTTGACGACGTCAGAGTGAGTCACCAACCTATCACAAAGGTATGTAACACAATTTCTAAAAATGAAGATACTATGTTGTGGCACAAGAGAATGGGTCACCCTAATTTCCAATATTTATCCCGTATGTTTCCAACTATTTGCCCACCATCAAATCATGATATGAAATGTGAAGTCTGTGAATTGGCCAAACATCACCGATCATCATACCCTAAAACTCCATATATTCCTACCAAACCATTTACGACCATTCATAGTGATTTATGGGGACCTTCCCGCAACCCAAACCGTACTAAAGCAAGGGGGTTTATTACATTCATAGATGATCACACTCGTGTTTGTTGGGTTTATCTGTTAAAGGACAAGTCTGAGGCACCAAATGCATTCATGAGTTTCTATGCTATGATTAAAAATCAGTTTAATACAAGTATCAAAGTTTTACATTCTGATAATGGTACTGAGTATTTTAACCGAACATTAAGTAATTTTCTTCAAACTCATGGTATTATCCATAGAAGTTCATGTGTTCATACCCCTCAACAAAATGGGATTGCTGAAAGGAAAAATAGACACATCTTGGAAGTCACTAGGGCCCTTATGATCACTTCTAATGTACCAAAGTTTTATTGGGGAGATGCCATTTTAACTGCCACCCACCTCATCAACCGAATGCCAAATAAGGTGATATCTTTTGAAACTCCACTCAAAATGTTACAAAGTGCCTTTCCTACCACTCACCTTGAATTAAATATTCAATTTCGTGTCTTTGGTTGTACTGCCTTTGTTCATGCTCATCCAAATAACAAATTTGATCCTCGTGCAGTTAAATGTATTTTTCTTGGGTATTCTCCAACTCAAAAAGGGTACAAATGTTTTGATCCTGTCTCTAAACACCTATTTGTAAGCTTTGATGTTACTTTTCATGAAGATACTCCTTTCTATCCCAAATCTTCAATTCAGGGGAGAGAACGAGTGAATCTCAGATTTGGGTGCCTGAACCTATACAAGAATATAACACCCTTGAACAATGGATAGCCCTACCACAGATTGAGCCATCACCTCCACCTATACCTCCACAGATTGAGCCATCACCTCCACCTATACCTCCACCACAAATCGAACTTCCCTTAACCCAACCATCTCTTGTGCCAATCACAAATGAAAGTTTGAATACAGGGAACAAAGATATGTTGGTGTACTCACGAAGGCAAAAGTCTAAGGAAGTGAGGAAACTTGCATCTGAAGTACCCAGGCAATCAGAACCAGCGATAGCTCCTGAAGAACCAAAGGATGCTGAAGTGGTGGTGGTCCCTGAGGAGATTGAGGTATATCAGGAAATTCCTGTTAATATTAATGAATATAATGACCTTGATCTGCCTATTGCTCACAGGAAGCAGCCTCGATCATGTACTTTACATCCAATTCAGAAGTATATTTCCTATAATGCCCTGTCCTCTAGTTATCGGGCATTTGTCACCAGTCTGGATCGAGTGCAGATTCCTAAAAATATTCAGGAGGCACTTGAGATACCTGAATGGAGGGCTGCAGTTATGGAGGAGATGAGGGCTCTTGAGAAGAATGGAACGTGGGCTGTTGTTGAAAGACCAAGAGGCAAGAAACTTGTCAGTTGCAAATGGGTTTTTACCCCTAAGTATATGGCTGATGGTACCCTTGACAAGCTGAAAGCACGACTTGTGGCAAGAGGCTTTACTCAGACGTATGGTTTAGACTACCAAGAGACATTTGCACCGGTGGCAAAATTGAACACTATCCGTGTCTTATTATCTGTAGCAGCTAACCTTGATTGGCCATTGCATCAGTTGGATATTAAGAATGCTTTTCTGAACGGAGAACTTAAAGAAGAAGTTTACATGACTCTTCCTCCTGGCTTTGAGAAAGGAAAGAGTAATAAGGTATGTAAGTTGAAGAAATCTCTTTATGGCCTTAAACAATCTCCTAGAGCTTGGTTTGACAGGTTTTCAAAGGTCTTGAAATCGGAAGGCTATAAGCAAGGATTGTCAGATCATACAATGTTTGTCAAAACAGAGGGAAGAAGAAGGTGCATCCTTATTGTGTACGTTGATGATATTATCCTTACAGGTGATCATGTTGATGAAATAGCAAGGATAAAGGTTGCCCTTGGTAAGGAATTTGAAGTTAAGGATCTAGGGGATTTGAAATACTTTCTGGGAATGGAAGTTGCAAGGTCGAAAAAGGGAATCTATGTGTCTCAAAGGAAGTATAT
Source organism: Mimosa pudica (assembly GCA_029929735.1). Taxonomy (NCBI): domain Eukaryota; kingdom Viridiplantae; phylum Streptophyta; class Magnoliopsida; order Fabales; family Fabaceae; genus Mimosa; species Mimosa pudica. The sequence goes on along the minus strand of JAKELP010000029.1, from coordinate 14,417,168 downwards.
AGTGGATCTTCTTGAAGAGACAGGCATGTTGGGGTGTAGTCCTGAACTGACTCCTATCATACCTCCTAAGAAAAGGAAGAAGAAGCCTGGAAAGGAGGAGGAGTTAGAAGAAGATGATCCTGATGATGATACTGAAGCTGAAGAGGAAGATAAAGAGCAAGAAGAACCGGCTGATAAAGAACGATATCAAAGACTGGTTGGCAAGCTAATATACCTCTCCCACACAAGACCTGGCATAGCATTTGCAGTAAGTGTTGCTAGTCAATACATGAGTGATCCAAGGAAGAAGCATATGGATGCTGCGTACAGGATTTTGAGATACCTAAAAGGTACTCCAGGGAAGGGGTTGTTCTTCCGGAGACAAGAAAGAAGAACGATTGAAGTTTATACTGATGCCAGTTGGGGAGGAACACATCCTGACCGAAGATCTACCTCTGGTTATTGCTCCTTTGTATGGGGGAATTTGGTAACTTGGAAGAGTCAGAAACAAAGAGTTGTATCCAAAAGTAGTGCTGAAGCTGAATTAAGGGCATTGGCTCAAGGAATAATGGAGGAATTGTGGCTTAAACGTGTCCTCTCTGAGATACATGTCAAAGTGGAATTGCCACTCAAACTCTATTGTGACAATAAGGCAGCTATAAGCATGGCCTTGAATCCTGTTCAGCATGAAAGATCAAAACACGTGGAGATAGACAGACATTTCATCAGAGAAAAGGTTGAAGAAGGTATCATATGTTTGACCTATCTACCAACAAATCTTCAAGCTGCAGATGTGTTGACAAAGGCATTGCTCAAGCCTGCATTTGAGAGTTGTATAAGCAAGTTGGACATGATCAGCATATATGATCCAACTTGAGGGGGAGTGTGAGAATATCTTGTAATCATTATATTATTCTCTTGTAATCATTATATTATTCTCTGTATTATTAGGTTTTATTAGTCATTAGTAGCTTGTCTCCTCTCTTAGCCTATATAAACACACTTGTATATTGTTTATTATATCAATGAGAATATCATCTTTTTCTCATCTCTAATCTCTCAAAGTCCACAGAACCAACTCCTGCAGCTCAATCGCTCTAAGGGCAAGAGTGGTGTCCTCAACTAACGGGGAAGGAGATATAGGTGCATCCAAGCATGCAATAACTTCTCCACTTCCCAAAGAAGAGCAAACATCAACCATAGACAAAGCCACCGGTGTAGCTTGAGTATCAGTGTCTATATGATCAGAGGTACCTGCAACACAAACAGAAGGAACTATCCCAAAGCCACTTGGCAAGGGGTGAGTACAAGCAATATCAACAGAACAATCAGAAGCATCAGAAGCATGTGAGGTGACAAGCCAATCATTAATTTCAACACAAGCAACACATGGCATATCATCAACACAATGACAACAAGATGAAGCATGCGAAGAGGAAAGTGTAGAGGGAGGCTCAACATGATCAAATGAATCAGAAAATATGGCATCACACAATGAATCAATCTCATCATCAATAACAGAAATAGCATTAATGCCTAAGTAAGAGCAATCATCCCTAACACCACGCATAGCTTCAGAAAGTAAGAACTTGACTTCTTGGTCACCGACACCCATAGTGATTTCACCTTGCTTCATATTAATAACAGTTTGAGCCGTCATTAGAAAAGGGCGACCAAGAATCAAGGTGCTCTCACTACGGTTGTCAGTAGACATGTCTAGAACATAAAAGTCAGCTGGGAATACAAGATCTTTTACTTGCACCAAGACATCCTCAATGATGCCCTTGGGATATCGAATGGTTCGGTCCGCAAGTTGGAGAACCACACTTGTGTCCCGAATCGATTTGGTACCCAATGACTCAAAGATAGAGGTAGGCATGACATTAATGGCAGCACCAAGATCAAGTAATGCATGTGAAATAGTTGTCTTGCCTATAGTACATGGAATAGTGTAAGAACCCGGGTCTTTGCATTTTAAAGGCAATTGAGGTTTAAAAAGGGCACTAACATTAGACCCAAGTTGGATTCTTTCACTATGCTTGTACTTCCTCTTGTTGGTGCACAAGTCTTTCAAAAATTTTGCCGATTTCGGCATTTTCTTTATCAAATCAAGTAAAGGCAAATTGACTTCAACTTTAGAAAACATCTCATACAATTATTTATCACACCTATCATCAACAACCTTTTTACTAGGTAAGTAGGAATTAGGAAAAGGAAGGTTAGAAATGTTTACCTCCTTACCATTTGCTTGAGGCTCTTGGTTGGATGAAAGCGGTGGATCAAACTTCACACCTCTCTTGAACTTTGGAGTAGAGGGAGTAGCAAGTAGCTTCTTCTCTTGTTGGGTTTCACTATGCACCGGAGTAGATGGAGGAGGAAGAAAACACTCCTCGGGAGACTTAGAATGAGAGTAGTCTCCATGACTCAATGGTGGTGGCTCACAAATAATCTCTTCATCAACTTCACCATCTATATCCTCATCATCAACACCTTGAAATCTCACCTTTTTTCCACTTCTCAAGGTGATAGCATTCAAAGACTTAGGATTAATCACTGTGTTGGATGGAGAAGCCCCACTTGAGCGAGCTTGCTTATCATTCATGCTATCTGAGAGCTGTGTAACATGGGATTGAATATTATTTGATCTAGTCTCCCACTGCTCTATCCTAGACTCCAACGAGGCAAACCTAGCATCATAACGAACATTGTCCTCTTGTATCTTTTGGATGGCTTTAAGGATTTGGAGACTAACATCATCCGCCCATGGGGAATCAACCGGGACCATAGCTCTTGGAGAGGTACTAGAGGATTGCCCTTTGTAAGTCAAAACATTGGGATTGTGCTTCCATCGGAAGTTGGGATGTGACCTCAAACCCTCATTGTAGGTAGTACCTTGGGAATCCCACCTTTGACTTGAGGAGGGAGATCTCCCTTGAAAAACGGCACCAACCTCTTCCGGATAACCGGGACACATAGTAGAGATATGCATAGTTGAGCCACAGTGCTCACAACCTGGGGCAACCAAAGCCAAAGACCTAGAAGGCGAAGTAGGAGAGGCGGGAGAATGACCCAACTGTTGCAAACTTAGATTTCTCAACTCAGAAGTGATGAATTGAAGTTGACTATTCAATTGAGAACTTAGGCCATCCACCTTAGCTTCCAAAGAATCCATCCTCTGGGATTGTTGAGGAGTAGATTGAATCTCAAAAACACCTTTAGAACCCCTTCAACCATAATTCTTTGTATTTTTAGCCCTTGTTTTGATTATGACCCATGCCGCAACCGCTGGAACATCTTCCAAAGAACCACCCGCGGTAGCATCTATAATACCTCTCTCATTGGACATGAGACCCTTGTGAAAATAGGAGATCAACTCTTCATCACATATTTGATGATGAGGTATTTTGGCCAATAACTGCTGAAATCTGCACCAGTACTCATAAAAGCTCTCAGATGGGTCTTGCCTGATTGCATATATATCTTTCTTGAGCTCTGCAGTCCTATCATCAGTGAAATAATGCTCCAAGAAGGCTTTTCTGATATTTGCCCAACAAGTAAGGGCATCAGGATCATGCTGAGGTAGTAACCTGAACCCTTCCTTAGCTTTCCCATCCAAGGTCAAATAAAAACCTTTAACTGCACATCATCAATATCAACCCCTTGTGGCTTTGTGCTTGTGCAAGCAAGGAAGACACTATGGAGGTGGCCATAAGCGTCCTCACTATCCAATCCAGCAAAATGAGGAAGAGCAGCAATCAACGGTCCTTTGATCTCAAAATCTGCAATAAGGTTAGGATATGCATGCACAAATGGATCATGAGCAACCCCACGAGACACAACCTCTCTAATGGTCCTCCTACGCCCTACCCCTTGTGGAATTTGACCATGGTTTGGATTTCCTATGTTTTGGCCATGTTGATTGGGTGGGTTGTGATTAGGGATATTGAGAAAGGGTATATTGGGAGGAGGTGGGTTTATGATATTGACTTGGTCTTGGTTATTGGGAGGTTGTCTTTGCTCCATTGGTGGGACTACTATGGGTATCTCAAAGTCTACTAAGGTTTGGGTGTCCTCTTGGTGTTGTTGGAAGGATTCACTAGATGAGTCGTAGTCGTCTACTATGGCACCTCCGGCTTCTAAGAATTGTTGATCGGTAAGGTTCCTTTGAACTTGGGGGCTAATATGTGGTAGGGGACCCAACCGTCTACGACCTCTCCGTGGCGGCATGCAAACTCAAGGAATCAAGAACCAATGAGAAACAAGTAACAATGAATGGAATGGAGTGTAAGAAATATGAATGAGGTGTATGGAATGATGTATGTGTATGAAAGTATGTGTCAAGTAAGAAAAAATGACTTGGGAAATGGAATTATGCACTTAAATCAAAGCAACAACAAGCAATAACAAGTAAGCACATAAAACAACCAAATCACCAAGTAAGCAAGTAACAATGCAAATATTTTTGTGATTTTTAAATTTAGTATGAAAAGGGTAGAAGGAAAAAAAAATGACTAAACTAAATGCAACTAACCTAAACTAAATGCATCTAGATAAAGACCCTGTCAAACAAGTTTGACAACCAATTACTAGGGAACCAATTACTTGGCTCCCCGGCAACGGCGCCACTTGAAGGAGGCCGGATTAGTGGGTCGGTGTAGTGCCTCAAGACCAATCCTTCAAGATAATTTGGACCTCGGGGTAAGTGGAAGTTATCCCCGGGTATCGATCTCAAAGGAGCCTATAAATGTAACTAATTACCTAGTACTAGTGTGAAACTTGTTTGAAAACGAGAAAAATCATTTTAATTAACTTCTTTCTTTTTAGTATTAAATCTAGAAAATATTTTGTATGATAAAAATAATAGAATAAAGGAGGATTTTTGGATAAATAGATAATAAGATGTTCTTAGTGATTGGGAAATTCAAGAATCATAACTTATATAAAATATTTGGGGGTAAAGTGGTCAAATCAATAAACTCCCTAGAGGAACCCCTCTAGGCTAAGCTTAGATCAATATAATTAATGCCGGAACCCCTAACATTAATTATCTTAATCTAAGTTGATTAAGCACATGACCAAATTAAAATTACTAAATTTATTTGCCAACTCCTAAGTATGAACAACCAACACCATTATCCACTAACAAGAACCCTTGATTAGCACAAAATTTTAACTATAAGCATGTGTTAAAATCATAGACCATGAAATTAACATATGTTCAAGTCAATAAGCATCAATGTCGATAATTCACACTACAGAAACTAACAAATGAAAGATTGTTCCTACACATCCATAAAAGATAAAAATAAGTCATACAACCAAATACATAAATCTAATTCCTAGAACCCTAGAAATTTAGACTATATAAAAGGAAGAGAACGTGTAGGACAAATTACCCCCATATGAAGCTCACTTAGCTCAACCATTCATTCCCATCACCAAGAACAAAGAGGTTTAGTTGCTCATGAGGAAGAGGAGAGTACCAAAAAGGGATGGATTGAGAGAAATCATTTTGGGAATAGAGTGGGGAAGTGAGAAATGATGAAGTGGATGATGGGATTAAGAGAGAACTTTTGATTCTCCCATTTTTGTGGTTGAAGCTGTCAAGATGATGATGATGATTCTCGCATCTCCTTCCTTTCTTTTTCAGTTCGGCGCTGAACTCCCTCTCTGCCCCAGCTGCTCCTCCCCCACGTCACAGACCCCCCTTTCCTTTCTTTCTTTTTTTTTTCTTGTTTCTTGCGTGGCTGCCTCCTTTCAGCCCAAAACCCAATTCTTTTCCTAAGCCCATTCACACCTCCAGCCCAAATATGTCGAGCAGCTCTTTTCCATGTGGGAAGGCCCATGTCTTTGACTTTAATCAGCTCCAATAACTCCAATAAATAGACATGTGGCTGCTCTAAAAATGAAAGAAGAAAGGTAGATCAAATGGGCAAAAACTTAATTACCAAACATCATATATTTTCAAGACCAATTGATTTAATTTTCAAGTCAACTCTCATTCAAAAACATGCATTTTATTTTAGCATATGAAGGATAAACATTGCATCTCAATTATGTTAATTGCCTCAAATTAAGCATATAAAACCATGCAAATCCAAGGATTTGTCATGCGGCGAGTAGAAGAGGAACTGGTTAAGGACAGATTAGTGGGAGGGCATATATACTTTTTTTGTTCTCATTTGAAGTTTATTACACTCAATATTGAATTGTAAGGAGTTTTACTTACTCTGTGCCTCATTCAGGTCACGCAACAAGGAGTATATTCCTATTGTTGGGTTGGCTGACTTCAATAAACTGAGTGCTAAACTCATTTTTGGTGATGACAGGTGAAACATATAAGCATGCACCCCTTTTTTATTCTTTGTCCATAGAAGTGTATGTTTTATGAGTTCTTACTTTTTCTAAATGATAACTTGCCGGGTTTATTTTTATGGATGTAGCCCTGCTATACAAGAGAATAGGATAACCACTGTTCAATGCCTGTCGGGGAACTGGTTCATTAAGAGTTGGGGGAGAATTTTTGGCTAGACATTATTATCAAGTAAAATGACTCATCCTCAGCTTTCCATGGCTCTTGGTTCTTCTTTGGAGGTCACATTCTCTTTCTTTCTTATTTCTTCAGTTCAATTCTCGCTTGCTTTAGATTTACTTCTTTATTAAAGCTGCAGTTGAAGTTTAGATGCTTAGCTTAACTTGTACCGAATCTGAACCTCATTCAATATAACTATCACTATCACTATCAGCCAGTTGCACTACTTGCCAACAAATTGCATTACTAGAAGATATGAGAATTTGTGTGTATAGTTAATGCTTGGTACTTTCCAGCTTTTGATGCATTACTTGAACATGAAAATCTCAGAATTTTGATGCACTATCAGGGAAGAGCTATCACTGTTCGGAGAGATACAAGTTCGGACCAATTTTAGAGGATTATGTTTTACAGCCCACTTGTTTTTGGAGAAATGAAATAGTCTGTCCATATATAATAAGAAATGCGGCTGAGGCTGAGAATGACGAAAGGAACTATCTTCATCTGTTCAATCTCATTTCTAAGGAATGGAACAAGTTCCCCAATTTTTCGGGTGCATATGACCGTTGTACTATTTTTAATTATGAGAAAAGCCTTTCTGCTTCTTTGGGACACATTGCTTAATCTGCCTTACTCTTATTTGAGGTTGCAATCTAATCCACCACGATCTGTTAGCAACACTTAGTTTGTTTCCCTGCTCAGATGTAAGGGTGGAAACTAATCCACATGACTACTTATTCTTTTGGTTGTATCTAAGACATATTATCCTTCACTCTCCTTTTGATTTGTATTCAGTATTCTAGAATGAAGTAACTCGGTACTTATTTTTATTGCTCTTTCTATATATATAGCATCATGTTGTTAGTATTCATGTGTAAATATATAACTTAGTTGCAGCCATATAATATTGTTTGTGCTTCATTAGCCACTTAATATTGTATTAGGAATTGAAATAGGTCAAAATGTCAGATTAAGGCTTCCTACCGTTACACTTTTTGTATCTAAATCTAATTGACTGACAGTTTTAGATACACAGCACATGAGAGTGAGCTTTCTGAGTTGTTTCTGATGGATCTTAGGATATTCTCTTTAATAGCGGAACTGTTTGAGCTGCTTCTTTATGTCCTTCTTGAACTGATGAATTACATCATCGTATTTCTTTTGGATTTCAGTATTGCAACCTTTTTTGTATGACTCTGATTTGTGACTAGAGTATTTTTTTTTATCACATCGTGAACCTTATGTTTGTTTTGATGCTCTAAATATCTGTTGTAGAAGTTAATTCAAAAGAAAGGCTTTGATATTTTTGTTGCGCCTGAAATCTTGATGTCTATAATATGGAAATCCTATCTTGATGACTTTGATGTAAGGGTGGAAACTAATCCACATTATGACCGCTTATCTTGTTTGTTGGATCTAATATATTATCCTTGACTCTCCTTTAGATTTGTATTTTAGAATGAAATAACTCAGAATTTCAGGTTCCTGACTTTTTATTAGCTTTCTATGTGTGCGTGTGCGTGTGTGTCATATGTCCAGTTTTCATGCTTGAATGTATAACTTGCTTGCTGTTTTATAATGAAGGGGAGAATGAAAGGCTAGCATGTAATATTATGGCCTCTTATCTTTTCAAATTTTTTCATCTGCATCTAAAGGAGTGATAGGTTCAATACAAGAGGATTAAATACTTGACCTGTTGTTAATGAAACTCTGCATAGTCACTTTAGCTGTGGAAGTATTTGAGCTGTTGCCTTTAGTTCTGTTATATAACCTTTGAATTACATCACCGAATGTGTTGCTCTGCAGCTGGTTGATAATGATATGATTTGTCATAATATTTTTGAGTGACATGGAGAGCCTATTTGCTGTTTTGGTGCCCTTTTATATGCTGTGGAAGTAATTTGTTAGAGGACTTCAATATTCAAATTTCCCCTTAAAATGATATGCTATGTTTCCCTCTCTATTATGATAACATGACAATGGTTGTAACTGCATAGCCTACGCAATGCAGTATTCGGAGTCCCTGGCCTTATACTGTGAGAGATATTGACAATGCAAACAGTTGGTGAATGGTGATGGGGAGGAGGCATTGGGATTAATGGAGGTGGATGGAGGGATTGAATTTGTTGGCGTGAAGGTGGGTGAGTTGAGTGAGTGCAAGAGAGATGATGATGACATGGCATGTTGTAAATGATGTGTATGCTTATGTGTCATGAGATTTGAGAGTTTTGACCAACTTAACAGACAAATTTAACTTTGTCTAACTGAACGACATTTTTGATCTCTTTTATAAACTTCTAGGGCAAATTTGATCTAAAAAAAGTTCATAAGGTTTGAGGGAAAAATCAGTGTCAAATCTCAAATGTTTATGTGTTAAATTGATGATATCCCTTCAGGCATAAGTTTGATTGATATCGTGACATAATTTGAAATATTTTTTTTGTTCAAAATTGTTTGCTTTTTGTTGGATTTATGGTTTATTTCCCCTGCAGGATTGGAGATCAATTGAGGAGTGCTTTTGTGAGAGAATCCAGGCAAGCATTTTGATCAAGCATTTCAATACTTAACATGTTTTCTTTGGGTATGATTGTTAGGCAGAAGGTACGAATGCTGCAGATGATGAGGAATCTGATAAATCAGTTTCTGACATTGTGAAACTTGAGGTACTTCACTATAAATGCAAGATTTATTTGATTTCTTTCTATTATCCACGCTGTCTAATCGTTCCTTAGAGTGATCTTTCACATAGGATGAATCTTAACAAAGTTGAGGAGTTGAATATTTATTACTTTGTTCTGAATCATTTCCTGTTTTGTCAATATTTTTAGTATAGATTAACTTGTGAACAACTATGATGCACATAGTTCTTTTTGCTTATGTATATATAAAAAATGAATCATACATTGTTATTGTTTTGATATTGATATATAATTCATTTTTGAAGATATTAAGTAATTGACTTTTTCTGGTAAATTCTTTTGATATAATGCTAGTTGGTTCTATGAATTACAGCTAGTATTGGTGGTTATATTGGGAAATAATGTAAATTTATAATATTTTTTTTTAAAAAAAAACATTCTATACATGCGCTTAAAGCGTATGTAAAGGGGCCACCTGTACATGCGCTTAAAGCGCATGTAGAGGTATGCACCTCTACATGCTCTTTAAGCGCATGTAGAGGCACATCTACATGCGCTTTAAGCGCATGTAGAGCCCCCCCTCTACATGCGCTGTTTAAAAGCGCATGTAGAGCCTTTACCAGCGCCCCCCTCTACATGCGCTTTTTAAGCGCATGTAAAGGCTAAAATGAGCGCATGTAAAGGGGTATTTCTCTATTTTGTATTCCAATTTTTTAGTTTAATAAAATTATTTATGTTTTCTGATAAAAAAACCAGACACTTATTTTCATTATCTAACCACAAGTAGTATCAATCTTTAATTTTCTGACTTCAAAACTTACTATTTGTATTCCCAATATCCCATTTCAAATCCTTTAAAACTGGAGACTTAACAAATACATCTATCGTGGGTGTACGTGCAACTATTATTTGAATTAGGTGATTTTCAATATATATTATACTGAATGATTAATATAACTTTTGGTCATTAATTTTCACTCAATTTTAGTTTTTATCACCAAACTTCAAAATCAATTATATTAATTCTTTAACTTTCGGTCAATTTTAGTTTTGGCCCGAACACTTAATATTGGTGTTTTAAGTGCCCAAACTTTGTGATATTTTTAACAATTAGTCACTAATTTTTCAAGTTTTATAAAAAGTATAGCGATCAAAATTAAAATTGCCTAAAAATTCACACAAAGACTAAAATTGAATGAAAATTAAAGGATTAAAACCATAATGTAATAAAAAGATAGGTGAACTGCTAATCTACTTGACGTTATTTGACTCGAGGCCCAATGTTTTTTCCTCGAAAATATATTATAATTAAGCAAATTAACTAACCCAGATCTGATTAAATAACGAATCATGCATCTGAGGCGTATAGTATAAAAGTTACATATTTATTATTACCTCCCGGTCCTAAATATAAGACCTAATTGACTTTTTTTGGAGAGATTAAGGTTGCAAAATAGGTTATTAAATCATGACATATTTGATATCTTTTTAGATTATCCATTAGCTTATAGGTAAAATAAACTAGTATAAGAGAAAAAAATTAGGTAAATCAATTTATAATTAACTTATTTTGTTTTTTTTAGGATTTTTCAAAAAAGTCAACCAGGTCCTATATTTAGGACCGGAGGGGAGGGAGTATTATGCTTACAGACTCATAGTTGAATATTACCATCTAAACTAACGCATGCAGCGTCTTAACTTTTTTCTTCACATTTGAGTAGTAATGTGGGGCCTATATTCGGCCTTCTTCCATTTTAAGTTCTTAAAAATATAGGCCAAATTTTAGAACGCGTAATGGAAAGTGCTATTGTTAAAAGAAAACGGATTATTTAATAGTAAAATAGAACTGCAAATAATTCTTATATCTGCAATAATATCAAAAAAGAGAAAATTTACATTCATATAAATGACATAAACATTGATACTGGAAAAAGTCAAAACTAAAACAAAAGTAAATTAATTCTTTTCAAGGACGAAGTTTCTATTCAAGTTCTTTAGACTTGGTAGGTATTCACGTGTCAAGGAATCTGGATTAATTCTCTTTCTTTTTTTAATATGTGGAGAAAATTTTGTGCCAAAGGTTTTCTCCTAAAAAAGACCTTTAGGCATTCCATTTTCTGGACAATCTGCACTACCTATAGTATGTATCTATATATATAAAACGCATAATGAAGATGATGAAATACATCCACCATTTGGGTTAATACATGAATCAGACTTATTTTGAAGGGAACATGGTTATGAATCCGGAAAGCATCCGAGAACATGGCTAGCCTGATGATTTTGAGGTTGTAATACTGGTAGGCCTTGACTACTACTAGCATATGGTAACAAAGGCATGCTTGGATGAGAGAAATATGCAGGGGAGGCAGTATCATCTGAGAACTGTGAAGTGAACAAGTTGTCCAGGCTCTTCCAATTAATGCCTTGACCATCGTTATTAAGGTTGTTTTCAGTGGTGGTCGTACTCGTCCTTTCTAATTGAGTGGTGTAACATTCTTCGTTGGTGTAGCCATGTTGTTTCACTGCTCTTGCTGTGGTGGGGCTATGTAGTTGTGGAATGAGCTCAACAAGGTGGCTATTGTTGTGGTCGTCCAAAACGGTGTCGTTTGAAAGGAACTGCTGATTGGAAGTGAAGGGATGATGATTGTGGCTAAAACTTGGTCCTTCATTGGTAGGATAAAGCAACTGATTCAGGGTTTCGCTGGTAAATGATGATGATACAGATTGAGGTCTTGAATTGAAAAAGTGTGCTTGGCTACTCCAACATTCCAAACCTTGTCTGTTCTGAGTCATTGGACTAGGTTTTTTGAATGCTCGGCACACCACCCATCCTTCTTCCTGAATCATGATCAATATTTTGCCTTCAGATTTTCAACATATAACATCACAGAAATCTCATCTTTCAATTTTTATTGAATCCATCCTATGCATAATTTATAGAGACCGAACATGTATTTTTTCGTATAGCACAAATATGAGTTTCTTGTACAATTCAGGCCCTATTAAACACTAAACGTGAGTTACTTTCTCTTAACAACAATTATAATATTGATTTATTTTGTTACGAATATTCATAACTGACCTCTTTTATTTGACCTAAACGGTTGATAATTAATGTAAAATGCTAATGCGAATAATGACTTCCCCCACTTAAACTTTATAATAAATTCAACATTGGAAAAGAACAAATAAAACCAACAACTTATATAAACATGTAGGGGTTAGTTAATTAGTATATCTATCTAAATGAAGGTTGATTATGCGAAAATAAATTAAAGCTATCTGCGAACGATTAATTCATGGTTGAGAAAAAGGCAAATTAAAGCAGCTTTTAGCAAAAAGGTTGGCACATATATTATATTATAAGTAAACTTAAGTCATATATATGCTTGATTACCTATGTTTCTAGCTAAACTAAAGTGGATAACATAGAGATTGAAGAGAAATGATAAAAGAGAGATGAGAAATGAGATACGTGAGGAGGGGCGTGAGGGGAGGTTTGGAGGCGAAACTCATGCATGATCCAATCGGTCTTGGAGCCATAAGGGGCACGTCCCTTGTAGAAGACGAGTGTCTTCCTCATTCCTATCATTTTGTTCTTCTTGGACATCACCGCCTTGTCCCTCCCCGTCGCCTTCCAGAACCCTGCCGCCGTCGCCCTGTTCGTCCTCGTCCCCGTCGGATACTTCTTGTCCTTGTGACTAAAAAAATACCACTCCTTCTCTTCCTCATACCCCATCTTGCATCTCTCTGCATGCATGCGTTTTTATTATTATATGTTTACATTATTTATGTATAACAATTCTTTCATTTCAACTTTCTCACACACTTACACATTAATATATGAACACCACACATCTATCAATATATACCTTGAATGTCCCACGGTTCAATTTTATACAGATCCAGCTCTGCAATCACATCTATATCCATTTTCATTGAGTTTATCTTCCTCTTCAGGTAGTACCCCACCAGTTCTTCCTCTGTCGGACGGAATCTAAACCCTGGTGGAACACTCGATTCCATCTCCACGCTTGATTTCTCCTGATGATCAATAGAATCGAACCATTAAATTAAAACAATATTGCACTTTTCGATTAAACAAAAACACACACAATAGTAGCTAGCAATAGTTCCTCCGGTCCTAAATATAATTATAAGACCTAGTTGACTTTATTGGAACATTTTAAAAAAGTAAAATAAGTTAATTATAAATTGAGTTACCTCATTTTTTCTCTTAAACTAGTTTATTTGATCTATAAGCTAATGGAACTAAAAATATATCAAATATGTCATAATTTAATAACATATTTTGTAACATTTATATCTCAAAAAATTAAAAAGGTCAATTGGATTTTATATTTAGAACCGATAGTGTAAAAGTTGACAGATAAGTCACGCTTACTGCCACTATGCAGAACCATACATGAGATTTTCACCTCATACGGAGGGACTAAAATATTTTCTTCCTGCATCAACCAGCTTTATTATTCTAATTTTTATGTCCAAAATGGTCCAAACAATCAAACATTGATCAGTAAACATGCTAAAGCTTTAATGCTTTCTTTAGCTTATCAATAATCGTCATTATAGCTTTACAGCCTTACATCTCTATAAAAAGTAACTAGCAGCAGGGTTGAAAATGCAAATATATATATTAATCATGGTGGGGGTAATGAAATTTTGTTATATATATTGGACCAACAATTGGGCAGCATGTGCAAACGCAAAATTGGCAGACCAGGAGTGGAACCCACCATTAGCGAGATTTAAAGTGTGTGTGTGTGGGCGTGTTATAATTAATCCTAAGAAGCCCTAGTTCCGTTTTGTCCTATATATATAATTGGCTTTAATTTATTAGTTGCATGAACTTTAGAAAAAGGTATGGTGAAACACAAAAGTTGGCCGTAAAACTTGACTTTGCTGGCACAAGCATGACACATTTCTTTGAGTGCAGTGCACTATTACTCTCTCAAGTTATGGCTGGTGGTGGATAAAGACATTTCCCTGTAGCTAGCAAATAAATATATTATTCATATCACATTCATACTAGCTTAACTTATCCAAACTAATTTCAATATAACTGTTTATATATTTGTGAGTGTAACAAGTGATGAAGAGTACTGATGATATATAAACTAAGGATATATAATTAAAATTTTAAAAAGGCTTTTTTAAATATATTACCGATTATGGATTAATTTGAGATTTTCAATTTTAACTAAATATAAAACAATTAAGTATTGAAATTTACGCAATTAATAAAGCTCAAAATGAACCATACCATTATCGATAGCAGCATCTAATAAGAAATGCATTCTGATCGGTAACAAATAGATTTTACATTCATTTATCCCCAACATTGGAATTCATCCCACATTCACACCTAACCAGCATTATTCATAGCGTTCTAGACAAGTTCGCCTAGCTATCGCATCGCACATGGGCGGGGAATAAAATTTCAGAAATTTCCAAAGACACAATCGCTACGTAAGAACTCTTATTCTATATATATGGAGCAGTCAATGAACCCTAACTATATACCTCGTTTGAATATTAGATATTCATCGTGCACAATATAATAATAATGGGGAAGACTCTTGCTGTGATATTCAGAATAATATTTTCAGGAACGTAAAGCACATGGATCAAAAGCTTCATCAAGTTCCCCGGGGGAAACCCACCAAGAGATTTACTAAGTTGATAACAATTAATTAGACTCCATGCAACCACATCAATTTATTGTTGAATTAAGAACAATAATGTTTGAGTATAAATAACAGTGAGTTATACTCACAGAAAACTGGGTCGCTGCCATGATCTTCTTCTCTGATCTATCTTGAGCTTAAACTGAGAGAGAGGAATCGGAGGGGCTACATACAAAGACAACCGGGGGGGGGGGGGGAGATGTGGGTGTTTGGTTGGAATTATAGAGAGAAAGGAGGATTGTGTGTATTTATATATTCCAAGATGTGAGTACACACACACACACATAGGAAGAGGATGGAAGGCGAATGATGATGAGAAAAGTGGGGGAAGAGTGATATATAAATATGTAAATATATATAAGAGAAGAAGCTAAGGTAAGGGGTGTGGCAGAATAGGAAGGGTATTGATTGCGCGTGGGAAGGCGCATAGATAGATAGATATACTACTCCCTCCGGTCCTAAATATAAGACCTAGATAACTTTTTTTTTGGAAAGATTAAAGTTGAGAAATATGTTATTAAATCATGATATATTTGATATCTTTTTAGATTATCCATTAGCTTATAGGTAAAATAAACTAGTTTAAGAGAAAAAATTAGGTAAATCAATTTATAATTAACTTATTTTTTGTTTTTTTAGGATTTTTCAAAAAAGTCATCTAGGTCTTATATTTAGGAACGGAGGGAGTATAAGAGAAGGGAAAAGGTTTTTGTTTGGACGGCATGACACCAAGTTTCCACGCCACCCCCTCCCTCCCAACGCTATATTCTGCCCTAACCCTTCATTTTCATTCTCATCACTTTCAACTTTCACTATAATTACCCACTCTTACCACCTCGCTCATATGTTTGCCTGAGCCTAATTCAATTTGCACATTAATTATTCTTAATTTGAATTTAGTTAATAATAATCCATTAGATCCAAGCTACGTAATTAACCACAAATGACAATACATAAATATTACATGGATATATCACCATAAAGTCTCAATAAATTAAACAATTGTAATAACTAAAAATCATATAATAAGAAGTGATGCACGCAGCATTTTCTGTGGCAGAAATTGACGGTCTATGCTGCTTAATTACTTGTCATTTTTATTTTTTTATAATTCGATTCATTCCTCATACCTTGAAATCTTATATATGGTGATCTTCAGTATCTAATAAGTCTTATTGATTCAAATAACAAATTAAACTTTTGAACCGATCGAATTGTCAATGATTTTTTTGCCACGAATTGTCAATGATATATTGTGGCTCAAGTGACATTATATATTAGTTAATAACTAATAATTAAAGAGGTAATCTTTGAGTGGAAGTAGACTATAGGTAGAAAGCTAGAGCTAGGCTAGGCCACACCAAATGTTAAAAGGTGTACCAGCTAGCTAGCTTGAATGGAATACTATTCGTGGACTTGGAGAAGGCCGGGCATGCATATACATTGGTTAAAGTTTAATCGATACCATAGATATAATTAATGTGTAGGAAACCATATAGTAAAACAAGTAGACATTAGACAGAGAAAGACAAAATTGAAAATTTTATATACAAGATGAATGTCACATTGTTTTGGCCACGCAGAGAGAGACTTGTGTTTGGTGCAAAGTCTGCCAACAAGACATTTGGTATGATTACCTTTTTGCCATGTGGAGGCTATGTCAGGCCCTCCAACCTGTACTTATCTAACTCTGAATCATTTGTGTTCTCCCCACACACAGGACCTCCTCCATTTTCTCTTGAGGATAATCTTCTTTTGTTTTTTAATTTGAACCGAGGATAATCTTCTTTTCACACCTTCTTAATTAACTATTTTTGGCTATTTTATATATTCAATCTAGTTTCTATACCATGTTTCCTTTTTTTATAATAAAAGTTTTCGGGGAAACATGCATGATATAAAAACTAATTGTATATCTAGACAAAGTAGTTAATAAATTAAGGTATAGTATACTCGTATACTAATATAAACAATTTCATGCATAAATACAAAAAAAATATGTAATAAGAGTTTTCGATCCACCAAACAAGGATTGGGTAAATTATAGGAACACAAACAATCATAAAACGTTGCGGTTTGAGTCCATCTATATGTATACACTCTTAAAAGTGGTGAAATGAGTTATAATATGTTAATAAGTACCATACTTACATATGACATGGCTTTTTTAATCCCGCTAATTTATAAGAAGCTACTCCCTCCGTTCCTAAATATAGGACCTAGATGACTTTTTTGAAAAATCCTAAAAAAAGCAAAAAATAAGTTAATTATAAATTGATTTACCTAATTTTTTCTCTTAAACTAGTTTATTTTACCTATAAGCTAATGGATAATCTAAAAAGATATCAAATATATCATGATTTAATAACCTATTTCGCAACTTTAATCTTTCAAAAAAAAGTTATCTAGGTCTTATATTTAGGAACGGAGGGAGTATAATTTATCTCAAAATGTTTTTAATTAGTTATATTAATTTTGTTTAATTTCTTGTAACAAGGACCTAGCTAACATTTTTTTTGGCATAAGAAGCTAACTAACACACGTACAAGTTTAAGGTGTATTTGACTAGACTTATGGAAAAGTGACTTATTTTTAAGTTGACTAATTTTTAAATTTGTTTAAAAATAAGTCAAATTGTGTAATGGGATTTAAGGTAGTTTGAAAAAAGTGGCTTATAAGTGACTTATTTTCCATTAATCAAATTGTGCGTATTTGGATTAGCTGTGATTGTATATGTAGTAAGAATTTGCGGGGTCCATGTCATAACACTACAAAACACTCGCCCCTTACCGGCGTTTATTTGGGCCACGATTTGGCGTTTTGTTCGGCGAAACCACTCTACGGCGTTTCTACAAATCGCCGAGAAAAACTATGGAAAAGTAACTTATCAGCGTTTCTAGACACGCCGCAGAGTGCCTCCAAAACGCCGCAACGGGAGCTGCAGAAATGCATATAATATTTAGGCATATCGGCGTTTTACGAAACGCCGGTGTGTGAAATATTAAAATATTCAGGCATATCGGCGATTACGTAAAACGCCGATATGCGATTATTTTATTTTTAAAACATTCCAGCGTTTCTATGAAACGCTGCGTTTCTATGAAACGCTGGTATGGCTGATTTAAAATAATGCACTCAACTCACAACGTAATGGCGTTTCTACAAACGCCGCTAAATATATTAAAATATAATAAAACATACTGGCGTTTCACGCAAACGCCGGTTTATTTTATTATATTTTATTCTATGTTGCGGCGTTTTGACGAAACGCCGGAAAGTGATTAAAATTTATTAAAAAAAATTTCGTCCCAATTTAAAATTAAATTGGGACGAAAATTTAGTATTATAGATATATGAATAAAAATATTAATAAATAGTAACGAAAAAAAATTCATATTATACATTAAAAGAAAATAACAACTATAAGAGCAACTAAATGAATGATGAATGAAGTAAATAGAAAGAAGTGAGATTGATAACAATGGATATAAAAATAAACAGAAATGAAGCAAATATAAATCAAAACAGAGACCAAGGCATAATTAATCAGAGACCAAGGCAAAATGAGGAAGGAGGGAGAAGTGGGAAGGAGGAAACGAAAATGAGCAAGGCAAAATGAGGGGGAGCACCCCTATTTATAGGGGATTTGGAGCACACCAACGTTTATCAGTGGAGCGCCGGTAAGTAATATTAAAATAATGCATACCGGCGTTTTCCGGAAACGCCGGTATGTATTTTATTATTTTATGCATATCGGCATTTCTGCCAATCGCCGATATGCATATTAAATATTATTTAATGCATACCGGCGTGTTATAGAAACACCGGTATGTATTAGTTTAATTATTATTACTTTATTTTGCGGCGATTACAAAAACACCGGTAAGCCTAAACATGTTACGAAAAACTTTCTAGACAGTGTTGCCTTTGGTAAACACCGAAAGGTTAGGGCCATTGTCTATAAATATGCGTATGTAGAATTTGTGAGTCGTCATAATCTTTCTCAAACCTCTCATTTCTTCTTTCATATTTCTGTCGTTTTGTTGTGAAACACCAATATCAATAATGTTGGATAAATCGTGGATCTCTTTACCCAGATCGTCACCGCAATACATGGCGGGATTGAATCAGTTTTTGGAGTTTGCTTTCTTGCGCGGTAGTGATGTTTGGGGTAAGATACGGTGTCCGTGTGAAAAGTGTAAGTTCGACAAATGGAAGACTCGAGAGGAGGTATTTGCCCATTGTATGGATAAGCCGGAAGCGAATGCACCTGCTTCTAGTCCAGTCTCTTGGTGGTGACAACACCATTGAAATCTGTAGGAAAAAAAAGATTTCAGATAATTGATCTAAATATATTACATGATATAAATTAATATATCAAATTTATCTCTGACGTTCACTACAAATTCACTCCCAGAAGTGGACGTCCTCCCTCTCTTGATAGCAATAAGAACCTGCGGCACAGGGATATCCTCCTCGCCACCGCCACCGCCACCAACATTGTCGTCGTTGCTGGAGCTCGAGCTCTCCTCCCTCTCCTCATTCATATACTGATGCATTTCGTCGTAGGTGATCTCGACGTCCCTCCCCAAGACTCTCCAGAGGTCGTCCTGCGAGACTTCTGGATCCCCACTCAAACCGAAAGGTGTCCACGGTATGTTACCAAGAGGGGGGGCTGGCGTACTACAACACCTCCAGAGGATTAGGTTGCTGCTCTATCTCTCTCTGGCGAGCTTCTATACGTCTGGCGTCTTCTTCTTCGCGCAATCGCTGCTGCTCTGCCTCGTCTATGTGAGCTTTACCGGGACGTTGAGCATATCTATTGGAGAAGGACTATATAAAACTGAAAGGCAGAGAGAATTTCGGTGGGACCCTCCTTTCGCTTTTTAAAAACGCCAAAATAAATTTCGTCGGAGGTATATATAGACATTAGCTTTCCGGCGTTTCAGAGGTGCTTTCCGGCGTTTTGGAAATCGCCGATTTGCCTAGCATTAAATGGGATAGGCATATCGGCGTTTTTAAGAAATGCCGATATGCAATTTATTATTATTTTAATCACATATCGGCGTTTCAGCAAAACGCCGATGTCCGTTTAATTCTTTTAAAAATTATTAAATATATATCGGCGATTCCTAAAACGCCGATATGCATTATTTTTTTTTAAAAAAAACCGAACACGTTTTTTTTTAAAATAAAATATACATATCGGCGTTACTTTGTCCAAAAACGCCGGTATGTAAGCGCCTGGAAGAAGGCGGGAAGCGCGCGCCAAATTTTGCGGTGCTTCTTTTAGGCGTTTTTTGTACAACACCGGAAGACATGTTGTTACCGGCGTTTTTGGTGAAAACGCCGGAATATGTGCGCCGGAAAGAGTCGTTTTTTTTGTAGTGTAAGTTACTTAGTTGAAAATAAACTACTTTTTTCTACTTATGAAAAAAAACTACTTATTTTAAATAAGTCAGTTTAAAAATAAGTCTAGTCAAATATAACAAAATCAAATCTACTTAAAATAAGCAGTTTTTTTCAAAATAAGTAAGAGTAATTTATTTGGGTAAAATAAGCCCAACTAAACACACAATTTAACTAAGTATCATCGAGTATAGCCAAGAATAAGGTACGCAACCAACAAAATACTGTTTTCGAGGTTTATTGTCTTATTCAACAAGGGCCCATTACATTAAGAATAGAGGAGCAAATCTAGGACAAAAATCCCATTCATTAATATGAAAAGCCGAAAGCTTAAATGGAAAGCTAGCAACCACAGAGTAATCCTTACACCTACAACTGCTGGCACAACAGCACTTTTAAATTTATTAAACTTTTCCAACTTGCATTTTTTTATCGATCTGTATTAGTTATAACTTATAAGTATTGACACTGATGCGATCTTTCATCAGCATTCACATAAATATATATATTTACAGCATTCCCTTTATTTACAATGAATATAGGTGAAATTTTAATGTAAATAAAGAAAATGCTTTAAATATATATTTATTTACAATTAAGATTTGGACCTTACTTAGGTCAAGTTCCTCCATCCAGGTTCTCCATTTCTCCAATTATTGGCCGTTAGATTGAATGGATGGTTGTTATAAAAGGGCACGTGTCACTCCTATATTAAAAGAACTTGAGAACCTGGAGAAAGGAACTTGATGTAAGTTTTTCCCTTAAGATTTTACTCAACATTAATCTCACTTATTGTGGGGTCTGAGGTCGTGACTCGTGAGTTTGAATTAACCTCTTTACATAAATAGGATAAAGTTGCCTAGTATATTCTATACACCAACACCGTCACCAAGTGGAGATTAGAAATGTGTTGGTCTTTTTTTACAATAAATATAAGTGAAATCACATTAATTTAACCTCTAGGAAGTATAACAAATGCATAACTCTAAAATTTACACATTACAAAAATATTCTATACATATAGAATTTGAGATAACTAATATAGAATACTATAGGTTTTTTTTTTGCATATATACTTTTGATCTTTATAAAAAATATTTTATAATTTAAAATTTGTAACAGCTCTGTAATAATTATTATACGATTTTTCACTATCGCTGTAACTAATTGTATATTTTCTTGACAACTCAAATATATATATATATATATATATATATATATATATATATATATATATATATATTGACACACACAAATACACACACGCGCGCGCTTTATACTATTGAACGAGACAAAAATACTGACAGTGAACGGAAGTCATTCACTTATTTAACCTTAATTTGTCATAATAAAGTGAAAAGGAATAGCATAATAATATATCAATACTATATACTCAGTATTCAGTCTGGCATGATAAGTATTAAGTGGAAGAAGAAGATCAATTAAATAAAGCCGGTGCTACGACTATTCCATCAAAGAGAGGGTAGGAAAATTATGGAGACAAAAAATTAACGATCAAAACTAAATAACAATGGTTTTAGAGTTCAAATTAATAAGTCATTAAGTAAAATATATTTTACTTGATATATAAGTACTGTGTGTGTCTATATATGTGTGTGTCAACTTAGATATACATAATGACGTAAACATAGATTTTGTCTTTTGTTTATTGAACCGTTTGCATAAAAGATAAAATAAATGACAACTTTTCCATCTCAAAGAAGAAAAGTTAATTAATTAAAAAATTTCCAATCCGAAGTATTCTTTGCTTCTAAATCTATCAGATGTAAATATTTTTATTTTAATATATCTTGTGGTTTCCAGGAGGTTGCTTGTTATGTATACATCGGTTTTAATTAGCTTACAAACCATTGCAAAGCCTTAACTAACGCTTCGAAGATAGAGAATCCAAATATTGCACGAAAAAGCTTCTTCAAATTTTGTGTATAAAAACAAATTAAAGTAATTTCGTATATTCATATATTTCGTACAAATCTCTTTACAAGAATAAGAAAAGAAATACAATTATCTCTAATGTTCGAGTGTTTATTAAGAAACGATATGCTATATAATTAAGTACTAGTCCCAATACATGTTTTTTTAGTTCATAATTAAAACACTTTTATCAAGTTTTTATAATATCTAAGCAGCTAAAAATTAAAAATATTTAACTTGGGGAAATTTGAATAAATAATCCAGAGATTTAGTAATTTTTGGTTTATATATATATATATATATATATATATATATATATATATATATATATATATATTGACTGTCTTTGTATCTATTTTTCGATTCTTCTTAATTAGACCCACACAGAAAACATACAACTAAACATGACGTAAACAACATGGAAACTTGAACAATCAAGGATAAAACAAACAAGAAAGTAAAAATATGCATGTGAATTATTGTCAAAATGAGTATAAGTTTGTGGCCATTAGAACTCCAGAATTCATTGTCAAACCAGAATCCTTAACTGAGATACCCTTGGTTGCTTTAAGATAAACATATCCACATCTTTCTTGGTTCGGTCGGTGCTCTGTGAATTTTAAATCCGATAAATCAACAAGTGAATATCTCTTGTTGACGAAAATCCTAACCTCACTGTTCTAGAAAAACCAGCACTGCTTTAATTACCACATCGCCATATATAGTTTAAGTTAGAGGGAGCAGAATGAAGTGATTCGGGGGACAATCCTATAAAGCTTCTTATTAATTTAATGACATCGTTGATAGCTTTCAAGTTCTTACAATCTTATAATTGCATTGAAAAACAACTATTTAAGAGGGATAAAAATAATGGGTCCCATTTCAAATTTGCAGAGATCATATAAAATCATGAACTCAATCTGATAAAATCATCACAATCGATATGAACAACCGACTTTAACTTTTCAATGATATTTTAAAGTTGTCATTATTTGCATAAGTTAGATTTTAGATTCTTGATTGGCTGCATCTCGCTATCATCCTTTCATTTTTAATTAAAAACAAAATACATTGTTAAACTAGTTTGAAATTCTATTTGTGTTTCTAATCAATCCAGATATTGACAAGAACTGATTCAATTTATTAGCACCGATGAGTAACAACAAAAGGTGCAATTATACATGGACAATATAATAAAGAGGAATAGAACAAAAAAATTTCTAATTAGGGATCTTTGTCCTAGATGATAGTGTATTGTTTTGGTGCTTGTCTGAGTGTGTGTTATTAAAAAATTAATAGTAATAAACTACTGCAATTATATATGTACATACTGGTAGAATTTATAGATATGTTTAAATAATACTCCCTCCGGTCCTAAATATAAGACCTAGATGACTTTTTTAGAAAATTCTATAAAAAAACAAAATTAAGTTAATTATAAATTGATTTACCTAATTTTTTCCCTTAAATTAGTTTATTTTAACTATAAACTAATGTATAATCTAAGAATATATCAAATATGTCATGATTTAATAGTCTATTTCGCAACATTAATCTCTCCAAAAAAGTCAATTAAATCTTATATTTAGGACTGGAGGTAGTAATAAAATTAATCAATGTTGATTGTACATTTTTAGTACTGAAACCTAACTATTTCTTCAACAACAAGAAATCTATATTTATGTTTATCCTGCAAACCTCCAAATAACATCTTGAAGCTCCACGTCAATAATTAAATATGAGTGGGACGGGCTTTTCTGTATACATAAATGTAAATCTTTGGGGCCCAATTATAGGACGCTTCGATTCATCGAATACATTAAATCATGCTCAGTGACTACTAAAGAATATACAGACATTGCATGTGACTATATCATTCTGCTTTCACCACTACATGGTCTATGATTTATTTTCATATCACCAAACGCAAACATCAACTTGTGGGGTTGAAATTTCACAACGTACAGACACTTATTTTCTGCATATATAAAGGGTAGTGTGTGTGTGTGTGTGTGTGTGTTTATAATAGTTAATTTGTGTCTGGCTACTGTTTGAAAGGTGATTGTGTCTGGCTACTGTTTCTGCTCGGGGTATTAGGGGGGAAAGCATTATGAAGAAAATGCAAAAGGTGAAGCTGCTTATGGACCACACAGATAAATATATTTAATTTGGTTGAAAGAAATCACTGAAATAATTCATATAGGTGGAGCCAAAAGAACAAGAGAATGAATATTAGAAATCTAGGTTGCAGTGAAAGTACCAATAATATTCGAGACTTGTGTGTGTGAACAAGGGTGTGCTATCAATTGGCTGAAACAGAAAAGGGCTATTATTATTTTAGCATGCAACACAAGGAAGAAAAAATAATTATGAACCTATCTTGTTCCATGATTTTAATCAATACTCTTACATGTTACCATAGAAAAGGTCATCGATTTTCTTTCCTTTAATACGTGAAATTCTTTAACTATTTGATGTAAGATCTGTGATTTAAGAGATATGCTAAAAAATAAACCTCGATATTTTTTCCTTAATGCGTTCGTTCTTGTTAACTTGTTAAAGAGTAGTATATGACAACAGAAGGGGTAAACTCGTAGAAAAATGAACCTCATATATACACATATTTCTCATTCTTTTAACAAATTAATATTCTCTCTACCTATCCTCTTCATCATCAGGGTGTCACATTTAGTGCAAAAGAAGCTATATTCAAATTATTTTCTGTTGCATTGATATTTTCTTCTACTTTTTGGCATAAATTATGGTTGCTCCAACACTTCCGCATGTTGTGGGCAAAGCAACAACTGCAACTACCAATTATGCTACTCACACCATGCAGGGCTGCAAAATGAAGTAGTCATTTGCCCCCTCAGAATCTGATATGACATGTTTGTCTCGTCAGAAAATACTACCATTGCTCTATAAATTAAAAGTTAGTTAGGAGTGACATTGGATCATATATATAAGATCTCAATATTTATCATAGAGAGATATTTTAATGATGCCATACTACAATTTTTCAAAATTGACAAATTCATTTCAATTTTTAGTCTACTCAAATTAGTAAAGCACCCCTTATATCAATCACAAGTAGAGGGAGTTTTTTTAATAAATAAAAACTTTTTTTAGCTTATTGGTGGTATTAAAAAGGTTGGCATAGCACACGGGTAATGGGTTAATGCACCGTGATAATGGAGTAAATCACTGTTGAAAAAGGAGGGACAAATAATAAGATTGTCATTAATTAACATAAAGTCAAGTGGAATATATAGTGGGCAAATTAATTAAGGATGTGGAAGTTAGAGAGATGAAAATTTGTCACTATCGTGGCCGGTTATGAGGCTGCGTGAAGGTAGTCGGACGGCACCACCTTTGATTAGGCAACATGGTGATGGTGATGGTGCTCTTAATAGGATCTTGCAATATAAAGACATTACTACTGTCATGTCATATATACTAAACAATGTTCTGACTTTAGGTCTAACATATATATCAATTGGCAATCATATGCTTCTGCAAATATCTGGTTAGCTATCACTTATAATGACACCGCCATTATCTGTCGGTTTATCAATTCTTAAATGTGCTTTTGCGTGCATTTACTATTTTACCTGGGTAAAGAGGAGACAACCTTGTCTATATGAGCAACACTCTTACCCCTCGAGTCCGGATTAGTCGGTTTCTAATAGGCGTTGGATTACTGGGGGCGTTTAACCAAAAAAAAAAGGAACGATCTGGAGGTTTCGGCGTTGTTTCACCTTGTGTAGTCACTCACAATGTAACAAGGGAATGAATGGATGAGACTTGCTTATTCTTAGTTTTTTAAGATTTATTATTTCTTTTCTCACTTTCTCTCATTACTATAGACCTACTTTTATGAATGCGCTCTCAGAAAGTAATAAGTTAGACAAACAACAAAATGAGAGCCTACATGTGTCCTTTATTGAGGTGGACAAAGGGCGACTTTATATAATCCTTAGCTTGTATACATTGGTTTAGATGGTCGTGGAACCTAGTAAGTGGTTGATCAAAATAAAGAACGGGTAACTAATAGTAAGTCTCTTTCATTGAACCTGAACATGATAGAAATATTAAAAGAAGAGAACCAATAAAGTGTTGGGAACAGAGCAGCAGCAAAGAAGGTATTGGAAGGTGAGGGAGGGAATGCATGTTGAGGAGGAGGAGGAAGGTGATGATGTTAAATCATAAATGGGCCCTACTTCTTGCAATATGCAATATATTATGAATGAGGATAGCTACATCTATAGCTGGTGGGGCTTGCTTCATCAAACGAGAAATAGTGTGAATCAAGCAATTTTTGGGGCATTTCTGGGGCGGTTTGTGGGACTACCAGAGGTTGGGCTGCTTTGTCCCACACACATTAAAATGTATTTACAAAGCATTCATTTTCAAACACCTCATTATATCCATCCCCATAGGGTAACGGAAGCATATCCTATGTACTTTTTCTTGACACCAAATCTTTCCTTCTATAAAAATATATATTGATATGCACACGTGTGTGTGTGTGACAATTGCTTTTGTTTTTGCTTGTTTTTTCTTTTGCTTAGCATTAGTTTGACAAGGAAAGATCTTTGGTAGTGAGTAGTGACACCAAATGTCCATTTCCTACAGAGACTCTCTTGTGTTGTTTACTGATCACTGGTCCCTAGCTTGCGGGAGACATATTTTTGTTTATGTAAGGTTCCCCTTACTTTTATTTGGGACATGAACTAACTATATTTCGAAAGTGGCAAATTAAAAAAATGATGCAAAATAGCTCTCGAACTTTTATTTTGAAACATAATAGACTCTTGAGAAATGCATATCATTTAAACCACTGATCAGAGTTGACAAAAACAAGTCACTATCACTAATCGCGCTTATCACTAATCGCGCTTTAATGACCCTATACTTGGGGTGCCGATGCCTTCAATCTCCCAAAATCCATCAAAGATACAGCCCACGAGCAAAATCACATTAACAGAAACCTCTGTTGCATGCAATTCATAAAAAGTATACATTTTTTAAGTCGAACTGAACTAATTTAAGTAATGATCCCTTCACAATTCAATCTGCTAATTTTATTTTGTTGTCTTTAAAAATTAACATGCCTACAAGTCTATCCGTAGTAATATGATGTTGGATCAGAGAAAGATCAAATGAGAACTTAACCACCAAAATAACATAAAACTTCTCCAAAGCTTTTGCAAATATAAAAAAAAAAAAACAAAAGCATCGCCTATGCAAAAGATATTTGAATGATGAGGAATAAAGATACAAGCGAGCTCAAATAACATTCAAAGGAAGCTCCTCTGAAAATTTCCAGAAGAAAACCTTGAAGATAAGCCCTCACCCATGCTTTTTGGATCCAATCTCACATTCATCCTCCCAGCTGTGAGGTCCTTTTCACGGTCCCAAGGCTTCCACGGATGTTGACCCACCCAATCTTCTTTCTCTGCTTCTTGTTTCTTCTTTGATTTCTTCTTAGATTTGCCAGCAAGCTCTTCTTGGTGCTTTTGAACCAACGATTTTGACCTCTTCGCTTTATTGTATTTATCTACCAAGTCTGCATCCTCACTAGCCCTTTTGTTCACATCGTCATTTGAGGCAAGTGCAGTAGCCTCATTGTATGCTTCTAAATAACTGCCATGAAAACATCAACATGATGCAGAATCAACAGAAAACTAAAACAAAGCTATCAACTCTGACCATAATTATATACTACCTCCAGTCCTTAATATAATATCTTGTTTATAGTACAATTGGAAGCAGTAATTTGTTTTGTCATTAAAAGTGAAAAACAAATCGATAAACCAATAATTCACTTCTAGTAATTCCAAGCACATACATCCCCCACAGCAAATTAACAATTTCCAACAAGTGATGGTCATCTTGGAATCAGTAACCACCATCCGAACATCTCAACACAAACTATCATTTATAAAACCCTAACCTCTAAATTAATAGATTAACTGAATTACATTGTTCGAGGGTAAAATGGGAAGTTCACAACAAAATTTCAAACATAAACTAATCCTATCTTATCAAAGGGAACATGACACATCCACTTAATCTTATCTTTTAAAAAGGAACAGAGGGAGTAATTAATAACCTAATTAAATCAAAACATATAAGTAGAACCAGCATCACTTTATGGTGACCTAAATCTCCTCAATTCATGCTCTAAACACAAGGCACAAAAGCATTTTTGAACAGAATACATACTTCATCTTTGCTTTCTGGGCTCTGTCTGATGGCGTATCCGTCCAAACACTGGTATCACCACGGGATTCCTTTGAACTCCGACTGAACTGAGTTGTTTGCGTGGGCATACCAGGCTGAGACAGAAAATAATAGTTTTGATTTAGCAAATTCACATGAAACATTAATAGATAAAGTCCCTTGACACAGATTATAATGTCCGCTGTTATCATTATGATTATTTCACACCTTTTGGCAAAGAAGAAATTTAAGATAGCCCCTGTTATATAGAATCTGATTATATTTTTTTCTTGGTAAAATAAACATATCTCTATTCTTATAATTTACAGTAAACTGAATTCTTCTAGTATTTACCACCATTTTAGTGTACTACAGAAACTTCAGTAATATAGAGTCATCGTTTTTTTACTAGATAAAAATAGCAACATATCACAAATTGTGCCTGTTTACCCAGAATATTAAGTGGCACCAACTAATTTCAGATTATCAAATATATACTGTTAGAGGGGTCACACGTGCTTGTGCTGAGAAGTTAATTTATTAAATGACTTGGCTGGGAAAAAGGATTAAAGAAAAGCCAACAATAAATGGGTTTGTAGAAGTAGGAATAGCAGACTCAGCAGTTGATTGAGTTCATTCTAGAATCCTTCTCTCCCATCTTCCATGTCATAAACACATTCTATCTGTAGGAGGACAGGCTTCTTACTAAAACTAAAAACCAAAAACAAAAAATTTCAGCGTCAATTGAACCCTGACAGGGGAGGATCATTATCTTCAAACCAACATGACCCTCATATGTCAATAGCTTTCTCCTAAATCTAAATTTGGCTTTTACTCAAGTTAATCCAGTCAAGCAAAACACAAGAGAAAGGATGTCAGTGCGCGCGCACCCCCAACGCCCACGCAGCCACCATAATGATGCCAAAACATCTGATTGAATAATTAACAAGATATTATATCACAACAAAACCATATTTCGCTTTTAAGCTCACATTCTCTTGATATAATAAGTGTTAATGCATTCATTTATAAGTCCTTGTGCAGGCCGACTATTAGGATCAAGGATTACTTACTCTCCTCTCAGGAGGCAGTGTTGTCATCCATTCATCCCTTTTTGGTTCCTCTTTGACCTGAGTCTCTGCCAGAAGCACATCATCACCTTCCATCGATATACCTGCCAACAAGCTTTCTCACATAAGACAACAAACTTCACTAGTACGAACACCCAGATACCATCACTGCCAAACTTTGAAAAAGAAAGGAGCATATGCACCCAATTTTCAGAAAAAATATGAAGTTAACCCTGCAATAGCAATATATATTAAAATGGCAGGCCCCACCCAAAATATATTGATAGGCAAGTTCAAGGCATGCCTATTTTCCAACATCCAAAAGTTCATTGAAAATGCAAGCTAACACCAGCAAAAGAAAGAGCATATACCATTGACGTCATTCCATATGCCACAAAAAGTGAACAAACAGTTTAGTACCATGCTTAATGCATAACCATCAGTTCTCCATCAGGTACAGTGGTCACTATAATTCCTAAAACCCTCTACCAAAGGCACACAGCAAGACCAACCAAATGAAGAATAAAATGAGAAAATGCATTTGTAATATCAGTCCAATTTCTGTGTAAGACTACAATATGCATCACTACATTGGATGAGCCTGATATGCAAGAAATAAAAAAAAAAATCAAAAAACAAAATTGTAATGGTCCTCAAAAGCAGCATCAGGAAGCTCACCTTGTGATCTTCGCCAAAGTGCAGCCTCACGCATAACTTTAAACTCTGCCTGCAGACATACGAAGATATTGATCATGGAAATTATAAGCTAATCAAGTCAACTAGGCTGTAGTACCTTTAAATCCTCCTGCTCTTGCTTCTGTTTGATTTTATCATCCATTGCTTTCCTCTGCAGAAGGAACAATGCAGTCTTATTGAAACAGGTTCGCGTAAATCAAGAAGCAGAACAAAGAATCTGATGGATTATATGCCATATCAGGAGCAAAAATAATCTTAAAAGTATTGAATGCCAGAATTCAACAGCAATTTAATTTAATAAAAAATAGTAAACCAAAGTATACACCAGAAACTTTGAAGTGCAAAACATGTATGTTGTGAACTTCTGAAAGGAGTATAAAACACACTTATAAAAATCATATAGTTTAAATAGCCAGACTGAAAACTGGTGATTTCACCAGAACAGTGGTCTGACCTCCAGACAAAACTATCCTGCTTAACAACTGATCAAATGTTAACAAAACTAGCAAGTTTAACACACATAAACAAGCCCAACTTTGGCTTGTTTCAGTGCCTTTGAACCAGTCCACATGTGGTAAGTTGGGCAGGGATGCTGGCATTAAATTTAACTTTTCTTATAAAAGCAGCGCAGCTGCCTGCAATTTTCGTGGGGAGAAACTTAATTACTAGCCCATCATTTCCTTCCGGGAGGTATCGCGCATAAGATTATCAGTTAATTAGCCAAAGCAAACTCAACGTTCAAATGATTAAAAAAATAACAAATCCTCCCTCTGTCCCAAAAATTACTTTCTCTTATTCGAAAAAATTACTTTAGTTAAAAGCATTATCTATGTGAGGAATCTAATTTATTTTACAACTTTGTGGTATTATTAAATATGAAAGAGAATGGCAAAAAAGAGATAATAAAGATGAAAGAGAGTGTACACGGAAAAGATAAACAATAGATAAAATAGGAAAAATGCAATAATTGCTGATATAATCATAAAATGAAGCTTATATTTTGTGATAAGCTCATTCACAAATATGAAGCTTATATTTTGGTACACAGGGTATAATTATTTGGTTAGGCTTTAATGTTAAACTTGTCATTCAAAAGGTAAAAGCCCCTTCATGACCAAACAGTTAAGAGTTGTTCATTATATGCCAACACTCAGCTTGCAAATTTAATTTCAGCAAAGGGAACAAGGGGCTTGAAATTTTTCCATACTTCCAAGCCCATAGACCTTCTGCATGGGGAGTGGTACATACTCCCTCTGTCCCTATTTTTTCTTCTTGGTCACCACCTTCATTCCCTATTTATAAGAGCCAAAAATTTGAATAGTTTTATCCCTTATTATAAGAGCCATGCTAAATTTGTCAAATCATTCAATGAGCATTTTCAAACGTTACCCATCACTATTCTCTCTATTTACATCCCCTTTCATGTTCATTCATAACAAGAGCAAACATGAGAAAGCATAATTACTTCAAACATATTTATCTATCTCAATCACTTCCTTAATAAGTGTGATTTTACCTTGGCTCTTATAATAAGAATAAGGGATGGAGGGAGTATTAAATACATCAATAAAATAATAAAAAATAAAAAATAATAGATTAGGAATAAATAGATCAATTATCATTTGACCAGATAAGGTTACTGCACCAAGACAACTAAAAATAAAGATTCAATGATATAGATGAAGAAAATAAATTTTCGTCAAAACTCTATTCAATTAGTCACAGAAATAATAAAATATAAACCACAGCAGACTAACCTTTTCTGGATCTTGTAACTCTTTAAATGCTTTATTTATCTTAATAAATGCTTGGTGAGCTAGAGGATGAGAGCATTTGTCTGGGTGAACCAAAAGAGACATCTTCCAGTACCTAAGGCATTATACAAGATACTAAAATTAATATAGACGCTGATTCTATGTGGCACTCAATATCAAAATAATGCTTAAAAAAGCAGGAAAATATAATTTTGATCAGTATAGAGTACAAAAGAGGCCATGAATAAAAATATGAATTGATCAAAACTACATCCAGCATTCAGGTCTGATGCTGAAATTTCAGCACTATGCTTTGACTTTTGAACCGGTAAGCAGAACACAATCAAAGTTGTATAAAGTACAGTGCATGATCTTCACCAGACATGATGGTTCTTTCGCTAGTCTAAATCATGTCAAAATAGTAATCTGTTTTTGGCAGAAGACAACCTCAAACTAACATCTCTATGTATTCCTTCAGAAGATTCTTATTTAATTTTAAAGAGAAGGATGTTATGACTTAAGCTGGATTTGTTGTCCCTTATACTTCAATACTAGATGAATCTACATCAATCCCTTAAATAGAATTGACACGTGTTTTCTTTCCAACAGCCAGCAGTCCAAACCCCATCCTTTTCTTCCCATTTGTATAGAAAAAAATCCATTCCTCCTTTTTGAAGCAATTTGTGATGAAGTATGGGAAAGAACCTAAAAGATATATTCTGAAAACAGACAGCACACCTTTACATAGGCCAACGAATAATCATACTTGTAGCATGATAAGTATTCTAAACTCAAGACCAAGCAACCTAAACATAACTTTCAAGAAATCCCAGCTCAAAACAAGGCAAAAATTATTGAACCTACTACAATATAAGATATCGCAAAGACCCAGGCAGCTGATTTTGAAATTTAAAAGCACTATTAAGTAATTAACAAGCCAAAAGCTCACTTCAATACACAATTTAACAAAATGAGCATAATCATTATCCACTCATGCTGCATCAGTTTGACACCGGTAGATCTACAACTTTCTCTAAGGTTGTACACTTCAAGATACTTAAACTGACAAAACAGAACTAAGTGACTTACATTTTACTTCTGGGCCTCTTTATACATATTTCATCTCTTTCTGTGATTATAGGTAGCTATTTTGCAGTGTACAGCTGAAATTGTTTAACCCATGATCTACATATGTGTTCATAAAAGACTATGAATCCAACTTTACCCAAATCTAGCCTCACTGGTCATACTGTCTTCTGAACAAACTGGATATGTTGAATCAATCATATATATATATATATATATATATATATATATATATATATATATATATATATATATATAGGAAATCTTTTCCCTCCTTGTCGAACCACAATCTCTACATTCACTTCAGCAAGCAAGATTCACCAAAATAACATGCCATTTTGACAACTAACTCAAACCAACCAGCCCTAAAAATTCTTCATCCAGCGTTAGATGACTAGGTAAACAATATTGATAGAAAACGACAGAAATCAGGAGAAAGGGAGAATAAATGGTAATACATTTATGAAGGGTACTTAAGAGGGACGGGAACTTTAACCCAAAAGCTAGCAGTTCAGGTGGGAGAAGGAGAACTAACCCACATTAATATCCCATTGAACATCCCATTCTACTTCATGTGGGACTTGGCATCCCACATTACCAAGTCTCTATCAGATTCATAACCTCATTAACGATCATAACATCTCTATTTCATCTATTGCACAACTATAGAAAGGATACAAATAGTTACAATAGAATCCAAACAAACAAACTCTTTTAAAAATAAGTCTGTTAACAAGATTAAGAACAACCAAGAAACTTTGGCATATTCTTCTAATCACCTCTTATGCATAACAAATATCTTACTTTGCCAATTAATTAATGAAGGAGGACAAACCTTTTCTTTATGTTATCACTAGACATATTATGGTTGACTCCAAGAATATCATATGGGCTATCAGCCTCAGCTTCCATTATTCTTGTGACCTGAAATAAATTATTGAAAAACCAAAAGAAAGATGGATTGTTCAATGCCTCACATAAATTAGAGTCTGAACTGACTATTAAAAGTTCATTTGAATGGATAATAAGTAGAGAAAGATGAGACATGACACAGTCATCTGAAATCCTGGATGAGATGACTCTTCATTTAGGGTCTCAATATGGAAATTATGAAAAGAGAAATAAAAAAATGGAGACATTAGAAATAGGCCCACACAATACAGAACAGAGGCCAGGATAAAGCCCAAAATAGAGGCCACCAAATTCAACTTTCTAATTTTTCAGGTTCCAAGAAAAATGCTCCCTCGAAATAAAAATACCGAACGCCAATTGTACAAAATACAGCTTTCATCTTATTACTTACCACAGGGAAGTTTAACCTACGTACATCATTTTTAAAAGGAAAATTATAATGTAAAAGCCTAAAAGGTGTACCTAATAATAGCACAAAGAAAAACTTTACTTAGATGTATCAGTAAAGTTAAATACCTCTTCAAAGCGCTCTGCCTCATTAGCTGATTCTGTTTCAGTAACCAGAGCAGGTGGTGGAGGTCCTATGAATAATTCGACATCGTCTTCCAATTCTGCTTCTCTAAGAATAAATCGCAGTTTTCAAAAACTGGAAATAAATTGATGTAAAGCATTTATGAAGGAAAACATCATAAGTTAGCACCTGAGCTCAGCTTGAGCCTCCGTTAATTTTGCGGCAGCGGCAAGCAGCTCAGCTGATGGCATGGCAGGGCCCACCATTCTACAAGAAATAATACATCAATGGTTAAAAAAAACACCAAACCTACTCCAATATACCAACAAGAGAAGGAAAAGGAGATAATCCTCAAAAAGTTAATACTGAATTACACATTAAGTTTGTAAAGAGAAGAAACTGTGAACTTATGAAAAGCAGTCAGATTCTTGTTCAGATCAAGTTAATGGTCTTAATTCTTGAGATAACCACCCTTTTGTATGACACATCACTCACTTTCACAGAGGTATACAATAATGTAAACAGCAACCTATTGAAACAAACGAATAGCCCAGAGTTCATAGTATCCACAAACCCAAAGTAAAAGGGAATATGCAAACTAGAAAACGAGAACTTTAAAGGTAAAGACACCTTGTTCCTTCTTTTTGTAACCTCACCTCCCATAGGAGGACAGTGAATTTCTCAAAACATAGGAGAAAACTTCAGAAAGGCGTCAGTATGCACACTCACTCATTGACTATTCAAACTAGTAAATCAGTTTCTTCAATAGGTTTTCCTACAAGTGGGCCGATTAATCAACATGTACCAAAAATCTTTAACTATTACTATTCTGACAAACAGCAAGAGGGACGATTGCTGAAAGATACAAAAGAGAAGAACTTAAATAACAGATGAAACAGTTAAGGAATCGTTTTGGTGTGAATCTCTCTGATACTGCATAGAAGAAGGTATTTGATTGAATTGAATATAGCAACAAATAGTGAGCCTGGTATTACCTTGTTTGAGGAGCAGGCGAAGGAACTTCATCATCAGCCGTATTCTCATTCCCAGTATGTGTTGGAACAGAGTGTGTTTCAGACAGTGGTGCAGAAGAATGGATGTTCTCTTTTCCGGAAGCTACATATGAGTGAATGATGGGACCAACAACTTGCAAAGTGGGAGGAACTTTGGATGGAAGTAAGAACACTGTATCGCCATTTTGCTGAAGGTGTAATGAAAGGAACAACTTCTTCAAATGCTTCCTAAGAAGCGTGTCAGATATTCCCTTGATGTCAACAGCCTGGCCATCATCAATCATTTGCAAAAGCTGCAGTGGAGACAAGATTAAGAAGCACAATACAAATTAGCGCCAGGATGGTATAGATGATAGAGAGAGATATATGAGGGATTTCATTTGTGGCGTGGAACATATCCAATGTATGTATGTATGTATGTATGTATGTATGTATGTATGTTCCTAATAGTATGTAATGAGGGCAATGAGTTAGAAATTTAAAGTTGGGAGTATTTGGAGAGCCAAGTTGATGTTATTGGAGGGGGCATGGTAAGATGAAAAGGCAAAGGGTGCGATTGACCTGGTTCAAATCGTTGGCAGCATAAGGGAATCGGGCCATCATTTGGCGCACCACACTTTGAGGGTCTTCTCCTTCAGAGTCAGAGTCAGGCCCATGTTCGTGGTAGTGGCTCCTCTTCCTCTTCTTGCCTTCCCTCCTACTCCGCTCTCTTCTCTCCCTATCTCTCCTTTTCCTTTTTCGTCCTCTTTTCTCTTCCTTTTCCCTTCTCCTACTGCGCCGCTCCTTCCCATGCCGCTGCCGCTGCCGCTGCCGCCTCTTGGAGTCGGAGTCGGAGGAAGAGGAGGAGACACAAGTGTCCTCCTCCTCCTCCTTGTGCTTCTTTTTGCGATCACTCATCTTCTTCATCAAACTCAACGCCCAACGCCCAATTGCATCTTCTTCAACCCACCCTCCCTCCCTCTATACAAGTTACAAGGGACTACAACTAACCTATGAAACACTTGGGGACATTACTTAATAAATAATACTCCCTCACTTCCTCCATATAACATCACTTTAGGGAGGAGAGCTTGTTCCTATATATAAGATCACTTTCTAATTTTACTTAACTTTTCCCCAAATTACCCCTTTACTCCTTTCAATTTCATGTCATCCTAACTCATTGGAATGTCTTCCTTAATCTCTCCAAATTTACTTAAGTAATCTTATATTTAGAAACGGAGGGACTAGGGAGTACCATTTTGGTAAGTTTGTTTTCGATTTTTGGGTTGCTTTATGTTGAGTGTTTGGAAATTTCCCTATTGTGGAAACAAAGATATGATATCATTGAACATTGATATATAATACTACATGATATCATATTTATAATACAAAAACTTCCTAAAGATAATAAACTTTTCCTACTCATTTACTTATATTTTTTTTGATCAAAAACTCATTTACTTATATTGATTCTATAACTTTCCTAATACTATAATTCATAATTATGATTAAAATTCTACTAATATAAAATAAGAAATATTGATATTGATTCTATAATTCTAACAACTATTCAATTCAATTTTCAATTATTTCGTTATTTACTAAATTGTTTACCCTTACCTTCAATCTCATGCCATTGAATTGATTTCATAGTCATGACTATGGAATATTGTTTATCATAATAACACTTTATGCTACCTCTCATCCTTTGTAAATGAAATTGTTTGTAGTAATTATATACTCCCTCTATTCCTAAATATAAGAACTAGTTGACTTTTTGTTATAAAAAAAAGAACTAGTTGACCTTTTTGGAAAATCCTAAAATAAAGAAATAAGTTGATTATAAATTGATTTACATAATTTCTTCTCTAGTTTATTTTACCAATAAATTAATGGATAATTTAAAAATATATTAAATATGTCATAATTTAATAACTTATTTCGCAACTTTAATCTATTAAAAAAACTCAACTAGGTCTTGTATTTAAGACCAGAGGTAGTACATCTTGGTGCTCATTAACTTAAACTTGCGCCGTAAAATAAGTATAGAAATATACCTGCCGAGTATGGGCCATACCCCATATATGTGAGATTATGGGCCATATATTGTTTCTTTTTCAAGAAAAAATGAGATTCAAGTTCGCTTAGAATTCAATTCAAAATATTTAAATAACGCTTACTGAACTTTTGGAAAAATAATAATAATTTAATAAATATATTCAAATCAAATGGAAAATTAATTAATAAGAATTAAATATAATGAAATAGATGGAATGATGGGATGAATATAGGAAACTGAAAACCTATATATTGTGCATGATAACAGTAGGCGGCTCATGTGCATGATAACAGAAGGCGGCGGAGGCTATACATAGAGAAGATATATACTTGCGTTTCTTATTGATTATCTCACTCTTCCAATCGCACAGAAAATCAAATCCTAGGAGGTAGGGTTTCCCAGGTCAATACACTTGCACCCTCCTAATTTTCTCACTGTCATCGTCCAGTTTACACTGCACCACCATCCGCGTCTTCAATTTCTTTTCTTCTTTCATCAAACTTGTTTGTGGTATAGTATTATATTTTGGTAGACTCCCACACGTTTTCTTTAGTAGTTCGTTTAGTCTGTAATTCTTATAGGTTCTGTTATCTTAGATCATCTTAATTAAGTCCATCTCACTTTATTACTTTTCTCCTTCATCTACGTGATATTCGATCATCTCTCAGTG
Source organism: Mimosa pudica (assembly GCA_029929735.1). NCBI lineage: Eukaryota > Viridiplantae > Streptophyta > Magnoliopsida > Fabales > Fabaceae > Mimosa > Mimosa pudica. Next base: position 14,378,985 of record JAKELP010000029.1, on the reverse strand, counting down.
TAATTTTATCATGAATTGAAATCAAATATGTCTTTTCATTGCGGCTAAGCGAAATCCCAAATTAGATTACATTTTTTGATATGAAAGATTGCCGTGCCGCAAATGCTAGTTAGGTTTAGAGTGATGAACGGATGAAACCTTATTTTTTTTGAGCATTATCGTTTGCTATGCCATGCTTTTTATTTTATGTGTTCTAAAGGAATTTTGATGCTTGCTACATGATATGGTTCTATTGTTGCAATTTTAGGGGAGAGGATCCTTGAATTCAACGTTACGATGGCATCAAAACGCATCAATAAGGAATTGAAGGACCTACAGAAGGATCCTCCTGCTTCCTGCAGTGCTGGTAATGTTCCAAATCATCTTCTCTTAACATTTGTTTGTTTTCATTACCTAAAGTATATTTTTGAAATACTTGTGAAGGTCCTATTGGTGAAGATATGTTTCATTGGCAAGCTACAATTATGGGTCCAGCAGATAGTCCTTATGCAGGGGGTGTATTCCTGGTAAACATCCACTTCCCCCCGGATTATCCATTCAAACCACCTAAGGTAATGAATTCACAATCAATCCCTAACTTCCATTCCGTGAGTCCTATATATTGACCCCTTGTATATGTATCACGCAATGCAATCAGCAGCTACAATTGATTGGTTTTGGTGTTTGACAGGTTTCCTTTAGAACCAAGGTATATCACCCAAACATTAACAGCAATGGAAGTATCTGTCTCGACATTCTGAAGGAGCAGTGGAGCCCTGCTCTTACAGTTTCTAAGGTATAATAACCATCCTATTTGTCTCCATCTCCATACAGTAGCTAGAATCCCTCCTGAATCTTAAGTCCTATATATCTCAAAATTGGATTTAGAAATATGCGGAAAAAATATATGTGTGTGTGTGTGTGTGCTGCTCTCACAATTTTAATGTTATGAAATATGAAGTATTATCTGCTACTAAAATGTTAATATCTACAAAGTTTCAATGACTTCTTATGCGTGGTAAAAAAATGACTTCTTATGAGAAAATCACGAACAAATTCTATTATATACAATTCACGATTTCAAAAATAGACTTGTTATCCAAAATTCGTATTCCAATTTTCTATAATCTTACTCCATATAAATCTCCCTAAACAAATTACCTTGTTTTTTCCTAATAGAAAGCGCCTCCCTCATACTTTTTCATATATAGCTTATTTAATTTGGGGAGTTAATTTTGATATTTAATTAATATATGACATATTTCTAATTATAATTGTTGTGAGTTTTCCCCACATTGTTACTGCTTCAACTATAATTAACTAAGAAAGATAGTCAATAGACAAGTAAGGAAGATGATTTGGATGTTTTTAAAAATGAAAATATTGTATTAAATAATCTAATTGACGTTGCCTATCTAATCAAATCATATGACTAAGTTAAGTCTTATATTTAGAATGAGCAAGATCGACACTGACATGTGATGCATACAAATGTGCAGGTGCTGCTGTCAATATGCTCACTGCTTACTGATCCAAACCCAGATGACCCTTTGGTTCCTGAGATTGCCCACATGTACAAGAACGACAAAGCCAAGTATGAGACTACTGCACGTTCTTGGACTCAAAAATATGCCATGAACTAGTCTACGACTAGCCTCATTCCTCAACTTTTCTTCTTATTTGTTCATCAACATCTGTTTCATTTAATAATATATGATTCATTCAAACTGTTTGAATATTTTGAACTGATTTCAATTTCAAGAGTTTGACTTTATATTGAGAGGTAAGCTTTATTACTCATGGTTCATGAATAATGTTAGATCAGATTAAATTTGATTACTGTTGGTCAGACTACAAATGATATGGTGTACTGGTTCACTCAAAATGAGCTAATTTGTACTATTTGATGGTGTCATTAATTTGCGGTCCCATTGTGTGGTGGCATTTTATCATTAATTAAAAAAATGCCCTTGCGTATTATTCAGTGGCGATTGCGGTGGTTTTTCTTTTTAGCCACTCCCGATAGATATATACCTTTTCTATTGAGTATGTTCTGGTATATATATACGGGTATCATTATTGGGAAGTCTTATATTTTTTAATATCCAAAACCATCTCCCTTTTTCATATATGTTAATGCATACCTATGTAAGATTTATAATATATCGATGCTAATTATGTGGTTCCCAAAACAATTAATGGTCATTTCAATAGGGGAAAAGAATTAAAGAAATGTATTTGTTGGCAAAATTAAAGAAAAAGATTGTAGTTTTTAGTAATTTGAGTTGATTTTTATCAATGTACATGTTACATTCAACATTTATTTTGTTAGGGTTACTACCTAATTTGTTGTTGGTGGAAAAACCAGACATTTATGGAAAATATAATGAAATATAATATTGATTAGTTGGGATAAGGCTTTGTTGATGATTATGATTAGAATCCTCAATTATTTTGAAGGAAAATAAGTGTTAAATTTGTAATTTATTTATACAAATATATATATTTCTCAAAGTGTCATGGAAAAATATTGTCTCCAGAATCAATTTTTTATCCATTTCCTAATTTTCTAATTGTAGAGACCATGGTATCTAATATGGGCTCATCAAACCATGGGTTCAGGTTCAACCTGTCAACCCATGGGTTAGAACAGGTTAGGGTTGGGAAAATCTTAACCTATGAAGCAGCCCACACCATGAAATAAGCAGGTTAAGGCAAGTTAGTTAGAAGGTTGCATGGTTAACCCACCAAATGGGGATGTATTTAAAAGAAAAAAACATAATTTATTATGTTATTTTTTATATGCTTCACTAATATAAATTGGGGTTAATACAATAAATTGTGATGTTTGTGTAATAGAATCTAAACTTTCTTAATAACATTGTTGGTAAAATAAAAGTGACAAGATGTTGATAAAAAAACAATATGTAACTAGAACAAGCATTTTACCCCCGTGCGTTGCACGGGAGGTATATATATATAGTTATCATATAAATACAAACTTAACACATGTATTATAATGATGAAATCCATGAGTAATTTAATAATAATTGATAATTAATGACACTTCAAAAGGAGATAATTTTAGTTCAAAAGATTCGATAAACTGAATTTAAACATGAGTAAATTCACTGTCATGTCTTGTATTGTCTTAACTTGCAATAGAACATGATCCAAATCAATACACCTATTCCATGATAAGGACACAATAATATTATTTTAGGACTTCAAAATGCATTGTCTCTGACATTCTGGAATGCCTCAATGTACACGACATTTGTCGTGACATTAGTCGCCTCCTTCTCTTTATTCAGTATAAGCACTTTTAGTCCATCGATAGATTTAACCCTAGATAGTGCAACATACAATTGTCCATGTGAGAATACTGGATTGGGCAAATATAAGCTGACATTTGACATCAACTGTCCTTGGCTCTTGTTGATTGTCATTGCAAATGATATAATGATTGGAAATTGTCGCCTATTCATCTTAAAGGGATCGGAAGTTTTGTATCAGAAGAATTCATATCCATGCGGTGTATCAGCACTTCCTCTCCCACACTGTTTCCATTTAGAGCCACAGTTTTGATTAAATGTTTGCCAAACTTTGTGATTGTTCGCACCGCAAGTGCACGGGTCGCGCCAAGTAATAAAGTGATAAGAAAAGATCGTTCCCATAAGGATTGAGATACAAATCCGGTCAAGCAAGAGGCTTAAGGATTAAATTAATTTGAGCTAACAATAAAAGTGATTTGATGAGTAACTGAATAAAAACTATTTTCTAAAATTAAAATTGAACAATGATGACAAATTTCTCTTTTCAAGGATTAATTAGCACCTAAGATTATTTATCCCCCTTGTATCTTGTAACCTTTAATTAACTCCTCACCTACTTGCTTTAATGTTTATATATGTGTTAACCTAGGGTTCTAGAATACTTGTAAATGCTCCGTCGAGTCAAGAACAAGTATTTAATTTTATAATCATGCAATCTCTTGTTACAATTAATAAAACTCAATTTCTAAGTTTCAACCCTAATGTGGCTATGTGAGGTTAATAAGTATATGTCTATCTTATTAACAAAATCATTCATTTGTCATGCAAACTTCAAGTTCTCACACTATTTTACTCAAGTTCTACATTTAACCTAGCTCTCTCAAGTCATAAGTCAAATGAACATATCAACTAAATGGTAATCAATCACTTAGAGGCATTAGGGCTAGAGTAAAATAAACACACACACACATATATATATATACATTAATCACAAAAGGATAGGAGTTTTAAAGAGTTACTCCATACAAGGGTTCAAAATAATCCTAGATAAATAGGTTTAGCTACTCATATTCAAATAAAAACTACAATCTCAAAAGGAATACATAGTCATAAATGCATATAAGAAAGGAGAGATGAAGAGGAAACCAAAGGGAGGGAGCTTTCAATGTCTTCAATGCTTTCACCAACTTCCCAACCTTCAATCTTCAATCCCCGAGCAAACCCAAAGCCAAGGAAACCCAAGAAAAGAGTGTTTGTGTGCCCTAGATCTTGCCCAAGTCAAGTCTACCTAATGTGGTTCAATTCCTCCTTTTATCCTTCAGCTTTTTCAGTCAAAAACGCACAGTTTTAGTTTCTTCACAGGTTCGCTACACGTTCCCGAAATGCGAACCTCCAGCGAAGATTTTGGCTGAGAGGGTGTAATTCTGGATCCGTTGTGCATTCGCGAAATGCGAACCTTCAGCGAAGAATTTGTCAAAGAAGGTGTAATTTTGGATCCGTTCGCTGAGCGCTAACGGCCAGCGAATCTCTGTTTCCTTTTTCTCTTCTTCTTTTCTTCCTTGCTTCCAATCTTTTGATGTTCCTATGCTTGCCCATTTGTTCCTACTCACATTAACTCAAATAGGGAAGGTTAGTTCCTCAACACATATATATCAAAAATTAAGCAATTTCAACTCATAATCTCAATCACATGTATTTTATATCCTTTTCTCTACACTATGAGTATTGCTATATTCCTATCTACTTGTTTACCAAAAACATGTGATAAATCAGAAAATTTAGATGAAATGTGTGCACAATTATGGAGCTTATCAGTGCCTTAGCCTTGTCCCGTTGCATAAACCTGCTGCCTGATCTATATTTCTAATCAGCATTATAGGAATGCCTACTTTTAGCACAAGTTGTGATGTGACAGCTCGGAGCATTTTATTGTGTTAAGGAATTTCGTGTCGTCATAAAGATCTTCAACAGCCTCTTCTCTTGAATCAGTCTTGCAAATTGAATCTGAGCTATAATATTCAACAGTCTGGCCGGGAATGATAGACAACATGTACTCATTGATCTGATCAACAACTTCCATTGTTGGAGCTAAAATTGCCCTACTCGTGAGGTATTCTGAGTCAAACAATTTTTCGGTGAGATCCGGATACGTTGCTGCGACCATAGAATTCAATGGACTCATAGAATCTCTGATGATAACACTCTCAGGAATTTCAATTTCAGCAACACCGTCTTTGGAGTTCCCCAGTTTACCTTCTCCCACCAGTAAATAAATATAAATAAATTTGTAATTTATTTATACAAATATATATTTCTCAAAGTGTCATGGAAAAATATTGTCTCCAGAATCAATTTTTTATCCAGTTCCTAATTTTCTAATTCTAGAGACCATAGTATCTAATATCGGCTCATCAAACCATGGGTTTAGGTTCAACCTGTCAACCCATGGGTTAGAACAGGTTAGGGTTGAGAAAATCTTAACCTATGAAGAAGCCCGCACCATGAAATAAGCAGGTTAAGGCAAGTTAGCTAGCAGGTTGTTTGGTTAACCCACCAAATGTGGATGTATTTAAAAGAAAAAAACATAATTTATTATGTTATTTTTTATATGCTTCACTAATATAAATTGGGGTTAATACAATAAATTGTGATGTTTGTGTAATAGAATCTAAACTTTCCTAATAACATTGTTGGTAAAATAAAAGTGACAAGATGTTGATAAAAAAACAATATGTAACTAGAACTAGTATTTTTACATTATTTGAAGTGTTTTACCTTTTTTTCGGTTCACCATGGGTATCCTCACCCACTTGTCAAGTGAGACTAATCTCTCGCTGTTTTGAAGTCTCATATAGGGGTAGACAACTGACCTGTGAATTTGCTTCATTCACAAGAGCTAGGGATCGAATCCAACCACTTGCTCAACACCCACTCCAACTCGTTAGGTTGAAGTGTTTTACTTTAGTTTATACAATGTTGACATGTTTTTGTTGATTAAAAACTTAAGAAGTTAGTCTTCTTTTTAGTTTTTTTTTTGGTGATATAAGATCATAATATTGTGCTTATGAATTCTGATCTCCTTCCAAGATGTTTCATGGTGATGTAACAGTTGTTGCAGAAACAAATGATGATGATGATGATGATGATTTATGGAGTAAATCTGATTTTCTTGCCAATGTATCACGGAAAGGGAGAGCCAGAGCCCTTGAATTTGAGAAGGGTTCTGCGGGATATGGGCAGGATTCAAGGTATTGGGATAAGATGATAGAAGGCATGATGATGATTACAATGAGGATGTGATGAAACGTAGTTCTCATGGGAAATCGTTAATGCTCATGTGCTAAATCCAGAGTTTATATTGCCATGGTTCTGTAGAAATGTGTGTTGCCCACATCAATCACATTTCCGCTTTGTAATTTGGGATATGCTCAACATATAGACCGAATCAACATTTTGATCTCATTTAATCTTTAAAATCTAGCAATTATACAAGTTAGTCTGTCAAGCTAACTAATTCTTAGTATACTGGTCTCCATGTAATCTTTGGACTATTTGATGTAATCTTTGGACTATTTGAGCATTCTTTTGGACGTAGGTAAGCAGAAGGTCAAGTGGCCAGTCATCAATACGACCACACAAACTGTTAATCACTCTCCTTTTTCAAATACTTTAGTAGGCATTTTTTTGTATATATTGTATATCGGCAGATAACCAATAAATTCCTAAGGGAATTAATTAGCTACAAAAATAAAACAACATTGAACACAAAATACTGATACGGCAAACTTTATTATTTTCAATTAACACTCCACAAAAATTTAAAGGCTCAGAAAGCATGAACACTATATGCTTTGCGGCTTATTTATAAAATTCCATAACCCCCAAGATATTGGACAGAGCACGACAAACAAGCTTGAAGCCAGAAAAGCCAGCTCTTTTGCACAGAATCTCAAATTCTTTCTCAGTCCTTTCCCTTCCTCCTCCTTGAAGCAGCATGACACTGTCAAATATGCTCAGATATTTTGCAGAATTGGTGATTTCTGGATCCTCTGGCATCATCAGGTCTATTATTATCAATTTCGCACCTTCCTTCAACGCTTCTCTGCAATTACTGAAAAGCTGCACACACTTCTCATCTGACCAGTTATGAGTTGTTCCCTATGTATGAATGTAGCCGCAAATTCATGATTAGTAATTTTATTAACAACCCGAAACTAAAAGCATCTATGTGATCATTTTAATTAGGATTCCTCATAAACATTAATAATTCATGTTTACCTTGATCATTATAGCTTCTCCTTCCGGTATACTCTTGAACATGTCCCCTCCTACATGTGTTAGTCCTTCAAAAAGTATTGCACAATTTTGTTAGGGGGTCCTATGTGTTGCCTATGTGGAAACATTAATTAACTAACTCAAGCATTTTGATTCAAAATGGTACTCCTATTATACTATCAAGTCTTGGTACCTGGGAAGCGAGGGGCGTCTTGTACGACACGTGGCAGGTCAAAGTTAACACCCTTTAAGGAAGGATACTTAGAGATGATCATCATGAGGCTTTGACCAATTCCACCAGCCACGTCCACGAGCTGAGAAATGCCTTCGAAGCCTTTGTAGACTTCAAGAATCTTCTCCATGTGCAGGGCAGATATTTGGGCCATTGTCGCCTGAAACAAGTTTTTCAGTTCCAAATCCTTCTCCACGTACTCATACATTCTCTGCCCATTCACTTTCTTAAATATGTCCACTCCTCCATCCAGAACCGCCTCCTTGCAGTCTAGCCTATACACATCACACCAACACATAATATAATATCAACTTGACTTCATTGTAAATATTCGTGAAACAATTTTGATAAAAAAAATATTCTTGAAACAACATTAATTACTTTAAAGTCTTTAAATATATATTATTTTTTCTCAAAACTAATATACCTTACTTCTTATATATATATATATACACACACACACACTCCAATAACAACATGTAACATATGTTATAATTTAGCACAGGAGAGAGTAAAATTAACTAACTATATGAGAGTTGTTGTTAAATATAGTGGATGACTCACCAAACTCGGGCCATGTAGGGGTGGTAGGACAGCTTGGGGAAGAGGGAAGCCCAAGTGGGAGAACCATCTTGCTTGCTGACGAAGTATTTTCCGGTGGGGGAGAGTCCATAAAGCTTCTCTGTGCTTTCGTCTTCGTTGGAGCGAAGAGAGCAAGTGAGGAGTGAGAAACTGACCAGGAAACGAAGCACGCGATCCAGTTTTGATGTGGAGACTTTAGATGAAAGGTCAGGGAGCTGAGAAGCAATCTCAGACACAGAAACAAGGGAACCGCCATTGCTGGGGCTTCCCTTTGCGATGATATCAAAGATGTTAAGATCGGTGGCTGCGTTTATAATAGCGGGATATGTGTGTCCACATGTCAGGATCAAGGCTTGGAGGTAAGGATCTTGATCCTCAACTATATGGTGGCCATTGCTTCCGTGAATCTGAGTGAAACTCATCTTTAGGCCGGCTTAGTTTCTTTTTTTGTTCTTTGTGATGAAAATAAGCAATGTAACAGCTTTTCTGTGCTTTGAAGCTTTTCAGGGGCTCTGTTCAGATGGCTTGGAGATTGAAGTTGCAAGCATGCTCTATTTATGCAAGTGGATGAAGGGGAGGAATATTAGAATGAAGTAAACGGATGATCTGAAGTTTGAATTGGGTTGCGAGTAGGAACTTATTTTGATTTTTGTCAATTGAAGCCAAATAATTAAAAGGGTTAAACCAACTTTTGGTCCCTATAGTTTGGTGTGATTTGGGTTTTAATCCCTAGAGTTTAAAAGTGGGGGTTTTGGTCCTTATAGTTTACATCAATATTGGTTTTAGTCCCTACAATTTCAAAGAAGAGGTTTTGGTCCTTCAAGTTTCAATTTATTTAAACAAATGGTCCCTATAGTTTGATAAAGACTTGATGGATGGTAAAAAAGAATTATAAATTGTTGCAAAATTACAAAAACCCCCTTCCTTAAACACATCTTCCTCTCCCATCACCACCTTCTCTGCAAGTCCACCACCACCTCCACCACGACGGGGCGAAGCCCACTCAGTGAGGTTGACGGCGGAATAGTGGAGGGCAGGCCGGTGACCGGTTGAACTGCCAAACGCTTGGTGAAATGCTAGTGGCTGGGGGCCCACTTAAAATATTAGCTACACTATAACCTTTTTCTGTTCTTCTTCTTCTGGACACTCCATGATTTTGCTTCTTATGTCCCCAATCTCAGGCATAATCTAAATCTTCTTTCCCAAGACCAGATATGAATATCAACCTCACACCATACATTCATTTCTATGAATCTCGTTTCCTGTTTTGTGTGTTGATTATATTGTTGATGTGAAATTAAATGGTTTTGTTTGATGAAATCAGATTGACCTCGCCAAGAGATGGGTCAAAGTCATTTGTTTGTCTGGTGTACATTTGTTTGAGCAGCAATGGCGATGAATGGCGGCGAAGGACTGAGTTTGCTGGTGGTGGACTTGGACTTGCAGAGAAGGTGGTGATGGGAGAGGAAGATGCGTTTAAGGAAGGGTTTTTTTGTAATTTTGCAATAATTTATAATTCTTTTTTACCATCCATCAGGTCTTTATCAAACTATAGGGACCATTTGTTTGAATAAACTGAAACTTGAGGACCAAAACCCCTTCTTTGAAATTGTAGGGACTAAAACCAATATTGATGTAAACTATAAGGACCAAAACCCCCACTTTTAAACTCTAGGGACTAAAACCCAAATCACACCAAACTATAGGGACTAAAAGTTGGTTTAACCCTAATTAAAAACTACTTGATTTACCAATATTTTTGAAGAAAAAAGGTAAAAGTAATAAAATATGGTTTAAATAGTTAAGTCCACGCAGACGAATAATACAAGAATAATAATGAAATAAAAAAGATGTGTCGAGTTGAAATGGCTGAAAAATTATAATTTCAATATAGTTTTGGGCCATACAAGTCCATTGTAATTCTACTACTTCTTTTGACCTCACAACTCCTTTAACATTGTTCTTAACGTCTCGTGATATGTGAGAGCAGTTAACCTCGCATTAAGCTCTTGCTCTTGCTCTTGCTCTTGCTCTTGCTCTGCTTTTGCCCCCAACCAAATGAGCTATATTTCATGTCAACGCACACACACACACACATTGCTTATTTTCAAAGCTGAAGATTTACACTCATTGCCATTATTAGTTGTTAGTTCATGCCGCCAAAGATATTAAAATGCATGAATTTTTTGGGAACTAAAATATATACTTCCCTTTATCTTAAATACAAGACTTAGCTCATTTTTTTAAAAAAAATTAAAAAATATGAATAAATTACTTGTAAATTGATTTACTTAAATTTTTTCTACAAACTAGTCAAATTAGTTTGTTTGACCTATACACTATTAAATGATCTAATAATATATGGCATATGTTATAATAAGCTAAGTTATTTATTTCCTTAATCTCTAATAAAATGTCAATAATGTCTATATTAAGAAATATAGGGATTGGAGTAAGAGAGATCAAAATAATTTACTTTCTAAGAAAATCAGTTGTAACACAAATGAAGCAATGGGTGATTAATCTAGTTTATTGTGGCCGGTTTTTATTTGATGAGAATATATTATAAATAAAGAAAAAATCATTAAAAACCTATAATAACCGTTATATCACAACTCACAAGGATGATTTATAAGTTTTTTATGATATATTATTTCCTCAAAGATAAATTTTTGTTCAAACCAATGCATCACATCATTTGTGCTCTGACTAATCATAAATAGACATATTTAAGACTTGTGTAATTTTAATATGAGATGACACCTTAAAAAATTTGAAGCTCATGATATTTTTTTACAATTTTTAAACTTCAAAAATAAAAAATTATATTTAAAATTGTTTTATGTATTAGTTAATTTTTATGACGTCGGAGTAGATTAAAAATTCCTCGCCAAGCCCCATTATAATGTACTTTCTTCTGATTTGATTGGCCAGACCAGAAATATTCCACACGCAAGAATTCTTCTCCTAAAAAACCAGTTGTTTTTTATAATATCAAGTATATATAGTAATTTCGCGTGGGGAATCTTCCACGCTTTCACACCTGTATCCGGATCAAATTGTGGTTTCCCTAAGTTTTTGCTGCTTTATTCATAGAAAAAGGTTTAATAATCTGAAATGCCTTGCATGTGTTATGTACTTATGTGTACACTCTAAATTGTGGCTTTGCAATACCCACCTTTAATGCTCGGCCAAAAAAAAAACCACCTTTAATGCTCCTTCGGTGGCCTTCCCAGTTCCCAATTCACGTTGCCTCATATTCCTTTTTTTCATAACAGTTGCCTCATATTCCTCTGTCATTAAAATACTCCTATACAATAAAAAATACTTAAATTCACCGCTACCCATTCTCTCACCTGCTCCGTCTTCTCTTCTTCTAGCTATCAAAGAAAACGGCGAAGACGATGGTGTCTGGTGGAGAAGGTAAGTCTTCTTTCTTCCGTTGCTCCCTTTTCTTTGTCCGATTCAAGTGCAATTCTTGAAAGGGAGTGAATGTAGTATTTGGGGTAAAATCACAGATTAAATCAAAGCTTCAATTATGGTTGAAGGTGTGTGTATTTTTTAAAGCTAAATGCTTTTTAATCTTTCACTTCATGTTTGATTATTGATGGGGTGATGAATTTAAAATCTGGGATTTAGATTTTCTGTCATCAGTGATTTGTGCTATTTTTGTTTGGTACTATTTTTTGGATAGTGTTTAGTGTGTTTTTTTAACTTGTGGAAATGATTATTTTGGAATTAGGTTGACCCTAGAATTTGTCCTATAAGAAAGTCCACTTTCGTTGATTCTCTTACTTGATTTGGTGTTTTTCTTTTAATTTTGTTTCCTTTTTTGTGGTGGTTTGATTTAGTTTTCTGTATTGATTTTTCCTTCTAATGTTTATGGGTTTTCTTAAAAAGAACTTGATTTACTTGATTTAGTTAGGCTAATCCTAGATTTACTCTTGATGTTTTAAGCATAGTGATGAAAAGAATCACTATTCTGCACAAGTAATTTTGAAAGACTGTTCGGATACTCTATGCAGGTCTACTGGATTTTCAGTTGAGGGGTATTATATGATTGATTGTAAAATATTACTTATCGTTTTTCTCTGAAATATATTCTGTTTAATTGTCAGATGAGTAACACTATATGATTGTAAAATATTAATATATACAGGTTTAATTTTATTTTTCAATGGAATTGCTTTTTTTCCTAATAATGTTGGCTTTATTCTAGGATTTCTCTTCAAATTGGTTGTGCTAAAACTTCAATTAGTTAGATGCTTGGCCAAGGAATTCCAGTCAGTACCTGATTCTTAGACTCTTTAACAGGTCATATTTTTGCACCATGCTCCTCTTCATCCCTAGATTCATAGCAATGGCCATATTTGTTTAGGTTTGTTTGTGGCTTGTATTGATTTGTCTCTTTTCTAGAATGAATTTATGCACTCATGGTTTCTAATATTGTACCATGGTTTCTGCTTTTCTCATTGCATACATTTTAAACTCTTAGAAATTGCTAAGAACTCATGATAAAGAGCTTGGATCAAGCAAATTGTTTTGGCACCAGCGATTACTGGGATAAAAAAGTTTAGTCAGACAGTTGAAAGTTTACTACAGAGTTGGCAAGCTAGGTAGATAGAAAGGACTCCAATCTTTGTTGGCCATTTCTAAAACATTCTTAGTGCATTTTTTCTGATGTTACTGTATGATATGCTTTATCCGTTTTACCCAAAAAGAAAAGAAGATAGAAAGGGCTAAAAATTGATAATGCTGTCTTGTGTTTCAAAAACTTGATGAGACCTTATATAGAAGCTTGATTGAATAGTTGTTCTGTTACGTTTCTGTCAGCTCCAGCAACATGGTCCATTTGTTGCTATTGCCAAAAGTTTGTTTGTTTGTTGGGATTGTTGATTTTCCTTTATTTAACTGTGAAAGTGATCCTTTGTGTCATTGGTTTTTTTCAAAAACTAAATGTTTCAATTTGACAAAACGTGGGCTTTTGAGAAATGGCTTTCACTTGATTAAGGATTTCTTATAGAGTGTATATTTGAAGATTAGTCGTTTCAGTTGTGGATGACTTGTATTGGTTTTTTTTCATAGAGGCGGTCTTTTTGTTTGCTTTTGCCTTTTCTCTGCAGGGTTAGTGTCACTCCCGGTATTGTGCTGAAAATGAGCGAAATTTAGGATTGTTTTATGGAATTGTTAACTAATAGTTTTTGCAGTTAAAGGAAAATGTGACCTAACTGGAAATTAATTTAAATCAGTGACTTGGAAATTGGTTGAGACAAAGTGTTTGGGGTCCATATGTGTTAAATCAAATCGTGATATGCATTATTTAATAATGTGTGCCTTTTTCAATTTCAAATCAGAGACCAAGCGTTAGTTTTTATGACTCAACAAATTGATGATATTATATTGTAGGTGGATTATAGGTGAATTTCACTTTTTTTGGAAATTTTGAAAATAGATCCACTGGTGATTATTACAACGCAAGGTTTTTCCCTACTTCTATCCAAGTAAGTTTGTATGTAGAGTTTCATGTGTAATGTTAAAGACAAATTTATGGTAAAAATAGGAAATTTGTTAACTTAAAGAAAGTTCGGGTTTATATAGTATATGCTTTTATAGTCCCAATTATTATGTCATTCTTCAAAACGTTTGTTAGAACGTTCATTGTGATGCCACATTTCAATGTTGATGCGTGTGTTTGTTTGTTTTGATTGGATTAACTATGGTTTGTTAATAATTTATTTATAGTACTATAATATGAATGATTCCACCGTTCTTCCAAGATTGTAAAGCATACTAAGATGATTTCCTTTTGTTGTCAGAGGTTATTATGCATCAGGACAAAATTCGTCAAAAGGCAAATATCTGGACACATTCAGTTTTTTACAAAATTTTTCCATGCAGCACACTTAATACTGTTTAGACTTGGAAATGGTGACATTGTGCAGCAAGTATCTGTTATAATTTCTTTACCTTAACTAAGGATTTTTATTAACACAAAACCTCTGGAAATGGTGACATTGTGCAGCAAGTATCAGCAAATTGACTCGGGATTTTTTCAGAGAGAACATTTGCCAAGGATTCCATCCATCATCTCTCTTGGCGTGCCTCCACCATCTCCTTCACAGATAGAAGGACTCCATCATCTTTTTGAGAGATCAAAGATGGCATCTAGGGCTGGAAATTTTCTTAAGGTTATTGTAAGAAACTTTTATCTATGTAGCCAACCCCACATAATTAGATAAGGCTTTTTTGTTGTTGTATTCTAAGAAACTTTGATGTTCTTGCTGGCGTGGTTGGCTTTTTATGGTTTAAATTCATAAGAAATAAGATTATCACTTTACTTGCTTGACTCAAGTTTATTTGCAATGCAAAATTGTGGTAGAAGCAGTCATGGCATTTTATGGTTTGTTTGATTTAGCCACATGTGCATTTATTATTGAGTACTGAAATTGGGCATAATGTGGGTATGAAATTGAATGGCAAAACATGTATTGGGGCATGAAATGGGGCATGATGTGAGTACTCAGCAATTAAATTGACTTCTCTTGTAATTCTTGCCTATGAAGATGTTGCAAATAAAATAGTGAAAATGAAAACTACTCCCCCCGGTCCCAAATGTAAGAGCTAGCCGTCAAAAAAACGCTTATTAAGAAAACATGTGAATGTTAGTTGAGTGTCTGGAGTTAATGCTTCTTTTCCAAAATTGCCCATATTTATTATGGTACTTTTAAGAGAGAGAAATATATAAGCATTAATAAATATGAAAGAGACTTAGGGGTAAAGTAGGAAAAAATGCATTAAATGAGGAGAGAATATGGGATGAGCTCTTACATTAGGGACCAAAACCATTCAAATTTTAGGCTCTTACATTAGGGACCGGAGGGAGTATTATATAGCATTAGCATCTTAGAAATTAAAATATCAGCTACCAAAAAAACTTAAGTCATGAACTTTATTGGGGAGGTGTTTGGGGGGAAAGTTGTTTTTATTTTATTTTTTTTGGGGGGGGGGGTTGTGGAGATTGGATGGGTGAGGTTGGAGTTAGAGTTTAACTTTTATTTTGTTTTATACATGGATGATTTTAATTATTTACTAAGTTAAAAATATTACATATAATCTAAATTAAAATTATTTCAACTACAAAAAAATGTAGTCAAAGTGAACTTTTCGATCGATGAGGGAGGTGCCCGAGGAGAAATTTTTTATTTGGGATATATTTTCTTTTTTAGTTAAGTTAAAAATATTACATGTAATCTAAATTTATATTTCCTAAAATCAATTCATTGGTAGTAATTATAAATAAGAAGAAACATAAAAAGGAAACAAAAACCTGATGACATAGGAACCTACAAAAAGAAATATTTTCCACAAGTAATGATCATAAATGCCTGGCCCCGTGCGATGCACGGGGTCTACCCTAGTTATATATATTGTGATCTGACCGTACTTTTTGAATTGAAGCACCCTCAGACAGATTTACAGGTGACCATCCGTAATTAAATGAGACAATTGCACATAAGTCTTAAATAAGAAATTTAATTTCAAAGAGGCTCAAAGAAGTTGATAATGACAAAACTGCAATAGTATTCATTAACATGTAGTAAGAACTTCTTTAGACCTCTTTGAAATTAAGTCTCCTATTTGAGATCTAGGTGCAATTATCCCTAATTAAACCAAAAATCCGCAATTAAATTTCTAGATTCCCGCATATTCAAATCTGATCTAAGAATTTATGTTTAAGCTAATTAACTAAAACCTCATTCAGCAAGATCAATTCCCATGTATGATTATTAGCCAAGGGTATCAATTTCCCATGTGTTTCATTATATATTAACCACAATTTTTCTCTGATTACTTTTTTAACAAGAAATATTATAACAAAATGAAACTTTTTAATGTTAAAAAATGTGGTTGTTAATATGTAGTAGGGATGTCCAAACACGGGAATGGGAATTGACATTCCCGTTCCCATTCTCGGAAAGGGGCGGAATGCCTCCCCGGCAGGAACGGGATTTCCATGGAACGGGAGCGAGATTTCCCGGCTATACAATTAGTTCACCTCGGTACTCCAAATTGAATGGGAGGAGGTTGTACATGAGGGATTGGTGTTGACTCCTTCACTGCAAGCATAAATTATACTAAATTGTTGCTTCAGATTGAATGGAGGAGGTTAAACTAAATTGTTCCATACTTGGTAAATAAAACTTCACATAAAATATAAGTGAATCTTCACAATAGACTAGATATAATAAGACCCAATATATACTCTTAAAGATTAATCTTGTTCTAAACTTGAATGAAAAATTATCAAAAGTTAAAAGCTACACATTGAACACACAATTGATCTTCTCCATCTCAATAAATATCTAATTTCTAATTTCATACTATAAAAAATTAGTATAACCCCGGGAACGGGAATGAGGCAGGAATTTAGGGGCCTTAGCTTTCTCGAATCTCGTCGTGTTCCCAGAGAATTCCCATTCCTGCACCTCCAGGAAATTTCCCAACTTTGTCTAGGAAGGGAAATTCCCTATCCCGTTTGCCCAGGAACAGGATGGGAACTCCGGGAACGTGATGCGATGGACAGTCCTAATATGTAACTATATACTTCTTCCATACTAAACACAGAACTCATTTATCTAATTTAATTATAGGAAGGATGTTTATTAAATTAGATAAAATAGCATGATATTGCAAAATGCAAATGATATTACAAAAGCATCATAGTCATCTACCTTGCATAGTCCTATCATGTTTCTCTTACTTATTTATTATTGATGAGTATCAATATGTAGAATTTGGGAACAAGTTGGAAACAATAATTATAAAAAGATCTTATATTTAATATCAAACTCAATATCTCAAATAAATCATATATTTATTAGGACTGGTGAGAGTATAATTACAACATATTACATTTATTAATATAATTAACAATAAGGATGAAGTAGAAGTTTTGTCAAATGAACGAATGATGATAATGACTCAACAAAAACAAAATACCAAGTGTTTGTTATAAATAAATAATTGGCCTAGTGGAGGATTATTTAATTTGCCATTACAAGATTTGTCAGTCCAAATAAAATAAATATGATCCTGTCAAAAATAAAAAAAAATAACTAATTAAACCGGTGGCAATAACCGTTGATGCAATCTTCCTAGAAACTTATATTCAATGGATGTCCAAATTCAGTCAAAAAAATGGATGTCCAGATTTAAAAAAAAATGAAATACCGGGAAAAGGAGCTTTTTAAAAAATTTTGGGACTGAATTTCATAAAAAAAAAAAAGGGGACTGACGACGGGGAAAGGAGTTGAATGTTTGGTTCTGCATGACTAAGTAAAGCACACTACTTTCTTCTTGTTGTTTTTTTATGGTACAAGATGTGATATTATTTTATTTGCTTTGATACAAAGTATTATGACATCGCGTTTACTCTCGCCTTTTGTTTCCAAAAAGAATAAAATAATCTGATAAAAAAGATTAAATAAGATCTCGAATCTTACCTTGCCGTATGAGTTACGCTGCATTTAGAAGCATGATTCACTCTATATTACAAATTACAATATTATTCTATATAAGAAAGTACGTATGAAAATTTTAATGTGATATTTAGGCAGACATTGAATCAAGGATTATATTTTTGAGGAAGATTGAATAAACGTTTATTGTATTGACATAAGTTTAATAAATATTTTTTGACTTTTTGACAAGACTATAAACATTTTTTAATATGGATTGTTGAGTCCAGCATTGTCGGCTACTGAACTCACCATGTCGGACACCCCAGGGTCAGCTCTCGCATTTTCCCCGGTGTTAGCAGACCCAACTCAGGTATTGTAGGAGACCCAAGGCTCTCTCGAGTCCACGATCTAATGCTGCAGCATTCCTGGGATAAAGTCTTGTCATTGGCCCTCCCAGGGATCGAAGTCGAGACCTCTCACTTTATAGGCATTATAGATGCCTCACTTGTCACCACTTGAGCTGCGAGGCATCTAGAATGGCTATAAAGTATGAGGTCTCGACTTCGATCCCTGGGAGGGCCAATGACAAATAAAGCTTTATCGCAGGAATGCTGCAACATTAGATTGTGGACTCGAGAGAGCCTTGAGCCTCCCTACAATACTTGAGTTGGGCTTGCCAATACCGGACTTATTTAAAGAAGAGAACTTGTTTGTATATGTAGGACCCATTTATAATTGTTTTCATCATTCTTGTATATTATCCTTATTGAAACTCTTAAATGATCAAAAGAAAGAAGAGGGAGTGAAAAAAGATATGTGATTAATGTGTATTAGTAATATCATGTGATTTTGACCAATTTATCTAACATCATTAATCCAATTAAATTGGGTTAAGTTTTAATTTATGAACATATGGTTATCTAATTGAGTTAAATTCAAGCATTAATTTTTTGTGAGATTATATTATAGGATATTTAATTTAATCATGATAAAAAAGAGGGAAATATCATTTAGGCTATAGTAAATTGACATCAGATTCCCCTGAAAAAAATTTTTAAACTTCACTTTGTCCTCAAGCTAATAAAGTGAAATTAAATGTTATCAAAATGTCTTTATTGAATTTAATAAGTAGAATCTAAGACACATTTGGCCAAAAAAAAAAGAATCTAAGACACATGTGAAGAAATTCCAAAAAATTTGTGTTTCTTTCCAACATTAGAATTTTTAAATTTTAAAAATCCTGAAATCTAACATTAAAGCACTCAACATTTCACATACAATTCAATTTTCGAGACTATATTAAGAATTTTCAAGACTTTTGTGTGCTTATTTCTAATTTCAAGTCTAAAAATTCATGAAATCCAACAATAAATCATCTAACAATTCACAACTCGATTTTCAAGACTCATATAAGCAATTTCCAAAAGTTCCTTTTTAGTATCTATATAAGCATAGCAAAAATCCTGAAATTCAACCATCAAACATTCAATATTTCACAATGAATTTCTAAAGTATATGTTTTTACTTTTTTAAGTATGAATAGTTGGGTCTTTTAACTGATTATAACAAATTTTACTCCAAAAGGGAAAGTTAAGTTATGAAAAAAAAATGGGAGTTTGAGGACGTTATTTATTGACATTTATGCTGAGAAAAAAGGGTTACATGCATCTAACACTGTTTCACTGTAGATAATATTCTTATTTGCTCTTACCGTCAGTACTGTAAAATTGACTTGACTTTTTAATTGGCCAAATTAAAATTGACTTGACTTACATGGTAATGGACTTGAATCTACCAACTTGACTGGATCAACGGACCGGCCGTTGTATTTCATCTGGAAGAGCTAATATTCACATTCAACGGATTTGATTTTTTTTTTGAACAAGTAAACAACAATGGATTTGAATTTTGTTTGTCACAAAAATGTTTAGGTGAGTTCTGTCCCAAGGTTCACTAGGACCACTGGAATAGGATAAACCTCCGAGTTCAAAAAGCGTTTACAGAAGTATTTACATATCATCTATCAACAGTCCTTATATTAACATAATTTGAACCCACAATCTTATTGTTATGAGCTAACAACTTTTGTTAGTAACAGATTTGAATTTGAATGCACAGAAAATCAAAATTTCTAATTTAATTGTATAAAATTTAATAAACTTTCAGTAACGTTATCAATTATAATACACATATGATAAGGAAAATTGGAGAAACGTTTTCAGTTGTAAACATCATTAACAATATAAGCATATGGTATGATTTTATATTCGAGTTTCGTTATCTGAATTTTGAAAGTTCTGTACGAGGCATATTGTACCAATATTTATAAAGTTCTTCCGATCCCACCAATAAACTATTTAATATAAATAAGATATTTTTCCTGATTTCTATACACATAACAGATTATAAAAAGTCTAATTTTAACATATACCATCCACGAGATATGAGATTTCGGATAAAATAATAATCCACCGATTCATAATTTATAAGACACGTGATTAGTTTGACTAGATTAATAAACATATTAAATAAATTACTTACTCCTGAAAATAAATTTTTTAACATTAAATATTATATCAATTATAATTTAGATAAAATGGTAAATATTATTAATAAAATACACTGAGTTCGGTATTTAAGTTGCTACATAATTAGGATGAGTAGAGCATTGTAAGTTACAACAATAAGTTTTATTCTGCGGATAGACTACATATATAGATTACACAATGTCATTGTATTGTATCAAAAATCATGTTTCATGATAAATTATTTATCAAAATATCTTGTTCAATAATTTCCTTAAGAATTCTCTTTGGTCTCATTCTCCTTTTATTAGGAGGTTTCCACACCATTTAATCAACTCTAATTGTCAGAGTATCTAATTGTCTTCTTTCAATGTGCCTAGATCACATCGATGTTACCCTAACTTTTACTCGGATATGTGCGGATCTTATATTTTATTATACGACAACACATCTATCTCAAGTTTTCAATGTTATCATCTTTGCTATTCACATCTCATGTTTGTGTTGTCTCCTTATTAGAGCCTAGTATTCACTGTCATATAAGTATAATGACAATTCAAAAAAACTTCCATTTTATATCATATTGTACTTTACTATCACAAATAGTCTCATTATTAGTTTTTCTCCATTTGAACCACTCCACTTTAATTATATTATTGACATCACTATGAATTTTACAATCCTTTTGTACAATCAATTTTACAATAGTTTGTATAATTGATCCTAAATCTTTAATTTTGTCCACCGGCAAGGTAGCCTGGTGTCCCAAATTAAGTTATATATCCCCTTGCCTGTGTCTCTTATCTTAAATACATCACATGCGTTTTGTCATATCCATTTTCAGTCAAAATTTTTTTAATTTAATTCGGGTTCTTCTCTATTACTCTAGTTTTAAAGAATTTTTTTCTCTTAAATCACCCAAAAAGACTTTTTTTTTGGTAAATTACCGCCCGGTTTAATCCGGACTCGAGGGGTAGGAGTGTTGCCCACATAGGCAAGGTTGTCCCCTCTCCCAATGAGAGCGCTTCCCGGGATTCGAACACGCGTTCTCCTCCTTACGGGGGTTGTAGTCCACTTACCAGCTCAACCAACTACCCATTGGTACCAAAAAGACATCTTCATCAACGAAAAGTATGCAATAAGGAAATCAGAATGTCTAAAGCTAGATTGAATAATTATGGGCTTAAAGTCTACCCATGATGCAATCCATTCATATGTTTGTCCTCCAAACTTTTTAACGTTAGTAAATACCACTTCATGCATATCTGATCTCAAATGATTTTGATATATCCAACACAGATTCCTTTGTTTTCCAAAGAATTTCAAAGTAACTCTCTTGACACGCAATCATAAACTTTTTCATATTGATTAAAATTATATACAAATCTCTTCCTTTACTTTGATACCTTTCCATTCAACAACCCATATAGTAAATAAATTGCCTATGTAATTGGCATGAAACAAAATTGATTCTCCGATATATAAGTTTCACACCATAATTGTTTTCAATCGCTTGTTCCCACAATTTTATTGTATAGGTCATAAGCTCAATTCCTATATAGTTTGCACAATTTTGAATGTCTTTCTTATTCTTGTAAATTGGGGTTATATTATTTTTTCTCCAATCGTTAGACATTTTCTTATATTGTATAATAAAATAGTTTTGTAACAATCCCAACACACCCTATTCGTCCAAAAATTTATAGACTTCAATAGGGATGTCATAATCCAATAGCGAGCATTATCATTTACCATTTTAATAAGAGCTTCATTAATCACTCTACCTCTAATCCAGTGATATGTTGTAATGTAAAAATTAAGCCCTTTTATTAATTACATGTTGTCTAACTCATAATTCAAAGTTTAATCCCTCTCATTGATAGCTTATAAAAGTATGTCTTCCATATATCCTCAATATCATTATTACTTAGCAAGAACTTGCATTCTTCATCATTCTTCGCGCACATCATTTAGCTTGTTCTAAATTCCTCAATTTTCTCTTATTCTTGCAATCGGATAAATTTTCTGTATTCAACACTTTTACTTTAACTCCATATAAAACTTCTCAAATGCTTTAGAATGAATTTCAGTCATTGCTATTTTGGCTTCCTTTTTCGCCATACATGCATATATATACAGCCATCAAACGCTCTCTTGAATTTAATTTTTTCTTTGAACATTCTCACTCTATCACCAAATGTCTCCTTATCAAGTTTGATAACACCCTATAATTCTCCCAATGACAAAAAACTATAACATGCAATTTGCTTCAGTTTGATTCTTTCAAATGTTTTGATTTGGATGGGTCAAATGATAGTGGTCATCATCTTGAAAGAATAGAATTTTCTTTACGGAATGGAACCATCTGAAAATTTATATGCATAGTTCTGGCAGTACATATGATGTGTTAATTAAGGCTGTAGCCGTATCCCAGACCGTTCGATATATACATGTATTTTTTATATTAAAATTTACATTTGTTCCTAGTTAAAGTATTACAGAATAGAGATAACTAAGAGCTTTTACTGACAAAAAATAAGAATAATTATGAAAAATACTTAATCTTTATTATATATCTGACAACCAATTAACTAAACGTTAGTCATAGACGAGACTATTAAATTTCAGTCAAAGTAAACTGCCCCTGAGATTATACAATAAAATTTTTGTTGGAGAAATATTTCAGTTTGATTTTAGTCAAGAAAATAATTTTTTATGTTATTGTCAAAAACATGAATAATTTATTATGGTGTAAATCATTATATTAAATGTCATGACAATTTTTTTGGGTCAAAATGTCATGACAATTACATGGGAAGATTAAGATTATTTTAATTTAAAAGTCAAAGAATCCAAATTGAATTTAAGTAGGACATATATTTCATTTTATTAAGATCAAAAGAGTATTTATTTTATCAAACGCACCTGTCACTAAGTTTTTTCTACTCATATTAATAAACGAAATATTTTATCATTTTTTGTATTTTCCCTCTCTTAATACTTTCTTATATGATGTATAATGATTAACAAAGAGAGTAATTGTAAAGGAACTTAGTCTCAAGTGTCACTTAGTTTTCTCTATTCATATGAATCAACTAAATATTTTATCATTTTTTTGTATTTTCCTCTACTCTTAATAATTTCTAATATGATCTTTGATGGTTAACAATGTAAGTAATTTTACAAATAAATGCTAAGGTACAAAAATACTCAAGTGATTGTAGTTAAGGTGCACCTAACACCATGTGATTCTTTTGGAGCAAATGTAATAATAACATTTTAAAACATGGGCAAAAATACCCTTTTTAAATTAACGGTGATTGGTACTTTTTAATTCAGTTTTAAAATGTTATGGTTACTTTTGCTCAAAAAATCACATGATTTTTTTTGCACTTTGACCACAATTACATGAATATTTTTACACCTTAGCCCAGTTTTATAATATCTAAAGGAAATCATAGTCATATTATTCTTACAAATTACACTAACTGTCGTCATATTATTGTTAGCGAAAATTCTTCCATGTTCAAATAAATATTTTTTTTTCAATATAAAAATTGCGCGCTGAATAATCAGTTGATTCTCAAGCAACATATCCTAATTTCTTTTTGGCATATAATAGTTTATTTAGACGTTCCGTATAAAATTTTTATTGAACATAATACGTTTGAATTCACGTTGTGGTTTAGGACTTGAATCATCTTAGTAAAAAAGGTCAATTTTATTAGTTATTATCACATCATAAAGAATGAGAAAATTGAACCAAAGGTGATATGTTGATATTTTAGGCGGAAGGAAATTTTGGTTTAAATATGTAAGGGATCAGACTTTATTAACATTATCATGTCAAATTTTCCACAAGTTTTATAGATATGAAGAAAAAATCAACCCAGTTAATCACTACATATTGCATTTGTATTAGTATACTACTATATCTTCAACATTTAATATATAAAAGATAAGATGCAGTTTGTAAATCCAGTCTAGACTTTATATTAAGGACACTTAAGTGGTATTGTATTTACCTAAAATACCTCAACCAAATCAGGAGGAGCTTTTCAGTTCAAAAAAAAAATCAGGAGGAGCTTGGAATATAATTGACTTTTGTTTCAAACTTGAAAGCACGTTGGATACAATAAATTTAGCTCATTAAATCAGCACAACTATCAATCAATGTTGTAAAAGCCGGACTGGAAAGCGAGCCGGAAAAGGCTTCGGATCATGGTTCAACACGGTTTAACCGCTCAAACCGATGGTTGGACCGGATAACCGTTGAGACGGAATGTAAAGCGGTCGACGGTTGGACCGGTCTAACCATCCGGTCCAGTTATTACAACCATGCTATCAATACTATATTAAACTTTTCATATCAAGTGTCGACCAAAGTTCTATTGCTATATATAGACACACCTAGAAGAAGGCATTAAGAAACAGAATAATAGCTGCCCTTTAACTAAGGTGAAAAATTTGCATAGCTAATAATCTTAGAGTGAGTCTGTAGCAACGAAAGAGGTGACAAGTATGAGCAATACAACAGAGAATGGTGAATATAGTGCTTGCCTTGATGCTATGTTGTTATCAACTGGTCAGGTTTACCCTTCAGTGTTAAACGCTGCCATTGAACTCAACCTGTTTGAGATCATTGGTCAGGGAAACCCAAAGGGCATGTCACCTTCTGAGATTGCTTCCAAGCTTTCAAATCCACAGGCAGACTCTGTTCGCCGTCTCGATCGAGTTCTGTTTCTGCTCGCTAGTTACTCTCTTCTCACTTACTCTTCTAACAAAGTGCACCATCAAGATGGTACTGTTGAGAGGCTTTATGCTCTATCTCCTACTGGTAAATGCTTGCTCACTACTCGTGATGGTGATGATGATGGAGCCTCTTATGCTGCACTTTCAAAACTGTGCTGCCACCCAACTTTTGTCAAAGTTTGGTAAGAATCTCACATTTTGATATGTTAAGTCAAGTTTAATTTGTGAATCTGCAACTGATATATGTCAGTTTAGACCGTGTATATGGTTCCTGATATGTCATTATTAAAGCTTGCTTTCCCTGTTTTTTGCACTTGAAGTTATAATTAGGGGTTAATACAATGTTTGCTCTATAGTTTGATCTCATTTTGTCTGTGATATCTGTATTTTAAAACTAAAATTTTCAGCTAAGTGATCCACTTTTTATGAAATTGCAGGAGTAACTATTTAGAAAGAAAAAAATTGAGTAACCAAGACTTATGGTCTGAAATCATAGGAACTTAAATCAAAATGATTACAAACGCATTATTTGTTACTTTGAGTGTGTGTGGAAATAATTTATTTGTCATCGAAAGAAGTGCAGGCAAAACTTCAAGCAAGTTGTTTTTGACGATGAAGAAGAGGACTTGTGCAAGAAGGTTAACGGGATGACTATGTCTGAATACATGGAAACCGATCCGGCATTCAAAGTCTTGTTCCAGAATGCAATGTCTGATCTGTCAACCATTCACATGAGGCAGGTTATTAATACATACACAGGCTTTGAGGGCGTATCTACACTTGTTGATGTATCAGGTGGCACAGGAAAAGGCCTCAGAATGATTATCTCGAGGTACCATTCAATCAAGGGGATTAACATTGATTTGCCACAAGTAATTCAACATGCCCCCTCCCTCCCAGGTAAAAAATTGAAGCGAATATAATATGTCATCATTTTTTTGCTCAGAATAATAAGTCATTCTGTTTATGTAATGAGTACGCACCAAAGTTTTATTGCTAAGTTGAGGTATACGTGCACACTTCAAATAGGATTTTAGTACTTCACATATAATATTTTTTAATTAAATTTTTAGATAAAACTTAGTTTTTCTAAAAATTCAGAGTACAGTCAACAGATTAATTGTTTTTATTTTAGATTCTATACGTGCTAAAATAATTTTTTTGAGAAGTAAAAAAAAAAGCAATCTAAACCATTCAAATTATATATCGAGGATGGTTATTATGAGCTTTTATGCCTGTCATTTTGATTACACAGCTAATCGACTAACAATTTCAATTCAAACTTTGTCAAAATGTTGAAGGAATCACCCATGTTGGAGGAGATATTTTCGAAGGTCTTCCAAAAGGTGATGCGATCATGATCAAGGTATGGTCATTAGCACAAATGACATTGCAAAATTATGGATATTTTTAGGTACACATATCATCCTAGCTAGACCATCTCAGTATTTGAGATATTGTCCAACAATTTATAAGCAGAATTTCACTAAAAAAAATCAAACTAACGTACGGCTCAGCATATTGTGAGGGACAAATCCCTTACCCAACTCTTGGTGGTGAATATGGAATTTCTTACCAGCAGTCACGCTATTGTTTTTGTTGCAGGGTGCGACCCCTAAGTGGACAGACGAACAATGCATCCAAATATTAAAGAATTGTCATGGATCACTTAAGGAGGAAGGAAAGGTCATTATTATTGACGTGATAATGCCAGAAATCCCCGGCTCAACGGACGGCGATAAGTACGTCTCCGTTCTTGATGCCATGTTTCTGCAATCTGGCGCTAAGCAAAGAACTGTGCAAGAATTTGAAAACCTAGGAAAGTGTGCCGGATTTTCTAGGTCTCAGGTTGCTGCTTCCATTTTCGCTTCAGCTTTGGGAGTCATTGAGTTATATAAATAAATCACATAATAATAGTTCGTTTGTGTGCGCGCCTTTGATGCGCTACGTTGTTGTTGCAACTTGTTAATTGGTTATATAAATAAATCCTTGATATTTAATTGTTGCTTAAGAATTACTGCATCCTCCGCTTCTTTTTCTGTTTTTATTACAAAACACTTAGTATATATACACATGACATATTTTCGAAAAATGACAATGCTTAGGTTAATAATCCGGTAGCCAATTAACTTCTATGTCATGTGTATTACAGTATTACCCTTCAGTCTTAATCATAAAGTCAATTTGTCTTTTTTTTAAAAAAATTAAAGATGTAAAACAAGCCACTTTAAAATTTATATAACTATCTTTTCTCAAAATATTAATTTATTTTAATCATAAAGTAACATATAATATAGTTTGTGACATATATGTATCATATGTTTTAAATTAATGGTTTAATTAATTTGTTTACTTAATTTATAAAAAATTAAAGAAATTTTATATTTAGGCCTAAACAAAGTACATTATAGATAAATCATCACTTTTTTATCCGAATAGACACATCATCACTTGAAGAGTTGAACTATATCATTTGACATATCAATAAAATTAGTTTATTGGTTTGTTAATTCATATAGTTTTTTTTTTTTGATAAAATTTTCATATAGTTTTAAGTTGTGTCTACTCTAGCTGACGGTGGGAAATGTGTGACAAAACGTTAAGCGATAACGTGTCAAAGTAAATGTACGTGGCAGAAGCTAATTGAAACTTTAATTTTCCGTCTCCTCTCCTCTATCTCTTCACAATTGCTATATGTGTCTATATCTTTTTGGCAAGTAAATCCTAAGATTGTTGTGGAAATTTTGTAATTTTTCTTTATTTGAATAAACCTTAAGTACAAAAATGTCATGTAATTGTCAAGTGCAAAATATCAATGTGAAAATTTTTGGGGCAAAATTACCTATCAAATTTTAAAAGTAGCGCAAAATGTCCATCACCGTTAATTTTTTTATTTTTTCACTCGTCATCCTCTGTGGCGTCATCATCACATAAGTGCAAATAGGGTTAAACCCACTTTTAGTCCCTATAGTTTGCTCAGATTTGAGTTTTAGTCCCTAGAGTTTAAAAGTGGGGGTTTTGGTCCCTAAAGTTTGCTCAGTTAAAGGAGTTAGTCCCTATACTTTCAAAAAGACCTAACGGCGTTAATTTTTACTGATGTGTCACTAACACCATTAGTTTCATTGAGTTGTCATGATGATTAGATGGGATGACGTGGAAATATTGAATTTAAAAAATAAAATGAAGAATACTGAAATTAAAAAGAAAAAATATTTGTGAACCAGATCTGAGGCGCCTCTTCTTCTTCCACCCACGTACATCTTCCACCCACGCACAGCTTTGAAGGTGTGATGTGGGACTGTTAATACACTCTCTATTATTGTACATCTTCCTCTTCCCCTTTTCTCTGCTTGTTTTAACTTTTCATGGCTCTGCTGTCTCATATATTGTTCTCTCTAATAATGAAAAACTTTTGTGAATCTTGCTCAGATGATCATAAGCCCACAGGGAAAGAAGCTTGCAACATAGGGAAATGTTTCTGATAATCCTGTTTTGGATGAGAAATTGCTTGCTGAAGCTCTCAAAGATTAAAATTAATCTCTCACTCCCTCCTTCCCTTATATATATATCACTGTTGCAACTATGTCATTGTTATATTCTATTTTCACTTTCAGTGGTTGAATAATTATTAGTGTTTTATGGGAGAAAATTTATATGAAGACGCTCATCAATGGATGAATTTGGCTACTCAGTCGACGGCGACGCAGTGTACCAGGCGGAAGAAGCAGATCTGGGTTCACCAGTGATTTTCTTTTTTCTTTTTAATTTTTTAGTGCGTATAGTCTTCATTTTATTTTTAAATTCAATATTTCCAAGTCATCCCATCTAATCATCATGCCAACTCAATGAAACTAACGGTGTTAGTGACACATCAGCAAAAATTAACACCGTTAGGTCTTTTTGAAAGTATAGGGACTAACTCCTTTAACTGAGCAAACTTCAGGGACCAAAACCCCCACTTTCAAACTTCAGGGACTAAAACCCAAATCTGAGCAAACTGTAGGGACTAAAAGTGGGTTTAACCCGTGCAAATAAATACGTAAGTTTACCACGTGTTTTGGTGAGTGATGACGCGACAAAAGATGATGAGTGAAAAAGTAAAAAAAAAGTTGTAATGTATAGTTTTGAAATTTGATGTGTAGATTTACTCCAATATTTAAAAAATGAATATTTTAAATTAACAAATCACACTTTCCTTTTTCAATTGGTTAGAAATGGTTGAGATATGGAGAAAAAAATATAGGGATAGTTTTTTGGGTGATTGAAAATAAACATTTGAATGGTATTTTTTAGTCGCTTTAATATTTTCTATCATTATGGCCACTTTATTTCCTTCTCTTCTTTTTATTCTCTCTCAATGAATATATACAAAATTAATTGACCTAAGAAGGTAATCAATCAATCCAACACCATAATCTTTTTTTTTAACTGAAAACCCAACACCATAATCAATGAACTTATAAAAACATGTATACCATACTTTTGGCATTATAAGTAATTGTTGACTGCTGTTATGCTATTAATAATTAATAGGTCATTTTTGATCGAAATAATTAATAGGTCATTGAATAGCCAATATACTGGTGAAGAATTGAGTACAGTGATCTGATACAATGACTTACAGTTACAGGACTAATCCACTTTCCTAGCATCCATGTCATTGTATTTTTTTACTACGCCCTATCTGTTTTTTTTTCAAATAGAAATGCTACTTACTTTAATATGTTTAATTATATTAGGAATATATACTCTTGAGTTTTAAATTTTTTTATTCTATCTATATAATATTTAAATTTAGTTACATGCTGATGATAAAAAAGTAAATTATTAATTGTGAGATGGCTTATTAACTCTAACAATTGACACACTCCTCAACCATTTGGATTTGGATGGGTAAAAAGTTAATCCACATTAACAGCCACCACGGTTGGAAATATAAAATGGAAAATCATAAATTAGCCCCTTTTAAATTTTAGAAACGTCAAATGAGAAAAATATAAGCAAATTGTAATTCCAACAGAAATCATGGAATAGTATGAGTGGTCCATTCAAACATTAAACATTGTTAACAACAACTGACCATTAGGACAATAATATTACAATTACATTAGAAATATAAAACTAAGAGAATCATAAATAAGCCCCTTTTAAATTGTCTATTCTTTTGGAAGAGATATTTGAAATGTTGTGCCAATACATGTCAATACATAAGAAACACCATGTCAAATTGATACATCCACCGCATGAGTTGTACACATAATAGTACACATAATAGCCACCAAAAGCTATGCCAAATATAATAGTAAGATCATGTAAATTCTGGCCATCCACCACCTCTTTTCAAAAAAACTCTGTATGCGTGCTCCCCTTTACTGGATCCTACATTCCAACCTCGTTCTTCCCAGCCATAACATTTTGCTACTATCTGACAAAAATCCGGCGCTCCTCCGTCTCAAAGAAGACCACACCTATCTTGTGGCCCTTGACATACTTGCACTAGCCTACAATTTTCAGATTGTAGAAACTGGTCCGTTATCTTTTGAACCAGGTTATGGCCTTATGTATAATCCTATGATGACTTTTCTAGCAACAACCCTCTGCACTTAAACGTGCTTTAGAGGTTGACTTGCTCTTTTTTCTTTTTACTTATTTAGCTACCTTTTGTATTGCTTTACTTCTATTAATGCAATGTTTATCTTAAAAAAAGCTTTAATTTAAACATGATCCCTGCCAATGAGGACATGAATATATATATTAACTCAAAAAATGGTCATATATAATTTGCACACCAAAATGAGTGCCGACTCAACATAGTAGTATTGACATGTATGTCTCCCTGCAGGGCTGCAGGACAAATAAGATTTTTGTCAATATTTGAACTATCCTTTGTACTTCACATATATAATTTCTATAACCAAGTTAGAATATTCAATGATTTGTTTGAAGATATGTCAAACTCTCAGCATATCTCTTGCAAGGCAAATCAGTTTGACCAATTCATTATTTGAGAGCTGACATGCATCGTCCAAAGTATTCATTTTCCTAATAATGTGAAAGCATCTGTTTGAAAGTCAATAAAATCATTTGGCCAATACGTTGAGTTGTTGACATAAACAAAAGTCTACTTTTTTTGTACAGAACAGTAGAAGTATCTTAAAAGACTAATTCAAGTGCGATCTGCTGACATCCAGGATATTCATTTTCCTCTTGTTACCCTCTTCAGTCTCTTTTTTTTAAGAAAAAAATAAAAACAAACCCCTTTTTAGTTATGATTATACTGTAAATAAAGGGTGATAGAGAAAAATTAATTAAAAAACAGGTTTAATAATATGGTTTGGCCCAAAACTCGAACAATATATGGTCCAGCCTTTTAGATACCGACTTATTTTCTCACTACTTTTTTAGCCCGACCCATTTTATTATGGCTTTTGGGTCAGGCCCCAACCCACTGGGCTGGCCAATATTGCTGGCCAGCTCCACTAGATTCTGCATATACCCATATCATGAGCAAACCATCAGTCCATCACTTCCATTAATGGTAACCGTTCACTTTTTTTAAAACGCTATTTCCTGGTTTTCTTTTCTTTTCTTTGTCATCCCTCTCCCTTTGATAATGTCATCGAGGGTTAGTACATAGCAGTTCAAAAAAAAGGTAAGGTACAATATGCTAAGTATCTGATATTTTTTTTTGTTGCGGGTATCGCGTGTCAAACCAATATTTAAAATGTGTTCTATATTTTCATTTTTTTCTAATTTCTTTTCCATATTTTCCTATACTACTTCGCTGGCCTCGCTCTCATATTCAAATTTTAAAAGTAATGATCTCATTAATAATGTCATCTTAAATTATTAAATTATTCGATGGGAGACTTTATATATTCACTAATAATATACACAAACCGAGTCAATTTGAATGGCCTAAAACAACTTGTCAATCTTAAAAAGAAGAGTAAAGATAGAAGGAATGTGTTTGACTTTCGAACCGCTCATTATCCGTGTATTCTTTGATAACAATTTCTCCATATGTCGCAAATATACTTTCTACTAGCATCATATATACTACTATATGTATAAATAAACTCGTGTCTACCTAACAAGATTAGGATAGTTTCAGCGCCTTGTACCTATATAATATCAGGTTGTGCGAAGCTTAGGCTGAAAGACTACTCTTATTATATGTGAGTGTGTACTTAGAAGATATATAGAGAGAGTCTAGCTAGCAAAATGAGTTCTAACATGGAGAATAATGATAATGAATATGATGTTTCCCTTGATGCCATGTTGCTAGCTGGTGCCCAACTTTATCCCGCAGTGCTAAATGCTGCCATTGAGCTCAACCTGTTTAAGATCATTGGTGAGGGAAGCCCGAAGGGCATGTCTCCCTCTGAAATTGCTTCACACCTTCCAAATGCTCATGCCGACACCGTTCGTCGCCTCGATCGGTTGTTGTTTTTGCTTGCTACTCATTCTGTGTTGACTTGTTTTTCTTCCAATAAGCTTCATGATGATGGTAGCACCGAGAGGCTTTATGCTCTATCCCCTACCGGGAGATACATGTTCCCCGATGAAGATAGAACCTCTTATGCTTCAATCTCCCAATTAAACTACCATCCAACTTTTGCAAGAGTTCGGTAAGTATTTCTGTTTGAATAATTTTGTCCATATTATTTTCTTTTCCGACGACATTCCTTACATTCTTTAATGAAAACTTATTTAGCATGATGTAAGATTTGTAGTTATGCAATTTTTTATCCGTAAGAAATTAAACTTCATGTAAATGGTTTTGCCAAGTGCATGTGTTGAATTGACTTTGGTTGCCTTGGGTTGATCTATAGGTTGGGCTTACGCTCATAATCCAATATGTTGACAATTAGTTGCATCAGAAATTCTTTCTTGATTCTCCTTTAGCACTCTTTAAATTAGTCAGCCAATTTGATGGCAGAAATATTAGTCAACTAACTATTATATGTTATATTAATAACCTGAGGTAACAAATAATAAAGTGGAAGCACCCATAAACTTAGGTGGTCTCGACCCCAAGGTTTTGAAACTAATTAAAAATATCTAATTCTCTCATGAACTTAAGGAAGCTCTCTCTCGTATTCCTCTTGTTATCGAATACCACATAAAATTATTGTAATTTTCTTTAACTTTCATCTATATTTATTTATTTATGTTTTAAACTAAGAGATTAACCTATTTTACTGATATGGGTGTAAACAACTATGGCAGGAAAAACATCAAGCAATTGATAGTGGAGAAGGAAGAGGATCTATTCAAGAAGGTTAATGGGGAGTCCATGTTTGAATATATGAAAAAAGATCCAACTTTGGATGCTCTCTTCAATAAGGCTATGGCTGATGTTTCATGCATGCACATGAAACAAATACTTGAGAAATACCAAGGATTTCAAGGGATATCAACACTTGTTGATGTTGCTGGTGGCATTGGGCAAAGCCTCAAAATGATCATCTCTAAGTACCCTTTAATTCAAGGCATTAACTTTGATTTGCAACATGTTGTTCAGCAGGCCCCATCCTACCCAGGTAATGCAATTTTATCCTTTTGATGCTACTTTAATTATCACTCGTGTGTTACTTATTGTCTTTAATATGAAAGCTATTTAAATAATTTGAGTTTTTAATTATGACCACACTTATATGAAAGCAAGCCTCCCTTAATACTTGTAATCAATATGAGATTAGATGAAATGATATATAAATTTATAAGAGATTAGGTGAATTGATGAGATCGACCAAATCTAAGCATCAATTGATTCCTTATATATATATATATATATATATATATATATATATATATATATATATATATATATATATATAAGATCACTTTAAGGAGAAGAACTTGTTCCTAAATATAAAATCACTTTCTAATTATTTGATTCAAGTTTTCCCCAAATTACCCCGATACTCCCTTCACCCAAAAAATAGAGGTTTGAAGAGGGTGAGAGGTATTTTGGAAATTTCATGTAATCCTAACTCATTGAAATGTCTTCCTTAATCTCTCTAAATTTGCTAAAGTGATCTTATATTTAGGAACGGGGGGAGTATATAAGTATTAGAAGCAATAGTAAATATTTTCCTCAGAGCTAACAAGGTTCCTTGGATCATTGAAGGAATCAAACATGTGGGAGGAAATATGTTCGAAGGTGTCCCAGCAGGTGATGCAATTATGATCAAGGTTTGTAGTGCTCTGAACATGATAACTAGACAAACTTTAATTCAGAGTTTAAAATACTCTCTCCGGTCCCTAATATGTCCAAAATTTGAATGATTTTAGTCCCTAATATAAGAGTTCATCTCACATTCTCTCATCACTTAATGCATTTTTTCATATCTCTAACTCTATTTCATATTTATTAATGCTTATTTATTTCTTTCTCTTAAAAGTGTCATAATAAATATGGGCAATATTGGAAAATTAAAGAAGCATTAACTACAGACACCCAACTAACATTCACATGTTTTCTTAAAAAACGTTTTTTTAGCGGCTGACTCTTATATTAGGGACCAGAGAACAATTATTAATGAAAAGTGGTGTATCTATTTTTTCTTGTAGGCTACAATTCATAACTGGGCGGATGACCAATGCATACAAGTTCTGAAAAATTGTCATAAATCCCTCAAGAATGGTGGAAAACTTATTATTATTGACATAATGATGCCGGAAATACCAACTGCAATTGATGGCCATAAATATGCTGCGATTCTTGACAACATGATGTTTCTGCAAGCTGGTGGGAAGGAAAGAACTGAGAAAGAATTTGTAGCACTAGGAAAAGCTTCTGGCTTTTCTACCTATCGTGTTGCTGCTCGTGTTTTCTCATCGGCTTTGGGAATCATTGAATTTTATAAATAAACGAAAAAGAGAGAGAAAACTTATGTGTATGAGAAATGAGTTTGTGTGTCGTTTGAATAAAGGGTGGGGAATTAATGTATTTAATTTGTTTCTTCCTAGAGTCAGAATAAAATGTTAAGTAATAGTACGTCATAACCTTGTAGTATAATGAAATTTATGTCACTGAGAGGATGTTGGATATATTATATTGTATTGTTTGTAATGTCAGAATACAAGTGTGTAGTCTTTTTTTAACTGAAATTAAGATATGTAGCCTTAAATTCAAGTGAAAAGCTATTGTTGTGGATTAATAATATATTTATAAGTTATAAGTATTACCAGTATTTTTTAGAATTTTGTACAATGCATGACTATTCTATCTATAAATTTGATGTTTTGCATTTTAATTAGTCATCGATCATCAATAATTTTTTTTATTCTTACATATACGGGATAAAATAAAAATTTTGAACGCTATGGAAAAGTAGCAAGGAAACTACTTACTAGCTAGAGTTAGAAGGACAAATTTGGATTGTCAGATTTGATTTGTATGATCCAGAATTTTATTTTATGTAAGTTTTTATTTTTCAAAATGAAATCCAGGACCATCTCCATCTAATCCATATAGATTGTCAAAATTTGATTAGCTCTCTCAATCTTAAGTTTTGTACTTATTATTAGTGGGGAAACTGGTTTTGTGAAAGGTGATGTTGATTGAATAATGCTTAATGCAAATTAAAGGAAAATGTCATACATATTTGAATTCACTAATTAATATAGACGTATGCAAAATATTGCAAAAATATCTGTCGCATACAATATCTTAATAAAAACGATGGAAGCGTGTGTGTGCAAGTCAATAACCATGAACAGTAATTAACTAATATATTGTTGCCTCCATAAATATGCCCACCAGGCCGGTAGCGTATTTAGTAAATTTACTTGATTGATTATGCCTCCATAACTAAGAATATGGCATATTATCTTGATGAAAACGATGGCGTACGCGCGTGTGTGCAACCAAATGGCAATTCCCATGGCTAGTAGTCTGATACTCTGATTATGTCTGGAATTAATATAATTTCCATATATGTGTAATTATTATATTTTTGCCTCCATAAATATACCCAGGTGGTAGCGTGTTGTTAATTACAAGACAACCACGACAAGCTATTATAGCATTAAGGATAATGTATGGTAGTTTATTTAATTAACGTCACTATAGTAAAGACCAGTTCAAGAAGATGTAACAAAGCCAGTATATTGAAGGCATGTCACGTAGACAGTTTAAAAGTAATTTTAACATAATGAGTATGCTTTTATTAATCTCTATGATAGAATAAACCGTAAATCACGTACATTAAAATAGTTTTTTTACAGATCAGAGTACAATAAAAATAACTAATAAAAAAAACGAACACCAATAAAAGAATAATAAATACTTTGTAATTCAAATAATTTCATTATCAAACATCACATTAACTTTACAATATATAACAGCATATCATTCGTAATCCACTAAGATAAAAGACCAAAAAATATAATTATGATGATTAAATCAATATGTGTGTTTTATATATTATCAAATAATACGGGTTTAAAATTAAATAGCATATACATATTCTTTAAGAGATGCAAAATAAGCATGATAACATATACGTACTCCCTCTGTTCCTAAATATGAGATCACTTTCTTAATTTGATTAGATAGATTAAGGATGCTAGCAATTAAGATAATTATTAGCACAAGATATTACTAATCGACTCTTTTTTTACTACATATTACTAATCGACTCTAACCATACACATTCATTATCACTCTCCATCTCTTGTGTTCATTTATTATAGATAAACATTATTAGACTTTATTTGGGAAAAAGTTGAAAAAAAATTAGAAAGTTTCTTATATTAAGGAACAAGTTGAAATTTTTGAAAACGCTCTTATATTTAGGAAGAGAGGTAGTATCTTATTAGAGTCAATGAGTTAAAATCACAAATATTAAGAAAGTGGTTAAAAGAGATAAATATACTTGAAATTTTTTTTTCTTAATATAAAATTTTACTGTTATTTGTTATGATTGAGTTTATGAGAGAGAGCAATGTGACAATAGTTTTATAAATGAGTGTGAAAGAAATTATGAACAAAAAGACTAATGATGGGTAAAATGGGAAAAAATCATTAAATACTTGGCAAATTTAGCCAAACTCTTATAAAAAGGAAAACGGTCATTCATATTTTTTGCTCAAATTGTATAGGGATGGAGGCAGAACCTTAATTTTTCTTTTGGATTATTTTTTAGGTGGGCTACATATTTTTCTTCCAAGCTTTTTTTTTGTATTTAGTGGGCAAACCAACCCCTATCTTTCTAATACTTCGCATTATCTTGGGCCAAGATTTGTTGGCATTGATAAGTGGCTCCCTTTTTTTTTTGACCAATATAAGTGGCTCCCTGAAGTGATATGAGGATATAAAATGCTTTTCTCTTTTAGTGTACCTTCAGAAATTGGTGACCCTCAAGAAAACAAGGAATAGAGATGGTACCATTTTTCCCATATCTTTCCACTATTTGTACTTTTCAGTAATTTTTGTGTGCTTTTATAATATGCACTTTCTAACGCGTTCAAGATTTTTTGTTGATTAACTTCACTCATTTCTCAAACACTTTTTCGCAAGCATGTCAAGATATTAACCAGGTTACTTCTGGTCAATTTGTTGGTCTTGATTTTTGGCTTATATTTGTGAGGAAAAACAGAGAGAAGCATGCCATAGAGAAATAGAGGAGGGAAACCGGAATAATAATAACTCGATTTTATTAGGGAAACTTAATTCGTAGTCTCTCACAAGGGACTTAATAGTAGAAAAGTCTCATAAACTCCACATATTAAAGTAGGGTCACTATGGACCTTACTTTAATATATTTCAAATACAAAAATATCAGATTGTCCCTCCTTTGACAAGGTCATAGGCAAGGAATGACGAGGTCATGCACACGTATAACACGATCATGAGCAACTCTAACAAGGTCATGACCCACCCTGTGACAAGTTAATGAGCAAACATTGACGAGGTCATGGGCATGAATAACAAGGTCATGCGCACATATAACAAGTTCTTGGTCAGGGAAGAAGAGACAATCTGTTTTTTTTTATTTGAAGTATATTGAAGTAAGGTCCCTAGGGACCCTACTTCAAGAGTTTATGAGACTTTTCTTCTATTAAGTCCCTTGTGAGAGACTACAAATTAATTTTTCCATTTTATTACTAGGATATTTATAGGCTTATACATATTAATTAAGTTACATTTAATAAATAAAAAATAAATTACTTCCAGGAAAAAGTAGATAAAAAATGCTTTCAGTAGCAATGTATAATAATCTGTGTATACTTCCGAGGAAACATGACCTTTAACTCTTTATATTTTCTCTTATCCATAATGTAAGAGCCTAAAATCTGAATGATTTTGGTTCAAAATATAAGACCTCAAGATTACATTCTTTCTTTATTTAATTCATTTTTCCTACTTTATCATTTACTCTCTTTCATATTTATTAATGCTTATATATTTCTCTCTTTTAAGAGTATCATAATAAATATGTTAATATTAGAAAAAACATTAGCTTCAGATAACCAACTAATTTTCACATTTTTTTCAAGAAACATTTTTTTATGGTTGAGCTCTTATATTATATGGACCATAAATAGTATATATTCTAACATTCCTTTAATTTAAAGTCTTTTTAGTGACCCCACTCCACCTCTGCGCTATAATTATTCATGGTAACATCTCAAGGCTTTCAAACAAATCTAAGACGGCTGCTGTCTTGAAGGCCTTCAAGTGGAAGATATTAGCCTTTGGGCTGATCACGTGGTGGGACGATATCATCAAGTGCCAATTCAAAACCTACATTTGACAAATTTTGCCTACTAAGTTGACTAGCTACATAATTATTTGATCATGTACACAAATTTAATACTCTCTCGCTTCTTTAATATGATATTTATTAAAACTTATAAAATCATCATTTTATAAGATGTACAACTTATAAATTTTGCCTATTAAGTTGATTTATTTCGATTTATTTGAGAATATTACAAAAACTTTCTAGATTACATAATTATAATTAGATGTTATATTCATTAGTTTATAGTATATCATAATAAATAAGTTAGTTTAGAGAAAAAGTTATAAATATAGATATATTCGATTAATTTAATCAGTATTTTGTTACATTAATCATCTCAAACATGGCAACGTTATCCTTAATTATCTTAGTCATCAGTTGACTCTTTTTTGACAAAAAAAATTTATGGTATACTTTGCTTGGAAATAAAAATTGGATATCGCGTTTGATTAGAATTTTAGAAACCGAGATACATACATTAAGATTGTCTTTCTATTAAAACTTTTTTTGCCATGGTCTCTTTCTACTAAAACAGCTTAAACTATTCCATATGACTAAATTTTCACATTATATACTTTTAATATCTACTTTAATTAACCAATGTATTAATTAATCAATGAAAAGTGATCTTCTTTTTCCTATGTCAAAGCCAAATAAAATTATGGTTAAAAGTAAAAAGAAAGAAATATTATTCAAAATAAAGAATTTTGTAAACCCTAAAGTAGTGACATCTATCGATGTATTTTCTAATTAATTGCCCTATATATGTCTCTGCATGCTTATTCAGGTCAAAGCTATGAACTGTTTGGATATAAACTAGTATGTTCTCCCGCGCGGGGAGATTAAATTGTTTTTTCTACTCATACGTTTTTTATAAAGTGCTTATTATTATTATTACTATTATTATTATTATTATTATATTATTATTATTATTATTATTATTATTATTAACTGGAAGGCATACAACAAAAATGGACTGAAATTATATATTTTGCTAGAACATTAGCCATTTTAAGTGCATTGTGAACAATATAGAAGGAATATGAGTACAACTTCTGTAGGTTGGCGGTTGAACAATTCTAGAGAAATGGGTGTTCGCTAGAATATGCTTTCTTACTTGCACCTGTCCCTCTCTCTCCTCCGACTACAAACAAGTAGAAGGATGGGGGAAGAGACGATGATGAAGCTTACGTGAATGGCTAAAAATCAATATAAGGATGAGTTTTTTTCCCCGTATAAATACATATTACGAACTTCACTTGACAACATAACCGAGCAACTCGTTCAGCAGCCCCAATTAGTTATATTATTTCTCCCAACAAAATTGAAGTTAAATATAATCTTCAATTCACGTGTTAATTATCATTATAATTTTAAGATAGTCAGAGACTTATCCTCAAAAGTAAGCCTTTCTCGTCATGGTTGGGACTAATAGTCAGAGACATGATATTTTCTTGTGTTACCGAGCGAGATAATTGTCAAGATCTTAAGTAAACGCCGTAAGGATAGAAAGAGAGAAATTCATGTATAGAATAATTTACTTAACATAAAATATTTTAATAAATTAAATCTTAATGATGCGCAAGCTGTAGAATAACTGGACATAACACACACACACACACAAAGAGAGAGGGACATATAACTACTTAAATCCATTCACTAAGTCAAGGGTGACAGATGAAGGGAACAAAAAGGCAAAGAAATTAGCAAATAAGGATGGTAATACCAACGGAAGGAAGTAGATATGGACATATAATCGCACCTAACCCTTCTACTATATCGGTATTCTTCTCGTATTACATGAATAAGAATAGTAAACCCCAAAATGGTAATGCCACATCACAATTGTGACTAAGGGCCAATTGGGATGTCCAAAAATGAATTTTATTTCGGAATGCGAGAATTTTCTTGTTGTAGAATGAGAACAGAACAGGTCTGTATTCACGACCCATGTGGCAACAAGTTGGTGATTGAGCAAATGTTGCTCCCACTTGGTTGCGGGTTCCAATAGACATGAAGAGGGAGAGGAGAAAGAGAGAGTGACAAAGAATGAGAACAGAACAGTTGGCCAAAAAAAAAGGATGAGAACAGAACAAGATGGGGACATCCCATTCCGATCCTTTCCCGCTAGTATTATTATTTTTTAATTTTTAATGTACTCCAAAATTCAAGATGGACAAAGCCTAACCACTACAATCGCACACTGTCACTCATCGATTACTCACAACAATTACACACAGCACTGATAAGAAAATAAAAAATATTATTATTGTAATATTAATATAAGACAATAATCATTTGTAGCAAATATAATAAATGTCAAAACTCATTTTATTAATTTACCATAGTCACGCAAAATATGTCGCCAAGAATATACACTACATAAACATAATGAAGAATATCTCGTCAGAAGGCGTGATATTCTTTTGGTTAACTAAGGGTATCTCCACCAGCGTGTCAAGTCATATAAGGGGTAGACAATTGACCTGCAAGGGTTAGAGATCAAACCCCCAACCACTTGCTTAAAGGACGAGAATACTTACCACTCACGCCAACCCGCCAGGTTAGAATGTGTGATATTCTAAATCTTTTGAATATTAAAATGCAAGATGTTGCCCACTAGGCATGACATCCCGCATAGTTATTTTTTTTAAACTAAAATAGATGTTGAGCTCTAGGTGCGACATCTGTTTAATTTTTTTAAAAAAAATTAAACAAATATAGTACCCTAAGGCACGACATCTGTTTTCTTTATTTTTTATAAGGCTAAAGTATATTTTAATCCCTTATGTTTGCATCAAGTTTCAATTTAATCCTTTATGTTTAGAAAGTACACTTTTATTCATTTTTTGTTAACACTATTAGTTTAACTTAACGGAAAATGTCAACTTAACAATTTTAAATGATTATTAAATACAGAAAAAATTTTCAAATTAAAATATTTGAGTGTAATTATTCATATATTTTCAAAAATTATCATTTTTGGTCCAATTTAATTATAAAATAATCATTTAAAATTGTTAAGTTAGCATTTTCCGTTAAGTTAAACTAACGGTGTTGTGGGAATATCTTGTAATCATTATATATTATTCTCTTGTAATCATTATATTATTCTCTGTATTATTAGGTTTTATTAGTCATTAGTAGCTTGTCTCCTCTCCTAGCCTATATAAACACACTTGTTATTGTTTATCATATCAATGAGAATATCATCTTTTTCTCATCTCTAATCTCTCAAAGTCCACATGGTATCAGAGCGGGTGCTCAAAATTTGTCAAATTAGTCATTAGGGTTTCATAGCCATGGAACTTTCCCTTCAATATATAGGGCTGAAAATATACGCGATGATTGAAGCCGTTTTGGATCTCACCGCCAGGCCCATCGAAGAGAGGGAGGTTCGCGCGGCCAAACCCTTGAATTTCGCCGCCTCCGGCCGCGCGCTTGAGCCTCACGCGCCGTCGCGCTGTCCGACGGCAGAGCGCGTGCGGCGGCGCGTGGTGGCGCGTGCGGCGTCCATTTTCCAGGCGATTTCGTCCGCCGTGTTCGCCGCCTCAGCCCCAGCAAGGATCTGGCCTCATATTGCAGATCCGAAGTCAGGCGCATCATTTTCCAGATCGGGTTGTGTTTTCCAGATTGGGACTCTTGCTGTCCATATGCTATGGTTCTTGATTTGTACCTATCTTGGAGGTTCATTTGCAGTTGGGATCTCAGTAGCGATGAAGATAGTGGTCACAAGCCTTTTAGTCAATGCTACCACGTATTTCCTAAGATTGGTAGTAAGGAAGGCGACTCATTCATCGACTGAAGAATCTGTTGCGATGGAGACTGTATCCTCAACGTTTGTAGCGAAACGTGGTAACTTTCTTCAAGCCCTAAAAACTTCCTCAAAGGATCGACAGTTGTGGATTGTTGATTCTGGAGCCTCTGATCACATGACCGACAATCACAAATTGTTCACTACCTACATCCCATGTGCTGGCAACATGAAAGTGAAGATTGCTGATGGCTCACTCGCTTCTATTGCTGGGAAAGGGAGTATTAAAATTTCAGAGAGTATCACTCTGGAATCTGTTCTACATGTGCCAAAGTTGGCATGCAGCTTACTATCTGTTAGTCAGTTGACAAAGCAATCGAATTGTTCTGTTAATTTTTTGCCCACTCATTGTGTCTTTCAGGATCTATCATCGGGGATGGTGTTTGGTCATGCTAAGGAATGTGAGGGACTTTACTTCCTTGACGACGTCAGAGTGAGTCACCAACCTATCACAAAGGTATGTAACAAAATTTCTAAAAATGAAGATACTATGTTGTGGCACAAGAGAATGGGTCACCCTAATTTCCAATATTTATCCCGTATGTTTCCAACTATTTGCCCACCATCAAATCATGATATGAAATGTGAAGTCTGTGAATTGGCCAAACATCACCGATCATCATACCCTAGAACTCCATATATTCCTACCAAACCATTTACGACCATTCATAGTGATTTATGGGGACCTTCCCGCAACCCAAACCGTACTAAAGCAAGGGGGTTTATTACATTCATAGATGATCACACTCGTGTTTGTTGGGTTTATCTGTTAAAGGACAAGTCTGAGGCACCAAATGCATTCATGAGTTTTTATGCTATGATTAAAAATCAGTTTAATACAAGTATCAAAGTTTTACATTCTGATAATGGTACTGAGTATTTTAATCGAACATTAAGTAATTTTCTTCAAACTCATGGTATTATCCATAGAAGTTCATGTGTTCATACCCCTCAACAAAATGGGATTGCTGAAAGGAAAAATAGACACATCTTGGAAGTCACTAGGGCCCTTATGATCACTTCTAATGTACCAAAGTTTTATTGGGGAGATGCCATTTTAACTGCCACCCACCTCATCAACCGAATGCCAAATAAGGTGATATCTTTTGAAACTCCACTCAAAATGTTACAAAGTGTCTTTCCTACCACTCACCTTGAATTAAATATTCAATTTCGTGTCTTTGGTTGTACTGCCTTTGTTCATGCTCATCCAAATAACAAATTTGATCCTCGTGCAGTGAAATGTATTTTTCTTGGGTATTCTCCAACTCAAAAAGGGTACAAATGTTTTGATCCTGTCTCTAAACACCTATTTGTAAGCTTTGATGTTACTTTTCATGAAGATACTCTTTTCTATCCCAAATCTTCAATTCAGGGGGAGAGAACGAGTGAATCTCAGATTTGGGTGCCTGAA
Organism: Mimosa pudica; assembly: GCA_029929735.1. Classification (NCBI taxonomy): domain Eukaryota; kingdom Viridiplantae; phylum Streptophyta; class Magnoliopsida; order Fabales; family Fabaceae; genus Mimosa; species Mimosa pudica. The sequence goes on along the minus strand of JAKELP010000029.1, from coordinate 14,334,916 downwards.
CCTATACAAGAATATAACACCCTTGAACAATGGATAGCCCTACCACAGATTGAGCCATCACCTCCACCTATACCTCCACCACAAATCGAACCTCCCTTAACCCAACCATCTCTTGTGCCAATCACAAATGAAAGTTTGAATACAGGGAACAAAGATATGTTGGTGTACTCACAAAGGCAAAAGTCTAAGGAAGTGAGGAAACTTGCATCTGAAGTACCCAGGCTATCAGAACCAGCGATAGCTCCTGAAGAACCAAAGGATGCTGAAGTGGTGGTGGTCCCTGAGGAGATTGAGGTATATCAGGAAATTCCTGTTAATATTAATGAATATAATGACCTTGATCTGCCTATTGCTCACAGGAAGCAGCATCGATCATGTACTTTACATCCAATTCAGAAGTATATGTCCTATAATGCCCTGTCCTCTAGTTATCGGGCATTTGTCACCAGTCTGGATCGAGTGCAGATTCCTAAAAATATTCAGGAGGCACTTGAGATACCTGAATGGAGGACTGCAGTTATGGAGGAGATGAGAGCTCTTCAGAAGAATGGAACGTGGGCTGTTGTTGAAAGACCAAGAGGCAAGAAATTTGTCAGTTGCAAATGGGTTTTTACCCCTAAGTATATGGCTGATGGTACCCTTGACAAGCTGAAAGCACGACTTGTGGCAAGAGGCTTTACTCAGACGTATGGTTTAGACTACCAAGAGACATTTGCACCGGTGGCAAAATTGAACACTATCCGTGTCTTATTGTCTGTAGCAGCTAACCTTGATTGGCCATTGCATCAGTTGGATATTAAGAATGCTTTTCTGAACGGAGAACTTAAAGAAGAAGTTTACATGACTCTTCCTCCTGGCTTTGAGAAAGAAAAGAGTAATAAGGTATGTAAGTTGAAGAAATCTCTTTATGGCCTTAAACAATCTCCTAGAGCTTGGTTTGACAGGTTTTCAAAGGTCTTGAAATCGGAAGGCTATAAGCAAGGATTGTCAGATCATACAATGTTTGTCAAAACAGAGGGAAGAAGAAGGTGCATCCTTATTGTGTACGTTGATGATATTATCCTTACAGGTGATCATATTGATGAAATAGCAAGGATAAAGGTTGCCCTTGGTAAGGAATTTGAAGTTAAGGATCTAGGGGATTTGAAATACTTTCTGGGAATGGAAGTTGCAAGGTCGAAAAAGGGAATCTATGTGTCTCAAAGGAAGTATATAGTGGATCTTCTTGAAGAGACAGACATGTTGGGATGTAGTCCTGAACTGACCCCTATCATACCTCCTAAGAAAAGGAAGAAGAAGCCTGGAAAGGAGGAGAAGTTAGAAGAAGATGATCCTGATGATGATACTGAAGCTGAAGAGGAAGATAAAGAGCAAGAAGAATCGGCTGATAAAGAACGATATCAAAGACTGGTTGGCAAGCTAATATACCTCTCTCACACAAGACCTGACATAGCATTTGCAGTAAGTGTTGCTAGTCAATACATGAGTGATCCAAGGAAGAAGCATATGGATGCTGCGTACAGGATTTTGAGATACCTAAAAGGTACTCCAGGGAAGGGGTTGTTCTTCCGGAAACAAGAAAGAAGAACGATTGAAGTTTATACTGATGCCAGTTGGGGAGGAACACATCCTGACCGAAGATCTACCTCTGGTTATTGCTCCTTTGTATGGGGGAATTTGGTAACTTGGAAGAGTCAGAAACAAAGAGTTGTATCCAAAAGTAGTGCTGAAGCTGAATTAAGGGCATTGGCTCAAGGAATAATGGAGGAATTGTGGCTTAAACGTGTCCTCTCTGAGATACATGTCAAAGTGGAACTGCCACTCAAACTCTATTGTGACAATAAGGCAGCTATAAGCATGGCCTTGAATCCTGTTCAGCATGAAAGATCAAAACACGTGGAGATAGACAGACATTTCATCAGAGAAAAGGTTGAAGAAGGTATCATATGTTTGACCTATCTACCAACAAATCTTCAAGCTGCAGATGTGTTGACAAAGGCATTGCTCAAGCCTGCATTTAAGAGTTGTATAAGCAAGTTGGACATGATCAGCATATATGATCCAACTTGAGGGGGAGTGTGGGAATATCTTGTAATCATTATATATTATTCTCTTGTAATCATTATATTATTCTCTGTATTATTAGGTTTTATTAGTCATTAGTAGCTTGTCTCCTCTCCTAGCCTATATAAACACACTTGTATATTGTTTATCATATCAATGAGAATATCATCTTTTTCTCATCTCTAATCTCTCAAAATCCACAGGTGTTAGCAAAAAAAGGATCAAAAGTATACTTTCTAAACATAAAGGACTAAATTGAAATTTGATACAAACATAAAGGACCAAAAGTATACTTTAGCCTTTTTATAATTGTGGTAACAAGATGCACACTTAACTCATACACTTATTTAACTTTATCGCACTACTTATGTGTGATAGAAATTGTCTAAATAAACTCCACACTCCTCATAATTTTTTTTTATAACAACTCCTCATAAATTTTCCTCCTTCTCCACTTTCATTTTTTCACCTTCTTCTCCATTTTAATTTTTCCTCATCCTTTTCCACTTTCATTCTTCCTCCTTCTCATATAACTAATTGTATTTTATTTTTTTGCAGGTTATATGTTTAAACACTATAAGTTTCTATCACGTGCTATATTTATTTTTCTTTGCTATATTTATTTTTCTTACCATGTACATGATTTGTAGTACTTGGCCAATTTGTTTAAATTCCATAATTTCAAGTATATTATCTTATAATTTAATATTTTTTTCCATTATTCTGTCCCTATATCTCTCATATTCAATATTTCTCTACTCTTTCTCCATCATAACCAATAATAATATTTGAGTCTCGAAAATAAAATAATTATTAAAACTTAAAAGAATACTCCAACTTATGTCACACTAGCTACTTTTTTGTAAAAAAACAAAGAAAATGTCATTGTTTTTGTAGTGCGACATTCTCCGGTTAATTTTTCTTTAAAAAAGAGTATATGTCGCAGTTTTATCCGTGTGTTGTGGTTATTTAAAACGACACATAGTTTTGTTTCGAAAGTTTATTTTGTGCAATGGAAAATTGTGATATCGGCCTTTTGTTGCGCATAAATCGGGACATCCATCACATTTTTTGGTGTGGCTACCAGATAAATTTCTTGTAGTAAGAGTATAATGGCGTTGTATAATTCATCTAGTTGACCTTACACAGTAGGATAAAACTTTATTATTGTATTTATATGAAAGTTTCTTGGTAACATTATATCAAAGTTTCTTTTAGACTCAATTTAGATGTGTTTAATGTTTTGCATGGTCCATTTCCATGATCAACACAATAAAAAATCGATCCCGTCCTATTATATTCCATTAACAACCTAATGACCAACACAATAAAAAATAACAATGTTTGAAAAACTTCCATTTCAAATAATACCATATAAAAAAATGTTTAGACAAGCTACAATATCATGCTATATTTGGACCTTCATCTGTATATATAGGAATTCACCAAGTGTTCCTTTACCAAGCTTTATTATATTTTCTGTACCTTGCAACAAAAGAGAATTAGTTGTATTGAAAGCAAGCATGGGTTCAACAGAGAAGTACAGCCATGATCATAAGGCGAGGCTTCCGACAAAGGAAGAAGACGATGAAGCATGCCTTTATGCGATGCTATTATCGAGCTTCCAGGTGTTCCCAGGGATCCTGAACGCCGCCATAGAGCTGAAGGTGTTGGACAAGATGTCAGAGAAAGCAGGAGAAGAAGGAGGAGATTATTTCATTTCAGTTTCAGAGATTGCTTCCAAACTTCCCACTCAACACTCAGAGTTACATGATAGGCTGGACCGTATGCTGAGAGTGCTTGCTTCTTTCAAGGTTCTGGATTGGACCACTCGCAACAATCAACATGGTCAGGTGGAGAGGCTCTACAAACTGTCTCTTGCTGGCTCTTATTTTCTTCACTCTACAACTGAGAGCCTCGCTTCTTTCTCTAACCTCCAGTGCCATCCTGCTACTACTAAAGTTTGGTATGTCTCATTTCTTTCACTCCCTCTCTTATTTGTGGGACACTATTCTCTTTAGTTAATTAAAGCTACCTTTGACAAGTAGCTATATAGGTCTACCTGAATTTAATGGATTATTCTCTTTTTTCTTAATCTAATCCATAAATTAGGGTCCTGAGCCCAGCCCATATGGTAAAATCCCAGCCAGTAACCATCATACACTTCCGTGCTGCCATCTTAACAAAAGACCATTCCTAAATAACAGAAACATTTGCTCCAACAAATACATCATCACTCTTCGACCGAGATTTTTAATATAAAATATAGATAACTGATTTGTTGGAATTGAAAAAAGTTATTGAAGTTTATCATTTATAACAAATTTGCGTTGATTTCTATGACTTAAATCATGTTCTTTGGAACCACTTGATAAAAAAATATTAATATGTACAATCAAAAGGAACTTTTTGGGAAAAAATTATATATTTGGAGATAATTTTTTTTTTGGCCAAGGGAGATAAATTAAATTGAAGTTTTGGAAATATATATATATATATATATATATATATATATATATATATATATATATATATATATATTTGGGAGATAAAGTAAATTGAAGACTAAGCATGCTAGAAAGTACTCATTATTGTTTGACCAGTAAAAAGGGTCAATCCCCAATGTTTTTTAATTTGAACAGTGAGTTGTGTACCGTGTATATCAAGTATAAGAAGAGAATGATCCAATGGGTGCGAGTATCTATTTTCACCAACTCTCTAATTTATCGTATCTTCCTCATATTTCAACATTACTTCACCCACTTTACGTTTCCAAGTGTTCAATTGTTTATCTATCTTAATTATGAAATATACCATCAATATGATCTAAAATAAATAAATGGATACATCACTCTGTGAAGGCTGAACATAAAGGAAGCAATCATGGACGGAGGGGTAGACCTGTTCAATAAAGTACATGGCATAACAATGTGGAAGTACATGGAGAAGGAGGCAGAGCTGAACCAGACATTCAACAAGGCAATGGCAGGCCTGTCAGCAATTCAGATGAGGAAATATCTGGAAGCCTATGATGGCTTTGAAGGAGTTTCAACCTTAGTTGATGTTGGAGGAGGCACTGGTCAAAGCCTCAAAATGATAATCTCTAAGCATCCTCACATCAAGGGAATTAACTTTGATCTGCCCCAAGTCATTCAACATGCCCCACCTCATCCCGGTACATGTTCTTCTTATCAAGGGCATTAGTTCAAACATTATTGACTTTCCTTTAGGGAATCAAATTAAGTAACAAAAAAATCGATCACTAAAAAGTGTTTATAACAAGTGAGCAGAATGGAGCTGCTCACATTTTTAATAGTATATTCCTTCCTTGAGACCTCATGATAATTCTCCATTTTTCTTCTCAATGTGATCTCCAATTAGCATCAAATCTTAACTTAATTGTCACTTTGTCTGATGATGTGAAGGAATCGAGCATGTTGGAGGAGACATGTATGCAAGTGTTCCCAAGGGTGATGCTATTATGGTCAAGGTAAGAAGACCGTTCTTTATTGTTTGATATAAACTGAGAATAAATATTGATTTATTAGCTACTATGTTGATAATGAACTTTAAGTCATAAACTATCCTTTGATTTATGCAGGCCACGTGTCACAACTGGTCAGATGAGAAATGTGTGGCACTGTTGAAGAACTGTTACAAAGCCCTTCCTGAGAAAGGGAAGGTGATTATTTTGGACATGATATTGCCTGAGGAACCTGAGTCAAGTGTTGGCACCAAGTATGCGTCTATTGTGGACAACTCAATGTTTATCCAAGCTGGAGGCAGAGAAAGAACTGAGCAACAATTCCACAAACTCTGCAAAGACTCTGGATTCTCCAGCTTCTGTGTTGCCGCTCGCGCTCTCTCGGTTTATGGTGTCATCGAGTTTCACAAATAAATTCCATCCACTATTGTTTTCAGAGCAAGCTTGTACTTTACAGTTTACAATAAATTTCAAAATTAAAGCGACATATAATCAAAACAAGAATAAGTCGGACTCTGGGTGGATGGATATGCTTACCAAAGTTGTCTGATAATGTTTTTTCATTTTAAAAATCGATAGCGTCTTATTTATCTGACTATGTAAGATTTGGTTTCCACATGAATATTATTCTGCGGCTCTGTTTTTTCTCTCTGCTTTAATCTTACCGCTGGCCATCTTATTATGAAGGACTTGTATGAGGGAATCAAGTAAGGAAGATTTATGTGAAAATCATTGATGATTCTCATTTATCACTTATAAAAATGGGAAAATGGGACAATAACAAAATAAAATCGAGAAAACTAAACTACTTGTTAGAAGCTAATCATAGATAGAAGGCCAATAGTAGGGAAAATTGGTGGAAAATTCATGTGAAAATTTTATTGACTAGAATAATGATCTAATATGTTATTATATACAGAAAATACCAATGCTCATCAAAATTTCACACACAAACAATTACCCATCTTGAATTTAGGTACACCTAGCCAATTACTTTCAAGTGGCGAATTGTCACGATTTACCCATTACAGAATGCTCAAGAAACTTTACTTGTAGTTGTGTTGGTGGGTTTCCTATGTGGATTACTGAGAGAGAAGAGTTTCTTCAAAAGCTTGAGAAGCACTAAAGAGGCAGGCTTACAACTATTTGATGCAATCACAGAACCATTGCTCTTCACCATTGTTAATGCTCCTGATCCACATCTCACTTCCACCATCTGCTTTGAGAAACACCAAACTAATCATTAAATCCTAACTTTGGAGGCTAAGAAGCCATGTATTATGAGTGACATCAAAGAACAAAGACATGAAATTGAAGCATAGAATATGTTGAAAACAGAAGAGAACAGAACCTCTGTAGAAGAAGAGGTGGCAGAGGCAGAAGTAGTTGAATACAAATCCTCATTGAAGTTCTCCCACAATAAGTCCATTGAGTCCTCATCTTTCTCATATTTTTCACCATCGATCACAACTTTTGATTTTCCGGTCTCTTGATCAGTAGCAGAAGATGGAATATTCCAGAGAGGGGGGGACTGAATGGTGAGAGGGCAAGTGTCACTGATCCTGGGGAAGCTAAAGTCCTCTGTAACTTCCATGATCACAAGTTTGGGAGGTGGAGGACCACTGGTTTGTTCTGATGGTTTTGTCTTGAACACAAAGGTTTGGTTCAACCGCTTCACTGAGTTCCACTTTCTTGTTTAATAGGAATCACACATTTTGGTTCATATTCTCAGCCACCCTCTTTATAATCTTAAACTTACAGATAAACAAATTACTGTAATCCCTCTCCCAGTTGACAAAAAAATGTTGATTTCTCAAACAAGGCTTCTAAAATCAATTAACTTTCTCAAAACTTATACTTGATGGATAACTTAAGTGGGGTGTTGATTTTGGTATACTACTATTTTCAATTTTTTCAAGTTTTTCCTAAATTACTTAAACTGATGCTCCCCAATATTAATTATGTAAGAAATAGGGGAGGAAAATCAAGTAAAATGATTATGGTGTTTTAAAAAAGATGCATCGTACTCCTATTAAATAACTTAATTAATATTTTCATCATTCAACATTGGTTGGAGGTTCAGTTAAAAAAACATTGAATTGGAGGAGTGTTTATTTTGTTCATCAGAAGATTGGAGGAGTGTTTATTAGTCTCCAAATTTTGATAAATAATCTTGTGAGGGGGAAAAGAAAGAAAGGGACGTGCATTGTGCGGATCTCTTTCCATGTGTATTTCTCTTTTTATCAGAATTTATTCTGAAAAGAAATAGATTTGTATGTTATTGATATAGTAGTCAATTATTTGGTTAATTGTTTATGAAGAAAAGTATGTAAAATTTATTTTCTGTTAATTTATTAGTTCTTAGCTCAATGGTACTAGAAATAAAGAAAAATTAAAATATCATTTGTGTTTTAGGTATGAAAATGATTAATTAATACACTAGGCATAATAAATTATTTTAAAAAGGTCAAGCATACACCTTCACCCATGTTTGGTAAATAAATAGAAACATGAACATAAGATGAACTAAAGTTGATTGTTTGTTGGCTCACGGATAAAGCACAAACTAATTCATGCGAAACACACGTCAGAGATAATAGAAAGAATCATGCACGGTGAATTGGGATTATAGTTATATCAACAAAAAATATACACAAACTTGAAAATCAAGTAACAATATAATAGATTGGCCATTTTGGTTATGGAATAGAAATCAGAAGAAACAGGTAATGATAGCTTTTCGAGGGAAGCCAAGGGTTGCTAAATACTACTCCATCCGGTCCTAAATATAAGACCTAATTGACTTTTTTAGAAAATCCTATAAAAAAGCAAAATAAGTTAATTATAAATTGATTTACCTAAATTTTTCCCTTAGATTAGTTTATTTTACCTATAAACTAATGTATAATCTAAAAATATATCAAATATGTCATGATTTGATAGTGTATTTCGCAACCTTAACCTCTCAAAAAAAGTCAATTGGGTCTTATATTTAGGACCGGATGTAGTATTAATTATGAATTATCAACATTATTAATGATGAATAGCCGAATAATTAGGAGGAAGTCATTTAAATGGTAATTAGTTGTCACACAAATAGAAAGTGATATTTGCGCCACTCAGCTCTCAACTTTTTTTTTTGGTCAAACTCAGCTCTCAACTTTAAATATAGTTCATTCATTCATGTTTCTACATTTAAACTCTTTGGCTCCACATATTATTCCACAGGTTTGTCCTTCCCCCATACGTAACGGGCAAAAATATAGAAAAATTTAGCTTAAAAAACTCTTAAATCTTAGTAGTTTTATAGACAAGCATCATTAAAAAGAACCAATTTATTCTAAATCATCGAACTATATAGACCAAGTACTTGTATGGATCAACACATCACACTTTACCAATGATTAACAGGTCACACGCCAAATAGGAGCATTTCGTTGCCTGCATATATGGCCTAAAGGGAAAAATTACCAGCATGAGAAGCAACAGCTTTGAAGAAATAGAAACTAAAAAAAGATAATACTAGTATTTATGTCAAAATATCCTAAAGTTAAAAATTAGGGTAATGGACCTAATCTACCATCCAAGTAACCACCCAGGAGCACTGGGCACCCTGAACTAACAACAGGCCCTTATTTGTACTCGAAGTAACCAAAGTGGTTAAAAAATACTCCGAGTGGACAGTCAATCACGTTTGACCGTTAATCTGCCCATGTGGCCGTCACGTGGGTTAAATTTTTGCCACGTAGGACAAGGCTAATTGACCTAATCTACCCTCCAAGTAACCACCCAAGAGCATTGGGCACCCTAAACTAACAACAGGCTCATATTTGCACTTGAAGTAACCAAAGTGGTTAAAAAAATACCCTCGGTGGGCGGTCAATCACGTTTGACCATTAATTTACTCATGTGACCGCCACGTGAGTTAAATTTTTGCTACGTAGGATATGTCATGTGAGGTCCACATATAAAAAAAAACAATTCCCTCTGGGGGTGGGGCGGTGGTTGTGTTGGGGGGATGGGGTGGGGCTATTTGGAAGTGATGAAGAGAGAGAGGGAATTGTATTTTTATTATATGTGGGCCCCACATGACAAATCTTACATGGAAAAAATTTAACTCACGTGGCGGCCACATGGAAAGATTAATGGTCAAACGTGATTGATCGTCCACTCAGGTATTTTTTAAACACTTTGGTTACTTTGAGTATAAATATGAGTCTGTTGTTAGTTCAGAGTACCCACTGCTCCTGGGTGGTTACTAGGAGGGTAAATTAGGTCCATTACCCTTATCCTACGTGGCAAAAATTTAACCCACGTGGCAGCCACATGGGCAGATTAACGGTCAAACCTGATTGACCGTCCACTCGGGTATTTTTTAACCACTTTGGTTACTTCGAGTACAAATAAAGGTCTGTTGTTAGTTCAGGGTGCCCAATGCTCCTTAGTGGTTACTTGGAGGGTAGATTAGGTCCATTACCCTAAAAATTATGCAGGATTTTTTTTGGAAAGACTGAAAAAGTAGACAAGTAAAGAACATAACTATAATGTAGAACTGGAGTTAAAAATTTGAATGGTTGAAATATTTTATAATGATATCAAATATGAATGAAACTAGGTTTTTTTGCCCATGATTAAAGATAGGTACAACTAAAAGTATTTTTATAGGCTTAAGTATCTTTAATTACAGTTATATTTGAAAACATTATGGGAAACAGTTGAATGCGCGCACCTCTTTGAGGAAGAGTTGAATTCTTCTTAGTCATATTGTGATAATCTAAATTCTTCACATAACCCATATTTGGTGAAATAGTATGGTTTTTTCATATGTAACCATTTGAGCTAGAAATCAAGCTTGACTGTAACTCAGTGCAAGAAGCTCAAACTGCTCCGTCCAAGTGGTAAGAATGTCCGGCAATACATCTTATACCTTGAAGTGTAAACATAAACATGCCACTTTAAGATGCTTCCCCGAACGTTACAGCGGGGAATTGAACCATCTCCCATAATGAAAATGAATGAATCAATGATAATGGGTAGAGTATGAGTTCAAATAATAGAGGCTATTGATTCAATGTTGTCATAGGCTGGTAGGCCCAACACAACGAGCATTCAGAACCTGACCTTTGTCACTCGGGGTCCCCTTAATGTTGGGCTGCTTAACATAATTTTATGTTATACTGATACATATCAAACTTTAAGTAATTGTAAGTTGTAACCCAAAAGAAAAACTAAAGGTAATTAATCTTCTCTTTTTCTCGAATTGCAAGCGGGTAAAGGGTCTGAATATTCAGCATTCTTTAATATGAGAGAACTAATTTACTCACGTTTGAGGAGTAAATCATAGATTTTAAAAATATAGGTGGGCTTGAATTTGATATACGAAGTCCCACAAATAATGTAGGGCTTATGAATTTAACTTATTACTAACAAGCCTCTTTAGAGCTTATGACCTGATAATAAATTAAGTTCAGAAACCTTATTAGTAAATATTTTTCTTACTCGGACTCATCTACCGGAATACTTATATACAAATTAATCTCTATGAAGGATTATTTACATTATGCTTCTTGCATATATCAAGTTTTCTAATCACATCAGGCCAAGTGTTCGATCTATTTCATATAGATTAATTGTTCAAAGACAATGTTTTAACACGAGATTCATGACCGAATGGGACTAAATAACTCCACAAAATGAATATGAATAATTTTACATAAATATTTTCCTTTCTAAAATATAAGTTACTATAAAGACTTATTTGATTTTCATTGGAGAAATTGATGAAGTTAAATAATTTTTTTCTCTCTTGTGGAAATTAATTTATTTATAATCTAAAGTCCGAACTAATTCATATTTTTGTATAACTTATTTATTTGACTTGGTTAGCATTTTCAATTAAAATCTAGTGAGCATTAGATGTATTTATATGTTCCCAATGAAAACAAGTCATTCTATAATGAATAGGGAAAATCAGAATCAAGTAATCCCTCTGGTATTTATTATAAGTCACAAACTAACTTTTCTCACATATTAATAAAATTGGTTAAATGCATTTAATTTGTCTTAAAATTCAAGTATTTTCCTATACTACCCCCAATAATTAATTTAAGAGTTCAACCGCCCAAACAAGCTTATTAAAAATAACATGTAAAAGTTAATTGGTTGTCTGAATATGATACTTTTAAGATAGAAATAAATAAGCATTAAAAATATGAAAGAGAATTAGAGAGAAAGTAGGAAAAAAATGCATCAAATGAGAAGATAATGTTATGTGAGCTCTTATATTTTGGACCAAAACCATTCAAATTTTAAATCTTATATAATGTTAAGGGGGAGTAATTTGGTAATCGGTTGGAAATTAGTTATAATTATTTTCTTGATGAGAAAGCCTATTAAATATGGATATGAATTAATGTGATTGACTTTTTACAACCTACTACATACGTGGATAGCATTGACCCCAAGTCAGACGCATACATGATACATGCATGGGATAGTTTTCCAAAAGGAAGTTACCGGGAAGAAATAAATAAATGGGTTGAAAGAAGGGACTGAGAGTGTGGAACACGCTCAACGACTCTCTCTGTCTTTTCTTCCTTCCTACGCGTCTTTGAATATTCATTCAATCTCTGCCTTCCACGTTTCCCACTCAATCCCTTAACCCATTCATTCATTCATTCCCTTCTTCTCCTGCACTGCACTTCCCTTCTCTTCTCTGTCAGTGTTACTTCCGAGTCAAAGTCAAAGTCAAAGTCCCCTTTACTACTGTTTGTTTCCCATCAATGATCAATGAATACAAGAAAAGCTAAAGCTAAACCCACCAAAACAAAACCGTTAATGGTAACGCATTCTCTTTTTCGTCAATCTCCAAGTCTTCTCCCCATAAGTCTTTCTGTGCAGTGCCACACCAATCCTCCTTAACTCTCTTTCTTCATCTCAACCCACAATTTAGTTTATTCCCACAACACTTTGATGAGATTGTAAGTGTGAAGCACACACAAAGTGAATACAATAATGGGCAGGTTCAGGTTTGCGCCTCTATCTTTTTTGTTCCTTTCTGCTTGCTTTTGCTTTTGGCTGTGCCCATTGGTGTTGTGTGAGCTGTCCCAGAGCCAAACCAGCACCATGATCAAACTATCCCAGCTTGTGCATGCAACTGATTTAGCTGCTTCATGGAACTTTACCGCAAATCCAAATCCATGCCATTGGAAGGGAGTTTATTGTGATGGCACAAATTCCTCTATAATCAAGCTTATGCTGTCTCGATGTTCTGTCTCGTCCTCAACATTTCTGGCCTCTCTTTGCCAAATTCAAAGTTTGCAGCTTCTTGATCTTTCTAGTAACTCCATTGCCTCAATTCCAGACAATTTTATTTCTGATTGTGGAAAGGTTGAGGGGTTAAAGTTGCTGAATTTCAGTAATAACAACATCATGGGTCCCTTGCCCACCTTTCTTGGATTTGATGGGTTAGAGTCCCTTGATATGTCTTTCAATAAATTTTCTGGCACAATTGATTCTCAGTTGGCTGCATTAGCTAGCCTCAAGAGCTTAAATCTTAGTTTCAATTTTTTCATTGGCCCACTTCCCACCAAACTGGGAAATTCAGCAGCCTTGGAGCAGCTTGAGCTAAGTGTCAATTCTTTTGAAGGAACCATGCCTGCTGGAATCATGAGTTACACAAATTTGACTTTGCTTGATCTTGGAGCAAATAATCTTTCAGGGTCTATTCCTGGAAACATAGGAGATCTGTCCAAATTGGAAACTTTGATTCTGTCCTCTAATCACCTTGGAGGGGCAGTCCCTAGTTCACTCACTAGCATCAAAACCCTCATCCGTTTTGCTGCCAACCAAAACCAATTTAATGGTTCTGTTCCCAGTGGAATCACAAAATTTCTCAAGTACTTGGATCTCAGTTTTAATAAGTTGTCCGGGCCTATTCCAGCAGACCTTTTTTCACAGTCAAATCTGGTGTCTGTGGATTTGTCCAATAACCTGTTATCTGGGCCTTTACCTGCAGAGATATCTTCTAGCATTGTCAGGTTGAGATTAGGGAACAATTCCCTGAATGGGACCATATCTCCTAAGGTATTTATGACAGGTCAGAATTTGATGTATATCGAACTTGAATCCAATAACTTCATTGGCTCTATACCTGTTGAGGTGAGTTCTTGCCAGAATTTGGCCTTGTTGAACTTGGCTCAAAATCACATATCTGGTGGATTGCCTGCAGAGCTTGGTGCCCTGATCAATCTTCAAGTTTTGCAGCTTCAGGGGAATAAGCTTTCTGGACAGATTCCAACTGTAGTGTCTAAGCTAAATAAGTTGTCAACGCTGAATTTGAGTGACAATGCCCTGAATGGAACCATTCCACCAGAAATGTTCAATTTGGGATCACTTACTAAGCTTTACTTACAGCAAAACAACCTAAGTGGCTCTATTCCCACAACTATAACCGGCATGAATTCTCTTATTGAACTTCAACTTGGAATGAACCAGATAAGTGGTTTGATTCCAAAAATGCCATTGAGTCTTCAGATTGCCCTGAATCTCAGCAGTAATCTCTTTGCAGGGCCTATTCCTATTACTCTTGATGGGTTGAGGAATCTAGAAATCTTGGATCTTTCAAATAACAATTTTGAAGGTGAAATTCCTGATTTTCTTACCAAAATGCCGGCTTTGACACAATTGGAGCTTTCTCATAATAAGTTGTATGGCGTGATCCCTGATTTTAATCCTCACGTTAAAGTTGATTGGGGTGGCAATAATCTCATAAAGAAAACTGCAACTTCCAACACTTCCTCAAGATCTTCAAAGGGAAGTCCTGTTCTCATGGCAGTTCTTGTTGCAATTGCTGTATCGGTTTTTCTTGTTGGCCTGGTAACTTTGCTGGCTGTATTAATATCGCGACGCTTGTACAAGGTAAATGATGAACACTTGCAGCCACAAGAAGACGCTCAACCCCCTCAGGTCATCCAAGGTAACTTGTTAACTACAAACGGAATTCACAGATCCAACATTGACTTCTCTAAGGCCATGAAGGATGTTGCTGAAACATCAAACATTACTCTGAAAACAAGGTTTTCAACTTATTACAAGACTATCATGCCATCTGGATCGACCTACTTTGTCAAGAAGCTTAACTGGAGTGAGAAGCTATTCCCACTGGGCAGTCATGATAAATTTGGTAAAGAGCTAGAGGTCTTGGCAAAGTTGAACAATTCAAATGTAATGACTCCTTTGGCTTATGTTCTGTCCACTGACAGTGCATATATACTGTATGAATTTATCTCAAATGGCTCCCTTTTTGATGCTCTTCATGGAAGCATTCATAATTCTTTAGATTGGGCTAGCAGATATAGTATAGCTGTTGGGGCAGCTCAAGGTCTCTCTTTTCTGCATGGATTTTCCTCAGGTCCAATTCTGCTCCTTGACCTATCAAGTAAAAGTATAATGCTGAAGTCCCTTAAAGAGCCTGTGGTTGGAGATATTGAACTTTACAAGGTGATTGATCCTTCAAAGAGTACAGGAAGCTTTTCTGCAGTTGCTGGTTCTGTTGGCTATATTCCTCCAGGTCAGAAACTCTCTCACCGTGCACTTCAATTAGTCTGTCCTTGACATTAGATAATGTAGTTTGAATAGTTTAGGCTGCAACTTTTATGTTCATTGCGCTTTTCTCGCACACTACTCGCAAAAGTTAGCTAAACTTTTTATGGGCAGGATTTCTTGTGATGCTGAGTTTTATAATCATGTCCATAACATATTATTTCCTGGAAATTACAGTTTCTTCCATATCCTTTCTTTAAAATTTTTTTCAAACTCGTAAAAGTGTTGTTGTTTGGTGGTTGGCAGAGTATGCATACACAATGAGAGTGACGATGGCTGGGAATGTGTACAGCTTTGGGGTGATCCTGCTTGAATTGTTAACGGGAAAGCCAGCAGTGACTGATGGGACTGAATTGGTGAAGTGGGTGATGCGCTATTCAACTAAGCAAGAACACATTCTGGATGTTAATGTCAGCAAAACATCTCCCGCTGTCAAAAACCAAATGCTTGCAATCCTTCGAATAGCTCTTTCCTGTGTCAGTCCATCCGCTGAAGCAAGACCAAAGATGAAGAGTGTGCTCCGAATGCTCCTGAATGCGCGATAAGTGTGTGTGTCCTTCAAAGTTGGATCTTCTGCACTCCTAAAGAATTTGTCCAGGTAAATTTCAGAGAGGACAAGAAAATGAACATAAGAAAGCAAGCAGGGTGTGATAATGAAGTGATTTATGATACGTAAATCCCTTTGTCATACTCCCACTAAAGGGTTAAATTAAATCTAAAATACATAGAGTACTTGATATGAAAGGTTTTCGGTCCATACTAGATTACTTGGTGTTTGTATAATATTTTTTACCTTCTTTTGCCATGCAAAGTATAGCAGGCTTGTGGCTGTGTAAAATAATTCAAAATTCTTGTGGTAGAACTCCTTATAATGGATAATGGAAAAAGGAAGTTTCTTAAATTTTGCTTAGGTGATTAGTGCATTTGTCTATGGTTGTGTAGGCTCTTTTCATTTATAAAGCGTTCTATATACATATGTACGAAATTTTCTTTTACCTCTATTTGTTAGCTGACAGCACTATTGATTAAGTCAAATTTATGTTTCGACAGTCTGTGATAGGAACCCACATTAGTTCTATTTAGGCTTAGGCAGTGTTTATTATTGTGCCATGTGTGTTTATTTTATTGTTGTGTTAGTTAATGTATTTGAATCTTTGAGTCAGTTATTGTATTGTATTTAAATTTAAATTATGGTCAGTTATGTTGTCATGTGAAGGTCTAATATATATAGACCTATTGTACAATTGTTGGATATGAATGAAGAATTGAATTATGATGTAGGAGATTACTCCTCTCTTCGTCCTAGAACTAGATTATAGTTCTACTCTCCTTCTTCCCTTTTCTTCTCTTTCTCTTCCCTTTCTCCCATTTATGTTTCATTTTCATTAGGTTCTATCATTTGGTATCAGAGCAGAAGATCCTTTTGGCCTGTGATGCAAAATGGTAATACCTGAATGTCTCAGCAAATTCTTCTTCCTCACCAGAATTTTCAGATTCTGGATTCTACTTACTTCCTATCATCTTTCCCTTCTCCTCTCTACCCTTTGATCTCCCTTTTATCTAGAATTTCAGATGCTGGTTCTAGACTTCTTTCATTCACTCTTCTCCTCTCCATTCTTCTCTACTCAAGTTTCTGTTTCTGTCTATGTCTACTAAATATTCAAAATCTGTCTTCCCTATCTAGAATTACAGATTCTGGTTCTAGATTTCCTTTTGTTTTCCACTCTATTTCTCTTCCATCTCTTCCACTTTCCATATATCAGTTTCTGTTTTCCATGTACTAACAATTTGGTACCAAGAACAGTGAACGACCTTCTTCTGGTCCTCTCACACAGGGATATATGTGGCTACATGTTGCAGACAACTACCATGTTTCATTGGAAAATAAAGATAATTTTCAAAGGAAGTTAAGGAGATCAGTTTCTGGACCAACCCAAACAATTACAACCACTCATTTTCAGGAGCAGTTACTAATGACAGTTACTGAGATTAATTCAAAAGTTACTGCTTCTCTTCCATAATTAACAACTACAAGACAATACACGAGAGAAGGCTTTTGTGCTTCAGATGTGAAGATGGAGTTATTCCTAATCATAAATGCAAAGCTGCCTCCTTGTTTCCTTTTTAACGCCTTGAGGACAAGGCTATTTTCCAAGGGGAGGGTATTGATAGGAACCCACATTAGTTCTATTTAGGCTTAGGCAGTGTTTATTATTGTGCCATGTGTGTTTATTTTATTGTTGTGTTAGTTAATGTATTTGAATCTTTGAGTCAGTTATTGTATTGTATTTAAATTTAAATTATGGTCAGTTATGTTGTCATGTGAAGGTCTAATATATATAGACCTATTGTACAATTGTTGGATATGAATGAAGAATTGAATTATGATGTAGGAGATTACTCCTCTCTTCGTCCTAGAACTAGATTATAGTTCTACTCTCCTTCTTCCCTTTTCTTCTCTTTCTCTTCCCTTTCTCCCATTTATGTTTCATTTTCATTAGGTTGTATCAGTCTGCCACTGATTTATTCGTGAGAAATCACTACTGACAGGAAATATAAGAAAAAAGAACAGATTAAAAACAGGAAATGAATTTTACAGACGGATTCACTCCGCCATTACCTTCCTACTCAAAAAATGCTTTATCTTCCACTACCAAGAGGTGTACTCATGATTTCACGTAAAAAGAAAAGTGCTCGTATTTTCAACAAAATTCGAATTTCTGAATTTCAAAATCTGAATTTCACGATTCTTGCTATTACTTAATCAAATCATTACATAAGTTCAAATATAAAGTCTAAAATAAAAGTACAAAAAGAAGTCACACACAAACATTGATGCGAAGTCAAGTGTCACCATAATCAAACTGCATTGATTTACTTATTAGAAACTTTCTTAAGATCATACAAATCCAATATCTGCCACCCCCTTTTCAATGCACTTATAATTCCAAGCCAACTCTGACGTGACAAATACTAGACATGATAAATAAAACAATGAGCAGGTAAGCAATATGTATCAAAAACAACCTTTTGTTCTCGACCAAAAAAAAAACACAATTTTTTGTTACCAAAAATCTCATCTAAGAAACTTGAATTAAACTTCGATATTTATAACTCTGCCCCTGTTCTTTGTTAAAATGAGTGTATAATCTTCACTTGTGTTTCCGCCTCATCAAAGTGCCTACGGCATGAGGGTGAAAGGCCTAAAGCTAGGAATGAAGAAGGGCTCCACTTTGTTTGTGCAGAAAAACGCATCATTTGAGTTGAGGAAAGTGGGACTAGAATGTAAGATCTTTAGGGTCCTCAATGATCTTCGAGAGGGTTTGCAAGAATGCAGCAAGATCAGCACCATAGATAATCCTATGATCTGCTGTAACATTGACCTGTATAAATCCAGTTCATTAAATTTGAGCATACAAGTAAAAAATGAAGTTTGGAATCATATGTGTTCTTTGGCCCATGCCAGTTGGTGAAATGTATGGAAGTGTACCTGCATTTGACTCTTCATGCCAATGCGACCATCCTTGCTAGCCACAACAGTTGCCTCTGATGCTCCAACGGCCATGATTGCTCCCTACAGATTAATGTTGTGAATCAGGGTCTAAATTCTCATGCTCTTGCAGAAAACCTGGCAGGCAAATTAATTGACCAGAAGTAGAAGAACTCACAGTTCCAGGAGGCAGAATAGCATCAAAGCGATCCACACCAAACATTCCAAGATTGGAAACAGTGAAGGTACCTAGAGGAACAAGAACAAGCAGCTATGGTAAGCAACTATATCCACACATGCATGAATTATATCCACGAATATCAAATTGAACCACATTCTTCTTCGAGTAAATAAGATAAACCTATATATTGCTACTCTAGAAGCTTCAAATACGAGAAGTTAATACATTGGGTACAATGCTATAATCAGTACAAGTGAGTTCACAGTCTAAAATTACGAGTAGAGAAGGCCCACCATTAACAATATATATCAGCATCCATTATAATAAAAAGAAAAACTGATACAAGAACAAGTGCCAAACTTTGAACTAGAAAAAAGTTTTAGTAACTCATGAAGACTAGCAGAACTAATGAAGATCTAACTTTCATATAGAACTCAATGTCCAATTGAAGAACAAAAAATCCCAGAGGAAACAAATTTGCCTCCAATTCAGAACTGAAGTTAGCATTTTGTCATTTGGTGATAAGAAACGGGGCAAGTCGATCCTCTACTAAAAACACTGACTTAGAATTAACCTGTGCTGTACTCATGAGGTTGCAGCTGCTTGGCTCGGGCTTTTTCAACCAATTCCTTCCACTTTCTTGACAATGAATATATGTCAACCTAAAATGTAGAGAGAGAAATACCTCTTGCTGTCATATTAGAATAGAAGCAACAAACACCCAAACAGTTCAAACCAGAGTAGCAATAACCTTATCAGCATCCTGAAGGACTGGTGTAATTAGTCCACCCTCTATAGCCACTGCAACTGCAATGTTGATGCTACTGTTATATGTAAAGCTTTGACCATCCCTACAGCTGGCGTTTATGACAGGGTGTTGAACCAGAGCAAGTGCAGTAGCCTTGGCAAGCAATGCTGACATGGTAACTCCCTTTGACTTGATCTGATATACATGAAATCAAATCAGAAAACATAATGCTAAAATAGAGAACATGGGAATGCGTGTTTCATAAATTTTCTCGCGTTTAGTTCATCGGATTACTTCCAACAAAAATATTTGTGCAAATGACTACGTCTCTCTCCATTCTAAGTTGAATGAATATCTGATTTCCTGTTTTAGGCTCTTCCAATGTCTAAATCACCCGGTCAATAAAACGGAAAAATAATGATAAATTAAAATACTATCCCTAGGATCTCATAGTAAGAAAACATTCAAAAGAGTAAATTTCAAGTATCAACATTCTTGACCATCCAATCTTATGGTATTAACTATTGAATACAGAGGATATTAACATATCCAGAGAGCCAATATGATATTCATGCAGACTTGGTAAAAAAAACAAAAATAATGTTGATGAAGCATATCAAGCAATCGTAATCGAGGAAATAAGAAAATAAAATAGATAATAAAGGTGAAGGTCAAAATCTCAGCCAACTACAATGCAATCTCCACGCACAGATTGCAAAAGGGCACATTTGCGTGCTAATAATGCACATGTACCATTTCCTGAACAATTGATATCCATTCATCTTTCATAGAGCATTGTCTACAAATTCAGATTTAGCTTGTAAAATGAAATTTCCACCATTATTTCACACCTGGTAATGAACCAGTCCCCATTTTGTGGAGGGTGTTGATAGATATAAGCACCGTTGTTTCCACCGAATGCAGAATCAAGTAAGATAGGTAAAGTATGCAGAGAATTGCAAGTAATATATCATGTGGGGGGAAAACAGGGGAGTATGAAGCATCAACCATAATGACAGCATTGCAGAACAAACATAAACTAATATAGTACAGCCAATCACATAGCTAACAGATGCAAAACAAATTCATGAACTTTCAAAAGCAACCTCACCTTCTTGTACAAAGCATCAAGGGCATCGGTGGTGATGGTATAGCCAACTCTAAAAGTGGGCACAGCCAAACTCTCAACCATATTTCTACTAACAGCACTCTGCATTGTGGTGAAAGGCACCACAGAACCCAATCCAACTCCCACACTCTTTGCAACAGCGGCAGGAGAAGTAGAAGAAGCAGCAGCAGAAGCTTTGGCAGCAGCCTCAACATCCTTAGCCACAATCCTTCCCAAAGGACCAGACCCCAAAACAGCCCCCAAATCAACACCCAAATCCTTAGCCAGCTTCTTCGCATAGGGAGACGCCACCACCCTCTTCCCTCCCTCCGACGCCGGATGAGTGGACCCCACAGAAGAAGAAGCAAAAGCCTTCGCCTTTTCCACAATTGGCGCCGCATTATCATTATCATTCTCAGCAGAAGGCGTTGGCTTTGGCTTTGGCTTTGTTTCTTCAGCTTTGGGAGGGGCAGGGGAAGAGGAGGAAGAGGCGTTGGCGGCTTTGGATTTGGCTTGCTCCATTTCATCCTCGGATTCTGCTAGGAGGGCGATGGGGGAGCCGACGGCGGCCACGCCGCCTTCTTCCACCATGATGGCGGCGAGGTAGCCGTCGTAGAAGGTCTCGACGTCCATGTCGGCCTTGTCGGACTCGACAACGACGACGCTCTCGCCCTTGGAGAGCCTGTCGCCCTCGGACTTGACCCAGGACACGATCTTGCCCTCGCTCATGGTGGAGCTGAGGGCCGGCATGAATATCTCCCGGATCTTCGCCTCAATGCGGTTCCTGTTGCGGCTGCTGCTGGAAGAAGGGAGTGCAATGGGCTTGCGGCGGAGGGCGGAGGAGGAGGGGAGGAAGGAAGTGTTCAGAAGGTGGGCCATGGATTGATGGATGGATGGATGGATGGATGGATGGATGGATTCAACAATGTAGTGTGGATGTGGTGGTTGAAGGGAGTTTATGAAGCTTTGGGGAATTCGCGCCCTTTGCTTTTCCTCGTAATCATCGAGAGCAGGCGGATGCTTCAACTATCCTACTTCTTACCCGTATCGGTAGATGTGAGTGACATGTGTATTTGTATTTGTAATTTGGTGTTACTACTTAGTTTCATCCGTCCTAAATACTACCTCCAATCCTAAATATAGGACCTAGATAACTTTTTTTTGGACAGGTTAAGGTTGCAAAATAGTCTATTAAATGATGACATATTTGATATATTGTTAGATTATCCATTAGTTTATAAGTAAAATAAACTAGTTTAAGGGACAAAATTAGGTAAATAAATTTATAATTAACTTAATTTGCTTTTTTTAGGATTTTTCAAAAAAGTCAATTAGCTCTTATATTTAGGACCGGAGGGAGTATAAGTTAGGTTGAGTTTTTTGGAAAATCCTAAAAAAGCAAAATAAGTCAATTATAAATTGATTTAACTAATTTTTTTCCTTAAACTTGTTTGTTCAACCTATAAACTAATGTTTCGTTAAAAAAACCTATAAACTAATGACTAATCTAAAAATTTATCAAATATGTTACTCCCTCCGGTCCTAAATATAAGACCTAATTATGATTTTAGTCACTTTCTTCCTAAATTGCCCTCCCTCCTCATCACAATTTTCACATCTTTATCCTTCCCTTTCTCTCTCTCCTTACCTTCTCCCTCCCTCTCCTCCCAACCCCAACACCTCACCAAACTCACGCGTACCTCTCATCGATTCTCCCTCTCTCCCTCCCACATCACCAACAAACACACACCATTCAGTTAAAAAAAAAAACAAACACACACAACCTCTTCTCCATGCGCACACGTGCCACCTCCCTTCCTCCGCCGTCGTCGACGCCGGCGACTCCTCCAACAACGGCGACTACTTCACGCAACCATTCCCCAACGATGCCGAAGAATCCTCCGATCTAAACAAAATCCTAACTCCTTCGTCCAAGCAAAACTCCGCCCACGCCACCGCCGACGAAGACATTTCCAATTGCTCCAACTAAAAATACAAACCTTCCGCCGTCGATTTAGCTTCGGAATCGACTTACGGTACGGATTATGGGAAGGATCGGGAGGAATGGAGCTATACGGCGATTGAGTGTCTTTTTTATGTTTATACGGAGAAGTTGAATTAGTTGAGTAGGAACATTGAAGTTGAATCAGTTGAGAGGGAGGTTCTAGCAAAAAAAAAACGCTGAGAGGGAGGGATTGGGAGGAGGTGGCGAGGGTTGGGAGTGAGAGGTGTAGTGGTGGTGGTAGGGACATTATTGGAAAAACACATAAAATAAACTAATTTAACTATCTTCCTTAATCTCCCCAAATTAAGTGATAAAGGTCTTATATTTAGGACCGGAGGGAGTATAATTTAATACTACCTCCGGTCCTAAATATAAGACCTAATTGACTATTTTTTGGAGAGGTTAAAGTTGCGAAATAGGCTATTAAATCATGACATATTTGACATCTTTTTTTTATTATACATTAGTTTATAAGTAAAATAAACTAGTCTAAGGGAAAATGTTAGGTAAATCAATTTATAATTAACTTATTTTGCTTTTTTATAGGATTTTCTAAAAAAGTCAACTAGATCTTATATTTAGGACCGGAGGGAGTAACATATTTTGTAACCTTAACATTTCCAAAAAAGTCAACTGTAACTTATACTCCCTCCGTTTCTAAATATAGGACCTAGATGACTTTTTTGAAAAATCCTAAAAAAAGCAAAAAATAAGTTAATTATAAATTGATTTACCTAATTTTTTCTCTTAAACTAGTTTATTTTACCTATAAGCTAATGGATAATCTAAAAAGATATCAAATATGTCATGATTTAATAACCTATTTCGCAACTTTAATCTTTCCAAAAAAAAAAGTTATCTATGTCTTATATTTAGGAACGGAGGGAGTATTTAGGACCGGAGGAATTACTAGTTAGTTGCCCATATTCTCACCCCACAACCCGGATTCTCTACCTTCCTTCTCACTGTAGTGAAATCAAATCATTCTCTTTCAATTTAATTTCAATTTTACCCATCGTCCGTGGGTTCAGTGGCAAAGGGATTGAACAATGAGTGTCAGGTTGACCACCACGTCGCGAGTTCGATCCTGGGGAGTGGCACTTTGTTGTGTCTCCATTGCGGCGCTTGGAGAGGCATCTCAGTAGCTAAGTGAAGCTGGGAGTAACCTACGTGTGTGGACAGACATAAAGGGCTTGCTGGTCATGCTCCAGAGCCCACAGGGACAGACCTCAGTGGATCATGAGTTAAGTGCTCTGCCCTTGGATTGGGTTGAGCCCAAACCCCTTCCTAAAATTTTGTTATAAAAAAAAATTAATTTCAATTTCAATTTTGTTATTTGTGTGCTTCTTTTTTTGATAAATTATTTGTGTGCTTTTTTATCAACTCTTAATCTTTTAGACTTTTACCGTTATCAGTCCATGTAATCCTATGCTATTTTTTCCAGAGTAATCCTATGCTATTACCCCTTACAAAGTTACATAAAATAAGTTCATTGTGTTCATTTAATTTAATGGGATAATTAATTAGAGGTCCCTCACAAGGGAGTTAATACTGGAAAAGTCCCAAAAGTTGAAAATATTAATGTAGGGTCCCAAGGGACCTCACATTAATATATTTGAAAAGTGAAAAGACAGTTTTGCCCCTAGCCTTAATAAAAAATTACCCCCACCCCCACCCTCCTCCCTCACACCCTCCGCCCACCCACCCCACCCTCCTCCCTCAGCCCTCCACCCTCCTCCCTCCTACCAACCCCACCCTCCACCCTCCTCCCTCCTCCCTCCTCCCAACCCCACCCTCCTCCCTCCCCCTTCCTCCCAAAGGTGGGAGGAGGGTGGGGTGGGGGGGGTTGGGTGAGGGAGGAGGGAGGGGGTGGGGGGTAATTTTTTATTAAGGCTAGGGGCAAAACTGTCTTTTCACTTTTCAAATATATTAATGTGAGGTCCCTTGGGACCCTACATTAATATTTTCAACTTTTGGGATTTTTCCAGTATTAACTCCCTTGTGAGGGACCTCTAATTAATTATCCCTAATTTAATTACAATATTCAATTCAATATTCAAAGAAAAACTAAAATAAAAATTAGAAAAACAATTTGGGTTGATTCTGTTTTTGTTGGGCTGGCCTGTATTGAACCCATTTTTGGAGTTATGATTAGCTGGGCTCTTTTTACATTTGACCTCACCTCCCTTTTATTAACCCAAAACCACTTTTATCCCTAAATTTGGGCTGACTAAATGAGTTGGACCTTCGATAAAAAAAAACATGAGTTGGACGAAAAGTCCCAACTCTAGTTATGGCGTTGTATTGTGTAAAAGTGAGGTAGACCCACATAACAAGATGAACCCAAGTCCAACAAAAAGTTGTCATATCAACTAAACTAGGTGGGCAATAGACACACCCTCACAGGCGGCTTGTACCCACTCATATATAAGTATATACTCTCTCCGCTCTGTAATAAAAGAATTCAAAATTTAAATGGTTTTGGTCGAAAATATAAGAGCTCATCTCACATTTTCTCCTCATTTAATGCATTTTTCCTACTTTACTCATAACTATTCATATTTATCAATGCTTATACATTTCTTTCTCTTAAAAGTATCATGATAAATGTGTGTAATATTGGAAAAAAGACATTAACTTCAAACATCTAATCAACTTTCACATGTTTTGGCGTTTGAACTCTTATAATACGGACCGGAAGGATATTATACGTGATTTTGTAGAGTAAGAGTCATCAGTTGTAAGTTACAAGTTGTAACCACAAGTTCACAACCATCTCAAAAGACTCTAATAAAGATGATGTATGAAATTCTTCTTGTCCTATAAACGTTAGATTAGTTTTCCACTTATTATATTCTTTTTATAAATTTTCCACTTATTATATATTCCTTGATAACTTTGCACATTTAAGTTATCTTGCTATATTATTAATGTTGTGTCTATGAATTAATCGGTTGCTCATGCCCATTTAAACCCTTTATTCTCATACTTTATATATGCTCATTTGTCGTGGGATTTAATGGCATTTGAAGGGCACTAGCTAACCTATGCCTATTTAAAAATAAACGGGGTTAACCAATGGACGGTTGCATTACCCAATTACTTGCCCCTAATAGGTACTCGATTTGTTCTTAAATGTTAGACAATTTTTCCCAAATTTAATTAGATTAAAGAAGTTAATTTAGTTATTAGTAAATAACATCAATTCACTCTAATCATATACATTTTTATCTTCATTCTTGTTTCTTGTTTAAAGACAAGGTGATCTTTAAGAGTGGCTACACCTTAATAATTGTGAGTCAAGTGAAAGGAAAACAGCAATTAGGTGGATAAAACATAAAGAAACTTACATACATTTCTAGAAACAAAAAACTAGAAGGAAACCAGGTCCTACTTTTCCTTTGTTGAATCATTTAACTTTGTATATTATCATGCAATTTCTCTTAAACGTTAGCATTCAATCTACGCACTCATTTTGCCATCATTTTTAATTTTTTGAAATTACATCTCTAAACGGAGAATATATACGAAACACATATAGTTATTATTGACTATGATACTGCAGCCCGATCTTGTATATCATCAGAAAAAATTATAAAAGAGCTTCTATATCAACATCAGTATATATTTACATAATCGATTATAACTTAATTGCAATGCAATTGATACATAAATTCCTTATGAGTGTTATTTATTGTTCTTCATATTTTAAGCAAGATATCGGATTTAAGGTGTATTTAGATTAAGATTTCGGGTGAAAATGGTTAGTTTGAATGTAATTGAATAACAACCACGTAAATGTTGAACACGTATGGAAGATGAGATATGCGTAAAAGTTGTCATCTTTATGCATACATACATAGAGTTGATAGTCTCATATATAAGCGTCCACACTTCGCCTCTTCTCTCTGTGGTTTTGTTACACATTGACTCACACGACTACAAAGGAAGGAGGCAGAGAGAAGCATCCTCTAGTTGTGGCGGGACCCACCTCGTATCCGATCAAATTTTGTCTTCTTCTTCATTGGGCTTCAACATGACGTCATCCAACTATCTCAACGGCTGCGATTGACTGACCCACACAAATGGACGCTCCTGCTTGCGCGGTTGACCAACTCTCATGGCTGCTGTGAGCTCCTCTTTAATTCACTCCCCACTTCTCCTCATTTCCTTTTCGTCTTTCCCTTCTTCTGAAATGAAGCCCCATCAATCATAGCTCATCGATTCTGCTTTCAATAATCTGTAAGTCTCCTTCTTGCTTCTTTGGATTTCAATCCCTTGATTCTAGCCTAGGTTTTGATTTGCCCCCTTTTTTATTTGATCATAGTTTGATGGGATTTCTTGCAAGATGCTGTTTTGGGTCAAACCCTGAATTAGTTTTAGTTTTGTGGTCAACTTCAACATGCACTGATTTGAGGAGTTTCTGGGAATAATATGGGCTTGAAATGGTTAGTGCTTCCTGTGTTAGATTTGGGCTTTTAGCTGTCTTGAAATGAGGAAGTGGGCAATGGCCACAAGAAGCGAAGGGTGTTGTGTTTGTATTGATTGAATTGTTTCAACATTTGAAATTCTGTGTGGTTGTGTGCATGCACCAATAGATCAATATCCTGATGTGAAGAATAAGCTGATCTTAGGATCCTATGTTTTACTAGTTCTTATGATCTCAGGTTCATGAAAGGTGATTGATTTGAATGATGTGGACGTCTTTGTTCCATGGTGTATTTTCTGATTGTCTTGTTCATATTTTTATGAGTCATACTGTTTTATGCTCTAAAGCCCTACCTTTACTTTGAAATTCCTCCTCACTTTCGCTCTTTGAAAGTTGGGTTTGCGTTATATAAATTTCATAATCTGATGGCACATGGTCGGTCTAATTTTTTGTCAAATTTACACTGTAGATCTGGTTGGCAGTAGTGATCTTGATACTTGAGGTACAGAGATGGATCCAAAAGAAAACCTTTGTGCCAACACCTGGGCGAGGTCCTCTTCTTTGAACTCTTTGGGGAATGGACTGCATGTTAATTTGGCATCAGATACTCCTTTTGGCAATCTGGGTTTGCAGCAGAATCAACCATGGAATATTCCCTCCATTCCAGATTATGACCTCAACGTCGAAGCTTTCAAAGAACTCAACCAACTCTCTCAAACCCAAGATTTCCTTTCCAGTGATTCTAACAACGAGATTAAGATCCCTGGTCAAGATAGTTGTCAGATCAGTAAACTCCCCGATTGGGACCCTAGTGTTATGTTGAATAATTTATCCTTTTTGGAAGATAAGATTCATCAGCTCCAGGATCTTGTGCACCTGATTGTTAGTCGGAAAGGCCAATCTTTTGTTCAGCCTGATGAAGTTGCTGTGCAGGAGCAGCAGCTTATTACAGCTGATCTTACATCAATTATTGTTCAGTTGGTTTCTACTGCAGGTAGTCTTCTTCCTTCTGTCAGGCATACCCTTAAAAATACCAGTCCATCATCAGTTGGACAGCCTGGCCAGCCTCGGGAGAATGCTATTCCTTCTGGATCAGGTGGTCCGAGTAGTAATGCTCACCCTCAAAATAATTGTGCAAATAAAAAGTCTGATGAGTCCACTCAAATTGATTTGCCCAAGGGTTGTGAGATGGAGCAAAACTACAATGTGGATGAGCATGAATCAAAAGATGAGGACATGGAGGAGGGTGAGAACCTACCACCTGGGTCCTACGAGATTTTGCAGTTAGAAAAAGAAGAAATCCTGGCACCTCACACACACTTCTGTACAATTTGTGGCAAGGGATTCAAGCGAGATGCAAATCTTCGGATGCACATGAGAGGTCACGGTGACGAATACAAGACCCCGGCGGCACTCGCTAAACCTAACAAAGAATCTGGGCCCGAACCGAAGCTCATAAAGAGGTATTCCTGCCCCTATGCAGGCTGCAAGCGTAACAAGGATCACAAGAAGTTTCAACCTCTGAAGACAATCTTATGCGTCAAAAACCATTACAAAAGAACACACTGTGACAAGAGTTACATTTGCAGCAGGTGCCACACGAAGAAGTTTTCGGTCATGGCTGATCTAAAAACACATGAAAAGCACTGTGGAAGGGACAAATGGCTGTGTTCATGTGGCACAACATTTTCAAGGAAAGACAAGCTTTTTGGGCACATTGCTCTTTTCCAAGGTCATACACCAGCCATTCCCTTAGATGATGCAAAAGCAGCAGCTGTGCCAACTGATCATGAAAGCAAAGAAAGCAGTAGTAAGGTAGGAGTGAACTTGAGTTTTGCATCAAATCCTTGTGGAGGGAATGGAGTTCAAAACGTCATGGATGTGAAAGGTGATGTTGATGATCCTATAAATTATTTGTCTTCGTTGAACTTTGATACCTGTAGTTTTGGTGGCTATAATGAATTCCCCCGTCCTCCTTTTGAAGACTCAGAAGGTTCATTCTCCTTCATCATGCCTGCATCTTTCAGTTATTCTCAGAAGCATGGAGGAGCAGATTCTGGATAATCTTTAGTGAAATCAAAATAGTGGTGATGCATTAGTTTATATCTATATATTCCATGTTGGGGGAAAAAATCTATATATCATGGTGATGTGATCATCAGTCTTTCCATTTTCGCTAGATTTGTAAATGTGATGTCAGGTACTCGCAAGTGCTGAGAATTTAGAAAGGAATGATTTATCTTCAGCTGTGGAGCATTTTTTGAAATATTGTTTTATTGGTGTGTGGATTACTATGTGAATGAAAATGAAAATAGGTTTAAATTTTTTTTATGCAAAAACAAAAATGAAAATAGGTTTTGATGGAACAGTATGGCATGTGAGGTGCGGTAGCAACAAAAACAAATATTTTATTTGATTTTTCAATTTGTTGGGATGAAAATAGTTTCAAATATCAAAGAAAGGAAATGCAAATCTTTTTATATCCGCAACTTCCTTTCTTTTCATCCCTACCCGTGTGGATAGGGCTTGTTTATTGTTACGTAACCACTTCTGAGTTACATGCACAAGTTTTGCATGAATATAAGCTCTGAATTGTTAAAAGTTTTTTTTTTGGGTGGGGAGTGAAATGGGTGGGCTTTAAGTTCTTCATACATTATTATTATTAGTAGGGGTGTAAATGAGTCGGGCCGAACCAAGCTTTACCTACCCGTAATGCAAAAAGAAAACATAGGCCTAGGCCTGGTTGTAGGTTTTTTTTCAGAAAAAAGCCTAGGCCTGCGAAAAATATTACAGGCTTGAAAGCCTTTTTAAAAACCCACTTACAATGTAGGCCTTAAAAAGGCTTCAGGCCTTTTAAAAGTCTACTTTTTTTTGACCAAATTTTAAAAGTCTACTTCAAATTTAGGCTTTTAAAGGCTTACATATCAAGCTTAAAAAGACCATAAATATGACACATATCAAATACAATAATAAGCAAAATAAACATGTCAGGCCTTTTATTATTACGGTTTAAAAAGGCCTACTTACTAATAATATTATTATTATTTTATTATTACTTATTAGTAGTACTATTAAATAGGCCAGACTTGAAGGCTTTCGAGCCAGGCTTTAGTGAAATAGGTCTGGCATTTTTAGTTAAATTGGCTTTTAAATGGGCCTGAATCTGACCTATTTATTAAAAAGGCCGAGCCAGGCTAGGCCCTAAATAGGTCGAGTCATAGGCCACCTGTTTATGGCCTGGCTCATTTACACCCCTAATTATTAGTGGTGTCTGTGAAATTTAGTGAACAATCCAAGTTCAACCCATCCAAGATGGGCTACAAAAGGTCTTCCCATTCTGCTCAACAATTAATCTCTCATACAGTTTCTTGTCCATCTTTTCGGCCGAAAGTTTCTTCTCCATTTACAGGTCCACAAATTTGTCAAAACGGATCAGCTTCTGTGTTTTTTTTTCTTTTTTGCTTTCTCTGTTTTTGCGAACTTGTGAGACAGAGTAGTTGAGCCTAAAATGAACCCCATTTGGTCCAATATCCTTAGTGAATGGGCATCTCCAACAGTTAAATAACAAGATCCAAACGGGTTATAATTACTCTAGCTACAAGAAATATCCCTCGATATAGAAGTATTTTATCGTCAAGAGTTCACAGAAATATCAAGACTAAGAGTTAAATAAAGCGGTCAGTTTTGAGTATAATACATACAGAAGAGGCACAAAATTGTACACCGATTATTATACTCCCTTCGGTGTTAAATATAAGACTTAATTGACTTTTTTGAAAAATCCTTAAAAAACTATACTCTATAATTACAGGCGTGTCTGTGAAATTTAGTGGAAGAGTCAAAGTTCAACACATTCACGGTGGGCTACAAAAACTCTATCAAACTATACTCTATACTTAATTCCTCAGTTGGTTTCTTCTCCATCTACAAGTTCACAAATTAGTCAAACAGTGCAGTTTCAGTTTTATTTTTTGTTTCTCTGTTCTTGCAAACTTGTGAAACTGATGGGTGGAGACGAAAATCAGCTCCAGTTAATCCAAACTCCCAAGTACATTGGCCTCTCCAACAGGACAAAATCCAAACGGATTGTAATTACTCTTCTTACCGACGATATCCTTCCATATAATTTTATATCATCCTCAAAAGTTCACAAAAAATGGGAATTGTAGATATTAGTAATTAGTAATAGTTAAATAGACATCTGTCTCAAAAATATAAATTTCAAATAAATACTTTGTTTTATTGGAAAGAACCGCTCAAATTAATTAAAACATATGTGACAAATCTAATTTATTTTCGAGCTTTACTACTCTTATTATTAACCATAAAAGAGAATGTCAAAGAGAAGAGATAATAAAATATGAAAGAGTGTGTCAAATAGAGATACTAATAAAAATGGAAGAGAGGGTATGGGGAATGGGGAAACAATAAGTAAAACTAGAATGCATGCAATAAACGTTTAGACAATCATAATATAATATTTTGTTTTATCAGTAATCATAATATAATATGAAGCTTATATTTTAAGTTAAGCTCAATCATAAATATAAAACTTATATTTTTAGTAGGTAGGAATCACTTGAGGTACACGTGGAGCACGCTCCTTGATTTTTTTTGTGGCCAATTAGCGTGTTCCATGATGGTGAGAAGATGAAGGAGAGAAGAAAATGGGAAATAGCTTTGATAATAAAATGACATATGATTGTCATGGACACTTAATGGAAGATGGACTAACATTAATAGGCAATATGAAGGAAACACTTGATGGGCCCTGCTTAGACAGCCTATACACAGCAACATAACTTTACAATTATAATGACTGATCTCTTCTAAGACATCCATATGATATTGCTCCTGACCTTGCACACAAAACACCACCACCTACTCTCAAGCCCCATGGAAAAAAACATAGATCAAAAAAGGAAAAAATAAAAACCTTTCCCATAATAGACGGTAGCAAAATATAAAGCGATAAAAGTCCAACTATATGTTTAATTAATGTAAGCCGGCCACCGCTGCGTTGGCCATATCCGGCGGGGGAGATGGCAGCAGGAAAATCGATAATAAGCCACTTATAGCCGCTGCGATTGCGCCCACCACGAATGCTGGCAAGTTGCCACCGCCAAACAAAGCGTCCCACGGTCCACTTGACACAGATATCACCATCTACACAACCAAACACATATGGACGGACACACGTAATTAATGAGTGATCGATTATTACTATACGTTTGTCAGCATCAATCAAATAATTATTATGAGTATTAAGTTCAAGTTGTTACCTGTGGAATGACGATGGAAAGATTAAGAACCCCCAGAGATAATCCTGTATGTGACCAAGAAAAAGAGCGCAATTTAATTATGCTACGTTGAATTTAATTGACGTCAACAAAATTGAGTGGCCTAGTTGAATTGAAGAAAAGAGATAATTACCTTGGCCTGCCCCTGAACTGTTGGAGAATATAGATGCAAGAGCAAAGGGAATACTGAAAGTAATCTGCACAGCACAAAAAAAAAGCAGTTTAATATTTTTTTCCACTTTAGCATAACCAAAAAAAAGAGAGCTTTTCGCCTTTTCCAAAATTTTTATGATTCTCATCACCCTTTACCACTTTTGTTTCTCTACTAGAAACTGCTTTACAATTGAAACAAACTTTAAAATGAGGTCATATTTTTTTCTTTTGAGGAAATCCAGTATTGGATTACAATTACAAAAGAATCTATATATCGTCACGTAAAACTCACAATCATTTATTGCACATCCAAATGAGATCACAACTTTTTCATTTTACAAGGGATCCCAAAATAAATGACCGAATAATGAAATATCATCCACCATATCTCCCTCAAGATCTCAACTTTTTAATTCACCATCACCAAATAAATACTCCATAATTAATCACAAGCAATCACATACATATATGCACAGATAAATTTATTCTTTTTCAAAAAAAAAATATTTGATTTAATTGTTGTAGTAATAATTTACGTAACGTGTTGGTCCCAGACAAAAATGATAATCTAAAAATAGAAAAAAGTGGAGGGAACGTATTACGTACCGCAAGAGGAATACCGAGGACGGCGAAGAGAGCCAAGGTGGAGGCCTTGATGGCATCAGAGGGAGGAAGGGGCTCCATGACGCCGTTAACGAGATTATATTGGCGGGAATGGTCAGCCATCTTGGTAATAAGCACGGTGAGGCCCAAGCAGATGGCCAAAATGAAGTTAACAATACCCCAAAGCTTCTTCACACCACCCACGGCACGTGCCAAAGTCTCAATCCCCAAAGACGTAATCCCCAACACCACCGAGTTCAACATGAGACCCAATGCGCCGGCCCTCACCCCCATATCGTACACCCTTCCTTCCCCAACATCCCCTCCGTACACCTCCTTACCCACCCAGTCAGTGTCAAACAACAAGAACGGGAACCACCCAATCCAGTTAAGACACGTCACCAACAGCAAAATCCACATCGGCTTCTTCATCACACGGAACGCACCCAATATCTCCCCAAAGCATGGCATATCTCCGGTGGCTATGCTAGGATCGGCTTCCCTATCGGCCTTCGTCGGCGGCTTCTTCTCCTTCACGTACGTCAAAGCCAAGATGGTCACGGTGGCTAAGAGAGCGATGGAGAGGAAGAAGCAGCTCTTAAGATTTGCGCAGTAAATATCGCATGCGTCGGTGGTGGTGAACGGGAACACGTTGTGGAGCTTCCCGTAGGAGCCGGCGGCGTAGCCGAGGACGTTTCCGACGGCCATGAAGAAGGAGAAGAACGAGTTCGCCGTCCTGGTTCTGCGCTGGTCGCCGGCGGAGAGGTCCGCCAGGAGGGCCCTGCAGGGTCCCTGGAGCATGTTGTTGGCAACGTCGAGGATCCAGAATCCGACGACGAAGATGATGATGGCGCGAACGCGGATCTTCTTCTCGAGGGAGTCTCCGAACATGTGGCCGAGGTCGGCGGCGTAGCCGATGAGGAAGACGGCGACGGCGACGCAGGCGGCGCCGGCGGCGATGAATGGACGGCGGCGGCCGAAGCGGGAGGTGCAGCGGTCGCTGTGGTAACCCACGATGGGCTGGACAATCATGCCGGAGACGGGCCCACAGAGCCAGATGAAGGCGGCCCATGTGTGAGGAATGCCGAGGAGTTGAACGTAGGGGGTGAGAAGGGAAAGCTGGAGGGCCCACCCGAACTGGACGCCGGCGGCAATGGAGGCCACCGCCACGATCTTCCTGAATGGGCTGGGGCCCTCGGCGGCTACGGCGGAGGCCTCAAGCTGGAGGGAGGAGGGCTTGGCATCGTCAGCCTTGGAGGAAGGATCCATGGCAATGAAATGAGAGAGAGAGAGAGAGAGAATGAAGGGAAATGGTGAGGAGGGAAAGGGAGGGGAGGGGGGGAATTTATAAGGGGGGGGTGGATTACTTGGATATGCCTGGGTGGGGTCGCCCAAGCTTATCCGTTATGGGGGAGAGAGAGAGGGGCAGTTTATGTTTGCGTCTCTCTGGATGAAATGTGAATGAGTAACGCCAGTGTGGACTTTCCTCATCTATATACTACATTCATGGCATGTAATTCATTTACTAATCTTTTACCCTTCTTTTTAAGAAAATCACCTCTGGTTTATCCCTCTTTTTATCCCTGGTCTCCCTTCCTTCTCTCCCCGGTCTTCATTAGTCCACCTTCCTTTTCCTTTTTTTAGCAACTTCACAAATAGTTCTTCTTTTAAAATAGTCTCCTATTATTTATCACATTACCTTGCTTTTCTATATCTATACCCGGAGCCTTCTCAATGAGGGGCAGCTTTAATTTTCATACGTTGTGAGACAAAATAGGAGGAGGACGTACCACGTATGCATGATGACATACACAAAAATATGGTAAACAAATGGCAAGGGTAGGAATGGAAATGAAAAATGTTAAATACTCGTGGGGACAAAATTGGAAGCGGGACACATATTTGTCTCTCCATGGGTCAATCATTCAGTCCATTGGGAGACCTTTGACCAGAAAATTGTCTTCACAAACGTACTTCAAAGTTCAAACCACCTTGGAATAATATAGTTTCTTTAAAAACTAAGAAATTAAATTTATTTACTAATTATACAACCTACATTACACAGCATGTTTGACCGTTCAATTTGAAGAAACTTATTATCGTCAATCCTTTACTAAAACTGTAACTTTCTTAAAATTCTATATTACATTTTTAGACTTGACGTGACGTAAGTCGTGTAAACTTACTAATATAACTTTGAATTATTTTCCTTAAAACAAGTATCTAACAATTTTAGATATATTTGTGTGACTTAAGTCATAAATTAGGTGGACATATACTTTTCTGCAACCTTTTCTATTACTGTGCGGGCAAGTTGGTGCTCTCTTTCCTGTGCTCAAGTTGCTTTTTCTATGGTCTTTTGCCAGTATTAATAAATACTATTAAGGTTTTATTGGGGAAACCTTGCGGTACATTTTAGCTTAGGTTCCTATTGGTGGCTCAATTTGCAGTACGAGTGGCTGGGTAGTTCACAAATCAAATGCCTTGTATTCTAAATCATTTTCAATTACTATGTATTATTAGCATGACAATAGACGAAGACAAAACATTCCACATCAACCTGGGCCAAAAAAAAACATTGCACATCAAAATTCAAACCATGTGGAGTTAAAAGTCTGAATTAATTTTTGACTTGTCATAATCATCAGTTACGTGGGAGCAGAGAAGCAGATTTTATATGTATATATGTAACTTAAAATGCCAGCATGTCAACATGTAGGTCATTTCCATCTTATATATGCTTCCAAAACAAATACAATGATAATTACCTTCGAAATGGCATGGGTTATCCCCCACGAAAAATAATCGATTGCTTATTTTTTTAGGGAGAATTAATTAGAGTTCTCATGGAAGAAAAATAATAAGATGAAGTCCCACAAGTTGTAAATTACAACTTTTATGGTTAACAATAACAACTTATTGATTTCACATAACCACTCGCGTGACCTCATTTTAATTATCTCTCTTTCATGGGACCTCTAATTAATTCTCCCTATTTTCTATACAATTTTAATTAATTTACAGGAAAATGTAGGCACAACATTGTCCCTTATCACAATTTTTGTATAACCTGAAATGGAAAACCACAACCATAATAAATGGATTCCATTTCGGTCATCATAGGGTACGTATATTACCAAAGTTAACTAAACCTGAAAGTGGTACGGTCAAAAGATTGAACATAGAGAATTGGGATTAAAGATGAAATTAAATAATATTATTGCTATAGTTTTACAAAAGAAATTGCGATTATATAGTCAAATGACCATACAATGTAGGTAAGTTTCTTTTTATTAAAGTACTTGTGACAATCTTCTGTCGTCTGAAATGTAATATGATAATTTAGTCTATCTTCCAAATTTATATGTTCTCTCCAAATCATCTTTAATTTATCAATTGTAAATTAAAAGTAATTAAAGAGAGAGTAGTCATCTATGTGGTTTGTAAAGTGCAAATGATCATAGTTTGTATTGTAGGAAAATATCATACATGAATGTTTTATAAATAGCTCATTTGACTAATTTTTCTCAAAATTTGAACTAGGGTAATAATTCGTTTTAGAACCGAAAATATATTCATTAACCAAAGTGCGTTTTATTTTTGTTGGATGAACTTTGTAAAATGATGCATTTACTTATTGGTTCACTGAGTGTAAATTAAAAAAAAGGTTCATTGATGTACCCCAGCAGAGGTGCGCTGCAGAGAATCTTAACTACTCACCCATGCATGAATCCATTAAATTTCAGTCATCATCAGTGTGTGGAGGTATATCTATTACTTCCATATTTGTGTACTTTGAATGAAAATTCAACATGAATATTTTTATAGGAGTATTATTGAATGAACCATCATAATGATTACATGCCTTAGATTCCACCATTAATTTAATTAATTAATTATTTTTACAGTTGTAGATTTGTAGTGCATGAACTAGTGAATGATTAATGTGTTCAATTCATTCATGTACATTATTTTGAACAATGTAATTTTGAACAGGTTTCCGTTCATTGTATAAAACCAGTCAAACCACCAAAATTTTGAAAAAATCCGTATATATGATATATTATTTACATCTCATAATAAGATAGCTAGATATCTTTAAAACGGATAAACTTCCATATAATAAAACATCGTTCAAATAGGTCATTCAATAAGAAAATTGTAAAGTACTGGCCAAAAAAATAATAAGAAAATTGTAAAATTACAAGGGTATTCCTGTATACTCCACCTACAGTTTTAATACAAATTGAAATATGCGGGATCCACTTTAATAGCGATGTTTATTTATATCCAAAAATTTACACTATTAATCAGTAGTACAAAATTATTCAAAGTCTGCGGAATGGGAAAAAGAGTCCAATAAGAAAGAAAATGGACGTTACCTTGAGCTTAATTACTTTCGTCAAATATACAGACTGATGGCAGTTTGCAAAAAATTGTGTGGAATAGTCAATATTTGTGCATATTTCAAAGCATAAATTAGCTTTATTTTATATAGCAACAAAAATATACAACAGAGTCCTTCTACGAAAGGCCACAATGTTGCAAGTAGATTAACTAAATAGTGAAATAAAGAATGCATCGAACAATAATCAATTAATGAGTTCAGGAGGCTAAATAGACACTCAAAAAACAAGAAACGAATATGTAGAGTTTTTTATGCCAAAAAAATCTAGAGTTCTTATTTTCCTCTTTTAATAACAAATAGGTATAAAAGTTTACATATACCCCTTCTTATCTATATTATAAGAGATGATCAACTTTTTAACATTTCAATAAAAACATGTTAGAACATTTGTTATGGGTATATTTACTAGAGTTTTCTGTTTTTACCCTTACTCATTATTATACACATTTTCTATCCCATCTTTACGTTAATTAATATACAAGGGCATAACAGGAAGAAAAGGTCAATTACTTTGACTTTTGCATATCACCTCTTATACTTTAGGCCAAAAAAAATTGTCTTGTTACCTCTTATATTTAGAATAAGTGGAAATAAGCACTAAAATGAGAATTACATTCAATTTGAGGAAAAAAGAAGGCACATGTGCTAGTTCCCATTTAAAAGTTAATTATTATGCAGTTTCAGTCACATGAAAATGTGTGTGTGTGTTACTTCTTCATACGCGAAAATAGATTTTTTTTTTAATTTGTAAACTTGTACAATAACTCTATTATCACTATATATAGGTCTAATGTCTATGTGCATAATAGTTTGTAATAGTGCAAATGTCATACATGATATTTTAGAAAATCATTGTGCATGTTTTACAAATAAATAAAAAAATCTATTATTATTTAAACTAGATAATTAGCTCTCCTCCATCTAAAACAGAAAAGGTATTCATTAACCAAAGTGCTATATTTATTTGTGTTCGATGAATAATGGTTAAGCGATGCATCTACTTATTATTTGCTCATTATTGAGGGTAAAGAAGGTTATTAGTTCATTGATGGAATAAATTTTATTAACATACAAATTAATGGATTTTATACTGTTCATTGCACTCCATGAGAGTTGTGCGGTAGAGGATCCAAACTCACCTGGATACATGAATCCATTAATCCTTACTCATAATTGTGGGTTCATCCATTACTACTATATTTGTATTTTGAATGAAAAACCAATATGGAAGAAGCAAGGAACCTGTAAATCATGTTAATTAATATTGTACACGAATTCCCTTTAACTTTTATATTTGGGTAAAGGTGCAAAAATATGACTAAACTTTACCCTAAGTTGCATTTCTATGACTAAAGTTTCGCAAGGAGCAAAAATACCACTAAACTTGAGATCAAGGTGCAAAACTATGATTTCCGTCAACTATGACGGTGTTGACCGTTAGTCTTCGACCTGTAGGATGCTGAAGTGTGCAATAATGACCATGTGACATGCTGAATAGACTCTCTATTGGTGTTATGTGGAATAAGGAATAAATGTATTTAAAATAATGCAAAAAATATGATTATTTTATTCTAACAACAGGCCCATATTTGCACTTAAAGTACATTTACTTTAAATACATTTACCCCTTATTCCATATAACACCAATAAAGAGTCTATTCAGCATGCCACATGGTCATTATTGCACACTTAGCATCCTACAAGTCGAAGACTAACGGTCAACACCGTCATAGTTGACGGAAATCATAGTTTTGCACCTCGATCCCAAGTTTGGTGGTATTTTTGCTCCTTGCGAAACTTTAGTCATAGAAATGCAACTAAGGATAAAATTTAGTCATATTTTTGCACCTTTGCCCTTTATATTTTGAATGAACCATGCATCGTGATAACATGTATTAACTTCCATCTTTCGTTTTTGTTACGAATTAATAAGTTAAAATGCATGAACTAGCAGTAATTGAGCACGCGTATAGTGTATTCATCCATGTACATTATTTTGTTCATTGTATGAATTGAAACCACAAAAAAATTCAAAATCAAAACGTTCGTATTTATATGATATTTACAGCTCATAATATGATAAGTGATAACAGCTAGATATCTTAATTTAAAACTGATTAATTTCTACTATAAAACATCGTTCAAATAAGTCATGCAATTAATAAGTTATTTGTAAAATTACAAGGGTGCCCGCAAGTCTCAATACAAATTGAGATACGCGGGATCCACTCAAATACTGGTGGGGTTGCCAATGTATTTATTTATATCCATAATTTACACTGTTAATTAGCACAAAAATATTCAAAGTCAACCGGAATGGGAAAAAGTAGTCCGACAAGAAAGAAAAGGGACCTAATACTCCCTCCGGTCCTATTTATAAGTCGTCAATCGCTTCTAAATTTTGGTCCTTAATATAAGTCACCAACTTACATTGACTAACTCATTTATCAAAATTTTTCCAATATACCCTTATCATTGGAAATTGAACATTGGAAGGTGAGAAGAGAGAGAAGATGTAAATGACACTTGTACATTCATAAAAATAAAGGATCAATCAAGAGAGAAAAAATGTAGTGGGTCATAGTGATAAAGGTGGGAAGGACAAAAATGGAAAAGACAAGAAAATAAGACTAATTTGATAATGCAACTTCCATTAACCTCCTTTCCTTAGTATGTACAATTTAGGCGGTTGGTGACTTATAAATAGGACTGGAGTGAGTATGTGCGCGCATGTGTGTTGTGCATATTGAACAAATTACGCGTGGAATAGTCAATATTTGTGCATATTTCAAAAACGTAATTTAGCTTTATATGAATATAGCAA
This sequence comes from Mimosa pudica, assembly GCA_029929735.1. NCBI lineage: Eukaryota > Viridiplantae > Streptophyta > Magnoliopsida > Fabales > Fabaceae > Mimosa > Mimosa pudica. The sequence continues at coordinate 14,294,516 of JAKELP010000029.1, read as the reverse complement.
CAAAAATATAATAGTCATCTGTCAACGCAAGCCCACGAGTTGTTAGTGGACTTACTAAATAGTGAATATTATATAAATTAATGAGTTCGGGACGCAAAATATACAAAAAAGAAACAAATAATTATCTAGAATTTTATTTTCTTTTTTTTGTTAAACACCGTCTGATAAACCAGCGCCTATTGACAATTGATTAATTTGGACTCGAGAGGTAGAAACCCAACCCACTAAGGTAGAGTTATCTTTTCTTCCAATAAGAGTCTTTTCCGGGATTTAAACAGTGGACTTACTAATCTTTATGAGGGTGAGTTCACTTACTAGTTTCAACAACTAATCGTTGGTTTTCATTTTCCTTTTTTGTGATAGCAAACGTATTCCAATTTACATATGTACATGAATGAGAATTATAAATAATTTTGGGTTAATATAACATTTGCTTATTGAAACTTTCGATCGATGTTAGTTTTATTCCTAAGCTTAAAAATCCACTGCTAGAAAAAGGTCATTTTTGATAAAATAAAAGGGCCTTTAACAAAAAAAAAAATTGGTCATTAATATTGATATTGTTAAAAGTAGGTTTTTTAAGGATCGAAATATTTTTTCATTAAAAGGTCCACTTTCAAAGATTTGGTCCTTGTATCACACTTTTAACTACCAAAGTTGTGTCATTAAAAGTGTAGGCCATTTTTTAAAATTTTTTTTTTATTTCAAAATTTAATTAAAAATATGATAATTAAATTCTAATTCTCTAATAAACAAATCAATAATATAAACAAATTCTAATATAATGTAATAAATTGATCCTAAAATTAAATAATATCATTCTTTTGATATTCATTTCAATAATACCACAGCAAAATAAGTAGGATCAAATATCAACCTCCCTAACATTTCCCTAAATCCCAACATCCCTAACAAAAATTTGAGAATTATATTATTCATAAATCCATTCTTGGAGTATATATCTTTCAAGCATAAAGGCCACTTGTTACTCATTCTTCCAAGATGAGATAATTCACCAATTAAACTTTAACATGATTTTTCAGTTAATATTATAAGAAAATTTACGAAGATCAACTGACCAAGTGATATATATATAACAATAGAAAACACATAGGAGTTGAATAAGACACTTTAAATGACTAAAAATCAGAATTGGTTTCAAGCCAATATGTGGTAGAGGAGCCTATCAATCATGGAGTAGATACTTTCAGCATTTTAAGTCAACATAATTTCCACTGTGTATCTCATATACTCTATTTCCTTCGAAACTGGAGAAGAAAATTTATAACAATTAAATTCTTAAAACTTATCATGGCAAAAAAAATAAACCAGAAAACCTCTTAAAACACCAAAGCGCTTGAATTCTCTTATGAAAATTTGCGACTTTACGTGCATCGCAAGGTTATTTCCACCCTGCAATGAAATTCTTTTAAAATCAGTACAACATCACGCTCTATTAGATTAGCTTAGTAGAAAATAAAATGCATTAAAATATCATTAACATATATAAGACCTCAATAGACTAGAAAATAAACAAACTAACTCTGTTGCACCTAATTATTGATAATCACATAACACACACGTGGGTTTGATTAGTATTAGAATAAACTGAAATTAAACCCATGAAAGCCTTTTTTCACCTCATTTTAATCCATGTATATATTTGCATGCACCATCAAAATTACCACAGTATTGGTGGTACCTTTTATAATTTAGAATATATATATTTTCACCTTCTCCCATATATATTTTCTAATTTGCTAAAATATTGAAAAGTGAGGATGTGGCAGAAAAACTTTGATCACTTGTAAATGTGATTGATAAACAAAAATATCCCAAAGAATCAGATTGACTTGTATGAGAAAGAGATTAATTAAAATACTCAAATAATGAATGTTCACACGGTTTGAGGACAGTAGTAAACCTGGCAACAGTAGCTTAACTTATTAAAGGTGTTGTCAAATAAATAAATGCCCCATAAAAAGGGATGAGAGGTAGCCGAAAGAAAAATGGACAAAACTCAAGGTTTGATCACAAATATCGACCGACATGGGTAAGTCCAAAGTGAACCCACCACACCGACCGAGTCACATGAATCGGGTAGGCTATCAAGACGACGACGTCTTTATGTGAACACCGATACGTCACGTTTGGCCTTCAAAACCATGTCGTATTGCTGCTCTGATCTTTTCTGAATTCAAGATCAGAATATGCGCTGAGAAAGCAGTACATCCTATACAAAGATTCCAAACCACGTCAATTCCATATATTTTTCCAGTTTATTTTTATCTACAATTAGTATTCCCTCTAATCCAAAATATATAACGTATTTATCTAATTTTATTTCTTAGATTGGGATATTAGATACATTAGTTAATAATTAATACTACCTCTGGTCCTAAATATAAGACGTAATTGATTTTTTTTGGAGAGATTAAGGTTGCGAAATAGGTTATTAAATGATGACATATTTGATATATTTTTAGATTATCCATTAGTTTATAGGTAAAATAAACTAGTTTAAGGTAAAAAAATTAGGTGAATCAATTTATTATTAACTTATTTTTGCTTTTTTTAGGATTCCAAAAAAGTCAACTAGGTTTTATATTTAGGACCGGAGGGAGTATAATATTTTGAAAAAAAAAATATTTTAGTCACTTTCGTTAATTCTTTTGCTTTCCCTTACTTTATTATTGTATATGGGCATAAAATAATCTCCTCACCATTTTCCTTAATTCTCACATTCCTTCTTTTACTTGATTATTAGAATTAAGATCAAATTTCTAAATAGGTTTAATTTCAAGATCAAATGAAGTATATTATAACTTATTATAAGAGTTGAAAAGGTTAAAATGTTCACTAAATCAAATTAATTCTTCTTAAATTTCTTTTGATTGCTTTTGTATTAATGTATGTTTTATTTTCATCTAGCATGATAAAACAATTATTCATTTTAATCGAGTTACTTTTGATATATATATTGAAACAAAGAATTTTTGGAAAGATTTGATCGTGTAATTTTCACATCTTACTATTGTTATTATTATTTTTATTATTATGCAATGTTGATGGAGAAGAGATTTAACATATTTTGTGGCATATAGAGGAGAGTTTCAATTTTCATCTAAATGATTATGTAATTACTACTCCTCTGATCGTTTTTTGATTCAATCCAGAATATCATCCTGTTTTCCCAATTCATTCTGTGTCAAACTAAAGAATGAATATGATTCTTTAAGATTGAAATGACTCGCTTGTAAGTATTTAAATAACTACAAAATATTTTTTTATTATATGTTTGAGGACTATGATTTTATTTAGGGTCTCTTTTCCATGAGGGAAATGGAGGGGAGGTTGGCGAAAAAATGGAGGGCAGGGTTAGAGAATAAATTGTTTTTTTTTCTAAATTAATCGAGTACTTCTTAACTACTTGAATTATTATATTTTTTATTTTTTAATATAATAAATTTATCATGATTTTATTTGTTACTAGAATATATACCATATCATTATCATGCAACATAAAAATGAAAATGTAGAATTTTTTCATTAAATTAAGTATAATAAAATAATTATATATTCATTCTATTGAATTACTTCAAATTTAAAATGAGAAAAAAAATTATAGAGAGAATATTCATGAATTTTTTTCACACCATCATTTTTCCAATAGTATTCCATTTCCATGCCGATGGAGAAGAGATTTCATTTTCATCCATATCATAAAATAGTGGCCATAAATTGAGTGATAGAATTCTTCAATGTAGTTGATTGATTTAATTGAGTATTTTTCTTTTCAGATATTTAATTGAGACAGAGTATAGAAAGAATGGTGGTTGAAATAACTCACTTGTAAGTATCCCTTTTTAAATAATTCACAAATATCTCTTCAAATATTTAATCTATTACGCTTATTTGTGCGCATGAGGAAAGTTTTGTACTTTTTTGTATATTGGAAAAAAAAATAAATGTTCCCATACAAAAAGTACTTTACCATAAAAAATATAATTTTTATAAATAGAAGTATTGTGATTAAAAATTATTTAAGGAATACTCCACCGTACTATAAGCTTTGAATTGATGAGTGAGTTTGTTATAAAAAAATATAAGCTTCAACTTATATTATTAATTGAACATGAATTGTAATTTTTCTAATTTTACCCGTTATTTATATTTTCTCTGTATGGTGCCATTGACTTTTATAAGGTATGAAAACGAAAATCCGCTGCCATGATCCTGTTGGCCCATTCTAGATATAGTCTCAACTCAATCCTTCTTCTTCTATTTTTATGACCAATCCTTCTTTCTTTCTTTTATTATCTTTAACAATCCTTCTTTCGATATATGTGCCCCTTCATTTTATATTCTTATTCCATTTTCTTAACCAAAAAGGATTTAAATGATGATTCCAGGCCACAGATTTCGTTCGCTTAAGATCAGTTTCCTGCTCATTAAATTTTCATTTGCAATTTCTTAAAAAGTTAGTTTGATATCCATGCGCACACACTTAATGAATTCATAATACGAGGGGTAATGTGAGATTTTCAAGCATTGTAGCAGTAAAAAGTCTATATTTACACGCACTTTTCTTTAAATCTATTTAATACGTACTCATATAAAAATTCCACATAAATATATTATAAAAATTATTTGTATTTTGAAGCCATATTATAAAATTCCACATAAATATATAATTGTAGATTTGGAATGAAATGTATACTTTGTATATTCCTAAATATAAGACCATTTTCCCTAATATAATTTAATTAGATATAAGATGTTAGTCAAGTTAGTTATTAGTATATGATATTATCAATTTACTCTAACCATCCACCATTAACTATAATCTCCCTCTCTTGCTTGATTATTATAATGTGTTTAATTTGGGAAAATTTTGGGAAAAATCATAAAGTTATCTTATATTCAGGACAAATTGAAATTTGATCACTTTTAAATTTCAATTTATTCCTAAATATAACATCATTTTTAAATTTTTCCCAGATTTTTTCCAATTTATCCATAATAATGCTTATCTCTAATAATAATAAGCAAAAGAAGGAGAGTGAAGATAAATGTATATAGTTAGGATAGGTTGGTAATATTATGTGTTAATAACTAACTTTACTAATTACATCATTAATCTAATCAAATCAAAGAAAGTGGTCTTATATTTAGGAACATATGGGGTAATTTGAGAGTGTGTGCCATCACAGTTTGTTTTAGCTAGTGAAGTGTATATAATCATTTTTAGAGTCTTAATTAGTAGAAAAATGCTGATCAATGAACCTTTTAAATAAATGAAATCAAATATGATCATTACACAGGATTTTTGGGAAAGATTAGTAGTTCGAGTTTGGAAATTTTACAACCAAGATAGAAAGCGATATAGATGATCATGATGACAAAGAATATGGCCCATTAATTATTAGTGGGAATTGCAATATGATTAATAAAGCAGTCAGAATCAGTATAATATTAATTTTGGTGGAATAATGACATGGTCATGACACACAAGCTAATATATAATACTTGGTTTTCATTAATTTAATACAATTAAGTTTGGTACATGGAGTAGTTTTTTTATTCTTTGTCCTGATTTATGGAGTATTATAGAGCACTTCGTTCCTGAATATTTAGGAATTATTTAACTAATATGGACAGATTAAATATGATAGTTAAATCACTTAATTTTACATGGTTTCCAAAATACCCTCATTTAAAAATAATATTTGGCCGTATCTTCCACCTTCTTCATCAAGAAGCTCTTCTATGTCTTTCATCTTTTTCATGGCTCTCCAGTTGCCTATTTCACCAAAGCTTGTTCTGGCATGAAACTTCTTCTTCCTTGAACACCTGAATTTAGCTCCGTCGAGAAGGTCCATAAGTTTATCAATGGAGTCTTAGAAGGATTCTGATCTCCAGATTTCAAAACATACTCAAAATAGTCAATGAAAGAAAATACAGTGACTAATTAATTAAGACGAAAAGAAAGTTCCAGTTTTATTAGAACCAGTGGATTTAAGATGCAAAACTCAGAACAAGTTACTCTTCATCATGTAAAGGTAAAATTGATCATGGAGTTAAGAAGCAACAAGATCGTTGAGCAACTAAAGCTGTATTTATTTTTCAATGGTAAACGAGAAGATGGGTGACAGGAATATATCTAGGGGTAATTTAAAAAAAATGTAAAAAAAATTAGAAAATTATCTTAAATTTAGAAACAAACTAATTTTCTAAATTATCTCTTATATTTAGAAACGAAGGGAGTAATAGTGTAATACTATATAGCATTACACCTAGTTTAATGGAGTATAAGATTCGTGTTCAAATGAAATTCAAAATTTTGCAGTACATAAAAGTAAACTAAACTTTGTAAATAAATCAAAAGTCGGCTCATTCAATATCTAGTGATATTTATATTGTATCATGTCCCAGATCCGTTTCCTTTTCAATTGTTTTTGTATTTGTGTGTGTGTATATATATAATTATATCAGTTTTTTTTACCCAAGGTATCTATCCCCACCCGCGTGTCAAGTGAGACTAATCTCTCGTTGTTCTGAAGTCTCATATAGAGGTAGACAACTGGCCTGTGAATTTACTCCATATATACCAGTTTTATGACCCTAACTTAGTCCTCACTTGGGATTGGCTTACGGATTTATATGCGTCATTTTATTTTGTTAGAATATATTGTTATTTGTTAAAAAAAATTATGATATATCTATGTGGATCCTTGTTCGTTCAATTACCTTTTTTAATGACATTGGCATGCATAATTGATAATTTGGTGTTTTTGTAACAATTTTCGTCATTTACTGATCATTTTGTACGTCAAGCTACTCCTTTTTTAAAAAAACTTTTGTAAGCTACTCAATGCCACCTCTAAATTACTCTCTCCGGTCCTAAATATAAGACCTAATTGACTTTTTTGAAAAATCCTAAAAAATCAAAATGAGTTAATTATAAATTGATGGTTTACCTAATTTTTCCTTTAGACTAGTATATTGTACCTATAAACTAATGGATAATCAAAAAATATATCAAATATGTCATAATTTAATAACCTATTTCGCAACCTTAAACTCTTCAAAAAAAAGTCATCTAGGTCTTATATTTAGGACCGGAGATAGTAATTAAAAGTCAAGTTTTATATGACATAATATTTTTCTTTTTTTAAGTGATTTTCCATACAAAAACCTAAATTAACAAGCTCTTAAATTGTGCCTGATTGGGGTGGGAATTAAATTCTTTTTTTTTTTGGGTTAAATGTGTTATGAAGACGATGATGTTTTGGTCAATGATTATCATGCAGTCCAAAAAAACTATCAATAATTAAGATTAAAGGCTAAGCTATCACATCCCTCCAATTTACTAGGTGAAGTAGGAGATTTGACATTTTTCTTTCGTAACCGAAATTAGTAGTGTAATGTCTTTAATATAAGGCATAATTGACTAATCTAGGATGATAAAAAAATATGAATAAGTTACATAATTATAATATGTTCCTATATATTTTTGGAAAAATATATAATTGTATCATTAGATTATATAAATTTATATGTCAAATAAAATTAGTTTTGTGACTAATTAATAAATATGAGGTAAAATAAATAATAATTTTATATTTAGGATGCAAAACAAGCTTAACTAGCTTTCACAGAGACGTCTGGAGGTAGTATACTAAGTATTGATCTTACCCTCTCAAATTAAAACAATATTTTGGGTATATTACAGGATACTATCAAAAAGTTTTTTTTTTTGGGGGGGGGGGTGTCATATATAGAAATATGAAGTAAAGACTAAAACAGAGCATAAAGAAATTGAAAACAGAGAGAACGAGAAGTAGTGGGGGGACCAATGCAAGCCATGAGAGGTTTGGAGAATATTAAAAGAGGGAAATGAGCATGTGGCAATTTGTCTTCCCTTATTAAAAAGTCAATTCCTCATTTAATTTCTTTTGTGAATTTGTGAGAGGCTTTTCAGTAGAGCCGGTAATATGGGTCTGGCCCGTCGGGCCGGCCCGTTTTCATGCAAACCCGAGGAGGGTCGAGCCTGCTGTTTTGGTGGAAAAATAGGGGAGCGGGCCTGTTAGGGCCGGCCCGCGGGCCGGCCCGTATTTTAGGCCCGTTTCCAAGTTTTATTTTAAAAAAAAATTACATATGATTCTTTATTTAATTTATGATTTTTTTGTTTCTTTTTTTATACATGCTTGAAGGACAATTAATTTTTTCTCTCTTTTCTTAGATGATGGAGGAGATAGTGCATATGATGGTAAAGAATAATTGCAAAGACTTGATATTTTGTCAGTGGAGAGGAGTCAATTCATAGTAAAATACAATCAAATGTCGTTGATGACAGTGATGATGACAGTGATGATGATGTGCACTCTTAGATGACTCGTTGAATGTTATTATTTAATGTTTATTTAGATTTATATTTGAAAACTTTGTTATTTATTTTGACTGTCAGATTATGTGTATCACTATCAGTGTTACAGTGTATGTTGTAATGTTATCGCTTATCAGACTATGTTATGACTTATAACTATGTTCATTGTGGGTTTGTGATGTTATTAGATGATTTTGTTTTGCTAAAACAATAAAATTTACAGGGTGAACAATGTGGAAAGAGGAAAAATGAGTTTAGTAAAAGGATTTCTTTTAAAAAAAAAGAAGAAGAAAGTGGGCCAGGCCCTACGGGCCAGGCCCGGCCCGATGGCATGAGGGCCAGGCTTCGCAAATAGGGGAGAAAAAGGGGGACGGGGCCTAAGTGAGCCTGGCCCGTTTAAGCCCGGCCCGAATTCCCAGCTCTACTTTTCAGTCCCAAAAAATAATTGTGATGAGAGGCTACATCTCATGATTATTATAAATTGTCACTTGTATTTGTTGACTTACAAGGCTACAAAAACTAACTCTTCTCAAAACCATCACGTACTACTGTTCCAAAATTTCTCCCTCAGTGTCATGATCTTATTAATTATCGTGATCGCTACTTGGAAATATCACTCCTCCATTTCCATCTCCATTTTCACATAGAACTTATAAAAATATCAATAATTTCGATTAAGCTCTACACACACCCACACACACACAACAATACGCATACACATGTTATAGCAGAATGGGTAAGCTTCACACATATTCCTCTCATGTTTTTTTGGAAACTGCGTCGGCCTTGCTGTACTACTTGATATATTGAGTTCATTTTATTTTTTGATCGAAATGTGAGAATATATTTCAGTTAACCATTACTATATTTATTCAAATGATCACCTAAAACGAAATTTTATAAAAATATGCGTGTAATTTTTAAAAACTAAATGGTTCATTATATGCTTATTTTATAACAACATATCATGTGACCACAAAGAAGTAATTTTTTTTAAAAGGTAAAACCCAATTTAAAAAGTAACAATTTTAAGGTTCGTAGTGGAAGAAGAATATAGAATTCTAAACTAACGTAACTGAGAATCTTTTTTTTACCTGAAACGTAATCTAACATTAGTTTTATGAGCTTATTGCTTATTGATAAGGTTCTGAACATATAATGGAAAATAAAAAGAAATCGATGGGATTAAAAAGATGGGAAAAAAACGAATATGTGAGGAATAATAATTGAATTATATTCGAATCCTTTTCTTTGTCATCTATATATAATCCTCTTTTTTGTTCCATATATCCATTGCACAAAACTTATCCAACAACGTAGCATTATATTTCTAGTAGCTTAATTTTAATGAAATTTGTCCAGCAAAGCTAACCCAATTCTTGAAAAGCATGGTATGGTCGGTGTCTTTTTAGCCAAACAATCATTTTATATATGTTTCATGTTCATTATTATTAGTTAATACTGTATTATTGTTTTGATAAGACAAAAGCTTTTAATGATTCCCAATATTAGAAACTGTAAAACATCTTTTAATTTCTCTACAAAAAGTTATCTAATTTGATCCCCATTCTATAGATTATGGTTAACTTTTTACGACAAGAGTAAAGAGAGATTTCTATTCTCTAATACTTTTGTTGATGTCGTCGGTGCAATCCTTTTTCCTTTTCTCGGAAAAGATCTCTAATCTTCTTTTTTTTTTCCATCCCACGCAGTTATCAGTAGCTAATTCCAAGCTCATAAAGACAAATCAAATTATTCTCCTTGCTACTCAGAAAGTACCTTTGTCGCTGGATAATGCAATAAATCATTATTTGAAATTTGAACAATAACTAATCCACTTATAAACTCGTAACTTCAATTAAGTCACACACACATATTCCCATGGTCCACAAAGAATCGCATACAGAAAAATTCTTTGATACATAAAAATATTTTTTTGACGTAAGTAATTAATACTAATTTGTCGATTTTGTTTATGCAGTTAATGTGTCCATTTGTATTTTTCTATCCCTATAACCTCGTTTCGTATTGATAAAATTTATTTTTTGAATGCAAGAAAATTTTAAAAGAGTGACACTATCTTTTATTGGTTATTATTAATCAGTTGAAGTGACCTATATTATAAATAAGAGGGAGCATGTATATATATAACCCGTGCTGCTGAACGTTAATTCATTACTTTAATTTACTAACAGCAAATTATTTTATTTGGGTATTTAATTCCTTTTATATATGATTTTCTAGATAAAACCGTACCCAAAACATATTTATCTCAAACAACACGCGCGCGCGCGCACAATATATATATAATCACTCATTTTAACTTGATCCTTCTTTTTGTCAGGCACTTTAAGTTGATCGAAGCAAACCAGTATCCGTACCTTCGATCAAGAAAAAAAACACTAATATCTTTGATAATTTCAATGTTCAAGGAGCTTCCTCCTCAAATTCATTTTCAATTAATTTTGTCAATCATCAGCTCAGTAATAGGCGGCTTAGCGATGCTAGGATATCGTATAATACTATCACACAAATAAAAAGATTCGACACACACACACACGAGTGATTTTAATGATAATATCAAGCAAGCTGGATAATATAGTGTGATTTTATAACATGCACGCTTGGAATGCAGTATTTAATTTGTATGCTTTATAGTAAAAATATACATACTACATATGTAACGTTTCGAAGCTAAAAGACAATATTTGTTATAGATGATGCGTAGAGAGTATAAAAAGCACCACACATGTCTTTTCACACAATCTGGAATTTGCAAGTAATTTGGTCTTTGTATCCAAGTTCGGTTTCTGTAGCTACAGCAATCTGTACCAAACTTTGGTGGCCCCTACCAAGAAATTAAATATACATTTTAACAACATCCAACTTCCAAACAAGTGAAATTTGACTAACCCCTTGTTACATCCTTGATTATAAGATGCTTATGAGGGTATAGATATATTTCATTTATTCAGTTATTTGATTAATTACATTCTTCCTATTAGCTGGTAACTATATGATACAGTTTGATTTTATTTTTCAACAGTTCGAGGCTTATTTTTCCCTCTCTTTTTTGTTATAACTAGTTTGATGATGAGTATGTAGTAGGTTGGAATATCTTTTTTCATATTTTTTCTTAATCGGAATAACGATTATTTTTATTTGCACTAAGAAATTAGTTGCAACTTTGAATTGTTTAGTTCCATTCCAACTTGATCACTATATTGCTTTCCACTTGCATTGCAACTGCAGCAGCTGAGTTGCCAGATGAGTGCCTGTTTGGCAACATTTCAAAAGATTTGAAGTCCAAAAATATGTTTCAGAATAATAACAGATAACCACTTTTAGCTTTTTTAAAATAGTTTTTTTGTCAAAACCTAAATTTCAATTAAGTTAGATAAATATTTACAATTTTTTTAAAATAACGTTTTTGCGCGAAAATGTAGGTTTGAGGTAAAAATCTTGGGTTTTCCCTAAGCTATTTTCTCTAGAATCTCAGAAACTATTTTTTGGAATCGATTTTTTAAAATGGCATACATACATACATATTTCTTACAAGCTATTTTCCGAAAACTATTTAAACAAATAAGTCAACAAAGTGTGAAAAGTCCAACACTCCAACAGACAAATTGACACACACACCCCCACCCATATGTGTTCAATTCCACACATGTGTGGAAGAGAGTAAGAAGAACAAAAGTTGGATAATATATATGAGTTGGAAGTGATTCAGGTCTCATGTCAATTTCCAAATACTATTGGGGTTTGGATTTTATTTTGTCATCCACCAATACATATAATTATTGGTAACTTTTAATCACATATCTAATTACATGTTTCTTAGTGTCATTACAATATATAATTATTATAGTTGGGGCTGACAGTTTTATAGCATGGTTAATAATAAATGAGCCATAAAACTCTTCATCGGATCCTTTATTTATTTATATGAAATTATATGAAATGTCTTAAATTTGGGATCAGAGTTAGTTCAATCAATAAGTTACTTCGAATCAATTCCGATCCTCTAATTCATGTAATGCATGTATTAATAGTTAAAAAGAAGTTATATATCACAATGTGATTTAATTTTTTAAGTGCCGCGAAAATTTCTTCTTAAGACTCCTTCTATTCTGAGACTCATCATCAGAAAGATTATATGAAGGACACCGATTTAGCGGTCGGTGTAGTGTGCCTTGGGCCTAATCCTTCAAGAAATTTTAGGACCTCAAGGTAAGCGAAAGTTACCCCGGGTATCGTTCTCAAGGAGCCTTGTTTAATCTAACTAACCTAGTAAATTATATGTAATGCAAGATGGATTTGGGTGAAGAAAATATATTTTTTTGATTTTTTAAAGAGAGAATAAAGGATGCAAAACAAATAAATATTTTTGGTATTTTTAATAAAAGGGTGTAGTGGAAGTGAAATGCTCTTGGAAATGATTTTAAATGGCTATCATAACTTTCTAAATATTTTTGGGAGTTAATTAGGATGCTAATTTTCTAATTTACCAAACCTCATGAGTTCAATTACCTAATTAGTGGAACCCCAACTAACTAGAAATTGTTAAGCCCTTTAGCGCCTTTGAGTTTTCTTTAGGTTTCCTAAAGTACCAAACCTCACCAACCGGTAAGTCTAATGCCTAGTCTCATGAACCCATTTAAATAGGCATTATTAGTTACCCTAGAGTGTGATTAGTGCTTTGTAATGCATTAGGTTCAATTATAATTCAATTCAATCAAACTATCTATCAATACCATGAATAAATAGAATGATATCAAATAAATTATAAAAAACATATACATAACCATGTATATTAATGAGAACAAATATCTCATTACAAAACAAAATCACAAATTCTCACAATAACAACCAAATCCAGTCCAATCTCAAAACATAAATGGTAACCTAAACCTAAGCAATCAAAAATATAAAGAGAAATGAAAGGAATTGAGACTCCCCTTTGTAGAACCAAAGCTCAAGCCACTTTCATCAACTCCAAGAGCAAGGAGGAACTTTATAAATGGAGGAAGGAAGGTGGAAGATTGAAGAAATGAGATGAGAAGTGAAGAGAAGAGGATGAAGGGAATGGAGGGAACTAGGGTTTTGGGGAGCACCCAACCCCCAAAACTTAGGTTTCTAAGCCTAATCTTACACCATATATCAATGGGGACTTGGGCTTCATGTTTGGGTTTGAGTTTAGGTCCAAATTGGTGCTCAAAAGGGTCAAAAACCAGCAAAATCCGAATCTGGTCTGTTAAGTTCGCAGGAGGGGCTGTTCTTCAATTTCTAGAAGTGTTGGGTCTGCTTCTGTAATTTTCCCAGGACAGTTCTGCAGTTTTTTCAGGATTCTGGGTCATTTCTGTAATTTCTGTCAAATATCCAGAATCACCATTTCAGCCCATTTTTGTCATTTTCTGCAAGGGAAAAATTACAATAAAATAATACCTTTCATCCCAAAAATTAATCACTTAAGATAAACAATTAAATGTGACGATTATGCCCTTATTTGACCCCTTTTCACACAAAACCATTTTTAATTCAATTAAATTATAATTAATTCATTTTAATTCAATATTGCATCTTTCAAATGTTAATAACTTCAATTTAGCGCACTAAAAATATACAAATTCAAGGATTTGTGATTATATATGCGGTTAAAAATGGATGTCATCCATTCAGGTGATGTCATTAGTGATTGAAAAGGGAACATATATAATTGGATGCTAATGACTTGAAATTGATTGGATTAATTAATTTGTAATGTTAAGTCAATATATTTATATATGTTGAGGGAAATAAAATATTAATACATGGTTGATTTCTGACTGGATTCATAATCCCCACAATGATGACCACAATCAGCATCCAAAACGTGGACTTACACTTCCACCGGAAGCTTCAAACGAAATCATAATTAGCATCCCACTATAATCCAAAACGTAAGCAAAGAAAAATTAAAATAAAGATAAAGATAAAGATAAAAATAAAGGAAGAAAAAGGGGAAAACAAATCTTTATTAACCACTAAATATTTAGATTCACCAACTTTCAGTTCGTTGTTCCAATTTAACTGGGCTTCTCAAATTTAAGTTTTAAATATGCAATAACGATAATTAGTTAGAATGAGTAAAGTCTTTCCTATTGAAAATTAGGTAAAAAGGCAAAAATGATACTCCCTCCGGTCCTAAATATAAGACCTAATTGACTTTTCTAAAAAATCCTATAAAAAAGCAAAATAAGTTAATTATAAATTGATTTACCTAATTTTTTCCCTTGGATTAGTTTATTTTACCTATAAACTAATGTATAATTTAAAAATATATCAAATATGTCATGATTTAATAGTCTATTCGCAACCTTAACCTCTCCAAAAAAAGTCAATTAGGTCTTATATTTAGAATCGGAGGTAGTACTAACATTTACTCAAAAATGCGTTTGTAATACTAATTAAATATTCGAGAGATGAAAAAATAGTACTCAACTTGATGTTCAGATGCAAATATAGTATTTTCATTTAAGGAAAATAATATTTAGATATGAAAAGACTCTTATGCCCCTCATTAAATTATTCTCTTCTTCAACCTTCCTCCCTTCACCTTGGCCGGCGCCGCCACGCCTCGGCCGCCGCCATCCGACAACGACGAGAGGGTGAGGGAGAGAGGCCGGAAATTGTGGGTGAAAGGCGGGAGGTTGAAGAAGAGAATAATATAATGAGGGGCATAAAGTCTTTTCATATCTAAATTTTATTTCCCTTAAGTGAAAATATTATATTTGCACTTGAACCCAAGTTGGGTACTCTTTTGCATCTCGCGAAATCAGTATTAGAAACGCTCATGGCGGCAAACTTTAGTATCATTTTTACACTTTCTTCTATAAAATTTTATAATCACATCAAAGTTCAAACTAGACCAACGGGTTGTTGATAACTTGGTGATATAAAAAATTAAAAACAAAAGGAAAATCTTTGTACACTGTGGCGCGTGAGTATTAAGATTGATGGGGGCCACATGAGTAGAAAAGTCGTAAGAGGAGGCCGTTTCCAAATGGCCCACCTCCAAAGGACTGTGGTTTGTCGGGTGTGCACGTGTCATGATCTCAGTGGTTGGGATTTTGTTAATAATTTAAAATGGACTTTATCCCATTTTGACGGTTGACAATTAAATACTTCATAGCGATAGTAGTGACTGATCTTCCACAACTTGAGGCTTTATGTGTTGTTATTGTAGTGGACGAACGAACCTGCGAATTATGAGAATGAGTAATGACTTTCTAATTTTTTGTCATATACTAGGTACTACATTGTGAAAAATTTATGTATTTTCTCTATAATTACCAATATTACGTTCATTTTTCTTACGAATATTAACACGTTTTTAATGTAAAATACTGACATCAAGCTAAGACCATATGTGTGTGAGAGACTCACGTAGCTAGGTACCTAACTTATGCAAATTTAAACAGTTAACTAATCGTTGTTATTTTTCAGCATATATATAGGTATGAATAATGTAGTAATCTTTTAATATATCAATAGTTAATTAATGCCTTTTTAGATCCTATAGCATCAAATATAATAGTAACCAATTCCTCAAGTTTTGAGGTAAGTGGATTTCATTAGAACTCCAAACTTGAGACCTGTGGCCAACTATGTGTGTGTGCGCGCGCGCTGATGGTAACTATATGAAGTAATATTAGATCACACCAAAGCTAAGCTAAATGAGAATTTATAAATGTTTAACCTTCAACTAATTAAGAGCATTTAAATAAATTTAAGTGGATCAATATAATATTGGCTATTAAAAGCCAGGAAAAATAATTAAAAATGAAAGGTCCACTTCTTCTGTTCCTTTTATTTTATTTTATTTTGGAGGAGGGGGGTTATATGAGATGAATTATGATGGAGGAGTGAGATGAATAGATGATGGCGAAATAATAACACTGAGAAATGATTTGGGATGCGTGCTTTGAGAAGGAAAGGCCCTCAGAATCTCAGCCTTTTATCATCCTCGCTACATGCATTTTTCATTTCATTCACATTTTTCTGATTTATCCATCAACTTAATTAATCTTCTCTTAGCTACTCGTTCTTTATTTTAGTAATTACCCCTTGCACTTCCTCTTCAATTTGCATTTTCCTATGTTCATTCTCTTCAAATTGATCACAAACATGGCAACAGCCTTGTCATCTCATAACATAATAAAGCCTTATTCTAATGGAAAATTGTTAGTTCAATCCAACTTATGACTTCATTTGTCGGCGTCAATCCTTTAACTTTTATTTTTTCTTAGTAGCATAGATAGATACAGTAGCGTTGACGTTATACAGAGCTAGATATATTTCCATTCAGAGTTATTGCATCTGATTATTGCTATATTCGGACTCATTGTACAATGGCAACTTGAATTTCTATATATTTTTTTCATCAATACAAGTTTTCCTCAATATATTAGGTCAGTATATGTAGGAAAATTTACGAGCATCAACTTGATGCAAGTGAACATGAATGTTCAATTCATGTGATCCCCAACGTACTTACTACTTGAGAAACAGACTGTATCTTCTCCAACTATCCAAACAAACCCAGTTGGGTTCAAAGTTAACATATACAAACTCTGAAACATTCTTACAATGTTTTACAAAATAATGACGGTTATATTAAACACTTATACCTTGCTATGAAATTTTTTTACAGCTCTAATATCTAGTTATTGGCCACGAATATTTAAAATTATTCCCCAATTACTAGGACGTAATATCAACTCACTAAATTTAAATTTATATATGTACTCATATATTTAAGATTCTCCCCCTTTATTTTATAACATATTAGTTTTAATTTATTAAATGAGATAATAAATTGAGATAAAATAAAAGAGAAACGTAAAGTGCACATAGCAAGAAAAGTACCTTTTATGCCGTGGAAAATATGTGAATGAATCGCCTTTACTGAAACAAACGGGGAATAACTCTCAACCACAAAAGTAAAGATATTTTATTTAACACTTGGAATATGAAAAACCAAAGCCAACCAAAAATATTACAAAGAAATCATGAACTCATTAATTTTGTTAAATGTCTATTAATTAAATTTATCAGTTCATTACTAGCACAGATTTTTTTGTCATCAGGACATTATAAACAAATAATCAATACATCAGATTAGAAACACGATCATGTATAGAAATTCCGATTAATCAGATGTAACTATTGATATAAAGTTTCATAGTATTATATTATTCCAAAAAGCGCACTATATATATCTTTTCAAAACCTTTATTTCCATATGGTCAAAAAAAAAACCTTTATTTCCAAATAAAATCAATTAAGGACATATTTTGCCAAATGAGGAGCTACTTATAAAGTGTTACTTAATAATTATTTCATCTTCCACCGAAGAAATAAAAGCTAAGCTAAGGCACTATCTTTCTCGCTATCTCTTGTCAAAAGTTAACTCATTATTCAACAAACACAAAGTGGTTTTATCTACGTGTTGCAACATCAAGTTGCATTCGCCATCGAATTATACTTAGATTTTGGGGTTGATTATATACTCTCTTCAACTCATACTTGAAAGATACATAAAATTACAATTAATAAGGCCCTCTCATTTTGTATCCGTACATTTTTGTGAGAGTATGTGTAATTTCAGCATAAGCAATTCACAAAAACCTTTTGTAGAGTGTGAGATAAACAAGGTTGAATTTGCCACATATGATGCGAAAACACATAGTCGATTTCAACTGAGGTTTTGGATGAGTCATATGATATATTCTTATCCGGTTTGGATATCGCTGCATTTTCACGGGGTGAGGAATAAGACGTGAAGATCCATGAACAACCTCTAATTCAGATTCATTTATTGTTTTCCATTGCCACGCAAACATGCCGTCAAAAAGGGAAAAATTAAAAAAGAACAGAAAAGACAGTTACCTAAGATTAAGGCTTTCTCTCGAGAAAGCTCATGTTAGAGGGCAGCTTCATTGAATGCATCAACAGTCCTCCGCCGGTTCTCAATATAGGCCCTAACCATTTTCTACATTTGTCAATCTTTTCATAATATATCCCTAAAATACACCTTTATAAGGGAAGGTGGAGAAATTGAGAGAGATGATTAAGGTGTTTTAAAAGATATGTCATAGTAACTAACTTAACTAGTGCCACTAAATTAGATGAATGTATCTTTTATTAATGATGGAGTGAGCATTTGTTTTTACCATTAACTAACTATGGAGAATGCTGATAAAAAACAAACTATGGAGAATTAGATCAATAATATTGGGTATGAAAAGTACTAAATCTTCTTGGCCATGCTGTTTGACTTTCGAGTGGATTATTAGTCTCCCACTTATTCGGTGAAAGTATATATATATATATAGACACACATGAAAGTATATATATATATAGACACACACACTTTGATCATTGATGATAAAAAAAGAGTGAGCATTTGTTTTTTGTTGTTGATAAGAGTTACGAATTCATAACACTTCAAGATGATTCCCCAACCTTCATGCCATCGATATATCTATCGTTTTCACCTTTTGCTTTATTAATTTCGGATAAGTGGAGGGTTCGTCTAACTGCTTCCTCCGTGGCCAACACATGAATGCATGGTCTCATTCTTCATGAGAAAAATTTTGACTATTTTGGAGATGTCTGGTTGGGACTGGATATATAATTTAGTGTGGCCATTAATAAGTCTTAAGTCTGTGAATTCTCGTGGCACATAATTAAGCTTAGGTATCAACAGTTACATCATATAATGTACGATCCTAGCTACATATATACATACTTACAATGCTGGATTTTGATCCTATTTTTCTTCATACGTGGTACGATTGTGCCCTTTTCTTTTCGTCTCACACTCATCACACACGATTTCTCTCTCCATATCAAGTGGAATCGATCTTATCATGTGGCCTCGACATGTAATATAATAGTTTTTCAAAGTGTGTATAATTTTCTTTTCGGCATTGCCTAGGTGCGTGCTATTGTAGAAAATATAAAGTCCCACAATGAATAATTCAAAACATCAATTAAGTGTATATATGATAAGATGAATCGCCTTACCTTGGTTTAAGTTTTGTGATGGAAAAATAAATTTAACATATATATACAAATAATTCATCTTTCAATACATCAAAGTCATTTGATTAATGATAAAAAAAATACTTTTTAAAAAATTTGTAGACTTGGAGAGTCTCTAATACTAAAAAGGAAGTACAAGGCTATGTATAGAAAAATCTGAAGAGATAAAAAAAGTAATGGGGTGAATATTGGAGAAAATATAAAGTCCCACATCAAATAATTTAAAAGATGGAATTAATTAGTGTATACAATGTTAAGTTCCTCACATTGGCTTAAACTCTTATTATTTTGTAATGAAAAGACAAATATGAGGTGTGTGTAATTATTAATTAATTCATCTTTCAAGACATGCTTGGATCGAATTATTTAATCATGATGTGTGTAGATAAATTATACAGCTTTTTCTTAATCTCTCTTAAAATATTAAGACTTATATCTTCTGTCATAAAAAAATTTCATTACCCAACCTTTCCAAATATCTTTTTACATGTATAGTTTAATGTGTATTAAAATATGCTTCCTCCAGTCTTTACTATATAAGGCCCATTCTATAAAAAATGTATGATACATCCTTTTTGTAAGACACTTAATATTCTAATATAGATTAATAAGAGACTCATACTATTAAAAGATTTTGATAATTCAGTTCAAAAAAATGATTGTGAAAATTATTGCTGGCCTGGAACAAAACAGTTCCCCCAACTTCCAACAATAAAAAAGAAAGAAAAAACGTTCTCAAGGCATTGAAATGTTTTTGGATATATATACTCTAAGATCATATCCAAGGATTGATTACATGGTCTGCTAAGTCACAATCTCTCCGTCAATTTGCACTGTCTTTATCTTCAGTTAAAAAAATTATTTTGTATACCGTATATACTAATTGACATGAATTAATCATTAGCGATTCCTAGTGAAATGTTTTTGGATATATTCTAAGATCATATCCAAGGATTTCAGATGCAGTTTCTGACAGTGAATGTCATAAAATTGGCAATAACTTTGGTTCCTTTAAAGTAGCTTGTAACAAGTTTTTGAGATCATTAAATCTAAATTGTACGAAATTTATTTGAGCCATTAACAAACATATCTATACGATATATCCTCTATAAAAAAATGCATGATGAAGATGTTATTATGTTAACGTTGTGATCAATGATAGATGATGTCCACAAACACTGTGAGGCCACCTAATTGATTACAGAGTTCTTATATGCTCTTAGTCAATGATGTTTAAGAGTTTGTTATTGACTCTTTTTCAAGCAGTAAGAAAGAACTTGCTTTCTGTGAGTCACGTTAATTGTAACTATTAGTAATGCTAATTTACTATTTGTTCCGTTACTTTCTGGATCATCATATATAGTTTAGTTGGTTGCCTCTCCTTTTATTCGTTGTATTTAGGTACTGATGACACTTTTTTAGTTGCCAACTCCTGTAAAAATTATATAAAAGAGCACTATTAAGAGCCACACATGACAACGAATTGTGATACGCTTCAAGGGTTGATGAGTACTTGGCAGATAATTACAATTGACTTTTGCCAGACTTCCCCGGAAATATGTAAAGATACATCTTTTAATTTAAATTTTCGCTTCGTGTGTTTGTATATATATAAGGAAATATGTATGTGTGTGTAGCTACATCATGTGTTCATATATGATTTATAAAAAATGATACCGTGAAGAATAATGATATATGCTCACTAATCTTATGTATGTCGCTATTACATTAAAATAGGCTTCATTCTTCTCTTAAATCTTTGAAAGTGAAGTTGTTCCTAAGATTATTCAAACATAAATAATACATTACAGGAGTGATAACTCACTCTATGTTGAAGATATATCATACTTATCATAGGGTGAAAAATTTGATCATGAAAAAAGTTGACTAGTCTTTTGAGTCTCATATTGAGGACCTCACTAGTATGGTATGATTTATAAGTTTAAAGGGGTTATTCCTAATTAACTAGTCTTTTGGGATGAGACTCTCTTTTAGGCTTAAGTTTATAACGAAGGTGTTTACATTGAGAGCTCAAAATTCACGAACAGGATTATCCTTTAAGTGCTAAGTGTGGAGTCAGTACGTAGTATAGTGGTTTGCATTTTCGCTTGTCACTGGGTGACCCAGGTTCGATCTTTAAAAATGGTGATGAAAACCTCTTCGCACAGCAAGTGCATGAGTTACATAGTAAAGTTTTTTTTTGTTAATCACCGCCCGGTTTTATCTGGACTGGAGGGGTAGGAGTGTTGCCCACATAGGCAAGGTTGTCCACTCTCCCAATGAAAGCACTTCCCTGGATTCAAATACGCGTTCTCATCCTTACGGGGGTTTAGCCCACTAACCAGCTCAACTAACTACCCATTGGTGGTTACATAATAAAGTTGATAAACAAGATTGTACGTTTCACCTAATTTGAGTATTACTTACATCATGAGTGAAGGAAACTATGAAATAAACCTATGCTAAAACCAAGAAGTAATAAGTTATTCTTCAACTTCGTGACAAAATAGGTGAACTTCCTTTAAAATGATATTTTCCATGTATATTAGTGTTTATCAAAGGTACTTGATTAAGCTCTCCAACGAAGGCAAAATCAAGTGTTTGTTTTTCTTTATGAAGTAAATTTAAATTCACGCTTGATTTTAAATAAATTTTACACTTAAATTAGTTCTCTCAAATCAAAACCACACACACATATATCAATATGGTTATACACTTAGAAAAATGAAGAGAATGATAAAAGCCACACACCATGTCATTTACTATGGAAAGAGAGGAAAAATCAAATCTTATAGTATATATGAATGTTTAAAATTATCCTAGAATGAAGAACTTAGCACTCCTAGACAAAAAGCCACATATCTAACGTATAATATCCATAGCAGAAAGCTCAAGAACAAAGGGAAGGAAATTAGAAAAGTTAATTAAGATGAATGAGGTTAAATCTATTCAAATCTTCAATTTTCGCCTCTAGCATAGGAATGCTCTCAAAAGTAGCCCCAAAAAAGTCCCCAAGTGGAAAGAATGTGTTAGTGTAAGGATATTGGGGTGTTTAAAAACGAATCAAGTTGATGGGGGAAAAATTCGTAGTTTCTTTTGGCTGCAATCAGTTCTTTTACTTGGTTGCGGCCAATAACTCTTTGGCCCTGTTTGGATACCCAAAAAAAAGCTATTCCCCAAACCAAACCTAGGTTTCTAATAAATTTTGCCAAGCACTCTTAAAATCTAAAAAAGCTATTCCCCAACCCAAACTTAGGTTCGGGCTTCAAAACCTAGGTTTTGAGAAAAGCTAGAATTTTTTCCTTTTTGCATCTGAAATCGAGACATGAGGGAGATTATTCCAAAACCAAACCTCTCTTCGCTGACCTTCCGAGAGGGATTATTCAAACCACTTGAGCTTATACAGAACCAAACCACTGTTTGTTGTGATTCTGTTCGTAAATGCAATCAGACAACCTTCAATGGCAGCAAGATTCTTTCCATCAAATTCTCAATCTCATGGGGCTTCACAAGGAAGGGATCGTAGTTGAATCTGATATTGTCGTTTTCAGAACAACTGAACAAGTTTGCCTGAAAAACTAATAGCTTCACCCCGAGATCATGAGCAGCCCATCATTCTAAGGGATAAATTAATCTTCTTACAGATACGTGTGTGTGTAAAGGTCAAATCTTTATATTCAACTGAGTTTTCCAATAAGAGGGTCAAGTCTTAAATTTGTTGGATCTTTTTTAATAAAGGGAGAAATTACTCTTCTTGCATTTATGTACGGAGTATGTCATAAAGGTTGAAACTTTATGTTCAATTGAATTTTTAATGAAGAGGGTATAATCTTTGTTTAGTCTTCTTTGTTATTAGGAGCTTCTTTATGCTAAGTGTAACTCTGAGAAGAGTACCATTCTTGTAAGAGTTCATTTCTTCAGAGATTGGCTGTGATAGGAGCTGAGATTGAAGCTAGAGATGTGATTGTTTCTAGATCAAAAGAGACAAATCAAGAAGAAAAATTCTCAGCTAAATTGTCCTTTTTAAATCTTTTTGATAAATTTACGGGCAACATTGTACTTTATGGTAATTTACACATTCAAGAAACTATTTTACTAACACTTTATCCAAACACTCTCATTTTATCAAAAGCTATTGTTCAGAAAAGCTATTCTACTAAAAAGTTATTCTTAAAAAACTATTCTCCTATAAGCTATTCTCCAGAAGCTAATCCAAACAGGCCCTTTATCTGAAATTTCTGGGTGTCATTAGTTTCGGCCTATTATTTCACTTGGTTGCCATAAATTCCTTTTTGACCTTTTTCCCGCTTTCCTGATGGTGCTAAATCTTATTATCCATTTCTTGCCCCTTGATTTTAGTTTTAAATGCAACTCAAATGTGGCTTAGTTGACCAATTTCAACAAACTAACAAACAAAGAGTTCTATTAAAGGCAAAGTTGATAAATGAAGGAAATATGTTCACATTTAAATCATGAATTTAATGACTAAAACCCAAATATCAACTTGGCCCATTTTCCTATCATGTGTACATCAAAATAGGTAAACACTACTCAAAAAGTGTAAGAACTATATAAAAGAAGTGATAAAATGACACGAATTTCACAAGGTTAATTGTATTGAACGCGCACCTTCAATGTATTTGTCATTGATAAATGATGGGTTTAAGTCAGCTGAACTCGCAATCATATAGCTTCTGAATGAAGGGTTTAAGTCAGCTGAACTCGCAAACATATAGCTTTGGATCTATGTTGATCTGATATAGAATCAATAATAGTTGTATCTTAGTCTCCGTTGATAAAATTAAAAAAAAAAGTGTATTTTTTTTAATTAAAAAATAGTGTATACTTATTACTCAAACTTGACATTGTGATGTTACAATATATCCATGGCCTGACTTTACAATATAATCGGTAATCACTAGGCTGGCCTAAGCCCAATTGGCAGTCAAAAGGCCCAATTGAGAAGGATGGATGGGTTTTTTTGACGAAGGATGGATGGGAATAGCGCACGGAAGGAAGAAATTATTAATCAATTGAGAAGCATTTTTGGGTGAAAGCCCAAAAATGATACATAACTAGTCTCTTAGGCACAAAAATAATACTCCCTCCGTTCCTAAGTATAAGACCTAATTCACTTTTTTGAAAAATCCTAAAAAAGAGCAAAATAAGTTAATTATAAATTGATTTACCTAAAATTTTTTCTCTTAAACTAGTTTATTTTACTTATAAAATAATGGGTAATCTAAAAATATATTAAATATGTCATGATTTAATATACTATTTTACAACCTTAACCTCTCCAAAAAAAAGTTATCTAGGTCCTATATTTAGGACAGGAGGGAGTACATAACTATTTCAAGGTACAAAAATGATACCAACTTTTACCATGTGATCAAAAATGATATTTTCACTAATATGAAAATAATATTAGACATGAAAAGTCCAAAATGTCCTTATAAATTAATCGCCGCCCGGTAATGGTTTATTTTATTATAAGGGCATTTTGGACATTTCATGTCGAATATTATTGTCATATTACTGAAAATATCATTTTTGATTACATGGTAAAAGTTGGGTATCATTTTTGTACCTTGGAATAATCATGTACTATTTTTGTTCCTTGACTAATAGTTATGTATCATTTTTGGGCCTTCGTCCTTTTTAATTCAATATTATGTCACATTAGCAGACTTATAAGTTATAATTGGTTAGACCACAAATGACGTGGTGCACAGATTCACCTAATAATTTCTCTCTAATATCCAGACATAAGCTTTTTTGTTTTTATCTTATTTTTTTATATTTGCTTGACTAACCGTAATGATAAATAACTTTATCAGCTCTTTAAAGAACTATTTATAGCAGCTCTTGTGTTATGTTTGGATGTCATAAGGTTTATAGATATCTAGTAATAGTGACGTCCAATTAATTTAAAACTTTTTTGATTTGTGCCCGTTATCCTTACTCAGGGTTGTGCTAACTTTTACAGTTAAAAGAAAATGGTTGTGCTAACTTTATTTTTAATGTTTCATTTGTAGGATGTTCCCAAAAGGATAATTTAAAATTTTAATTGCTAATGTGATGTTTATAAAAAAAATCCATTGCAATTAAAAATACATGAGATTTGCAGTTTGATGATTGTTAGACATTTGATTCCTTCAACACACATTGCGAATTTTACAGTTCATTCTTTTAAAATGTGAGTGTTAAGGGTGAACCTTATGATAGTTTTCCATTTCCATTTTGAGTTAACGATAGTCTTAGATTTGAAAGTAATGAATAGCAACATAATTCACATATAATTTTTAAAAGATATGTTTTAAATTCTGAAAAGAAAATAGTGCAACTAATTTTTTTCTATATAAGATTTCAATCCCTCCGTCATTCCTCAAGAAATAAATAATTGATTTTTTTTTGAAAATTTTAAACTGAATAAAGAAATTAGTTACAAATTAATTCATATTATTTTTTTTGTTATAAATAAAATAATGCGTGGATGTTCATCATCAAAAGGACTCTTACTATTCCCCCTCATAACTACACTATTTTATAAAACTCTCATATTTAAAGGTTTTAAGTGTATTGCTTTATAACCTCCAATTGTATCACTATGGAGTATTACTTAATTTTCTTCTTTATGTGTCTGTCACTTTTGAGGTGTTTTCATGCATATAAATAGAGACTATATACAAAGCATTGTGACACACAAATGAAAAAGATATTCTCCTCTTCCTCTCTAATTTTCTCTCTAATCTTTCTTGCTCATTGTAACACCCAATTTTCAAATTAGAGATAATAAAGAATTAATTAAGGTCTTAAGATGTTATTAGCTAATTAAAAATCTTATGAATGAATTAGGAGTATTTTTAAAGAACTAATGTGCTTATTTTCTTTATAAATTAAAGAAACAAGAGTTAGAGTTAGAGGATGAACTCCCAATTTGTGAATACCAGGCAAATTACCATAAGGTCTAGAGCAAGGTATGCTGAAATAAATGGAAAGTAAAAATACTTAGGAAGGGCATAAAAGTATTTTCCGCAACACCGTTATGTACCTTCTTCTTCATTCGACATCACCATCAATCATCACTTCACTCTATCCCTTCTTCTTTTCTTGTCCTCTCTCTCTCTCTATCTCCGTCTTCTCATCCTTGTCGGCGCCGATTTCCGGTGGAATAAGCCTCCGCTATCACGTCCCGGACACAAACTCCGGTGAGTTTCCTCTATCTATTCCTATTTCTTTTTCTTTCGTTTTGAGCGAGCTTGAGGGGAGTCCGATTTGCGTTTCTGGATATTTTGGATCGCATGTTTCATTTGTAAAGATTCATATGATTATGCAAATTTTCGTGTCTTCCTCTTCTTTCCTGTTCAATTTAATTTTCTGGACTGTGATGCTTTATTTTCTGATTAAAGTCATTTAAATGAAATATTATACTACCTCCGGTCCTAAATATAAGCCCTAATTGAATTTTTTTTTTTGGAGAGGTTAAGGTTGCGAAATAGGCTATTAAATCATGACATATTTGATATATTTTTAGATTATACATTAGTTTATAGGTAAAATAAACTAGTTTAAGGGAAAAAATTAGGTAAATCAATTTATAATTAACTTATTTTGCTATTTTATAAGATTTTTTAAAAAAGTCAATTTGGTCTTATATTTAGGACCGGAGGGAGTAGATCTTATCAAGCTTGTAAGTCAAATTTCTGTGAAGTTGTAATTGCTTGTTGAAATTTGTTATTGCTCTATTTCTGCTGAAACTTTGTGTTTATGGTGTTTGTTTAGTTCGGCTCGTGATGGTATTATGAATATGCATGTATAGTTTTTAGTGGAATTCAATTTTGTCTATATTCATGATTTCCCTATCCTATTGAGAATGTTTTCTTTTTAAGTGTAGAATGTCGAACATAGCTTAACATCATGGATTTGAATTCTTTAGGCCACACTATTGACGGCCTAAACAATGGGGTCCATTTCCCTCAAAGAATATTTAAAGAGGTATGAGAGTAATCCAGAAGAAGGAACTACCATGGCAAAGAAGAAAAAGAAACAGAAAAAGAAGAAACCTCAAACACAAGGAACTGGATTAGTTGTGGTGGACGAAGATCCCGTATGGCAGAAACCAGTAAATCTTGAAGAAGAAAACAGTGACAACTCGTCAGGTAACTCGCAAATTTTCATGCCCATAGGTGTAAGACTATTTACAATGGTTTTAGTAATTTTCACAAAGAAATTGTATTCTATTGGTTTGTGTAGATGAGGAGAAGCCGATAGTAGATGAAGACATTGAAGTTAAACGTATGAGGAGGCTTGAACAGTTGAGAGCCAGGCGTCCTTATCATGCTATATCCGAGGATGGAAGTGGTTGGGTTCCACTTTCTCCTAAGCATGTCATGTCTGATAACACCAATAATGACATGTCTCCACCCCGTAAAGGGAGAATTCGGAATGACACTCCTTCACCAGAACCTGATTTGAATCCATTGACTTCTAATAGAGAAGATACTGATTATGGCAAAAGGGACATGGAGACTGCTGAATTGCATGACATCTCTCCACCTCGACGAGGTCATCGTGATTCATTGGAGTTGGACCTTTCCCCTCCAAGGAAAAGGAGTGCTGAGTTGGACCTTTCGCCCCCAAGGAAAAGAAGGAGTGCTGAGTTGGACCTTTCGCCCCCAAGGAAAAGAAGGAATGCTGAGTCGGACCTTTCGCCCCCAAGGAAAAGAAGGAATGATATTGGAGGACAGGGCTTATCTGATCGTTCTCCCAGTCATTCCCATAGTCCTTCTGCAAAAGTTGTTTCACATCCATCTCTGTCTCACGATCTTTCTCCACCAAGGAAGAAACAAAAGGGAAAAGACGTTCCAACTATGAAAACAGGCTTAATTTCTGGTCAGGATATTAGGGAAGAAATTGACAAAAAGAAGAAGGATGATTGGCTGAGGTTAGTGTTGTTGGAATATTTTTCATTTTTTATTGTATATGTCTGAGGAAATGATGTGAAGTAGCGTGCATTATCCAATATCCACAAGTCCTGTGTCAAAACCTGTGCTTAGAATATCATACTATGTAGGTTATTAATTTGCTATAGTTCTTTAAGGTTTTGACTCAAGAAGTGTTGCAATATCAGCGACAACGGAAATTATTCAATGTTTTTTAATGCTGTATGTTTGATATGTTTTGAGAACACACATCTCTGTCTCAGTGTTTCCCTGCTTTTTCTAATTATTTTATTGGATTATGATTCTAAACTTGTTGAAGATTTATATTGTTGTCATGAAGCAACCTGCCAAAAATATAATAATGCATTGCTCCTTTTTATTGTGTTGTAGGCTGTTTTGGACTCAATTATCTGCAGCATCTGGTATTTATATACTTATTATATGCCAAAGTATAGCCATGCTTGAATTACTGATCAATGCTTTTTGTTTAAGAATTGCCAGCCCCTCTACCCTGTGGTCCTGTTTGCTGTGATCATTAATAATAAATATATTCTAAAAATAAGGAGTTTGAGAACTGGAATTTACCCATTAACTCATTCCAATTGGTAGTTATACCAAGAAATATATATTGTATTGCCCTAGAAATTGAGGTCAGATTCTTCTCACAGATTTAAACAGATGGACCCAGACATCAGTGGGCGTGGTGCTGAACCTGTGTATCGTGATAAAATTAAAGGTATGAAAAGTCAATCTTGATATAATGTTTTAGTTTGTTGAAACCATCGTATATGGCATAGTGCCAAATATGCTTATATGTTAATTGTACTCAACTCTGCAGGAGAACGCATTACAAAGGAGGAATACTTGAAGTCAAAACAAAAAGTTGAAGAAAAGCCAAAGGTATTTTTAGTGCACTACAATTGCTTGCAACATAAGTGTGTTTTTTCTGGCTATAAATTTTTTTATAAATGCACCATGTACTGGATACTATGTCTTGGAATGTTTGCCAATTAGGTTTAAAAATTTTGAATACCATATGTCTAACTACTCAATTAACCATTACTGTCAGAATGCAATCAGCCTAAATAGCAAGATTAGATCAATGATGTTTTCCCTAGTAAACCCAGTGTAAGAACAAATGGTCATAGTGCGATCTGGAGATAATGCTGATTAAGAACCTGAGCAGACTTATGCTGTTCTAAATGAACAAATCTGAATGAGCTATGATAAATTTCACTTTCACCAGGCATTTCATAATTGGTGCCAGGTAGAGCCTAAATTGTTTAGCAGTTTGCTTTGGATGTTCATATCTACTTCTTAAAGAGCTGTTTATCAAATCACTCATGATCCAACTTCATCTCCACTTTCTGAATTACTAATAAGCCATCAACACATGCCACCAAAATGAATAATCTGATCTGTACTCTCGTAAATTATCAATGGTTCATTTACTATTAGTATAAATGCTCTTCTATGCCCATGATGGTTGGGTGTATTTTTTTGTAAGCCATTTCCAAGTGGGTCATTTGCCCCATGTAAAACATGCATTGCCTCAGAATGGTGCGTTGACAACAGTTAATTTACTTTTTTCTGCTTCATGCTTTGGCTCAAGTTGGAATTCCATTTTAATGGATCCTGGATCTTTTTTATCCTTTTCCTTGAAGAAATGTATGGTTGAATTCTTAGCTGCCTTGTGCTATTCAGGAAAAGGAAATAGAATGGGGGAAGGGTTTGGCTCAAAAACGGGAAGCTGAGGCTAGACTAAAGGAGCTAGAACTTGAGAAGGACAGGCCATTTGCACGTACGAGGTAATGTGATAAATATCTAAATACTGCTGTCGGTCATATTAAGTTCCTTATCTAGGGACTGTGCAGTTTTTTTTTAAAAAAAATTGTAAGCTATTAATTTTGTATTTTTCCTTGCAATCATCCTCCACCATTTTTGGTTTCAAATGAAATTATTGACACATCACTGTCACTACCTATATGAACCAGTAAGGCGTGTTCAGTTGTTTTTAATGTTTTTTTTTTTTTGCTTAATATTTTTGTAAAAATGGATTTCCTTGCTGCTTTTTCTGTACAAGAGTTTAAAGTTGTATTTTCTATCAGAGATGATGCGGAGCTTGACTCAATGCTGAAGGATAGATTACGATGGGGTGATCCTATGGCACATTTGGTAAAGGTAATGTAGTAAATTTGACGCTGAGCTAATATATTTTACTTTTACGTACTATAGTAAGGCGTTAGAATTCATGTCACCTTAATATCTTATGGCACATTTATGTTGACATATTTCTATTGTGGGAATGGTTTTACCTCAGAAGAAGTATCCAGCGCCGGTTATTCCAAACTTGGGGGACAGTGATAAAATGATGGAATCAGGTTTTATCGTTCCTCAAGATATTCCAAATCACAGCTGGTTGAAGAGAGGTTTGGATGCTGCACCTAATCGTTATGGGATAAGGCCAGGAAGGCATTGGGATGGCGTTGACCGTAGTAATGGTAAGTTGACACTCAACGATTTAAGTAGCATCTTATATTATTTTCTCTCATGTGATTGTTATAATTGATATAAGTTGTTTTGTTGGCCGTAGGATTTGAGAAGGAGCTATTCAAGAGAACGAATGAGAAGCAATCCAGAGACAAAGAAGCGTACCAGTGGTCCGTGGCAGATATGTGATGTCAAGTTGTGATATGAGTTCTGAAGAAAATTTTGTACTTGGGAGAAATATGTAATTGTATGGCATATATAGTTTTTTTTAAATTATATATCCATTATTGTTTTGGATAAAAAAAGAATTAAACATATCCATCGTTGGAGCATTGTAGTGTTGTTTTTATAATTAATTTGATCATATCCACAAGTTTTTATGAAAAGATACTACGATATTACATTGGACGTTCAATAAAAATAGAGAATACACTTCAAAACACCATGATATTACATTGGACGTTTTTATGGAAAAAAGTTGTATAAGAGATGGGAGAATGTCTGACGTTTGTAGACAAAAGTTCTCCACTTCAGTTAAAAAAGCGTACTATAACATATGGGAGAATGTCTAGGAGTTTTTTTGAACTGAAAATGTCTAGGATTTAGTAAATTACTTATGCACGTGAAATATGAATAGAAAGGTTAAATGTCCATATCTACTATATCAAAATGTTTTTTCTTTGCAAATCGACAAATAAACAAATGTACATTTTAATGATCTAGTATGCTTTATCAAACTACCATATCATATGATTAAACGTTTAACGTTATTTAACTTACAAGAAGATAAGGCAAAGTCGAAGGAATAAGAGAAAAAAGAAGGGAAACAAAAACAACCAGTCAACTTCGTTGGTTGGTTGTTCATATCATAAGCATAAGCTAGTCTTACCGTTAGGCCCCACCATGAGTCTCCCGCGTTCTTCTCTTCACCTTCACCATCAATATCAAATATCAAATGCTCCCTTTTCCACATCATGTATATCCTTCCTTCTTAAGCAACCACCCTTCCTTCAACTGTATATCTCATTCCTCATCATCGCCCCACCAAGCCAACACTTCTCTCTCTCTTTTCTCTTCCCGTTAGTTTCTTATTCATATTTGGCCCATTCTTGGATTATACTGCCCATTTGTCTGCAATCTCCTACATCCTCGTAAGTTTCCATTTTGATCCTTACTTCTGTTTCTGTTGGCACGCTACACCATGTACATCCTGGGGTCCTTCTTCAACCGGGGATTCATGCCTTCCAAATGGTGTGTCATTCATATCTTCTCTGTTCATAATTCATGTCTGCTCGCCTGCTCTTAATCCAAGTTGTTGTCTGCCGTTTTCCTTTTCCGTTTTCGTGTATGCCTGTTTGGATTAGCTTTTTAAAAGTGATCGTAAGCTTAACAAGGAGATAAGTATGTGTATGTGTATATGTAAGGAGTTTTGTTTGACCTTTTCTTAATCATATGGAATTTATGGATATGATATCTCCGGTTTTTTTTCAAATCAGGAAACCATTACATGAGCTTACCTTGTTGAACTAATATTGTTATTTCAAACTGAGCTTGTCTTAACATCGAAAAAGTCTTCATCTTTTTTCATTATGTGCTTTTGCTGTCCTAGATTTTCTGCTGAATATTGCACTTGTTTCCTTTTTTGGGTTCCAGTTCAATTGTGTCTGCATGTGAATCAAGGGGATAGTGTATTTTATTCTTTTCTTGATATTCACGTTTCATTAGATCAGCTACGCATGATTTCATTGTTGATTCCTCTTCTTTTCTCTTCACTCGTTTTCTAATTTTTCTGCTCAAGTGATTATAATATTTCCAATATTGTTTACTTATTCAGCAAGACCTTGTTGAAGCTGACAATCCCACGCATAAAGCTGTTGAGAAACAAAAGGGAGATTCAGTTAAAGCAGATGCGCCGTGACATAGCCAAGCTTCTCGAGACTGGTCAAGAGGCTACTGCTCGAATAAGGGTATAAGTACTGAATTGCATAAAACATTTGTCTTTTTCATCTAATTAGCCTAGGTGCTATTCTTGATCATGATAAGATGAGCTATGCAGGTGGAACATATTATCAGAGAAGAGAACATGATGGCTGCTCAAGAGATCATTGAATTATTTTGTGAACTTATTGTGGTCCGCCTTCCAATAATTGAATCACAAAGGTATCATAGAAAAGTAAAAAACTTAATTTGTACAATGTTTCGCGAAATTCTATTGATTTCATCTTCCTGATCACTACATGTGAGTTGATATATGCATTGTTTTGTCAATTAGCTTGCTGCTTTTTCTCATGCATCTTACACTTGTTATAGTCTAATTCAAATCTACTCAATCAAAAGTTGTTAATCTACGTTATTCTATTTTGGCCAATGAGTTATTAAGAGCCAGTCAAAGTCATCTAATTATGAATCCAAACCCTCAATATTGTACAGGGAATGCCCTCTGGATTTGAAAGAGGCAATATCCAGCATATGTTTTGCTGCTCCAAGATGTGCTGATCTGCCAGAGTTGTTGCAGGTGCAAATTCTATTTGAATCCAAATATGGAAAGGAATTTGTATATGCGGCAACTGAGCTCGTGCCAGATTGTGGGGTCAATCGCCAGGTTCTATAAATTTTCTATTCTCCTGTGCATGTTAAGTAAGAGTAATTGCTATTTCTTTCTGTTGGATAATTGATTTGAATTGCAACTGCAGTTAGTAGAGCTTCTATCTGTTCATGCTCCATCTCCAGAAAAGAAACTATATCTCCTGAAAGAAATTGCAGATGAGCATGGGATAGATTGGGATCCAGCTGCTTCAGAAGCCGAGCTCTTCAAAAAACAAGAAGACTTGTTGGTATGTGATTGGCAGTATTGACTAGCCAAAAGTAGATAACTTGTGATCATGGTAATGGCAACTTCTATTTTTCATTTTTTATTATTATCTGATATGTCCTCTTCTTTTCAGGATGGCCCTACTCAAATTTCTAGCGTCACTAAATTGATCCTTCCTGAGGATAAGCTCAATGGAGCATCATACACTGCTGCCAACCAACCCAACCAAGAGCATGATGATTCTGATTCTGACACATTAGAATTTCCTGAAGTTCCTCAAGCATTAGTGCTTCCAAAAGTAAATATTGCCACAGCTCCAGAAATGGCCACTCCTTTGGGGTTACCAAATCATAAATTTGAAAATCTTTCTTCAAGCCATTCTGGAGTTACTGAGGATGTAAAGCAGGAGCAAGTTGAAGAAAGATCAATTGTATACAAAGATGAACCTCAGACATCTGGAAGAACGGATGATGATAATAAGCAGTTTGTGCCATTTATCTCTCCCCCATTAGTATCACCAGAATCATTTTCCACAAGACATGGTGACTTAGCTCCCTCTCATGAAAAGAAGTTTGAGGCTGATGATGTAGACTTGCAGGATGTGTTGGAAGCTGCTCATGCAGCGGCTGAAAGTGCTGAACAGGCGGCTGCTGCAGCTCGGTCAGCAGCCAGCCTTGCTGAACTCCGTATTAAGGAGGTTACCAAGAAATGTAGTGAACATGAACCAGATAGTGACTCTGAGAATCCATTCTATACTGGAAGTTCTCACCAGCCTACATCAACAGAAAGGGGAAGCTTTAATGAGCAAAATACTGTTAGTAACTATGAAGGCAACCTTATTAATGAACTGCGATCTCATGAGGGTTACAGTGCAGCGAGTTTTGAACAAGTCCACATTAGTGACCTTACAAAGAAAAATAGCTCATATGAACCAGATGATACTTCTGAGAATCCATTCTATACCGATAGCACAGATCGATCTAATACAGAAGAGGGATGTGTTGCCGAGAAAATTAATGCAGGAGACTATGATCATGATGGTGATCATGGCATGAATGAGTTTGGAATCCATCAGGCTAATAGTGCCTTCACAGGACCTCAATCAAGTTCTCCTTCATATGACACTGTCAAGGGAGAATTTAATTCTTTACTTCCTAATTATGAAGTAATGTATGAGAATGATAAATCATCTAGTCTTCGGGTTAGGAATTTACCTTCCATGGAAGATGATTTATATTCCTCCTACCCCAATCTATTTACCTTTTCAAATTTAAACAAGGGACATCAGACTGGTTCAGATGATCATCACTCCAGCTCATGATCTGAGTCATTGAATTATAGCTTTAAAATTATAAATCATCAGGCCACAGGCTACATCTGCCCTCTGCATTAGTGAGCGTTCATGAAGTATTTATTTACTACAGTTCAAAATCTTTTTCCCTCATTTTGGGATAATAAGGTTGTTTGATGGTGGACGGGGCTATAGTGAATGTAAAGAACCAATCTTATAGGAAATGAGGAAATATCTTGCATAGCATAGTTGTTCACAATTCACACGCTACATGCCAGAGTTGTTGCTTGTTAATATATCTACCACTTCTTGTGTAAGTATGGGAATCTTGTGGTTTGGGTACTTCTTATTGTAAAATTACTAAATTAGTTGGTTACAATTACTAAATTAGTTTACCACATCATTTGGGTGGCTATTCTGGATATCTCTGAAAATATGAAACTTTTGTTAAAATGCACGTAACTTGTTACTTTGTTAGCACAATTTTCATTCAAACAGAAATTTTACACAAATAATTTTTTGCTGTCTAAACAAATTGATTAATTGAAGGATAGGTCAAAGAAAATTATCAACACAGTTTAAATTGTTTTACAACAAGCTATATAACCCAAATTTTAATGAAACTATCTGAACGAAGAAATTTCTTATTTCCAAAAAAAATAACAATATCACTGACATATCACGATCTAACATGAAGATCGGGCCATTTTTCACGCGTACTTGGTAGAAGAGCCGAAAATCACGTTTAAGTTAGCATTACAAGTTGCTCAGTGACAATGCGAAAATCTATATTGTCCCATATGATAATCTTAATGGGAAACTTCTCACTTGGAACATCCTCTGTTTCTTTCACCAACCCTAGAAATGATCCATAAATAACACCATTTGAAACATTATAGATATACTCATACCAGTAAACTCAACAAACCAATAAGATGCAATAAAAAATTGTGGATGGAGCAAGTCTACAAAACTCAAGATTAAGTTGTCATTGTTTCATTTGATGTAACATCATTGTCAAACTGCAGATAATACAGATAGCAACTCATGATAAAGCTAACCCCTATGCACAAATGTAAATGAATACAATGCACTAGAACTGGACCTACATGAGGCATAATCAGGATGTAATGCTCAAAAGGAGACAAAGGGAGGTAAGGGTAATAGGGAAAGGAGAGAGCTTCTATAGTTAAAAGAAAAGAAAAAAGGAAAAGGAAACGAAAAAGGGACGAATAATGCTTTCTTTCTTTACTTTTCTACAGTGCTAATGTCACCTTGGACCAGAAAGCTCAACTGCATGAAGATTTTCAGTTGAGTCAACCAGCCAATCAGAACCAGGATGAGGCCCTAGCTCCACTTCCTGCCGGTACACTTCACCCTTTTGCCACTCATCCCATCGTTCAGCCAAGCCATCACCTTCAAGCATTCTCACAACTTCTGACATCTTAGGCCGGTCCAAAGGAGAGCCTTGCGTGCACAGCAGTGCAACCTGTATTAGCTGTTCTACCTCAGCTTCAACATAATTATTTTTTAGATCGGGATCAACCAGCATTTCCAGCTTCTTCTCCTTCAAAAGTCCTTTTACCTAACAAAATGTTCAGAGTATGAGACTTGGAGGTGTTGTATCAAAACGAAACTTTAGGCAAGAATAGAAACTGTGGCACAGCCACTTAGCCAAAGTCACAATGAAAAGGCTGAAATAAATCAAGTTCTAGCTATTAAGTTCTCTAATCAAATTTATTCATTCTGCATACCAAAAAAGGGGAAAAGAAACAGTTCCACCATACGCCACCTACCATCGTGTATAAACCCAAAAAGGGTACATTCTTCAAATTATTGCATGTAGTCGCATAAAATTATACAGCATAGGTAAAATGCAATTGAACAAATGGGTACACTTCAGTGGTAAACATACCCAATCTAACAACATAACATCATCATCATTTGCAAGCCGTGCAAGGTCAAAAGCTCTTTGTCCGGTAATCAACTCCAAAAGCATGATACCATACCCAAAAACATCAGTTTTCTCAGAAGATTTCCCAGTAGATAGGTACTCCGGAGCTATATGCCCAATTGTGCCCCGAACAGCAGTTGTGACATGCGTATCCTTGTAGTCCATAAGTTTTGCCAGCCCAAAGTCACCAACGACAGCCTCAAACTCCTCGTCCAACAATATGTTTGCAGCTTTTACGTCACGGTGAATAATCTTGGGATCACAATGATCATGCAAATAGGAAAGACCCCTAGCAGAACCCAATGCAATTCGCTTCCTTGTTGGCCAATCCAGGGGAGGTTGATGTGCTGGGCGCTCTATAGTAATGCAAATAAAAAAATGAGACAAAAAAAACTTGGGGAAACATCCTATTGATGAGGAACAAATTATAAAAACCAACCATATGCTGAAATGAGAGGAAAACTGCCCCTCAATCATGATTATTCAAGTAAAAACCATTAAGTATTGCCAATTTTAAAAACAGACAGGGAGTCAGAAAGCAGAGGCATCTATCAATAATGAGGGAACTAGTTATTATAACATACATTATCATTCCTCTTCCCAACTATTACACATATAGGAGATGCTAACCTCACTTTCTGTAAGTTAGCATCATCAACGTTTTTCCATTGGACCAAAAGATCATTTCTCTCCTAAGATAAAACAGATGCATGGTCATGAACCAAAGCTAGTAGCATTGCCATTAGACAGTAAAATGTCCTTGCATTAACCATGCTTTGGTACATTCTATTCAATGATTAACAACCAATCAACAATGATGACTTTCAAAATTGTAGATAAAAAATGCAAAACATCTACCTCTTAAACATGATGCAACACTCCCATTAGCCATGTAAGGATAAACAAGAAGCCTTTCAGTTGGTGTCATACAAAATCCACGTAAACGAAGAAGATTCCTATGTACAGCCATGCTAATCATTTCTACTTCAGTTTGAAACTGAAGCTCCCCACCAGGTGTGCGCTCCTCTTTCAATCTTTTCACAGCAACCAATGAACCATCAGCCAAGCGACCCTTGTATACTTTACCAAATCCACCCCTTCCCAGAATGTTCTTATTGCTGAAAGTATCTGTTGCAACTTGCAGTTCTCGTAGTGAGAACCTTTTGAGCTGCCCAAGATGAACTTCAGAATCCTCTTCAGCTGCAAATAAACTTCAAGTCAGAATCCATTCTACTAGCAGGTTCAACAGATCCTGTACTCATTTAGATGGAAATGCTAACCAGGCACATCGAAGAAAAATTCTTGAGGTTTCCTTCGACGCCACCATGCAAATGCCATGGCAGGAGCAGCGAATAACAAAGCAGTACCAGCAGCAACTCCTCCAGCAATTGTCCAAGTGGCACTATTACTTCCTGTGAATAGATATAGAGAAAGAATACAATAAAGGTGCTTACTTTATCTTCTTTATGCTCACCATAGCATTAAATTAAACCAAAAATCTAAAGTAGAAAACAGAAATATTACTTCGGGTAGAAACTGGGGTTGGTGGTGTAACTGGGGGTGGAGGAGAAAATGGAGGAGAACCAGGACAAGGATGCCCAGTTGCTGGCCCACAAAGACCAACGTTGTTAGCAAAACTGAAAAAAGGAAAGAAAACCAATTAGAAAATTTTGCAACCAAGATTAGCGAAGGTAAGAGTACCACTTGTGGTAATGAGAAACCTGATAGGAGTGTATAATGAGAAGGAACCATTAGCTGGAACCACGCCAGAGAGATGGTTGTTAGATAAATCCCTGCAATTTCATGTTAAATAAATTGAATTAAATTAACAACTAGGCACATGCAATATAAACTAAAGATATAAAATAGCAACAAATTTTAAAGTAAACTAGCACTTACAGAACTTGGATAGATGAAATATTGGTCAATGACATGGGAATGGAACCTGAAAGGCTGTTGTTATTAAGCCGGCTATCCTTAGACAAAAAAACCAATGAAACAGGATTATAATCTATACTGATAGCCAAAAGAACAAAACAAGACATGAAAATTGACAGGCACAGGCACAGCAATATTGAACAAATATATGAAGGTAATTTTCACCAAACACAATCATGAAGGTAAATTGCTTTTAGGCAAGGGAACAGAAGTTATGAATC
This sequence comes from Mimosa pudica, assembly GCA_029929735.1. Classification (NCBI taxonomy): domain Eukaryota; kingdom Viridiplantae; phylum Streptophyta; class Magnoliopsida; order Fabales; family Fabaceae; genus Mimosa; species Mimosa pudica. The sequence goes on along the minus strand of JAKELP010000029.1, from coordinate 14,255,385 downwards.
TCCCTCCCATATTCAAGCAAGCGTGGCACATTCAAATTTAAATAGATCATTAGAAACAGATATGAAACTCTTATTTTGATTGTTCAAAAAAAACTCTTATTTTGGTATATAGCTATTTTTCTGTCAGGATGGTTACATAAATTATTTGATTGGTTTTAGCAAGTGTAAAGGCTAAAAGGCACATTCCAAGGCTTTTATGTGTTTGGCATTTATGACATTACACAGAATTTTGCATCAAAAGAGATTTTCTTTGGGTGAAATTGGAAGTTCATTTCTAATTAATACATTATATGGGGAAATAACCATTACATTTTCTTTGGTTATAACTCTTACAATTGTAAGTTACCACTACATCAGCTGATCAACCCTTTCACAGCATATAAATTTCAAAAAAGATAATTCCAAAATTAAGTATACTCACAGGAATCGCAACTTTGACAACTTGCCCAACGAATCTGGGATAGGACCAGTGAAATTATTTGCGTACAGATCCAAGCTCACAAGGTTGGTAAGATTCCCCAAGTCACTTGGAATTGGGCCAGTTATATTATTGGCGTAGAGTTCCCTGTAATTAAACTCAAATATATGTTAATAGGAAATATCAAGATCAACATTTAGTCTAATTAATTGACACATGCAAAATGGTATTCTATACATCTTATATTTCCTAGTTTTGCATTATAATATAGAGCTATTTATGGGTTTTGCTTTAAAGTCCAACTATTCCTTACAGGTGTAATTATTTTTCTCTCAACCAATATAAGATCAGGACAAATACCTAATTCGCAAGGATAATTACCTGAGCTTCTTAAATAGCAGTCCTGAAATATTTCAGTGAGAATAAATAATAAATACAAATTTCAGTGGCACATTGCTCTCCACTTAGTTCTGATAAGGTTAGTTGATGTCCTAAATCTCATTTTACATATTTTCTTTAACAGAATCAATAGCCTAGTCCAATTATTTTGGTTTAAAACTAGCCCAATTAATGCCCCATTTGATTCTTTGTTAAGTAACTGATGTGCCTTTTGGCCCTTCAAACTTAACCTTAGCCCAGCTGTTCCCTTCACACCACCCAAATATCCACCAAGTTGGCCCTCTAAAACCTCACCATAAACCCCTTGCTTACATTCACAAGCTCATAACTCAGGTTCAATAATTAGATAATAATAAGTAGTTAAGCAAACAAAGGATGCTGAAGGACGAGGAAAACACTTTCTAACTTATGAACTGTAATTGCTGCTCTTATCTATCACACGCCGAAGGATATTCTCATAAATAATAATTTCCACAACAAAGGGAAACTTAATTCATTGCCAAAAGATAAAGCATCATAGTTAACAAAGAAGATTAATCAAATTAAACCTGAAAAGGACCACTATTCAAAGATTAGAACCTTTTCAAACTTCACAAAGCAAAAGAAAAGGTGCGCTCACAATTGTAGAAACCAGCCCAAAGAAGGGACAATCAGGGACCACAGCCCTATTCTGAGGGGAAACTGGAAACATAAGCAAGGTGCCAATGTGGGATCAGGAACACTCTCCAAACCCTTCAATCTAACCACCCCTTTTCTCTCTCAGATGAATATACATATCCTAGATCATACTCAAGCCCCAAAGCACACATTCATTAATAGTACTCAAGAAGTTTTGATCAAAGGATAAGGGCATAACATACAAGTACTGCAAATTCTTGAGCTGGCCAAGCTGAGGAACAAGTTGTCCAGATAAATCAGCATTTCCTAGATCCCTAACATGACAAAAGATGGGGCGGAAAAGAAAATGTTAGAAAAGCTGCGAGAATAAATTGTAAGAGATTTTACATATAGAATAATCACATGAAAGTGATAAATAGCATGAGGCAGGCTTCTTACACTCTTATTACGCTATTATCATTGTTGCATGTTACATGAAACCATGTGCAAGGATTGACAAGCGTAGGGTCCCAACTTTGTAACACATTGTTTGGATCCTGCAAATTTGTCCTTAGGCTGTGTAAAGCATCACCTGCACACATGTGCGAAATTAAACAATCAGGTGAGGTAAAAATCATAATGTGTGTCAATACCGCATAGGGCCATAGACCAATCCCGTAAATAAGATACAAGATGTGAGTAGAATATAACACTATGTTTTACAAGTATCAGCAAGGCATATTTGTTGAAAACAGAGTGTAAGAAACATATAGCACCATGCTGATTATCTCATTCAAACAAATAATCAATTGCCCAAAAGCTGAAGTACATGAGGCAGGTGGCTAAGACCTTTTCTTAGCCAAGCTATTAGAGATCTTCACCAAAACAAAATCTACTGCCATAAGTAGCCCCGGTATAATGACACATCGCACATGACAAATGAATTGAATCAACAGGATCTGATAAACGCAATTCAACGACCAAAACTACTACATTGCTACTATTCCATGGGTGATCCACTCATTACTGAGTTAACCGAGCGCAAAAACTCAGAACACTTAAAACAGGCTCCACAGATATGCATTGTCCACATCACATGTTCTCACAGATAAAACCACTAATCTGTTATAATGGAAGCCTAACCACAGTTCTCAGAGATAGAACTTCTTCCGGGATATACAGTGCCAAGAGATCACTACATATTATACATCCTAAATTAGAAATCTTATTCCATATTTCCTCCAGTTAACGTTTGGATCCAGATGGCCAAGAGGAAAGGAACCGATTTGGCCAAGCAATCACAAGCAAATGCTCAAACAAATTTGAAGAAAAAGGATCTCATTGAACAGCTAAGACAAAGAAAGAATGGCAAGTAACACGTGAGTGAGATAAAAGCTAGCAAGTTCTGACAAACCTTCCGTGTTTGCAGAAATGAAGCACAATGGACGAGCCAGCAACACCCACCAAATGAAACCACAAGTGAAGCTCCTCCTCTCCATTCAAATTAACTGCTCCAACAAATCAATGATCCAGACAATAATAATATTTAGCAAAAGCACAAAACCCTAGCACCCAAATCTCACATGAAACTCCCTCAAGCTTCCACCATTACCAGCACAAGCATCCCCACCAACAGCATCAGACCCAAAAGCCAAAACACCATCAAAACACAAACTTTCTAGCATAAAGTGAACCCAGGCAGCCAAACACAAAAACCCATTTCAGGAAATGAAAAAAGTCACAACATTTCCTCCTTAAAAATCTCAACTTTTTCTAAAAAACACAAACAAAACACTCTTTTTGGTTCTTCAGATAGTGTGAGTGTGAGTGTGAGTGTGAGTGAATGAGTGTGAGATTGTTATCTTGTGTTTAGAGTGAGGTGTGCTCTCTCTCAAGTCTCATCTGTGGAGAGAGAGAGAGAGAGAGAGAGAGAAGAGAGAGGAGGCTGCCCGAACGGTGGTGACCGCTGCCCGAGAGCAGTCAAAACGCCTTCCCGCTATAACGTGGAAAGTGACGTGACTCTTCTTCAGCAAACAAAAGGGCCAAACCAGAACTCCGTTTCTTGGGTCAACATGGAAGTGGGCCCCACCCCTCCTGATTGCCACATAAGATGCTTCCAATTTTTTTATTTAATTCATGCATTTAGGCTGCTGCTGCTGTCCTAAAATAAGAGTTAGTCGCAAAAAAAATACTTTCTAAGAAAACATGTGATGTTAATTGGGTGTCTAAAGTTAATGCTTCTTTTCCAATATTGCCCATATTTATTATGATATATTAAGAGAGAGAAATACATAAGCATTAATAAATATGAAAGAGAGTTAGGGGCAAAGTAGGAAAAAATGCATTAAATGTGGAGAGAATGTGAGATGAATTCTTATATTAGGGATCAAAATCATTCAAATTTTGAGTTCTTATATTAAGGATTCGGGCAGTATTATTATTATGGCTTATGTTATGGGCATTACTGCCTTTTGGGAGGGGATATTTATTTTGTGAACAGAGAGAAGATTGATTGTAGTGTGAGGATTTTGGGTTTGCCACATTTAGTGATCTTGCCATGATAGGGCATTTATTCTGAGAGCACTTTGGATCAAAGGTTCTCATATTAATGCGTGTTATAATTAATTACTCATTTCTGGTTTGGTATAAGCAGGCGTCATTTCTTTTAGGTAAACTTCAATTTTGATATGTTTGGCAAGTAATTTGGTGTGGATTGAATTTGAGAGTGCATACCATAGAATTCACGGATTTGGATAATGTTAACCAAGGTTTGGTTCCTTAAGGTTAATCAATTTGAATAGAATTGTCACTTTATTTTTCAAGAATTAGGTTCAAATGTAATTCTTATCAAATCACTAATCTTATTTACATATGGGTCCTTTATTATATAAGAGTAGTGGGTAAGTTAAATAAATTACATAGTTATAATATACGATATACAATATATCTCAACTACTTGTATGCATTATTAGATTATATATGATTATAAAGAAAAAAAATTAATTCCAAGATAAGTAACCATTATGAGAGATGAAATTAAGAATATATAGAGTATTATGTTCATGACTAAAATTACTTCTAAATTAACTCTTAATATATGTAAGACCAAATGTAGTATTATAAGGGAAAACCACTAACATAATTGAGGACCCGTGGGATCCTATGCACTAGTTTCATTCATACCACTGCGCTTCAAAAATATTGACCTTCAAATCACTAATTCGCATTGTTATATTACATGTATGCAAAAATTTTAGTTGGGGATATATTTTCCGCCATATCCATATTATTACCCTTCTTTAATCAGTTTTCTTCAAATTAAAGTTCCAAAAAAGGAATAAATCAATGATATCACATTATTTTTTTGGTCAAATAATGATTTCACATTATAGAAAGTTGCTTTTTCTTTTCTTTTCGGTAATGGGATGTTGTTTTTTCTTTGAAGAAAATAATGTTTAATATATTTGACTGTTGAGTAAAACAAGGAAATTAAGTCAAAGCCTCAAAGGCATTCTCAAGTATTATTTATATTGCACTTACTACAAGTATATATTTTGTAGAGCACAACCATGCCCTTCACAAAAAAAAAAAAAATTGCTTCATTAGATATATATTATTGTATGGATCAAAGATTATTTCACACATCGAAAAGGAATACTTTGGCTTTGAATAACCTGCTGACGAAGTTCATCTTTATATAGTAAGACACTGTTAGTACTTTAAGTCGTCATTTAGATCTAATCTTATATATAAAATATTTTTATTATCCACTTTGATCCATCATTATATTTTCATCTTAGCATGTCATCAGCGGACTCTATTTTCCAAAAGATATAGCATTCTATTCTAGCATAATAAACCAATAGTGAAAAAAATATAATTACAGATATCGTTCTTTCTTGAAAGCATGAAGAAGGTTGTATAGTAGTAAAGGTATTAAGCGCATAAAAAACATTACAATGTAGAGATCATGAACACACTTTTACAGTTCGAGACCTAAAATTGATATATATTATTTTAAGATGATTTGCCATTAGCTTCTTTAATACCAACCTTTTCTTCAATTTGATGACCAAAAGGAAATAATTCTTTGCGTCAATTTAAGAATGTTAGCATAAAAGTCTCCACAATTTCCTTATTTTTAATTAGACCTTATGTTTCTAAAAAAAAAACGTTATCGGGTCCTCGTGGTGTTTTCAGTTATACTCTCCCCGGTCCTAAATATAGGACCTAATTGACTTTTTTGAAAAATCCTAAAACAAAGCAAAATAAGTTAATTATAAATTGATTTAACTAATTTTTTCTCTTACACTAGTTTATTTTACCTATAAGCTAACATATAATCTAAAAAGATATCAAATATGTCATGATTTAATAACCTATTTTGCAACCTTAATTTCTCCAAAAAAAAACCAATTAGGTCTTATATTTAGGGCTACACAAAAGCCCGGCGGCCCGGTTGGCCCGTCATGACCCGATCCGGTCCTATACTAAAAATGGTCCCTCACAATGTGGCCCGGGACCAGCCCGATTATGACGTGACTGACTTGACCATCGGGTAGGACAGGACCGGGACATATGCTTCATGACCAACAGGACGGCCCGACCCGATTATTTTATTACTTTTATTAAAAATATTTTGATTAATTAACACAATTATCAAACTATTTCATAATTAATTAATTAGTTATTTAATTTAAAAATAGTTAATTACAATTTTTTATTTTTCCCACATAATACACCAATTTATTTAATGGTTGAAAAGTTGCTTTTTTTTATTGTATTGTGCAAAAAAAATTAGGACCAACATGGTTCGTCATGTGTCCCGGTGGTCATGTCCGGCCCGATCTCGGTGTTGGGCCAAACAGGACATGACCGGGTCTCGGGCCAAAAATTTCGACCCGACAATTATTTAGGACAGGACCAGGGCATATAGGTGGCCCGATCATGTCCGTCATTTGTGCACCCCTACTTATATTTAGGACCACAGGTAGTATTTATTAGTTTGTTTGATATAAGAAAAATAATGTTAGTAGCTGATGATGTAATTTTCATTTAAAATACTTGGATTATTATATTATGTTTGAGCATCCAAAGTAATGTTTACGCCTAAAAAAAGTGTCAGGACTAAATAAAATTAGAAAACTATGGAAATTGTGATTAAAAAATAGATAAATTTATAAGAATTTCCAATCAAAATTATTTATAACAAGTCATTTTATACATTAATTATAATAATGCAACTAATCCTCACATTATCTTCCATGCAATATAACTTAAGGCTGAAAAAAAATGCAATTTAGGCAGATAAAGCCTAAAATTAAGCATGGGATGATGATATGATAGTAGTATATGGTAGTAAGCGTTTTTGAAGTTTCAAATTGTGTGGAGTCAAATTAGCGGAAAGTTAGGGCATGTAACAACACTGTGCACTTTAATTATATTCACCTTATCCCATATAAATTTTGTTGACTGCAATTTGTGGCTCATAAATAAGTCTCTTACGTGAAGGCATTTATGTATACATTTATTCCAAACGGTTTATGTTTGAGTGGCATGAAATGATATGGAAATGAGCTTTTTGGGGTAAAGATTGAATAAAGAGGTCAAAGTGGGGTCACTACTCACCACACCTAATTATAAAAGCATGAATCAATCTAAATCCATTCACTATCTTCATTTTTCATATACCCCTTTAATCCAATCAATTGATTGGTATTGGAGAGTTTTGTTTATATATTTATGAGTTCAATTAATTTTTTTAAATACAGGTGAAATCAACTTACTTTGTATGGATCATAAGCACACACACTTCCCTATCTTAAATGTAAAATCCTTTTGATTTTTTTTTGGAAATTAATGATGCAAATTATATATATCACTAAATAAAATAACATATATCACATGTAATTAGATTGTAGGTTAGTCTATAAGTGCAGTACATTAGTTTTGCAGAAAAAAGATACACACACTAGTTTTGCATCTTTAAATTCTCCAAAAAACAGTTAAAGTGTTTTTTTACTATGAGTTAAAGTGATTTTATAATTAAGACTGAAGAGAGTATAAATATTTTCCAAATTGTTTGACATATATGAGAAAGAAAATCTTTACAAATGGAGAATGGTTATCATTGCAAAAACAATTAAAATCATATTGAATGAAGGAGCATTCTAGATAGAAAAACCAACACACTTACTTTTTATGAATAACTAAATTATTTAATTTTTGTAAGTTTTTTAAAATTCAATATATGACCCATAATATTTGGTGTGAATCAATTTGAAGGACATAAACATACATAATCATTGAGCTAAGTATATAAATAAAGAGAAATTTGTTTACTTACCACATTTGTTGCCTCCAAGTTAGGAGGCAAGAATTAAAAACATAACACGGAAAAGGACATAATTATATTGTTATACTCCTATATCCTGTTTTATATATGTTTCTGCACAACACCATCCAAATATACAAACAAAACCCCTTAAATTTGGACGCGTCATATGAATATTTGATTTGTTAGAGTGCCCCTTTACCACGTGTGTATTTGTAGGGACATTTTTTAGAATAAGTTCTTTTCTGTGACAAGAAAATGAAATTTAGAATAACGAAACATTTGTTAAGGGCCCCATCGTCCATTGAAAAAGTGAATTGCCTTTCCCTATTTCAGATGGAGCCGACCCCCCATGGATGATTTCGACCTTTTTCGTTTTCAGGCTATTCTTAGAGCATGCCCATAGACCACATTCGTACGTTCCTACATGGGATAACTGCATTTAGGTTTAGGTTGTAAGTAGATATTTCATATCATATTCGTGTATGTGTATTGACAGTTTATTCACTTGTTAAACAATATTAATTCAGTTCTTAATAGTGATCATTCAATTCCTTTTCTTAAGATTCTTTAAAATTAAGTCTTTTGTCTAGGACAAATGAGTTGTCCCAGAAATTAAGTCTTATAATATGCAAATTATATTAATAAGAAAACGACATTACAAATTACACCTTATGTCCATAAATATAAGATCACTTTTGAATTCAATTTATTTCTAAATATAATATCGCACTTTATATTAGTTCCCAAATTAACTATAATAATGTTTTATAATAAACAAACAAGAGAGGGAAATGTGGATAAATGTATAGAGTAAAGATTGAATTGGTAATATTATGTGCTAATAACTAACTTCACTAATATCTTTAATATAATCTAATTAGGCCAAGTGGTTTCATATTTAGGAACGGGAGAAGCACATGTTGTGTTGTTATAATAAAATAACAAGAAAAATCAACAACATTTTGAAATAAAAGAAGGGTTATAAATGAGGAAATTTTAGAAACAATATGGAGAATGAAATTTACATCATTCCAAATAATTTCTTTCGTAGAAGAGGAAGCGAGGTTGATACTTGTTACCTCTGTTAAAGAGGCAAATAATTTCCAATGAATCATTCCAGAAAGCTAACAAAGAATAAGTTGATAAATTTTCATGTACAAAGAATATTGATATCTAACCAAGCGTGGTTGGTGTAGTGGTTACCTCACTTCACCGCTTAACCAGAGGTCTCGAGTTCGAGCTCTGGGAATGTAGCCTGCCCCTTGGCCAGCACTTTACCCTTAAGTGGAGGCCCCGGTGCGGATCTGGATTAGTTTGAACCCGTTGAGTTCCCCGTGACATTGAGGCTGGCTCAGGACACCGGATTAAAAACTCAAAAAAAAAAATATTGATATCTAACAAATTTTGTCCCCTAAAAGCGCCGATACTTTAATTTATGTCATTTTCACAGATAAATGTTTTTTATATGGACTTCTTCAATTCTCATTATTTTTTTTACTTCTTGCAGTCAATATTTAAGATGCGTAGAAAAGGATTACTACTTTCATATTAATATGATAATTAATACTTATTTCTACTTTTAATATTTGAGAGAGAGAGAGAGAGAGATATTAAATGCATATTTGAAAATCACATTATTTGATAAGAGTAAAATAAATAAATTGTATCAAATTAATGCACAATAAGTTATTTAACAAAATTTTTCCTTTTGAGTAAATTAGTTCATAACATCTTACTAGTATATTATAAATAGGATAGAGTATAATATATGTAAGCCATAAAATTTAAAGGGAGAATTAGGTGTCATGGAAAATATAATTAATATAGGTCCATGGGTAAGCAGGGTAAAAATTGATGTTGTCTGGCCAAATAGCATGACCTATCTTAATTATGTTTTTCCCATATAATATCTAGTTAATTCTCTGAAATTTAAATACATGGATTCTTTTAAACTCTATGCAATTTTCTTTATTGTTTCTCCATGTTCCCATACGTTTTATTGACTTCTGTGCAATTTTGAATTTTCTTAATTCTCTCAAGTAATACAATCCACAGAGGAGGAGGAGGAGGAGCTATCATCATTTAATTTTATTCATCATATTGGAAAAGCCGAAGAGATATGTATGTGTATCACCAAAATGTATCACCCAAAAATGGTGTACATTGATAAAAGAACAATTAAAGTGAAAGATGATATTTTATTAAGTATTTATGAGAATTACAAAGAGGAGTCACCAATATAGATGATTACAAGAGAATGAAAATTACAAGGAAATATACAAAATAATGAAATACTAAGGAAATAAGGGATGAATTTCTGTGGATAATATAAGAATGATGAATTGGAAGTCAGAAATCTGTTCATGAGTGTTGATCTGAATATTGAGATGATGAGAGAATGTTCAATGTGCATTTGTGGTTGGTTATTCAGGATGGTTTTTCTTTCAGCCCCCTCCCTTTTATATTGCTCCATCATGTCTTCATCATGCTGTCTCCACGTTCACTTTTTCACCAACCGCTTCTTTCTCCTTCAGACACGTGTCCCATGCAACTTGAATTTTGAATAGAAGAAGTAACTTCCATGTAATTGGCGCGTGGCTTCATCGTTTCATTTTGAGTTTGATAGATTGGGCCGAACAATTAATTGACCCAATTAGTACACCTTGTTTGGAAAGTCAATTAGTAGGAATTTGGGGCATACATTTACTCCCCCACTCTACGTGACTAACTCAAGTTGGACATGTAGAGTTTTGTCCCGTTGGGATTGGAGCTGTGTCTCATTTTGGTTTTGGACGTCCAATCATATCTGTCGCATCTTTACGTAGAAAGTTTTCTTGTAGAAAGGAAATTGGGATTTAGGTCTCTGGACTGGTAATTATGTATACAACATCTTGACATTTGTCCTATATGGTGTTTTGATATTTCTAAACAATATATGTGAAGATTGGAGTCGACGTGAAGTATTAAGTCTGGGAATGTCACTCCTAAGATGTAAATGGAATCGTGACTTTGTTTATAAGAAATTTTGACGCTTTGACTTTAAGATATGGGATGAAGTTAACTTGACAATAATCAGGATTTGTGTGTCTGTGATTTGGAAATCTCTCGCCTAAGTGAGATTCTTATTTATGAGATTTGAGAGGTTCTTGTATGAACAAGTTCGTGATTTCCAGGTTATAGGAGATTAGTCTTAGAATAAGGAACATGATGATAGGAGTTAAATGTTTTCGCAATAAAGGAAACATTGTTCAGAGAAGTTGTGTACTCCCCCTGTGTTGCAAAGAGGTTTTGGTTTCTAGAAAAATATTGATGAGTTCAAGAACTATATATTCCTGGTGCATGAATGGTTCTGAGTGTGAGAATCAATTGTAGTTTTATGATTATCCGGTGGTTTTTGTACGTGATTAGTATATTTATTAAGCTTTCCAAGTACTTTGATTCAATGTTTACTTGTAATCTGAGATCGATCTATGTATGAAAGTTTAGGACTTTGTTTGTAAACATGAATTTGAGATGTTTTATATTTGTGAATCTGGTATGTGTTTCTTTCTATGAATATAGATTTATTCATGTGAAATTGATTTTGAAGAGACAGAGAAATTTGTAGTGATCTCAGTTAGAGGGATTGTAGAATCAAGGATTCGGGTTATTACTAGGACATCTCGTAATGCTAATGGTTTAAAGCCCATAGGACATGACTCATCATTTTCTACTCTGCTAGTTTGTATCAGGTTTCAAATTGAAGAATTGAAAAAGAAATGAGATCTAATATACATGGTTATACCTTTTGAACACTGTGGTGCATCTTCCGGAATCTTGGACTAATGCGTTTTTAGGAGATTAAAATTTTTCATCTCTGAAATTTGATTGGGATCTTCGTTTTTTGAGTTTGAGGATATCTACTTGAAATTTGAGGATAGGGCCTAGAGTGCGGTCCAATAGGCTCATGTTAAGGTTATGGATCTATGAGCATAATTGGAGTTACAATAGCTCGAGATTAAGTGTTTGAAGAAGGAGAATAAGTAGTTGGATGAAGATTTGATTGAAATGACAATCAATAAGAAGGATGCTATGAAGAAATTCAGGTTGCATGCTCAAATCAAGATGACAAGAGAGTTTCAGAAGGGTGCCGCGGCGAATGGATTCATGGAAAATAGGAGTAAAGTATGAGAAGATGAGTTTTTCCTAGTTTTTGGTGAATCTCGTAAGCCAACGGGTGGTACTTTAGAGAAGACTTACCCATAAACTTGGTTCAAGGAATCAATCATTTATTATTTACTTTTTTTTAGTATTTGAGTGTTTGACCTATAAGATTAGAGTTTGATGTATCTAGTGTATGCATGTGTGTACTCTGATGTGTTCTGGGCTATTAGTGTATCTAGTGAATACTCTAGTTTTGGGTTATTAGTGTCTCGGTGCATTTGATCCGAGAGTTAGCTTTCAAGTGTGAGTAACAATTGTATCAGTGAAGTTAGTTCGAAACAAATAAGAAAACTAGATAGGAGATCCTGATTATGTTTGTTAGCTCATGTCCACGATAGAGTATAATAATGTTTCTCAAATAAGTACATTGTCTGAGAATTTAGATATCGCTAAGAAGAGTTTCGTGAAGTTCTTATTGTAGAATAAGTGTGTGGTCTTGAATGCCAACTCTGGTATTGTGAAAGATCTTAACAGTACAAGATGTATAAGGATAGCATTTTAGGACATGTAATTTTTTTTTTTGAAAAGTTTTTGATGTACAAAACTTATCAGGATTATGAGAGGTTCATGTTGTAAAATCATTAAGGAAGCATTTAATTGAGGCTCATACTGTATAAGCCTATTTGCACAGAGAAAATTTGAGTGATCAGTTCTTGGTGTACAAGGAGCTTAAATGTTCTTGTTTCAGTCATATTAGTTTTGAGAAATGTTCCCGTGATACAAGATCATGAGTTATCCTTGTTATATGATATGGGGGCTCTTGTAATACGTTTCTTTGATATATATAATTTGGAAGTTCTTATAACATGTTCTCGTGATACTGGATGCTCCTTTGAATCTATAAATTTGATGTAACATCTGGTGTACAAGATGTATTTATAAAATTGTGAATTTGGCGTAACATCGGGTGTTCAAGATGTTCTGGTAAGTTTGTGAAAAATTGGATAATGTCCCGAGTGTTAGACGTTTCGAGAGTTTATTGTTAAACCATCATACTTAGCTCAGGGCCATCAATATCAGACTTCAGGAATTTTGAATTCATACACGTTGAGTGTTTCTTTTGAAATCCCTTTTAATCGCGTGTAAATTCGCAATCTGCTGTCAAGATTTTGAAATTTCTTGGACTCATATGGATTATGTTTGTTCCAAAATTTTGAGAATATTTTGTTATGAAGACTTTTCTAGTGTTTTGTAATTCTGAGATATGAAACTATATATGACCAATTCCTGTATTGTCGTTGGTAATCTGGGAATTTGAAATGTTGATTTATATGATGTCCTTTATTTTGACAGCGGGAAGAAAAAGATATATCAAACAATAGGATAAATTTGAGAATAAGGCAAATAAGATTACATGATAAGATGAATCAAATAGCAAAATCAATTAGATAACAGAATAAATTATATACTTGGATACATTAGATATCATGATAAATTAGATAGCATGATTAGACTAGATAACAGGATTATATAAGATACTAGGATTATATCAAATAACAGGATTAGATTTGACAATAGGATTAGATCAGATAACAGGATCAGATCAGATCAGATCACAAGATGAGATCAGATAATAGGATCAGATCAAATAACAGGATTAGATCAGATAACATGACTATATCAGATTAACAGGATCAGATCAGATAACAGGACTAGATCAGATAACAGGATCAGATTAGATAACATGATTAGATCAGATAACAGGACTAGAGCAGATAATAGGATCAGATTAGATAACAAGACTAGATCAGATAACAAGAGCAGGTCAGATAACATGATCAAATTAGATAACAGGATCAGATGAGATAACAAGATTAGATTAGATAACATGATCAGATTAGATAACAAGATCAGATGAGATAACAAGATTAGATCAGATAACAGCAGGATTAGATTAGATAGCAGGATTAGATTAGATAACATGATTAGATTAGATAATGGGATTAAATTAGATAATATGATCAGATTAGATAGCAGGATCTGATGAGATAACAGGATTAGATCAGATAACAGCAGGATTAGATTAGATAGTAGGATTAGATTAAATAGCAGGATTAGATTAGATAACATGATTAGATCAGATAACAGGATTAGATTAGATAACAGGATCAGATCAGATAACAGGATCAGATTAGATAACAGGACTAGATCAGATAACATGATTAGATCAGATAACAGGAGCATATCAGATAATAGGATTAGATTAAATTAGATTACAAGATTAGATCAGATAACAAGATTATATTAGATAATATGATTAGATTAGATAACATGATTAGAGTAGATAACGTGATTAAATAAGATAATAGGATTATAGCAAATAGTAGGATTAGTTAGATAGCAGGAGTGGATCAGATAACAGGATCAGATAAGATGACAGAATCAGATCAGATAACAGGATTAGATTGGATAGCAGTATTAGATCAGATAACATGATTAGATTGGATAACAGGATTAGATAAGATAACAGGATTAGATTGGATAACAGGATTTGATTAGATAATGGGATTAGATTAGATATTAAGATCATATCAAATAGCTGGATTGGATTAGATAACATGATAAGTTAGATAACAAGATAAATTAGATATCATGATGAATTAGATTTCAGAATAAATTAAAAAATAGGACAAATTAAATAACATGATAAATCATATAACAACACAGATTTGAAAATAATATAAATTAGATAGCAAGATAAATTCAGTAGCATGATAAATTAGATAGGACAATTAGACTTGAGAACAAGGTTAGATTAAATAGTAATATTATATCAGATGGCTGGATTAGATTAGATAGCATGATTAGAATAGATAACAGGATCATATTAGATAAAAGGATTGATTAGATATCATGGTTAAATTAGATTGTAAGATATATTAGATAGCATGGTAAATTATATAACAGGATAATTTAGATAACAGGATAAATTTGATAATATGATAATTAAATTAAACAACATGAGAATTTAGATAACATGATAAATTAGATCACAGGGTTAAACTTTATAATAGGATTAGATGAGACAGCGAAATTAGATTAGATAGCAAGATTATATTGGATAATAGGATTAGTGGCGTAATACCTTATTGGGATGAATAATGTCTTATTCAAGGTTATTTGGTTTGATACGAGTCTACACAGTGGTAGCATTCGTTTTGGAATGATTATTTATGGAATTAAAACTAACAAGAAAGCTAAAAATCAAGTCATCATGAATAATTTATGTGTTAACCAGCAATGTATTATTCTAGTACTAGGAATAAACCATAAACAAAGAATGTAATTCAGCAAAAGATATTATAAGGACATAACTTGAAAGGGGAATTACATACCTGGGATATCTTCTTGGGTGTACAACGCCCTATCTTGGCTTTGCGAAGTTCTTGTTCTAGCGAGAGTGTGATTTCTTGACATGTGTATATTTCGTTTAACGAGGAAATTCAGTGATCTGAGATCATTTTAGGATATGGAATCTTTCTTGAGGTAGGATACGTGAATATGACAAATTTAAATTACAAGATTCGTGTTCAGGATGATTACAAGATACTTGATATGTGATCGAGATGATCTCGAGATGGAGGATCCGTAAACAAGATGTATATGAGATGCAACATCAGTGATTGGGATGTTCCTAAGATACAAGATCTATTAACAAGATGATTTTGGGATTATGGAAATGTGATCGGGATGAATCTGAGATGCAAGATTATTAATGAGATGACTCTGAGATGTCGGATTTATTAACGAGATGAATTCGGGATGTCAGATTTATTACCAAGATGAATTCGGGATGTCATATTTATTAACAAGATGAATTTGGGATGCAGGACTTGTTGACGAGATGATTATGTGACATGAGATTAAATTACAACTTTTTGATTTGAAATTTTTCTAGTGTAACATCAAAGAAATTTGAGTTCAAATATAATGAATTAACCATATATATCATGATATGAATGTGAAAAATACTTGGGTAAATATAAGTTGTGTGACATTTAAATTATAAGAGTTTGAATTGTGAAACATGAATCAACAAGTTTGACATTTGCATAAAGAAATGAGACATATTTTCAGTAAGAAGATTCTGACATGCATATAAATTAGTATTTGATGTTCATAAATTATATTTGAAATGTGTAACAAAAATTTACAATTGTGATGATAAAATGTATGGCAGAATAATAAAAAGAAAATGAATTTGAAAACAAAGATTTGAGTGATTTGTACCTTATTTCCAATTACTAATATGTAGTTTGTCGTTCATTCTTGATTTTTTGTGAGTCTTCTCGTTGGACCAGTCTTGTTTGACAATTAGTCTGACAGGATGAGTCTGTTTTTATAGGATCAATTTGTTTTAACAGGATCAGTTCTGTTTGACAGTATATATCCTGTATGACGAGATCAATCATGTTTGATTGGATCAACCCAGAAATTTGACTTTTTCTTTGAGAAATTTGATTGTTGACTTCAGATTCGTTGATAACATGAGGCGGGGATTTCTCTCTAGTAAAAGGGAATTTTCATGAATGTATAGTGAAGGTGGATTATCTCTCATGATTTCTTAAGTAGTGCCGAGAAGAAATTGATTTCTTCCCCAAGGTCGGCGCCAAAATGTATCACCCAAAAATGGTGTACATTGATAAAAGAACAATTAAAGTGAAAGATGATATTTTATTAAGTATTTATGAGAATTACAAAGAGGAGTCACCAATATAGATGATTACAAGAGAATGAAAATTACAAGGAAATATACAAAATAATGAAATACTAAGGAAATAAAGGATGAATTTCTGTGGATAATATAAGAATGATGAATTGGAAGTCAGAAATCTGTTCACGAGTGTTGATCTGAATATTGAGATGATGAGAGAATGTTCAATGTGCATTTGTGGTTGGTTATTCAGGATGGTTTTTCTTTCAGCCCCCTCCCTTTTATATTGCTCCATCATGTCTTCATCATGCTGTCTCCACGTTCACTTTTTCACCAACCGCTTCTTTCTCCTTCAGACACGTGTCCCATGCAACTTGAATTTTGAATAGAAGAAGTAACTTCCATGTAATTGGCGCGTGGCTTCATCGTTTCATTTTGAGTTTGATAGATTGGGCCGAACAATTAATTGACCCAATTAGTACACCTTGTTTGGAAAGTCAATTAGTAGGAATTTGGGACATACAGTATGCTTTTGTAGTGTATTTATTTATTATCCATAAAATCTTCGATCTAGCAAACCATTTCTTGCTCAGTTATCCGATCGTGCTTCGTGACACATCTCGTTTATGAAGCCCATTCAGTGTCTAATGCCTGTCACTTTCTTCTAAATATTAGACCTACTTCTTAAAATATCTATTCAAAAAACAAAGAGGTCTTTACTCTTTATATATTAACTCCCGAAAAGACTTCCAGAAGGATTATGTTTTGAAAGAGGACATACACCTGATTCTGGCCTAAAATACACACTTATGATCTTAAATATGAGAGTTTTTCTATAAGTAATTGTGTAATATAGCATGCTTTTCACTTTCTCTTGTATTTATATTTTTTTTCTCTAATTTAATTTACATCGTTTATATAAATTCATATGCATCTAATGGCACATTTTAAGTATCCGCAGAGGTAATGTAACACATGTTATAATTGAATAATTTATCATTCTCCGTAAACTCCCCAATTTTTTTGATCAAATAATGTCCCCAATTAAATAAGTGGTTTAAGATCAAAATTCATAAATACACACGTGCTTTTCCAATAGATTACCCAGCACAATGCTTTTTATTAACCAAAACTAATAAGCTTTCTTTTTTTATTGCCAAAGTACCTATAAGCTTTCATATTTAGTTCATAACTCAGATATTCAGTTACAAGTACATAATACTCCAAAGAGATAATTATGTACTTTTAACTGTTGTTAACCAAAGAGAGAAATCAGAGAATTAACTATTGTTATCTACTTTTAATGGAATATGTGACTTTTGAATCCAATATGAAAATCAATGTGTAGTTTTGGTCAAAAAAACATTTAATACTGGATAATCATTTGAGAAAAGCATATGTGTATTTTTCAACCTTAACTAAATCTTTGAAATATAGGACAGATGTAGCATATAAACTATCATTTATGAGTCTAAAATATTATCATTCATTTGATTTGTTCTGCATATCATATTAGAAATCATGTTAATTTACAACAAAGAAAATGGAAAAACCCAATTAGATCATTTCATAATTGTTTTATTAAAATTGGGTACAAATCAATAGTACATCAAATACTTCAAATATATAAAACGAGCCAAATCATCTATAATTAAGCAACAATGTGACTGAATCTCTAATTAATGTCGTGTGGTGGGTCCTAGCTATAGCTACTACCTTGCGAAGCTTTCGTTAGTATTCTAACTTTTTGTTTCAAGTTAATATTCTAACTTCACTAGATAAAAAAAATATTCTAACTTCACTTATAAACTTTGGCCTTTATGTCAATGTCATGTTTAGTGTAAATTTGCTACTCAATTTTAATTGGATTTGAATTCATTGAGTTTCTCTTGTTTCAGTAATATCACTATAATGATGTATTTCTTCAAAACAATTAAATAATAACGTTTTTGCTTGCTTTAGGGCCCATTTGAATGCATGAAAGCTTGGGCTAAAAATAGAAAATATGACATTTCCATCACTTCACGTCTCTGTCAATGCAAAAATATGTATGATAAGTTTACCCTAGGGCCCAATTAGTTTAACTTTGGTCAATCAAATAGTCGTGTAAAAACATTTTGTTCTCCATTCCATCTAATTATTTAAATCAATCTTTTACATTTCATCAATATAGAGTATAAAGGAAAATTTGGGACAAATTCCCATTTAAGAATTAACTGTAGAATCGGACAAGACATAAAGGTCCTCATAACTTTTAACAATTCCTAGGTCCCATTTTACATTAAATTAAATTTTTCAAATGGGAATTTATTCCCAATTTTCCCAAATATAAAAGCTCTACCAATGCCCATAAACAACAAGCACTCTCAAATTTTATGCAATACACAAGGTGATTAAACATCTACTGGGAAAACAAAGGCACTTGATTATGACCATAAGAATAAAAATAATCACGGTCGATTGACTCCACTCAAACGATTGATCACAAATTTCTTACTGCAAAATCTCTATAATCTAATGAATATGGAGCATTGTTATCAAGCCAACATAATTTATGACAGGGCATAAAAATTAGATTCCAAATAAAACGAAAATGGTCTAGGTGCTACGTTTTTATATATTTACAATTTACAATCCCAAGGTAGGCTTTTGTCTATCTGCCTGATCCGTGTCCTCAGTTGGTGATTAGCCTGCATTAAACTCGTGATTGGTAAAGTATGACGGCTAAGAAAAGCAACTGCTTTGAAATCAATTTCAACACCGAGAATAAAGCATTTGGTGGAAAGCATAAATGAGAACGATAACTGATACTAAGTGAATAAGCAGCACAGAACAATTGAAATAAGAAGGAAGGAATCGTACTTCATTCAAGCAATTTAAGTAAGTTTACGCCAGATTGATTTTGATGATGTATTTAAGCACTTCACTCGTGGGAAAACAGAGCCAGTCCTGGAAGGCCTTCCATCAATAAGGGAACTTTCATACATCTCCCTGCAGTCTCCTATGGCCTGGTTAAGAAAAGGGAATCATATATGATAAGAAATAGAGAAACCATATGATTTCTCCAGCAAATCTCCCTGAATAATGTCTGATTGCAATTCTTCTACCTAGACATTGTCCTATTTCTTCCAATTACAAGTTTGGGACAATTTATTCTCCTTTGAAATGATAGAAGCACCGTATGACCCGTGAACTGAGTTTAACATATTGTACCGAAAACTATACAATAAATAAAGCTAATTAGATTGCAAGGATTAGACTTTCATAGCCGTTAGTTGATACTATTTAGAGCCAAAACATTTTTTCTTTTGATTTTTTTGGCTAAATTTTCTCTTCTGATAAAAAATCAATTTGCATGAAGCATACCAACAATTAAATTAGGGAAAATTAATTACAGGTCCCCTGTAAGAAACATAATTAATATGAGATCCCATAAGTTGTTATGTAAGGTCAGGAAGTTGTTATTGCAAGCTCTAGAAGTTGTAATTACAACTCGTGGGACCTCACATTAATTATGTTTCTTACAGGGGACCTAATATTAATTTTCCCAAATTAGGGAAAATTAATTATAGGTCCACTAAATAAACGCAACATTGCCACTAAATAAATGATCTATTCATATTCTTTGCTTTAAAAGATATTATGATTTCAATGTCAAGCAAAATACGACAACAATAAAAAGGGTCACCCCAATTCTATGTCTCTACTTGGTGAGAGTACTAGGAAGGGAATGTACCTGTTTGGCAAGCTTCCGAGGAACGCCTTCTCGAAGACCAACAATCTTCTCAACGACTTCCACCTACAATAGCAGAGTAAAATGGTCATCAACTTGGGCTACTCAAAGTTTAAAATTTTATGAACTTTCAGAATCTTTATTAAAAAAATACGGTGAAAGGGAAAAAAACACCCAACTTAATTTTTCAAAAGGTGCATCTGACAACATATTAGAACTTTGGTATGAAAATAACAACAACAGTCTTATCTTATTAGGCGGGGTCGGCTATATAAGATGTCATTAGGCTCTATCAGTTATTAAATCTTTCGATTATATATTATTCATTGTAAGATCTTGATCTACAACTTCAGTAGGGAAATGGCTATGAAAATTTTTAAATGAGGCAAAAGTAATTTGACAGTTATTCTCACCAAACAATTGTTAATTTTTTAGTGGGACCTACACTCATAATCATGTGTCAATAAATTTTTCACTTCCCTAATACACTCAATAACAACATTACACATCATACTCAAATATCTTGAGTTAACCCCTTAAAAAAGATTCCTTTCATAAAAAAATTCTCTTATTCCTCTCTCCCTCACCGTTGCCCATTGGCAAGTATGCAACATCTTGAACACCAATGTACCTAATATCCACCACCATTGCCTAAAGATGCAAGGCTATCATAAACCCTGCCACCAAGCATCCACCACCATACCACTACCCACCATAAAAGAAATAGTGCTAGAGAACACAACGGCATGATAATTATGGTCAATTGATGGTTTTGACATTTTCCTACAGTTTTATAATCTTTATAAGTAGTTTTGCTCCAAAATTTTAATGCGTTAGCGGTACTTTTGGCTGATTAACGTGTAGTTTTGCCTGTAATAAAAAGAAACGTGTAGTCTTGCCCTTTTGCCCAAAAAGATAATACCCCAAAAAAAATTATGGATAAAATGGAAGAATGAGATGCTATGATATATGATGGGACTAGAATAATGGAAGTTGATTATACATACTGGAAGACAGACAAGTTCAGCATACAACTTCTCACTGAGAAATGAAAATAAGAAGACACAAGATGTGACACAAGATGTCTGCCTAGCCTAAGGGAAACAATCCCGAGATGAAATAAAAGCTAAATAAGCAGATATTAATCCTAACTCTTCTAGAGGTCAGGGCTCTCCAATACTAATTCCTAGATTCCTTTTCCACACCCCTCTAAGGCACACAACCCTAGATAGCCACTCTACTATCCTGAGGTGATCCCCATTCCCTCTCTGTCTTAGGCTCGCCTCTTGGATCTCCTCTTATAGGTTCGGCCCAATGTAGCTGGAGGTCCATCAATAAGTAAGAAAAACTTTTATGGCAAATTGATCATGTGACATTTTGTTCATTGATCATGTCACATTTTGTTCTTAGTTACTCCCTCCGGTCCTAAATATAAGACCTAGTTGACTTTTTTAGAAATCCTATAAAAAAGCAAAATAAGTTAATTATATTGATTTACCTAATTTTTTCCCTTATTTTACCTATAAACTAATGTATAATCTAAAAATATATCAAATATGTCATGATTTAATAGCCTATTTCGCAACATTAGCCTCTCCAAAAAAGTCAATTAGGTCATATATTTAGGACCGGAGGTAGTATGTTTTTTGGTAAATATTTTTATAGTTTAATATTCGGTCTCATGCAATTCTATATTTTGGATGCCTTTTACAGGTTAATATTCCAAGATCCTGTCAGGAGGCAGATCCTACGTAAAAAAATCACAGGATTTATTAAAGATTAATGGGCCGAAGTCATATGCTGTTTTTTCCCTTAGTTTGAGGAGCCTAAACTTCTGTAGATGTTTGTTTGTATCCTTTTCTTGGTTATTGGTCGAATCTTTTGTGGCCCACATTCTCTTATAAGTTTAAGTTCTCAATGTAAAAAAGAAAACTTTAAGAGGAAAAACATTATACTCAATAATACTTTTAGTAGCATATCAAGGATAATCGTACCGGGCAGTCTGGTTGGTGTTCAAGAATACTTGTATAGCAGATTGTGAGTTCTTCAGGATTCCTTGTTGATGCAAGTTCCCTTAAGTCACACAGTATCCTTAATCTGCTTTCAACTTTCTACTCCAATGGCAAGGAAATTACAATAAGAAGCTTGAGGAAAGTATATCTAGACTAACAGTATAATTTGCAGTTTCAGGATGACTTTAGTTAGATGCACAAAATGAAGAGCACTTACAGAAACACTTATGTATTCCCTAAAAAAGTCCATGATAACCTCTTCATCTAACTTCATCCTCTCTAATGTGTTTTCCTGAATATAGTTTTTCTGCACTCAAATGATCAGGGAGACAATATTATCATACAAATGGTAAGTTGTTACCAGGTGCACAGTTGAAGCTAGATATCAAAAAAGATTATTAATAATTAGAGTAAAGAACCTGCGTTAGAAGATGATCAATATAAACAACCACTGTTTCCTCAAGGCAGGCTTCAACAAATCTTCTAAAAGATCGTTCTTCAATGTACCTTAAATAAAAAGCCCAATCGGTAAAATTTCCACAACATCCAAGATATTTAACAATCAAGAAGTAAAATTATAAAAGAGCAAGAATATTTCTTGCTTCCTCATTTTTAACTTGTTAAAGAATGATGCAGCATGACCTATTTAAATTGTAAAGTCCAAAGAAAACCAAATGGTTCTCACAGTTCTTTAAATCCACTTCTTTCGAAATAGTAAATTTCATCAGTTAATGGTAAGGAATAAAACCAAGTTGCTACGATTTGTAATGAACTACTAAAGATAAAAATGCCCTTTCTTTAATGCATATTCCAAGGAAACAAATTAATACCCCTTTCCTAAACCCTGCCATATATGGCCACAGCTTGAACACTTGATTTAGAAACCCTAGCTCTAAGTGGCAGAGGACACTATTGATTTTCTCTCTCCCCTTGGGACCATCAGATCACAATTACATTTTAAGATCTCAACAGTATGATATTGTTCTTAATTCAAGACAGACTACTTAGGATCGACACATGAGGCCATTAAGATGCAGACATGAACCCAAGCACTTATTAGGGAATCAAAATGTTGCAGGATGGGATTCAAGGAGCTGCATGCCATAAAACCTTTAATTCTTGTTACTATATGAAACTCTAAGCAGATTGTCAACTAAAAGAAAGAATTGGAGATCTGATGTTCATAAACTGAAACAAAAGAAAGCTGATGGCAAGAAATATTTGGGCATAAGCAGAACAATGAACAAAACAAGACACTGAGGTCATGGAATATACTTACATTTTAACATCACTAAAATAATCACCAAATGTTGCAACCAAGTACTCAGTCACCTGCCCCTCCATCCACTCTGACATATGCAAAGGCAACATTTCTAGTTAAAACGACTAACTAAGTCATAAGAACATGTGCTTGCAAAGATAGGATAGAAAAACATGGTTCAGTGATTTGTTTATTAAACATTAAATTTATTTTTGTTACATGCAACATTTTAAAACATCCTATAGAGAACCAGAAAATCCCTGATCTTGGTGGGCAGGGATTAAGTGATAGAAAGGAAACTTGGAATTAATTATAGACTTGAGACTTTTCAACAGATTTCTTCCAATGATATCTTAAAGTCCAAGACAATTTCATTTCTTATATTGTAGAATCATTGAGAGAATAGGAAAATGGAGCTGAAGAAGCAGGAAACATCCCCAAAAAACCTACAGAAAGAGAATGCTTCAAAACTTCTCAGCCTTCTTAACAAGAAAGTTCAAATTTTGGATAGGGAAATGAGCCTCAGGTGTGGTTGAAGATATAAACCGAATATCCCATGTAATGCTAATGATACTGCTACAGAAATCTTATCAAGGCAATGCTAATTTCACTGGACTGTAGGTCTTAGTAAAATCTACAAGGCATAATTCCAAAAATCCAAAGGGAAGAAGATGTAAACAGACACACAATACCATTGGTTACTGCATATTCGAAAAACATTGGCTCTACACAAATTCACTAACATGTTGCTTTCTTCTCACTTGATCCCCTCACTTTCAATATATGGCTCTCTATCATACGCATGTATACTAACCACCCCCCCCCCCCCCAAAACAAAAAAAAAAACAAAACCCCTAAAAGTTCACGCATTAATCACAAACTCAGCGTCTCAGGCCATTAATCATGGGTCCAACATTTATTGGCTGAAGAGGTTTCACTTCACCCTCAAGGTGAAAATCAGAAATGAGAGACAGTTGCTTCCTCCCTAAACAGTCCAGCCTTTATTTTCTCGTCCACTCTGTGGCCAATAGCACCAGTCTCTTGGAACCAATATTGTGCAGTAAAACTTACAGGGACCCCTCCAACCAAGTTCTGCTATTAAATATTATAATCCTTGCATTACAAAGAACTAAACTCAAGAAAAGATGTCTGATTTTATCAAATATTCCTTGGGACCTTCACAATAACAGATCAGTTCTGCTACAATAATTACATTAAATATTATGAGAACAGTAACTGGTCAGTAGGTTATGGGTAATGGCGCTTAACCTGTGTAGTATAGCTTCACTAACAACTCCTGGACACCAGGATCTTCAAAAATCACGCACACAGTTTGATGCACAGCTTCCTATCATCAAAATGCAAAACTTTTATTGTAATAGTTTAACCTTCTCCATATAACTTACACCATCAAACTGACTAAGAGCATAAATAACAATGATAAACATGTTATCCATTACTCAAACTGACCGAGAACAT
Organism: Mimosa pudica; assembly: GCA_029929735.1. Lineage (NCBI taxonomy): Eukaryota > Viridiplantae > Streptophyta > Magnoliopsida > Fabales > Fabaceae > Mimosa > Mimosa pudica. The sequence continues at coordinate 14,230,292 of JAKELP010000029.1, read as the reverse complement.
AGATAAGACCATATAATAATAACTTCTGGCTCCTCGGAAGGAAAATATCAAGATGAATTCAGAAATGTTCATCAAGAAGGAAACCGCACATTCAAATAGTAACCATAAAATGCATGATGCTGAATTCAGCTAATTAAAGTAATGTACGTTCAATGAATATCAACCAAGTGTTAGAATGCCAAAGTTATAGACATTCTTGTACCTTAGCAACATCTAGAAATCCCTTGCAGGTGTCTTCAAAATTAACCTGTAATGAAATAGAAAATATGAGGACGGAAAATCAAGAAAACCAACTGACAAACCTCACTACTGCCAATACCAAGGTCAAACATACAGATTCCTTTTCTTTTCATGTAAAGAGACCTATTCAAAGGTGAAAATAATAAATACGGTTCAGTACTTAGAAAATGAGAAGACATAATGGTTTCACAACAATTTCATGCATAATCTCTGTACAGCAGCTCCTTCAAAGAAAGGCACACAGTAAAAGCCAATAAATAATTTATTTTTCTTGAGATAAAGGATTAATAAGGCACAGATAGTATGTAAATTGTGCAGACAACTCTATAGAGATGGCTGAAAAAAGAATTGCGGGCCAAAAATCACCTTGAACTCTACTATCCTGGTGTAACAAGAAATAAGAATACTAACATTCTCACAAAGTACACTTTGACAAGATTGTGATTTTCATGTTTTTATGGTGTCACGTGTTTCAATTTGATGTTTAGTGATGATAAGGGTAGGATAGCAACTAAATTATCAAAGAAACAAACTCTTGGATTTACAGTGGTCTTGGCATATGAACGCCAAATTTTGGGATCAGATTGGAAAAAAAGAAATAAAAGACCTTCCACAAGTGACTATCCAAACTTTTCTTCAGAATGAAATAAATCGTGTTTCCTAAAATAGATTTAAAAAATTCCTGAAATTAAGGGAGCAGGAAACAGTAAGAGCTCAATGCATGAAACATCAATACGGAGGATTAATATAATCATGAACCGGGGAAATGCAAAAACAATAAAGAGCATGTCAGTCACGCAACAGTTAACAAAAATAAATCAAACTAGCAAGAACAAACACAAGCCAAGCTCCAAACCTGCTCAGCAAAATTTTGTGGAAGAGCTTCCATGATGCTATTACTCAACTCCATTGCGAGATCATAGCAGCGCAAGTTGTTGTTTATCTACAATTGTTCCACAGAATATTATGTAAACACAAATTTGAAAACAATGCTTTATTGGAGAAACATATCAATAGCCTGATATGAAAAAAACAGAGCACTAACCATTGCACATAAAGGCTCAAGACCAATCTCAGATGCAGGTTCTTCAAGTCCCTTCTTTTCAGCTGCTTGAAACTCAATCATCACCTATTAACCAGGATTCAATCAGGGGCTCTTTAAGTTGTGGACTTGTGGTTATTTGGTTATATTATTGTAAGAATGAAGAAATTTTATCATGTAGCACCACAGCAAAAATTTTTTGCAATATTTTGTCTGGCACTTTCCACCAAGAGTTTGGATGCCCAGGTAATTTACCTGAATGGTTGACAATGCAATTCTGTATAACATGACATCAGTACTTTTTTCTCGAACAAGTTGCACTTGTTCTCCAAGTATCCTGAACAAATCAACGGCTGCTGGAGTATAAAGCTTCCCATCCTCTGTTTTCTTCGGGGGCTGCGTTTTATCAGCCTCCAATATATTCATGTACCATTTCTAAAGCCCCACAAATAAACAAATGATTTTAGGTATGATTAAAAATGATCCAAGTAAGAATTTTAACTAAGAGTCAAATCAACAAGGTGGCATAGAATTACCCTTGATGTAGCTTGCATTCTTTCAACATATGAGTTCATTAGAGGATCCATGGCACCACTTTCAGAACAAACTTGAGCCAGACTCTCGTCAACACCTAGCTCAATCAGAGCATTTTGATACTCAACAACCCAACTGGTCACCTACTAGAAAATAATAAATTTAGGAAATTGTAACACCTAAAAGTAACACTATATACTGAAGATCCAAAGACCAAATAATTTCCATTATAAGTAAATCCTTATAAAATAGAGATATGTTACCTCAATCAACATATGCAATAAACAATAAAACCCTGATGTTATCTACTAATGCATGTTAAAGTCTCTAAGCTTGTTTTCCTTAACAAATATCTCTAAAGTTTATTGTCTTCTTTGAAAACCATAAACTGACACTTCAAATCAGTATTTGATAGAACCTGGGAAACAGAAACGTGAAATTGGAGAAAGGGAAGAGAAGAGAGGAGAAAAGGGAAAGGAACTCTAGAGTCAGAATCTAATTCTAGAGGGGGAAAGTGACTAGAACCAGAATCTAGTTCTAGGGAAGAGAGGATCAATCTCCTACATCATAATTCAATTATTCATTCATATTCAATAAACCTACTTGTAGCCATATATATTGGGTACCCAACAGAAAATAAGTAACACCACCACTACCCCACTTGGAACACATGTTCCCACGAGTCCCCACAATTACAGACTCAATAAAACTGACTTTAACCTAATACTTCTGCCTAATTAATTAAATGGGAAATTACAATAATAAAATAAACATGACTCTTCCTTGGTAAAATAAAAAAACAAAGCCTAGACCTTGCGCCTTCTAGAATATAACAAAAAGGGCTTTGGTGAGATCCTATCAAATTACTTATTTTGTTTTGGGTGGCAGAAAAGAAACAGCTGGCTCACTTTGGTAAAATGACAAAATGATATTGTATAAGCAACAATCAACATCAACAACAGTCTGCCAAAATACCTTTAATATCTCAAGGTTTGTTAAATTATCTGCCCTGTCACTCAGCAACCTTAGAAACTGAGTAAATCTTTCTGTGTAAAGATTTACCATTAGCTGAAATATTTCATATCTACCAGAAAATGAAGCTGAATTAGAACAAATAAAACAAGTAAATAAATAAAGCTTATACCATGAATGCAACCTCAAATGAAGTAAAATATGCAGATCATCCTCATATAAAGAACCATGCTTGAGATACAACTGTGAGCCATGATATCAGTACACACAGAGATATGTGTACATGTGATCCTCAATGAGTTGTCAATTAATTAAATAAAAATAAACAGAAAGAACCTGACTTTCTTTTTTTAAAAAAGATAAAGCTATTAACAGATAAAAAGTAGAGAAAGGGTAAAGGTATAGAAATATACATGGTAAATTGTAAAAGGAGCACCCAGCATCATGATAGTTTTGAGGGTGCAAAAATATAAATAGTAAAACGAATTGGAGCACTTCATCATCTTTGTTCTTCACTCCCATGGTGCTCGATGTCCCTTTTACAATTTACCATGTATATTTTTGCACATTTTACTATTTACCATGTATATTTTTGCACATTTTACAATTCACTATGAATATTTTTGTCCCATTTCTATATATATATATATATATATATATATATTTCGGCACCCTCAAAATTACCATGATGTTGGGTGCCCCTTTTACAATTTACAATGAATATATTTGCATCTTCACCCAAAGAGAAATTCTGCTGAGATAGGAGATACTATAGCAGAAAACATACTCAAATAATATTTTGATATTGACATATTAACAGAAAGCCAATAGAAGAGGGAAAACAAAAACACAACATATTCAGAAATAGAGCAAACCTGGGAGGAAAGCAGAGGGCAACATGATCACACATGCCTTCAAGATCCGCTTGAATCTGTATAACTTAAAAGGGTTCCATCAAAAAGGTGCATAAATGGGAGACTGGATAATGTTGAAGAAATACAGGAACAAGTGGCGAAATCAGATTTTCTGTATCAATAATGAAACATCTTAAAATAATGTACTTTTTAAAATCAAATGATAGACCAACGCTGGGTGTGACTTGAATAATGAATCAAGAGAAGGTTCCTGGTCTTGATGGTTCCATTGTGACCTCTAGCATAAAGTTCATGCGTTACTTTAGAACTCATTATGACGCCTTGTAATTGCAAGATCATAACCGAGCTCCTTCCTTTAAGGTTGGGTGAGATTAGTAGGATACGGTATGTGAAAATTCAAAAGCTTAAAGATTATGCATTTTAGTGGTTCATGTGATTATGGGAATCGTTAGAATTCTGTTATGACAATAGGCATTTTAAAAGATTATGCCTTCACCAGGATTATATGTAATTGTAAAAATCAAATTTCCACCATTATGTTATTGACTGATTACTTCATTGAATCATCCTTGCAACAAACATTTCCACTCATAACTTTAAAAATATAATGAGGAACTGACATGTATAGGATCTGGGTTACCTCATATAGGAGAAAAGAAAGAAAAAATTAATGACACTTAGTCCATATTGGGATAAAAAATAAAAAACTATTAAAGCTTCAAAAAATAATGTGCATACCGTTCGTGCTTCGTCTAGAGCTGCTTTCAGGTCCTCAAAGACAAGCTAATTCATAAATTAGATTGACAGTTAGTTGCACAGAGTATAATACATGCATGTTAATCTAAGAGTTTGCTTATAAAAAAGTGTGTACGGGGCAACAAAGCAAGTAGTGCGAAAAATTAAGTACCTCAGTGAGAAGCTTGTTAAACCGCTCCTCTACAGTCTTCCGTATCTGTTCATAGCATTTATCCTTGTAGCCTTTCCCCCGCACCTTTAGTTTTTGCTGTGTTAAATTTTTCATACTGGCAGATTTCCTGTGATTCATCATTAACAAAATAAACTTGATGGAATTCATGTCAACACGACGCTCAAAGCCAAAGCATGAAAATACAATTAAATATAATGGTTGTTGACCCCCAAAGTTTCTTTATAACCATACTAATTGTTTTGACGACATCACATCTTATCACGTAAATTAAAAGCTTGAAGATCCACTAAGCATACTGAAATCAAAAATAGATGCTAACAAAACTGAGTTTTGAGGGCACTGATTAAGAACATAAATATCAAATCAAACTTTGAAATGCTAATGTTCAGAAAGCGATCACATAAACAAAGAATACTTCTTGAGGTAAATGTTCAAAGGATAGGATTGGGATTTAATAAGATGAAGGACTTCTTGTCATTATAAAAAAAACAAAGGAAAAATTCCAGCAAATCACATGTAAATGAAATTTAACAAGAACAAGAGAAAAAGAAAATCTCAATAGCACAGTAAATTCAGATCCAAGGCAAGCTCGGAATTTGAGCCAACCAAAAAATATTGATCAAAACTGTCACATTGCACTCAAACTTGGATTAAAAAATGAAATAGCTATTTTGGGTTCCTTGATGCCTCCAACAATCATGTTTTTATAGAATTAATATATTCATGACATAACACATGTCAACTTCAAAAAAAAAAAAAAAGAGCTTAATAGCAGATCATAGATGCATCCAAGTCTCATGAACATAGTAATCCTATCTTTCTTTCTCACATTGGTTGGTTTCTTAATATCACTCCAGTCCATTCATTAGGAAACCTTTGAAGATGTGTCAGGGGTTATATTCATGGTTTTGTTATTAGATTGAGGTTAACTGTAAACCCTATACTGTGAAAGTGTAGCTTTCTTCCATTTCTCATTATCATGACATTTCTCTTTCAATGTGTTTGAAAGGGTAGCCAAGAATTCATTGGTGGTGAACGAGGGGAAACATTTTCATAAATGTTCTAGGTGAGCATGTCAAACCAACTACTTGTTTCGTTCTTGCACGCTATTTTTGTTGGTCAGAATTGTTGCCTTGTCATGAAAAGACGAAAAAATTTCACCAGACAATTCAAACCCCCTTCTTTTGTGCAACTAAATATAACAATCAAGGCGGCCCAGTGCATCTAAATATAACAATGGAAATATATAATATGTATCTGGTGAATCGATTCCAAACTACGGAAGTTTCTTTTATCATGAAAAAATGTAAATTACTTGACAGTTTTTCGTGGATTTGCAATTGATTCCATAGCACCGTCACCCTCAGCTTCAGCTGCTTCCTCTGCAAGCTGTTGATCAAGAATTTCTTGCATCTCAACAACCCTGGAGCCAGATTGACAGAGATACAAAAATATGTAAATCTGAAGAGTACAATGATGATCTATCCTTTATATAGAGTCCTAGTTCAAAGATTCCTAAGCTGCACAAAGGCATTAGACTTGTAATTTTCATTGTGATGCCAGTGAATTTGCAAAACATCATTTTTAATCTAAAAAAACAACAGTTCCTTTGTGTGCGCATAAAAGAATGAAAATGCCTGCCATTTTTTGACATATAAAAACTTTCAAACCATCTCATAGTAACATATAATCTTGCTATATAAAGGTAAACCCTGATAAAAAGTAACTTTATCATAAAAATTACCATAAAATTGAATAATAGGCATCAAAGAGTCCTCATTGAAGGCAACAAGTTTATTGTAAAATCAAAAAGTGGGTGTGCTAGAATTGCTAGAATTTTATGAACAAACTGTTTAAAATATAATTCAGCTTCAATGGCAACATGGAATTGCAGTGATACATGGTTAAGCCATTCAAACAACAATGAAAAAGGGTAGAGAGATGGGTAGAAAGGTAAATGTAACAATCAGATAACACATACCTAATAGCACGCACCAGAGTTTGAGGGCTGCAAAGGAAAAAAGGAAAAAGAATTATGCATACAATCAAAGCACACTGGTTTGTGTTTGCCAACGTAAAGTGGCCAAGTTTGTTGCTGATTAGATAAAAAAATCAAATCCACCAAACTTCCATTCCTATATTTTTTATTCTCACAATAAGAAACAACAGTTCTCTTCAACATCGTTTAACAAGCACACAGATGCATCTGGTGTATATAAAAATAGAGATCCTTCTATTTCAGATGATTATTCATCTATCTATATCTATATATAATAACAGGACCACTAGCAGCCGCTCTATTTGACATTTGTCATGTCTAACTAAGTGACATGTGTCCCTCTTTATTTTTCTTCTCCCCTCTAACCCACCTTCTTTTTGGTTAGTTATTTTTTCTCCATAAAAACTACTCTCCCCCACCCCCACTAACCCACCTCTTTTCGGTTAGTTTTTTTTTTCATAGTTTTTTTTCAGTTTTCAATATGCATTTTCCATTCCCCTTTTTTTAATATGACTTTTCCAAAATACTATCATTCATTGTATTCTAAGTATCTCTTTCATCCACCACAATTCTTTTAAAACATACGTTCTTTTCATCAACATTTCTCCCCATCATTTTCCATTTTTATCATGACTCCTATTTTATTTTTAAAATCACTTGCCTATTTTAACGACCATGTCCACCCATGATTTCAGTTTGCTTTAATCGTGGTAACTCTTAAGATGGATGCAGAGAGATCCCACTAAAAAAAATCTCCAAACAACAACTGGTATGTTTTCTTTTCTTCCCAAATCAATCAAATAGTACTTATACTAACATGAACTAATTACTGAAATATTATTTAGTTATTATAATAATGGAAACCAACATCTACATGAAAACATGATCGAAAAAATTCATTAATATATCACGATTATAGAAAAAGTTGACAGACCCCTGACACTCAATAACTTGAGCAAGGGCTCACGCATAAAAGTCCCAAACACAAAGTTTTTGAAGATTGGCCAGAAATAGGGTTCTTGAAGGGTACAACTAAAGCACAACTAACTGAAAGCTATAGTTGGCAAAAAAAAAATGAAAGCAGTCAACACCTTGTGATCAATAAAAATTATAATTTGATTTCAAATATCAAAGAGTACTCAATTCATATAGGTTGAGTCATAGATCAAGCACAAAGTGATTGCAAGAGATCGTGAAAATTCTGACAATTATTTAATATTAAAAATGACAGAAACCCACTACCAAAAAAATCCAAAATAAAAAAGGTACAAACCTTTCTTTGGCAAGTTTATAGAAATTGGCAATGTGGCCCCATAATGTCTTCTCAAAGGTCTCCCAAGTTTGATCTACATCTTCAAAATATTCTCTGAGACATGCCAAGATTAAGATGAGAAAATATATTCCTGTGTTGAAAAAAATAAAATGACTGTGAGGAAAGGTGCAAACCTTAATCTGCCAACCTCTTCCTTGTGAGAACCTACAGCTGCTAATGCAAATCTTCGCTTCCCATCCAAGGCTGTTAATCTCTACGACAGTACAAAATTGGAGGGGGGGCAAAGAAAAGTAAATATGACATTTCAAAATCACTAATCTTACACATAATACTTAATCACATTATTAGATCAATATTACCTCATATGTATTTACAAGTTCTCTGTCATCACTCAAAGAATCCCGAGCCTCTGCTGCCTCAACAGAGATAGACATCATGCCTTCAACATCCTATAAGAAGACAAACAGGTTGAATAGCCAAATCTATATGACGAAGGATAAGCTTATAAAAATGATGAGATAGATCTTGCCAAAGCCAGGTTGAAGCAATTAGTTAAAATCATGATATATATTCAATAATCTGCAGTTTGATAGCTGTCTCAACAATTGTCTAATCCCAAAGAGCAACATATCATTAATGGCCGATACAACACAAGAAGCATTGCAGTGGAAAAGTGGGATTGTATCTTCACTTTACCCACTGGTCACCAGGAGAAATCTAGCATGAAACTTATGCTGAGCAGGGGAAGGTGAGACTAAGACATCAACTCTCAGAACAGTATAATGATTTACAATGCAGTAATGAAAAATTTCATTAAAAAGGATGAGAAAATAACCTTCAAGGTGGTGTTTAAATTATTTCTTGCGTTGCTAAGTAGCTTTATCTGGTCATGGTTCTCAATTAATGTTTGGCACTCCTGACAATACCTAATTCACACAAAAAAAGAATATCATGCTCAAACTAATCGAGATTGCAATACTAAAATTCACACCCTAAGCATGCCACTGTTCACATACTTTTCAATGGAAACAAAATTTTCACGAAGCCGGTTTATTGTGTTTTGAGATGAAGTAAGTGATTCCAGTCCAGCCTGCGCTTGCTCCACCTGCAGTCAACAGAATATGAAGAGGAAGTGCAGAGCACAGGGTGATGCACATTCAAATGGAACAGATATAATATGCCTTCTATTGCTACAGTACATGACATGTGATGATGCATCCCTTTCTATGTACTAAATTTTTCAAGATCAGTCAGAATATAAAACACTCCCTCTGTTCTTAAATATAAGACTGTTTTCCCTAATTTGATTAGATTAAATATGTTAGTTAAGTTAGTTATTAATACTCCCTCCAAAATTCAACTTGTTCCTACTAATTATAAAATCACCTTCAAACTTTTTCCAAGTTTTTCCCAAATTAACCCTACAATGCTTATCTACAATAACAAGCAAAAAAGAGAGAGAGTGACGATAAAGGTATATAATTGGGATAAATTGGTAATATCACGTGTAAATAACTAACTTATCTAACTTCTTTAATCTACTCAAATCAGGAAAGGGATATTATATTTAGGGAACGGAGGGAGTACATGATATTACCAATTTATCCTAATCATATACCTTTATCGCTAGAAAATGATCAATTTTAAAATCGTTGAGTAATGATTACCTGCTCCACAACCATTGTACTAAGCTGTGCATCATTAGCCTGTGAATAAAGCAGAAAAGCAACAATGAGAAGCAGCAACCCTAAAATAAGGCATTAAATCCATGGAATAAGAATGAGTTACGAAAAGTTTAACCTAGACGTGAAATTATGCGTTGTCGTACCTGTTGACGTGAAATGTAATCGGCCTTGACGGAGGCGATGGACTGCAGAAGCTCAGGGAGCGGCAAAAGCTTTGCGACCTCGCGAACTGCCGCCTCCTTCGCTTCAACTCCGAGATCTTCCACCGTCATTTTCTCGTCGCCGATATCTCAAGGAACGAGAAATTCGAGTTTCGCGGATGTTGAATTTGGAGCTGAATATCGTAGCAAAAGAAGAGAAGAAGGATCCGAGTGTATGGATTGAGAAAATGGCGGTGGCGGTAAGGAGAAAAGCTTGACGTGGAAAATGGGAGAAGGAGTAGGAAAAATATAACAGTGATGGATCCATCAAAATTTAATTAATTATTCCCACGTACCAAACTGAATTTTAAAAATTGTATCCAATCCTAACATTACTGGCACTCCTATTCCCAATCTCATTCCCTCAAAATCATTCCCTCCAACCAATCCAACCAAACCAGCCCCTTAGATCATTTACCTAAGTAGACTGTAGTCTCATCTCATCTCGTGAGAATTTTAACCTTGGGCTTTATCACCCCAATTCTATTTCTCTTGTTTTTTTCTTATAATGGGCACATAATATGGCCTCTTTATTGGGCCTTATCATTTCAATTTTGTTTTTAAATGGGCCTCAATTCATGCTTTGCGCTCTTGGATGATCTGCAAATCTATCTTGTCATTATAGCCTTCCCACTCCCTTATAATTGAATTTGCTTTTAACAGTTTATATAATTACAATTAGAAAATTATCATTCTATTAATAATAAACACATAAAATATTTTTAAATTTGGATTTAAAATATATATTTTTTAAATCCAAATTATATATATATATATATATATATATATGAACAGTCCATATTTGTTGCAGTATTTTTATCCAACTCGAGGCTAAAGTGTTTTGTTACAGAAAGCATCAAGTGTGCAGATTTCTTAGCAAGGACCGCTCATCATGAAACTTTTGAAACTATTTTGTACCCTGTCACTCCAATTGGATGCTTAGCAATTCACTTGGAGGACATTCATCATGGTAATGGGGCTGCCACGTGCCCATCTAGAAGTCTAACTTAGGATGGGGAGTTTTGTTTTTGGAATGTAAACACAAGCTTCTGCTTGCCATATGTACCCAAAAAAAAAATGTTTTGTTACGTATAGAACTTGGTTTGGATGGTTCCAACATCATCCAAACAAATTAAACCCTAATTAAATCAACTTCACTTTATCGTGAAACGTGAATCATGAGGAAACTCGTTTAATTTATGGCATCCAATCCAACCTCCCCTCGTTGAATTTGAATGGTGAAAACAGTAAAGATTCTCTGTGAAAAACAGTAAAGATTCTCGTGTATTATTGCAAACCCCACCACGTTTCAATAATTGATCACAACTCCAATCGATATTTATTTACTAACATCTCCTATAAGTTTATTTATTCTTTATCCTTTTATAAGACACTCATTAGTTTTAAATGAGCATTGAACATGTTTTCCATCTATACCCGTTTTTAATAAGGGTAGAAGTAGGAAAAAGTAATGATTATTAATAAGGGGAGGTGTAAATCTGATGCTAAATTTTACCCTGAAGAGCATTTATAATACCAAAGTTCCGCGAGTTGCACCAAAAGTACACATCTTTAGGATCAAGTGCAATTATAGACTTTGTACTTAAAGACAATAAAATCTAGATATGAAAATACTCTTACGTCCCTCATTAAATGATTGGATAACACTATGGTAGTATGAATGAGTATTGTGTCTTCTCTTTATACCTTTTTCGCTCGGCTGGAAACAACTAGGCAAATTGATCAACTCCCAAAAAACTAAAATTTGATTGGTTGACTAAGTGTCTGATGGAGAGAGAGGGGAATGGGGAGTGGATGAGGGGGAGTGGATGAGTAAAAGTGAAGGGGATTGAAGATGAAGAATAATGTAATGAGGGGTATAAAAGTCTTTTCATATTCAAATTTTATTGTTCTTAAGTGCAAAGTCTAAAATTGGACATGAACCTAAAGATTGGTACTTTTTGTGCAACTCGCGAAACTTTGGTACTATAAATGTTTTTCGTGGCAAACTTTAGCTAGTATCAGCTTTGTAACTTCACACTCATTAATATTTGAGTTTAGTTTAGTCAATACTCAATACTCCCTCCAGTAATACACACACACATATACATACACACGTACATATAAGAGCCCAATTGTCAAAACATACTTCTTAAGGAAATATGTAAAAGTTAATTGAGTGTCTGAAATTAATTATTTTTTTCTAATTATGCCCTTATTTATTATGATATCATTAAGAGAGAGAGAGATATGTAAGTATTAGAAAATATAAAAGAGAGTCAGAGGTAAAGTAGAAAAAATGAAAAAAAAACGCATTAAATGATAAGAAAATTTAAGGTGTACCATTTAAATTTTGCGCTCTTATATTATAGATCGAAGGGAGTACGAGTAAAATTAAATTACTTGAGTTTTAAGACAAATTTAGTATGTTTAATTAATTTTAATTTATTGGTATGTGAGTTCGAGGGAGTATCTTGACAGAAATTTCGCACATGCATGCATGTGCAATTTCAAGTTTCAATTATTTTCCTACTCATGTACCATTGTTAGTTAAAGCATCGAATGTTAGGTGAGTTCAAGATCAAACAGTCATTGTTATTCGTCACGTTTGAGTAACGGTTGAACACGTTTAGTGGTAGACTGATTTATGGGATTTGAGTATTAAATTATAACGATATAATAAAGAGAATATCATAGACCAAAGATGGGAATGTTGTTGTAATATATTCCCACTCGTCCTGAATATAACATCTCTTTAACCTTGTTTGTGGAAGTTAGAATAAATTATTTTTATAGATAATTTAAAGTTATTAATTTTGCATCTTAATTTCTCTTAAAAATTAAGATGGTCTTATAGTTAGGACTAGAGGGAGTACATCTTGGGCTTAAATATTAGAAACAACCTCTTTACTAATTAATTAACAAGGTAAAAAGATACATATATACATCTATCTTTTTTTATTGATGTCATTTTATGGTCCTTGTACATTCCGCCAGCTAGCTGTGCAATGAGCCAGTCTTTATAAAGGGAATATATTCACCAAAACTTTCAATAAGAATTCAAAATCTAGATGAAAAAAAAGGGAATATATCCACCAAAACTTTCAATAAGAATTCAAAATCTAGATGATTTGTGTCATAAAAGTTACAATTAGATAAAATTTGAGCGACGGAGTGCTTTAATCGCCTCTGGAATTTATAGAGGCAGTGCACGTATATATTTTCAAATAACATTAACTAATGAGGTCTAATATCCATGTTTATCAACTTTAATGATTCAAACCCATGTGGCTAGCTATAAGATTTTAAGTTAATCCATAAACCAAAAAACATCGCTTCTTACATCCATATTAATTAATAAATCAAGTTTCTGTGTAAAAAGTGTAAGAATAACTTTTTATTCTTTGACCAAAAAAAACTTTTTATTCAAAATTGCCGTGCGTTGCGCTTAATTATTTAATGACTAGATAGCTTATCATAATTACTAGCTCCGGTCCCTAATATAAGAGTCAGTCGCCAAAAAAACTTTTATTAAGAAAGACGTGAATGTTAGTTGAGTGTATGGAGTTAATGCTTCTTTTTCAACATTGCTCATATTTATTGTGATACTTTTAAGAGAGAGAAATACATAGTCATTAATAAATATGAAAGAAAGTTAGGGGCAAAGTTGGAAAATTAAAACACATAAAATGAATAGATAATGTGAGATGAATTCTTATATCATGGATCAAAATCATTCAAATGTTGAACTTTTACATTAAGAATCGGAGCGAGTACTTCAAAACCAAACAAACCTCAACTTTCTAATTAATCCAATAGTCACATACATGAGTAATTCTCTTCTTTTTTTTTGGCCAATTACATGAGTAATTCTCTTCAGGTCTTATATATGTTATGAAATTTGATGCATTTATAAAAGTTGGCGTGGAAATCAAAACTGTCGGCATGTGTCTACCCAAACACGTGCGTATTTATAGAAACCTCGTCCATAATATATGCGAATTTTTGAGTGTGTTTATGAGGGATATTGTTGATAAAAATTTTAATAGGGATATTGATTTCTCTCCACTTCCAATCTCTTCTTATGTCAATTGTATGTTAATTACATTTTAAATTTGAACAGTTTAGATTTAGTATTTCCTAAAATTAATTGGTAAAGTTTTAAAAGATCAATAAATAAATCCAAATAACAAATTAAAAATTAAATTTTTTTATAAAATATTGAATTGTAATTGTTCGACTTTTAATTTAATAGTGGAGTGATCGTTGAGGAATTGATGAAAGGGTGAGGGAGACAAACGGAATCCGTTAAAACAGGAACAAAATTTATTTGAAGTGCCAAAAATATTTTGACCGGAAGCGCCAAGTTGCAGCATCAACATGCAGGGACAAAAATATAATATGCATTCTTTTGCTGAGTTAATTAATTAAAATACACGATCACGTGGATTTAATGTTGATGAATAAATATTACTCGCTTTGGTCCCTAATATAAGAGTTAGCCGCCAAAAACACTTCTTAATAAAACATGTGAATGTTAGTTGAGTGTCTGGAGTTAATGTTTCTTTTCTAATTTTGTCCATATTTATTATGATACTTTTAAAAGGGAGAAATACATAAGCAATAATAAATATGGAAGAGGGTTAAAGGGAAAGTAGGAAAAAACGCATTAAATGAGGAAAGAATGTGAGAGTTTTTATATTTTGAACCAAAACCATTCAAATTTTGGGTTCTTATATGTATATAGCATATATCAAGATATATATACACACACACATATATATATTAATATATTAATCATTGAGCAATCACAAATTGATGACTAAGGAATGGCCAAGCCACTATATATAAGTCTTATGTTGAAATGAAGAAGCCATAGAGAGGGGAGAAATGGATTTCAGGAAACAAAGTGTCATATTAGTCCTTCTCTGCTTCACTATTCTTTTCGAGGCTCAAGCCGCTGTTCATCACCATGACTTCGTTGTAAGTTCTTCCATGTGACAAATATGCGCTCTTTTTTTTTGGCCAAATATGCCCTCTTTATACTATAAGCCCCACTCCTTAAGATGTAGTACAATGTATTCTATAGACTAAATTTTATACTAAGAATTATTAGCTTGATGTAGTATTTGTTATATATTATTGCAAATTTTTTGATTCATTATATTATTGCAATTTTAGATCTACAGTTTCAATAGAATTCTCCTTATACACGCACACGCACACGCACGCACACACATAGGTATTATATTCTTTTTTTTACCACATATTCATTCCAGTCTACTTGTAATTTCATAGGGTTTGTTATTCCAATGTAAAATTGTTTTACTTAGCTTCTTCAATTAACACACACTGAAGCTTTGCTGTTATTAGATGTAAATGTTATGTGTATCAACATATTAAATAATCCAGAATATATATAGATTATGGTTTACGTAAAATTTATAATTGGCAAATCGATCAGATAGGTGGCAAGATGAATTGATCAACTCAATGATAAAGGAAAAAGCGGGAATCAAGTATGAAACATAAAAAAGAAGAAGGAGATTATGGAAGACAGATGAGACTATATAAATATGCATTTATATCTTTAGCTTTTCAAATAACAGTACTCTGATGGACTCGGTTGCTCTCAGAATCATTTATTCTCCTTTTTTCTCAGAAGCACAATCCTGGCCATCCACATAATCTAAAGGCTATTATTCACCCCACATTTAATAATAAAAAATTAACACCCACTCCTCCCTTCTCTCTCCTCCCTCACTCCCTCCATGTCCGACCACTCCACCCTCTCTCCCTCCATGGCCGGCCACTCTGCAACTCCCATACTGCCCTCCCTCGCCGCTTTCCGCCGCCGCCAACACACTAGATGAAGGGGGATCGGAGTTCTACGTGGTGGTCATGGTGGCAGTATTGGTGGTGGAGGCGGGCTTAGTGGTGGTCATGATGGCGGCCAACCACTCCTCCGCCGTGTCCTCCTCCAACACCACCACCAATTCCACCACCATGACCACCACTAACTCCTTCTCCAATATCACCACCTTTTCCTATACCACCACCGATGCCCCCCTTGACCACCACCTTCTTCATCTGGTGTGGCGGCAGCGGCGGAAAGCGGCGAGGGAGGGCGGTGTGGGAGTTGCAGAGTGGCCGGCCATGGAGGGAGAGAGGGTGGAGTGGTCGGACATGGAGGGAGTGAGGGAGGAGAGAGAAGGGAGGAGTGGGTGTTAATTTTTTATTATTAAATGTGGGGTGAATAATAGCCTTTAGATTATGTGGATGGCCAGGATTGTGCTTTTGAGAAAAAAGGAGAAGAAATTATTCTGAGAGCACCCGAGTCCGTACTCTGATACTTAGCTTAATTAGTCAAAAACCCTGGGCTGTAGGAGTCCAACATGTAGCTTGAATAAGCTTTAATTTGCTTTTTATAATAGGTAATGCATGTATCAATATTAACTATATACTTGTATGTGCTCAAAAAAAAATATTAACTATATACTACGACCTACAGTGTTTGATGTAGAGTTAGTTAGATGTTGATTTTTGCCTCTTAAGAAAATATCTTAGCTTAGTCCACCTTATATCTCTCATCTTAATTACTACCTCCGGTCCTAAATATAGGACCTAATTGACTTTTTTTGGAGAGATTAAGGTTGCGAAATAGGTTATTAAATGATAACATATTTGATATATTTTTAGATTATCCATTAGTTTATAAGTAAAATAAACTAGTTTAAGGGAAAAAATTAGGTAAATCAATTTATAATTAACTTATTTTGCTTTTTTAAGGGTTTTCTAGAAAAAGTCAATTAGGTCTTATATTTAGGACCGGAGGGAGTACCATTTTTCAAATTAATTTAATGGGACAATTGCACATTGATCTCAAGTAAGAGACTTCATTTTATAAAGATCCTAAGGAGCTATTAATTATACCACTATTAACAACTGAAATGTTATCAGTTAATAAATGGTAAATAAGTTGACAATGGACCTATATCTGATATTTAATCTCTAATTTATAACCTAGATACAATTATCCCTAATTTATTTAACTTATAAACTATAATGTTTTGTTATACATATATACTTGATATATTTTAAAGAAACAATATGACACTTGTTCAAATGAACTTATCTTAGCCTTTTTTAAATCTCTCAAAATTGGTTAACTATTTTAAGCACATGTAGAACTTTTTCTGCTCATAATCTATGATTGGAGATTAGAAAAACGAAACCAGCTTGCTAGCTGTGGATGCTAATTATTTTATAATATATGTGGGTGGATTGCAGCTGAAGGAAAAAAGTTTCACAAAGCTGTGCAGCACAAAGGAAATCTTGACGGTGAATGGTAGCTTTCCAGGGCCAACCATTACTGCTCACAAAGGAGATATTATTTTTGTCACAGTCCATAATCATGGAACTTATGGTGTCACTATTCACTGGTACTCATATATTCCACAAGCAAATTATTAACTATATTTTACAACTTTCCCAAGGCATAGGATCCGGGTTCTATTCATTAATTTTTGAGCTATTCATTCAATTTCACAACAGATTTGTGAATTCACGCATGAGATCGTTTGTTACAAGAAATAATGAGTTTAAATAACGGACAAAGCAAGAGGGATTCGTTTCTACAACTGATCGGCATTCATGAATCCAGTATTGAAGCTGCAGATTCGAAATATTTGTTTCCCTGAGCGTTGGTTATATTAGAGAATACTCCATGATTTACTTGTTTTTTTGTCAAATTTAATATTGCTAAGAACGTAACATTAGATCTGTATACATTTCAAGCCAAAGAACTTACATTGACACATTTTATAAAATGTTCTTGACACTTTTCAAAACATATTTTCATTTTTAAGGAGTATTAAGTTCTTTTTTCACGATCGCCCATGTTTAATACAGGTAATGTTGAGTATAGTTAATAAAGATAGCATAGAAAAATCAATTAAATTTTATTACAAATTTAATAACTTTTTTTATAATAACAAAATTTAATAACTTTAACTATTGTTATTTATATGTGTATGTGTGAACTACTCCCTCGATCCTAAATATAAGACTTAGTTACCTTTTTTGGTGAGATTAAAGAAGTAAAGTAGGTTAGTTAATTATAATATATTTGATATATTGTTACATTATATACTAATTTATAAGTCAAATAAACTAGTTTGTAGAAATTCAGGCAAATGAAAGTATAAGTTATTTATTTATTTTTGTTAAAATTTTTCAAAAGAGTCAACTAGGTCTTATATTTAAAACCGAAAAGAGTAATCACTGTAAACATATTTTATTTTTGGGAGCCGAGGAAATAGTATAAAAGGGAAATCTACGTTGATATGCATGTTTGAAAACTGATTGTCTACATATTACCACATGACTTTAGGGTGAAGGCTCAAAAATGATACTTAACTATTGGGCAAGGAACAAAAATAGTACATAACTATTTCAAGGTACAAAAATGATACATAACTTTTACCATGGGACCAAAAATGATATTTTCACTAATAAGACAATAATATTATACATGAAATGTCCAAAATGCCCTTATAATTAAATAAACTTTTACTGGGCTGCGATTATTTTTAAGGGCATTTTGGACTTTTCATGTCTAATATTATTGTCATATTAATGAAAATATCATTTTTGATCCATGGTAAAAGTTGAGTATCATTTTTGTACCTTGGAATAGTTATGTACTATTCTTGTTCCTTGGCCAATAATTGTGTATCATTTTTGAGCCTTCGCCCCATGACTTTAATATGACACCGGGCCTACCAATTTAGGGAAATAGTATGGAAGTTAAAACCATTGAATTATATAATATATTCAAAAAATTTAAGCGTAGCAATACATTATGTACTCCCTCCGGTCCTAAATATAAGACTTAATTGACTTTTTTGAAAAATCCTAAAAAAAGCAAAATAAGTTAATTATAAATTGACTTACCTAATTTTTTCCCTTAAACTAGTTTATTTTACTTATAAACTAATGGATAATCTAAAAATATATCAAATATGTATTGATTTAATAGACTATTTTGCAACTTTAACTTCTCCAAAAAAGTCATCTAGGTCCTATATTTAGGACCGGATGTAGTATTATTTTTTTTACTAAATATGAAGAAAATGATAAATATATAAGATAAAATAAAAAAAATTACAATATGCATCAAAAGTCTACATCCAACTGGTGAAAAAAGTCAAATTGAACATACTTTTGTACATATCTAGAAGAAGAGCATCCTAATTTACATGATTTATAAGTAATAATCAAGTAAAACACAATATCAAAATGCAGGCATGGAGTGAGGCAACCAAATGATCCATGGTCTGATGGGCCTGAGAATATAACACAATGCCCTATCCCTCCAGGAACAAGCTTCACCCAGAGAATCAATTTGGCTACCGAAGAAGGCACACTTTGGTGGCATGCTCATAGTGACTGGTCTCGTGCCACTGTTCATGGTGCCATTGTTATTTATCCTCCTCATGGAGCTTCATACCCTTTCCCAAAACCCTATGGCCAAGAAACTCTCATTATAGGTCGGTTCCATTTAATTTATTAATTTATGAATAGCTTTTTCAATTGAAATTTATACAGTGCTCTCTGATTATTCATTATTTGTGTGACCTTGAACAAAATGTATGTGTAGGAGAGTGGTACAAGGGAGATGTGATGTCAATCATAAAAAGTGCTTTGGCCACTGGTGGCGAACCAAATACTTCTGATGCTTACACTATTAATGGCCAACCTGGAGATTTATATGCATGTTCCAAAGGTAATTTACCTGACTTAATAAGTTTTCACACTAAAGCACTTAAGTATTATTTCGCCCAACACTTATAAGAGAAAGAAAACTAATTTATGGATATCATCAGTAAAAAATATTTGTATGTAACAAATATGATTTGATTTTCCTGGAATGCCCTTTTTAATCATGTGCATTAATATTGTAGTAACTGCTCTTGGTGGAACACATTTAATTTGTTTTGGCCTCCTAGGGAGAAAGGATATATGATCTAGATTTTTATTAAATCTATGGGGTTTGAAACTTAAAGGGTCTGATATGAGGACCAATTTGTATGAGCTAATGAAAGCTTATTAACCATCATTTGAATGAGCAAATGAAAGATTATTGACCCTGTTCCTGCATGCAGGGAAGACACATCGTTTTTCAGTGGTGGGAGGGAAAACCTATCTCCTTCGCATAATCAACGCCGCCATGAATGAAATACACTACTTTGGGATCACCAACCACACACTCACACTCGTAGGAACAGATGCAGCCTACGTGAAACCCTTCAGAACCTCTTACATTGTGATAACCCCAGGCCAAACCATGGACGTTCTCGTCACAGCTAACCAAAAACGTGGTCTCTACTATATGGTCGCTTCTCCCTTCCACGATGGTGTAGCTCCATACGATAACACCACAGCCACAGCCATTTTACAGTACAATGGAAGCTTTAATGCTTCCCATCTCCGTCATCCTCCAAAGGTGTTTCCAGTTTTTCCTGAGCATAATGACACTACTGCTCCTTTTAACTTTACTAAGAGAATGAGGGGTTTGGGGGGTAAGAGTCATCCCATTGAAGTTCCAAAGGAAGTAAACACGAGGATTTATATGACCGTGGCTGTGAACATTCTACCATGCAATGCTTCTACTTGTGCAAGCACCACCAAGTTGGCGTCTAGCTTGAACAACGTGTCGTTTCAGACCCCAAAGATTGATATATTGCAAGCTTACTACTGGTACCTACTTACGTGCTATATATATATATTCACATAAACTTGTCCACGCATGATCTCTCTTCTACCATGAATAGTTTGTTGCTCGAATAGTATACAAAATGCAGTTGATTATTGTCAGTTGATTTAAAAAAAAAAATATATTAGCCAACTTAAATTTATGATCATTAGCGATGAAAACTTTTATCATTAGTTGCAAGCACCCCCGGGGCTGTTTAATTCTATGTCGATTTTGCGTATAAATCCAACTTTGATTTTCATAGTTTTGTGTTAATATGGATCGTCTTAGCATAAAAATGTAGTTGCTAAGGAAAATAACAAGTCAATTTTACAGGAATAAGAAGGGAGTTTTCACTAAAGACTTCCCAAAAGAGCCGCCTCACTTCATCAACTTCACGGATCCAGACACTAATGCATATACAACCAAGGGAACGAGGGTGATAGTGCTGAACTACAATGAGCCAGTAGAGATAGTGTGGCAAGGAACAAATAATTCGATAAACACTGCTGAGAATCATCCAATGCATCTTCATGGTTTTAGCTTCTACATTGTGGGACAAGGCTGGGGAATATTCAACAATAAGACAGATCCCAAGTCTTATAACCTAGTTGATCCTCCAGAAGTTAACACTGTTGCTCTCCCCCGCAATGGTTGGACTGCCATGAGATTTGTTGCCAACAACCCTGGTACACCTTCTAATTACCTTTTCCATTATTAGCATATATACCACCAATATAAAAAAAAAAGTCAATTCAGTTCTAATCCCTACTTAGTGAGGGTCTTGGGAAGAGAATATACTGAACAATTTTACCTCTACTTTGTGTAGAAAGGTTGATTTAAACTCATGATTGAATTAAGGGGAACGATAAGGTTTGCTATTAATACATATCAGGTGTTAAATATAAGATCACTTTGAATTTTTTATGGTAATTAAGGAAGCCAAACTTAATTTTAATGTATCTTATAAATAATTGTACTGTAAGATAGTTTATAAGTAACGTAAATTAGTTTTGAGGGAAAAATAATCATAGACATTTCAAAATAAATAATTTTGCCACATTAATTTCTTAAAAATTTCAAAATGGTTTTGCATTTAGGATTGGTGGAATATATGACATGAAGGTTATATGTTCAAAACCTTGGTAGATCGTTTTCACTTCTGATGAGGGTTAATATTGTGTGCATCTATCCCTTCATAGCCTTGTGCGTTGAATGGTTTTTGTTAATATTTGTTTGAATTGGGATTGAAGATAATGGCTGTATTCAGCTTTTTTCATATCCTTGTGCATAATTAAATTTGCAGGAGTATGGTTTATGCATTGTCATTTTGAGAGACACAGTAGCTGGGGTATGGAAACTGCGCTCATTGTGAAGGATGGGAAAACCAAGGAAACAAGCATGCTTCCACCTCCTAAGTATATGCCTCCTTGTTCCAAATGAAAGCATTGAGACTTATGTCATCATTCTACAATAATTTCAATCAATCAATATTATTTACATAATAAATAAATCTGATCTGAGTTTGGTTTCAGATGGGATATTATCAAATTCCTGAGAAATTTAATTACGTTTCAATTGTTTGAGAAATGTGTAATCCAAGAATGGTTAATGTTTTTAATTTGTTTGGTACGCGATTCTATGCTTAGTATATTATTATTTGAACTCCTCATATATGAGTAGTCTTACAAAAAACGAAGAGTTTGAGTGTTTTTTATAATGTAATTTCCTTCTCCGGTCCATTCCTTTCAAGTTATTAGCCATTTTTTAAGCTAAACCATCAATGTATAGACTTGCTGAAGCTGTAACTCTCTCTCCCTCTCTCCCCCCTCTCCTTCTCCCTCTCCCTCTCCCATGCACGCACTACTATAAGTTGGCTTTACATTTGAACCGTCCCTTATAGAATACAACGCATTCTTTTGTTATCTTGCTAAATTCTTAAAAGTAATTGAAGTGGTCAAAAATAGATCATTTGAACTAATTATTTTGATAGGCACAAAATTGAACCTATCTTTTCACAAGTTCACAAGTGTACAACTAGTCAAGTAATGTAGTGTAAAAGAAATATCATTCCCATGAACGATCAAATCAACTGGTATTTAGGCATTAAAAATCCTAATTTCGCTTCAGTTGAGCACATGAAAGATAGGTATTATCAAAGACAAAATTAAAGAAAATATAAATAATTAATCTAATTTTTTTTGAGATTTTCAATTGAGAAAACGATGATGAACTAGAGCTGTTAATCTCCTTTCTAATTCACAGAGCGTGTAATTATCAAATTAATTGCATTTAAAATTTAAGTGCTAATCTAGAGCATTAGTAGATAAAAAATCTTTGATAAAAAAATAGATAAAAAGATTTCCCAATCACTTAAATCCCTCTCTTAAATTAAACTTGTTATTCCTAACAAAACTATTCAAGAAGCCATAAACAATCAAATTCACTCAATATGATTATGTGGATCCAATAAACATATTTATCTTTTTTTAAAAAAAACAATTTCTAGTTATCTACGACTAAAATATATCTTACATGTAGAGTGTATTTTCAACACAATAATTTGAGCAAAATTGAATTTTTTTGAGGGAAAAGCCGAAATGTAAGGCATATATTTTAAAATAATAAATTGTATATAGGGTTAAAGGTCATTGACCCAGAAGTTTTGGCTGAGAACCATATATAGTAGCCCTGGAAGTATTTTTAAATTCAAATCAGCCCATGTAGTCATAAAATGGACTCAAGATAACCTATTTTTGCATCACATTAGTCAGTAGCCATAGAAGTATCGTTGGTAGTCCGTCCAAAAAGGGTTATCTTAATCCCATTTTAATACTTCAAGGGCTAATTTAAGTCTAAAAATACTTCCAAAACTACTGTGATCCTTAGGCAAAACTTCAGGGTTAATGGTGATCTTCAACCCATATCTTAAATTTTGAAAGAAAAATATTATATAATGAAAAAGCATTAATAATATAATGTTTAACTATCATAAGAACATTTTTGCTTAAAAAAAGTAAAATGACTGACGTTTTGGGCCCGTTTCCCACTAGGAATGGCCCTTATAAACCCGCTTTACATTTAAAGGGGTTTTAAAGCATTTAACAGAAAAAGGGGTTAAAAAGTTTTTTTTTGCCAAAAGGGGTTTTAAAGTTGACTAATCTATAATTTGTATTTCTTTCACATTCCTAATATAAGGTTTTTAACATATCAAAGATGTAAAGTTGATCCAATTATACTAAATTGAATATCAAGACCTTTCATTGAGGATTAACTTAGAAGTAGGATTAATTAACCAAAGTCATGCATTACTTTATATGTTGATTTGTGTTGGAACTATATGATCCTTCTCCTTTTATAATTCCGTTTGTAGGGTCGCAAAAACCAATTCTTTTTTTATACAAGTCGCAAAAACCAATTCTAAATAGAGCTCGGTTGATGGCGAAAAAGAAGTTGATTTTTCTTGATTAAAAAAATATAGGGCTGTTCGCCGCTGGTTCATCGTGATAAGAAGCCCAAACCGGCCCAGATCCGATTCCATCAGCTAAACTTTAAACAGAAAATTAACACTGTTGCTCTTCACTGAATACTGCTGAGAATCACCCAATGCATCTTCATGGTTTTAATTAGCTACAACGTTGTGGGACAACGCCATGGAATTTTCAACAATAAGACAGATACCTAATCTTATAACCACGTTCATCCTACAGAAATTAACACTTTCTCTCTTCCTAGTAAAATGGTTGGATTGCCATGTGATTTATTACCAACAACCCCGGTAGGCCTTCTAATTATCTTTTACATTCATCAGCATATATACCAAGAATATTCCAAAAAGTATTGATTAACTTGGTTAATGAACTTGCTAGTTTCATGACAGGCATTAGACTTCAATCACTTGGTCTCAATTCATTATATTTGGGTTCCAATAATGAATTTGACAATGTAGGGTACCGTTGTTGAATCTAGAGCCCCTTACAATTAATAAATTCATTCATTGGCTAGAGTGTTTAGTCAACTTGGCTTTATGGCTTACAAGAATTAATATGCGGGATTCAACATTAGTTATTCTAGTCCAAGCCTAGCTTAAAGGGATTCTTCTAATGTAATATGTTAATTAGTCAAAAAACTTTCATTATCCCAAGAGAATTGTGATTGCATCTAATCCATTTTCAGGATATCATTTCCACATACATTTTTTATGTAAAAATACTAAAAACATTTACTTGTTTTGTATCATTCATTCCACTCCATGAAAAACAACTAAAAATATCTTTTTACTTATCTCATTCTTGCATTTGGGCATTTAGCTTACTACATATATAGTCTAGTTAAGCGTTAGCTCCTTATGAGACAACACAAGGTTATACCCTATAATACAATCATTGATTTATAAATTCTTGAATTTAACCCCAAGACGCATTGGGCAAAGTCAAATTAATTATGCCATGCACTAGTAAAATTTTGTAAAAAATTTTTATTTTCAACTGTTATTTTGGATAAAGATTTTTTTTCACCATTATTTTTCAATAAGACTACATACTCCTACTTACTAATAAACTTATCAGACCCTCCTAAGTCTCTTATTTGGAATTTCATTAATACAGGATTCTCAATTTAAAGTGACAAATAAATTATAAAATCAGAGTGATTGATATGCCTATTATTGCTAACCTACAAGGGAGAAGAGACTTTGAATAAGGGAGGCACGCAAAATCAGAGTTCGCCAAGCTTATGAGAATTTCACGGCGATGTGAAGTATCGCTGATTTTGTTGAATTTGCCTCGAGATCTTTTTGATTTTGTTGCGAGCGGTTGAAAGTGAAATATCGCTGCACCTTGGTGATGAGAAGATTCCAAAGTTTGGCTACATGCAATGTTCTGTTTGGGTTTAAATTAAAATTAAAAAAAAAATAGTACTTCCGACTGACGGATGGGACGATCCTATCCAATCTCGTAACAAAAATGTTGTCCTTCCAAAAAGATTTCTGTGATATTGAGTGTACCTTGTGCCAAACTAGTGATCATTTTTACACAATTGCCCTTTAATAATAAAGGAATATGCACGTGTATTTTATTGCTCGGCAGAAAAGAATAGGCACATGAAACTAGCCGGAGACAGTAAAAGATAAGGGAATTGATTGAAACCATGTGAACGCCGGGACTATGATTGGTTCAAGGCAACCATTTCTGTATAGACCGGACTGATGGTGACTAATCATGATGTTATTTTATGAATAAGGTTGAGGTCACACTACGTCTGCGTTGAGTTTGAATGGTGAAAAACAGTAAAGGTTCTCGTGAATTGCGAACCCCATGTTTCCATAATTGATCACATTTCCTTTCAGTCTTATAAAAGACACCGACTAGTAAGCATATTTAGACCTTTTATAAGGTTAAGGGCTAAGGCATTGTTAATTTTAAAGAAGTAATGAACATGTTTTTTATAAATGTAGTATATGAGAGAGTAATGTTGGTAAAAAAAATATATGAGAGTAATAATCAATATGATATTTAGTTTAGTGTAGTTAATGTGGGTAAAATTGTAAATCACTTGAATTTTAGGATAAATTTAGAGAGTCAAAACAATTTTATCAGGATGTGAGATTTTTTTTTGGTAACAAAATTTTAGGAAGAGGTTTGGGCTCAACCCAATCCAAGGGCAGTGCACCTAACTCATGATCCACTGGAGCCTGTCCCTGTGGGCTCTGGAGCATGATCAGCAAGCCCTTTATGTCTGTCCACACAAGTAGATTACTCCCAGTTTCACTTAGCTACGGAGATGTCTCCCCAAGCGCTGCGATGGAGACACAACAAAGTGTCACTCCCCAAGATTGAATTTGCGACATGGTGGTCAACCCGACTCTCATTGTTCAATCTCTTCGCCACTGAACCCACAGACGATGAGTCAGGATGTGAGATTTATGAGTTGATGTATTATGATAAGATTTGAATGAAAATATGGACATTCTAGAGTGGAGAATCACCCACTACTCATCTTTATGACCAACAACGAAACTAGTTCCCTTCCAAAACATGTAGTTCCAGCAATCTTGTCCACAATATGAATTCCTAGCGAGTTTATGAGGAATATTGATTTCTCTGCCCCACCAATCTCTTTTTATGTCAACTTTTTGTTTGAACAATTTTGACTTATTATTATCTAAAATTAATTCATAAAGTTTTAAATAATTGAAAATAAATCCAAAGACATATTGAAAAAACAGAAAATTATTTTATAACATTAATGGTGGAGATGATTGTCAAGGAAAAAGTAAAGGAGAGCAGTGAAATCCATTCAAAACTAGAACTTAATTTATTTGAAATGTCAAAAATATTGGGTTTCAATTTAGTATTTATCATAGTGATGAGAAAGTATTTCTCATCATTAGGATGAAATATGGACCATCTAAGATCTGATATGGATGGTCTAGATTTAAATTTTTTTAGCTGACCATTTTGTTCATAGAGGGGATTATTTTTTAACAAGTGATAAGTATATGAGTAAACATATTTCACTTTATTTCCATTAAAACAAAAACTTATTAACATTATTAAAGTAAATTTGGATATTTGAAATAAATTTAAACATCATAAATATAGATGAGAAACACATTACTTATCATTGTGATGAGTACAGAATGTGAACCCAAATTTTTTTTTTTTACCGGGGCATCAAGTTGAAGCAGCATCAACATGCAGTGAAAAAATATGATAATCAAAGGAAGATATATTTTAATTTGACTGGGGCCGCTTCTACTGAGTTAATCAAAACACATGTTCACGTGGATTTAATGTTGATGACTTAATATTCTATGTGTATGAGAAATAGCATATACACGCACAACAACAATAACAAAGTTTTATTCCAATTAAGTGGGGTCAGCTACATGGATCGCACGACGCTATTGTGTTTAATCAATTGCCATGCTTGACGATAAATTATTAATCAAAAGATTCTGTTGATGAATAATATCATTAAAAGTTCTCTTTAGTCGGCTCTTTTAAAGACTTCAAATCATTTGATTAACTATTCTTAGTGATCCATCTAATGCTCTTCTTTGCACATGCCCAAACTACCTCTAGCGATTCTCTAACATTTTCTCCACAATTGATGTCACCCTAATAACTATACTCTTTCTCGAATGTGATAATGTGGATCCCATCTTTTATTGTATGACCACACATTCATCTCAACATTCTCATCTCTGCCACCTCCATTTTAGGTTTGTATTGTCGTTTAAGAGCCTAACATTCATTACCATATAACATCACTAGTCTAATGACAATCCCGTAAAATTTCTCTTTTCTTATATTTTTTTTATCAAATCTTTTATCTTATCCTGAACACACACATATATATAGACACACATATAAAATATAATTAAATCATTTAGAAATTACAGATTGACAAGTGATGACTAAGGGATGGCCAAGCCATGGTATATAATATCTTTTTGATGAAATGATGAAGCCATAAACAGTGAAGGGGAAAATGGATTTCAGGAAACAAATGGTGATGTTAGTCCTTTTCGGCCTTTTTTTTCCTACTCTTCTCTCTCTTACTCTTCTCTTTTAATCTCTTCGTTACAAAATATCAATCTTATAACACATATTGATCTCCAAAAGAGACACAAGTTGATGGGTCACACCACGTTAAACCCATGAAAGCAAAAGCTGGGACATAAACAAGAAAAAATATAAAGAGGAAAAGCCCAAAAAAGAAAGGAGCTGGACAATTTTGGGGTGGGCTGAACTAGTTGGATGAAGAGAAGGAATGAATTAAAAGGTAAAAATATAGAAGGAGAGAGCTGGAGAGGAACGAATTGAAGAAAGGAATAAAGGAAAAGACAAAACGCGTCAGGGTGAAAAGAAAGAAACAAGACAAGTAGGGCTGGAAAAACTCATATAATCATTTACATATTTTTAAAAGGGCAGCTGCGAAGAAAAGTGGGGGCGGCTGCAGTAATTAAAAAAAGGAGAGATATTTGTATAAAAAAAAAGGAGAGAGGGGCTGAATCTTGGATAGTGAGTTTTGGGGTGGGAGAGGTCGAGGGAGAGGAGAATCTTGGGCAAAACTACGGAAGTCATTTTTACACAATTCCCCTTTGATAATTAAGGAATATGCATGCACTTGAATCTTACTACACGGCACTAAAGAATAGGCACGTGCAACTAGCCGGGAACACTTAAAGACAAGGAGTACATGTGAACGCCAGTACTATGATTGGTTCAAGACTACCCTTTCTGTATAGACCGGACTGATGGTGAATTGGTGATTAATGATGATGTTATTTTATGAATAAGGTTGAGGTCACACGACGTCTGCGTGGCATTTTAATGGTGAAAAACAGTAAAGGTTCTCGTGAATTGCGAACTCCATGTTTTCATAATTAATCACATTTCCTTTCAGTTTTTATAAAAGACACCGAGTAGTAAGCTTATATTTAGCCCTTTTTATAAGTTTAGTTTAGAATACCATAGACTAATAATTAGAGCTGTCAAAACGGGTCGGTCCCGGCCTGAACCTTAAGGGCTCAGGGCTAAACGGGTCAAGCCCATTTAGGCTATTTTCCAGAAAAACCTCTGTTTTCTGAAGCCCGGCCCTATAGCACTAGGATCAGGTTTGGCCCTAAGGGCTTCGGCCCTTATAAAAAAATTTCAAAATCTCAACCACTTACTACATAAGCACACCACATAATTCTCATTCCCAAGTATTAATGTAAATACACCACAAAGTCATCAAAAAGAAAATCAACAACATTCAAATACTAATAATTCACATTGGAGACTATATTTTGGTACCTTATGCTGGAAGTTATGGGATAATAGGAACAAAAGTATTTTTGTAAATGACTCTCTCCCTCCAGAAGAGATTATTATTTTAGTCACTTTCTAAGCCATATGGCTAATGTCACAGGTTTTTTTGAGCTCCTTGACATAGACTCATAGTGGACTGTAATTATTTTTTGATTAAGTAAATGAATAAATACATCTTCTCCATTCAAAAAAAAAATACTAATAATCCACAAGACATAACTACTACTCAGAAAAAGGAAATTTCAATACATATCATTCGACAACATTCGATTAATATTGTGTTTGGTTATGATTTGCCTCCTCCTCTCCACTGACAAAATATATCAAGTTTTCTCATTTCTTCTTTAACGTCATAAGCATTATGACCTCCATTACGGTGAGACTGAAAGTGAGAGGCTAACTGAGACTGAGAGCACCTCTATTTTTTATTTTTTTAGTTTAGGGCAAAGGGGCGGGTCTAATAACATGGTCGGCCCTCAGCCCAGCCCTTAAGGGCCCAAATCCCTATTTTCCCCTCTAAATCTCAAGTCCGGCCCTACTAGGGCTTAGGCAAAAATGGGTCGACCCTACGGGCTCGGCCCAAATTGATGGCTCTAGTAATAATCAATATGATATTTAGTTTAGTGTAGTTAATATGGGTAAAATTGTAAATCACTTGAATATTAAGACAAATTTAGTGTGTTAAACCAATTTTATTAGTGTGTGAGATTTATGAATTGATGCGTTATTATAAGGTTTGAGTGAAAATCTAGACGGTTTAGAGTGGAGGATCACCCACTACTCATCTTTGTGGCCAACAACCAAAACTGGTTCCTTACTAAAATGTGTATTTCCAGCAACCCCGTCCACGATAAAAATTTCTAGTGTGTTTATTAGGAATATTGATTTCTCAGCACCTCCAATCTCTTTTTATGTCAATTTTTTGTTAATCATATTTGAATTTTGAACAATTTTGACTTAGCATTATCTAAAATTAATTCATAAAGTTTTAAATTTAAAAATAAATCCAGAAGACATATTTAAAAAATCTGAAAATTATTTTATAATATATCAAATGGTTATTGTTCGATCAACATTGATGGTGGAGATGATCGTGAAGGAAAGAGTAAGGGAGAGTAGTGAAATTCGTTCAAAACTGAAGCATAATTTATTTGAAATGGGTTCCAAATTCAATACTCATCGCAAATTCATCATTGAGATGAAATCTGGACTATCTAAATCTGATATATGGATGATTTGGATTTAAAGTTTTTTAACTAACCATTTTTTTGTAGATAAACTTATTTTTTTTAACAAGTGATAAGTATAAGATTTAACATATTTTTATTTTATTTCCATTAAAACAAAAATTTATTAATATTATTAAAAAATTTGGATATTTGAAATAAAGTTAAACATTATAGATTAAGATGAGAAATACTTTACTTATCTTTGTGATGAGTACGGAAGGTGAACCCAAAATTTTTTTAACGAGCGCAGTCAAGTTGAAGCATCAACATGCAAGAAAACATATAATAATCAAAGGAAGATATACTATTTTAATTTGACAGGGCGCGTATGCTGAGTTAATTAAAATAAACCATCACGCGGATTTAATGTTGTTGACTTAATATTATATGTGTGTAAGAAATATCATAAACAACACAACAACAACGAACTATTATTATCTCAATTAGGTGAGGTCAATGTCATTGTGTTCGATCAGTTATCATTCTTGGCGATAAATTATTGGTCAAAAGATCCCGTTGAATAATGTCATTTAAAGTTCTCTTAAGTCCCTCCTCTTTTGTAAGGACTCCAAAACATTTTATCATCTATGCTTAGTGATTCATCTAATTCTCTTATTTGAACATGCCCAAACCACCCAAGTGACTTCTACCATTTTCTCCGCAATTGATGTTACTCCAACCCTTTCTCGAATATGATCATGTGGATCCTATCTATTATGTATGACTACATACTCATCTCAACTTTCTTATCTCTATCACCTTCATCTTATTTTCGTGTTGTCTTCTAAAAGCTCAACATTAACTATCGATAAAAGAGAAATTTTATACTCTCTCCGATCCTAAATATAAGACTTAGTTGACTGTTTTGGAAAATCCTAAAAAAGCAAAATAAGCTAATTATAAATTGATTTACCTAATTTTCCTTTAGACTAGTTTATTTTACCTATAAACTAATGGATAATCTAAAAATATATCAAATGTATCATGATTTAATAGTCTATTTCGCAACCTTAACCTCTCCAAAAAAAAAGCCAAATAGATCTTATATTTAGGACCGGAGGTAGTATATAATATCACTGTTCTAATGACTCTCCGGTAAAATTTCTCTTTTATCTTATATTGGACA
Organism: Mimosa pudica; assembly: GCA_029929735.1. NCBI lineage: Eukaryota > Viridiplantae > Streptophyta > Magnoliopsida > Fabales > Fabaceae > Mimosa > Mimosa pudica. Next base: position 14,198,614 of record JAKELP010000029.1, on the reverse strand, counting down.
CACACATACATATATAATATATATAAGGCAAAAGTATACTTTTAGTCCCTTATATTTGCATTAAATTTTAATTTAGTCCTTTATGTTTGGAAAGTACACTTTTAGTCCTTTTTTGTTGACACCGTTAGTTTAACTTAACGGAAAATGTTAGTTTAACAATTTTAAATGATTATTAATTACTAAAAAATGTTCAGATTACAATATTTGAGTGTAAATATTCTTATATTTTCAAAATTTATCATTTTTGGTCCAATTTCATTATAAAATAATCACTTAAAATTGTTAAGTTAGCATTTTCCGTTAAGTTAAACTAACGGTGTCAACAAAAAATAACTAAAAGTGTACTTTCCAAACATAAAGGACTAAATTGAAACTTGATGTAAACATAAGGGACCAAAAGTATACTTTAGCCTATATATAAAATCATTTAGAAATTACAGATCGACAAGTACTTGTCATCACTAGTGATGACTAAGAGATGGCCAAGCCATTATATATATGCCTTTCGTTGAAATGATGAAGCCATAAAGTAAGAGAGAGGGGAAAATGGATTTCAGGAAACAAATGGTGATGTTAGTCCTTCTCGGCTTCCTTTTTCTTTGCAAGGCTCTAGCCGCTCATCATCGTTATGACTTCGTTGTAAGTTCTTCTAGTTCCATGTGATCTACGATAAGCACTCTTAAAGATGACATTAAGCTCGCTTCACTCCTTAAGATCTAGTTTGTAGTAACAATGTATTATTCTATATACTTAATTTAATATGAACAATGTATTAATTAACTAGTTTGTAGTTACTCTATTTAGATCACCGTTTCAATAGAATGCTTGTGTGTGTGTGTGTGTCTTTTTTCCCACATATTCTAATATACCTGCAGTCTCATAGAGTTTGTTATTCCATCTTAAAAATCTTTTTCTTCTTCATCCAAATCCAACATGCACTGGCTTTGATGTTACTAGGTGTATGTTACGTATATCAACCTATTAAATGCAGAATATATAGATCACGGTGTACGTTAAATTTATACATTGGATTGGCAAAATCAGATGGGTGACCAGACAAATGGGACTATATATATTAGCCTTTCTAATAAAAGTACTCTAATACTTAGATAGCATTTTAAAAAGCTTTCTATATCAATAAATAATTTGTTGAAATGGTAAGTGAGTTTGCTCTCATAAATATGATAACATGTGTTCAAACCTAGGAAATGTTCTAATTTAATAGAAGGGACAACCCTTATCTACGTGGACAACATTTTTACCCTTCAAATATAGATTAGTTTATTTTAGTAAGTGTCATTTTACATGGCGATGTTAAACAAACAAAAAACTCTTGGCTATTGGATTTTAACATGTTGCTACAATAAGCTTTACTTTAATTATTGATAGGTCATGTGTGTATTAGTATTAATTTTATACCACATAGAGTTAGTTAGATGTTGACTTTTGCCTCACTAGAAAGATCTTAGTCCACTTTATCTCTCTTATTAATCACTTTCAAATTTATTTAACTTATAAACTAAATGTTATACATATTTGATACTACCTCCGGTCCTAAATATAGGACCTAAATAATTTTTTTTTTTGGAGAGGTATAGGTTGCAAAATAGTATATTAAATCATGACATATTCAATATATTTTTAGATTATCCATTAGTTTATAAGTGAAATAAACTAGTTTAAGGGGAAAAATTAGGTAAATCAATTTATAATTAACTTATTTTGCCTTTTTTTAGGATTTTTCAAAAAAGTCAATTAGGTCTTATATTTAGGACCGGATGGAGTATATATTTTAGAGAAATAATATCACATTTGTTAAAATGAGCTTTTCATTTAGCTTTTAAATCTATCAAAATGAGTTAACTGGGCTATGCAGATGTATAGTAACTTTTTCGCATGTAATCCAAGATTGGAGGTAGAAAACTTGCTAGCAAGCTCGAGGTATAACTAACTGTGGATGTTAATTATTTTACACTTTGTGGGTGGATTGCAGCTGAAGGAAAAGAATTTCACAAGGCTATGCAGCACTAAGAGTATCTTGACGGTGAATGGTAGCTTTCCAGGGCCAACCATTAGAGCTCACAAAAAAGATATTATTTATGTCACAGTCCATAATCATGGAACATATGGTGTCACTATTCACTGGTACTCATTTTTCCACGGGCAAATTATTAACTACTGTATTTTACAACTTTTCCCAAGATACTTGGTAAAAAAAAAAGAAAGATCCGGCTTCTATCATTTAATTAATTCTTGAGCTATTTATTTAATATCACTCTAGAATTGTAAATGCACTCCCGATATATATATCCTTCGTTACAAGAAATAATAACCAGTTTAAAGGAGAAAGCAAAAGGGAATTTGTTTCTCTGATCACTGATCAGCATTCGTGAATTAAGTATTGAAGAAATGAAGATTCAAAAAACTTGTCCCCTGATTTGGTTTTTTATTTTTGAATTTGACTTAATTTTTTTTGGAAAATATACTATTGTTAAGAACGTTAAATCTGTAAACATTACAAATCAAAAATCTTAATGACACATTTTATTAAGGTAAAAAAATGACACATTTTATAAAATATTCTTAAAACTTTTTAAAAAATATTTTCAGTTTGAGTATCAAATGCTTTTTTATGAATGTTTAATAATGGTAATGAAAGAGTAAAAATTAATATTATATAGAGTTTAGTATATAGCATGTAATAAAAAAAAGAGTTTAGTATATAGCTAATAATGATAACATATAAAATCAAATAAATTAAATTTATTACAAACTTAATGATTTTAACTATTAATGTATTTTTTCAGTTCAAAGAAAAACTTTGTTATTGGTATATGATACATGTGAACTAATCACTGATAACCATATTTTATTTTTTTGGAGCCAATGAAATAGTACAAAAGGGAGATCTAAACGAAACCAGTTTCCTTACTCATCAAAAGATACAAAGTTTGATTAAGATTATTTATCTATTTTAATATGTACATAATTTAAACCGTCTAAATGAGATCTAGAATGCCTATCTGTAGTGAAACCGGTTCCACAATTTAGAGTATGCATGTTTATCTCTATATTACTACATGTTCTCAACCGGACTTACTTTTGTATTTAAAATCGGAGCATTCTAATTTACAATTATCACTAATAATTAAGTACGTAACACAACATCAAAATGCAGGCACGGAGTGAGGCAACGAAGAGATCCATGGTCAGATGGGCCTGAGAATATAACACAATTGCCTATCCCTCCAGGAACAAGCTTCACTCAGAGAATCAATCTGGCTTACGAAGAAGGCACACTTTGGTGGCATGCTCACAGTGATTGGACTCGTGCCACTGTTCATGGTGCCATTGTTATTTATCCCCCGCGTGGAGCTTCATACCCTTTCCCTAAGCCCTTTGGCGAAGATATTCTCATTATAGGTCGGTTCCATTTAATTTATTAATTTTTTTGAAATATAATTATAGTCTTTTCAATAGAGTTTATATGTTCCTCTTATTCTTCGTTATTTGTGTGACTGTGAACAATATGTATGTAGGGGAGTGGTTAATTATCATAACCTTAAATTTGAATAATGAATTAAGTATTAAGTGTATTGATGCCTGTGTCTCATTCATAATCATTTCTCTTCTATATTTCTTGTCTTGAACCGTCTACTCTTCTCTCTACCAACCTTTTCTTTTAATCTCTTCGTTACAAAATATCAATCTTCTAAGACATATTGATCTCCAATAATCTCAATCACAATTATGAACAAATTTAATTTAATAATAAATTGCTGTAATTGAAATGTGCTTCAATATATATCCGGGGTTTCTTTCCCCTATCCTCCCATTCCAAATTATAACATTTTTTAAGCTAAACAACTGTATGAAATTGCTGAAGCTGTAACTTTCATTCATATGTATAATATATCATTAAGGCAATTTTAACTCCAAACTTTCATACACATTCAATAATTCAAGGCAAATACACTACAAAAAAAGCTTTACTTTCCGGCGCAAGCGTTCCGGCGTTTCCTCAATATTCGCCGGAAACAGCATACGTTCCGGCGTTTCATAAAAGCGCCCATGGAAAACGCCGAAAAAATGTGGCGCGCTTTTCCCGCCTTTTTTATGGCGTTTACATACCGGCGTTTTACGAGGCCCAAACGCCGGTATGTATATTTTAATATTTTTTTAAAGCAGCGCGGCATTTTATTTTTCTTTAATTTCAAATAAATGCATATCGGCGTTTTACGTTGGCGCCGATATGCATTTTATTTTCTTTTTTTTATAATAAAAATGCACATCGGCGTTTCTAAAAACGCCGATGTGCGTTTTCATTTAATTCCATTTAATGAATATACACATCGGCGTTTCTTTAAAACGCCGATGTGCGTTTTCATTCAATACAATTAAATGAATACACAAATCGGCGTTTTTGAGAAACGCCGATGTGTAATAAAATTAGCATTATTCTTCGGCGCAACCCACGAAACGCCGCTAAGGACCCCAGAAACGCCGGAAAGTTTGCGCCTATATATACCACCGACGGATTGCATTTGGGCGTTTCTAAAAAGCGACAGTGGGGCCCACCGAATCTTTGTCTGCCAGTTGCGGTTTCTCGTATATATATAATGTCTCGGCGTAGCGGTAAAGATCCCATAGACGAGGAAGAGCAGCAGCGACTGCGCAACGAGGAAGAAGCCAGACGTATAGAAGCTCTTCGGAAAGAGAAAGAGCAGGAACCTATTCCCCAGTCGGTGTTGCAGTACGTCAGTTCTCCTCTATGCACCGTACCGTATAGTCCTTTCGGCTTTGGTGTGGACCCAGAAGTGACGCAGGACCAGCTCTGGGAAGACTTGGGGAGTGACGTCAACATGAGCTTCGAGGAAATGAACGAGTTTTTGAATGAGGAGGAGAGACAGGAGAGGCAGGAGAGGGAGGAGAGGCAGGAGAGGCAGGAGAGGCAGGAGAGGGAGGAGAGGCAGGAGAGGCAGGAGAGGGAGGAGAGGCAGGAGAGGGAGGGGAGCTTGAGCTCCAGTAGCGACGGTGACGGTGGTGGTGGCGGCGTAGGCGGCACCGGCGAGGAGGACGGTGATATGCCTGTGCCGCAGGTTCTTATTGAACTCAAGAGAGGGAGGAGGTCCACTTCTGGGAGTGGATATGTGGTAAACGTCAGAGGTATGTAATTAATTTGATATAGTGATTTAATGCATGTAGTAATTAATATATTTATATCAATTATCTGAAATGTGTTTTTTCCTTACAGATATCAATGGCGTTGTCACCAACAAGAGGCTGGACCAGAAGCAGGTGCATTCGCTTCAGGCGAATGAGAGGGTTGAGCTGCCATATTTCGAGGAGACTGGGCAGCCAACCATGGATGCCGGCGTCCTATATCACCGCTACTGCCGCCTGCTCGGTAGGGATTTCCGGCGCTTCCCAATCGACCCGATCGACTGGAGGAAAGTTCCTAGGTCGCGGAAAGAAGAGGCATGGGATATTATGAAGGTAATTTGAATTTCCAAATTATTTTATAATTACGTGAAATAATATATTTATTTAGTGTTAATGTTATTAATTGTCAAAATTTCCTATTGCAGAGGAAGTGGTGGATCCCCGAAAGCAAGAAGCTAAAGAAATTCACGATATCTATGATCGGGGATTCTTGGAAGGACGAGAGACTCAAGTTGTACAAAGATAGGGCCGAGGGGGGGGCGAGGTCTAGGGAGGAGGTGGAGAATATGGTGCCCGATGGAGTCGACCCTGAACAGTGGAGGCGGTACATCGGCTGGAGGATGTCCGACCTGGGTCAGGCGAGGTCAGAGCGGGGCAAGAAGGCGCGGGCACAACAACAGGTTTCTCATACGACTGGGAGCAGACCCATGATTGTCGGCTATGACGAGATGGTAATATTAATATCTACTAGTCTTTGATTTTTAATTATTAACTATATATTATAACGATTATTTTTTGACGTTTCAAATATTTCAGTTGCAGGAGGCCAAGAAAAAGGGCGTCAAGAAGGGCGTCTACCGCGACTATATCGTTCAGGTGCGCAGCCGGAAGGATGGGAAACCTGTTTCCCAGAAGGCTGCCGAGCATATCAAGAAAGTCGCGAAGGCACAGGCGACCGTGGAAGCCAGGGCGACCCCCGAATCTCAAGAGGGGGAGAGCGTGAGCCCGAGTCCCTTTGCCGAGGTCGCTGCTATCCACGCGGAGATTGGGACTCCGGATCCTGCCGGACGCGTGCCAGGTCTTGGCTTTGGAGCCAGACCCACTCAGCTCTTCACTTCTTCCGGAAGTCGCGGGACCCAGGGCTACTCACCTGCATCCTCTGGGGCGACTCAACATGCGCGGCAGCAAGAGGACAGGCTGCGGGCGCGCGAGCTGGAGCTCGCAGAGCGTGAAGCCCGGTTGAAGGCATATGAGGATAGGCTGGCGCGCGAGTATGAAGCCCGGCGGCAGGCGCATGAGCAAGAGGTCGCTAACTGGCGCGCGGAGTTTAAGCGCCAACAAGAGGAGTTCTTTAGGGCGCAGGAGCAGAGGTGGGAGGAACGCGGTCAAGCCTCCTCATCACGTGTTCGTCGCCGACGCCGACGCTCTCCAGAGGATGAAGATGAGGATGAGGATGAGGATCGTGTAGATTAGTTTTTTTATTTGATTGGACTTTGTTTACTGTACTTTTGTTTTGTACTTTTATTTTAATCATTGTACATTTTTATATTTTTGTAAATACAATTTTATTATTGCCAACCGTTTTATATGTAATTATATTGAACTAAATATTACAAGAAAACAGAACTAAATACGATAAAAACTGCGAATATTTATTTATATGTACATACATTCGCTTCATTCCTTACAAACAACAATCGTTTCATTCCTTACAAACAACAATCGTTTCATTCATCATCACCATCTTCACGGTCTCTAACAGACGGTACCGGTTCATCTCCTTCGGGCATTAGGTAGTCGGAATTATTAGGAGCAACCAGTTGAACAGTTTCAGTTGTCGCGTCTAAATTCTCGTCCCCCATGTCGTATACATCGCGAGGTTTTACCTGAATCACCATTTGCCAATCTTTGTTTTTAGGATCGGGAACATAATAAACCTGCTGCGCTTCGTCTAGCCTGACATTTCTTGGGTCCGAGGCAAAATCGGGGAATTCGCCGTCAAAAGCTTTCCATGCATCACCGTCTCGAGGATGCCTCATCTTGCCATCTGGGTTAGCTTCTGTCGCGTGCCACCGCATTTGCTCAGCCATCTTCGGGGACATGAATAGTCTTTGGAGCCTTGGACGGAGTGGAAAATATCTCATGCTCTTAACTGCTCGTCGTCTCTTCTTCTTATTATTATGGCCCTCACCCTCCACCTTGTATCGGTCAGTGCCACATCGTCTGCATTTATCTAACGCAGCGTCAGAGCCCCAAAACAACATACAATCATACAGGCATGCATCGATTTTTATGTACCCTAACCCCATCTTTGAGATTGTTTTCTTCGCTTCGTAGAATGATGACGGTAGCTCGGCTCCAATATTGTAGAAGGCGTCTGACAGCAGCTCAATCACGTCTGACATAGTCGCATCGGAGGCGCCACGTTTACACTTTATACTATACAGTTTGGTCAGAAATGACAGTTTAGAGTATCTTTCATTCCCTGCCCAAACACATCTATATATATTGTCATACCACGTACATATATAATATATGTATTTCATCGCATATATATTAATTATAATTATTCAGTCGCTTAAACAGTTAGAATGATTAATGCATTATTTATACCTGGGTACAGCGGTTTGTCACCTTCCGTCATAAGCTCAAAGAAATCTCTAACCACCTCAAGCCGTAAGTAGTCAGCGACTGGTCCATCGACCACTACATCCCCGCCATCTCCTGCTTCATGCTGCCCAAATGCTTCCATCACAGTGTTATTACCCGGATTATTTGCATGTTCGCCTCCGTCGGCTTCATCGTCACTGCTTTCGACTTGCATTCCAATGTGAGAACTCGAACCGACTTCTAGATCACCGGCGTTGTCGTGTAGTTCGCCCTCTCCATGAAACGCCCAATTGAGGTAATACCTGGGAAACTGCTTATCCATACAATGGGCAAATACCTCCTCTCGAGTCTTCCATTTGTCGAACTTACACTTTTCACACGGACACCGTATCTTACCCCGAACATCACTACCGCGCAAGAAAGCAAACTCCAAAAACTGATTCAACCCCGCCATGTATTGCGGTGACGATCTAGGTAAAGAGATCCACGATTTATCCACCATTATATATATTATTAATATAGGTGTTTCACAACAAAACTACAGAAAATATGAAATAAGAAGGGAGATATTTGAGAAAGATTTTGACGACTCACATATTCTACATATATGCATATTTATAGCCACTGCCCCTAACCTTTACGCGTTCACCAAAGCCAACACTGCCCAGAAAGTTTTTCGTTAGATGTTTAGGCTTACCGGCGTTTTAGGAATCGCCTCTAATTAAAGTAATAATAAAATATCGCATATCGGCGTTTCGAGGAACGCCGGTGTGCAATATTATATAAGTTAATATACATATCGGCGTTTCGCGGAACGCCGATATGTGCAATTATTTTTTTATATGCATATCGGCGTTTCCCACAACGCCGATATGCATACAAATAATAAAATAACATACCGGCGTTTCCACTGTTGCGCCGGTATGCATTATTTTATTATACTTACCGGCGCTTGGTGTAGAAACGCCGGTGTGTTCCCATACTCCTATAAATAGCGGTACTCCCCCCACTTTGGCTTCCCATTCGTTCTGCCTTCTCACTATTTCTTTCTTCTTCATCGTTTCTTCCTTTGTCTCTGGTTATTTATATTTTCTTTGTTTATATTTTTTTTTGCTTAAGTTCAGTTATTTAATTATTCATTGTAATACAGTTTATTTCATTATTCAATATAATACAATTTTGAACTATTGTTATTCTCTCTCTGTTTACTCTGTTTATCAATCATTCAAATGCTCTAGATTATTATTCTTGTTATTTTCTTTTTATGTGTGATAATATTTTTTATATATTATGATATCCATAATATTAAATTTCCGTCCCAATTTGATTTCAAATTGGGCCGTTTTTTTTTAATCAGTTTTATTTGCTTTCCGGCGTTTTAACAAACGCCGGTAAGATAATAAAATATAATAACACACACCGGCGTTTGACGTAAACGCCGGTGTGTTTTATTACATTTTATTATCGCTTTCCGGCGTTTGTATGAAGCGCCGGTATGTTTTTTGCTTTAACGAATAACATACCGGCGTTTTCTGGCTTGTGGTGCAAACGCCGGTACGCGTGAATATTTTATTATTTTTGCACACCGGCGCGACTCACAAACGCCGGTGTGCTTGAATATTATAATAATATATGGAACCTGCTTTGCGGCGTTTCCTGGTTCTCTACGGCGTTTCAGAAAACGCCGGAAAAAAACTTTTCCACATTAAATCAGCGGCGATTGTGTAAAACGCCGTAGAGCTGTTTCGCCGGTAAAAAACGCCGAAACGTAGGGTTTTAAAACGCCGATAAGGCCTTCTTTTTTTGTAGTGATAACAGACAAGTTAATTTGGGTAGATGGGTTTTTTGAACTGAAGTTTGAGTAGACGGGTTGAGCCGAATAAGAAGAAATAGATGTTAAATTTCAGAGGGAAATGGTGAGTGAAGAGAATGCATATGATTTCCACTCAGCTCAGCTCCTTAATTAGGCACTACTAAAAGCACCGCCAATGAGTACGTAGTAAAATTATAAATAAAATATTGTTCCTTCTAGAATTTAGTTCCAAACTTGACCAAATATTAATTATTATCATATTTTTGTTTAATTTGAGTAATGCAATAATAAAGTAAATGTTAAACCAAGAGTTAACATCTACAAAAGATTGTTTTGACCTCGATCAAAAGTAAAATAGACCTAATAGTACTTACTTTGTACTTCGCCACCTTCAAACAATGAAAATTTGGCATATATTATAATTCATTTGATGAATTATAAATGACTTTTTTCTAAATATCATCCTTCTTATTTTAGAAGAAGGATTACAATCTAATTTTTAGCATTTTTCTAAACCCTTGAGTATGAGTAAAGTTAAAAAAAAAATCATTTTTTGCAAAGATAATGAATTAGTCATTTCTCCATCACACCATTGAGGTGACTTATAAAACTCATCCGTAAGAGTATGTGCATGTTATTATATCCGTTAACATGGTTTTAGAGGAGGAAATTAATTAACAAAGCACGTAGAACTAGAAGTGGCATATATGGGCCACTCTTCACGGGCTATAGTCAAAATAGGCGGCCCATTTAGGCTTCAATCCTAAAACACTCCTAATCATAAGCTCAGCCCTTAATATCGCGGGCCAGGAGATGAGCCCGCCGGGTTTGGGCATGTTTAACTAAAAACCATCATTTTTCAAAGCTTTCAAAGAAAATGGAATTAAAATAGTATTAAATATGGTTAAACTAACAAAACGAAAATTTCAACATTTTAAAACTTTACGCACACATGTTCACGCAAAAGTTATTTCTAATAGGCACCGGTAGGTGAAAAAACTTATCTTTTTAGTTTTTTTAACTGAAACTTATCTTATTTATGAAAAAACAATTTTTATAGCTATAGTAACGACTATTAAGAATTTATCATACATGATGAGTGAAAATAAGTTGGGCAAAACTTAACCCTTTTTAATGGAAAAATCAATATGTATGGTGTGTTATACTTATACATATAACACACTAAAATAATAAATAAACTGTTCAAAAATATTAAATAATAAAATAATAAATTCTCTAGTCAAGTGATATGAACAACTTAATCATGGTTACTTTAGGATTATTATTGATTGAAAATCATTAATAATATAAAAATTCAACTATACATATAAAAAATTTAAGAGTAAATGTAATTGGTTTTTTCCCAATGAAAATCTTGATCATCATAGTTATCCTAAAGACATATAGTTCCTCCAAACCTTGTCAATGAAAATCTTGATCATCATAGTTATCCTAAAGACATATAGTTCCTCCAAACCTTGTCAATCAAATTGCATGATATCAATTCACGAACTAAGCAAATTCAATCTTAGCAAATAACTAAATCGGGCCGGGTTGTACACAATTAAAAATTAATCCATACTAACTCTTCACTACAATAGTCACCAAGATAACTAGAATTCATATACTTCAATTCTAATGTTGAAGCAACTCACCAAATGAAAGGAATCAAGGGTTACAAAATATGAGCAATGATCTTACAAATCAACATTGAATGATCAAGAATTATCATCCTCATGTGTTCAAGAAGTTAAACAAAACTATTGTCTTTACAAGGTTCAATCAATAATTCAACTTGAATTGACAATGGAAGCAGAAAATTCAAGAGGAAAATTGGATGAGAAACTTCCTGAAAATTTAATGAACTCAGATCAATGTTCACACTGGAAAGGAAATGGTGAATTTAGCTACACATAGCTAGAGTTTAGTTGCTGCGCAATCCATAATCTGTACGTACGCTCCATTTTCTCCAGAAATCTATGGAAAATGGCGGTGGAATGGTGATGAGAATGAGAGAAAAAAATGGGCAAAGGAATAACCCCCAATCTCTTCTTTTCTCAATATATATCTCCATACTCAATCATTTTGGTGTTTAAGGTTACAAATATACACGAGTTATTCACAAAAGATCACCTAACACCTAGTTTGTTTTTTTGGACTAAAAATGCACATAAAGTTTTCATATTGGCTTCAAAAGTCACATAATTAAATATGAAAAATTTTAAGCTAATATCAAAACTTATGTGTACTTTTGGTCTAAAAAGAATATTTAGTGCCAGACTTTAACACATTATGTGTACTTTGGACCCAACCCTTTTGACATATCTCATAACTTTATGCGCTCCCTGCGAGAGGACTAGAGAGAGAGGCCAGAAACATCTCCAAGCTCATGAAAGAACCACCGTCACATCCTCCCCTCAAAATCAACCTCCTCCACCCATCAACCATTATTTCTCCTACAAAAATCAAAATCAAATTAACCCCAAATACTCTCCAATCCAAACTAACCCAAAACAATTCTGCCCCATATCCATCTCTTCCTTCCCACGATTTCCGGCGACCAGATCGGAGATCTTCGACGGAGCAAAGCTCCGATCAGACATGCAAGGGTGGATTTGTATTATGGGGCACATGTGCAAGGAGCAAAGCTCCTCTATTCCCGGCGGCAATGGCCGCCGATGTTCCCGTTGGCCGCCAATGCTCAAGATTCCGGCGACCACAACAAAAAACCTCCTACGATTTGGGTGATTTGAGGAGGAAGCAACGGCTTTCAATCCCTCCCCCCTAGGGTTCCAAAAGAGGGGTCCTTCATCAATCTCAAATACACAAAAATTAAATTTTTCTGAGAACAGATCTGTGCATCTCAAACGGAAGCTTGCCCTGGACAAGTGGGATTCAGAAGAGTTACATGCAGTAAAGAAAATGAAGATGGTGGTGGTTCAGAGAAACCGAAGACGGCTCAGGTTTGGTCATTGTTTTTCTGAGATAGTTGATATGGAAATTGATCCCCCCATTAAGCTCTCCTTAAAGCGACTTAGATCTGATTTAGTTGTTGAGGATGAACTTGATGTTGCTGTTAAGAAACCAAAAGGAGGTGAGGTTTTAGAACTTGAAAAGATTGTGCCTATGGGAAGTTTAGACCTGATTCTTACTTCTAGGATGATGAGTAGGGAGATTATTTTTCCAATCTGTTTTGAAAGAGTTAAGGAAATTGAACTACCACCTGCTGGAGGAGTAATCTTGGGACACAACAGTATTGAAAGTGATGATAAGTTTGATTGTGCTCCAGATCTACAATCAACACAAATCAAAAGGTGCGCCTCCTGATTTGGTCTCATGGTTATGTGGTTCTGTATGTTAGGTGGAATCTGACAAGAAAGCCTAATTTAGGTTTCTTGGCTAACCTGAATCCATTACTTTATATATATGACAACTGGGTATATAGAAATGATTATTGGTCTTTCAAAGTTACTAAAGTCTCTGATGTTGTCTGGTCTTCTGTTTTAGCTGTTTTAAGGTTTATCATCATGGTGAATTGATGTCATATTTTAAATAATGGTAAAGGACTGATACTAGTTCATGCTCAATGCGCTACCACTCTCTTCTTCATTGATGGTGTAAGGACAAACCCTTGTTTCCTCTTATCATCTCACCAAGCTTTAGTCTTGGCAAGTGTCGTCAGCCGCCTCATGCAGGACAGGTATTGTGATTCCAACTTCAGGTTGTGAACTATGGGAAATTCATCATGGGGAAGATATGGTATGGTTGAATGTGATCTCATCTGTTCTTTTTCAGTGGTATAATAATGGATTCTATCACCGCGGCAACCCAGATGGTATTGTCACTCGCATAGTTGGGAAAAGAGAAAGATCTCAATTGTTTTCCTTGGATTGTTGTGTGGTTATTATCATAGCTTTTATTAATTCAAACCGAAAAGATTATTCGATAGATGTTGGTCATCGCCACAATGGTTTTCACCGTGTTGGCCTTTGCCTTCCTTCCTGGAATCGGCACCTACAACATACCTCTTTGCACTGCCTTATCGCTATGCACCTCAACATTCATCTGGAAATCACACTTGATATCCTTTTCTTGTACAATGTTGCTAATGTTCTAATCTGGTTGTTGTTCCAATTAGCTACTGTAATTGTCAATTTACTGTTTGCTTTCTTTCTTTTAGGTTCTACGTATGGTGTTCTCGGCACTTGTTTTTATGCAAGTGTCTTAATGTAACCTCTTTTTACTTATTAATATAATTGTCATTTTGTCAAAAAAAAAATATATCTCATAACTTTATTTTTTGAATGATCATTTATATTCGTCTATTAACAACAAACTATTTTGAGAGGTTTATACACCAAAAATAAATGGAAGGAATCACATATACTATGGCTGCATGTTTGAGGGATTGAGAGTTACATATGAATCACAAGTTAATAATTGGAATGATTTAAAGCTCCCAACGTTTGATGGATCATTTCATAAAGTCATCAAATATACAAACAATAATTACTAAGTGCAGATAAAAACAATTCGTACTATATCTAATTAAGATCCCAAGTTATTATACTCATGTGCATGGGTCCCTACCCCTATACATTTGGTATAGTTTCAAATGGCTCTAGTAGGAATTCACCGCCATTATACATCCATAATTGAATATGAAAACTTTTCCTACGTACCGTCAACAAATTTGCCTGTACAAAGCACTAATCAACCTAAAACTAGAGTAGCTTAACTACTATAGATTTTTAATGCCCCTATCAACAAAATCCAAACTGAGATTTTATTTAAGGAAGAATGAGTTCTTTCACGCAATGCAAGCTAGTATCCGTTGATTGGTTTGGAAACAATCAATCAAATAAATATATCAAGTAATTTCGCGTGGAGAATCTTGCTTGCTTTCACACTACACACTGGTTCCCATCGGGTTTGACCTAAGTTAAAATTGAAATTTTATATTATATTCATTGTTACTATAGGCTACCATTTAGTGTGTAGTGTGTATATATATGTTGCGTGTAACCACAAGGGGCTGTTGAAGGGTCTTTTTTCAAAGGCAAGTAACTTCACATTTATTGCACATTACATCAGTCTTTCCACGCTACTTCTTTTGTTTTCTCGAAGTGTTTCGTTTGGTTTCTTTTCTTTTCTTTTTACATCTTTGGTGATTTTTCTCCAAAATTTGTTATAGAGTACGCTTGTATATTTGATGTACTAAAGTGTTTCAAGTGTTAAGATGCGTATTAAAATGTGTAAGTGTGTTTTAATGACTATTTATTTTTTGGCTCTTCACAATACTCAATAGTGTGTTTTAATGATTCCGATTAATTTCCATAATCTCAAATGCAATGAATCTCATCTATCAATAGCCTCTCTCCATTCTTTATCATGAACTCATCTATGATTCTCTTGAACAAACATAGATTTGATAGGCTGCTTTTTTATCGGAACATAAAAAAAACCAGAGTTTTCATCTCAAAACCTTTGACAAATCCTTGGATTTGTATAACTTTTATATGCTAAATTTGAAGCAATTAATATGATTAAGATGTAATATTGTCCACATTAACTTCTCATTTATTTTATTATGTTTGATATATATTTTGTTATATTTTGGAAGTTAATGATGCATAATTAAATATATGGGCTTTGATTGAATGAAGGAGAATGGATCCATAAGTTGGAGAAATAGCCCAATATTTACAAAGTGAAGAAATGGCATTTGGGGGGAGGATTCCCGCAGCTGTGGAAAGAAAGAAAAGAAAGAGCAAGAAGTGTGGGCCAGGGAAGCAAAGAATTACAAATTACAAATTACAAATAGAAAATAAAAGGAGGGATTATTGGTGTGTGCAGGGGAAACAAAGGGAGGACACGTGTAGCTAAAAGAGGGCAAGAGTGGAGCAATGAATAAAAAGAAACGAGAGGGAGCTGCAGGGAGGACGGACGCGAAGAAGTAGAAGAAAGAAATAAGGGGAGGGGGCGGCGCAACAGACCCCTTCCCTTTCCTATCTATTTTTCTTTGGTTTTTCACTTATTCCTCTCTCATCTCTTCTCAAATTTCTCCATACTTCTTTCCATATGAGTGACTAAAACACCCTACCCTCCTTGCTCTTGGAAATGATTTGAAGATAGCTTGAGCTCATAGTCTACAAAGAGGAGTCCAAATTACTTTCCTTTCTCTTTATATTTTTGATTGCCTAGATTTAGGTTACCATTTATGTTTTGAGATTGGACTGGATTTGATTGTTATTGTGGATATTTGTGATTTTGGTTTGTAATGAGGGGTTTGAACTCATCAATATACATGATTATGTATATGTTTTTTTATAGTTTATTTGATATCATTCTATTTATTTATGGTATTGATAGATAACTTGATTGAAATGAATTATGATTGAACTTAATGCATTACAAATCACTAATCACACTCTAGGGTACTTAATAATGCCTAATTTAATGGGTCCATGAGATTAGGTGTTAGACTTGCCGGTTGGTGAAGTTTGGTATTTTAGGAAACCTAGAGAAAACTCAAAGGTGTTAAAGGGCTTAACAATTTCTAGTTAGTTGGGGTTCCACTAATTAGTTAATTGGACTCATGAGTTTATGAGGTTTGGTAAATAAATTAGAAAATTAGCATCCTAATTAACTCCCCAAAAATCCTTATAAAGCTATGATAGTCATTGAAATTCATTTCCAAGAGCACTTCACTTCCACTACACTCTTTTATTAAAAATACCAAAAATATTCATTTGTTTTGCATCCTTTATTCCCCTTTTAAAAAAATCAACAAAATATATTTTCTTCACCCAAATCCATCTTGCATTGCATTTAGTTTAATAGGATAGTTAAATTAAACAAGGCTCCTTGAGAACGATACCCGGGGTAACTTTCGCTTACCTTGAGGTCCTAAAATTTCTTGAAGGATTAGGCCCAAGGCACACTACACCGACCGCTAAATCGGTGTCCTTCAACCTTCCTCTTCTAGGCATCAGCTTCAGATCCAATGGTTTTTAAAGCAGAGTTTAAATACATGTTCTTGTGAATTTATTACTGTACCGCTCTATCTTTTTTTGATATATGTTTTTGGTTATGTTGACAGGCTGCTAAAAAGTCTTGGAGCTCCTAAGAATGCAAGAATCTATTAGGCTGGAGGGCAACCATTGGGTGGAAAAGAAGCTTTGCTTCCATTAATCGAAGAGTTTCTACACTTTTACAGTAAGTATGACCTTGCTTTTCCAGAAGAACTCGAACCGTTCTCCAAAAAGCATCTCTAATGGCTGCCATAGATTACATAATTTCCAAGAAGATCATAGTGATGTCTTCATGCCATTCCATGGAGGAAACATGGGCCATATGCTTCAGGTTATTATTGCTCGTACTTTCAAATTAATGATATATAGCCTTGAGGCAAGTCCTATCAAAGTAACGTAAGCTATTACATATATCTTATTCAATAACTTAATTAAAGTCAGTTATTGGTCCAGTGGTTTGAAACTTGAAATCCCTAATTGGTGAATACTATTTGTGATTTTACAAGTTCACCGGGCATATCCAGAGCACAAGAAATTTGTCAGCCCAATTAAGAGACGGATGCTGCCTCATTTTTTGAACTCTTCCCTACCAAAAGCAGAGTTTAATAGGATAATCAAAGAGCTTCATCACGAGTCCTTAGGGTAGTCGGAGTTCCGGAATCCTGGGAAGGAAGTCAGTAAGTTATCACTTCTTGAATGCATGTGTCAAGACTAGCAACCTCGCTTATAATCTAATACAAAGCTTATTACTACGGGAAAAATGTATGCTTATCACTTATCAATATGCGAAAAGAGCCTTGACATGAAGCAATGCAAATCAAGGCTAATTTCGGCAGATCCAACAATTTTCATATGCAAGATGTCTGATCTATCGGGCTTTCATTGGGTTCAACCACTGTTTGTTTGTGAAGCATGTCAATCTCTTCAGGTGTACAAATATGAGTTATTGCTAAAATATATGCTTAATGCAAAGGGAATCCGTGAATCAATGATAAAACATATACAACATAAAAGATCATTTATTCTATTAGTATACACAATTTCCCCTTGGTTTTGTCTAATTCTTTGAACCATATTATAGATGTATGCATATATTATATAAATCAAAGCTGATCTTATCATAAACTGCATTATTTCTGCTTTATAGAATGAGAGGGACATTTTTTTTATCAAAAAAAAAATGAGCAGGACATCCTGCAATGCACAGGGGAATAATGTTGAAGCATTATTTTGTAGGATGGTTACCATCACTTCAAACAATTTTTAGATACTTCTAAATGTCATGTTGTGACGTATAATGGTATCATGAACTTTGGTGATTAGAATTTCATTTTTTTCCTCCTTTAACTTTGGTTATGACATTGATAAGTTACATCTACAGAGAAATGACATGCAACTTTTTTTAGTTTTATCTATTCCTCGGTTGAAGCGATTTGGCTTGTAGGGAGATATGCTGAGAGTTTGACATATATCTTCAAGCAAATAATTGAATAGTCTAACTTGCTTATGATAATTATAGCAAATAATTGAATATTCTAACGTTATAATTGAATATTCTAACGTTATAATTGAATAATAATAATGTAATGTGTATTTTTGTACATGCAGGAGATGATATTGAGAGGGACAGACACGGTGGCTATTTTGTTAGAATGGATCATGGCTAGTGGTGCACCCAGAGGTGCAACGCAAGGCTCAGCTTGAAATGGATTCGGCGGTGGGCACCACGGGGCGTTGCGTGAGGGACTAAGACCTCACGCATCTCTCCTACGTGAGGGCCATTGTGAAGGAGACACTTAGAATGCTAAGTTCATTTGTTTGTTTTTCTCAAACATACATGCAAGTCATTTGTTCCCTTAATTAAATGTTAGCACTTCTACTGCTTTTCTATTGATGGTCCTTAACAGGAAGCATTTGCTCACCCTAGGCGAGATGAACATTTGATCTTTCAACTTTTAAAACTCTAGCAGATGTTACTGATAATGGATGTGCTACATGGTTTCTTCAAGATCTTGCTACTTAGCATAACACTAAAGGAAGAGTGGTCTAGACTAATTTGATTTGATTTGGATTAGTTATGGGATTAGGTACATGTCAATCCTTTGTTGACTCTAATTTCCTATCTCAGTAACTGTACTATGCATTTCTTTACTTCAAGGGAACTTTTAGATGAGGGGGTTGCTTGGCGAAATTGGAGATTGAGGATAAAGTTTGACTCTTATTTTGTTTTTTTATGGTAGTTTAAATATTATGCGAAATATAATTTGTATTTTATTTTCTCTACCAATTTTGTTCACTATTCCTATATGTTGCTTCATAAATGGAGATCTACATAAAATGTGATCATTCTAACACTCAGTAGTTCTTTTTTTTTTTTAATAACCAACACTCAGTAGTTCTACTCATATGTACTTTAAAATCTTGGATTATTGTTAGAATAGATTCAAAAAATTTTAAACGGCGATTTCTTTAATTGATTTCATTATTTTTTGACAAATTCTTATGTAGACATTTAAAATTTTGAACAAACCATAATAAAACAATTACATATCATTTTCAGGCTAAAATTAAAAAAAACCTAACAATTATTTTGAAGTATATATTTTTCCCACCACAAATTTAATTTACCTTAACCAAACTTATTCATAGAGTTAAAATGTCTTTCAATAGGATGGAGACTTTACATGACAATGGTTAGATAATACATTAAATATTTTTTTTCCAGTGTTCTAAGGTTAGATAATACATTAAATATTTTTTCAGGTGTTCTAAGAAGACATGTTTGGGCCACTGAGAGGGGGGTGAAATATTTATTTTCATAGTAATTTAAATATTACCCATGGTATATTTTCTATTTTATTTTTCAAACTTCCATCAATAAATTTTTAACATTTAATACCTCCAAATGTCCCACATGCATTCAACTAAAAGTAAACTTAAATTATATTCCTCACAATGATAATAAACACTTACCATTGTTCTTTTTTCACATGAATTCAACTAAAAGTAAACTTCCTGATAAAAAAAAAACCTGATAAAAAAAAATAAAAGTAAACTTAACTTATATTCCTCACAATGATAAAAAAACACTTACCGTTGTTCAACTAAAATGAATAGAAGATAATTTCCAATTATCATATCTTTTCCAATAACTATTAATAAAAGTCAGGATTAGTCCATACATAATGTTGGGATATATTTGCCAAACCCCATGCTCTCTCATGGTCAACTATATGTAGCATTGTCTAGAGCAAAATCACTTCACGATTTAAAAGTATTGATTTTGGACAAGGAACAAAAACCAACAGATGTTACAACAAATGTTTACATCCAAGCATTTCATAATAGTAACCCCACAAAAAAGATTAATATTCCACAATTTACAATTTACAGTTCAATTGTATTATCAACAAACAACATACACATTCTTTAACAACATGAATTTTCCAAGTGATTACTAGATTTCCGGTACAGAGATGCATTTGACAAGATATCAAGCTCCAATCATTACATGTACACAGCTTCTACTAGAAATAATTTAACTATTATTACACTTATTTTGTTTTGATGTTCTTTTGAATAACATGCATGATATAATTTCAGTTCTCAATGACTATATAGTTTGTTACCTAAATAAATCCATCATCACTTTTAACATTCCTCCTAAGTTGGAACATTTACATAGCTTCACATTAGTACAAAGAATCTGATTTAATCAAAACAAAGATGTCCCCGTGCATCGCACAGGGTCTGCCCCTAGTTTGATACAATAACCGTTAGTTAAATATAAAAATTTATGTATAATAATCATTAGTGCTATAATTATTACTCCTTAAAGAACAGTTGGATATAATTTTGACTCTATAAATATCTACCTAGAGCTAACAGTAGTACCCTAAGTGATACTTCCGTTAAGTCAGAATATAATTTAATTGCACCACCTGGTGCAGAATTCTCTCACACTCACTCAAACACGCACACTAGAAAATGTGGTTTCCCAATTCAGTAATAATCATCTTCATTCTTTGTAATTTCAGACTATTAGTTGGTGTTCATTCCCAAAAAAGGAAACATTACACCTTCACTGTAAGTCTCCCACCATAAAGAGCAAACCATCATCAGCCATAATTTGACTTCAAAAATATGTGATGTTCATGTTGCAGGTGAAAGAAGCTGAATACACAAGACTTTTTGCAGCACAAAAAGCATATTAACGGTAAATGGAGAATTTCCAGGGCCTACAATTACTGCCTACAAGGGTGATACAGTGTATGTCCATATTATAACAAGGGCAGACACAACATCACTTTACACTGGTACTTCTGATGTTCCAGAGAGAGTTACAACTTGATGGTCACTTTTTTTGAGTCCCCAAAGATTAAGTTTAACCAATTTTTTGGCAGGCATGGTGTGAAGCAGCCTAGGAATCCATGGACAGATGGACCTGAGTACATAACACAGTGTCCTATACAACCAGGGGGGAGGTTTAGGCAGAAGCTGGTTTTATCTACAGAGGAAGGTACCTTATGGTGGCATGCTCATAGTGATTGGTCCAGAGCCACCGTCCACGGCGCTATCATTGTCTATCCCCGCAGTAACTACCCTTTCCCCAAACCTCATGCAGAGATACCAATCATCTTTGGTAATGAAACACTTTATTCAAATGTTGTCTGAACTTTATATTTACGTGTTTGCACCACCAAGCGATGAATTGACTATTATGATCGTTCCATCTTAATCAATTGCCTCATATTGAAACTTTGAGTATACAAGTGTGAATTCGATAACAGCCAAATAGGTCCATCTAAGGTGATCATTTCTGAAAGATGATTCTTTTGTATCCATGTAGGAGAATGGTGGAAGAGTGATGTGAAAGAAGTGTTCGCGCAGTTCCTAAACTCAGGAGGAACTCCAAAAGACTCAGATGCCATCACAATAAATGGCCAACCAGGTGACCTTTATCCTTGCTCTAAATCAGGTAAGAGTGATCAATTATGTACTAGCAAACTGTCAATCTATCTGATGCGAGACTAAGCAACTAACTATCAGCATTAACTTTATCTGAATCATTCAGGAACGTTCAAGGTAGATGTAAACCAAGGGAAGACTTACCTTCTAAGCATGGTTAATGCTTCAATGAATGTCATTCTCTTTGTATCTGTTTTAAATCACAAGCTTACGCTTGTGGGAGCTGATGGTAGCTACACAAAGGCATTGACAAGAGATTGCATCGCAATAGCTCCAGGACAAACCATGGATGTTTTGTTATATGCCAACCAGAAGCCAAATCTCTATTATTTAGCAGCAAGAGCATATTCCAATGGGATTGGAATTGGTTTTGACAATACCACAGCCACAGCCATTGTTGGGTATAAATTTGAAGAGAAAAATAACTCATCTAATTTCCCTCTTTCATTACCTTATCTTCCCAACTCTAATGATACACTAAAAGCTTTCGAGTTTTACAGTAGTATTAGAGGGTTGCCTCTTAAATTAGCCCACAAAGTTCCATTGAAAATATCTACTCACATGGTGACTACTATTTCTATAAATACATTTCCATGTCAGCCAGGCCATTCCTGTGAGGGACCCAATGGAACTCGCTTGGCTTCAAGCATGAACAACATAAGTTTCCAAAACCCAAACATGGACATACTTGAAGCTTATTACTACCATGTGAATGGAGTGTTTGGCAGGCGATTTCCAACGTTTCCGCCATTGTTTTTTAACTTCACTGCTGATAATTTGCCTCTAGCTCTGCGGACACCTAAACGAGGGACAGAGGTTAAGATTCTAGAGTATGGTGAAACAGTACAACTTGTTTTCCAAGGCACAAGCTTGGTTGCAGGATTTGATCATCCAATGCATCTTCATGGATATAGTTTCTATGTTGTGGGATATGGATTTGGGGATTTCAATGAACAATTGGACTCTACAAATTTCAACCTCGTTGATCCTCCTCTCATGAACACGGTCATTGTCCCTAAAAATGGCTGGGCTGCCATAAGGTTCAGGGCTATCAACCCAGGTATGTACTATCTGAATATGTCACATTTGATATATAGTTGAACATTGAATTAAAGGTGTAAATTAAATAAGGTGAGATATGTCGTTTCAATTGGCTTAATTCCCTTTGATAGAAAATACAGCCACATCCTACACAAATACCTGAAATTCCAAAACGTATAATAACATTAACCGACTAGCTAGACACTTTCTTGTTTAAAAAACCTATGCAATATTAAACTTTAGTTGATACTTGATATACCTATGATATAGGAGTATGGTTAATGCATTGCCATCTAGAGAGGCATATTTCTTGGGGAATGGAGAGTGTCTTCATTGTGAAGAATGGAATAATGTCCAATCAAACTTTGCCTCCACCACCACATGACATGCCACCATGTTGAAGCTTCACTTCTGTTATAGACTCACGCGCGTGTTATTGTTCAAAAGCTATGAGTATATTGTATTGTAATTTGTATATGTTTAGGTGCATGAACTATAATTAGTACGACAGCATACGAATGTCTAATTTAAATCCATAATATTATGTATTGTCGCTATATGGTTTGACAACGATGAACTAAATAACTTGACGGGAAAGTGTGGGATTTATTTTATATTAAAGATATTATCTGATCCTGAAAATGGATCCTTTCTTTATTTGATATCAATATTCTAATGTTGTAATTTATCTTTTATTCAGATAAATAATTAATGTTCCCATGTATGTGCCGTATAGCTACTATTATTTCATTACTTTGCTCGTTTTATGTCAGGACTTAATAAACTAACTTTCTTAGCTTCAATAGGCAAAAAGACAGGACTGCAAAACAGCTTAATGCTAGTTGCAAAGAGTGCAGTTGTAAACATAATAGAAAAGGGGAACTATATTAGAACAAGTTGAATCTTAGTTTATTTTTCTCACGAAATTAAAGTTGGACTTAGTTAAAATACATAAGTTGGGAGGTGACATTGGAGGTTTTTTTACTCATATGCTACACTGCAAAAAAAAAAAAATTTACCAATATGCTATAGGGAAAAAAATATTTACTCATATACTACATTTGCCAGAAGTCGTTCTTGGCGTGAACGACTTCTAAAGTCGTTCTTGGCAAGAACGACTTTAGAAGTCGTTCACGCCAAGAACGACTTCCATTGCACATATCCCGATGCATATCAACTTAGAAATATTACTTCCTCTAATTCTAAATATAAGACCTAGTTGACCTTTTTAATCTCAAGACTGTATGGATCGGAATATCATTTAACCTCAAATTATCTCATTATATTTATGTAGCTTAATTAGAATTGAACATATTAAATATATATCTTCTTTTAATTTTCTCCATTTTCTTTACTATCTTTAAAAAAATTAATGTCATATAAAACAAAAATAATGACACATAAATTTAATAAAGTGTTTATTAACTTAAATTTAAAGAGCACATAAATAAAAACTAATAACCAAATTTATAAAAAAATAAATTAGTGTACCCTATAAAATAGTAAATTTTAGATTTAAGAACTCAAATAATTCATATGTCTAGACTAAAGGTTTTAAGCATTCAAAAAGATAGTGAAGTGAATGGAATTTTCTTAGTTTTGGAAAATGGAAATGTATACTAAAATTAAGGGCAAAAGAGCTAATCTAGTAATTAACTATTTCACTTTGGGCAAAAATAATAAATGACTGTTTCGTGGTGCATAAATAATAACCAACTTTGCGACCTGGTGCAAAAATAATAAAACCGGTACTAAATGTTAATTTGTTGTTTTGTGGAACCTTTCTGATATTATTTTCTAAAGTAAAAATACCATTTTACCCTCTCACAATTAAAACTTAACCTTTCTTTCTTCCACCCTTCATCTTCCTATGCTAACTAGTATCAGCAATGTTTTAATTGGGAGGGGAAAAATGTATTTTTCACTTTCAAAATAATATCAGAAAGGTCCCACATAACTACAAATTAACATTCAGAACTGGTTTTATCATTTTTGCACCGGGTCATAAAGTTAAATATTATTTATGCACCGCGAAATAGTCATTTATTAGTTTTGCCCAAACTGAAAGAGTTAATTATTAGATCAGCACTTTTGCCCCTAAAATTAAAAGAACAAAATTCAAAATGTTTTTAACCAAAATATATTGAACATATTTAGTCACAACGAATATGTAAATTAATTTTATATTGTTCAAGAGTATATCGTGAGGGGTATTTTGACTCAAGATCACTTTCTTGAATTAATTTGAACAATAAGAAATTAATTTGCATATTCGTTGTGACTAACTTTTAATTTTAGAAATTAATTTTTAATTTTAGAAATTAATATTCACTTTATTAAATTTATGTGTCATTAGTTTTATTTTATATGACATTTAATTTTTCTAAAGATAGTAAGGAAAATGGAGAAAATTAAAAGAAGATATATGTTTAATATGCTCAATTCTAATTAAACTACATAAATATAATGAGATAGTTTGAGGTTAAATGATACTCCATACAGTCGTATGATTAAAAATGTCAACTAAGTCTTATATTTAGAATTAGAGGAAGTAATATTTATAGGTTGATGTGCATCGGGATATGTGCAATGGAAGTCGTTCTTGGCGTGAACGACTTCTAAAGTCGTTTTTGGCAAGAACGACTTTAGAAGTCGTTCATGCCAAGAACGACTTCTGACAAATGTAGTATATGAGTAAATATTTTTTTCCCTATAGCTTATTGGTAAATTTTTTTTTGTAGTGTAGCATTTGTGTAGAAAAACCTGACATTTGGATCCAACATTTAAACCCGAAGGGTGAAGCGCAAATTTATACTCCTTCCGGTTCTAAATATAAGACCTAGTTGATTTTTTTAGATGTTAAGGTTACAAAATATATTATCAGATTATGACATATTTGATATATTTTTAGATTATTAGTCATTAGTTTATAGGTTAAATAAACTAGTTTAAGGGAAAAAAATTGGGTAAATCAATTTATAATTGACTTATTTTGCTTTTTTAGGATTTTC
Source organism: Mimosa pudica (assembly GCA_029929735.1). Classification (NCBI taxonomy): domain Eukaryota; kingdom Viridiplantae; phylum Streptophyta; class Magnoliopsida; order Fabales; family Fabaceae; genus Mimosa; species Mimosa pudica. The sequence continues at coordinate 14,172,974 of JAKELP010000029.1, read as the reverse complement.
CAAAAAAGTTAATCAGGTCTTATATTTAGAACTGGAGGGAGTAGTAGTTACTCCTTGTTTATTAGAAGTTTCTTATCCACAAAGATAGACAACAAAAATGAAATGAGATATTTTTATAGGATTATCAATCCATTGTTACCCTCAGGTTTATAATTTTTTTTCACAAATCATTCATACTGATTTTTTGATATATTAACTAATAATAATGTGGATATATTATAGAGGAATTGATTACAGTAGTTTTGAGGTTTGTATAAGGTTTGTATATTCCTCTCTTGACACAAGCACATCCTCCAAGAATCAAACAAGAGAGCCCAAGGAATATAGTGACCCTAATTTCATTAGACCAATTAAATCATGTGTTGGTTACAAAATATTCATATAATGAATGTATATATAAAATGAAATTATTATTATTATTAACGGGAAAAAGATTTAAGAAGTTAAACCATTCTAGGGAGATTATGTATGTGCTTGGAAACCACTTTTTGGTCTTATAAAGCTTATTGGGGCCATGAAATCCGTTTTTGACATTTTTTTATGTTTGGATGTCAATAGTGTATGTTGGTTGGGTTTTCACATTTGCTAGACTTCTAGGTGAAGCAAAAAAAAAAGGAGTTTCTTACCGTGATGCATTGTTGTTGTATTTCTTTTTGTGGGATGTGGTGGAGTCATCACCTGGATACTGCGTTTCACATTTTGTATTATTTAATAGGAATCATGTTTCCACATCTAAACTTAATTACTTTTTAAAATAACCACTCAAACATATTTCTAAAAGGCATATTGAAAAATTTACTTCTATCACTACAAATCTAAACATAAATCACATCACAAAATTTGAATTTTTTATTCAATCTTACTTCAGAAAAAGTCATATATATTGAAAAAAATCACTTCTCCACCAAGATATCTAGATACACCCTATATATAGTTAGCACTTCATCTATAAATTAGTTATATATTGAGCTTAACCAATTTTTTTAACATAAATTGGTCCTTATATTTGGAATTGCAAGGATATTGTAATATTTCCTTTGGTTCTAAATATAATATCACTTCGCTTTTAATTTTTTAAGAAGTCAAGGAAATAAGCTAGACAACTAAATTAAAATATATGTCACATGTAATTAGATTGTAGATTAGTTTAGAAATAGAATAAATTATTTTGAGGAGAAATTTTTATAGATAATTTAAAGTATTTAAGTTACATCCCTAATATCTAAAAAAAAATCAAAGTGATATTATACATAGACCACAGGGAATATATAATACTAGAATTCATGTGGTTGTAATTTGGCTATGCCTATCTCTTGATTTAACCGCTAATCTTGCGCTGAAGACATTTTCCATACGCAAGACTGGAAGATTATTGAACATGTCGGCACGTCAAGACAACACAAATTAAGATCTTAGTCAGAGAATGAAGCAACGGTGTGGATAGAATACAAATAAGGTATAATTAAGACGTCAGAGAAATTAATACGACTGTCCGATTGAAGGATCTCTCAAGCTAAGAGGTATATAATGACAAGGCAAAACGGATGACCTAAGTTTTCTGATAATGATATTTGATCTTCCTTTCCGAAGTATAAACAAATTTTATTTGATTTAAAAACCATCCATTTTGGAGGATTATATTATTAGACAGTTATCGTTATACAAGAAGAGTTTAGACAAAGTTCCAAGTGACCTGTCTAGAAGACGTTTAATCAGTGTGGTTTATCATGAATAGATCGTTACAGGAAGAAATGAGAAATGCAAACAGATCCAACGGTGAAAACAATTCAAGAATCGAACCCAGACAATTAGTTAAAGGTGAATGATGAGTCCTTATCACTTAACCACACACTCCAGTTACAGTAAAAACAAATTAAGTATACTGCAAAGTATACGGTTAAATTAATATTTGAATCATATTGTGATAAAAAAATATTTGCATCTTAATATCAGAAAAAATTAATCAGCATTTATTTTTGCAAATTAAATTAAAGTTGGTCAAAGTATAAAGAAGTAGATGCCTTAAATATTTACAAGAGATTCAACATGTCCTACCGTGAAAGAAGTAATGTTTAATTTGACCAAATTCTTCATGCTTTAATATTTTGGTTGAGGCAAATAGGAGAATAAATAGAATACTCGATTCAATCCATATTATAAATTTTCAATTCGCATTTTCCTCCTAAAATAATAGAGTATACTTAAAGATGTTGAGATATAATTATAGCATATGATAAATTTTATAAAGGGTATAAAATTGAAAACTCCATCAATTTTACATATAATACTGCTAAGTGACTTGACTAAACTTTATTTGTGGGATTTAGTTTACTACATCTTAATCTCTTATAATGTGGTTGAGGGAAAGAATAGGAATCAGAAAATTGTTTTGAAACGCTTCCCAAAAAAACACTTATATTGGCACTCATTAATAATCAACGGTATTGCAAGTTTCAGTATAGGTTAAAAGGCCTACACAGGAGTTTAGCAAACACTTGTATATGGAACCAATAACAAAGACGGTTTGAACGCCAGTAAAGGTATTGGCTTCTATGAAAAACAATAATTGTTCAAGTGCACCTGTGGGTTCATGCCATTCAATATGACCACAAGACCTAATTGTGAATTTAATAACTAAGTTGAAATATATTTATTCTTACAACTGAGCCTTTGATATTTACGATTGAATTTTTTATTAAATTGTAAAAAATCTGCATGATATATATAACTAATTTGAAATTCAAATGTTTTGAGATGAGCTTCCAAGATTAATGATTAAACTTGTGAAATTTATTAAGTGATTTGTGCGACAATTGTGTAAGGGTAGTTTTGTCATTGTATTTCTCTGAGGATCTAATATTTCTACTCTATTGATAAATGCAGTACAATATTGGTACTTCACTCGAAATGCTTGTAAGGACGTACAAGATGCTATAAGTTAAGCTCGATTGGTTCAATCATAGCCACAAAATATAAATAATGGAGATAATCTCCTAACTCCTTTCTTCTTCTCTCATCGTCCATCTTTGATCCATATTTTTCTATTTTGCTCATAATGGCTTATTTGCGAGAGACAGAGTTTAAGATTCTGAGGTTCGGTGCAAGAGTAAGAAATACCCATCAAGTGCAAGTTCAGAGCTATCAACTCAGGTACACAATTTCCATGTTTAAACAAACAAAAGCAAATATTATCATAGTTGTAGGAGTAATTCATTGCCTTCTATGGAGTGCCATAGTTCCTAAGGAATGAATATTGTCTTGTGGTTTTCATCTATAAGATTGGGGTAATAAGGTCCAGCAAAGTAAAAGTACAGTGAAGTGATTATGAGACATGAAAAGAATTAATTGCCTTTTACTCAAAAAAAAAGAAGAATTAATTGCCTTACTGTTAAAGTGCACCTTTATTTAAAGACCACGTAATGCGCTGTCGAAAGTTGCAGTTTCACTTTCTTTTTTTTTGACAAGTATTGTAGTCAATATTGTTGATTATTTTAATAATGGCTGGACAACGGATGAGATATTGAGATCATGGATCATTATGATCTGGTCACATTCTGACATGAGTGACATCTCTATCTATTTTTTTTGTATTAAAAAAATTGGCATCTCCCGTACATTAATCAATTGTTGAAATTCAAACTTATTGACTGTTTATAAATGGGTTAAGAATTCTCTTCCAAGTTCAAAATTTTAATAAAAATTTCAGGATAAGTATTAACAACTTTAAAATAGGCATTAACAATTATTAACAAATTAAAGTGACCATTTTAAGATTTAAAAATTGGAAAGGATTTATTTTTCTTTTCACTTATTTTTAAAATAGTTCATATATGTTAAGTATCTTTTATAAAATGGGTGGACAATTTGGCCAACACTGATTCAACAATAATTGTGACAAGTATCATTTTTAATTTAATGATGTTGGCAAAATTGGCATCTTAAAAGATACTAGAGTTTATAATAGAGTTTCAAACAAGGGTCATGTTCTTAATTTCGGTACAAAATGTAATTAATGTTATGTTATAATAACTTAAATTGATATTGATAAGAGAAATCCATATGTCTATGTGCTATTTTACAAGGTAATGAAACTCAAGCATACTACTGTATTGAATTGGTCACAGTAGTGGGTAAAAGATCTAATCCCTCCGCCTCATAATATAATCTATAATATAATGGTGGGAGAAAGTTTGTTACATAATATAAGGTAATGTGAGGAAGTTTGTGCATTTCGGTTCTTTTCTCTTTTAACCTTTGTTTGTGGACAATGGGTGTGTTTGGCATGAGCTATAAGCAAGGTTGCAGATCAAAATTTTTGCTTTTTCTTGCTTATGACTTTTTTCAACTTCTTGATATGTTTGGGAACACATAGAAAGCAAATTGCTTCCTCATCAAAAGCAAGGTGAAAGCAAAAACATCTGATGCTTTCTCTCATTTTTCTCTAACTTTTCATTTTTTTCTCATCCAATCACGATATCATTTATCTTCTTTATAAATAGTTTTCTCAAATGTAGTGATTTAAGAAACCATTAGCTTATATTGTGGGAAAAAATAGTATCATCTATGGGTCACATCGTAGCTAACCAAAGTCAAACCATGAGGTTATAAAAAATAAAAAATAATTTTTACATCATATATTAATTCGATCAACACCTTAAACCATCAACAAAATAATTTTTTGACATCGATCTTGACATCACACTGACAATAGATCATCCAATGACTCTATTAATATATAACAAACAGTGAAATATTCTACATAGTAAAATATTAAATTAAATAGATATATAATAAGAAAATATTCGTGTTTAATGTCATATATTTAATTAATTAGTCACTAACGTAACCTAATACTAGTTAGTAACAGTAACACCAATAAAAAAACAGCATTAATTTTGACCAACATTAATTCCTATAATCAATACCCATAAAAAATTAAAATGACTTTTGAAATGTCAAAACCGGGGGTTAACTTAGCAACCTCTATCTCACAGGGTTGCTAGATCCCCGAGTTAGTTGCCTGCTATGACCGGTTTATGTGAACATGCGTTGGCCCAATTTAGCTTAATATGCTATTTTTGGGGCTGATCAAAATTGATTTTATGGCAATGTATTAACTTTCACAAATTGAAGTCAATTAGTGTAATGTAATTTATAGTTGGATAAGTTTTTTTTAAAAAAAGTATTTTAGCGTATTTATATTTTGATAAAAGAAACTTGTTGATAAAAATATTAGATAAAAGAAACTTGAAATTAATAACAAATAAACTAGTCACAACATATTTTAGTGATTCCAAACAAATAGAAGTAATTATAAGGACTGAACGAAGAAATTTATTACAAATCAAAAACAACAACACAAATCAGGGTTTCTTACAATGCCAGATGCAACTACTAGCTAATAATTTGAATACGAAACACAGCTTACATGAGATGGCCATAATTTCCGATATTTGCCATTATATTGATCGAATAACCGATTTAATCAGAGACAAGCTTGTGAATCAAATTATTTTGTTATGATCGAATATAAAAATACTGGTGACATTTATTTTTCACACACTCGAAGGTCTGAAAAGTTGAGATGATTCAACAGGGTGGCATATCAGGTGGAGGAGGAGGCAAAGTTTGATTGGCCCTCAGCCCATTCTTCACAATGAAGACAGTCTCCATTCCCCACGAAATATGCCTCTCTAGATGGCAATGCATTAACCACACACCTATATACGTACATGAACAATAAACGTGTTAATTTTCATGTCTACCATAACATTGAATGACAAGGAGCTGAGTAGTACTTTTTTTTATCAGAAAGCTGAGTAGCTAGTGCTTCACAAAACTTAAATATCATAACCATGGTAGTTCTATACCTTAACTCATATTCATTACTATTTACTTATTCCAAATAAAAGTCTTACTTCTGCATGCATTGTTTGTTGGGGAAAAAGTAGACAATGACAGAGCAACTAAACTGGATGGGACTTATGTAGGATCCACTTGGGTCAGCCATATCGACTCTCTTTTTTTTTTATGCATAAATTTTAGGAAGGGGTTTGGGCTCAACCCAATCCAAGGGCAGGGCACCTAACTCATGATCCACTGGGGCCTGTCCCTGTGGGTTCTGGAGCATGACCAGCAAGCCCATTATATTTGTCCACACAGGTAGGTTACTCCCAGCTTCACTTAGCTACGGAGATGTCTCCCCAAGCGCCGCGATGGAGACACAACAAAGTGTCACTCCCCAAAATCGAACTCGCGACGTGGTGGTCAATCCGATGATCATTGTTCAATCCTTCGCCACTGAACCCACGGACGGTGGGTCAGCCACATCGACTCTCTCTAGCTAGCTAAGTTTACTTTTTTATATTGTTAGAAATCTCAACTTAATATATGAGTTTTATTTTGACTAAATTATATAACTTTCCATGTCGTTCAAATTACATTTACTTGGGATTTTTAAATCAAAACAAATGTAACATAGAATAAATCAAAGCAGCAAGTAATCAGAATTTTAGAACAAGAGTTTATAATAAAATAAATAAAAAATTAAAATATCGGTAGCAAGTATATGAGGTCACATGTACAAATTTTAAAAAGTACTCAATTTTTGAAATAAAAATTAAGTAGACAATATTGCAAAGAAAAATTAAAAAAAAAAACTGAATTTCATTCATATTTTACCTGGATTTGCTGCCTCAAACCTGACGGCGGCCCAGCCATTTTTGGGTACAGCAACAGTGTTCACAAGAGGAGGATCAATTAGATTAAAATCACTTTCGTGCATTTTTTCATTGTAATTCCCCTTTCCATATCCAACCACATAGAAACTAAAACCATGAAGATGCATAGGATGGTCTATGCCTGCAACCAAATTTGTTCCTTGAAACACAATCTGCACTGTTGCGCCAAACCTCAGAACCTTCACCTCCGTCCCTTTCTTTGGGAACTGCAATTCCACCGGCAAATTATCTCCCGTGAAGTTGAACATGTACGGTGGAAACGATGGAAACCCCCTCCCAAACACGCCATTTATATGGTAATAGTAAGCTTCAAGGATATCAGTGGTTGGGGTCACAAAGCTTATGTTGTTCATGCTCGAAGCCAAACGAGTTCCATTGGGTCCCTCACATGTCCCGTTTGTCTGGCACGGAACAGTGTTTATAGAGAGAGTGGTTACTATTTTAGTAGTGCATTGCGGTGGGATTATGTGAGGAAATTTCTCAGGCAATCCTCTTATGCTACTATAGTACTGAAAAACTGCGTCTGTGTCATTATATGCAGGAAGATAGGGAAGTGAGAGAGATGATCTATTACGTCTGTTCTTGTACCGAATAATAGCTGTGGTGGTTGTGTTATCAAAGGCAACGTTGAAACCACTAGAATAAGCTCTTGCGGCCAAATAGTAACGGCCAGGTGTCTGGTTGGCATGTAACAAAAAATCCATGGTCTGACCTGGCGCTATGGTGATGTAATCTCTGGTCAGCTGCCTTGTGTAGCTGCCATCTGTCCCCACTAAGGTTAGCTTGTGGCTTTTGACAGACACAAAGAGGAACAGATTCATGGCAGCATTGATCATGCGGAGAAGATATGTTCTCCCATGCTCCACATTTATTTTGAACGTTTCTGCATGATTAAGATAATGTGGTTCATATTATGTACCCGTCCGGCATTTGAACTACTGATAAATCTACTGCTCTGTAACGCGACTATAATGTTCCAGTCCTGCAATTTTTTTTTTCTTTTTTCTGGTAATTATAAAAGGGTTAAGGTACAAATATGCTTTAGAAGCATTAGCTCAAAAGCCATATTGCTTTAGAAATTTTTTAGGGAGAAATGTTTAAAATAAAGTATTTAAAGGAAGTAAATTTACATTTCACACTGTCAAAAATAAATAGAGTAGGGTACTATTAGTAAATTTTACAACTAGAAACATTTGGACTTTAAACATATATTAAATTCTACATAGAATGCATGATATTTTGATATCTTATGGGCAAATAATAATATAGTTTTGAATTATTTTATGTTTTTTAGAAAGAAAAAAGTACCCTAAAATTATGGTTTTTAGAAAATTGTAAAAAATTCACAAATCTAAGAGATATTTAGTTTACTTTTTTTTAGAAAAATGAATGAATTAAAATGAACCACTTAATCATAATGTACAATGTATATTGTTAGATCTATATTAGTTTATGAGTTAGAAAACTACTTTAGAGAGAGAATATCAAGAAAATCAATTTCAAAATAACCTATTTATTAGTTATTAGGATTTTCTAAACAAGTAAACTAACTCTTATATCAAAGAATAAATGTAGAATACAACAATGATAAGAAAAAAGAACAAAACATTGAATTGGGGGGGGGGAGGTGTTTAGAAATTAGTATTAATTAAGGAATCATTATATTAGAGAGGGCGTTAGAGGAGGAACAATAGTGATTCAACATTTAACCTTACATGAGAGTAGATGACTACTTATTTACCTGGTTTAGAGCAAGGATAAAGATCACCGGGTTGGCCATTGATAGTGATGGCATCAGAACTATTCGGACCTCCTCCAGAACTAAGGAATTCTGTAAACACTTCCATCACATCACTCTTCCACCATTCTCCTACATACATACAAAACAACCATACATCTTTCAGAAACCATCATCTTGGATGAAACTAATAAATATGTAGTCATCTGAATGTCATACCAAATATGACGGTTTCCTGAGCATAAGGCTTTGGAAAAGGGTAGTTACGGATAGGATAGATAACAATAGCACCGTACACGGTGGCTCTGGACCAATCACTGTGAGCATGCCACCATAAGGTGCCTTCCTCGGTTGAGAAAATCAGCTTCTGCCTAAACCTCCTTCCTGGTTGTATGGGACACTGTGTAATGTATGCTGGACCATCTGGCCATGGATTATTTGGCTGCTTCACCCCATGCCTGCCACATAATAATTAATCACTTCAACTTTATAAAAGTAAAGAGATATAGTAAGATCATTAAAGCAAAAAGGTGTGGTACCAGTGTAAAGTGATGTTTTCGTTGCCTCTATTATAAACATCAACATATATTGTTTCACCCTTCTGAACATTAATAGTAGGCCCTGGAAATTTTCCATTCACAGTTAATATCTTCTTTGAGCTGCATAGTCTCGTGTATGGAGCTTCTTTCACCTGTAAATAATTAAACCAGTTGATTTACGACAAACTTGTGAATAAGTGATGGTCTATAATGATAAGATGTTGTTAGGGGGCTTACAACAAATTTGTATCGTCTCAGATGTGTTTGAGAATAAACAACGCCAACCAATGAGAAAAACCAGAGGATGAAGAAGAATATCAGTTTCTGGTATGACCACATTTTCACTAAGGTTTGAGTGACCAAACCTCACTTTTGTTTTTGTAGTTAGCTCTGTTCGTTTCTGATCTTTGAAAGCATTAATTGCGGTATAGATTATTGGCCACAGACTGACAATCGCATGATGTCAAAACCCTTACACAACTAAATTATATATAGACATGTGCAAGCAAAACTCCTTGAATAGTTCCCACATTGTATATCAATCGTTAGATATTTTTATTATGTGTGTATAATTAACAGAAATTTCCCAATTCTTATATCATATATTCGACTCATATATTACTTTGTACTGTGAGTTTATGCCACTGTTCGGTCATTTAATTGCGAACGGTAATTTCTTGTTATCATAGGATCTTATCAATATTCCCTCTCTTCCAACATACTCTGAGAGTTAAATTTTTTGAATGGTTTTGTATTTGTTACAAGAGTTTAGCTAAATTTGTCAAAATATTTATTGAATTTTTCCTCTTTACCCATTATTATCATTTCTACTCTCTCATATTCTCTTTTATATTCATTTTTATCACATTTTCTCTCTTATATATTCAATCATAAATAAAAGGAAATTTGAGATAACAAAATTATTTCACATACATTTATTGCTATCAATTACTTCCTGAATTTGTGTGATTTCACTTCTTTAATTCTTATAATAAGGGACTAAGATAGTACTCCCTTCAGTCCAGTCAGCCACCAAAAAACGCTTCTTGAGTGTGAATGTAGGTTTAGGTGTCTGAAGTTAATGCTCTTTATCTAATATTGTCCATATTTATCATGATACTTTCAAGAGAGAGAAATGCATAAGCATTAATAAATATAAAAGAGTGTTAGGGGCAAAGTAGAAAACAACACATTGAATGAGGAAAGAATATTAGATGAACTCTTACATTAAAGACCAAAATCATTCAAATTAGGCTCTTATATTAGGGAACGGAGGGAGTAACATTTACCATAAAAATAAATGAGGGTCGAATTATATTTATAGGTCAGGAGGTGGATTTTCTTGAGCTCCACTCCTTTTTCTTATAAAATTAAAAAGGGTAATGACCCAATTTCGCCATTCTAGTAACCACCCTAAAACATCGGGTACCGTAAATTAACACTAGGTACAATTTCACCCTTGAGGTAATCAAAGTGGTCCAATTTTTCCCTGACTGAACAAACCCACCAATGAGCGTCATCCACATGTCAGCATTATATTCGTAAGAGGGTAAAATTGGACTACTTTAATTACTTTAAGTGTGAAATTGTACCAGTGATCTAGAGTGGTTACTTGAAGAGTAAAGTAGAGTAATTGCCCTAAACAAATAAGTACATTATATTATGGAGTTATCAACACAACTAAGTGAAACTGGAGAAATCTACTAGTGTGTAAAAAAGTAAAACAATGGAGTATAATAAGATTGTGGGTTAGGAGTAAAGTAAGAAAAAATATATTAAATAAAATAAGAAAAATACATTAAATTAAGAGAGTTAGGAGTAAAGTAAGAAAAAACATTAATAAATATAGAATGTGGGATGAACTTTTATATTTTAGACAAAAATCATTAAAATTTTAGACTCTTAAATTGCCTATAGGAGGGACTAATTGATAAAATTTCAATATAAGTTGGTATTTGAATAATAACACACATACAACGATGTGATTTCTACCATTTGGAGAAGATGAAAAATTGAAAATCAATGGATTCGGGGGGAAAGCGTTTTTGAACAATGATTCGTGTTCACGTGGCAGCGTATAGGCCATAGAACATGGATTGATCTTTCTGATTGTGCCTTCCAAGCGGAAGCATTATCAAGCGGAAGCATTATCCCTTCATGTACACGTACCCAAATAAAAAAACCACACACACAGGGATCATTTTGACAAGTCAAGCTTCACATTTTTTTTATTTTCAAATTCAATCTGTCTCTAATTATAAGATCCTTATCCACTTTGACAAATAAGTTTTTTGTTTTTTGCATTATACAATTAAAAGGCTTTTTGCTAGAAAGAATAAAAACTTATCACTTTATTTAGCTTTAATAATAGTTATTAATCAAAGCATATGTATGTCTTCATAACACACATATGACGTATGATTAGGGACAGAAATAGTCTAGACCTAACAAGGCATTAGCCAAATGGGCATAGGCATGTGACGGAAATGTCTAGTTTAAACCTAGTGTTTACCCATATTTAAACTTTGCCTGACAAGGTTTAAAAGTCTTTTTAAAAGCCTACTCGTAATATGAATATTTAAATAATTCTTAAAATCCTATAAAAGTTTTCAAATTTTTATGGCCATAAAACTATATTTTCTCTCTCATCATTTTATATAAGACAATGTGATAAACTACTCTTATTGAAATTATAATAATTCATGCAAGCATCCTTGAAATAAAATTGCACATTACAACAATTACTATGCTCAAGCAAATCATATAAATTAGAGTTGTAGGAAATTTTGGCAAAGAATTAGAATTGGAAAGTGTAAGATGGAAAGTAGGAGGGGTAATGATGAGAGAGTAAAGTTTGTGGGCCCCATGATAAGTGTGAGATGGAGAGAGAGAACTTGTGGGCCCCGGGATATATGTCAATGACCATATTACCCCTTAACTTTTCAATTATTTACTACCCACTTTCTTGGGTTTCTTGCAACCAAACAAACCCTAAGTTAGCATTAACATTACATCTTATTTACGCCACTGAGAGAGAAGATATAAACAAAAGGTAAATGTCTAGTGAATGAAGGAATTGAGATTTAGAAAAAGGGTTAGATTTAGGGTACGTTTGGTAACATGAATGAAAGTGAGGAAAGTGAAAATGAGAGGCTTTTGAGTAATTTTAATATATCCCGGTCCCACAAACTTTCTCTCTCTATCTCACACTTTCCATGGGACCCACAAACTTTACTTTCCCATCATTACCTCTCTTTCCATCTTCACCCTTTCACTTTCTAATTCTTCACTTTCCCTTCTTACAACCAAACACACTCTTATATATGAAAAATGAAGTGAAAAGTTTGCAATTAAAGATAAGTTGATAATAGTATTCATATTAATTATAAATAATACATATTTATATTATACATCATTATATAAGTTTAAAAGTTAATATATATATATAGGTCATATTTGAAGGTTTGTAGATTAGGCTTTACAAAAATTAAAAAGGGGTAATGCACTGTTTCATAAAGAGGCCTATAAAGCATCCATGCTTCTGGAGCCGGATAACCGATTGAAACTCATTTGGAAGTGGCCGAGGGCACAAAGGGTCCGTACCTTCCTTTGGCTTACAGTTAAGGGATGTGTACTCACTAAGCGCTCGTTTGGATGGATTGAAGCTGAATAATGGAAATGAAAATAGAAATGGAAATGAGTGTAAGGGTAAATATGGAAAGTAGAGGTAAATTAGGTAATGATGAGAAATTAAAGTTTGTGGGGCCAGAAAAAGTGTGAGATTAAGAGAGAAAACTTGTGGGCCCCGGAATATATGTAAATTACCATTTTGATTTCCCACCTTCATTTCCATCTATCAATTCAAGGCAAACAAACAGGCCCCAATGCATAGAGGATTAGAAGACATATGAGAACCATGAGTGCCTGCTCCCTATGCCTACACCCACACGAGACTACAGAACACATCCTCAGGGATTGCCCTTTCGCAGCACAATGTTGGAAACTGGTACAACCACGAGACAACAACCTCATGAACCCCCAAAGCTCCTTTGTTGATTTAGATCTTCGCCAACCTGTATCAGATGAATAAAGATTAGGTTTGGCCGGTTACTTTCGGACTGATGTGTTGGAATCATGGGACACCCAACAAAAGAATCTTCCAAGACCAGTCACCTACAGTAGCTGTTATGGCCAATTGCGTCAATGTGATTGCTATGCATACAATTAGAACTAAGAGCCCGTTTGGTTCAATTGCATGACGGTTTTGAAGTACAATGCAATGTAATGCAATGAATGGTAATGCAATATTTATTAAAATGTGTATGTTTGGTAAGTTTGAAAAGTGATGGGATTGCAATCATTATTTTAAATATAAAAAATTATGCAATTGCTATTTTGCCCCTTTCCTAAAAAAATTCATGTGTTCTCTTCTACTTTCTTTTAGCTTGATGTATCTTCTTTCAAATTATTTGCCTCTTCTCACCTTTTCCTCCTTAGCATTAGGTGTCAAAACAAATAATTCATTTGAAATTTCTATCCTCATTTTACCAGACTCACCAAATACTTCTCGTACAAAAAAAATAATAAGATACAATCCTTCAATTTCACAATTTTGAGCTATTATTGATGCATGCAATTATAATTTCACAATTTTGATTAAAATGAGAGAAGTATTGGGGAGACAAGACTAATACACTGTCAGTCATGTGGGATTTAAATCAGATTTGAAGTCGAGAAGAGACGGCTTTGGATGGAATTGAAGAATGGTGGAGGAAGAGAAGTTGCGTGGGATAGAGATGGAGAGAGGAGGGAGAAAAGTTGAAGTAGGTCAAAATAAGGAGAGAGAGGGAGAGAGAGAGAGGGAGGAGGTAGATTGAAAGAAGAGAGATGATATTGATTTAAATTGAGGGTATTTAATGTCTTTTCATTTTAGTTAATGAGGGCAAAATAGACTTTTAAAGAATTACAATGGATGATAATGTACATTCATAGGGGGGAGCTATGAATGTTGATTACCAATTTTTTGGTAATCATCATTGCAATTGTAATCCATATTACCACACTAAAGAGCAACAAAACACTACATTTATGATAATGTAATCTTAATTACCATTGCAGGCATGCAATGTAATTGAACCAAACGAGCCCTAAGGAATTTTTGAAAGCAATAGTGTACTAGAGAGTCTCGCTTTTTGATTTCTTGATTTCGAGCTCTCCTCCTGATGTATCTGTACAGTTCTGAATTAATATACACCCCTTTAACGAAAAAAGAGGTCTATAAATAAATCTAAATATGAGTCTTGATCTATTAAGAAATAGGCCAAACTGCCCAGAAGGCGTAGATCAGCTGGTAAGAAATGGGAAGGTAAGACACCACGTACCCACCAGGTCATGGGTTCGAACCCTTGGGAAGTAGTCACCCCTAAAATAGGGAATCCCGGCGGCGACTTCGGATTAGTCGGTTCCCCGAAGGAGGCCGGACACCGAAGGCTCTAAGAAAAAAAAAAGAAATATGCCAAACTAAGCTTTATGTAACCTAATCATAGACCTGTTAGGAGGTCATACATATTCCCACAGCTACATATAATAAATTTGGTTCTTCGGCGAAAAAAAAAATATTGGTTAAGACCTTGACTCGATCGAAAATCAATTGATATGATTAATCGGAAACAACTTACATAAACTCCACCTGATCTTAATTGGACTTACCAAAGGAGGCACACTACAGAAAAGTCTTTGATGCACTCATTAATGTAATCTCAACGAATTAATAACTAATTGATCATTTTTCAATGAAGTGTGGGTGTCCTTTATTTGAAAATAGCCATGCATAGAAAAAGTCATCAGTAACAAGATTTGGTAGCCGACGTGTGTGTAAACATGCCCTTCAATACAAGTTATCTTCTCCAATAATTACACATAATTGAGATGAGTCGTATTTTTAGTAACTCATATCAAAGATGTGATGATTATGTACGTCACTTAATTCAAATATCAAGATGTATCATCTATAGGTTTGGGCCTATTAGAAGTGATAATTCCTCTGTAACGAACTAAAATCCAAATAATCCTCATTATTAGAGGTGTCCACACTAAATCGATTCTGCATACAATAATTTTGCTTTTAATATGAGAGTTTATAAAAACATTCTTACATGCATATAAAAAATAAAGAGGGAAGGCTATTATTTTAATAGAGGATCTAAGTACATTCATAAATTGTAAATAACATGAATTTGTGACATATTCCAGTTTCATATTATGATTTGAAAATTTGGCGTTGGCCATTGTTTAAAAAAAAAAAACTAAAGATTATGGAGGATGGGCTTCACCTAAAGCCTTGGTCACAGCAATTAGAATGTCTATACCTTTTTTAATGGAAGAAGAACATAAGAAGAGCTATTACATCTAATATCAATCAAATACATACATAAAGAACTAATTTGAAAGAAAGTTCTTGTTTTCAATAAAAAGGTTTAGGTACAAATTCACCCTTGAAATGTCAAAGCAATCCCTGAATAATCTTTAAATAATCAGTTATGATACTCTTGTCTTTCAACTTAACTTTTTCTATTCTTTATTCACATTTCTTGAACTCAAATTTATTATGCAAAAGGATCAAATTAAAAATCTTCTCACCAACCCATTCGCCAGTCGCCACTATATATATAGTATTTTTTTGTCATAACCAAATAAGAGTAATGTTAGGCCTCGATAGCCAATTTAAAATTACGTCGAATCTTATTAACATGGACACACGAATTTAATATAAAATAAAATAATAGTAATTAAAGGTCAAATAATGGTGATTGTATTGGGGAGAAGGAATAAATTTGATCATATATATTATTTATGGTTAAGTTGTAATATGTACCTTTATACCTAGATTAATATATATCATAAATATTTCTGATAAAAAACATTCTGATCAAAACAATATACTCCATAACATAAATTTTATATAACAAAACTATAGTAAATAAATTATAAACAGTGTAAGTCGTGTTATTAATATAGCCCGTGATTTTTTTTTCATTTTTAATTTTGTCGGCAGAAACAAAGGCCCGTTAATAGTGATGATAGACATAAATTGCTGCTGCTGCAAAACTTTCCATTTATTAGGGTACTTGGTACAATATTAGCTGGATTGAGAATAGTCCCATATTTTTCAAGGTTGTCTAATTTGCCTGGGGTATTAAATAATTTGAACAATTTGTTTTCTGTTTCTATAAATATACCGTTATAGTACCGTTAATTAGATGTTCATGTAGCATATACTACTTTTTTCATTTTTTACTTTCACTCATTTACTACGCACAATTTCTCTGCCCACCATTTCCCATTATTTGATATACAAGGGTAGAAATAGAAAACATGAATTACTACTTTGATTTTTGAATGTCCACTCTATTTAATTTTTCTCCAATTGACTTTTCCATATAGTACTACCTCTTATATTTTGGACAAAAGAACTTGCCATATTACATCATTCATTCTGGATCAAATTGATTAAGTATTAAAAACCATTTTTCTTTATAGTTCATAACTACTTTTTTTGTCCTACAAAGGATTAGTTATGAACTATAAAGAATTGAGAATAGCCCAGGCAAATTAGCAATATTTAATTTCAAATAGGATAAGAAGATTACATGATAATAAAGTTTGCCATACTTTATATAACATTTTTGGTAATTATAAGTGCATCATCTCTTATAATAATCACAACAATAATTAATTAAAGGTTCATATATTATAAAAAATATCAACTAATTTGAACAATGTTCATGTCTTTTTTTTTGCTCAGGAACAACGTTCATGTCTCAATCATTAATATAGCGACAACTGCTCAGCCTACTCAACATTATTGTATTCTCTTTTTTTGATCAAACTCAACATTATTGTTTTCACAGCAAGTGTCGGGGATACTTATATCAATTAATAACATTTATTGCCACCAAAAGCCTGCTTCCTTTCCATTTTTTTTTTCAAATCATGATTAATGAATTTAGTTTTTTTTTCTTTCTGTTCGATGAATTTGAATAAGCATTTCATATAATTAAAAAAAATTATAGTGTGACAGGTGACGTAAGTAGTAACTAGTAAGTAGAGTTGCACAAAACACGGAGGCCCGGTAGCTTGTCACATACCCGTCCCGGCCAGATGGAATTTAGCCATGGGCAAATTGGCTCGGAACCATAACAATTAGGACAGGACCAAGTTCGACAATCAAGAAGAACAGGACAAGGGCTTATAGGCTTCAGGGCAATCAATAGGGTGGCCGACCTGGAAATATAATTTTTTTGATAAATAAATAATTTTTTTCTAATTTAAAAATATATTATTTAATAATTAATATTTATTATACCACCATACAAAAATATTTCATTTTTTTCCTAATTTCTTTTATTTTTCAATTTATTACATTATTTGTTAATCAATGCTTTAGGATTTAATGTTCCAGGACCAACTTGACATGTCATGTGGCCCAAATGACATGTCCCACCTGATCTTGGTCTCAGGCCACATTGGACTGAGCCGGGTATGAGACTAAAAATGTTGGTCCAAAATTTTTAGAACATGATCTAGGACATATAGGTGGTCTGGTCCTGTCCGTCATTTGTGAATCCCTTGTAGTAAGTACATACTTTTGTCTCTTAAGTAAGTGGTTGGAGTTCAGTATCTAGTCGTTGTTAAAGAAGCAAATCCACAAGTCCGTTGTCTACCCCTATATGAGACATCAAAAAAGAGAGATTAATTTTACTTAATATGCGAGCAAATTCCCTAGGAAACAAAAAAAAAATTATCTGTTCAATAAATTTGAATGTTGGTTGAATTATCAGATCATATGTTGGAATAAAATATTAAAAAGAAGAACTTTTACCTTTAATTCGCTGTAAAAATATAAGCTATCAATTATAATTTTATTGTCAATGTTATTTTTATAATAAAATATGTCAATATTAGTGCGTTTTAAGACTTATAAGATGCTTTTAAAATCAGAAAGAAATTCAAAATAAGTGGATTTTAGGTTAAAGGTTTCAGAGCACGTTCGAACTATAACTTGCTTAAAAAATTAAAGGAAGAAATAATATACTGAAAGTTTCATATTTAAAAGGTTTATTTTGACTAAAAAAATACGTTATATTTTTTTTTTACATGTAACATACAATCACTATATAGGATTTCAATTTCAGTTCAAAAAAACTATATAGGATTTCAAATATAAAAAATCTTGGTAGGAAACTCAATTCCTTTTAATCAGTAAGACTTTTAAATAAACAATTGAAATAAAAGGCTCATCACAAAAGTAGAGAGAGTAATTGACTAATGGATCGTAGTTGTGACTTTTCTTTGTCTTTACTTGACTGGAATGTATCTAAAAGTTCACGATCACTTCATGGAGATAACTTTGAAGTTTGATTGAGTTAAGTTTGTGTTTTTGATTGGACCATTTGCTTTGTAGAGATGCCTTGCGTTGTGGTTTGAGCAATTACCATTTTCTTTTAAAGAGAGACGTGGTTATTTATGCAACTCTCTCTTGTTTGGCTGTTTCTTTCAACTGTCGCCTGAGCTTTCATTCATTTTCATTCATATTCCATCCTATATATTCGACACCTCCATTATGAAGTGCTTGGATAGAGTATACCAAATGACATAAATACACAGGACGTGCAACTCTCAGCACATTAAATACGTCTGTTGAATCTTTCAAATCATATGCACTATTTTATGATATACTCCAATTCATAAACAAATCACTTATTCACAAATTTTAACTAAGGTAAAAATAATTCAATTTAAACAAGCTCGTCGCAAAGTCTGAAACTTATATCAAACTTAAAAAATAATAAATATCTAAGAGTTTGTTTTTTGTCAATGAATAGCTACTAAAATATATGATTGAATTATTAAAACATAAAAATGAATGACAAGGGAAAATTAATTTGAGGTCCCCCACAAGGGACTTAATACTAGAAAAGTCCCAAAAGTTGGGAAAATTAATGTAGGGTCCCAAGGGACCTCACTTTAATATACTTGAAAAGTGAAAAGACAGTTTTGCCCCTAGCCTATTAACACTTGTCACATGTGCCCAGTAACTTCTCAAGGTGTAACAACTTACTAGGCACGCTTGACAACTCTTTGGGCAAAACTTGACAAGTTACTGGACACATGTGACAACTAGTTGGCCATGTGTAACAACTTAATGATCAATACTCTTTAAGTTAATGAGCAGTGCAAAATGACAAGTTACTGGGCATGCTTGACAACTCTTTGGGCAAACCTTAATAAGTTACTGAGCACATGTGACAACTAGTTGGACATGTGTAACAAATTAATGGTCAATACTCTTTAAGTTAATGGGCAGAGCAAATTGACAAGTTACTGGGCAGGTTTGACAACTTTTTGGGCAAACCTTGACAAGTTACTGGGCACATGTGACATGTGTTAATAATAGGCTAGGGGCAAAACTGTCTTTTCACTTTTCAAGTATATTAAAGTGAGGTCCCTTGGGATCCTACATTAATTTTCCCAACTTTTGGGACTTTTCTAGTATTAAGTCCCTTGTGGGGGACCTTAAATTAATTTTCCCAAATGACAAACACTTTATTTTAAATTATTTCAAATCTAACAACGTCCATAATTTATTACATAACAAAAGAATTTCAATGAAATCATATTATAAGTCACTAAACACGATTATAGTAATTTAAGAAGATAGCACAAGTTTGAAAAACAGACTGACATGATTTAATAAACTATGAATGCAATAACAATAAAATATTACCTCAACTACTTATAAACTATGAATACAAACAAAGTAAATTTAATGTGTGAACTTATGCGTTCAATTAAGATTATTACAGTTGACACTAATTTTATAACGTGTTAACAAAATTTTGTAAGCTGGAAATGCGAAGCAATAAACTTAATTCAACTCCCATGTTTCACATACAGTAATGCCTGCAAGTCGCAACAACATATTCAACCCCCACCCCTCCCACTCCCTGTCCTTTCAGAGGAACGCGTCTTTCTTTTACATTATTTTCCCTCCTTTTTTTTCTTTAACAATAACAGCCATTAGATCCACTTTCAATGCTTTAGTGTTTTTTTTTCAAAATGTATTTTAATTGATTTTGTAAATTGAAGCCTTGAATTGTGTTCAAAAAAAATTGAAGTAATGAATTATTTATAATTAAGTTTTTTCTCTGAATTTAATTAATTATTTTTCTTTTTATAACCTTAAATTTCATTAATTATGTAATAAACATTAAATCCAGACCCTTGAAAGTGGATCCAATGGCTATGAAAATAATTTGGAAAAGAATGTAAAAGAAAAAGAAGCGTTCCTCTCCCGATTTTCTTACAACTTGTTTTTTTTTTCAGAATCTTACGACTTAATTTTTTTTTATAACAGAATCTTACGACTTAATTGATGTGTGCCAAATATAATTATCCCTCCATTTCTCCTTTTTTTAGAACAAAAATATAAGAAATTCCTTGTGTTGGGCCAAACAAGTAGGCGTATATACCTAACATATTTTTACCAGTTTCGAGTGTATATACCTAACATATTTTTACCAGTTTCGAGTGAGCTTCATAAGCGACAAGGTTCAATCAACTGCGTGCTCTGTTCCTTTGTGCGTTATTCGATTTCTTGACAGCTTTATTTCATACTTTTTTTCGCTTTCTCGTGCTCTTTCTTTATTCTCAATTGTCATTTTCCCCCACTATATTCATATAAGAACAAGGGACCTCGATAACGATGCTCACGTGTTAAAAACTCTAATTTCTTGTTAATTTTATTTTTTTCTTTAGCCACAGTGTAGTCTCTTGTGCTTCAGTCATTATGATCCTACAAATGAAGGAAAATGATCAAAAGGCTCCTAATTCATTTTTCAACATTCAACACATAATTATTGCAATTAATCCAATTCCCAAGTTAATTTCCAATGAAATAAATGACCAAAATTGCATCTTTGAAATGTTATAGTCTCAAGTTAACATATAAAAACATACAAATACAACAATTTTTAATTGTCTTTAACTGATACTCCCTCCGTTCCTAAATATAAGACCTAGATAACTTTTTTTTTGGAAAGATTAAGGTTGCGAAATAGGTTATTAAATGATGACATATTTGATATCTTTTTAGATTATCCATTAGCTTATAGGTAAAATAAACTAGTTTAAGAGAAAAAATTAGGTAAATCAATTTATAATTAACTTATTTTTTGCTTTTTTTAGGATTTTTCAAAAAAGTCATCTAGGTCCTATATTTAGGAACGGAGGGAGTATTACACAATCCCTTTAGTTGAATAGATTGCTGCACTATCTAGGACGACTAAACGAATCCATCTGCATGTATTGTTATATGGAACCAGAACTGTTGGCAGAACATTATTAATAACCCACTAAGAGACAACTGAGGGGATATATTCATGTAATCTCTCCTCTCTGAATATGTTTTCATAAGTTCTACATTAATGGTGTCGCTGTAGAGATATTTATAGACATTAACAAGAGACATTGAAGCGGTGCAGTTTCTTGAACCACGGTGTCTTTTTAACCAAACAGTCACAACATGAACTCCTTAATATATAGGGACACAATTTCTCAAAACACATCTCTCCATTCAATATGAACCATTTCTTTGACAAACTCACTCAATTATACAACAAATTCAACAAACAATATAACAACATTAGGAGGAATTAATGTAATAAAAGCCCCCTTATTTTGTTCTTACACCATATTCATATACTCATACAACGTAACACATACCACTTTTTTTTAAAAAAAAAAGCAACTTAACTTTGGATTACACACCATGGGGAATATTATATATATTCCTCTTATATTTAAAAGTGTATCATCAACGCAAACTATTAACTGTGGGTATACTGGTACTGTTGGTGATGAGAGCTAATTAATTAAATAGTTCTAGGAATAGCCATAGCCTTGAGAGGATTCTTCATTTCACAAGATAGCTTTAGCTGCTCGGTTAGGTCAATGGGGTTAGCCTGGTCTTGAACCCACTCAAAGTGGCGAACCAACTTGACCACCCAATGGCTCACAGTGACGAGCCCAAGGTTCTTACCGGGACAAACCCTACGATCGGCTCCGAACGGCGCGAGCCTCAAGTCAACGCCGCGAACGTCCACGTCAGCTCCTCCTTCACTTGCCAAGAACCTTTCTGGCTTGAACACCAATGGATCGTTCCAAACATTTGGGTCGTGGGTTATGGACCACATGTTGACCATGGTCGTGGTGTTGGCGGGGACCACCATGCCGTTGCTGAGCTGGACATCTGACGTGGAGAGTCGGGCCCATGAGAGGAGTGGGCCAGGCGGGTGCACCCTCAGGGTTTCCTTCACGACAGCTTGGAGGTAAGGCATTTTTGCCACGTCGGAATCAGTGACGTCATCTTTGTCTCCCACAACCACGTCAACTTCTTTGCGGAGCCTCGTTTGAACTCGTTTGTTCAGAATTAGTTCAGCCATTGCCCACTCTGTTAGAAGTGCCGTTGTATCAGTACCGCGAAATATCATCTCCTGCACATGCATTTATTATAAGATATGTGTGCGCGCGCGGGGGGCATAAATTAAATAAACTAATTAGCCACAACTTTGAAAATGTGCGTGTAAGAACATCACATGAATTTTTTTTTAAAATTTTTTGTATTGTTATATAATTATCATTTTATAAAAAATTAAATGACTCATTATATGTGTGTGTGAAGATATTGAGTAGTGTTTGACAAATCTTTAAATTTGTATAATTTTTGTGTGTTTAATTGAGACAATTAACATGATTAAAGGTGCAATTTTAGTCCCACTTACACTTATTCTTAGAATTGTGAAAGAGCTTTTATTTTAGATAAACATTTTAATATTCTCTACGGGTTTGCATGCAATCAATTGGACTTTAGAAGCAATTGGGTTTTGGGGCATTTAAACTAATTTTGAGCTGCTGAAAAACAAGAAATGAAGAAAAGAAATGAAAGAGAGGTCATGGGTTCAGACTTGGACAAGGCAAGTTGGGCCACACATACATTGAACCCATGAAGAAGAAAGAAATACAAGTTGGGCCTAAGTGAACCCATGCACATCCATGAGGAATTAATTATTCCCTAGGCCTGCGAGAGTGAGAGGGAGCTGCGGAAATTGAAATTAAAAAAAAGAAAGTGAGGAGCTGGGCAGGGGAGCTGCAGACGCGAGGAAATGAAAGAAAGGGAGGAGCAGCGGCAGAAGGAAAGAAAGAAGGGAAGAGGCCGAACTGTGCAAGCATGAAACTCATCCTCACTTTCCTAATTTCTTCCTCTTCCTTTTCCTCCTATTTCCACCATGATTTGTCTCAACTCTCTCCTTGTTAATGCTTCTCATATGAGAGGTAACTAAATCTTTTTTGCTTTTGGGAATGATTTGTTATGACTTGAGCTCTCAAGCTTAATAGGGGAGTCTTTTGTTATTTTCCCTTTCTTTTGTATTTATGATTTTCCTAGGTTTATGATTGTCATTTATACTTAGATTTGGACTATTATGTTTATTTGAGTTTAGTTGTGGTTTTGATTTTTAATGAGGGATTTGGACTCAACAATATGTATGGTCATACATATGTTTTTTATAATTCATTAGATATTTCTATTTACTCATGGCATTGGTAGATAGTTTGTTGAATTGAATTGTAATTGAACCTAATGCATTGCAATCATTAATCACACTCTATGGTATATAATAATTTCTAGTTGAATGGGTTCATGAGATTAGGTATTAGACTTGTCGGTTGGTGAGGTTTGGTATTTTAGGAAATTTAGAGAAAACTCAAGGTGCTAAAGGGCTTAACAATGTCTAATTGGATGGGTTCCAACAATTAGGTATTGGACTCATGGGTCCACGAGGTTTGGTAAATTAGTACATTAGCATCCTAATTGACTCCTAAATATATTAATTGAGTTAGGATAATTATTCCTAATCATTTCCCAAGAGCAATTCCATTTTATTTTACCAAATCTTTACTTTTTCTCAATTCTTATTTTCTCTTTTGCATATCACATCTTTACTAATTTTCATTATTAATCCATAACAATTTTCCTTATTTCAAACAAGTTTAACATTTAGTTACTAGGTAATTATTTGCTTTTTATAGGCTCCTTTGAGAACGACACCCAGGGTAACTTTCGCTTACCTTGAGGTCCTAAAATTTCTTGAAGGACTAGACCCAAGACACACTACACCAACCGTAAATCCGGTGTCATTCAGTGTTCAGTGCTCACTTTGCTCTAGATAGAAAAAAAGGTCAGAATCTTAAAATAACTTCAATGATTAAGACCATGAATTTCGTGTGGAACCGAGGAATGTTGACTCACCCATGTTCAAATGGACCTTTAATTTTCTAGACTTAAGTACTAGATCTGAGTTCTAAGAATATCCCTTCACACACACACACATATTTCGGTTGTGTAAAGCTAGATATCATAGACACGGGTCAAGTTGAAGTGATAAACAAAAACATCATCTTTACTTGTATAGAAAGAGAGGACAAATGTTACTTGTAGAAGGGATTTTGGCTTCTCAAGTATGCATCTCAAGATCAAATATTTATAATGGAAAAAAAGTATTTCAGAGGGTATCCCAATTAAAATTCGTAAAATATGTATTTAACACAGTCATACATTAATTATAAAATTGTATAAAAAATTCAATAATTATAAAAAAAATAGTCATAGATAAAAAAGAGAGAGAGAGGTAGAGCACAAACCCATAGAACGGCAATCATGTCATCTTCATGGAGCTTCTCGTCAGAACCATCTAGGGATAGTAAAACATCCACAAAGTCGGAGCTATCACAAGTCTCCTTGGATGAAGAAGCAGCCAATCGGATTCGGTGTTGGTCAATGAGCCCTTTAACAAACTTCCTCACGCGAGGAACAAGAACTCTACACCGTTCTCTAACACCACAAGGGTCATAGAACAAGCTCATCCATGACACATAATCACACCAATTAAAAGCACCCAACAACTCAAACCCTTCCCTAACAATCTCATTCACTTCTTCCTTAACATCCAAGTCATCATTATATCCATATCTCTTACCAAAAACTGTCCCCATTATGTTATTAAGAGCCGCAGCCTGGAGATGTCTCCTCAAGGAAACGACACTGTTTACGGCCTGCTCATCGGCTATGGCTCGTAACATGGCGGTGCAGTCGAGGACTCGGCCGGCCTCATGGGCAGCGATCCTCTTTGGGGAGAAGAGATGAGTGGAGGCGATTCTCCGGAGAAGGCGCCAATAAGAGCCATTAGGAGCGAAGCCAATGGCTCGGCTGAACATGAGGCTCTTGGCGGATTGCTTCACCGGACGGTCAGCGAAGTGGGGCGACGTAAGGATCTCGCGGGCAATGTGAGGGTCGGAGGTGATGGCAGCTGGGACGGAGCCCAGGCTGAAAGCCATGAGCTGTTTGGCGGCTAGGGAGTGAGCCAGGGAAGCAAGAGTGTGATGAGCCAAGCCGTGGCTCAAGCTGAATAAGCTGCCAAATATGGGGACACCTTTGGGCCCAGGTATTGTGACCCGGCCCATTTGGGTGCGGCCATTTTTCCAGGCCGGGCCTCCAGGAGAGAGGGTCCAAGAAAGGAAGGCTAGAAAGAAGAGAAGGAGTGGGAAGAGGAGGAGGAGGAAAGTGTTGTGTATGGGTTGAGTTCCAGCTATGGCTGGAAGTGTGAAAAGCCACCAGCAGGTTGTGTCGGAAAAGGATGAAGAGAAGGCCATTTGGTATGAAGTAATTAAAGAAATTTAGAAGTGGAGTGATAGTGTTTAGTGAAGAGAGCAAGGGAACGACGTGGGTATAAATACTAGTGCATGCATGAGTAAGGTTCATATATAGGGATACACTTGGACGTTGAACTAAGCAATATCATCCCCGAAGCATGGTAGAATATCTTTATTAATAATGGGAGATTCAAGGGAACCGGGATGTTTAACTAGGGAGGAGGACAAAATTATTATACTGGATGGCATATAATTTTTTTTAACATTTACAACCGGATATAATAATGAGCAGATGTTGGATCCGTTAAAAATATGATATTCTAAGTAAGACGTACGCCATTTATATAGAAAATGTTTTAATGAGAGACAAAACTCACTTCGATTTTAATACGATACTATCTAAAAGAAATTACTCTCTAATGACAAGAGTGATGCTTTTCGTTTTTTTAATGAAAATGGGAAATATATCATTTAACCAAAAGAATGAACCACAATATCAATAGCGAACATTACGATATATACGTATTCATAGCAAAAAGGTGTTTAGAATACGTAAGCAATAAAGTAAGGAAACGCCAATTACGTTACATTGGACCCGACCTAGCTATATTCTCATCATCCACGTTGTGCTAAAAGAAAAGAAAATTATTTTTTTGAGTAAATTATTAGGACTACGTAATTGATGGCAGAATATAATATCAACGAACACTTGTCAACCATATATTGCATTCTATACTTTGCGCCCGAGGCCATTGACAGGAAAAAAAGGATAATTGCTGGGCGAAGGTTGTGTATGAGGAGGGATAATGAGCAGCACATGCACAGTGACCGACCTCATTAATTAATTCGTAAGAGAATGATTATTTGTAAAAGGAGTAACTAAAATATCCGGCAAGTCGAGGCAGGCACGAATGTCGGATCCTGGGGATCCCAAAATTGTAAGAGGAGGCACCAGCCACGTGCTGCCCGCCTGCCCGATCCTTCTCACGTGATCTCCCTTCTTCCACGTGCGCATTGTACTACACCTAGAAATTTGCATCCCATCATCTCCCACCTTCTTACTTCAGGAGTTACCGTATGCAATATCCTATGCCCCTTTTCCTCTTCTTAGGGCGCTTGTGGATGGACGAAATGTGGATGATGGAAATGAAAATGAAAATGAAATGAAGAGAAAAAGTTTATAGATCACGAGATAAAGTTTGTGGACCAGACCAAAGGAAGTAAATTACTTTGGTATAAATATTTCGTTTGGGAATTTGCAATTGATCAATATTCAAATCTTGATCATTTGAGCCTTATAATATATAACAGTGAAAAAATGTCATATGAATGAACTTAATCAAAATCATCCATCATCACACATCCTTCATTTTGATGTTAGACTTCTAAGTTATCATCGACAAAATATGCCTAATATGTAAGAATTCTCATCGGATAGCGATATGATGATATGGTTTATAAGTTGAAAACTCCCTAATGTTATTGTGTTTAATTTGTGCTAGTCTTAAATTTGGGATGACCGAGTTCTCCCTTTAATTTACAGAGAAGGCTATACACAAACGGTTATAATAGGAAAGAAGCCAATTCAATAAAGTGTCATGATGTTGATCAGCCGCCGCAAGATGTTGGCTCTAATTAAAGGGGTGGCAGTGTGCTCTCTCTTTCTGATAGTATTTAAAAAATAGTGAATTCACGACAAAATTAGTCACAAAATTCAACGTAAAGTATTTTGTTGTTAAATACTCCCTCTGGTCCCTAATGTAAAAACTAGCCGTCAAAAAAGCGCTTCTTAAGAAAACATGTGAATGTTAGTTGGGTGTTTGGAGTTAATGCTTCTTTTCCAAAATTGCCCATATTTATTATGGTACTTTTAAGAGAGAGAAATATATAAGCATTAATAAATATGAAAGAGAGTTAGGGGTAAAGTAGGAAAAAATGCATTAAATGAGGAGAGAATATGGGGTGAGCTCTTACATAAGGGACCAAAACCATTCAAATTTTGGGCTCTTACATTAGGGACCGGAGGGAGTAATTAGTGGTAGAATTTCTCATTTATCCAAAGGATTTTCTTTTAACTGACACAATTATGTGGATAAATTTTGTGGCAATTCTTTGTATTTTTTAGTGAGTCAATATTTTGGGATGGATTATGTCTTTAACCTCGTGAGTTATGACTATCAATTTACCCTATATATATTGAACCCCATCATGATTTTCCAAAAAATAAAAGGAACTGCTACTTTTTTGCAAAATATATGACATAATTAACCTTTTTAGAGAATCCTGAAAAACTAGACAAATTATTTATTAATTGATTTGCAGAATTTTTTTATCCAAACTAGTTAATTTGACTTATAGTAATTCATAAAATTCATTATGATGAAATGAAACATTTAGCTTCCTTAATTTCTCAAAAAAATTAATTTGGTATGGAGTATTATATCTAACAATGGAAAAGGTTGGGGTCTTAGATTTGTTTTATTCATATAATTAATACTCCCTCCGGTCCCTAATGTAAGAGCCCAAAATTTGAATGATTTTGGTCCCTAATATAAGAGCTCACCTCATATTCTCTCCTCATTTAATGCATTTTTTCCTATTTTGCCCATAACTCTCTTTCATAATTATTAATGCTTATGTATTTCTCTCTCTTAAAATTATCATAATAAATATGGACAATATTGAAAAAGAAGCATTAATTCCAGATACTCAACTAACATTTACATGTTTTCTTAAGAAGCGTTTTCTGCCGGCCACCTTTCTGTACTGTCGATTCTGATGGCTCCTGGCTAAAAATAAGGCACGCTATTCTTTGGCTCCTGGCTAAAAATAAGGCACGCTATTCTTTTGAGTTCATTTCCTATAATATTGACAAATGAAGCGTAATGTGGAATCCACGAATAATTGCTTCCCCCTTTTTATGGTAGTTGGAATTTTAAAAACTATGGCCAAAAGGGACATAAAAATATCCGTCCCATTTGACGTGAAAAAGGTGAATTAAATCACGATGAGACCTATTTCAAAAGTTTTTAATTTGAGACGAAAATCAAATGCTTGCTGGATATTACTATCCCCGGTCCTAAATATAAGATCTAATTGACTTTTTTGGAGAATCCTAAAAAAGTAAAATAAGTAACTTGTAAATTGATTCACATCATTTTTTCCCTCAAACTAGTTTATTTAACCTATAAACTAATAATTGATTTAAAAATATATCAAATATGTCCTAGTTAACTAACATATTTTGTTTCCTTAACCTCTCCAAAAAAAAGTTAACTAAATCTTATATTTAAGACTGGAGAGAATATAAAGTTTGTTTCCATATAAAGAAAAGTTCGATTCGACACATTTTACGCCCACATTCACGCTCGCTCTAGCTACTTTTTTTTTGGTCCAGAGCGCTCTAGCTACTTCAATTCCTTTATTATTCAGTCAAAAAATCGTAGTGTATAAATTGATTCTTATGTTTTGGTGAGAAACAATATTTTGTTCAAGAGTAAATTAGTTTAAAGTAAAATTAGTTCAAAGTAATTTTTTACTTCAAATAATAATATAATTAATAAGTTGCAGGTGACAAATTTCATTTAGTTATTCTTATACCTTTTCAAACAAAATAAAGCTAAAATTTTAACAGCATATTGTTGGGGGAAATTTTCTCATCGACTATTCAGAAAACAACATATTAAAAAGATTTGTGAAAATTTTTAATTTAAACCGCAAATAAGAAGAAAATTTCGGACAAAAATTCCTTCTCTTTTTATGTGTTATTTGTAGATAATAATGATTGGCTATACGAGAAAGATACGTCTTTTAAAGACAGTTATATTGGACCTATAATTTTTTCGTAAGACGGAAAGGTGACGTTGATTCAAATTCCAAAATCAAATAACAAAATGCAAAATAATGACTTGCAATTCAAAATATTTCAATAAATTAATCCAAGTCCAATGTATGATTGCAAACTCCCATGTAAGAGCACTTAAAATAACATCCCACTAGTCTATCAACGTTATGAATTTTATTTTCTGTTCCCTCATCAGAATATTAGTAGTATATATCAATGACATGAAGGCCGTATTTGGTACTATGGGGAGAAGGAAAAAATTTTGCCACTTGAATTAACAAAAATACGTGAAGTGGAGTTATAAATTCTCAATTAATATTTATTTTTGTCTTATTTTATATCTTATCTTTTTTAATATATCATAGTCCACTTCTTCATATTTTTATGAATTCAACTCATCAAATTTTCATTTTCCTCCCCTCCTCTCCAAATAACTCATACCTTAGGATCCTAAGGGGTCGGGCCTAACGAGATGACTCATCACATCATGGCAAAAAGTAGGTTTACATCTCATGTTTAGTCCCCCACACAATGATTTGAACAAGATTGTTTACAATATGAGCTGAGGTTATATGTACTATAAACAAGAATATTAACGCTATATATATGCGCCACCCGCAACTTGAGTAGTACTATAAGAGATTACAAAATAAATGGACGTTACACACTTGTGAGCTGGGGCCTTGATTAGTGTGTTCATATATAGAGTGAATCCATATTTAGTGTTTCAAGAAGGTTAATGTGAATATAACAGAAAAGTCAGCTCTTCTTCCGATCAAAACTAAATTCCCTGTTAATTTATGTATTTAATTAAGTACATTTTAAGTTATTTCATTCACATGTTTCGTTTATTGCTATTTGCCATACTAATGCTATAGGGAAATGGAAACTGAAGTTTTCGAGAGAGTTTTGTGCTTGCGATCGATTTTCTTAATCATTTTTTTATTTGCTTAAAATGCAAAGATCCCTCCTGAATTTAGAGGCTGTAATCTTGAAATTTATCCTTGATTGTAAATCCCGCAAGCTTATTCAATTTGAATTATTGTAACTCATTTTAAAGTCTTTATTGTCTCGAAACAATGCCAGGTTGAAAAAAAGATCAGGAAGAAAAAAAAAGGTTTAATGTACATGTATAAAAATTAAATTGGTCTTGAAGGGTTTGAATTAGATTACCAATAACTTTCTGTGCACGAAATCATTAATTATCATTTACATTATTGATCGAAATGTGCACTACAAAAAACATACTGTAAGATTGCGATCATTTTCGCTGCATTCTTACGTTTGAAACGCCGGATAGACACTGCGGTAATTTTTTTTAAAAAATAAAAATAAACATAGTGGTGTTTGTTCATATGGCACTATGTTTTATTTTTTTTAATGACTCTGTTCAATACTAGAAAGTAGCATATTTGTTTTAAAAAAGTAAAAATAAACATACCGATGTTTCTATAAAGAGCCCGCTATGTTTATTTATTTATTTTTTACTTTTTTCATCAATCAGGCTACTTTTTCGACTTTTAACAAACATTGGGAAGTAGTATATATTATAAAAAACAAGTAAAGCCTATGTGACGTTTTCCGCATTTATATAAGCGTCAAATAGTATTTTAATTTTTCTACAAAAAAACATAACATCGCAGCATTTTTTCTTTAATAACCGTTGGAAAGTGAATATGAGAAATTTGCGTGGATTTAGCTCTAATTTTCAACGTTTTTGGTCCCCGTGATTCTGACATTTAGTGTTTTACCACCGCTATGTGATACCGGAAAACTTGCATGTAGCGAATTTTTTGGAGTGGTGATTCGAGAATCAATTACGCTATTATTAGAGAAAATACATAACTCACAAAAGCACCAACTTAAACTCTCAAGTAGTTCGTATCGACATAGAAGATGGATTTTGTAAAGAAATAAATACTTTAGAAAATTATTCAGAATATATATAACCAATAAACGTATTAACTCCTCATCAAAACATTATTTAAGTTCTTTCTGATGGCTCCTAAGAAGTTTTGAATTAAACGGGCAAACACTACTGGCTTGAGGTTAAAAGCAGGATTGAACCCGCAACCTCCTACCTACAGGGGAGAAGTCATACCACTGGGCTACAAGACCCTTGGTAAGAAGTTACAAACTAAGAACAAAGTCATATATGCACTTTCAAGTAATTTATGTAGTCATTATTAATATCTGATCTCAAAGTCAACTGACCCCAACAAGAATATATATATATATATATATATATATATATATATATATATATATATATATATATATCGCGATAATAACAATTCGCTTAATGTAAATTAAAGTGCTTTTATACAGATTTAGGAACAAGAGAAAGAGGTACAGCCTTCTTCAACGTGATTCCATACTGTTCGTTCATGTCCATGGATTCACAAGTCACTCCCTTAGGAAGGTCCCACTCAAAAGAATGCACCAAAGTGGCCACCATTAGGCTAATCATCCTATTAGCAAGCGGCAAGCCCGGGCATATCCTTCTTCCTGCCCCAAATGGCAAATACTCAAAGTCCCTCCCCTTAAAATCTGGGGCATTCTCATCAAGAAACCTCTCTGGCATAAACAATGCCGGATCATTATCCCAATATGATGGGTCTCGGCCAATGGACCATGCGTTTATGAGTACTTGGTCTCCTTTCTGTATGGTGTAGCCACTCACAACGACGTCGTTTGCAGCAATGTAAGGCAATAGGAGAGGGACTGGAGGATGAAGCCTAAGAGTTTCTTTAACTATTGCTTGGATGTAAGGAAGACGAGGGATGTCAGATTCTTTGATTTCTCCTAAGTTGTTTCCAATTATTTGGTTTAGTTCTGTTCTTGCTTTTCTCATTATTTCTGGGTTTCTAATAAGCTCTGCCATTGCCCACTCAGTGGTTGATCCTGAAGTGTCACTCCCAGCTATGAATAAATCCTGTTTTTTATTTCCAAATCATCATTGTTAGTTCATAGAGCCATGACCATTATATATACCATACGATAAGAAAATATACTACTCCCTCCGGTCCCTAATGTAAGAGCCCAAAATTTGAATGATTTTAGTCCCTAATGTAAGAGCTCACCCCATATTCTCTCCTCATTTAATGCATTTTTTCCTACTTTACCCCTAACTCTCTTTCATATTTATTAATGCTTATGTATTTCTCTCTCTTAAAAGTATCATAATAAATATGGGCAATTTTGGAAAAGAAGCATTAACTCCAGACACCCAACTAACATTCACACGTTTTCTTAAGAAGCGTTTTTTTACGGCTAGCTCTTACATTAGGGATCGAAGGGAGTACATTGTTTGGCTACCATTGATAAATTTGTTGCACACATAATCATAAAATTCTCTCTTCACTGCGATAAAAGCTTCCTATTTGATGATTACATGAAAAAGTTGTCTGTGTAGATGGGGTACAAGGATTGTGCATATATTTAATCAAATGAAAATAATTTTATCGATGTGTTTAATTTATGGGTTAAGGTGCAAATTGATGGTTGCTAAATTTGAGACTCGAAATTATTGTTTATGTTCAATGCACTTGATTGCACCATATATTTGCATATCTTTTCATGGCCAAATCCATTGAATTAATGCATGTTTTGATGATAATTGCACCTAATTAGCATAGATTCTAGCTATTGCTTAAGTTGTTGGAATTTGTTCTAGTTAAGGGCATTTCTGTCAGATTTAACTTGATTTATTATCATTCATCTTTTTGAGAACTTTGTGATGCTACTTCAAGTATTAATCTCTTGTAGGTTAATGGAAGAAAACACTCAAAGAAATCATGGAAGCAAAGCACAAGAATAAGGAAAGCAAAAAAAAGGCAAAAAAGGGGGAAATGGTCAGTTTGGCGCCCCCGGGCGCCATTACAGGGAGGCGGCGCCCTAGGCACGGCCGTGGGCGCCATTGGGGCCCAAGGGGCGCCCGTGGGCGCCACTTGGGCGCCGATTCTGCAGCAAAATTCAGCTTTCGCGAAATTAGGGTTTCTACACCCTATATAAGCTTCCTAACACCTCAAACCTCCTCTTAAGCACCTTTAGGACGAAAATAAGCCCCATTTGCACAAAAATAAGGTGGCTATGCTAGGGTTCACTCAAAATCTCTCAAACCCACTCATTCCACTTCCATTTCCATGAGATTTCACCTCAAATCTTCCATATTTCCTTCTTCATCACCATCTTCTCTTCCATTTTCACCACCCTTCTTCTTCATTTCATCCCTCCTCATCATAGCCGCTTCTTGGGTAGATTTTGGGCGAAATTTCTCTCCTCCTTCCATGAGAGGATAAGTTCTTGGTGCTTTGGTGGTGTGAAGATGATCAATTACTTCAATGGGCTTCATAGAGGAGTTTCTCTTGTTTCATGCTCTTCCATTGTATATTTGGGATATGTGATTGCAATTCCTTGTGTATTTTGAGTAGAGACATGACTTTATCTTTCTATTTTCTATGGATTGATATTATATGTGTTGGAGACTATATTTGTATGTCAAATGTTATGAATTTTCTATTTCCTATGTGAATTGATTCATGATGCTTTACATGCTTTAAGTGGTTGCTTGACTTGAATAGCTAGTGTTTCAATTAGGTTATTGTGGTTGCACTTCCTTGAAGAGGATTTTGATTTACAAACTTGTTTCTAATACACATCAAGTGGAACCTAACTCTAACCCTAAGTAATGACTAGTTTTAAGTGATTGCTTGATTAGCTATTAATTTGTGTTGGAGGACCCTTAGTGGTTGCTTTGGAATTTTTCTAATAGACTTAATGAATGATATAACCCTCATATCATTTTTAAAGAAGCAATTGAACCATTGAATCACTACCAAAGCCCATTTCCATTTCATTGATTTAAACATTCACAACTTTTACTTGAAAATATCAAAAACAATCTTTTATATTTCCTTAATAGTTTAGTTAGATAATTTATAAAACCAAACAAAAACCTCCTACACTTTTATGCATTTCAATTGCATTTAGTTCATATTAGGGTAGTTTAGAAGACTCCTCAAGAGAGACGACCCGAGGTTGTGTCACTGCGTTGCAATCCTTGGTTTTATAAATAACTTGCATTTAACCCCAAGGCGAATAGGAAACGGTTAAATCAGCACTTTTTTAATAGTTGAGTGTTAGATTTGTGTCTTAACCCTTAATTCATTTATAGTTTTCTTTTGTAGCCATATAGAATCACATGTAGAGAGATTAATTAATTAATATCCGAAATTTGAGGAGAGTGTGACCCTTCTTTTCAACTTGATGTGTTTTTGAGTCTTTAAAAATATTATATGATCAAATAAAAAAAGAAAATCAGTCAAAGTAATCGTTATCAATCGATGAATTGAATAAAATATCTATCAATGTACACATTTTTCATGAATTATATGGAATTTGATTAAGATGAATTATATCATATTTTTAATCAATTAATAATACAGTTTGGTATATAGATTCTATATTTTATATATGTTGATAAAGTTTTGAAACAATGATTAGCTTAAATTAAACATTTTAAAATACAGAAGCATGTGGAGTAGTTGGTGTGTTAAAATCGATCTCCCCTCCTAACATGACAATGATTTCTTAACTTAATAGATAGAAACGTTTTTTATATACATAATAGTACTGGAAGCATTATACGTTGCAGCTATATATTGGGAGTTTTGTTATAAACTACTACCTCCATCTCTAAATATAAGACCTCCTATTTAAGGAGGTATTCTTGTTCTTAGATATAAAACATCTTTATATTTTTTTGATTCTCAGCTTTTTCCTATCCTTGTTGATGATAACCAAGCAAAAAAGGAAATGTTAATGTAAAAGTATGTGTTTGATGTGTGTTTCAAAAAATTATGTGATATCAACAAATTTAACTCATAGTTTTAATCTAATTCAGTTAGATAAATACTATGTTTATATTTAGCCACGGGAATATAGAGTAATATTTTAATTATAAGAAACTATGGCTAGCGGATAAGTTGTATTAATATTTCTAATTGAACAGATAGCAGTACATATAAAAAAAGATGCTAACATATAATTCTTGTTTTTCATCTCATTATAAATTAAACTATCTTATCAATGGAGCCAATTATGATCGAGAAAAATTCAACTACTCCTTTGACTTCAGCAGCTAAATTATGGACTATATTTTAGCACTACCCCCGGCCCGCCCAATCATGCTATGCAATGTGTGTACCTAATGCAACCTTTTATAGTTTTCACCTTTTACTTTCTTCTTAAGTACCCGTTCTCGACCTTGGTCAAAAAAAAAAAGTACCCGTTCTCGACCCATGTTAAATTTTGACTATTATTCTTGGTTCATGTTTGATCACATGTATAAGCTTCCTCAACAATAATTTGTAACAAAACTTGAAGTTACCGTGCAGAAAGTAACATGCTCTAAATAGTCAATTTGAAGTATACGATGATCGTTATTATTTTTTTTTTTTGGTAACTGATGATCGTTATTATTTGCATATATACTTTTTCACCTTACTAAAAGTTACCTTACCTTATACATGTTCTTGCGACCTTTTTTAAATAAATCGCCTCTTCCATAAATAGTTAAATTATATCCATTTAAAATTAATTATTCTGTTGCATATATTTATTTATACTACCCAAGTTTATTATTAACAAAATCTCTGAATATCGGGAGCTTACCAGAATTAAAGGCTTGATGCTTTCGACTGTGAAATCTGATTCATCCTCCTGTGGGCACTGATCGAGCAAAACATCGAGAAAATCACCATTTGGAGGGTATGAATCTTGTTGTCTTTGCTTCAAACGTTTCTGGATGAGGTCATCAAAAATCTCATGCAGCCTCTGGTAGGAAGACATCACATGGCGTCTCACACCCTGCAAGTCAAACCTCTTCAATGCTGGAAAATAGTCAGAGAGGTTAAGCTTACCGGCGTCCTCCATGATCCTCCACACAAGCTCTTTGAATTCCCCCGCCGTTTCGAATTCTGGATCCACTAGATCCACCGAGAACACTGTGTTTGATACCAAGTTTAACATTGTGGCAAATGCAACCTCACCTATGTCCACCTGTAAGTAAAGATGATGAGCAACATTTCTGTTCATACAAGTCACAAATTCATGCACAAAAAAAGTTACACTAAATTGATAATTTTAGAAAAATTAATCATTTATGATGCTATAATTTTGACTCAGGTATTCACGCGATAGTCCATTAAAGTTTAGACTCGATCTCAAAACATAGATTTACAATTCAATTTGTTTAGTTTTGACCTAACTACAACTCGATCTTGATAGTTTTTATTCAAATCATACTCCATGAAAGTAGTGTAAAAAAACTACAAATCAATGTGTGTTGTAAAGGTTGAGCTTATAATTATAAAATGGTAAAAACAATGAAGAGTAAATCATACTGAGTGAAATTTTAATGAGTATGCTGTAAACTAGTCAAAACTACTACGATTAAGTTGCATAGGTCAAAGTGTTGGGATTAAGTTAAACTTAATCAAAACAATGATAACAAAATCATTTGATTTATTTTTTATAAGAGTAAGTTGTAAGAACCTGAGTTCCTGAGGCAGAGTGTTTGTGGATATGTTTGATGAGTTGACGGACGTTACGGTGGCGCAAGTGTTGAAGGAGGTCAAGGCGTTGAGAAGTGAATATCTGGGTGGTGCATATACGACGGCGGTTGCGCCACCTGTGATCAGCTGGGGCCCACGCAAGTGTGTCGTTGATGTTTGGTTGTGCCGCCACCGACTCAAGGATGGGCCGGTTGGGGAAGGACTGGTCATTCTTTTGCAATATTTCCTTGGCGGTGGCCGGAGAAGAGGCAACGACCACTGTGATAGAGCCTACCCGGAGGGACATGAGAGGGCCATAGGTGTTGGCTAAGGCGGAGAGAGACTGGTGAGGTTTAGGGCCTACTTGAAGTAGGTTTCCGATGACCGGGAAGCCGGTCGGACCGGGTGGCCGCCGGTTTTTGCCGCGAAGGCGACTCAAGAAGAGGCTGGTTAGGACTATAGAGGGTGTAACAGATAAGAGCATGATATGTAGCTCCATCGTTTTGGTCTTTGGTTGAGATTGATTCCTAAGTAATATAATATGTGATTATATATATATCAAATATATTTACTACTACTAGATTACAGGTTAATAAAATTAACCGTCAACATCAATTTTTAATAATAAATGTGAGTTTTTTATTATATATATAAATATATATTTTATACTAGATTATATGTTTAAAAGTTATTAACTGTCAACGTCAATATATATATTTAAGTACTATATATATTACAAGATTTTATACATATGTGTGTGTATGTATGTATATATATGTGTGTGGTACTAGATTACTCAACGTCAATTTTTGAATAGTAAACTTGACTTTTTTAATGGAATTAGATAATCTTCTCACGTTTTAAAATATCCATGGCAATTTTAAGCATACAAAACCTTCACAAACAAAATTGGTTATGAAATGTTCAAAAACAAAATTCACCGCATAGGATATATTTGATTGACTTCTTATGGACAACTTTGCCGACTTTGTCAGATATATCATGTCTAGATCATGAATGCGTTGCAGTGTCGAATCTCATGACCCCAGGTATAAACCATCTGACTAAACAATTCGAGCTGACACACCCATGAAATGGTGCAAAATCTTGAGAATTATACAATTTATTATTATGATTTTCATGATTATTATTTTTTTTTGGTGAAATATGGTTGTCATGATTAAACAACGCACACGTGTATAATATGTATATCATAGTGGGGCCAAGCAGACGCAATTTGGTTTAGAAAAAATGCATCAGAATTGGATATCGTTTGCTTAGAAGATTTCAAACTTTTAACATAATATATTTCAATGTTTTCCATCTGACGTCAGAATTTTGACCAACAAAAAAGTTCAGGGTTAAAGGGCATTTTTTCTCAAAAGTTTTCTCTCATGATCATTGGTCTCTAAAGTTTTTGAAGGGGCAATTTTATCCCAAAAGTTTAAGAAATGGGGTAGTGTTGCCCTTCCCTTAACATACCTAATTGAGTAATTGTCAACGGTTTTTTTGACCAAATTCTCATGACATGACCTGCCTGTATGTAACCACCTCATCATTTTTTTCCACATCATATTTTAGTTGATTTTTTTTCGAATAAATATGACAAGCTCAAACCTTGGCTGAATACACTATTAAATCAGGCTAATAAACTACACCAAAAACAAACTATTGTTTCTTCTCCAATGTTATAGGTCTTCTACCAACATTTGATTCAAACAGAGAGCTGAAATTTTTAGAACAGGAAAATGACATCCAACTAACATTATTCAGGAATTTAAAAGTTAAAATCAAATAATTAGTCTATTAAACTTTTTCTATTATATTTTTTTAGTAATTTAATCAATTTATAACCACTTTCCTAATGTTAGAATCTAAAAAATATGAATAAATGAAATCCAATATTCATTGGTGTAATTTGTTTAATGTCCTATTGAATCTTAAGAACGTCTCGATAGTGGGAACGAGGAGATTATCAGAAAACACATGACCAAACGGCCACCTCAGGTTTTCTGATTAGGAACACAACAATTTCCTTCCATGACCAATATTGGCCATGTGAAGTTATTGATGCAAACAAAACTAAATTCTAGGACTAAATGTACAAATAAAAGAAAAAGAAATGGTTGTTCATTACAGAAAAAAGAAAGGGAGGAAGAAACAACAATGCAAGCCAACCAAACAGACCAACTACAGCTCACAAACCAGAGTTGAATTCCGTTCACCTAATCAATAACAAAGCCACATGAAGGCATTACAGAAATGAACATAGACAGACATTAAATCATCTTCCAAATGATTAATTTAAGCAGATTACCCAAACAGAATTTTCTTCAGATAATTAAGTCCACTTAAGACAGACACAGAGGCTTATTCAACAATATTGATGGGTTCAAAACCCATCTGGATCGAGGTTTTCACAGCGTCCACCACGAGCTGTGTTTTCCTACTAATTGTTGGCCACTTCATCTCAGGCTTCAGGCCTTTAAACCTTATATCACACACCAAACGACTAAATTCTTGCACCATCATAGCGTCCTGAGGCAGCTTTGTGGTCACCACATGCTTGCTTGGCACTTTACACCATGCTGTCACAAGATCATTAAAGCTGGACTCTGAGCTTACAAAAAATGAAGCCTCATCCTCTTGGAAAGGAATAATAAAGTCGTGAACATGTAGCGATCCTTTCGTCCCAACCGCTGTAATGTCCATGGTCAGATTGGATAAGAAGGAGCAATGGAAGGTTGCAACTTTCCCATCTTCCCAGTGAAGAGAAGCTCCACAGGACAATATTACCCCGGCCTCGTTGTGCTGCGGATCACGCAAGGCTATAACTGTTTTTGGAAGTTCATAGTTGGCAGCCCACAGGATTGCCCTCAAACAATACCAACCTTCATCGCCAAGAGAACCAAGACCATCAAGATCCGGCTTCACACGAATATCGTTCTTAAGAAAATCATCACCAGCGTTAAATGTAAACACCGTGTGTATCTTCAAGACACAAAGGAGACAGCATTCAATAATAGATAGATAACAGTCATAGCATAATGCATGTCTATAGTGCCAGGAACCAGAAAACCACTTAATAGTCAATATCATAGTCTAAAATGGCATTCCTCCGTTGCATCTATGGCAAATATACTAATCCAATTTACTCAACAGTATCACTTTCAGAGACAGTCAGAATTTGATAAAATGCAGCACTTGATTCGTGATGAATGTGCTAGAGATTTTATAATGGAACTGGCAGAAATCAGTAAAAAAAGGAGTTTGACTTTTATTAACCTATTAGGCAACAGTTAGGGGAATGTTGGGGCTTGATGCTTGATTAAAAAGAGAAGAGCCACTGGATATGGAAAAGTAATTAGAGTTAGAAGTTGATCAGATGACATGAAAGAAAAGAAGGGAAACCATTAGATATGGATGTTTTCATTTGAGATTGGGCAGTATTATACGTCCAGGTAAACCTCAGGATAGCATAGTTATGCAAATTCCGGAACCACATGGCAGAAATGTGAAAGCAACTTACATGAAATACCCATTCCGGAACCACATGACAGAAATGTGAAAGCAACTTAAACCATGAAGTATCCATAGTCTATCGAAATTTTTTTTTTTTGATTCAAAGGGGCAAGCACTAATGGCTTGAGGTTACAAGCGGGATAGAACCCGCAACCTCCCACCTAAAGGGGAGATCTCATACCACTGGGCTACAAGGCCCTTGGTTAGTCTATCGAAATTTTAATATAGAATTTGACGATTTCCTGATCTCAAATTCCTATAACCCTCATAAACAAAACTGATGACTGAACTGTTAGTCCTCTATCAAATTCTCATAAGACAGTAATGATAATGTATAGGAAGCAATAAGTGTTGGAAAAAAGGAAGCAGATATGAATATTATTGCAACAGAATTAGAATTAAGACTGAAAAAAATGGGATTGTAACAAGAGAAATAGACTAACTGGATTGTATCCATTCAAAAATGCTGCTGATGACTAAGTCTCTAAACATGTTAGCTCAATATAATCAAATCAAAAGAAACAGAAGATTAATGATTAAGCTTGTATACAATAGAGTGCTCCTGCATCAACAACATGGAATGTAGTTAACATGGAAGGCATCCAAAATTCCAATTATGAAAAAGAAATTATATATTAGACAATGTGCAACAGGTAAGATAATAAGACACTTGTCACTTGTCAGTCATGTCAAAATGCACAAAGATATAATCTGATTATGCACAAATAACTTAAGCAGGAGAAAATGTTTAAACACAATAAGGAGAAAAATTAACTTCAAACATCAAATCAGTAACAGAATTTATATATATATCAATAGCATTGGCCCCACTGTAACAATGGACACAAGCTATTACTATTTTTCTCATTAAATTTCTTCCCCCACCCGACTCTCTATTTCTGCTTTCTTCTGGACGGAGGATACTGAAACAAAATTCATCACAATCATAATCATTATGATCATATATGCTAATGCATGGCATAATCTTAACAACTATTCTGTGTGAAAAAAACAACGCATAATCTCCTCTGTCCACTGTGTTGTATGCACAAGTGAAAGCATACTTAAGAAGATTAAATTGCAGTAAACTTCAGTCTCCCTTACCCTGACTTGTTGGATTCAAGAACGAATAAAATATGTGAAATGAGAAAAGAGAAGGAGCAGCAAACAGTAATGTTTAAGATTAAGCTCTGGTCCATGAAAAGAGACCTTAATGCATTATTTTTGAAATACTTGAAGAAAAGAGTGTTGCATCGAAAAAAAGGGGGGAAAGGTCTTTTCCACAAAGTAACTAGAGATGTAAAATCCGAAATGGGAGAGAAACTGAATGTTAACTGTGAACTCAGCGCCAACACTTTTGTTTCCACCAACTCAACTGTAGTTTCAAGCCATAGGTCCAATCCCCAAGAAGCCATTCAACCTCTGTATTGTGCTTGTTATTTATCACCATACTAGCATTAGCAACTATGCTGACAATCAGTTGAGGTAAAGGATAACAAACAATCTATAGATGTTCTACCCAGTCTGTATCATCATATCTCACACTAAAATTACACATTTCTAAATACCCTGTCTAGTGTTATACTTCCTCCAGTCCTAGTTATAAGATCCATTTGACTTTTTGGAGAAATTAAGAATTCAAAATTAGACACCTTTTTTTATAATCAAATTTTAAGAAAGGGATTTGACTCTTCTACATTCCAAGGGCAAGGTTCCTAACTCTAACTCATTATTAATTGGGGCATGTTCCTGTAGGCTTTGAGCATGACAAACAATCCCTTTCTTTTGTAACTTAGGTAAGTTTCTCCCAGCTTTACTTATCAATGGAGAATTGGAGATGTCTCCTCAAGTGTCAACTGGAATCACAACTAAGTATCTGCCCAGGAATCAAACACTTGTCAATGGTCAAATGTCCAACCCTTTCGTCAATTGAACCAATTGACATATAGATCAAAATTAAACTCTTTATATAGTCTATAGTTATATTTTCCCCTTAAAACTAGTTTATTCTCCTTATAAACTAGAGTAACTTATTATCTAATTACTTGTTACAAAGTTATAATTTAGTTGTCTAATTTGCCGCATTAACTTGCACAAAAAAGTAGAGGGTTTAATATTTAGGACTGGGAGGGAGGGAGTATCTTGACTTCCTCCTAATAGAGAGATAGATCTTGTCACACCCTTTTACTTAATTAAGTTCTTTTATTAGGAAAACGACAATAATGACTCAAATAAGAAATTAGTCCCAATCTACACCTCAAACACCAAAAAATAATAGCAACTAGATAGACATGGAGCAGTGGAAGTGCACTTCAATCAAGCATACTTATCTCTGAAGCAAAAAATCAGAAAATAGCACGTAGAGCAGAAATGGAAGCAGCGTACCTTATGGAGTCGACCAAAGCGTTGCTCATCAGACAAAAACTCGGCCATTTGAGCAGTCCTAGGATGATGCACCCACATGGTACCATCCATAAGCTGGACCCCATTGGATTCACAAGCCTGAATAATGACATCAAACTCAGCAACATTGAGAGCCACAGGCTTCTCAAGAAGAAGA
This sequence comes from Mimosa pudica, assembly GCA_029929735.1. Lineage (NCBI taxonomy): Eukaryota > Viridiplantae > Streptophyta > Magnoliopsida > Fabales > Fabaceae > Mimosa > Mimosa pudica. The sequence goes on along the minus strand of JAKELP010000029.1, from coordinate 14,129,708 downwards.
TGCTTCTTCTTCTGAGCAACGAGCACAGCCCAGTGGACATGCAAGCTAGTAGGAAGTGGAACATAGACAGCATCAACGTGTGGATCATCGAGAAGGGCTTCATAGGAGCCGTAAATCTTAGCGTCGGGAGGGAAGCCATTGGCAGCGGCAAAGGCGGCGGCCTTTTCCAGAGAGCGGCTGGCCACGGCGTAGAGAGTGGCGTTGGGAGCGAGAGTGATGGCTCGAGAGAGCTTGCGGGCAATGTCGGCACAGCCCAGAATGCCAAATCGGATGCTGGGTTCGGCCATTGCACGTTGGGGAGAAACAGAAAGGAGAGTAGAGAGTAGAGAGTAGAGAGTGGAGAGGAGAAGAGTGAGTGGTGCAGAAATATCCAGAAAGATTGTGTTCTGTAGGATTGAAGGTTGACTGTTTAGTCCGTTTTCTATTATGAGTAAATTCAATTACGTTGTTGGTACGCTCACTCGATAAGCAGCCACGTCACATCTTTTCTTTTCCGTTTATAAATATCCTTTGCAGTAGTCAGTAGAGCTTTCTCACCTTTGTTTACGCGAGGACCTTTGTTTACGCGAGGAGCATGCAAATTTTTCCCTCGACCCTCGAGTCCCATTGCTTTTTGTCTTTTTGAGATGGAAATTTCTTGGGAAAATTAATTATAGGTCCCTAGTAAGAGACATAATATGAAAAATGTCCCAAAAATTGAAAAAATCAAACTAGAGTTCTAACTTTTTAAAATAATTTAAGTAGAGTTCTACTTTAGTTATTTTGGAAATGCGGGTCCCACAATAAATAATAAAATAATCCCACAATCCCACAATAAAGGAGAGAGGAGAGAATGTGAGATTATTTTATTATTTATTGTGGGGCCCGCATTTTCAAAATAATTAAAGTAGAGTCCCTTTAATTATTAATTATTTTGAAAAGTTGAGGCTCTACTTTAATTTTTTCAATTTTTGGGACTTTTTCCATATTATATCCCTTACCAGGGACTTGGAATTAATTTTCCCAAATTTCTTTTGTAAATTTAAGAAACTTGATTTGTTATGTTGGTAAGGCTTTATATGGGATTTTCTCTATCATTTATATCATATATAACAAGCATTTTACCCCGTGCGTTGCACGGAAGGTAAATATTTATTTATCTTGTAAATACAAACATTACAGGTGTATTAAAATGATTAAATATTCAAAAACTAAATTTTTATAAAAATTACACCCGTGCCTTGCACAGGGATGTATGGGTCTTATTGAAAATCATATAGTTGATGTATTATTATACCCGAAAGATATTGTTGTAGTTGAAGTATTATTATATAGTTGTTAATCATTTTACAAATTTTGAGAAATTTTGTGTATATTGTTTAATTATTCACTCAAATAGTTACATTAGATAATTTGCTAGGCGATGAAGAACCTCAAAAATCCTAGAAAGAAAATTATACCAAGTGGCTTACCCCGTGCGATGCATGGGGACATTTTTATTTTTGTGAAATATTATATACTATCTTAATATAAAAGTATTTGAATGTTCCAAGTGAATTAGAGACTTAAATGTGATATTTATCTTGTCATCCAACCATTATTATGTAATCCACATTCATATGGAATATTTATTATTACTACCAATGAATTGTTTTTTTTTTCATACCAATGAATTGTTTTAAGAAAATTAAATTACATGTAATATTTTTTAACTTACGTGAGAATCTACTCAGACCAGTTATAAAAGCAATTGAAGAGTCAAAATTTTATCTCCAATGTCTTCAATCTAACCCCCCCCCCAAAAAAAAATCCCCAAAACAACTCATGCATCTGAAAGTTTACTCGGTTTTTGGCAGTCAATCTTTCAAAATAATTTTATTTTAGATTACATGAGTTGTTTTTAACTTGTTTTAGGTGTATAAAAACAAAAAATAATATAACTTCATCGCCTACCTCCCCCATCCATACTCTCCTCCCCCCGACTATAAATCGAATGCGATATTTATGATTACTATCAATGAATTGTTTCAAAGAATCAGATTACATGTAATATTGTTTAATTTATGTGAGAATCAATTTAAGACCATTTATAAAAATAATAGAAGAGTCTAATTTCATCCCCAATGTCCTCCATCTAAACCCCCAAAAACAAATTTCTCCGGAGCAATCCCCCATCCGAAAGTTTACTTGGTATAATTTTTTTTGGCAGTCAATCTCTCAAAGTAATTTCAATTTACATTACATGAGTTGTTTTTAACTTGGTAAAGAATTAGACTCATTACCAATGGGTAGTTGGTTGAGTTGGTAAGTGGGCTACAAACCCCGTAAGGAGGAGAAAGTGTGTTCGAATCCCGGGAAGAGCTCTCATTGGGAGAGGGGACAACCTTGCCTATGTGGGCAACATTCGTACCCCTCGAGTCCGGATTAAACCGGGCGGTAATGTACCAAAAAAGAAAGAATTAGACTCATTTGTGTATTAAAACGATGAGAATCTAACTCCATCACCAACCCCTCCCCCCCGCCCCCCGGTTCAACCCACCCCCCCCCCCAAAAAAAATCCCCATGCACTTCCCCATGAGAAAGTTCACTTGGTTTAATTTTTTTGGTTGCTAATATTTCAAAATGGTTTCAATATAAATTACATGTAATATTTTTAATTTTACCAAAAATTAGACTCACTCATTTATAGAAATGAAAGAAGAGTCAAACTTCATCTTAACTTTCTCTACCCACCCCTCGAACTAAAAGAATTTCCCTTTGTGCACCTCCCCATCTATAAGAGAATAACTTCTTTATACCACATTGTTCCCTCTCCCAATGAGAGCACTTCTTGGATTCGAAGACGCTTTTTCATCCTTACGGGGTTGTAGCACACTTACCAGCTCAACCAACTACCCATTGGTTACCATGAATGTTATGTTTTTTTTATTACACCATGAATGTTATATTATCAGTATTGAATTGCAAAAAATTTGTATTCTATAATAGTTTGAAAGCCATTAATAATAAATACTATTTTTCCTTTACTGATTCTTTATTAGTTACCTACTTCCATTCTTTAATCCGATAAGCATTAGTAGAAATCCTATAATCATGGCTATATATAGTTTCCATATCAAAGGCCTAATTATATTTCATTACATGTATTAATGATTTGTCAACTCTTGCCATTAACAATGCGTGATTATTGATTTACTTTGTTGGTTCTGATATGACTTTCTTCCATACCTTGTAAAGGTAAACAATGAAATTAAAATAAAACTGTGACATTGTATTTGCTCCCATGGTCATAATATAGTTGCATTTGAATTAAAATAAGAATGTGAGAGATATTCGTTGATGTCTTGCTTCATGTCTGAATTGAAATTAAAAGACATTTGCCGATTTGTTTTATTTACTCCATGAGTTCATGTACATAAACTTGTGTAGATTGTCAACGTGTAAGAGGAAACTAAAAATGGAAACCTCCACAATTGAATTTAAATGGGAAAATTTTGTATATTTCCTAACACAATATAAAGCCACATCCGATTCAAAATGGGAAGGGAGAGATTTTCGCTTCATCTTTCACATGTGTGCTTCTATACATGGCTAAAGACATTAATCAAAGAGGGAAAGAAATATTTCTAGTTAAGAAGATTTCTCTTTGACTCTTTTCCTTCCAAAGTCAAAAAATTGAAATGCGAATAATTTAAGTATGACATCACATCACATGTGGATTAAAGTCAAAGAGAGAATTAAAGTCAAATTGTATTCTCTATGCGTCTATTATGGAAAAGGGTATAGTGAATGCATTAATAATATATTTGTTCTTCTTTTTTCAAACATTTGAATTTGAATGAAATTAAAAAGTCAATCTACATTAATAACCACTACTGTTGAAAATATAAAAAAATCATAAATTAGCCCATTTTAAATTTTATAAACATCAATATGAGCAAATTGTAATTCCAAGGCATCGGGAAAAAATTGTAATTCTAACATATAGCAAACCACATCCTGTTTGCTAGCTTCATAACTTCACATCCCGTGAAACATCATAGTCATAATATCATATTAACCTCAAAACAGTTACCAAATTCACTCATAAACTCAGTCATAAAATGTGAGGATTCATTCTGCACAAAATAACGTGCATACAATATTATGTCTAATCAGCGTAAACACCCAACCGATCACTCCTTTCATTAATGAATATTTTCCATCTCCAAAAAAAGGCACATCATTTAACACATCGGTTATGCACCCCATGCCTCTAGTATCCAAATCAATTACCAGTAAGAGCCATTATATCATTCATAATTGCTCAGCCCGGTAAAAAACCTCATGCTTCTTTTTACCAGCCAACCCTATTATATATATATATATATATATATATATATATATATTAACAAATAGCAATCTGTCAATTAATACGCTTTGACAATACACATCATCACTCCCAAGACTTATCATCACTGCGCATGATCTGAGAACGAAATATGCTCTGTCAATTAGATGCTAGATGGAACAATCCATGCTACAACAACTACATATGCTTCTTTTTTATTGCTATTGTGATATTTTCAAGATGGGTAATTATCACATAGGAAAAGAAGAACCACATAGGAAATCCAGTTATAATGTGAAAAGAAAGGGGTTTAAATAAGAGTATTTAAGATATATATTAGATGTGGAGTATATACTTTTAAATGCAGAGATTGAATCTAAAATTTTTTTGAACTGAAGAGATTGAATCTAAATCAAACCATAGTTATATATACAATAAATTTATTGTACAACATAATGCAGAAATTGAGTGTAATTGCTCCGCTTTACAAAATAGGAATAGGGGAGAGGATATTATATGAAATCTGATATATTTCTATTTAAATAATTGCACTCTTTTTAGTTCAAATAAAATTTCAATTCAAAACTGAAATTGAATTTGGTGGGAATCCTGAAGTTGTCTTGAAATCTGAAGTTTGAGAGACATATTGGAAAAATAATTTGTTGATTGCAGTCTTTGCAGATTAAAAGTGAAATGAGGAAGGAAGCTCCAATAAATGCGGTGGGAAGTAGAGCACGAAAAAAGAAGAAACATTAATGTGTAATAGGTCAGGTCACACATTAGCACAAATGATATCATTAAATGCTACGATTTGAAGAGATCAATGTTTTTTAGGGGTGTTGGTAATTGGTGTTCACTGATGAATAACAAATCTTGAGGAATGCAATTAATATGCCATTGAAGTATTTTGACCTCCATCCACAGCCATTTAGTTTAGCCAGACAAACCAAAATAACAGAGAAAGTGCCCTTAAATAACACATGCAATTTTACTCTTGCTTTTTTTATGAAAGATAATCTTAATTGATGAGAGTGTGATGATTCCGAACATCATTTGGGATGAATTATAGAATCACACCTGAATCAAGTGGGATTTTCCATTGCCTCTTGCTCCATACACAATGATAGAGCTGTTGCGGCCATCAAAAACTGAAGAGATAAGAGGCTTCACATTTTTTTTGGCCAGAAAGAGGCTTCACATCTCTTGAATAGATTGAAAAGATCATTTCATTGTCCAAATTGCAATAGTCCACCCAGTAAGCATCTTTACGACTACAGCCATAAGAATTAGGTAGTAAGAAATTATTGTTTGTAATGACATCAGGGAAATGGCTTTACTTATTGCTAGAAGGGATGAGATATTTCAACTACTTTTTACATGGAGCCCATTGTTAAAACCAAAATCCATCCACAACAAATTTAAAAAGGTCATACAGCAATATGAATAAAATCATTAAGGACAGGGTAAAAACAGCAAAGGTAAATCATAAAGAAAAGGGGAAAGAACACAAAGGAAAGTAGCAAGGACAAATTAGATGAGTATATAATCACCATCACACATAATTTTATTGATGTTTCAAACATCATTGAAGTTGAAAATTATAGAAAAAACAATTTTTTTCTCAACCCCTTATATAAACACAGCCAAACTATCAGCACAATTCAACATCCAAAAGAAAATGCTATTGTTACAATTAAACACTACAATTATAATGCTACAACAATTATATCACCCACTTTTAGCTACATTTGCGGCGAGTTTGAGGACACACGAAACTTGCTGCTGCTAGCCTTGCCAAGAATTTCTGAGCCTTCACCTAGACCATCCCAGACAATAGAATAACCAATGTCTTTAAAAATGCAGTTCAAATTTTTTTTCAGAAAATATCGAATAAATCAGTCACTGCAAATATATCCAAGGACACCTTCATAAAATCTAACACGGAGTATCATTTTTGAGAAATGAGGTGGTACAATCTAGTATGAAAGAGTACCTGATTAAAATTCAAAAAATATCTCCCGATAAGCTTGATAGAGCCTATTTCTCTAAAACATGGTCCACTTACTCCCTAACAGATCAGATCTGCAAGATGATCTCATTTTAGATCGGTCAAAGGCAAGCTAAGAATTAGGATGATTCCAGAAGGGATGAAAATAAAATATACAATAGAAGGAAAAATATATGATCCAAGAAAGCATTAATTGCGTACTCTCAAATGGTCAAGAAATTTCTGTGAAGATCATGTGGATCCTTCCCTGCCATTACTTCTTTTCCGGCATCAATCTCACAAAATCCCTAAAATTAATGAAATTAGCTTCTTGAAATAGGAAATAGGAAAGAGAAAACATAGTTATGGATGAAAATAAACCACCTGATAAGTAGAGAGGGAAGAAGAGATGAGCCATGGGTGATGGTGATGAAGTAAGTGCTGAAAGTTGTTGGGAGTGAAGGCGACAGATTTTTGGTGATGAGGAGGGGAGAACGAATTCTAAAAAAACGTCATGTCACCTGAGTTTGCTTCCACTGTTGCATGTGATTTCCCAGAGAAAACCGCTGGAGTTGAAGGAAGGACGGAGTGAGAGTGGGATATAAAAGGGAAGAAGAAGAAGACGAAAAAAGGGAGGGGAAGAGGGAGCGGTCGAGCTTTAACATCTCTATTCTTACTTCTTGTTAACTATCGCTGGGAGAGGAGAGAGGAGAGGAGAGGAGAAAGCTAAGGCTTTGGCACAATTATGAAGAAGAAAATGAGAGGGCGATGATGGTTGCTGGAGGGAGGTAGGAGATGAAGAGTGAGCTAGGGTTTTGGGGTTTGGGGGGAGGGATGATTTTTTTTTGTCGAGAGGGGGAGGAGGGGGAGGGATGATTCACTGTTATTGGAAATATAAACGTACAACTTTTACTATGAGAAAATACAACATGGGCCGACATAAGTAATAAATCAAACAACACCTGTCCAGCATATGCAGTCCAGCAATTATTAAATAGGGTTCAATCCAGTTTATAATGTGAAAGGAAAGTGGATCAATTAGGAGATTTTAAGATATATATTAGATAGATAGATGTATATGTATATATGACATTTTTTAGGGAAACATATAGACCATAATATATACTCCCTCCATCCTAAATATAAGACCTAATTGACTTTTTCTAGAGATATTTAAGTTACAAAATATGTTATTAAATTATGACATATTTGATATATTTTTAGATTAGTCATTAGTTTATAGGTTAAATAAACTAGTTTAAGGGAAAAATTAGGTAAATCAATTTATAATTGACTTATATTTTGCTTTTTTTAGAATTTTTCAAAAAAGTAAACTATGTCTTATATTTAGGACCGGAGGGAGTATTATAATAATTTTTTAGCTTATTATGTTAAATATAAGAAATATTGTAGAAGCTAAGTAATATTAAAGTAATTTCTTTATTTAATATAAAAAAAGTGTTATATTATTTTTAACAAATAGATATTTTTAATAAAAAAAAGTTTTCATCATGCTGCACATACAGAGGTAGCAAGTTACGTTTTTGAGAACACTCATCATACTGCACAGAAATCAAATAGACATATTGGATAGAGAGTTGAGCCATAATTTAATTATATTCGCCGAGTTTTTCTTTGTCCCTAGTAAAAAAACATGGTGTGTGTTTATACAAAAAAAAACATGGTGTGCGCGCGCGCAAAGGTGCAAGTTTTTTTTTTTTTTTGGTAAAGGCAAAGGTGCAAGTTTGTATCATTATATCGTTGGAAACAATTTACTCAGCCGCTTAAAACATCTGTAGGGTCTTAATCTCAAATAACTGTTTACTTGATTATAGAATGGTCAGCTTCTTTTGCTACATTTTGTGGCCTGTTAAGATTCGAGGAGGCAATACAACTGTTTGGTTTCAATTGAGTTGATTCACAAATCACAAGTTTAATATATAGTAATATATTTTTATAATTGAAACAATTATATGGCCACCATTTTGACTTTTGACCGTTCTCAATATAGAAAGTTGACAAATAATGATTCGAACAAGGTGCTAGTGTGCTACTGTAATCAAACCATGTAGTATGCACGAATAACATAAAAGTGCAGTATAAAAAAAAACTTAGCAGAAAAGCGCAATCATAAGGCCCTTACGAGGGAAGATTATAATTCAGTGTTATTTAAGCTCCGTAATTACAAAAAATGTAATATATTATTCTGCTATTTATGTGTGCGCGCGCGCGCATATGTGTGACTTTAGAGAATCTGAAAAACTCCATCAATACTATCTTTCATTTCTTTTCTTACTGCAGTTGCCAACCCATCATAAGCCGCAGCCCACACACCATTCATATCCTCACTCCATCTATCTCCCATTGCTTCCTCTATTGTCTTCAGCAGTGCTTCTTTAACAACCTATCCATCACATACAAAATGAAGAATACATTATATAGCAGATGTATGTTAGTTAAACTAAAGAAAAGCATTTGCTATTTTATATAGGACATTACTGGCTGTGTTTTAGGCATCCGCTTCTAATTCAATCGCCTATACCCCGCTTTTTTGTAGTGTAATCGGTATGTTTTACTCAAGTCTTGACACTATGTGATTGTTATATAAAGCTCATTTTAAAAGGTATAAATTATAAAATAAGATAATTTTTAACTATATTTTTTCAAATACTAAATAAATTTAAAATTATAAAAAAACATCATTTTAAGTATGATCAAATATCAATCGTCCATATCAAAATTTAGAGATCAGAGTTCAGTTTTGACAAACTCTTCCTACTAAGTATATAATGCTTAAAAGGCAACGTGTTTCTTTCATATTTAATTTATGTCTAATAAATTAAATCTCATTGGGTAGAAAACATTAGAGAATTTGAGATCGTAGACGGTAAATGAAAGAACGGTTTCTTTAAAAGTAGCATATCTTAAATACAGGTGTATGTTACCTCAAAATGCGCATCAAGGATTCCGTTCTTGATGTGGACGGAGCTCAAATACTTCAATAAAGTATCTTCTACAACCACCTCTTCTTTCTCTAGAAGTTGAAATGCTGACTCATATGTCTGAATTATTTACATGATAATTACAACTATAAATTATATAAAGTACAATATGCAATTTTCCATTATGAAAAGAAATATTTGTGCAGTGTTACAGTTAATTATGAGGTGAGGAAGCTTGGCCATATATATATATATGTGTGTGTGTGTGTGTGTGTGTGTGTGTGTGTGTGTGTGTGTGTGTGTGTCATTCATAAAATATATTTAAAATTGTATTTAATTATATTACACATTCTAGTAATTTAAATACCAGCTTGAAAACCTTCATAGCATGGCCCCTCAGCAGAGGATTATTTTGAGGAATTTCATCTGAATCCCTTAAAAAGGAGAACATATCTTTTGCCTCGGGTGCAATCTCCACTATCCTATATCCAAATCAGAAAGTATAAAAAGAGGTTAAAAACTTAAAAGATCGTATATATATGTTCAAGGAAATTAAAAGAGAGATTAGTAGAGAGATAAAAAATGATGAAGAAAAGAGCTTTTTTCCCAAAAGAAAAGAGCTAACATATGCCAGAAAGGTTAATAATTACAAAGTGAAGAAGCGGATACTGATATGGGGAAAGTTGTTCATCAATTGCTCCCATGAGATTCTGATCAAAGCTTCTTCTTTCTCACTGAAACTGCCCATATTATTATTCTATAATTTACCTCATAAAAGACCGAATTTAGATTTGTAACTCTATTTCTAGGGGACGTTTATTTATATGAAAGAAAGACAGATCAAATTACAGTAAATTGAAATTGATGTGGAAAAGAACTTTAAAATAGATATATAGATTGCATATGCCATTGGTGTCCAATAAACTCATCCCAAGAGCCAGTATTAGCTTTGAGTGCCTCCAACGGTTAAATTTCACAATTAGAACCCAGTGAAACACCTCTCAGCCCGCTCTAATAATGTTATAAACTTATAATGCCCTCCAAATTAAATATAAATGTTTCCACTAAATTACACTATTCTCCTTACAAGACTAATTAATATTATTATTATAATATACAATAACGAAGTATTCATTGTTAAATTTACACACGTACATGTACCTTTTATCTTTTATCTTCTTCTGTCCATCTTTCTCTCGTTGGTGGAATAGAACCTATAATCAATGCGCCGTCGAATATGAAAGTATATACTATCATTTTTTAGCAAAGATTGTGGAAGTATCCTAGACAAAAGTTTTTGCCCACAATTTAATAAACTCAACAACTTCGTGCCCAAAAGGAACAAAATTTAGTCTGGCTTTTCAAAACCACCATCTCTTTAGAAATTATTCCCCATATTTATATCATCTTATTACATTCAACCATATTAATAGTTGATTTTCCACGCATACATAAGGCCGAAATTTGAAGCCAATTACTATGCAAATAAAACATACTTTAGATCAGAGGTGCCTTATGGACAAATAATTGTTCTTTTGGAATTCAGAGTTCCTTACTTGTCATTTTGAAAGTTTGAGTTCCTTCCTTATCTTTTTGGATATTTGAAAGTATTTATTTGTCATTTTTCCTTAAGAAAATACCAAAGCTGAGTGTAACATTTAAATTCATATTCCCTTCCTTTCATTTTCTCTTGCACATAATTTGGAAAACCTTTTACACAAAGTTAATATTGAGTTTTACATAGAAAATTATATTTTCTTGTATGAAAAAAATTTTGCTTATATATTTAACTAATTGGCAAAATCCATGTATTATTTGTAAAGTAATTTCTATGCTTTAATTTATGACTCAATAATGATGTAATTGGCCAAATCCTTGTATTTGTAAATTGGGGTATCCTTGTCCTCTTTCCACCTTAGCTTAGTGTTTCGCTTTAATTTCTCCATTACTAAGCTTTCCCTCCCTCTTTGAGTTGGATTTATTTTGTCTCTGACAACTACAAAAGAGAAGGTTGTCTAACTTGGGATGTATGCATAAGGTCTTTTTTTTTTGGGTTTGTTTGTAGCCTCTCCAATTTTTGAATTTTGGTTTCAGAGAGAAATGTTAGATTTGAAGGGAAGAAATTCGATCACTGCAGGTGATGAGGGTAGGATGCCAAAGGCTTGATGACATCTTTCGCTTGCTTATTCCTCTCCTTTATGCAAATTCTGTATTGGTCTCTAATCTTTTGATCTGGATGGATAGGTATGTTTTTTGTTTATTTGTCTAGCATTGGTGGCTTGGGTTTATATATACAACACTTAATACTCATATATTTTAATTAACTAGATACTGCATCTCACTTTTGATATAAGATCTAATTTCTATTAGGAATGACACTGTAACTAAATTTCATATTTAAGCTAGGTGACAGGTGTGTCATTCATACTTTCTAAAGACTAAATATATACTCCTCTATTTCTAAATAAAAGACATATTTACCTAATTAATTTGATTCACATGACATCATGTTAACACTTTACCCAACTCTCTCTTGCTTGTTTTTATTAAGGAGAATTCAATCAGTGTAATGTCTTAGGAAAAAATTGAAATAATAGGTTCACTGGATGGGTTATATCATATAATAATGAAACTAAAGCAATATTTTTTCTGCTATTGCGAGCTAGAGAAGGTGTCACGTAAGTTGGATAGTATGCCAAGTGGCTCAAAACAGAAGACGTGGCACGTTATTATGCCGCCGCTTGCATGCAGATCGAATTGTCGTCTTCCCTACTCATCTTCTCTTTCTTTTCCTTCTCAATCACTTACATAATTTGAGACTTCACACTCTGATGTTTCATTCATCGCACCAACCTATATTTCTGCCATTACAAAGTGATCAAAAGTTGAACAAAATGCCACCTTTTATAACTGTAGTGGAATTCATTAAAGAATCTTCTAAATTAATATTTTTTTTTTCTAATTTTACCCACTTGTATAAATAGTTATTCAAAAAATATTTTATATATGCTATTTCACTTTTTCTTCTTTCTTTACGATTATTAGCAAATAACATATTCATTGATTACTTATTAGGTGGACTTATAATAAAAATTAAACTAATTTTATTAAAGGACCTACCTTATTTATATAGATTACTTTCAACATTTTTATACCAATAAAAAAAATTAAATACCATTAAAGTTGTCTTTAAATTTAACAATTCTTCATCCTTAGCCCTGTTTATCAGAACGAATTAATACTTTATATTAGAATGTTTCACTCATGTTTCGAAGCTTAGAAAAACTTGGCAATAAATAATTATCCACAACATCAGAATCGATCTAGAAGTATATTATTGATGAAGAAAGAAAAGGAGGCAGTAGGGATAGGTTGTGTGATAGGAGTGTGCTCTATGATATCTCATGGCTGTTCGATAGTGAGGTCTATATTAAGTAAGCTTAACGACTTGTGGAACGACGACGTTTTCAGAGGAAGAAAGAAGACCTAAAGGTAGAGGTTAATTGAGGACGATAACATTCTGCAGGTAAGTGGGGAGAAAGTGAAGGAGAAAGAGGAGTAGAAGACAAGTGGCATCGCCTAGAGCGTCAACGTGGCGGCTTCATGCGGCAATTCCGATCAGCTCTAAAATAGTAGATGGTGTGTTGACACCTTTATTGTCCCTAAGAAGGAAACGCATCCACAAAACAAGAACGTGCATGAGAGCAATCAATATCTGATTATAATCATGTTTCTTGATGGATGCGGTTTTAGTTTATAATCGTGTTGTTGTTGTCTTGTTATCACTGTATAGGGGGAAAATGAGGCCTTATTATGTGTTAATGAGGTGGGTCAAATATGCCTCTTTAATTTACACTTTAAATAGTAAATCAACTGTGGTTACCGTTTTCTTTAAATGAAATTCAAATCTAGAAGGTGAAGAATTAAATTTGCTTGACTCTCTCTCTCTCTGGTAGGTAAATTGATTAAGCAAGGAAACCGGGTCTAAATGTCTCTATATAGTTATACATATGGTTATGGGATTTCTTGATTGGATCATGGATAAGATTCATGAGGAGGCTATGAAGGGAAGTTGGATTATTAAATGATTCGAAGATCATACGTTCAAATCTTAGAAACAGCTCCACTTGTAATAAGGATAAGATTGCATCCAGTTATCTCTCCCTGACTCTCATCTATGGAAGTTGTGTGCACTGAACCGACATATGAAAATAATGAACTGTGTTAATTATAACTCTATCTAAGTGAGGACTAAGCATTTAATCTCTTTCAAATATTGCCCGATTCGATGGTGTTGTATAAATGAAATTGTATAATATAACACTACAAAAAACGGGGCCCATATCGGCGTTTTATAGGGCCTCGCATCGGCGGAATTTTCCGGCAAAATAGCGCTACGGCGTTTTGGCAAAACGCCTATAAATTTGCCGTCGAAATGCGGCATCTCGGCGTTTTGGAAAACGCCTAGACGAGGGGCAAAACGCCGGTATGCGGAAATAATATTTTTTTATTTATGCACATAGGCGTTTTATAAAACGCCTATGTGCGGTGTTAAATAATAATATTTCATACCGGCGTTTTGCAAAACGCCGGTATGTGTTTTCCAAAAAAAAATAAAAAACATTTTTCTTCCTGATTGTTTAGAACCAGGAAGAAAAATGTTCAAAAACATAAGGAATAATATGTTAATCCCAAAGTTACATACACATAAAGAATAATATATATAAACATAAGCAATAACAAGAGTAATTCATAAAACATGATACCCAAATATATAAAATCAAAACAACAAGCAATATGTAAAAGAAAAGCAATAAGATCATATCAACATTATAAAATCAAATACCACCAAAAAACACGAAATAAAAAACATCAGCAAAACTAGCAAAAAAAACAAAGCAACAGCAACATTGAATGAGAAACGAAGAGAAGAAAAATAGAAGAAAACGAGAAAATGAGCAACTTTGCGGAAGGAGAGAGGTGCTATTTATAGGGAATGGAGGTGCGTACCGGCGTTTGGAAAACGCCCATATGCATTTTAATATTAAATAATGCATATAGGCGTTTTGCCAAAAGCCTATATGCATTATTTACATTAAAATAATGCATATAGGCGTTTCTGGGAAATGCCTATATGCTTTCTAATGCATATAGGCGAATGCATATAGGCGTTTCCTCAAAACGCCTGTATGCGATTAAATGTTATTTTAATCGCATATAGGCGTTTTGAGAAATGCCTATATGCATTTAGTGCATTTAATATGCACTTAATGCGCAAATAGGCGTTTTTCAAAATGCCGATATGCGCATAAAGTGCATATTAAATGCACGTTATGCACATAGGCGTTTCTCAAAACGCCTATGTGCGATTAAAATAATATTTAATCGCATATAAGCGGTTTGAAGAAACGCCTATATGCGGTTAAAAAAATAAAAAAAAAACTGTCAGCCCCTCTTTTTTAAATTTAAAAATCATACCGGCGTTTGTTATACCCAAAACGCCGATATGGAAACGCGGGAAAAAAGGCGGGAAGCGCGCGCCAAATTTATTGGCGTTTTCATATAGGCGCTTTGGGTAAAAACGCCGGTATGCGTCTCATATAGGCGTTTTGGACCAAAACGCCGGTAAGGTTGCGCCGGAATGACCCGTTTTTTTTGTAGTGTAATAGTCCCTCTTGTAGTTGCACACTTGTACCGTTGTTTGCACGAGTAGGATTATTGGTATTCAGATTGGACTAGAAATGAAGGCTGCTTACGTGTATGAGTAGAAATCGTTGTTATCACCAATTGAACTCCTCTAATAACATCATCAAATTACAAATTTCATATGTTTGAGTTTAAGTGCATTTGCTCAAGAGAAAGTGGAAAGGTTTTTTCCATAATTGAAAATGGATACATATGGTAGTTTAAGAGTACGTCAGTGTGATAACCGTAGTATCAAAAAATTAAGATGCATGTGTTATAAAAAAATTAAAATGTATGAGAATATTCATATTTTGCAAAGAGAAATATTTAAATAGCATCATTATATTTGTGTGTGTGTACTGTGGGGTTCGGATATTCATACACACTATAAACTACGCGCTGTACGTATAATATGGAAAAACACGTCTGTAATAGATGATTTGTTATCTTTTTTTGAGGACTCAGCTATGTTGTTTTAAGCTCAGCAACCAGAGAAGAGAAATTACAAAATTCAGCTAATTAACTGACTCATTTAAAACACCTGATCGAATTGAGTACATGATTAGTTCATCGGTATTGCCAAGGTACTCTGAGGTGGACTTTGACCTCATGATCCAACCAGACCTTGTTTCTCCCTTTTCTGCCACATGATAATAATACAAGGAAATGAATAAGGACAAGCAGTGAAACTTGGTGGCACTTGGAAATCACCATAGTGGATGAAGGAAAATTGATCTCCCCCCTGAACCAATGCAAGAAAATTTTTTGTATCAGCAATTCTAATTATAATTTTTGAAGGGGATTAAAAGAAATTCACCACTTTGGGATTTTTGTATCAGACGGATGATATTTTGACTATTCAAGTAATGATTTTAAGTAAATGAGTAGTCACATCTATAACTATATATCACATCTTTGGGATTTTGGAATTCAAGTGGTATTTCTAAGAATATTCTCACTTTTGAATTAACTATAACACTATTAATACTTCTATTGTTTAATTTGCATAATTTGAAAACAATGTTTAAATAAGTTACAAATTCCATGATATATTCTGATGTATCAAAAAATAAATTACAAATTCGACTTGATCCTTACAGAACTAACATTTATATGTAATGCGGCTAATATTTACTTACAAAATGATATCAATCACTGTATAAAAAAACTATCAATCAGGATATAATTTTTTTTAAAAAAGAGAGAGTATAAAAATAGTTCGGGCTTCGTTTTCAGGGGCATGTTGTGGAGCATCCGAGCATGAGGACGAAAAAATAGCTGCTCTGAGCCACACCCTTCATAAGACCCCAATCTAGTCCAGTATAAAATACTCCCTCCATTCCTAAATATAAGATCACTTTGGGGAAGTGGATAAGTTCCTAAATATAAGATCACTTTCTATTTTATCTCAAGTTTTGCCCAAACTACCCTTATATTCTCTCGTTTCACTGAAAACCCCTCCTCCTTTTAAAGTTAAGTAATTGAGAGGATTTTGGGAAGATCATGTAATTTTATTGTCTTCCTTAATCTCCCCAAATTAACCAAAGTGATCTTATATTTAGGAATGGAGGGAGTATACAAATATACATTTGACCAGTTTAAATACCTTATATTCTGGCAAAAAAAAAAAGTTTAAATACCTTATATTAGTTCAAAGATAGTGATAATATTCAAAGCATAAAATGTCCGTAAACGTTTTTTAAACGCACCCTTCACAAAAGTCAAAACATTATTAATTATAATTAATAAATCTATTATAAAATTAGATTGCACAGAAGGGGAAAACTGGAAAAGAAATAGTTGTTAGAAACGTTATCACCAGATTAATCTTGTATTTAAAATCAAGCCAATTTAGGAAAAAGGAACTTATATTGTGAATGAGGAAGAACTCCATTTTAAAATATAAGACAGGATTTATAAATCTCACATTTCAAATTATGGAGCCATTCATAAAATTCCAAGAGGCTTTTAATAATTAACAAAATTGCTTAAAAATAATTAACTACTGACAGCATTAAAAAGGATAAAGTCATAAAAAAGGCTTTGAATCCTATCTACTTAACTATTTTTTTGTCTGATCATTTGTAATTTTCAAGATGTCCTATGTTTAAAACTATTTTTATTAAATATGTATAGTAGGCTTCATTTTTAAAAAATATATGGAACTCCAAATAAAATATGAATTGCCCCCAAAATAAAAGGTAGATTGCACCCAAGAAAAAGGTGGACACAAAAGTCAAAACCCGGTTTTTTTACCAATATGCTATAGGCCGAAAAAATATATACCAATATGCTACACACAAAAAAATATATACCAATATGCTTAAAATCAAAGAAATCGTTCCCGGTGTAAACGACTTCTGAAGTCGTTCTTGTGGAGAACGACTTCTGAAGTCGTTCTTGTGGAGAACGACTTCTGAAGTCGTTCTCTCCAAGAACGACTTCCCACTATTTTTTTAAAAAAAAAAAATTTGCAGCGCTGCTTCTCCTCCTCTCCACGCAAAGAATATATTCCTCTGCTCTCATGTCAACTCTCTTCTCTCATGTCAAATTACAATGAGCATGCGCATGCGTGTATGTGATGAATGAAGCTCATCTCAACTATCTCACTCTCGTGAAGTTACAGTGCAGATTCACTCTTCTTATATAAATAATAGATCACTCCCTCTCATTCCTCACAAACACTTCGCACTCTTTCTTCTTACAATTCAAGACACACTCTTTCTTAAGCACTTCAGCACACATTCTTCTGCGTGGGTGGCCTCATCATCCTCTCTCAATTTTCTACTCATAAGAGTTTGCAAGTTCTATACACACACTCAAAGAGTTTCCTCTTACATTATATTCAAGTTTCTGTGTTTTCACATTTGTTAGTGTGAAGTGGTAAGTTTTCTATGATTTTACTTGTTACCATATACTCATATACTTATTTTGTTCCACTAATGTATAGAATTAGTAAATATGTATTTTTATTTAGGTGAGCAAACGGTGATTGGCTAAAGGAATTTGAAACAGTCGTAGAGGTACTTCATAATTTTCTATAAGTTTTTCTCATTTACTATATTTATATTTTTAGTTTAGTTATATTTTTCATTTATAGTTTTCGTTTGAGCAAGAAAAAATTGGCAAGTAAAGAAAATTAGTTAGTGGAAAAATAGACTACCTAAAGTAAAATATATTGATTATGCAAATTAGCTTGAAATAAGTCATAATTTTGTAAGAGCCCAACTGAATATCACACTTAGTACATGAATGATTCATGTAAAAATGTATATATTATGCAAACAGAATAAAAATATGTAGGTAAAACATAAAAATAAATATGTTTTATTTTGTTTTCCTAAAAATGTATATATTAAACCTATTTATAAAAAATAGGTTTATTTATTTGTAAAAAATAAAAAATAATTATGTATATATAAAAATGTATGTATTAAATAATTAATTATAAAAAATAAAAACAGATTTAAAAATGTGTGTGTCTTTATAGATATATAAATGTATATATTAAATAGGTTTATTCATAAAATTAGGTTTATTAATAAAAAATAAAAACATAAATTAAAATGTGTGTGTATAAATGTATATATTAAATAGGTTTATTTATTAATGATATATTTAGAAAATAGAATAATTTTTAGTGATTTGGTAGATAATTTTGATAAGATACTTTGCTTGATCAACTATCATAATGCTATATTTAGGAAATAGAATGGACCATAGAAAGGAGTCCGTGTGTGTGTTTGCTAATGGACGCATTTGTAATGGTCCAACTGGTGCAACATTTGAGTCGGACAGAGTCAAAATAATCAAAGTCAACTCAAATATTACATTGGATAAATTGAAAGAAGTTATTGGACAAAAGCTACGTCTTCCTCCAAATCAAATTGTAGCAAATCTTGTGTATAGGTATCCCACTTGCATGAACCCACCACAATATCAAGCATGTAATTTAGAAGATGATTTGGATGTCAAACAAATGTGGCAAGTGATTGGAAGATTTTCAAGACAATTGACATGTGCGGAGTTATATGCCAACATATGTGAAGTGTCATGTGACAGGCATATTGAGCAACCATCATTTGATGAGCATGGTGGAACCATGATGCCATCAAGTAGCAATATAGTTAACATTGTTCCACAAGAACCCATGTTTACCAATTACATAGAAAATCTCCAACAATTCGATGGTGGCAATATAGTTAACATTGTTCCACAAGAACCCATGTTTACGTTGGATGGTGGCAATAATGAACAATCACATAATCTTCCTCATATAGATGACATCTTGGATGAAATTGAGGATGAGGAAGAATATGATTATTGTTTAAATGCTGGAAGTAGGAACGACACTGGTGACGACGACAATGTGATTGAAGAGACGAATGTTCACAGTGAGCTTGAAACTGCTTTCTTATCTCAAATTCATGCTGATTCAAATAGTACTCCTGAGCTGAATGATCTAAAAGATGTTCCAAATACCGGTGATGAAGAAGCGTTATATATTGGAAAGGAGTTTAACAATGTGCAAACTCTGAGACGTGCAATCAAGCTATACTCTGTTCAAGTTCATCACACGTTCAAGGTTCATTATTCGTGTAAAAAATATGAAGAATATCGATGTGTTAATTATGGAGATAATTGTAGTTGGAGAGTAAGAGCTTGCAAGAAGGAGAATAGAAACTTTTGGGAGATAACAAAATATGTAGGACCTCATACTTGCTTGAATACTTATTTAACTCAAGACCATCCAAAGTTGGATGCTGATCTTATATCATCTTGTATC
Source organism: Mimosa pudica (assembly GCA_029929735.1). Classification (NCBI taxonomy): domain Eukaryota; kingdom Viridiplantae; phylum Streptophyta; class Magnoliopsida; order Fabales; family Fabaceae; genus Mimosa; species Mimosa pudica. Next base: position 14,109,999 of record JAKELP010000029.1, on the reverse strand, counting down.
GTGGCAATGGTCACTGATAAGCCAGATGTAAAAGTGTCACAGATAATTGAGAGAATGCAATCCAAGTTCGGTTATACTGTATCTTATAGGAAAGCATGGAAAGCAAAACAGTTAGCCATTGCCGTTTCTTTTGGCAACTGGGAAGCCTCTTATTCCTCACTCCCAAGGTTGCTAGCCGCAGTCCAACACGTTATGCCTGGGTCATGCGTTCAATTTTCAAATAAGCAATGCTCTCAAGTTGATTTGAATGGTCAACCAGTTGAAATATTCAATCGTGTTTTTTGGGCATTCCAGCCTTGCATAGATGCATTCCCATACTTGAAGCCAATTGTACAAGTTGATGGCACATTCTTATATGGAAAATATAAAGGTACATTGCTTATGGCTATATCACAAGATGGTGATCGAAATGTTGTACCGCTTGCATTTGCTATAGTTGAAGGGGAGACAGGTGCTGCTTGGGCATGGTTTTTATACCTTGTATCACAAGACGGGTAATGCATATTAATCGAATTGATCCACCTATTGAAATATTTGAATATCTTAAAGTATCTGGATTTTATGGCGTTGCTCGAGTTGGACAATTTGATTATGATCGATCTTTAGTCTCAGCACTTGTTGAGAGATGGCGTCCTGAGACTCATACCTTTCACACCACACGAGGAGAGTGCACGATAACATTACAAGATATATCTATACAATTTGGTTTACCGTGTGCTGGTATGCCTGTCATTGGGCATACTAACTACAACTGGTTAGACGTTTGTGAAAGTCTTTTAGGTATTAGACCTCTTGAAGAAAATATTAATGGACAACGACTGCAGATAAGTTTTTTGGAACACAATTTTCATCATCTACGTGACGACGCAAATGATATACAAGTGCAACAATTCACAAGAGCATACATCCTCATGTTGATTGGCGGCTACCTCATGCCTGACAGATCAGGTCGTTTTGTGTACTTAATGTACCTACCTTTTCTTTATGACCTTGAAGTAGCCGGGAATTATAGTTGGGGATCGGCAGTGTTAGCTCATTTATACAGAGAGTTATGCAACGCCACTAACCCAACGGAAAATGGGATTGGAGGCTGTTTATCATTACTACATTTGTGGGCATGGGATCGCTTCCCTGTACTTGCACCACAACCGGTGTACCCAGATCCACATTCAGATATTTACCCTATCTTACCTCCTTTGGGTTACAGGTGTGTTAAATCTATCTATAAAATACTTTAGATTTACTTATATCATTATATTTATATAAACGTTTAACATTACTTTTGTTGTGATAGGTGGAAAAATGTAAGACAAAACTCTCGCCCGCCAAACGAGAATTTGCTTAGATATAGAAGTATATTAGATAAAATGGTTGATGATGAGATAGTTTGGCAGCCATATGCATTTCCCGCAGTCCAACAATTGATTCCAGACTATTGCTTGAGAACAGCTGAAATATGGCTAGCTTCAGTTCCACTTCTTTGCTTTAATATCATTGAGTGGCATCATCCTGACCGTGTGTTACGACAATTTGGTCGTCAACAACCAATTCCTGTCTATCCGGTTCATTTAGGAAATTTTCACAATATACAACTGCGGGGTAGAACCACCACAAATTGGACTGATAAATACTCCGAATTTATTCAGGCATGGGATAACTGGTCCGAAGCTATTGTCAATGTTCCAGTAGCTGTTGATGAACTTGAGCGAACATCACAATACATGCAATGGTACTGGAGACATACAAGAAGATGGATTCAGCGTATTAGTGCTGATAGTGGTCGCATAGTAAGTTTCCCATAGCTTTTCCATCAATACCATATTCTTTTTTTGGTGAGGAATACCATTTTCTTTTCTTTATATTTTCTTTTCTTTATTTGAAAAGTGACATAACTTATTTTTTATTGTTTATTGTTTATTGTAGTCAGACATAGCAGAGGAGCTATACAGGCTAACAATTAATTCTCGTTCATCATGTTCTGATTGCACTAATTATCGAGATAGAGTTGCTCGAGACCAGCGGAGTATATTGCTTGCACTTAGAGAGGAACGATTTAATATGAACTCTCAACCTGCTCCACCAACATTTGAGTTGCCGCGGCCACATATTCCTCGCGAGAGACCAAGCAAACGGCGTGGTGGATACTTGTCAACCCAACCACATGAAGATCAAGATGTTAGTGATCAACAGCCTCCAAACTCTAGTCATCCTAGTAATATGGCATCATCATCATCCTCATCTCATTACACATCTTCCGACCATGTTCGCCATGAACCTCAATTCACGTCATCACCATTCACAACCCCTTTAAACCCATCTATGCACAATCAATTTTCATCTTTCACATCTTTATTGGATGATGATGCAATATTTTCTGCCGAATATAACACTTTTACTTCTGAGCATGGTGGGTCGTCAAACGACGCATTTGTCACACCTCGGCAATCTATTCACTTGAATGAGTCACCTTGGTTTGATTTAAATATGTCAAGCTCCCAGCCAAATCAAAATGTTCAACATCAGCAAAATGACATAGAAGAGCAACATCCACCACGCCCACAACGTAGGAGGAGGGGAACTAGATGCGGTACAGGCAGTCACTATTTATAGGGTACACCAAATTATTTTTTATGAAATTTAGTTATTAGTTTATATTTACATGCTCTTTAAATTTAGACTAATATGCATTTCATTAAATTTATGTGTAATTTTTTTTATTTTATATGACATTAAATTTCTAAAGATAGTAACAAAAATGGAGAAACTTAAAGAAAATATATTTTTAATATGTTAATTTTAAGTAACCTATATGATGACAAATAGTTTAGGTTAGCAAAATAAGTTAATTATAAGTTAATTATAAGACCTAGTTGACTTTTTTTTGAAAATCCTAGAAAAACAAAATAAGTTAATTATAAATTGGTTTACATGATTTTTTTCCCTTAGACTAATTTATTTTGTTGTGTTACGTGTTCGAACTCAAGATCTATGACAAGAAAGGGATTTAGTTTACCCAATCACCATCAAGACAGAGTTTGTTTGTCTAGACTAGTTTATTTTACCTATAAAAACTAATGGATGATCTTAAAAGATATCAAATATGTAATGATTTAATAATTTATTTCACAACCTTAATCTCTCCCAAAAAAAAGTCAACTAAGTTTTATATTTTGGACCGGGTAGTACACTAGGCATATGTATCTGGGACATGTGGGAAGTCGTTCTTGGGAAGAACGACTTCCAAAGTAGGATTTTGGTATTTACTTTTTTGGACCGTAGTATATTGGTCAAAAAACCGTCAAAACCCTCTGTCAATCTATATTTCAGATTCAAATTAAGGAAATTAAAGTGAATGTAAATTCATTTTTTACTTTAAAACTATTTTTGAAAGAGTACAAAGTCTTACTAATAAAATCTAATTGACTTAATTTGAGATAATTAATTAAGCTAAAATTTACTTAATCAACATATAGACTCAATTAATTTAGATTATGCACGCATTTTTAAGTCAAACAAATTAATTTTAAAAATAATTAGTATAATTACTTTAAAGCCATTTATTTAATTTCTTTCGTCTCCCTAAAATAACAGTTTGCTATAGGCAGTAAAATATAGTACACGATCCTGCAAAACCTATTCAATGTTGCTTCTTTTATAACAGTTATCTTGCTACCAAAGGTAAGATATTAACGCGTTAGGTACTAACAATTGATACATCAGTAAGAAGCCATAAGCCAATACTACATGGCTGCACTACTTGCTGGCAATAAAAGATTACATGCAAAAAAAAAAAAAAAAAAAACCCAACAGTCACCAATAAATATTAATACTTTATACTATAGATATATACTCAATCATACAAACATGTCCTTCTCTATGTACAATCGATCTCCAAAAATGGAGTGAAGCGGAAAATATATACACATTATATATATAATAAACAAACAGCTTGTCAAGGGTATTCATTTTCTACAACTCTAATGAGATTTGTCTGCAAATTCTATAGGCCCTTGATTAAATCCTTCAAGGTCCCATTCTGTTACTCGTAACCTGATTCACACTAACCTAAAAACTTAACATCAAATAAACATACACGAAGTTCTTTTTCAGAATATGCAAGAAAATAGCATTCATTCATTCTTAATTACGGGGTGTTGCCAGATAAAATATATGCAGCAGCAAAACTTTGAATCCACATTATCATAAGTCAGTTACACCTAATAGTCTTAAAGATCCTAAGGAAACCCATAAGAAAGCAATTAAGGCAACAAGAATTGGAAAGAAAAGGAAGATAACCCCTTTTTTGCTTGCTCTCTTCATTGTTGCAGCATCATTACCTGCAGCAACATTTGTGTCCGCAGCACCAATCTTCAACCTATTGAAGCTAGACAATCGCTCAAAGGCTCGATTCACCAGAGCATTTTCAGATGCTGATGCAGGAGTGGTTGGTATTGACTCAATAAAGTTCCAGAGAGAAGAAGATAGTTTACTTGCAGCAACACTTTCTCCAGTGCTTTCTTGAGTTCCATTGCTTTCAGGATGAAAGCAGGCAGATTCATATAATATACCTAAACATGACCAGAAACTAGCACATATTAGAGAAAGAAAACCTATGTCATTTTTCTAGATAAGAGCCATCTCAAAACTGGCTCACATCACATTTTCCCAGTGGAAACAGATAGTCAGACTTTTGGAAATCTCAATGTCAATATGCAAAAGGCTTCTCAAATGTGCCGCAAAGTTTATAAGCTCCGGCATGATTTTTCTGCCATGCATCAGCAGGCAGGTCAACCAAAAGCAATAAACTGTGATGTCCTCGGACACATCCGAGATATGATGCTTGCATCTTCATCCAAATCAAAGCAAGTAAACAATCATTAGTTGGCAGTGCAAGTTAACCACCAACCGTGTATTTTGTTCTGTTGAATATACCTGTTGGTGGCAGAGATGTGGAAACATTGATGTGTTCTACTGAATGCAGAATGTTTCTTTGAGCATGCATCACGTATTCTCCGGTTTGATTTGCATTTTCTTGATTAGACAGCAGCTCATAATTTGGATCTACAGTAGCACTTTGCAGAGTGTACATATATGGATGTGAAACCGGCCCCATGTCATGAAGAAACATCTGTGCATCATGGTACAGATCAAATTCACTTAATCCGTCTTCAAACTGCAGGTTCTCCACAGGTTTGTTGATGTTAGGCAATGTATGTTCAGGACCAATGAGATCATCCAATTCCAAAAAGTCATTCACACATAAGTCAGCTTCAGCTCCTTCTGTGGTGGGAGGAGTACAAGTTACCTCAGAATTTTCAGACACTTGCAAGTGAAAAATAGTTGACTGAGGGAAGTCAGCACTGGGACCAACTCCACATTGCTGAACACCACTCGAGTTAAACATTTCAAATGGCTCAGGAAACACAACTTCCCTACAGAACTGATCAGTCATGCCGTTCTGCATTTCCTCAGCAACACCCTGCATTATTTCAATGAAAAAGTTCCAGTTACTCAACTATCAAGCCCGCATATAGACAAGATGAAATAACAATATAGTCATCAGCTTTACAAAATATCACTACAAACATGATTCCGTCAAGTAAGTCAGCTATATGGAGGACTTATCAACAGTTCATTGTTCATAATTACAGATGATAAAAGTACTTGCACAAAATTACTTCTGTAGAACATCACATACCAAAGGTAAGGCAGGATAATTGTTCACATTTTGCTGTTCAAGGAGAGACTCGTCATCCAAAAGTTTCCTCAAGATCTCCTCAATTTCATCATCACGCGAAAGCTGTATTGGACCATTAACATTGATGGTATCATCAGTACTAACACCATCAAGTTGCTGCGTTGGAACTTCACAGTCGGCTGAGTTGACATTGCACTCTACAAAATCATCATCTGCCCACTCTTCTTCATTAAACGGTGCACCATACTGCTCGCCATTTTTAGGGCCAGGACCACTTTTCTTGTAAAGCTTGTAGAGTGCAAAATAATCCTTTTTATGTACATTGAAAAGCCCATCATCAGCATTAACATCTTAGTCCTTAAAATAAGTCAATTGCTAAAGATTTGTTGAATAAAAAATCACTGATGGCCTAATCTGATACCTTAATGCATGGGCATCTTTGAAGCTCTTGTTCATCCAAGGTGTATTCATGCATAACCCAATCAGTGCGCTCACCATTAGGAGCTCTGCCTTTATAGAAAACCAGCGTCTTCTTAACTCCAACAGCTCGGGAAGAGTATGTCAAATTACGATCTTTTCCGGTAGCCTTCCAATACCCATTTCTTGTTCCTCTACCTGACCTCGCAGCATTAGGGTACTTCCTATCCCTAGGACTGAAATAAAACCATTGCCTATCTCCAGTTTTCAGTCCAGATTGCCCTGCAAAACATCAAGAAGGTAAGAAATAGATAAAGCAAACAGATGCAAACAACTTCAAATATAACCTTATCAAAGAAACCAGATAAACAACACCAAATATAACAACGCTGTAGCATGTCTAAATTTTTTAATCAAAAAGTTAAAAGCCTCAAACTTTAGCACAAGAAAGATGTAAACCTTTGCCCTTTGTCCTCTAAGCTAATTCACAAACAGAATAATGAATAGAAATCTTCACATCAGAGGACCAGATATCTATAAGCACAGATCATGATCTATGATCACACATAATCTAAATTTGAACCGATCAAACCAGACAATAAATCAATAGACCAAGTCAACAAGAGATCAGTTCCAGGTAAATAAAAAAAAGGGAAGATACCAGGCAATTCCTCAGGTTCCCACTTGTAGACATCAGTCTCACGGATGACATCAAGCTTGAGCTTTTTGCCAGACATCTTCCTTTTGAGATAGTACATGATGAGCTCCTCATCTGTGGGGTGGAAGCGAAAGCCAGGCATGGAAGACATCATTTTGGTGAAACACTCTGACTCTGACTCCAACCCCATCTTCAAAATCCCCTAAAAAATCAAACTTTTTTGCAGGGGAAGGAAAACCCAGATCAAAAATCCAATCTTTCAATGGAATAACCAAAAGGGTAGTGAAAAATAGGGGATTTAGTATGAAATCCCCAAGAGGGGAGAAAAAGAAGGAGAAGGAGGAGGGTCTGAGTTGAGTGGTCAAAGGAAAAAGAGAGTAAAGAAAGGTGGCTAAGGCTTATAGGAGTGAGTGAGGAGGAGATTTCGTTGAAAAGAGAGGGAAGGATGATTGTGAAAGAGTGAGGTCAGCGAAATGATGAGATGTGTTTGCTTGGCCTTCACGTTTTCATCACAATGGTGATTCAACGGATGAGTCAAGGGTCGCACAGGCTTTATTGTGGTTTCACTTGTGTCTGATCGCATCCCTCTTACTACTGTTTAGGAAACAAAGAGAACAAATCAGGATAATATATGGCAATCAAGGACCAGAAAATTAAAATTGGTAAATATTTTTTTTTATTCAAAGGGGCAAGCACTAATGGCTTGAGGTTACAAGTGAGATCGAACCTGTAACCTCCCACCTAAAGGGGAGATATCATACCACTGGACTACAAGCGTACAAGGCCCTTGGTAAAATTGGTAAAAATTATTCGTTGACTTCTTTTAGGAAAATATTAAGAAACCAAATAAGTCCTTTATATATTGAATTAATTGCAGTGTTGAAAGACAGTGGACTGCTCCAACTATTGACCGCTTCATATTTCATCTCAACGGTTATCTGTTCGACTGTGTTGAATCATGTCCCTAATCTATTTCCGGCTAACATTTCGGTTCGGTTTTTAAGACACTTAAACTGTATTTTTTCTCTAAACTAATTTATTTGACTTTATAAACTAATGTATGATGTAATAAAATATCGAATATGTTATGATTGACTAATGTATTTTAATTAATTTTTTAATCTGTCTAAAAAGTCAATTCTTATCTTATACTTATATTTAAAACTAAAGGGAGTAACAGAGAAGACAAGCGCGCACAATTATTCTCTCAAGTTTTTCTTATAAGAATTTAAATTTGGAATTGGTCTTTTCCAAAATATTACTACAAGAGTCTGTCTAATCTATGGGGTTGTGTTATTATTTCATAAATTTTTCTTAGTCCACAAAAATTATTTCATGATTTTTTTAGTTTACATCGTTTTTTTAATTGAGGTGTGCTCCTAATTAATTTGAAATATTACATTAAATCAATGTTAGATTAATGCTGATATTTATTCTCGCTCCTCTCTTTTAGACTCCCTAGTCCCTCCCATAGTTATTAGTAGAATAGTAGTCATTACTCTTATCTCTCTCTATTTTAAATATCTATAAGAAAATTACGCCGGATTTCTTTGTAAGACCGATAAAGAAACATAAATCTGGTAAATGATACGGAAGTGCATCATCCAATTAATTAAGAAAATAGTAAAATAGTAGTGATAAAAAGGTAAAGGCTTGAAAAATGAATTGGCATAAATGAGTAAATGACAAAAAAAAAAAAACAAGAAGAGGGAATTGGCATAAATGATAACTGTCTTTCAGTCAGTTTTACTTTTTTTCCTTTAACAAGTCATAGTACTAATACCAACCCCAAATACTTTTTCAATGAGTAAAACAATATTTGTGCCTTTTTGCAGTGATTTTAGATATTATATTTCGGGAGCTCATAGCCTCAAACCGCGTTTTTTGGCCGAAAGCTCATATCGCGTTGGGATTACGCTTATGTATGAGTACATCTTCATCCTCTTATGTTTTTTCAAGGTCTTTATGATTTATTTTCCATATCCCTGTTTATTAATATATTTGTTCTTTATAGAAAAAAAAAACTGTTTGGAAAATTAAAATTTATCGAAGTATACAAATAGTAACTATGTATTCACTTGGAACAAGAAAGAAATAAAGAAAAAAGAGAGCCTCACTGCCAACAAGGAGCTTGCCAATATTGGGAGCTTCAAGCCTCCAAGGTGGTCAAGAAGTTTGAATCCACGTACCCAAATTAAGATTATATCTTGACTCGTGCATAACAGTTAAGAGCCTATGTTTGTTCTGTTTTATGAAATGATTTCCACAAGGAACACACTATCATGCTAGTTGTGGGAGAAATAACTGTTTTTATATGGGAGCAATACTGGTTTATAGAGTTGCACAAAAAAATAAGAACAGGCTTACAATGGAAAACTCTCTTGGTGACCAGTTTGAAGTTCTTAGATAAATTAAAGATGCGCAATCAATCACTTTAAATTGTTTATAATTATATATTTCCTCAAACTAATTTCTTCTACTTATAAACTAACATATTTTCCAATCACATGTAACATATGTTATGATTCAAGGATCTAATTTACTTGCTTAAGTTTCACAAAAATATCGAAGAGATCTTATATTTAGAACCGGAGAGAGTATATGTAAATATTTTGAAATACTCATTTTTGTAAGATGATTTTAAAAGGTTCAAAATAAAAAAAATTAATCCTATAAATTAGGAATAAGTTTTGTTGTTAATAAACTCATTATCCATATTACCAAAAAAAAAAACTCATTAGCCTATTCACTAAAAGAATGACTCATTGTAGTTAGTTGGACTTTTCAAACTTTTTTTTAATGGAATTATTACTTAAACTCTGGAACTGTACTCATGTATAACTAATCGTTCAAAGTTCTAAATTATAGGTATATAATTTCTTGATTATCACACCTCAATTACACACACACATATCTAAACCAACAAAAAAGCTTTGTATGTAATACATGCCCCAGTTTTTCCTCGCTCTACATCAACATTTTTTTGTTAACAGTGAACAACATATCAAGTAATGACTTTAAATGTGTAGTCAAAAGCCTAGTCCTAACCATACAGGCATATACCCAAAAATACTTACATTATACATCATTCAACTCAAAAGAAATAAGTATTTCCCAAACATAGACCCAAAAGTAATAACATAACACATTATTCACAAGTAAATTAATTTACAAATAAAAATATACAATGTTACAGCAAGTTATTTCAGACGAAAGATAAACAGCTATGTCTAATCCAAAGCATACCAGTAAGAGGAATGTGTGATGTCACCAACTTTGTATGAATCAATCGTAATCATTCGATTTTCAAAGATTTAAGCACCATTACAAAGAAATGCCAACAAATTTTGAGGGGGAGGGGGGAATCACTAACATAAACAAATGTACTGCACCGTGTGGTAAACAGTTAGTAAACCAATGACATACCAAACAAGTTTGGCAACCTTAACATTTTTTTGGTGAGAGAATATCTTAAGTTAACATAAGATCATTTCCTCCCAGATGAGGACGGAGGCAGACCCTAACTTCATGCTCTTCTGGTCCAACACGAAGTTTTGGCACCATGATCTCAAGAACGGATCCTGACCCATCATAGTATGCTTCTATATTGGCATCTTCAGGAATTCGAGTTGAAAGAGGAATCTCTCGGACAAACTCCCCAGGAGGGCAGTGTTCAGAGGATGGATCAGTAAGCTTAAATGTTCTATCATGTCTCTTGATAAATGGCTTCCCAGATATGCTCACACAAGAAACCTTTATAATACCATGGGTAAGAGTATTCCTCCAAGAAACTTTCACACTCGGAAGATCCACAAAGGGCAGACTGATAATGATCAGGTATCCTTGCTCATCCTCGTAAATAGTTTTTGCAGCTGTCACAGGACCATAGACAGTCTTCATTACCCCTGTAAAGTCAGAAAGCCAGTGTGCCTCACCTGTATGCATTTCTATATCTGCAATCTGATCAGGTGAGGGATTAACAGCCAAATAACAATCTTCATCATGCCCATGAGGAAACAAATCTTTCTTCCTCTTGCCATTGACCGGAGACAGGTCCATCACGTCACCATTACAGTGGTTGGAAGGATGAGTAGACAAATTCAGCCCAGATCCATTGAGTAATTTCTTAGGATGTGCATTTGAAGCACTCTTGATTGGGGGAGGAGGTCTCTCAAGCTCAAAGTCTGTGTTGGGGAGATTTCGCCATGAACTGAAATCACTCGCTTCGGGTGGGATCATGAAATTGAGATCCCTGCCAGTGATCTCCATCCACCTTTTTCGCTCCTCCTCATCAAGCCCAGAAAGATTGGGTGATGGAACAACCTCAATGCCATGCAAACATTGGGGGTTTGACAGGCCTCTGTAATGCTTTCGTTGCATCCTGTGAGAACGAACAAAGCCTCTGTCGACACTAAATGGAAACGGGCGCTCCCCTTGGCGAGAATGGCCATTCATGTAACTCCTCAGCTGCATCTTACCCAACGCATTTTCCGGCCTATCCTGGAAAACCCACATGTACATATTCTCCATATCATGCTGAACCATGAAAACATCAAGCTTCAGATCGGACTTATCAAACCCCGAAACTCCATTGCTGTCCCTGATTATCTTGGCCTTGGATTTTTCATTCAGTGCAGGCTTAAAATAGAAGCTGAAGAAAAACCACGCCCCCCATATACTATCAACCCGCTTCATGCACTTCTTTCCACCTTTGGGAAGAGGGGTGAGGAAACTCTCAGTCTCATATCCTTGAGTTCCAAGACTAACATCTAATATATCACAAGGATCAGAATTCCACGACTGTGGAGGCGGACTACGTTCCGCAGAGAGGGGCAGATTTATATCCGGCGGTCGGGAGAGTATGATTTGACCATTCATCTCCAAATCCAGCTCCTCATGTGAAGAAGCACTTGAATCCATGGTTAAGAGCGTAGATGGGTGATGATTCTCCATTGAATACTAATATATAAGAGGAGAATTGCTCAACTCAACTCAACTCAACTCAAATAATTTATGAGAATTACAGCTGATTGACTCAATGAGTCAATGTTACCATCAAGAAAGCAACCTTGTAAACACCTTAGTAGCACAAATCACCTCATACATCTCCATCAAAACCCTAGAATTGTAAATCCCAAAACAAAAACATCCATCACACACTTGTAAAAATAAATATAAACAAGCAGATACTATAAACCCAAAAACCACAAGATTTAGAACAACATCTCTATACATAATACCCAAATAGAAAATTAAATTAAATTAAATACAGTGAAACAAAATACATGGAACATACACAAGGCCACGAGTATCTCAAACTCACTGGTGAAAAATTACGCGTAACCCAGAACCAAAGATCCCAAAAATCCTCCAAAATCAGCTGAGAAACACACAATCCATACCATAAAAGCCATAAAAAACAGTAAAGACTAAAACTTCAGGCACAAAAATGGGTTTTTGAAACAAAAATTAGAGGAAAATGAAGGTAAAATGAAAAGGGAATGGTGAATACCTTTGGGGGAATGTAGAAGAAGAAGATGCAGAGGCAAGGGAGAAGGGTCTCACAGTGATATCACAAATCACCATAATTTTCGACTTCGGTCTCTATGTTTTTTTTTTTTTTTTTGGGGGAAATGAAAAATGAAAAATGGGATTTGTTCTTCGTGGACCCGTCAAGCCGTTAGGGTATAACGAAAGGTTAATAATGAGTAGATTCATTAAGGAAGAATGAATGCCTTCACTGCACGTCACCGTTTGTTAACGTTGACGAACTCTTTCTACTTCTCTCTCTTCCTGTCCAAATCATGAGAGGGACGCCAATGGTGTTTAATAATTTCAAGTGTTTCCTGTAATATTTTTTTGGTCCCAAAATACACATGATTGATGATATTGATTCCCTATGGTTGTGAGAATAGAATTTTGGGATATTATTTTGTACAGTAATAAATGTGTGTCATGAATGCTATTGGTTTTTTAAGGAAAAAATATTTCCTCAGTTTTTAGTTTTATGTTGTTTAGTGTAAGATTTAGTTGATTTTGTTAAATAAACTATGTAAATTAATCTATCTAAAATTTTAGTGTAAAGTAATTTATTTTATTTAACTAACATATGATTTGATGACGTATATCATTATTAGATGATTTACTTGTTTTCCCTAATCACTCCTACAAATAAATCAACTAATTCTTATCCATTTATGGATGGTACTAAAGCTTCCACTTGAAATAGTTGGATGCTAGGTTGTTCAAGCATAAGATGACTTACATGTATTTAAATCTTATTTTTGAATCAAAATATATCAATGCTAGGAACTGGATTTAAATCATATGACATATCATCATGTTGATGTTCTAATTTTTTGTATAATAGAAGCAAAATCTAGAATAGACATTTTTTCCAACTTCAATCACTTCTATTTTTTTTTTCAACTTCAATCACTTCTATTTTTTCTATTAACCTGTGTTGATTGGAGGAGAACAAGAAGATCCCGTCTTTCTTTTTTTTCTTTCCCCTCAAACAAAGCAAAACTTGTATTGGGTTCTTGGTCAACTTTGCTTTTCTTAATTTGATAGCAAACCAAATGTGTCCAATTTTTACAAGGAGGGAAAAATAATGTCACCTTTTTCGAATACCCGGTATTTGAGCAATAAACCATTCTGTTGGCTGCAGCCGCCCAAAGGCAAGCTGGGGGGCGAAAAAGTCATGAATTATATGATACATTATTACTCCTATTCATCTCGTGTTTCATAAACCTCTCTAAGATTGATTTAAATCATTTGAAAAGATTTTTCAAATTAATAAACCACTTACTAACCTTTTCACTTACATCCAAACACATGTTACTGAATGATATTGATTTGTGTTCATAAATATAGGATATGAGGGTTAAAGACCATTTTGATCAATAAACTATTGGGCGAATATCATTTCTTACCGGTATTAGTTATCGTGATCATTTTGGTCAATTGAGTTTAAAAAATTAATCAAAATGACTAACATCATTAGATATAGTTAAATACTCGTTCTGTCCCTACCACGTGTCAACATGTCACTAATTCAAAATATTGTAATCAAACCAAAATAATGATGTGGATCACTACATTACGTCATTTAGCTACATGAGATATTGTTGACCATTTTGCACAATTTTAAAACCTAATTTTCCAAAATGATGCAGTTTATTAATAATTATACTAGATGATACTTACGCAATAATTTATCAGACAAAATGATATTTAATCCTGAATATAACCACTTGAAATTTGAATTAAACTAATTCATTTTCCTTATAACATAAGGTAGATTACATTAATTTTCTTTAAATATCATGTATATCACAAAATTAAGTACAATCTCACATCATACGTTCATAAATTTTTCTTCAAACCTGCCGCTCACAAGAAATATCTTCTACCACTATATGTTATAACTTATAACTAGATAACTTATTAATGGTTGTTTATCTTCTCAAATTAGAAAACTGAACTTAGATTAAGTACTCCTAAGAGGTAGAGTTAAATAAATAATCTTCATAGAACAAATAATGCAACCATCTAAAAAATATAGTATTTTGTTTTCCCAATTTAGTGTATACGTAAAGGTGGTGACAGAGTGTCAAAAACAACAAAGGTTAGGAACGTTGGAAGAAGCAAATGCCAAAAAGATTCCGAGTCTGGGAACAGGAGAAGAGGCACTTCCTTTATCATTCTCCCAACACAACACCTCCTAACTCCTATCTCATCCCAGATCTGAATCCCATGTCTCCATATCCTCGTACGTCATCTTTTCTTCATTTTTTTCAATCACACCCCATAAAAAACACATTTTTATCTTCCTTTTACCACATATCTGCATTCCTAAACCCTGCTTTCACTTTCTGAGGACACCCCATGTATGATATTATTAATGTTGTTTGATGTACTTATTAAATTCTTATGCTTTCTTTTGCAGGTTGTGATTGTGAGTGAAGTGAGCTGGTTTAGTTTTTGTAGATCTTCAGCTCAATGCAGCTTTTGACTTTTTTTGGCTGAGTCTTTGTGATTCAGATTTTGGTGGTTTCAGTCTTTGTTGGGCTTATAATGGTTTTCTGGGACGGATATGTTAGTGATGAAATGATGGGCACTTTTGCACCTATTGTGCTTTATTGGGTATATGGTGGATTTTATCAGTTGCTGCCACCTCTTGACAAATATAGGTTGCATACTAGAAGAGAAGAGGAAGAGAAGAATTTGGTGCCTCTTTCAAATGTTGTGAAGGGTGTTTTGCTTCAGCAGCTTGTCCAGGCAGTTGTTGCACTTTTCTTGGTTAGTCATCATACAAATACTTATTCTAGTTTCTAGGTAATACTAATAGCATGTTCATGTCAAAGTCTTGCCTCATTAAAATCTCTGGATTTTTAGCTTATTGTTTATTATAATTCTGTTGAAAGCTGAACTTTATATGTCATATAAAAAAACAATAGAATTTATTGTCAAAATTTTTTGAGCTTGGGGGTTAGGGACAGAAAACAAGAATTTGAGCTTGAATGACTCATGTATACTTGGTTCTGGCTTAATATAATAGGATAGTAGGGTCTTCAGGCATACAACTTACTGAGGAAGAAGAACTAAGTTGAATGGAACATGTGTATGGATTATGAAGTTACTGGAGTCTATAGGAAAACTTTGCTGTATATGATAAGGTGGCAGAGTTGATCATTATCCATGTCCATATTAATAACAAACCAGCATGTGTTAGCCAAAATGATGAATGTTCAAGCATGTCGTATTTCTTTCCTCAACTTTTATCGATCCACATGTTGAAGTAGATCTTGTTAATGCGTTTGAACTATTAGATTTTTCCAGTTTGGGGGCAAATGAAGTAAATCATGGATCCCAGATAAGGCCCCTCGTACAAAATAAATAAATAAAAGCCTGAAAATGCATATTTTACTTTGTGAAATTGCATGTAAGTCAATATAAATATTTTATCCTGCTTGAAATATTCACATAAACCTTTTGCTAGTTGGCAAGTAAAATTGTAATTCTCTCAGCTTGTCTCCTCTGTAAGGTTCCATGAGAATCCCTAAAATTATTAAGTACCTTGTCTGCAGCATATGCTCAAATATATGGTATCATAATTTTCTCTCTATGTTCATGATGTTAATAACATTTTGTACCCAATGGCTGTAGATGAGTGACTAATTTACTTCCTAACACTCTGCAGTTGACCTCAAATGCAAATGGATCTGGAACTACAGTGCAGCCTTCCCTTCCCATTCAAGTTTTGCAGATCATTATAGCAATGTTTGTGATGGATACATGGCAGTACTTTGTGCACAGATACATGCATCAAAACAAGTTCCTATACCGCCATGTTCACTCCCAACATCACAGACTGATTGTTCCTTATGCAATAGGAGCCCTCTACAACCATCCTCTTGAAGGTCTTCTTCTTGACACCTTTGGTGGGGCGATCTCATATCTTATCTCGGGGATGACTGCGAGAACAGCTGTTGTGTTTTTCTGCTTCTCGGTCATCAAAACTGTGGACGATCACTGTGGACTTTGGTTGCCTGGCAATATATTCCATTTGTTTTTTGAGAACAACACAGCTTATCATGACATACATCATCAACTACAAGGGTTGAAATATAATTATTCTCAACCATTCTTCCCCATATGGGATAAACTTCTTGGGACATTCATGCCATACAGTCTCATAAAGCGACCTGAAGGGGGGTATGAGGCCAGGGCAGCAAAGGACTAGATAGGCTGTAAAAAAGTTAGTCTTGTGTGGAACTGTTCATACTCTAACTTTCTGATGAGTTCTACTATATTAGAGCTTTGGTTATTCATGAGTTGAATTTTTGGATAATAGATGCTCGGCTTCCTTGTAGAAATATAATCCCAAAAATGTTTGGTCCCTTCATAGTCCCTTGTTCAGTTCATATTGTCATGGAAGCTTTCCGGTTCTATTCTAAGTGATGGCTAATTGATATGGTTACATGGCCTTTAACTTATGAACGTGGAAGTTGCTTGTATCAAGTTGTCATACTAAGAATATTGTGAGGTTGAGTTTTGATACATTTTGAGTGTATTCATTTATATTATATTATATTATAGAGGATTCTTCAATGTTCATTCATGTAATGAAAAAGTCATTTTGGAGTTATCTTACATTTTTTAGTTTAAAGTCATCATTCGGATAGATATCAATATCCAAGAAGAAACAATCCATAGGAAAAACGCATCAGTTCACATGTAAACATAAACAAAATGCCTCTTGCAGAGATAGGATAATAGCTATCCCTATTTGACTCTTTCCTTTCTTTGTTTTTTTCTTTGGGTTAAAGGCTTCTCACTTTGTAAGAGCACAATGTAGCAGCTGGGTGATCTTTATATCAACCCCATGTAGTGAGATAAGACTTTTTTTTATTGTTGTTCTTCTTCCCTTTGTTGTGCATCTTTGTTATGAGTAAAACTATAGTGCAGGGTCTTATGTGACAGGCATATATGTTTATAGCGTACAACATTCACTCTTATAAAAATTAATGACTTGATAACCAAATAATGTCTCAAGAATTGGAATATGTTGTGAGCACATATAAAAGGTACATAGACCATGGTCACGGATAGAATGAAATAAGGTGGAATGGGATGGAGGGAATGGAAGAGAACTATGGGATGCTGAATGTGAACACCTCTTAGAGAGATTTTGAACCAGAGATTTTGAACCATAGTTCCTCACATTGTGAAAAATATCTCCCTTCAGTGGGCACAACCCCACGGATAGCCCTTTATTAAATTTTGCTACTAGTATTGATCTTCCAATGTTATAATGTGACCGAGACCCTAACATAGCAAACACTAATAATTGCACAAAACTCCAACTAGCTAAACCTTAGTGGGTGATAAAATTTGGGTCGTGGATAACAAATGGAATTTGAAACACTCTTGATACAATAAAAAAGTTGCACCAACAAAACAATGCCTCTTTACACCAAAAGCAAAATTATAGTTTAATTAAGAAATAAGTGAACAACTATTTGTACAACACATAGTAAACAAGGTATAGAAGGCACGGCGGGATTCAAATTATGACTGGTTGAATCCTCATGTAGACTTAAATTTGGCACGCCGCTCCTCATATGATGCTGCAATAAGAGAAAGAAACCAATCAAGTTGATATAGCTCTGTCAATCTTTATGAACATAACTTCAATACAATATCTTATGGGAAAGTGAAATAAAGTTGCAAGGTTAAAGAGTATGCATGAGATAAAATATGAAAGACAGGACAAATGGTTTTGGAAGTATTAGTCCCGTTCCACCCTCTACTCAGCCTTTGTATCATTCCAATTTCATACGTGTCCCTGAAGGAACTCTATAGCCATTTCTTGGTGACAGAACTCACGTTCAGTTGGTCGTGACAGAAGGGGGACATGGGAAGCTTTCTTCTTGGTTCCTCCATAATGCTTCAAGTTTTGTTCTGGAAAAAGAATTGGCATAATGAATCATACACAATATATAACAAAAATTACACATAAAATTGAAAAATGGAATTCACAATCAATATTTGCAGCACCATCTGATGGAAGCCCACAATTAAGAATAGCTTCATGGAAGATTGCAGCTTGAAGTTGGTAAGTTTGGCATTCATTCACCAAGTGTGAACGCAAGGCTTCTGCAGCATCTGGATATGTAAACAATCAATTTGTTCACTATCAAACTTTTTTATGAATTAACGATGCTTGAATATGAACCATCTTTAAGTTCTAAACGTTGAGATATACCTGATGAACACATGAATCTAATATCTTCGAACTCACATGACTGAAGAACCAAGGGAATCTCTGCTGCCATTAAAAACTGTGGTTTCCTTGAAGTCCTGTTAGTGTCCAGTAAAATATCAATTACCTACAAATTTAAGAGTTTAGTCATTAGCACAAACTGCAGAAGCTTATAGCAGACACTGCGATGGAAAAGCTCAATATGTAGCTTTCTATTTTGAATTTAGCCCAGAGAACTCTTCTCATTCCACTCACACAAGGTTCAACCAGATTTGTTACTTCATTGCCTTCACAAATAAACTTGGAGAACGAGTCATGTATGCAGGATGCAGCTTGAATAAACTTGAATAAGATTGTTTGTTTTGGGGCCAAATATCAAGTCTTACATTTGTACTTGTCCTTTGATTAATGCATTTTGATCTTTGACACAACAGAAAACAGATTGGTTTTATTGTAATTTCACAAAGATAATCAACAAGATGTCTATATAAAATATAAACTCATATATGAGCACAATGGATACGCACATCTGGAGATTCAAGACCTTTTCCAACCATGAATAGAGTGGCAACCATGCAGCGAACCTGATGCCATAGAAAAGCTGAACCTTTGATTTTAATCTTCCATAGTTGATTATCATCATACCTAAAGGTAGGTTGAAAAAGATGCTCAGACTCTAGAGTCCACAAAAATTCCAAGTGACAAATACAGTAAAGTAAGAATGATACATTTATGCAAGTATCAAAATAAACAAAGCCACCACGTGAGTTACAAATTGATACTGGTATTAAGTGTTCTCCAGTTATGTTATATATAATGAAAAATTTAAAAGCCCCTTGCCAAAATTTCCAAGGATTTGTTATAAATATAGAGGACAAAACTTAGTGCAAACTAGTAATAAGCAATTTCAATGGTAACATAGTACAACATGCACACACGCACCCAAACACACAAAAGATCAGGAAAATTGTCTACCAAATTTGACCTCACATTAGTTGGAGACATCTCAAACAAGGTGATGTGCCGCCTATAGTTGTGCACATTTGCTGCATCCATTTTGCAAAAGTTCCTGAAGTCATGTTCTCCTAAAAACTTCTTAGCAGCACTCTCCATCGCCTGAAGGTGCATTATAAAAGAAAAAGCATGTACAGCTCATTAGTTTCGGCCCACTGAGTCTAGGGTATAATCACAGACAGGTAAAGAAGTTGAAGAATTTATAAAAATTACAAAGGTAAATGGTTTTACTACCTGAATATTCAAATTTTCCCTCCAGAAAAAATATGTATATTCCCTGCTTAAACAGCTGAACCTATTGACAAAGCCAATGAAGAGAGTGATAGATGATACCATATTAAGAGGTTAAGAAATCAAAGTAACAGGTAAACTAGTGCATCTAGAATAGGACTTGGTAATCAGTTGGTTCAACTGACAGTGCAGATGTCATAGAGACTTAAAATAGGCTATTTCATGCATTAATATTGAGGGCATTATAATGTTTGAAACCCCTGAATAATGTGAAGTAACTTTTTCCACTGCCACTAAACAAAAGGATTTGAAGAGTGAACAATGAATATTTTCCATATATTAGTGCAACAAGATGAAGTTTCTAATATGAATGATAACATGTATCCTGTATTGCTCTTGTTATCACCAATTCCCTTATAACTTGATCATCAAATAATAAAGAAGTTACAAATGAAGTAGACTAACCTTGCATGGAAATCAAAAGGAACGGGACACCAGCCCAGAATTCGAATATCATTAGGAAGGACTCGATTTAGCACCTTTACATAATCAATTTCCCCTTCAGCAAAAGGCATGATAAAAATATTAAAAATTGGGAAGAAGCAGAATGCAACTCAGTATAAAGAATTCTGGAGAATCAAATGACAAAAATATGGTAAACAGTCAACTCTTTTGCTCTGGCAAATGAAAAAAATGACAAATACCACTACTAAAGTCAACTTTTCGAGGGTTAAAGATCATTTTAGCTAATGGACTAATGCGTAAGTACCATTTGGCACAAGTATTAATTAACAACAGCTTGTATGCATACTAAGTTTTAAAATTGGATAAAATGACCAACACCGTTACATGTAGCTAAATGGCGTTATGCCCATGCCTCGTGTCGGCCCGTCACTCGCCAACATGGATTGCTAGTAAATCAAAATAATGACATGGACCAATAATGTGCCAACACATAGCAAAGATATAACGACTGTTTGGCTACATTTAATGTTGTTGGCCATTTCGCTCAATTCAAAAACTTACTTGTCCAAAATGATGTCATTTATCAATACTTCTGCTAGATGATAAATAGTCCATTGGTCAAAATGATCTTTAACCCAATTTACAATTGCCTTAAATCAAGATGCCTCCGTTATTTCTTCATCATCAATATGGAGCTCAATGGACGTAAAACATAAAACAACAAATAATAAGCAGCAACAACAACAAAGTCTTATCCCACTACGTGGGGTCGGCTAAAACAACAAATAATAAGCACTTACAGAAAAAAAAAAAGTAATCTCATTTTTCAAAAGAACTTTGTGCTAACCATGTTTCTCTTCTGAAAAAAATTTTCCAGCATTTGTATTATTTGTTCCCGATACTTTGAGGTTTGATCTCAAGAAAAGCGCTATCACCTGCTTCAAAATTTTGCCATCTTAAGAGCCAAATAAATAATTAATTAAAAGAAAACAAAATGCTCCATATATTGAAAATTAAGTTTATTTGAAATGGTAGAAACACCACCATATGAGCTTTAATATTGATGCTTGACACAACTATCTTTTGAGTGCCGCATAGTTATATGGAAATTTATTAACTTGCTTTTAATTTTCTATGCTAAATTTCCTAGTCTTTCATTTAGAATTTCATTTAGCATTGACCAAAACAGCCTCAACTTATCTTGCGAGCACATTGATGGCTTATGGCTATACAATATTAACAGTTGGAAAAGCATAAATGAAAACTTATGTAAAGTATGTAACATATATATTTACCGTTTCATTCCAAGTCAACTTACTTGTCCAACAGAAGAAACGCCTTTGTCTGTTCTACCACATCTTGAATACTGTGATTCCTTCTTGTCGCCAACTAATAGCCTTGTTTTCTCAAGAGCTTTAAAAATCTCAGACTGCAATAGAATTATAGATGGTAGATCACACAGAACCATTCACGTGCTGACTTTCAGAATATAAATACTGGGGGAAAATTCAGAATTCTCCGCCCATTTCATGGATAATTTAAAATGTACATTCATTTGTTTGATGAGTACAGATAATTCCTCTTGCTAGTATGTATGAATAATTTATGCAGCTTAAAGAAATAAAGAGGCTTAAGAAGTCAAGTCAAAACAAACCTCAACAGTTGGATCCATTTGTCCCTCTGAAGAAAAGCCATAGAACCTGCATTTAGCAATAATAGAAAAATCCTAATATCCATTATTGCATTTCAATTATATAATTCTAATTCAAATAAATAAAAAATGAGAAATAATGGAAGGTGAAGCACTCCAGATTATTCCAAATTCAACTTAAGGAAATATTAAACATTCATGCAAGGTTCATACATCTAAAAGGATCTAATCAAAGTCATGTCATCTCTAAAGAAACCTCTAAAGCTGCCCAAATATACTCATTAAATCTTCAACTATTTGACAAAAATATCATAACCTTAATATTGTAAAAGTTGCACCCCATATATTTGTGTTTCATTGAAAAATAAATTATATGAAATATACAGCATATCTGTCTTGCCTTTATAGATCACAGCTTCTCTGTTTGTTATTAATTAAAAGGTGAAAGAACAATTAGCTCCGTGCTTATATGATTGATATAGAAAGAATACAAGACAGAAGAAAGGGAAATCATATACCTTTTCCCAAAGTACATGACTTTCAGAGCTACATATCTCTTGCTGCACTTGATAAGCATTGACTGATAGTCTGTATCAAGAATTACAGGTGATTCAAATATGCAGCCTGTTTTAACAGTCTGAATTCTATTATGTCAAGCAAGTAAGATGTGTATATCAACTATAATTGTGCAAATATGAATACAAACTCTGTATATTCATCATTTTGATTAAACATACTTGACAGACGCAAAATCCATGCAAACAAAACTAACAAACTAAGCATCCAAGTTTAGACCTCTGAATTCATGGAGTACATCGGAAACACGTTCACCATGTATGTAAGAATGTAAGTAGAGGATAAAAATTTTCAGGAATTAACATTTGATATTTTATACTGACCTTTCAAACCAAAAACAGTCTAATGAGCTTATTCAAGTAGATGAATTATTTCAAAGAGTCACTACTGTCAAAGATAAATGAATAGATGTACAATGAACAGTGAAGACAGACACTCATTCTTAGGAGTGGAAGACAAAAGTATATATGGTTAGTGTCAACTTCATTTCTCACTTGAATCATTTACCATGGTTTACAGTTTCCAATCAAATTATTTTCTTATTTATATTAAGAACATGTCATATCTGAGTTTACACATAGAAATTCTTAGTTGTATACTCAAGACAACACGTATTTTCATACACACAAGAAATCAAAAACATGCTAAGAAAGATAATGTACAATGTTAGAAACCAAATGTAACATTTTCTGGATCATATTCTCAAGTGCTCTATCAGTAAACTAAACGTCCAAAAATGATAAGGAGAGGGACAAACCTGAAATTTTTTGTGTAATTTCTTCTGTGTTTGTGTTTCCTTTGTTTGATTTCATGTGTTTGACATCAGAAACGTGCAACTTATTCTCAATCTGCATCACAATTTAATAAGAAGACAAACTAACTTTTTGCGTAGCTGAAATATTTTGGCGGTCCATGAAAAATGTAAATAGAAAATGTGAGGTGACCTGGCGATTGTTAGTATGAGTGAGTTGAGACAATAGGGTTGCATTTTGAGTCTCTAATTCCTGGATTATGAATGAAAGTGCAATAAGTAAAACAAGAAATGAAATTACAAGAAATAAAACGAAGGGATTAATAATAGTAATAGTAATAGTAATAGTAATAGGAATACCTTAACTCTGGATTGAAGAGAATGAATGTGAGATTGCAGGGAGGCCACCAAGTCTGTGTCATTCGAGGACATGCTCCTCTGCTTCGCCCTCCACCAAACTCCCCAATATGGACGCTAACACTACTTCGGTACTTCCTGTTCATTAATTCAACGAAAATCTTTAATCTAAAATTAACCAATTAAGTACTCCTCCGTTCGATATTACGAAATACTCCCTCCATTCTTAAATATAAGATCACTTTGATTAATTTTGGGAGATTAAGGAAGACAATAAAATTATATGATCTTCCCAAAATCCCCTCAATTACTTAACTTTAAAAGGAGGAGAGGTTTTCAATGAAAAGAGGGAGTATAAGGGTAGTTTGGGCAAAACTTGAGATAAAATAGGAAGTGATCTTATATTTAGTAACTTATCCACTTCCCCAAAGTGATCTTATATTTAGGAGCGGAGGCAGTACTATATTATAAGATGGAGCTTTTTTTATGACTTTGTCTATATATTTATATAAGGTGGTGTTTGAGTATTTTCACTATTTTGGAATAATAAACCTATTTTATTCAATATTGTCTTTACTAAATGTACTCTCTTCATTCTTTTTATCATTCCTCTCTTTATATTCTTCTATGAATAAGAGCATTTTTAGCAACAAAATATTGTTTCTTGCATAATTATTGTTTCTAAATTAATTTTAACAATTTTGAGAGCCCATAATTCTTTTAAAACCACCTTATAATTATAAAAGTATTGGTATGTGTAAAACTATAGTTGGATATTACACATCAAATTTTAGTATTAAACATTTACCCTAAAAATAATATGGTTTGTCATAAATTGTGGTTTTCATTGATAATACATATATAAATATTTGAGAATATTAAGGGTGAGATTAGCAAGAAACTCAAGCCATAACGTTTTAGTAGGGGTGCAATTTTTTTTATATCAAATTATATATATTATTTTATTATAATGATAAAAAGTGAAATACAAAACACAAAATAAATATATAAAAAACACAAATAACAATAGATTGAAACCATTAAAAATATACTGGCCAAAAAAAAAACCATTAAAAATATAAGTCCAATATAAGGGAGCTGTTCTTCATCGTTCCTTTATCATCATATGAATTATAAAAAATTGTAAGGTTAAGCACTCATGGTAAAAAAACTTAGTTGACCCAACCTAATAACCTATAAATATTTGTTTGATTATAACATACTGGAAATTAACCTTCGACTTGGACACTTTTTTTCTAAAAAAAAAAAAACAAGTTTCATATTTCTGGTGCATTTAATACTATTTGACAAAATTCATGTTTGATTATAGGTGATACTCCAAAACTCAGAAAGAGACAAGCATAGAAATCCTCAAGAACATTTTCCATCAATCACTTCCATTAATATCATGGACACATTCTGAACTTCAAGTTTTTATCACTTGACAAATGAAAGCCTTAGCTATATTTAGCAGTTACATGTTTACCTGGTCAAACAGCAGGGTCCTTTCTCCTCTCCTATTTCCAAAAACTTGAAGCATCATAGACGAGAAAAACTTGTTCAAGATCCGCATTTTCATTTCCTACACACACATAATGTTACCACCTCACATTTTGCAACTACCTTTGAACAATGTCTTGTCTCTTTCAATCTTCTGCCACTTATCATGTCACATCTGCTACTTGTTTGGGTAAGGTTGAATCAAACAAAACTTAACTGTAAAACTGAATTTTTTTTAAACCAAGGTAATAATAATCTATTTCTTTCATTGTCTGTCACTAAATATCTTAACTTCTTTAAGTTGAAGGCATATTGTTTGTGATATATGCCTTCATTCCAATAGAAGAGAAGATTGATTCAAAGAGCATTTTGATATAAAAGTCTTCTCTAATTAATGTGCAAGAGGCTGGAGCTTAATTCTGATTTATATGGTGCTGATATAATATTAGAGTGATCAGTGGAGGCTTGTCAAGAGTTAAATATATAGATGTGATGGATCGCATTACTGGTTCTAGATCAAGTGAACAACGCAAGCCTCATGAATTAGTTTCAAAAAGTGCACATTCATTATCAATGTCTCCTAAGCAAACTTCTCCTAAGTCACCTACAGCTTTTGGTTCTCCTAAGTCACCCAAAGCCATTGGCTCTCCAAAGTCAGCCTTTGGTTCTCCAAGGTCCCCTAAGTTCCAAGGCATGCACCCACAATCTCCAAGAGATGGATATCCCAAGAAAGGTAAAGTCTTTAAGGAAATATTATTCTCATCATGAAAGCAAGTAGAAACACATCATACATTAGTCCTATTGATAATTGATGTTGTTGTGTGTCATAAGCTTGATCAATCTGTTTCAGACTTATCGCCAGTTGCTTCATTGAAAACTTCTCCAAAGTCACCATCATCCCCCTCTTCTCCAAGGTCTCCAAGGTTACCTGGCTATAGTCCAAAGAATGAAAGGCATTCACATTCTCCAAGAGATGGACGACCAAAGAAAGGTACATACAATTTTCCCCTTCCAAGGGGAATATAGGTGAAAATACCCTGCTTAAATTTTTTAAAAGGGCTTTAAATGAGTTTTAGGCATAGTAAATATCGGTACCTTGTTGAATTTTTTACATATGCAAACACTCAGTGAACTTATAAAATGAGATCTATTGGTGAATGATATACCCAAAGAGTTGGTGAATGATAGAGCACAATGACAACGTATGATCCATGTAGCCGACCCCACATAGTGGGATAAGACTTTGTTGTTGTTGTTACTTGTATCTAACTCCTTTTTGACTGGTAACATTTTCTAACAGGACATTTCACCTATTTTCATTTACTCAAAATGATTACATAGGACTTAGTTTGAGAGGATAAAACATACTCCCTCCGGTCCTAAATATAAGACCTAATTGACTTTTTCTTGAAAATCCTTAAAAAAGCAAAATAAGTTAATTATAAATTGATTTACCTAATTTTTTCCCTTAAACTAGTTTATTTTACCTATAAACTAATGGATAATCTAAAAGTATATCAAATATGTCATCATTTAATAACCTATTTCGCAACATTTTATTCTCTCCAAAAAAAAGTCAATTAGGTCCTATATTTAGGACCGGAAGTAGTATTTCCGTATGCCTGAGAGTAAAGCTCTAATCATTTCTTATAATGCAGGGGGATACGGGGGGAAGGGCACGTGGGGAGGATTGCTTGATACTGAAGACATTGACAATATTGACCCTCACGATCCAAACTATGACAGCACTGAGGTACAAAATTAAAACAGGATCATGTACTATTTACATGTGGAAAGATCAGATCTTTAGTTTCTTATCTTGTGTTTGTGCTTTGTAATCATTAACCACCAAGAAGCATGAAAGAAAGTGTGATTTGCAGGAAATAGAACCTTCGAATGAAAATAAAAAGAAAGGGGAGTTAGATGAGTACAAGAGGAAAGCTGCAATAATAGTGGAGGAATATTTCACCACTGATGATATTGTTGCAGTGAAAAATGAGCTGAAAGAACTTAAGAAACCATACTTTAGCTACTATTTCGTCAAGAAGCTTGTGTCAATGTCAATGGACAGACATGACAAAGAAAAAGAGATGGCTGCTGTTCTGCTATCTGCACTTTATGCTTACACAATTGATCCTTCTCAAGTTTACAAAGGCTTCTGCAAACTAGTTGAATCTGCAGATGACCTGATCGTGGACATACCGGACACAGTCGATGTTCTAGCGCTTTTCTTGGCTCGAGCCGTGGTTGATGACATACTTCCTCCTGCGTTTTTGAAGAAACAAATGGCTTACTTACCAAAGGACTCAAAAGGGGTTGATGTCTTGAAAAAAGCGGAGAAAAACTATCTTTCAGCCCCTCTACACGCAGAGATTGTAGAGCGCCGGTGGGGAGGAAGTAAGAATATGACTGTTGATGATGTGAAGGATAGAATTAACAATTTGTTGATAGAATATGTAGCAAGTGGTGACAAGAAAGAAGCTTTTAGGTGCATAAAAGATTTGAAAGTTCCATTCTATCATCATGAGATAGTGAAAAGGGCTCTTATAATGGCAATGGAGAAGCGCCAAGCAGAAGGACCCCTTCTAGAACTCTTGAAAGAAGCTGCTGAAGAAGGCTTCATCAACTCCAGCCAATCCTCAAAAGGATTTGGTCGGTTGATTGACAATGTCGATGACTTATCGCTTGACATACCGAATGCACGCGAAATTCTCCAAAAGCTAATGTCCAGGGCAGCATCAGAGGGCTGGTTATGTGTTTCATCTTTAAAATCACTCTCATTGAAGCCAGAAAAGAAGTCACTAGAAGAAACAGAAGCCATAAGTTTCAAGGTAAAGGCTCAGTCCATAATTCAAGAGTACTTCTTGTCAGGTGACATATTTGAAGTAGTCAGTTGTCTTGAGCAAGAAAACAAAACTTGCTCTCCCCACCTCAATGCAATGTTTGTCAAGAGGCTCATAACTTCAGCAATGGACCGAAAGAAGCGTGAGAAGGAGATGTCCTCGGTTCTGCTTTCGTCTCTATGTTTCCCGGCCGATGATGTAGTGAATGGTTTTGTCATGCTGATAGAATCAGCTGATGACACTGCCCTGGATAATCCTGTAGTAGTGGAGGATCTTGCTATGTTCCTGGCCAGGGCAGTGGTAGATGAAGTCCTGGCCCCACAACATCTAGAAGAGATTGGAACACAAAGTGTAGGACCAGATTCAATAGGGAGTAAAGTGCTTCAAATGGCAATGTCATTGTTAAAAGCTAGGCTTTCTGGGGAGAGAATATTAAGGTGCTGGGGTGGAGGAGGAAGTAGTAGAAGTGGATGGGACATTGAGGATGTTAAGGACAAGATTATGAACCTTTTGGAGGAATATGAATCTGGAGGAGACATAAGGGAGGCGTGTAGATGCATTAATGAACTTGGGATGCCATTTTTTCACCATGAGGTGGTGAAGAAATCTCTGATTAAAATCATTGAGAAGAAGAATGATAGGTTGTGGGGTCTACTCAAGGAATGCTTTGAATCTGGATTAATAACTATGAACCAAATGATGAAGGGATTTGGAAGGGTAGCAGAATCCCTTGATGACTTGGCTTTGGATGTTCCTGATGCTAAGGAACAGTTTATGCATTATGTAGAACAAGCAAAGAGATCAGAATGGTTGGATTCTTCATTTAGTCTCAGCAAATTTGAACAGCCAACAGAGAATGAATTCTGCTAATACTTTGATGGGGTACTCTACAAATATTATTCTGTACTTATGTTTCTTTCATTCTTTCCTGACATGATTTCCCCCAAGTTATTAGCAATATTAAAATTTACTTATGTTTTGGTCCTACTGTGGCATTGTAGTAAAGAGACATGGACCTGTTGCTCACTTCTTTCTTTATGGTCAACTATATCACGCACTACTCAAGAAGACCGATTACATCTTTCATCATGAGCATGGACATTGAAACGAGCGATGCATTATAAGCATGGACATTGATCTTGAGAAATTGAAATATATATTACACACACTGAAGTAATTAAATTAAAACATTTTCCCCTTTCTTTTATTAATATGTCTGTGGAGATGGGGCGAAGATGAAGAAGGTATAGATATGATTTGTTGGGAAGAAACGTAAATAAGGGGACTAGCGTCTGGATATGTTTTTGTAAATGATAGACATTATCTCTGGGGCAAAAACAGACGAATAGTATTATTATGTTTGTGATGTATTGATGATGTTTTTTGTTATGCATAAAAAGTTGTGTTTATTTGTGGTTTAAAGTGATTCCTTATATGAACTTCATCACATAGGTATCCTTGAAATTCTTGGCGTAAGAACCAATTTTGTTTCAATGAGCTAATGACATAACACTAAACTACTCAACTCTAATCCTCATAACTCCTCAATTTAATAAGTCCAATTTTTTTTTCAAAAAAAGAAAAGGTTCATAAAATCTTAGTAAAGAGGAAATTTAAGATTAAAGAGTCAGAAAAAAGTAATTGCAAAGCTTTGGGTCTTACTTTTCCAATCTTTTAAAGTTGAACTCATTAAAATATTGCATCAACAAGCATTCCATCCTCGTTCTTCTCCTATTGATACAAAACTAAGAAAAAAGCGTAAACAAATCAAATAACCAGAACCCCCTATTACTTATTGATATTTATCGCATAAAAAGATGAGTTAAATGGAAAAAATATGCTATCTTACAAAAAACCTGAAAGCATACAAAAAGACATTAACTTGACCACAGGAGCATGAGCTATATCCATTCACGGATTCACCAACCAAACTTTTTCAGGACGTTTTTGGTTCTCTTCCTCATGCGGGTGAAAACAATAACTACACAAGCCAAGATCCATGGTGGAAAGTTTCCACCGAAAAGGTTTAATTTCTTGATCCATTGTGGAGTATCCCTGGAAACTAGTACAATCAGAATGGTTATGAATGCCACCCCAGTCAAGATCTTGGTCACTGGTTTAATCAATGAATCCTGCAAAAAAAAATTTCAGCCCATAATATAATATAAAACACATTAAGTATGATACAAGCTAGATACAATACTTGGAACCCACTGACAAAGAAATATCAATTCTGTCCTTTCAAATTTTAATTTCTGATCTAAAATGGCTTTCTATATACAGGATTTGAGGAGCGAAACAAAAATTGTATCACCCAGAAAGAAAAACTTTCACATGTATTACTAAATAAGATACAAGGAAAATGTCATAAGCTGATCCCTCATAGGATTTCATTATTGAGATACACGAGTCTTGATGCTTGTCTATAAACCAAGAGGTGGCCTATTAAATCACAATGTATCTATCTAATTGAATTGCTCATGCAACGCTAGGGGGAATGTACTTCACATCTAAAAGGGCCCACCTGATTACTCTAGAACTGTCAATGAAACCATTCACATGCATAGCACCAAGAGAGTTATCGTAGTACTGAAAAATTACTGTAACTGGCATATTTGCTCCAAAACCAAACAGTTCATTTCTAGTATCTTTGTCGTCACAAGACTCATGCTATGCTAATCGAAATATGCTTGCAACAAAAGGCTTATCTATTGCCATCTCATTCTAACCAAAAACGAAACCAATTTTCACTCCTTTCTACTAGGAACATAAATCACATAAGAGAAGCTATGACTTAGCTTTAGCTCCTATAATACTTCCACTGGGTAGGTATTATGAAGAGAACTCTAATCCCGAAGAACAACAAAATAGGGAAGTGAATGATAAAGCTACCAATATGCAAACTTTCTATTTTCTGTAAATATTTTATCTCTTCAAAATTATCAGAATGTAAACATTTTTCGAAGGCACTTACATGTCAGCTTCCAGAAAATAAAACCACTCAAGTTAATAGATCCCCCACCCCAACCCTCGGCCGGGACAACCACCATAAACAAGGCGTGACTAAAGTTATAGTGTGACATGGTGTTTTTTCACGTCTCAAAGTTTTTTTTTTTTTACATCTCATTAATGAATTAGATTTCAGCTCTCCAACTAAAGAAAGCACATATCCCCTTCAACTTATATACAGTACTACTCACTTTAGCTGGCTTGATGAATGCCAATACAGTAAAACTCCATAACTATTTTCCATACTTGTACGTCCACAAAAGTATAACATCCAACAGCACAACTCTCAAATGCAAATCACAAATGCAGGGGAGGGAGGGCACACAATTCAAATCAAGGAATCACTCAATACCCATCTTAACCTGCACCCCTCCTGCTTCTAATAATGGAATCAAATAGAGCCTCAACCCATATCACTTATCTTCCTTCCATTTCTAATTCTATCCATGACATGAACTAACAATCATCTATTCCCGCTCTTAAATATAAGAGCTAGCTGATGTTTGGAGAAAATTAAGGATTTTTTCCTCAAAACGAAGTTATTTTACCTACAAACTACTCCCTCCGGTCTTAAATATAAGAACTAGTTAACTTTTTTGAAAAATCCTAAAAAAGCAAAAAAAGTTAATTATAAATTGATTTACCTAATTTTTCCCCTTAGACTAGTTTATTTTACCTATAAACTAATGGATAATGTAAAAATATATCAAATGTGTCATGATTTAAAAACCTATTTCGCAACCTTAACCTCTCCAAAAAAAATCAACCAGGTCTTATATTTAGAACCAGAGGTAGTATCATATAATCCAATTACATGCAAGCATACTCCCTCCGGTCCTAAATATAGGACCTAGTTGACTTCTTTTAAAAATCTTAAAAAAAACAAAATAAGTTAATTATAAATTGATTTACCTCTAATTTTTTCTCTTACACTGGTTTATTTTACCTATAAGCTAATGGATAATCTAAAAAGATATCGAATATGTGATGATTTAATAACATATTTTGCAACCTTAATCTCTCTAAAAAAAAGTGAATTAGATCTTATATTTAGCACCGGAGTTAGTATTACTATAATCTAATTAAATGTCTCTTATAATGAGGAGCAGAGTAATGTACACAGCCATACCTTGGGTTCACCATCAATGTAAACAACACCACCGTGCCTATAAGTCAAGATGGACCTGCCATTTCTGGTGAAGCGAATGGGAACGCCTCGACCAGATTGAGTATTGAAGGCATAGATAGATTTGAAGCCATACTTATCCAGAATGTCTCGAACTTCCAATTGGTCCTGTTCATAACCTCCTAGGGTTGACTTCGACACTTCAATGGGCCCCTTTCCCTGACGGTACACGTGGATCTCCACCTCCCTTTTCGCTGAATCGGAATCGCCGCTTACTTCCTCCTCGATTTCTCCCATCAACGCTGATTTCTCTTTTTCCGATTCCATCGTTGGATCTCCGGCGAGCCACGAAGCGAATGAATGGGTTTGATTGCTTTGCACGGAATTTCCGATGTTGCAGGGAATGTGATTCCTTGTCTTGTTTGGTTGCTCAACCCTAAAAACGCACCGTATCACAACTTGTCTCTTTAACCATGCAAATTATTCATGATGTGGTTGACAGTACAAATAGTAAATTACTCAATCACTTACTAAATACTACTACTCCCTCCGGTTCTAAATATAAGATCTAATTGACTTTTTCTGGAAAATCCTCAAAAAAGCAAAATAAGTTAATTATAAATTGATTTACCTAATTTTTTTCACTTAAACTAGTTTATTTTACCTATAAACTAATGGATAATCTAAAATAATATCGAATATGTCATCATTTAATAACCTATTTCGCAACCTTAATCTCTCCAGAAAAAAGTCAATTAGATCCTATATTTAGGATCGGAGGTAGTATAATACTACCACTGGTCCTAAATATAAGACCTAATTAACTTTTTTTTGGAGAGGTTAAGGTTGCGAAATAGGCTATTAAATCATGACATATTCGATATATTTTTAGATTATACATTAGTTTATAGGTAAAATTAACTAATCTAAGGGAAAAGATTATGTAAATCAATTTATAATTAACTTATTTTGTTTTTTATATGATTTTCTAAAAAAGTCAATTAGGTCTTATATTTAGAACCAGAGTGAATACCACTTTTCCTTATATAATTAGATTAAGCATGTAATTAAGTCAGCTTTTATCATGTGATAATACTAATTCATTCTAACCATTTATCTTTATCTTTACCCATCCTCACTTACTTGTTTATTATAAATAACAGTTATTAGAGTTAATTTATAAAAAAATTGGGAAAAATTTATAAAGTGTTCTTATGTTTAGAAACCGGAGAATATTAACTAATGTGGCA
The DNA here is from genome assembly GCA_029929735.1 of Mimosa pudica. NCBI lineage: Eukaryota > Viridiplantae > Streptophyta > Magnoliopsida > Fabales > Fabaceae > Mimosa > Mimosa pudica. The sequence continues at coordinate 14,076,683 of JAKELP010000029.1, read as the reverse complement.
AGGGAGAGGCGTGGTCTTTGTGTATATGCTTATTGGTCTTGGTGTGCACAATCCTTGAAGATGATTGTCTGGTTGCTAAATTTCGAGACCTTTTTATGGGGTTTAAATTAAACTCAGAGAGGGGTGACGAAAGATTATTGTTGAAGTTAATGTATTAAAGGTGGTTCAACTTGTGAGTAGAGGTGGTTAAAAATTACATTTAAGTTTAGAGATGATCATTGAGCTGAAATCTAGGATGTCAAGAACACGGAGATTGAACTATCATGTTTCAAAGAGTAGTGAGAATATAGTTGTTGATTTGCTTGTTAAGAAGACTATCGGTGAAATGATAGGATATAATGAGTTCAGATTTGGTGTTTATCCCAAGGATAGTTTAGCGTGATGCTCTTTCATTCGGAATCATCCAAATCTAACATAAACAGTTCAAATTTAATATTTTAAAGTTTGCAATTTTTAAATCTAATCTATATTTTTGGACAAAATGAAAGTTAATAAATTAACTTTATTTCTTATTTTGTATCAATTAAAATATGTTTCATGAAAAAATCACATATTTTAAAATATTATATCTCGTCAGTCATTCGAGAAAGAAATAGCATCACTTTACCCATATTTAGGATAGGCATGGGATATCATCATGTCTCTCACCCCATCTATATATGTTGAAATTATTGGTATCTCATTGAAATAGGTGTCATGCCCTAACTTATTAGCTTATTTTATTTCCTATATATAAAAAAAAAAGGTTTGTTGGTGCTATAGAATCATATTTGCTCATGTTAGTTATGGATTTGCCTAAACTTATATGGACAATATTGAAAGGGATAAATAACATGTTGGTATGGAGACTTCACGACAATACTTATTCTTGAATGCTTATTTGTTTTGAGGGTAACTTATTGAAGAACTTTAGGTGGCTTCGGTCTTCTCACCGGGGAAATCTTATCAACCTAACTTGCTTTCGCCTAACCTTGAGCTGGATCCACCTCTCAAGACTTCTTCTTGACAAGTTATCCACATAGAATGTTGGGAAAAGAGATGACATGATTTCTCAGAATGGTCTCCACCAGTGCTACATGTTATTGTGGAGGATATTGTCTAAGTTTTGAAATTTGTTTCTCTAATAACCATTTCTAAACTTAGTAGTAGTCAATATAATGACGTAGCTCTTAAATTTACTTTTCTAGACATGGTTAAATCTCAACAACACTTTTATGGTTATTAATGTGAATTTGTGTTTTATAAAAAATTAAAAAAATAACTTGTCAATAAGTTTATCATATTTTATTCCGACCAAAAAAAAGTTTATCATATGTTAATACTCCTATCTTTTAGTACAAAAAACATACTATTTTTAATTGAGCAATGGTTTATTGGCTGGTTTATGAGTCATTTGGCATAAAGGAAGACTACCACTCTACCATTAAAAAAGTTAGATTAGATATATACCCATGTGTTTGACGTGTGAACAAATTAAAAGCTATTTAAAAAGTGTGCCCACTCAATCGACAAATAGCCATTTAATTTAATATTTATTATACCAGAATGAGAACTCAGAATCCCACTTAAAGTTTACTCATTTTGGTTAAGGATGAAAACTAAATTAAACTCAGAAGTCGAAAACATTAAATTAAAAAACCTTAAAAAAAGGAAATGTTTTTGGGAAGAATAATGTGGTACAGAAAGAGAGAGAAAGAGAAAGTGAGAAAGCGATCGAAATTGGCGCGCCCCATTTTGCTTTCGTCCCCACGAATGGAATGAACATTGAACTGCTTCTTTGACACCTCCAACCTTCATTCATCCACACAATCAACAAGATTCAAAAAATAGAACAAACAGCAAAGCAAAGAAGAAGAAGAAGATCTTGATTCATTCATTCACCGTCATTTGTTGGTAGGAAATAGGACATAGGAATAGGATCTTATCCTTATCCATTCTCCAATCACCATGATGTCATTCAATCGCCGAACCTTACTCAAAGTCATCGTCCTCGGCGATAGCGGGTGGGCCCCTACTTTACTTTCCTCTCAATACCCTTTCTCTTCTAAATACTATCAATATTCTCTATATAATGCACTCACTCACTTTTTTTATTATTTTCCTTCATTTGCAGGGTGGGCAAGACGTCTTTGATGAATCAGTATCCTTTTATTATTTTGGGGTTCATCTTTTTTTTTTTAAAGATTGTTCCTTTTTGGCTTTTACATATGTGGGCTCTTAACTACATGAATCATAGATATGTTCATAAGAAGTTCACTCTGCAATATAAAGCTACCATTGGAGCTGATTTTGTCACCAAAGAACTCCAGATTGATGATAAACTTGTCACATTACAAGTGGGTTCCTTAGTTTAATTGGCACTCCCTACAGATATAAGATCCAGTTGACTTTTATTTTGAGAGATTAAGGAAGCAAATTAGAACCTTAAATCTTATATGTAATTAGATTATATGATAGTTTATAAATAAAATAACGCAGCGTTGAAGAAAAAAAGACAAATAGAAACAATTTAAAGTGGTGTATTTTGTATTTTTAATTATTTGAAGAAAGTCAGCTGGCTCTTACAATTAGGAGTATATCGGTTTTCTGCTTAATTTACAATGAAGTTTACTATAGAAGTTGTGTGTTGTAATGCATGGTGTGTCTGTTTGGTAGCTATGGGATACTGCTGGCCAGGAAAGATTTCAGAGTCTTGGAGTTGCATTCTATAGAGGGGCGGATTGCTGTGTCCTGGTGTATGATGTTAATGTCATGAGGTCTTTTGAGACACTTGACAATTGGCATGAGGAGTTTCTCAAGCAGGTTCTTCATTATCTTTACCTTGACTTTGTAGTTGTATAGCATCATGAACATGTCTCAGGCCCTGGATAACTTTTAAAATTGTAGTTGTATTTTATCCTGAAATGTCTGAGCCATGGTATCTGCCGGTAAGGTAAGAGATGGCTAGATGTATTTTAATATTGTAGAGTACTATTCTCTGTATAAAAATAAACTCATATCTCAGGTTCTAGAAAAATTATAATTTAAAATGGTTAATTGTCTCCTTTATCTTCGTCTCTCCCTCAAGTTGTATAACTTTTCCTTCAACACTTGTCATTGGGTTTTCAGAAACTGTAGAAAAGGGTGGTTCTGTGTTTAACAATTGTTCGCACAATGCAGCAATTTATGGCAGCTACAAAATTCACAGTTTTTTTTTCTTACTGTTTCTTTTTTTTCCTGCATTTATGCTTTGCTTTAAATATAGATCTTTTTGTCACCCTTTTCTTATGGACGTAATATTATAGTCCTTATTTTGATTGTAATACAGGCAAACCCTCATAATCCACGGACATTTCCTTTCATTTTGCTTGGAAACAAGGTGGACATTGATGGCGGGAACAGTCGAGTGGTAAGCACATGCTGTTGCACCTGCAGTTTTCCTTTAATCATGAACAATGTCTTATAAACTGATTTTCAGGTTTCTGAGAAGAGAGCACAGGACTGGTGTGCTTCAAAAGGAGATATTCCCTATTTTGAGACATCAGCCAAAGAGGATTTCAATGTTGATGAGGCATTCCTTTGTATTGCCAAGACTGCTCTAGCTAATGATATTGATCAAAACATGTAAGTAAAAGATAATGTTAATAAAAAATCATTCAGGGGTTATTAGTGGTCTAGTCGTGATTTATGCACTTTATGTAGTGGCTATGTTATGAAACAAGTTGTCAGCATCGAAACAAGCAAATGGGAGTGTGTCCGAACATGGATGATGAGCCATGGTTATGGCAAAAATCATTACGGCTTTAGAAGGAAAAGACCATTTGCTAGTCTAGTCTTTATACATAATTACAATTTCCATGGAAGGGCGTCAATATTCCTTCCTGAAATTCTTTCTAATACCTCCAAATTATTGTTATGTAAATATAATAAGAATAAGAAATGGTTAGTTTGTTAATTATATAGCTAGCCTAATATAGCCGTTAGAGTTAGAGTGGTTAGGAGGTAGCACTATTAGGCCTATAAATAAATGACTACCCCTGTTGTAAGAGGTGATTTTGTCACTAATAAGATTTCAGTTTTGTTCTCCGTTCTCTCCTCTCTTTCTCCTTTGCTTTTCTGGGTTTTACCTAACAATTCATGTCCTTGTGTGTGTGTGTGGAGTTCTTCTGCATCTGTTTGTTAGATGTGTGCATATAGAAGATGTGAGAATTGGTAGACCTTATTTATTGCAGCTGCCAGTATGCTAAATACTATGTTCTGGTATTATTACGGCTTTTGTATTGTTTGTGCTGGATATCGTGAAGAGTCTGTGTATTAACTAAATAAAACATGGCAAGTCAATTGAACCCAGTTAACTAATATAAACTTGTGTAAAGTTGGTTGATTGAACAAGCTTGGAGATGTTTGTTTTTGGTTCAACATTGTTTAAACCCTGCTATTACAATTTTAAAATGCTCATACGATAAGCCAGTCTAAAATAAGCCTTCTTAGCCTTCAAAGTGTTAAGTTCGAAGAAGATGAAGTTTCAAACAGTGCTTTAGATTCTGGTTAATTTTCCTCCCGTTATCCCACCTCTGTACCTCCAAGATAACTATCGCTCAGTTAATTTGTGTTGGTAGTATTTGGTTATATTGAATGACTATTTATATGTGAACTTCACTAAAAACTTGATGTTGAGTGCTCTGGTTATATTGAATGAATATTTATTGCCCCATATTATGTTTTCTATAGTATGTGTAGTATAATCATAGAAAGGCAAATCTTGAAGTAACAATAAAGGTTACAATTACATAATTTGGAAAGGGATGAGTTCAAATTTAGGGAAAGAACAAGATTGAGTATATCTGTCTCTTCCTAACTCCACTTGGTAGGAGCTTTGTACAGCACCCATATGTATACTTACATATTTTATCAGTATTTATTAATAGAGGGAAACAAGTATGATGGCATTAACTATACAGCGTGTTCTTTGGTTAACTAGCTTACTAACTACTATGCTTGAAGTATGACAGTATTATCTGTACAGCATGTTCTCTGATTGATTAGACTAACTAACTATTATACTTGAATCTCAAATGCAGTTATTTTCAAGGACTATCTGAGGCTGCTCCTGAGACTGAGCAAAGGGGTGGTTGTGCCTGTTGATATGGGATTACATAGTGATGGCACTGTGCTGCTTCATCTTCGAAGCTCTGGTCCAAATACTTGAAAGATCAAATCCCTTTCTGACCCCAAGTGATTTCCCCCTATGTGTTCACTTTTGTATTCTATGTTAATGCTCCTTCATTTTTTTTCTTATTTTTTTTCCCTGGGAGGGTTAAGCGCAGTCCTGCTTTGGTAAGGAAAGCATTTTTAATTGATTTACCACGGGGTTGTTTCTTATCTTTACTTCTACACTTGACTGGATATTGTGTCCATTTCTATGTGAATGGAGATTGCTAGAGTGGTCGGCATCATTTTTTGGCCGACCTCGCCATCATTGCTGATGTCTTTGCTTTTTCTTTACATAATTTTCTACCATATAGTGAAGATTCGATATGATCTACCCGCGATAGCCATGTAAATTAAAATTGTTCTGGTTTTAAATACTTGTAGGCTCGTGTGATGTTAGCTATTGGATTCACCATCGGTAAAAGAATGAGAAACCAATCTTTCTTTATAACTAGCATGATTTAATTCTTTACAAGTAGATAATTTGTTGTTTTACACTGGCAATGAAGTTAACTCAAATGCACTGCATTGCACTCTGAACTAACTTTTTCTTTGAAAAAAAGGTAGGATACACATGCATTCAATGGTTGAATCACCACTCATAAGCTCCTAACAGAATTCTTTTGATACACTAACATTTTAGACAGTAAAATACCATTGAAAAGCTATTTTTGAAGGTTTTAATTGCCAATTCAAACAAGCAGTAAGGTTTAGCTCAACTTCACTTCAATCACTCAAGTTTAAGGTCATAGCTGACAGTTCCTTTTTTAAATTATTATATGTATGTTGGTGTGTGGCCGTATCTGTAGGCTTGCGTATAATAATATACAAAGTCGTATGGTTTTAAACGTTTTTATATCACGTTTATAAAAAAAAAGTGAACAACAAACACAAAAGACCTGCAACCACAATAGCCAGTCAAGATGGTATATATTTATTTGATGAAGGGTCATATCTACCCGGAAGTATATAGGAAGAGTCATTTTTGCCCTTGAAGTATATATAAAGGATCATATTTAACATTACTATTTTAACTGCAAATATGATCATCATACATACTTTAAGGGCAAATATAGACCCAAAAAACTTTAGGGGCAGATATGATCATTCATGAGATGTAAATATGATGCTTAACTTTTTTTCCTTGAAAAACTTAAGATATAAAAAATTGCAACATTTGATCTTGATATAAAATTTAGAAAGTGACCGATCTACCCTCAAATAATTACAAAGCCCGCCACGTTGCCGTTATTTGTCGGCGGCCTGAATACAATGGCCGTTATAACATTTTGTTTCCAAAATAACTTAAACACCCTGACGTATAAAAAGGAAACTCCACCAATGTACGATAAAGTCAAGAGAAGAGGATAGATAACGATGACGTACGTAAGAGAAACACAAGTATAAGAAAGAAAATCCAATTGACGTACGTTCCAAACAGTTTGGTTCCTTTCTCTCTCATTCATACAATTCACAACTTCTACGTGGTTCATCCTTCTCCATATTTTCATATAAAAAGTTAGTTTCTTTTCCTCCCCGAACACCTCAAGAAACCAAAACTCGATTGCCCAGATGGCCAACAATTCACTTTCAAAAGCCTTAAAAACTCTCTTCACTGCTTTGGGATCTCTCATGGTGGCTACCCTTATTTATACTATCTCCAAGGATGGCCTTCCCTTTCGCAAAGAACTTCTCACACCGTAATAACCATCTCTTCCTGTTTTCCATTCAATCTTCATTTCATGCACCATGTTATATTATGTTTATTGTGCTTCTTTCAGGTGGATGGCTGCAACTTTGATTGATTTCTATATAAATGTTGCAGCTTTGGCTGTAAGTCAAATCTTTGGATTATAACTTTCCTATATGCCTTCAATAAATTATGGGATGTGTGCCCAACTTAGGTGACCAAGTATTTTTGTAACATGCACACCTAGTTCATGAAAATTCACCAGAGCTTTTGGGAAGAAAAAAGAGTTTACATTGCTTTGAAGATATAACAAGTTGACTGATACTCTGTAGTTTTCTGATGAATGATTAATCATACTTGTCTAGTGACATTCATAAATACTAACATGGTTTTTATCATATCAGGTTTGGTTTGCTTACAAGGAATCAAACTGGATTAACTCAATTTTGTGGATAGTTTTTCTTATAGGCCTTGGAAGGTATTTTTTCACCATGAGCCAATCTGTTCTATTTGTGTGACAAAATTTGCTGTGTTACATTACTGAAAATTCATGTAAAGCATGTTCGAACTATGGGAGGAAACTTTGTAAACAGATGATATTTATTGTCCCTCTTTTTTATGGGCCATTCATATACACTTTTGTCTCCATAAAATTCTTCCAAATCATGCCATTTTGGATTATACAAATGTGTGCATGCCAAGTGGATACATTGATTTGACTCAGCTCATTCACTGACTAAATGTATTATGCATGGTTGTTATGTCTGTATTTCTTTGATTAGGCTTGCCAGTACAATTGGGGCTGATATGTATGTACGATTTTATATCTTATTGTTGATTTGACTCTTACCAATAAGGATATCTTGTCTTTGTCTCATTTTATACCTAAGCACCATATGACTAAGTTTCTAGGTACTTGAGAATTCAAATTGTCCCCTTGCCGAATATGGCTATGCTTAAATTGGTTTCTGATGAGAAAGAATTGCAGTGTGTAGTTTCTTTTATCTGTTTGAAAAAAATTTCCTCCATCAGGTTTGAAATTTTGTATTTCTTCCCCTTCAATCAATTGCTTACATCTACGGAGGAAGCTGGAGATTTCTGTGTACTTTTATATTATTTTTTTATGACACAACCTGTTTCATTTAGCTGATTCGTGGAAGTTGATAATAAGCTTATTGGTTGTTTTCGTATGATGTTTTTGATGATCTGAATGCTAAGAGTTGTTAATTTAGTTCACTTTCTTATATTTTAACTGTTTCAGCATTGCTACATGTGCCTATATTGTTCTGCAATTCTCAAAGCTGTCATATGAAGAATCTTCACAAGATCCTATGTATCATGTTCTGTTGAAGCGCCCAAACAAGTATGCACCCACAACCATAGATGTTCCATTAAGTTTTACCAATCTCTTACTCTACCATTAACGTTGTTACTCCACTTGTTATTCAGTTCTGAATCAGATTTACACTGAAAAGCTTGTTTCTGTTTGTATAGGAATGGTGAAGATGCAGGGCAGAAAAGAAAGCAGCATTGTTCTTGTGTTGTGACTTTGAGAATTCTTTTTACAGTTTTAGGTTGTATCATGTTAGGGACCTTGTTATATACTCTCATCACTGATGGTTCCCCTTTTAGAAAGGAACTCTTGACTCCGTAAGTGCTTCATATTTGTTTTTACTGTTACTCTCACTGTTGCTGTTGTCTCACACATTTCATGATCTCCTATACTGTACATTACTGGGGCAAACATATATCATGATCTCAGTACAATCCTAATATAGTTGTGTTATTTTCATATCTGTTTATTGGTAAATATTTCAAAGCTGATATCGCATGCAAAGGGTAGACAACAACAAAAAAAGTATTAGGAGTTATTATTTCTCCTTCTTGAATCAATTTTCTGCCATGTCTAATATGTGTGTGTGTTTTTTTATTTACAACTTTGCATGTTGTTATGAGTTGATTTTCTAGAATCTGGTAGTTTCACTCTGATCTCTTAAGTAAATGTCAAGAGCTCCAACTGTTTGCAGGTGGATGGGAGCAACACTAATTGACTTCTATATCAATGTCACGGCTTTTGCAGTATGTCTCTATTGCTTTCTTAGCTGCTATAAATTATATGAAAATACATTATTTCCATTAATTTGGAATATCAAGGTTCAAAGAAGCACATTAAATTGCTTCTTTCTCACTTTTGACAATCAATTGATCATATTTTCATAAAAAAGTGGACTTTTGATTGCAATTAACTTCAATTATTAAGCTACCACAAGCTGTGTTTTCGTTTTTGTACATCAATATTTTGTAGATGATAAGGAACAAAAGGTTGTTTCCTTGCTCATTTCTATAAATAATATTCCTCCAAGAGAATGATGTAGCTCTCACCGAGTGACTTAAATTGTGTGGTGAATAATGTACCTCCAAGAGCATTTTTGTAAGTTGTGAAAATTATCTGTTGAATTTTCCTTTTCCAGTTATTGTGACTTCTGACATAATGTTAGTAATAGTTCAAATCTAAGCCACAGTTAAATTGAGTAAGCATGCAAAATTCAACTTACAGTGCTATTCCCCCATCTTGTGTTTCACTGTAAAAATTTAACTAATGTATACAAATATCAGGTGTGGGTTGCCTATAAGGAGTGTAGTTGGATTTCTGCAGTCTTTTGGATAGTTCTATTGATATCTTTCGGCAGGTTAGTTCACTTCTGATGAAATTGATGTCTCCATATAGAATTTTGTAATAACTCGTTAATATGAGCAAATACTAGTGATTTAATTTATATTTCCATTTAGTTGTTAATTTTAACTATTATTATACTTCGTCATCAATGGCAAGATTTGGTCTGAGGTGTTTGGTGCTTTGACATTTTCATGTTACTTGCTATGTTATTACCGATGGGTGCTTCACTTGGCATGAATAATGTTTTGGTAAGAGCAACACATTGGGTTGATGTTGCTAGAACTATTGATCCATATGATATTTTTCAAATTTCTTAAGATAATATGGTTTCAGACTCTTAACTGCCACTCCTGATTTATATGAGAAGAATATATATATATGGTTTCTTATAATTGGTTAAATAAATGACTTTTGTCATTACTAATGATTCTTGTACCTCTGTGCACATTTATTTGGCTTCTATCACTCTACCAGTGTAGTTTTTATATGGATGAGGGTAATTTGTGTTTTTCCGAAATTTCAGCATCACGACATGCATCTACATCGTGTGGAATCTATTCCAGATTACTTGCAAAGATCCAGTTTACCTCATTTTAGTGCGTCGTTCGGGTGACAGGCAAGTCTCTATAGAACTCATTCTTTTTCATTTTCCAAATATTTAAAGAATATTTAAATTTGGTATTGAAGCAGATTTGATTCAAAAATGTTCTGGGCTGACAAAATACTTTTGTTGTTTTGGATACATGCTGACAAAGCAATTTTAGCATATGAGACGTTAGAATTCTGTCTTTTTGAGATATATGACGTGCATGCTGAAAAGTACAGTATCAAAAATTGTTAAAGCCAGAGTGGAACCTAAAATTCTTTTCATTCCTAATTTGATATAAACCCTTTGAGTGTTAGAGCTCCTATGACTAACTAGTAAAGACTTCCATTTTTGCTGTCTACTGTTCTAATAATAGGAATCGAGTTTTGACATAAAGTAGTATGATGGACTTGTGTTGCATCCATGCTTCAAAAGCAAGTAATGAGCTTTCATGTAAGAAATGTACTGTGTCAAGATTTTCTGTGCTTTTTTTTTCTGATTGAACAGATTTTTAACTGCAACTTTCGCACTCATTATTTGTTATTTACTTAGAGAAATTAAACTTTGTAATTGATAGGGCAGAAAGCAAGTATAATGCTCTTTCTGAGGAGGCAACTTAGCTTTGGATTTCTCATGAGCAAGAAGAGTTCAAGTCCTACTGGCTATATGGAAGAATCAAGATGCAGTTGAGACAACAGTGGATTGTTGCCATGAGCTGTAGTCACACTATTTTGTAGAAAATGGACACATTCTATCAAATTGATTGATGTATATTTTTTAGATTTTGTATGAACCATATAGACTATATAAAAATATGAAAACTTGTTTGCCCACTAATCACGATTATTCTAGTTGAATCCCACCCTAGCTGAAAGAGAGTAAACGAACAAAAATATCAAACTTTTGTTTATAACAAAGATGGCACTAAGATTAATGTTTTAATTATTGGTTTACCATGTGAACATGTAAGGTGACATTTTTTTTTATTAAACTACTACTTTAGGAGTTTTTCGCACAAACCACAAGTTCCAATCATATGAAACTTAATGGCTGAATGTGTGCGTATAGTATCCAAATTTTATGCCACACATTTGCTCTTCCTAGGGGTGAGCATGGTGCCCAACCAACCACCCATCATGCCCATTCAAGCTCATGAAAAAATTGTCCTGCCCATCTTTAAAAAGTGCCCTGAAAATTTTGGGCTTGGTAAGGCCGGACTAATTGTTGAGCAAAGTTGGGCATTAGGTAGGGATGATGTCTTGCCCATTTGGCCCAACCAAAAAAATTATACAGCATTTATTTAAACTATATTATATTTTCTTTAAATTATTTAATTATATAATACACGGATTAATCAAAATTACATTATTTTGTTTCCCGTTCAAAAAATAAGTTGTGGACTTATTTTAAAATATGTTAAGTTGTGGAATAATGGATTATTCTTTTTAGTTCACATTTATAACTATTAGTCATAATTAGATTTGTATGCAATATTTTTAAAGTTCATAGTAGCTTTTTTTTATTGAAAGTTCATAGTAACTTTTACTAGACAATTAAATTTTCATATAAAGAGAATTGTGACTTGGACAATTAAATGTCCACCCAGCCTAATCCCAACTCAAAATGGTAAGGGGCTTAGGGCTCATATTGAGTAAGACTGAGCATTGAGTTATAAAATGTCGCCCACTTATTCTTAGAGTTGACCACTTAGACATCGTAGAAGGGTATTGGCAATTTCAACAACACTAAAGAAGTGGAGGTTGATCTTTCTTTGACAGATTTTGAAAGTAGGGTTTGGTTTGTGTTTTTGGGAAAAGAGAAAGGAGAAAAGCACATAGGAAAGATGAAGGCTGGAGATGAAGTTGGAGGAGAGAGAATATTGAGAGAGGACTAATGTGTTTTTCTGTTCAAATAGGGTTGATGTATTATAGTTGTACATATATCAAATTTTAATTGAGGAATTCGAGGAAATGAACATAAAAAATTTAGACCGAAGTTTTTTTCCATTAGGAATACTTTGTAAATACTCCATTAAATATATGTGAAACATTCTATTTAAATTAAATATATAATTATCATTAACTATGATAAATTTAATTTATTTTTGAATGACTTAAATAGAAAGGAACATTTGGTCACAAATGAACTAATGAAATTGCATCAAAAGGAAATAAATGTTCAAAAATGTAATTTTTATACGATTAGAATAAATTAGGATGTTGCCAATTAAAATATTGACCACTTTTTAAGAATATAACTAGAATGGACCCCGCGCATTGCGCGGATATTTAGCATTTAGTTGTTTTACATCTTAGCTTATAAACACATTAGTTTGTGTTGTATATGCAAAGTGATGTCCACACACTCTTAGTATATTTGGGAGGTTTAGAGAAGAGAGACAACTTAATTATTATGTAACATTTTATTATGTTATACTATACCTATTCATAAGTCGAGTTAGTATGTATATAAAGAAATATAAAAAATTATAGTGTAATTTGTTTTAGTTTTTTGAACATATCCAAAAAGAAAGTTAAATTGTTCTTTTACTAATAATTGGAATGAGAATTTATTTTAGGACAACTAAACACAAACTATTAACATTTATTTTCTCTAAGTTTTGCTAACGTTTCTTGATTTCTTTATTATAATAAATATATATTAAAGTAAATTTAGATTATATATATTATTTTTAACTTGGATAAGAATAAAATTCCCAACCCCCCATCCAACACATTAAAAAAAATCTCTCGGGCACCTCTCCCATCCAAAAGTCCACTTAGACTCTATTTTTTGTGATTGCTCTTTCCAAATAATTTTAATTTAGATTACATGTAATATTTAACTTGATTAAAAATCAAAATAGCCCATGCATGCAAGCAGAAGAAAGTCAAACTTTATTCACATCCTCTTCCATCCAAACCCCCTTCCCCCACTTGTGTGTTGCACTGGTTCATTATGGTAGCTTGCAAATAAAATGCTACTTCACAAATGAGTTAGTTTTTGTAAAAAAATCATATTTTATGAGGTGACAACGATTACATCTCCCCATTCGATCCCTTGCCCCAAAAAATCCAAATTTCCCTTAGGCACCTCCCCCCACGTGAAAGATAACTTCATAACTTGAACTAAATTTATCATGTGGTTGAACTTTCCAAATAATTTAAATTTAGATTACATATAATATTTTTAACTTGATCAAGAATCAAACTGGCCCGTGTATAAAACCCAGAAATATCATTAAAAATATTATAAGTAAATTTAAATTATATAATACTTAAAAATATTATTAATTTATATCACATATAATATTCAACTGGGCCGAGAATCCAAGTTTGTGTAAATAAAACAAAAGAACAATCAAATTATCTCCAACTCCCCCCCCCCCCCAAATCAAAAACTAACAAAACTTGCCGGGGCACCCTAAAATGTACATTGTTGTAAAATTTGTTAGTAGTGGATATTAACCTATTTCTGGGTGTATGAGGGAAAAGATTTAGGTATATTTTGATAATGAAAAGATGGAGCTATATTTCATCACCATCAACATTTTTTTTAATAAAAAGGAAGGAAATTCATCACCATCAACATTTACGATTGGCAATGATAATAATATTTTGAATTCATTTTTTAAAATTCAATTCCATTATCAATACGCTAATTAATCTTGTGAAAGAATAATATTAAAATTTTAAATCACATCCTATGATCTACACATCCTAGAATGGACCCCGCGTGTTGCGTGGGCATTCAACATTTAGTTGATTTAGTTTTAATTTAGTTAATTTAACTTTAATTTAGTTGATTTAGATTTAATTTATCTAGACCATTTAGTTGATTATAACAAACTTCAATCTTCCCAACATTTAGTTAATTTTATTCAACATTCTACAAATGACTTGTTAGTTGATTTAGCTTAGTAATCATTTATTTGTAGCGTATATATGCGATGTTTTGTTTGGGAGGAAGTGACAGTCATGTTTGTGGATTATTTATGAATCTAAGACTCAGGACTATGTCATCTATTGATGTTGCTTTATAATAAAATGGTCTTTTGGTTCAATTAACATCATCTAGAACCACTATTAGTGCTTCAGTTTGTTTAAAAGATTAGAAATGGGGAGAAGGGAATGCATACATGCCTCATTTCTGTATCCTTATCCAACTATACATGCATCATTTCCATTGTCTCCTTCTTTTTTGTTTTTCCCCCATTAAAGTTCAAAAATGCAGGAGAAGAAGAAATTTTTAAAAATAACAGAAGATCATAGATACTATAATATTTGGATGCTTTAAGGCTTCAATGCTTCAATCTCCATTAGACTACCACCATGTTCACAACATTCAATTAATCTAATTCCTCAATTAGAATTCTAGCCCACCCCATGCAATATATTGTGTTCTACAACTTAACTCTTGAACTTAAGCCATCATTCTAGATCAGCCATCATATGGAAAATAAGCAATCATTCTAGATCAACAAACACTGAGAATTCATGTAAAAGTAAAAAAGCAAGCAAATTGACAGTCATTTTCCAGCTTCTACAACACAGTATAAAGACCATATTGTAATGCAGGAAACACTTCTGATATTAATGACAGAAGTGTAGTCATTGCAGCAATATACATAGGCTTTGCAACTTGTATTAGTGACACTACAATCAAAAGAAATCTACCGAGGTTTAGATGATGCAGAAACAACAGAATTCTCTCCTTTAGTCTGCAAAAAACAAAGGGGGGAAATTAAGGAAAGAGATTACAGACATAAAGACCATTCCCATTGGTCCAATAACAGATTTTATTACATTTAAATCACTGCAACTACATTGGCAATTAAACGTTGAGGTTCCATCATCCATACCATTCACACCCATCACTTGTTTCTCTCCATCCCTGAAAATAATGATTCTACTTAAACTAAAGGATGTCTTTGAGACTATTTTCAGCATTTTCTTTGCCATGTTTACTACTTGAATTTTGTATGAAGTGCCACATGATAAAGCATCCATGCATCTTTTACTCCCACGAGAAGCGTCAGTTAAAAAAAAACCTTTCAAACAATCCCTAAACTCAAAACTGATCTCATACAAACTGGTCTAATATTGATATTAAAATGAAATGCAAAAGGGCTTACAATGACGATTAAAAAATAATCACTAAGATTGAAACTCACTCAATTTATTATACAATAATTAGCCAATAAAAATAAAAATAATCACAACCTGTATGCAATACAATAAATTTTTTGAACTGAGTATGCAATACAATAATTAGTATCCAGAAATGCAGTGGTTGATACATACATACATATATATATATACATACATATATATATATATATATATGAAAAAATACACTGCAAAAAAATAAAGAGAGAACCATAAATATACCATTAGCCTATAAAAATAAAAAATGCTCCCACAATAGAATTCACAATCTGCGTAGATAAAATTTTAAGAAGAAACTCAGAGTAATACCTATATCAGAATCATTCAACTCACACAATGTAGCAATGTGCCCAACAGCGAAATCAATGACATGGGTGTAATTACCAACCTGAGAATATACAGAACATTCAGTTAGAACACCCTCAAGCCTTTTATCACCATGAAAAGCATCCACATTATGATGAATGTTATTAAACATCCTTACAGCTCTATAACCATCAGCATTGCTCTCACTCCACAAAACAGATTCATCAGCAACATCAAATAAAGACCAATAGATAATTAGTCGACATAAATGGGAGGTGAGAAGCAATTAAATGTACAACTAAAGATCCAATATTTCTATTTTGTTTATGATTTTAAGACATAACCATTGGTATGGAGATAATAAGCAGTTAAATGTACAATTATAATATTTTGTTTATTGATAATTCAAAATGGGAGGCAAGAAGCAATTAAATGGACAATTAAATCTATGATTTTAAGACATACAATTAAGAAGCAGTTAAGACATACTACTCACCATTCTCACCTCTTTTCACTTGTAGTCTTTCTCAAATTTCATTTTGATGTTGCTTTAATGGATCTGCATTCACTGTATGCGCACCTCTGAAATTGTTGTCTCAGTCTTATCCTCATGCTTCTTAAGTTATTTAAATTTGAATAAAAATCAACCAAAACTTATGTGAATGACAGTTGAAATGATACGCAGGATGTATATTAACGATGCATAGTAAATATATGGTTGTGAAATGGCTTATTTATTGTGACATTAAAGACAATTTGATAGCCATTTGAATGAGGATAAAAAGTCTATCATATTAATAATAATCATGAATTGGACATATGAAATGACAGATGATAGGAAAACACACAAAGTTTTAACTATTAATGTGACCGTTTACAGCAACCTACATTAGCAAGAGCATATTAGTACAACGTTGGTGCTTACAACAACCAACATTAAATAAGTTGAGTTGTGAATTCAAGAAACATGGGCAAAGGGGTTAGTGAAGTTGCACTGTGAGAGAAAATAAGGAAATGAGAGACATGCATCTCCATTATGGTCAGAAACAGAGAAAAAGAATGAGCTCTCACCAGGAAGATTAAGCGGTGGGAGGCAACTCCATATGTCCTACATCCAAAGTCCTACGAAGATTAACATTCAAATGAAAAGTCTAAAAACAATGAGCAGTATTTCAATCAACCTCATTCCTTATATATAGTATGAGCCACTTAAATGAACATAATATGTTTCATAAAGGACCTAAAATTAGGCAATTCCAACCTTGTAATGATGTAATTGTTCTTGGTATGGTTAAGTGAATTCACCACCTCAGACGGGATAAAATACTTTAATCACATCACCAGCTTCCCATCACAACCACGATGAACAGTACCAAAACGACGACGCCCCATAATCACAGCACTAAGCCCAAAGATTCTCAACTTCCAAACACAACCTCTCCCTCATATCAGAGGGGAGAAAAAAAAAACATTTAAGCATCTATCAGAGGGGAGAAAATTAATCTGCTTCTAATAACAAAAAAGTGCAAGATTTAAATGGAAAAAACTAAACAAAAAGTGAATTTCTACTTCCTCTATGGGTAAGAACATAGTAAGAAAGGCCTTGAAAATTAAATTGTGTTCCAATGGAACCCTTCAAGATCCTCTTCTCATTTGTGAGTGTGGTGTTTATTTATTTTGTTTAGTTTTTTCCCATTTAAACTGCTTCTAACACTAATGAGTTCCTACATAAGTCAAATGAAAGGCTTGGTCCTGATTACCTCTAAACCCGTCGGAAATAAAGGCACCCATATTCATATTCATATTTGGGCTGCTGAATCAAAACCCCAATCAACTCTCAAATTACTTTAGGAAAGCCAAGAACACACACACACACACACACACACACACACACTTCTTTCAAAATCTTAAACACCAACTTCGGTCCTCACTAAAAATCGCTCTAATCGGAAATCAGGAGGCAAAAAGCGAACAGTAAATGCTGACCTTTGAATGGGGTTGTGGGTTGCTCATCGTTGCCGGAGGTGGCTGGAAAAGAAAGGAATGGAAGAGAAGGCGAGAAGGGTGAGAGCGAGGGAAGAGAAATAGTGAGTGAGTTTGATGAAGATGAGGACAGGAGGGGCGGTGTTGACGGTGAAGAAATGGGAGTGATGAATGATGATGAAGGCAGTGAAGACGTAGAAGAGGGAGCGGTGAAGACGACAATGGAGAGAGAGCGGTGAACTCGTATTGGAAGATGGAGAGGTGAATTTGGGACTGATGTTTAGTAATTATTAGTGTTGAGAAGAGTGGGAAATTACAACTGAACTGAGCAACTAAACTTAAATGCAAAGTTGCAAACAAAACCCAGTCTAGTGTTGTGTTGTTCAGTGTGAAAGCTAAATGTCTTAAAATGGGTTGAAGTTAAAATAACTTTATACAAACCACATAAAAAAATGGTTTTTTCTTTTAATTAATCTCATCAAAGGCTCAAAGCGTTCTCTCCCACATCACCAACTGGGGTAGGTTTTAACTTATCCTCACTCAAATTTCAAATCTCTTCCCCTTCTTCACCGATGCTACTCACTCTGATATGATATGTGATCTTGCTCCTCCAAATCATCATAGAATCACTTCTTCATCAATTTTGCAAACAAACTTGTGAAGACGCTTATATGGACTTTCCGATTGAAGATCCGCAGAGATTTCTTTAGAATAGGAGGGCGATGATGTTGCTGTTTCTGGGCTTCTTCTGATTTAGAATTGGTTTTTTATTTTTTATAATTTCAGTAATTGCGAAGATCATACGATAAAGGGAGGGCAGATGAATGGAAGAAGTGTTATCGTGCTAATTGGTATTTGGTATAGTGGGCTTGCTCCCATTGTTTTGACAATAACTCCAAACCTACTGGGATGTAAGTGTAAGTCTTTTTTTTTTATTTACAATTTCTCCTTACCTGCTACTTTTTGTGGTGACTGTTCCTTGTACAAATTTTCAATCTGAGTTCGTTTATACTCACGCCTCTCCCTGATTTCTGTGCTTATACTCCTTAATTTGTTTTGGGTTGTTTTGTTTTGGTGTTAATTTTAGCTTACTTTGTGTCTGTTTATCATGATTGTTTGTGCAGATGATGATGATGAACAATTTAGGGACAATAGCACCAATGAAAGATACAAGAAAAAGGAAAAAGGAAAGAGGTTAAGGACCTGAGGTTTGAGTATATCTGTTGGTTGTCCAATGTCTTTCTTTCCCAGATTAATAATCAGTACCTCCATAATCATGGTGGACATCTAAGTGTGTTTGTGATGTTTAAGTTTAATTTAGCTATTAATGGTCTTTCAGATATACTGAGTTTCTCTTGACACAGAAACAATGTAGTTTTGCTTATGAGAGCATATATATTTAATTGGAACAAACAAAAGAAACTCTGTTTGGTGTATTTTGAAGTTAGACTCAAAACCATCCCCTTCCCTTCCCTTCCCTTCCCTTCCATCATAGCCAACAACCTTATCTTCCAACTTGTCTATCAGGGTAAGCCAATTGGCAATAGTACCCTCATTTTAAGTTAAGAATCATGTACATTTTATATGTTCTGCTTGTCTATCAGAGCAAGCCAATTGGCAACAGCCTTATCTCTATGTGTGTTTTTGTTAAGGAGATTTCCTGTCCTGCCTTTTATATGTTCTTTTTCTTCCTCCATTTTATAGTACCCTCATTTAAAGTTAAGAATCATTTACATTTACTTATGTCGATTCTGTTTAGTATATAAACATGAGAACCAACAAGATATCCCTTCACCTAAAGAAAAGGTTTAATACACATAATTGGGCTAAGGTTTGTATCATACATATCCATTTCCAATTTTATTAGACTGTGTGTAGTATGGTGATAGCTTGGTCCTGAATGGTTTTATTTTCTGCATAGCATAAAGAGCCAAGAGTAGTTCATATGTTCGTTAATTTACTCCTTCAGGAGGTTGGTGTACCATTGTTGTCTTTCCCTTATTTCCTTATTCTATTGGTCACGGGTTTTTTATTTCCCCTAAAGGTGACTGACATAGTGCTTTGTGTGATAATGATTGCAAAGACCCATAATATTTTCACTTTCCAATCCAACATCTAAGTCACAATGTACTGCTAAGACCTTTTGTTCCCTTATCCATATGATTGATATAAAATTTTGCATATGTCAATATATAGCAGAAGCTTTGGCTGCACAAGTGACCCAAAAAAGCTTTGAGAAGGTCCTCAATTTCCATCTTTCACTTATATCTGGAAGCTTTCAACACACATTGCTGCTAATGTTGCTGCGCCAAGACTTATGAGCTCGGTGAGCATTTTTCCCCCAGATTCCATTTGCACATTTGAAAATTGGAATCAACATGAAGCCTTCCTATATTTATATAATCATATATATTATGTTATTGAATATTTTGATTGCCTCAGTTGTAATTTTTTTTTATCAGCTCCTCAGTTGTAATTTAAATACAGTGAAATTAGCCATAGCATAAAAAAGAAGTGTGGTTGTGTTAATTTACAGTAATAGGAATCCTAATCCAGTGTTCAGCAGCAAAACACATGAGCTTTTTGTGTCATTGTTTGTGTCCCTTAAAAATAGGCTTTTCCGATTTGTTGATTCTCTATGATTTGGATTTCGAATTGAGTTAATTAATTCAATCAAACATATAGTTGATGGTGAATTTCGTGCATATTTCTCATCCCTAGATAACTGATCGTCGTTTGAAATGAAGCCTCCCACTCTCAACATGTTCCCATCCCAACCTATGCCCGCACTCAACCAAGGTATAATCATCTTCACGCACCACACTCTCATTTTATTTATAAAGATTATATATTTCACCATCATCAATTTGATTTAGTAATGCTTGAGATGGGTTTGTTTTCACACATATTAGGCTAGCGTGGAAGGAGTTTCTCATCAAGCCATTGGTCCCAAAGGTCCATCAGAGTCATCATCAATGGATTTGGCCAACCACTGAAACAAAGCCGCCTCGGCCCACGAACCACCCAATTCCAAATCGCTCAAGGTATAATAAACTTCATATTTATATTTTCGATAATTATATATATCCTCAACATATATAACTACCTTTGTTGATATATATGGTCTATTAATTACATGTGAATTGAGCAAGAGTCCAAGTTAATATATAGTGTGCATGTATGTATATTATTTATTTATTTATATATGCGTGTTTCAAACATGAGCTCTATGCTTTGATTAATTATTAATTAAGCTGTATATTATATTTATCATGTTTTCGAATTGAAATCACTTATTGCTGACCTGTGAACGTGTGGACACTGCACACATATATATGTAGGATTGAGAGGGCAATCGAAAAGTCCAACAAGTAGTTCTGAACAGGATGCCCCCAAAACTCCAAATCCTAAGGTCACTTTCATACTCTTTACTTTCTTCCACCGCCCTGCTTCTGTTTCTACTCTCATCATCATCATCATCATCATCTTCCTCTTCCTCTTCCTCTTCCTATTTTTTATTTGATCTTCAAATTGATCGTGAAATATAATACTGCAGACTCTCAAAAGACTTGCTCAGAATAGAGAAGCAACTAGAAAAAGCGGGCTCAGGAAAAAGGTGAGCACTTTCATTTTATTTGTATGTGGGTTCACACATTTCAGAAATATTCAGCTTTTCAAATAGATGATTCATTTATTTGTTTTCTAGGGCTTAATCAATTGGAGCTAGAGCTACATTGTTCTTGAGCTCAAGCAAGTTAGAAGAAAGCAGTATATATATACTTTGAATGGACATCATCACATCAACAACTTGAAGCTGCAAATAATTGAAATATTGCTCTAACAAACCTTACAAGCGTTGATCAATGTGTGTTATGTTTCAGGGAGTATTTTTAGCGGAAGGTGCAGCTTTGGGAGGAGACCAAGGCCTTGACCAGAATAAAACAACCTACACACTCACACACCAATATTTGTATACATGTTCTTAGATTTTTACCAGCAACATTCTCATTATGTTTACTTGAATTTCAGAAGCTGGAATGTTTGACGTAGAATATTCTAGATGGCTGGAAGAGCACCATAGAATAGTTTGCGAGTTAAGAGCTACAGTTCAAGAACACCTTCTAGAGAATGGGCTTCGGTTGTTTGTAGAATACTGTTTGTCTCATTATGATCAATAATACATCTCAAGACTGTTGTTGCCAAAACTGACGTATTCCACATCGTATTTGACATGTTGAAGACCCCAGCTGAACGTTGCTTCATGTGGATCGGTGGTTTCTGCTCGTCTGAACTCATTAAGGTATACCTCCTATGTGGCAACCACACATGAATCAGATAATGTAACCCAAATCAACACGGAGTCATTTGTCATCAGGACCTTTTTGTTTCAAACTAATTGAAAATGGAAAGGGATGGGTTGGGTTGTTCTTATCATCGCTTACATGCCTAACTTAACAAGGTTGTAATTTAAGTGTAATGTGGACAAAAAAATGTTGGTGCTGATTTTTACAAACTGAAGGTAAATGTATTTTGATTTGATGTGTGTCCCTTGCAATATACATTGACATGATCTCAGAATACTTTCAAATTTGGCAGGAGTATTCATAATGTACATCTCCTCTCTTAATAATTTTCTTTGATTCTCACATGTAGGTCATGAAGAATAATTTTGAAAGTTTGGTGACCCTTTTGTGATGGGACCACATGTGGATATAAGACTTATGATGTCCTTTCCGTTGTCGTGGATATCCTGGCAGCACCAAACCGTTCACTAGCAATTAATTGTTGTCTGCTAGAACATTTTCTGTAATGTTACCATCCAATGTTGTATTTTACCGTCATTTTGTTTGCCTTATGACATTATTATGCATGGTTTGTAATTTTGTTATATTGTTTCTTAATTCGGCTTTGAATAAAATGAATATTTGTTTGGTCCTTTACTTAACTATTATCTTTAATTTTTTAGTTAGTCGTTGTTTGTTGATTCGAAATTACCGCTCTCCGGGCGATGCCCAGAGAAGTAAAATCTAGTTCAGAAATAATGACCTTGATACTAATGACCCAAAGCGCAAGAAGATGAAATGCAAAAGTAGTAAACTATTCAAACAATTAAAAAAATTGTTAAGACGGGAGGATTGTGTAGAGATCATGGAGGGCATTTTCCATTTTTAATTGGTGAAAATGTTACTATCCAACTATTGTGAATGTTTGTGAAAAAAATTAATTTTTCATTGAAACGAAAAAATAAACAGATTTTTTTATATAAAAAATTGAAAGGAACAATTAAAAATATAATTATTGAATAGGTTTGGAAAAATTAATTTGACGGAGAAATTTGAGGAGAGAATAAGAAGGATTATTTGTTGGATAGTTTAAACATATTTTATTTACCTTTCAAAAAATAAGTTGTAGATTTATTTTAAAATGTATTAAGTTGTGGAAACATGGATTGTTCTTTTTAGTTCACATTTATAACTATTACTCATAATTAGATTTCTATGCAATATTTTTAAACTTCAGAGTAGCATTTATTAGACAAAAGGCTAAAGTATGTTTTTGGTCCCTTCACTTTGAAGAAAATCATGTTTTCGTCCTTTAACTTTGAAAGTGTATTTTTGGTCCTTAACTTTGGAGAAAGTGTATTTTTTGGTCTTTTAACTTTAAAAAGTGTGTTTTTAGTCCTTTTAAATTCGGTTAAAGTATGTTTTTAATCCCCTAACTTTGCACAAAGTCATGTTTTAGTCCCTTAACTTTGAAAATGAGGGACCAAAAAATAGTTTATCCTGTTTTGAAAAGACTAAAACCATAATCTTGTCCAAAGTTAAGGGAACAAAAACACAATTTTTAAAGTTAAGAACCAAAAAAACACTTTCTCCAAAGTTAAGGGACCAAAAACACACTTTTCAAAGTTAAAGGACCAAAACATGACTTTCTCCAAAGTTAAGGGACCAAAAACATACTTTAGCCTAGACAAAATTAAATTTTTCATATTTAGATAATTGTGACTTGGACAATTAAGCATACACCCAGCCTAGTAAGTAGCTACCTAGGGATTGAGAGTACATCGTATGAGGGATAGTTGCAAACCCACCTTTAACTAGGCACTGCAAAAAACTTTACAGGGATTGAAAGGTGTAATGACAAAATTACCTCTCATTACAATAAAATTATCATATGCCATATTTTATATACCCATTATTTTCTCCTTATTCCTTTATTCATTTCTTTAATACTTCCTGGGTGGTTAGATTTTTGCCGAATTTTTGACAAATTAATTTAATATATATATATATATATATATATTAAAATCAAGATATATATTGAGATATATATTAATATATCTTTTTTTTAAACGTTAACAAGATATTTTCTGTGTGTGTGTAGGACTCCCACGCCAAATACTTTACAAAGCATCAACCTTTGCCGCTAAAGAATTACACAGAGCATTGGGAGCCTAGGGTTGCTGCAAATTCTGGTCATTGCAATATTCTCAGGCATGTTAATATTTTCTTTTTTGTTCCATGATATAGTGTTGTCACTCTACCATATACTACCTCCGGTCCTAAATATAAGACCTAATTGACTTTTTTAGAAAATCCTATAAAAAAGCAAAATAAGTCAATTATAAATTGATTTACCTAATTTTTTTTCTTAAGCTAGTTTATTTAACCTATAAACTAATGATTGATCTAAAAATATATCAAATCTATCATAATTTAATAACATATTTTGTAACCTTAACATCTCCATAAAAAAGTTATCTAGGTCTTATATTTAGGACCGGAGGGAGTATATCAATACATGCAAGTTAATCTCATGACACTCATTTTTACAACATCAAACACATATTATTTTACCATAGTTTCTCTTCGAGTTCTTTATTAATAATGTTTATTCTAATCCATTTTATATGGGTATGGCTTCATTTATAAAGTCATGACGCTACCTGAATAAAGGAGAGCCCAGTTGCATTTGTTCCTTTTGTGGATCGGATGAGTATGATTGAGACGATGCCCTTTGTTTTATTTATGCGTCTGTATGATGATCCTTTCAAGGAGACGACAAAATTGAGCATATACCTTACAAAATGGGTTTTATAGCCAAGAGATCTTATCTAAAAAAACTGGTGTATGATAGTGATAAAACATGTTACAATTTACTTAGAATGCGTAGGTCAACGTTTGACTATCATCTTTGCTCTTTGCAAACGGATGTGGTGTATGCTTATAGGTACGGAATATTCAAAACACACCACACTCTAACGCAATGTAACCACTTTTTTTTCTGCTCATGAGAAAATCAAGGGAATAGTACTCGTATATTACTCAGTTTGTTATATTTTTATTTTATGTAATCTTATTCGATCTTATTTTATGTAATCTTATTTTATGCCACAGTTTTTATATTAAATGAAGGTAATATAAATAAAATATTTAATTAAAGAATAATTTGGAAAACATTTGAGGAATAAAAATAAAGATAGAAAATAGGAGAAATATTAGTTTATCAAAATATAGTTTTTGAATTGTAGGGAAAATAGGAAATATTTTGTTATAAAAAAAAATAGGCAATATTTGTTGGAGAAAATTAAGGAAATATATATTGAAGAAGAGGATAAAAAGGAAATAGTTACATATAGGAAACAAATGACATTAAAAAAAAGAGAGAAACTTGTTGAACTGGTTTATTAAGAAGTCTACTATTAGCCTTAGCTTTTTTTTCTTTTTATTATTATGAGCCTTAGCTTTATACTCCCTCCGTTCCTAAATATAAAATTACTTTCTATTTTCTCTCAAATTTTGCCTAAACTACCCTTATACTCCTTCTTTTTATTGAAAACTCCTCCTCCTTTTAAAATTAAGTAATTGAGGGGATTTCGGAAGATCATGTAATTTTATTATCTTCCTTAATCTCTTCAAATTAACCAAAGTGATCTTTTATTGGGGAATGGAGGGAGTATATAAGATAGATCTAACCAATTTTTTTTCTACTCATCAGAAAAAACAAGGGAATCACTTTTCTCTCTACTCATCGGAAAAAACAAGGGAATCACTTTTTTCTCTGCTCAACAGGAAAAACAAGGGAATCAGAACTCGTATATTACTGGGTCTGTTTTATTTTTGTATTGTTTTATTTTATATTTATATATAAATCTTATTCGATCTCCTCCTTTCTCTCTCATGCCATTACCTATTTATGTCACAGTTCCTATTTTCGTGGCCTCTTACCACCACTCTTCACAGTCGTCCACTTGATTGATTATTTTTTGCCCACCGACCATGGCGGCCTCACCCAATTCTGCTCCTCCCACCGCGGCGACGCCGGTGCCTGTGTCCCCCGCGGCGGCTACATCGGCCGCCGCCAACCCACCATTCGTCAACATGTCATTGTACGTTGGTGATCTTGATCATAATGTGAATGAGAATCAGCTTTATGAAATCTTTAATCAAATCGCTCCCGTCCTCTCCATAAGGATTTGTAGGGATATCGAACGACAATCCTCTCTTGGTTACGCTTACGTTAACTTTAGCACTGCCCAGGACGGTACGTACGTAATTAAATACTTCATGCACTCCCTCTTTTTTAATTATCATTGTTGTTGTTGTTGTTGTTGTTGTTGTTGTTGTTGTTCATTGTTTAATTGTTTAATTTTTTGGCCGTGCTTTATTTGGGTATATATGGATTTTCTTTTGATTGATTCAAGCTTCATCAGATTCACACGTGATTGAAAATATCCTCAAGATTGATTTTTGAGTGCGTGCGCGTGTGTATACTGCATTTTTTTTTTATTTCTATCGAATTTTGTGTGTGTGTTTTTATTTGATATTGCTTGTGGGTTTTGGAATGAGGGCCACCATGATTAAGTTTTCTTCTTCTTCTTTCTTGATCAGAATGACAAAGTTTTCTTCTTGTATATATATATATATATATATATATATATATATATACAGGATATACTGTTTCTCGTTTTCCTTTTTATTGTTTCGTTTGTTTATTATAATAGTGGATGATGGATGAATAGAACATGGTAAAACTAGAGGTTTAAAAGTACAGTTCTTGCTAGCTAGGCGGCCTCAGTTGTTAAGCTGCATGATATATTGAGTACACCATGATTTAGTTCTAGGTACCTTCCTGGCCAGTTAGAATTCACACTGGTTTATACAAAAAAAAAATCTATGGAATCCAATAGCTGTGTTTTTATTTAATATTGCTTTTGAAGAATAAGGAATATGATAGATAAAGTTTTGTTCCATTATAGGATCACACTGTCTCTTTGCTTTTCTTCTATTATTAATTTATGTTATGTTGATATGATAATGAATTAAAAGAATAGAGTAAATGAATGGTTGTTTGCATTTGTATGTCTTGCTTGGCGTTAAGATCGATCATACATACATATATATATGGTGCTTTAGTTATACTGGTTATCTTCCTATATAATGCATCCTTTTCCTTGGCATGCTGTGCATGCAATCAGAATTAACATTAATTTATATTATTATTGCAGCGGCCAATGCCATGGAAGCTCTCAATTTCACTACAATAAATGGGAAACCCATTCGAATCATGTACTCTCATAGAGACCCTAGCATTAGGAAAAGTGGGTTTGCTAATGTGTTCATTAAGAACCTGGACAGCTCAATAGACAACAAGGCATTACATGACACATTTGCTGCTTTTGGAACCGTGCTTTCCTGCAAAGTAGCTATTGACAGCGCTGGTCACTCAAGAGGTTATGGTTTTGTACAGTTTGACAAACAAGAAGCTGCAGAAAATGCCATCAAACAGCTCAATGGCATGCTAATGAATGATAAACAAGTCTATGTTGGATTCTTTGTTAGGAGCGCTGAAAGGGAACGATCCCCACATTTCACTAATGTTTATGTGAAAAATCTACCTGAAACATTTAGTGATGAGGATCTCAAACAACTTTTTGAGCCACATGGAACAATTACTAGCTCGGTTGTCATGAAAGATTCAAATGGGAAGTCTCGCTGTTTTGGCTTTGTTAATTTCGAAAGCCCAGAATCAGCGGCTACTGCAGTTGAGAAGTTAAATGGAAGCCTAGTTAGTGATGACAAAGAATTATATGTAGGCAGAGCCCAAAAGAAATCTGAAAGGGAGGCCGAGTTGAAGGCCAAATTTGAGAAGGAGAGAATCAGTCGATATGAAAAATTACAAGGAGCTAATCTATACGTGAAAAATCTAGATGAGAACATCAATGATGAAAAATTGAAGGAGATGTTTTCTGAGTTTGGAACCATCACATCATGCAAGGTAAGATAAAATCAATTTAACTAATCATTTGTTCTTATCTTTTCCCCATTTTACACATATATATATGTTTCATTGTATCATGTGCCTGCAGGTTATGCCTGACTCACAAGGTAATAGCAAGGGTTATGGTTTCGTGGCTTTTTCTACGCCCGAGGAAGCAAGTAAAGCTGTAAGTCTTTGTTTTTCATTTTGAAGTAGTTTTGACTTTTGACCCTTAAACTTAGCCTCCATTGCCTCATATGTAAATATGTATCATTTCTTTGTGTAGTTGACTGATATGAACGGGATAATGGTTGGACGAAAGCCTCTTTATGTTGCAGTTGCTCAGAAGAAAGAAGAGAGGAGGGCTTTGCATCCGGTTATTATACTACTTCTTTAGTCCTTTTAAGTTATAGCTTGTTGATGTTGTATATATAAATGATCATACTTGTATCTTCATTTTCACTCTCCCCTCCAAAGACTCATTCATTCAATATCAAAAGACATTCACAAATTAGTTTTGTTTGACAGGTTCGTCTTGCTCAAATCCATGATAGTGCGCCTAATAGGATGACACATTTGAATTCGCCTGCTGGATTTCCTGGATATCATCCTGGGCCACCTAGGCCTGGCCATTCACAATTGTACTATGGTCCTCAAGCAACTCTTGGTGGTATGATGCCACCTCCGCCAGCTGCTGGATTTGGTTTCCAGCAGCAACAATTGCCTGTATTTCCTGGAATGCGCCCTAATAATGGACCTCCAAATTTCATTATGCCATTTCAACATCAGAGTAGACCGGTTCAGTCAGGTCAAAGGATGGGTAGTGCACGACGTGGTGGAAATTTCCCACACATGCAACACAACCACGTGAGTCACTCGTGAATTTCATCTTTATTTTACTCACAGTAACTTATGCTTTTATGATCCTATTTATAAGTCACTTCCAATATGTTTCATAGTGACATTAGAAAGCTTTGAAACTCATAAATTTTCCCCTAAATTATAACAAATTTCCTATTCTATTCATGTCTAATATTTACTATACTACATAAAAATAGAGTCAACATGTGATATATGAAGAGTAAATTTGTAAATATTAAATGAAGTGACTTATATATAGAATCAAATAAAACCTCCGATCCTCTGTAAATAGGACTCGAGAGTACTTTCAATGTTCAATATCAATATAAAATTAATTGGGAGCTATTTGATTTCTTTTATTTCAGATTATGCATGGGAATTCGAATAATAACGGGTATAGATACATGGCCAACAATCGAAATGGCATGGACCAGTCATTTGTTCCACAAGGCGTAATGAATCCAATTATGCCATTACCATATGATGGCTCTAGGGCTACTCCAACCCCCGTTGTTAAAATGCTACCTAGTGTTGATTTAGCAACACTTTCCTCAGCTTTGGCCTCTGCTACACCAGAAAATCAACGAGTGGTATGATATGTGTTCCCATAATATATTGGTTTAAATAAGGTTTATATTTGATATATACTTCATGAAAGTTTTATTTAAAAAAACATTGCTTGTGATGAACAGATACTAGGTGAACATTTATATCCCCTTGTAGATCGTATTGCGCCAGATCATACAGCAAAAGTGACAGGGATGCTGTTGGAAATGGATAAATCTGAGGTTATCCATCTCATTGAGTCTCCTGAAGACTTAAAAATAAAGGTGTCCGAGGCAATGGAAGTTCTACGTAAAGCTGCATCGGGTACTGAAGTTGGTGAACAGCTTAGCTCGTAATCCCATTGAAGCATCTGTTTCTGAGAGTTGTGTTGCGAGATTCTTGAGTTTATTGGGAGGAATTTTTAGGATTAGTTATGTTAGTGGTAGTGATTAGATGTTTGGATTTTAGGCCATTCTTTCTTCAAGAGAAGAAAATGATGTGTCATCAATTCAC
Source organism: Mimosa pudica (assembly GCA_029929735.1). Classification (NCBI taxonomy): domain Eukaryota; kingdom Viridiplantae; phylum Streptophyta; class Magnoliopsida; order Fabales; family Fabaceae; genus Mimosa; species Mimosa pudica. The sequence continues at coordinate 14,046,903 of JAKELP010000029.1, read as the reverse complement.
CTAGTTGTTTTAGTTGTCATTCAGTTAGTTGTCCAAGTTCTTCTAATTAATTACTAATTGTTTTAGTGTCATCAAGTTGTCTTGATGTCTTAGTTGTCACTTAGTCGTCTTAGTTGTCTGTTGAGTCCAGCAGTGTCAGTTACTGAACCCACCATGCTGGGCACCCAGGGTTAGCTCTCGCATTTTCCCCGGTATTGGCAAGATCAACTCAGGTATTGTAGGGAGGCTGAAGGCTCTCTCGAGTCTATGACTTAATGCTGCAGCATTCCTGGGAGGAGGCCTTGCCATTGGCGCTCCCAGGGATCGAAGTCGAGAGTGCCAATGGCAAGACCTCATCCCAGAAATGCTGCAGCATTAAGGCGTGGACTCGAGAGAGCCTTGGGCCTCCCTACAATACTTGAGTTGGGTTTGTCAATACCGGAGAAAATGCGAGAGTTGGCCCTGGGGTGCTAGCATGATGAGTTCAGTAGCCGACACTGTTGAACTCAACATTGTCATTTGCTAGTTGTCATTTGCAAGTTGTTTACTTTCTTTTGTATGACTAAATTATCTCTAATTTTGATTTATGAATAGAACCGTTTATTTATTATATTAGCATGCTTGATGAATGAATGAAATATTATATATTATGTTTGGTAATTTATCTTCCCTCTCCAAGTTTCTGTCTTCCCCTCCTAAATTTCTGTTATAATTCCTCCTCCTTTCACATACCTCTCCTATTTTCACCCTCCTTTCTCTACTTCTATGTTCTCCTACCATAACTCATATAGGTGCATGCGATTTAAAAGTATATAGGCTTATTTTAACTTTATTCCTTTTTTATCTATTAGATATTTCTCCCATAATATTGTTTATTCATTTATTGAATTGATGTTATCCAATATTCATCTTGGAGAGGCTCCTGTATTTTCCGGATGCTCTCTCCTTGACGTGATTGAATTCCTCTTATTAATGAACATTATCCCAGAATTTGGATCACATGATGTTTGTTTTAAAAGAAAGCACAGTACAAGGAATGTGGTTTTTTTCTCTTTTCTTTTTGGCTGGGCATAATCAATTATATTCACAACATTAGGTGAAGTTGAAATAAAAATTTGGACACAATTTAGATGGTTTATTTCATTGATTGATATTTGATTTGATAATTTGGAGATTGTAACATTGTCATTGTGTGACTGATGGATTCTTAACATTTGAAATTACAAGTGGTAATGACTCAATGATGCTCGAGAAACTAAACCGTAAAAACTTGATTTATTAGAAACTAGTAGTATCATATAATTTACTTACATGCCACATATAGTAAGATTTAACGACTTAATGTTCTTTCTTAATCATTTAAAAAAGTCAATTAGATTTTATACTTAGAAAAAAAGAGTAGATATGTGTTGCCCAAAAAACGTTAAGAGATTTGTACCAAAAAAAAACGTTAAGAGATAAATAGTGTGTTTGGCTCGACTTATTTTGAGAAATAAGCCAGCTTATTTTGGGTTTGGCCTTGAAAATCCAAAATAAACTAGCTTATTTCTCAAAATAAGTCGAGCCAAACACGCTAAAAATAAAGTGTATTTTATAGGTTTGAATTCTTGGTGCATTTGCAAGGAAATAATGGTATGGGTTAATAGTAACCTGAGACAAAATTAATGAGATTACAAGAATGAAAATGGAGAAAACATTATTATAAGGAATTGAGAGGAAGTGAAAGTACCAGATCAAAATGAGATGAAATAGGATAGTAAAAACAAGGTTAGATTGTTTTCTAAGCGCTATGGAGGGGGAATTCAAATATTGGTTTCTTGTATTCAATCTTGGATGTCTTTCTACTATGGAGGACTTGCTTATTTATAGGGGTTAATGATTAAATTTAATACTCTTTTATTGTCAAAAGTTCATCAAATATAAACAAGAACTTGAGTCTCAAATGTAGCACATATCTATTACAAAATGGGTCAAATCTAGCAAATCCGTCAATTTTGACAGTTTGAACGTTAATTTTGACTTGATTGATCCACGTCACATGCCACATCACCCTGATTAGGCCATACTAACCTGACACATCATCATGATCATTATCTTTTTCCCAAATTAACCCTAATAATGTTTATCTATAATAACAAGGAAGAAAGTGAGGGTGAGGATTAAAGTATATAGTTGTAATAAATTGGTAATATCATGTGTAAATAACTAACTTCTTTAATCTACTCAAATTATGGAAAATGATCTTATATTTAAGAAGGATGGAGAGTAGTGAAGTTTGAAGAAAAAATCTACAATAAACAAACAAAGGTTGAATTTGATAGTCAAAAGTGAAATATACAAGGTGTGCCAAATTAAAAACAAAAAAAAGTTACAAACTTACAACACATCATGAACACAATGAATACAATACAAGTATACAAATACAATTTCTTTTTAATAACAAAATTTTACCAAAGGGGTTGGACCCACCCACAATTCAAGGAAAAAGAAATTAACGTATAACCGTCTGACCCAACCCAGTCTAGCACTATAGGCTTCAAATGGACAACCCGACACCCATTGTTCAATCATTCGCAAGTGAACCCACTAGACGATAGGTATGGGTAGTATACAAATACAATTTACAATTAGTCAATTACAATTACAAAATTACAATTTGCCTGTAAAAAAAGAGGAAAGATAAATAAAAATGAAATATAAATATAAATATAAATATAAATATAAATGTAGAAGAAGAGGAGAAGAGAAGAGGAAAGCAAAGCCCTCTCTTTTCTTTTTCTTTTTCTTTTGAGTTATTTCTCCATCCACTTCATCTTCTTCATCGGCCGATTCATTCCCCTTTCTCCCCCGTCGGCCTCCGCCCATCCTCGCCGTCAATCCCCCAAATCTCCCCCCACTCTCACCGCCCTCTCACCCCTCCCCCCTTCAATTTCACAAAAACCAAAAAAAAAACACACAAAAAGAGAATTAGGGTTTTGCTCACCACACTCTTCCCCTCAAAGATTCAACCTTTCCCCCATCTCGATGGCCAATCATGGCGCAGCAACAAAATTCGCCTCCGTGAATCTCAACAAATCCTATGGCCAGCCTCAAAATCACCACCATTCATCCCCATCTCACAATTCTGCTTCCTACGCCGCCGCATCGGGCCGATCACGCGCCGCCGGCGGCCACGGAGGTGGCTTCGGCGGCGGCGGCGGCGGGATGGTGGTGTTATCGAGGCCTCGCAGCTCTCAGAAAGCTGGGCCCAAGCTTTCTGTACCACCCCCCTTGAATCTGCCTTCCCTAAGGAAGGAACATGAAAAGTTTGATTCTTTAGGCCTTGGTGGTGGGCCCACCGGTGTAGGAGGCGGTGCCTCTGCAAGTGGGACCCGCCCTAGTTCTTCTGGTATGGGTTGGACTAAGCCTGTAGCTAGTGTTAGTGCTTTGCAGGAGAATAAGGCATTGGGTGAAGGCATAGGTGTTGATGGGTTTGATAGTAATAGAGGGAATAATAATAATAATAATAGTAGTAGTAGTGCTTATTTGCCTCCTTCTGCTAGATCAGCTGTGGTTGGGGGTGGGAGTGTTGTATCTAATAATTATTCTGCTTCTAATGTTATGGCTCATGGTAGTTCTGGGGAGAAGGTGGCTGTGTTGAGAGGTGAGGATTTTCCTTCATTGAGAGCTACTTTGTCTTCAGGGCCAAGTCAGAAGGTTAAGGAGAATGTGAGTTTGAGGAATAAGCAGTCTGTGAGTGATGGTTTTTCCAATGAGCAGAAGGATGATGTGAATTCTAAGTTATATCCATCCCATGGTGGCGGTGGTAATGGGATGGGAGAGGATGGTGGGGATGTTCGCGGTTTTCGTGGCGGTGGTGGTGGTTTGCGTGTGGCGGATAATGATAGGAAGCAAGAGGAGTATTTCCTGGGTCCTTTACCGATTGTGAGGTTGAAGCCGAGATCGGATTGGGCTGATGATGAGCGGGATACTAGTCATGGTTTGACAGACAGGAGTAGGGAGAATAGGGATCATGGGTTTTTGAATTCGAAGAATGAAGCTTATTGGGATAGAAGCTTTGATTTTCCCAGGGCTAGTGCAATGCCGCATAAGCCTGCTCTTAATTTTGACAAGTGGGGACATAGGGACAATGAAGCTGGAAAAGTTTCTTCCAGTGAAGTTCCTAAGTTGAACTCTGTCAGGGCATCTAGTAGAGAGGGACGGGAAGGGAATTCGTGGAGAAATTCATCTCTTGCAGCTCAAGGTGTGGGAAATGATAGAAATGGTGTTGGTGTAAGGCCATCCAGCATGAATAGAGAAGTTGGGATGGATAATAAGTATGTGCCATCTACCTTCCAAGATAATCTTCATGATGATTTTAGAAAGAGGGAAATGGGGCATGGCCAGAAAGGTAGGCAGTCATGGAATAACACAATGGATTCATATGGTAACCGAGGGCTGGAACGAAGTGGGAGGGATAGTTTTGCTGCCAATGAACAATTCCACAGATATAGCTCTAGCCCAGCATCTAAGCCCTTATCTTCAGTGGGTGTTAAAGGGATTCCTGCGGACGATCCGCTGCTTAATTTTAATAGAGAGAAGCGCACGCTGCCAAAGAGTGAGAAGTCTTTCCTAGATGATCCTTTTATGAAAGACTTTGGAGCTTCTGGATTTGATTTTTCTGCAAGTCTTGTTGGCATGGTCAAGAAGAAGAAAGAGGTACCTAAGCAAATGGATTTTCATGATCCTGCTAGAGAATCGTTTGAGGCTGAAATTGAGAAGGTTCAAAGGATGCAAGAATTGGAGCGGCAACGGAACATTGAAGAACATGAAAAAGCTTTGGAGTTAGTACGGAGGGAAGAAGAAGAGAGAATGAGGCAGATCAGGGAACAGGTAAATCTATATGAGAAGATACATTTATCATTTATTTTTGGATAAACCTGGATTTACGCTATTCGATATTGGATTAAATGTTTCACTTAACCTCCAAATTTGTTCAAATGTAACTTCAAATTGTTTGACCAGTTTAAATAACAGCACAACCAATTGTTGTTACAGTATATTTTGGTCAACTCAAGTTGAACAGAAAGCTACTCCCTCCATTCCTAAATATATGATTCCCCTGACTTTTTTTTTTGAAATTTAGGAAGCAAAATAGACCACTAAATTATAACATATGCCACAACTAATTAGATTATAAGTTAGTTTATAAGTAGAATAAATTAATTTTGAGGAAAAAAGAAGTGATTAATTTTGCATCCTTAATTTCTCACTTAAAGGTTAAAGTGATATTATAATTAGTACTGAAGTGAGTATTTATTTTGTAAATCTTTTACTTGGTTTTTTCTAGAGATTAGCAATTGCAGAAGTAAGAATGACAAAATGAAGCTTTTTGAACATATTATAGCTTTTTAAAAAGTGATAACAGAAAAATTACGGAGTAAAGCGTGTGGAGTTGTAGCCCCAACCATGTTTTTAAATAGTTAGTCTTCTAAAACTCTAGACTTCTAAGATGAGTAGAATAAGAACTGGGGCATACAACAAACTTTTGTCAACCTATACCCTTAACTGCATTCCTGGATCCTGATAGGTATGGATAATTTGAAATGGCCATTTCTACTCCCAACTCACATGGATCCAATGGAAAATCAGGTTGCCTGGCAACAAAAGGGTGCTCTGGGTTCGAATGAAGTTTCCTAGCTTACAGTTTTGTTGGTTTAAGCTTTTCTTTAATATGCTAGCCATTTAAAGTTGTTACCTTCTATTATTTATATATTGAAGTGATATTGATAATTAGTTTGGCTGCTCATTTATATTCCCTCCTCTGAATCTACAGGAAGAGAGGCAAAGGAGATTGGAAGAAGAAGCTAGAGAGGCTGCATGGAGAGCAGAACAAGAGCAACTTGAGGCTTTGCGGAAAGCTGAAGAGCAGAAGGTTGCTAGGGAAGAGGAGAAACGAAGGATTTTCTTAGAGGAGGAGAGAAGGAAACAAGCTGCTAAGCAAAAACTTCTAGAATTGGAGGAAAGAATGGCTAGAAGGGATGCTGATGCCGCCAAAGTTGGTAGTGATTCTTTTGCTGTTGCAGATGAGAAAATGTCTGGGATGGGAGGTGAAAAGGATGCATCTAGACGTACAGATGCGGGCGATTGGGATGATAGTGAAAGATTGGTTGAACGAATTATGACTTCGGCACCCTCTAATTCATCAAGCCTTAATAAGCCTCTGGAGACTGGTGCAAGGCCTCAGTTTTCTAGGGATAGTTCTTCCTCCTTTGTGGATAGAGGAAAAATGGGGAATTCATGGAGACGAGATGTGTATGAGAATGACAGAAATTCAGTATTTTATTCACATAGCCATGGTAATGGTCCAAACAGTCCAATTGGTGGAAAGCCATTATCAAGAAAAGAATATGACGGTGGTGCTGGATTCATGACCTCAAGAGCCTCTAATAAAGGAGGGATTGTGGATGCTCATATAGATGATTATGCAAATGCAAAAGGGCAAAGGTGGAATGAACTCGGAAATGGAGACCATTTAAGCAGAATTACAGAAGTTGATTCTGATTTTTCTGATAATTTGGAAAGACTTAGTGATGGGTGGACCCCAGGGCGCACTCGTGGCAATATGTTTTCTTCATATCCTGAGCACGGTTACCCAAATTCTGAATCAGGTGGAAGTTATGCTATTGGGAGGTCACGATATTCTGTTAGGCAGCCGCGGGTTCTTCCACCGCCATCACTAACTTCTGTCCCCAAAACCTACAGGGATGTGAATGCACATCTTAATCCTGCTGCAGTCCAGGAAAATAACATGCCAACTGGTTATGATGATGCTTATCAGCGGAGTTATGGACGACCAGAAGTGGTAGGTGCATTGACTGATAATCAGGAGTATGAGGATCGTAAAGTTGAGAGCACCACTGTACAGAGGTGTGATTCTCAGTCTTCGCTCTCTGTTTCAAGCCCACCTAGTTCTCCTACCCATCTTTCTCATGATGATTTAGAAGATTCTGGAGTTTCTCCTGGGATGTTGGTTTCTGTAGAAGACAAAAGCGGCCCTCTATCTGGTCAGCAAAATGACTCAGTTGTAACATCTGCAAGAGCTGCGAGTGAGAATATAGTTAGTTCCACATGTGCATTCTCATCAGGTGATGATGAAGAATGGACTACCGATAATCATGAACAGTTCCAGGAACAAGAAGAATATGATGAAGATGAAAATTATCAGGAAGAAGAGGAAGTGCACGAGGGAGATGACAATGCTGCCCTCAACCAGGGGTTTAAAAACATGAATTTAGAGGAGAAAGATTTGCCCCATATGATGGATAACTTCGTATTAGGATTTGATGAAGGTATTCAGGTTGGTATGCCGAATGATGAATTTGAAAAATCTTTAAAGGGTGAAGAAGCATCCTTCATGGCACAAGCTTCTAGTGGCACTCTGGAAGAACATGCACGTTTTGGCAATGCTTGCAGTGATGGCATGCCCCTTCAACCTGTCAAATGTAAAGCAGGGCTTGATGATCCTAATGTATTCCAGGATTCTGAGAAGTCAATGCATGATTTGGTCATCCAGTCTACTGTAGCTCAGACATCCGTAGTATCTGAGGGTTTAGGCAATGCAGAAGCTTCTAACAGTGACCTGTCTTCTCATCATAATAAATTGACTTCAGTTACTGGTGCTCCATACTCGCCTTCGGATCTATCTAATATGTCTAATGCTGCCAATGCTCAAAGTCAAGTTGATCTGCCTGTCAAACTTCAGTTTGGTCTTTTTACTGGTCCATCTTTGATACCATCTCCTGTTCCAGCCATTCAAATTGGTTCTATTCAGATGCCACTGCATCTGCATCCGCAGGTTGGTGGGCCTCACTCTCACATGCATCCATCACAGCCTCCTTTATTTCAATTTGGCCAGCTAAGGTATCCATCCCCCATATCTCAAGGGATGATGCCTGTCGGTCCACAATCAATGTCTTTTATTCAGTCCAACATTCCATCGGAATTTTCTTTCAATAATAAGCCTGGAGGTCCAATGCCACTTCAAACTGGTCCAGATGCTATTGATAACTTTGTTAAAAGCGATATTAGGTGTCCTGCTGTTGATAATCAACCAAATAATTTAAATCATGTAAATCTATCTCAAGGATCATTGCCCAATGAGGGCAATGAAAATATGGCTGGCTCAAGTCGGAGCCAAACAAGGATTCCCCATGATGGTAAAAGTAGTGCCAGGACATCTAAAGGTTTTCAGAGGGATGAACAGGTGCAACAAGCTTTTGTTGCAAAGAATGGCGGTACCTCATGCAATGCTAGAGATTACAAAGGTCAAGCTCATGGTAGAGATGTTTCAGCACACTCAGCATCAACAGAGAAAGGTTTTATAGAGTCAAAGGCACATTATCCAGCATCTGCACGCAGAGGGAAGAGATATGCTTTTGTGGTAAAAGGTTCTGGCTCAAATTCATCAGGTCCAGTCCCGAGGTCAAATTACCCAGAAACTAGTGGATTTCAAAGCAGGCCTCGTCGAAATGTTCAGCGCACTGAGTTTCGAGTTCGTGTGAGTGGTGAGAAGTCGCTATCCTCTGGTTTGGTTTCATCTGATCAGTTCTTTTCAGACAACACGACAAATATGAATGGGACAGGTAGTGGTATGTATGCAAAATCTGGGCCAAGGAAAGTTTTCCCCAATAGACTGGGAAAACAGGCTGTGGAATCAACATGCTCAAGCTCAGCTACAGATTTGTCACGGGCGGATTCTGGAGGTAGAGCTGACAAAGTTGATGGAAAAGAATTGCCAAAGATTTCTGGACAGGGTCATCTTAAACGTAATGTTTGTTCTGGAAAAGAAGTGGATGCTCCTTTGCAAAGTGGAATTATACGTGTGTTTGAGCAACCTGGAATTGAAGCTCCTAGTGATGAAGATGATTTTATTGAAGTCAGATCAAAGAGGCAAATGCTAAATGATCGGAGAGAACAAAGGGAGAAAGAAATCAAGGCTAAGTCACGGGTTGCAAAGGTTCAGAAAATATATAGTTTCTATGGGTTTTTGTGGTAACACTATTTTGTACATCACTTTTCTAATAGTTAATTTCATTATGCCAGGTGCCACGGAAATCTCATTCTGCTTCACATGGTGCCAAGTCTAAGGACATTGGTAGCAGGGGAACTTTACCTATAATAGAAGCAGCAAACAGTAGGCACTCTGATTTTGTTGTTCCTGATGGGAATGCAATGCAAAAAAGTGAAATTTTATCTGGGTCTGTGTCCCAACCATTAGCTCCTATAGGCACACCTCCTTTGAAGATTGATGTTCAGTCTGATTTAAGATTAGATACAAGCAGGTATTTGGTCTCTTGTAAGATTTCATTTTGTATTCAATGTTTGGAAAATGTTGACTGTATTTTTGCTACAGGTCACTCCAGATGAGTCTACCAGCTGTCTCTGGTGGAGGAAAGAATCCTGGGGCTGGGGTGATATTTGACAGCAAGAATAAAGCTCGCAATAATGTTCAGACATCTTTGGGCAATGTACAAACTAATCAACAGGTTTAAATTTTTCTCTTGCGTGCTTCTATAACTGCAACAGTAATGATGTTATAATGAATTTGTCGTGATATGTTTCTTTAATTGTATTTGGCACAAAAAAACCGTAGTTTGAATTTATAGTATCTGTCTCTTTGCTGCAGACTTGCACGGATGTCATGTGAAAAACTGCCTTCATTTGCTAATGTAAAGAGTTGTTTGGGCAGAATGATTTGCCCTGTCTTTTGTTTTAAAAATAAAAAACAACCACATTATCCTGTTGGGGGACAAATTGTTTTCTGAGGGTGAACTTGATAGTTTTATTGATCTTCGTGGGGAAAAAGAACGGGTGGGGGTATTTTATTGGTGTGATGTTTTATTGTCACATAAGCTGCATTCATTTTTTTTGATAAAAAAAAAAGCTGCATTCATTTTTGTTGTTTGCTTAAAATCTTGTTTATGAGTATAATGGCGTCGCACGATCCATCTAGCTTACTCCCGTGGTGTGATAAGGCTTTGTTGTTGCTTAAATCCTTGTTTATCGTATTAAAACTCAATCTATTGCAGGTCATGGCCCTTACACAAAGGCAACTTGATGAGGCTATGAAGCCTCAACAGTTTGATTCCCAGCCATCTGTTGATCTGACAGTGAACTTTAGTAAGCCCAGCTTGCCAACATCATCCATCTTGACGAGAGAAAAACCATTTTCTTCTGTCGTGAGTCCGATCAATTCCTTGCTTGCTGGAGAGAAAATCCAGTTTGGTAAGCAATGAAAATTTTAATGGCAATGCCGATGTTCAAATAATATATACTTTTCTGATATCTCTGTTAATTTACTAATTAAGGAAATATGTTTCTTCATTCAGGAGCTGTAACATCTCCAACAGTACTTCCACCTAGCAGCCGTGCACAGTCTCATGGAATTGGCCCTGGTTCATCTGTGTCGAACATGCAAATATCACATAACCCGGCTGGATCTGATCATGGTTGCAGTCTTTTTTATGATAAAGAGAAACACAACAATGGATCCAATGACAACTTAGAAGACTGTGAAGCTGAAGCTGAAGCTGAAGCAGCAGCTTCAGCTGTTGCTGTTGCTGCGATTGGCAGTGATGAGATTGCTGTAAATGGTTTGGGATCTTCAATCTCAGTTTCAGAAGCTCGAACATATGGAGCTGTAGATATTGACGGTATAGCAGCTGGTGAATATTTTATCTTATTAATGACTTTCCTTTACTCTTCTGGTAATATATTTATGTCACATAAACCAATGTGGATATTTATTTATGTTTCTTTGGCAGGAGTTGCTAATAATCAGCAATCATCTAGCAAAGCTAGATCTGAAGAGCCTTTGTGTGTATCTCTTCCTGCAGATCTGTCTGTTGAGACCCCACCGATTTCATTTTGGCCACCCTTACCAGCTCTGCAAAATTCAAGCCAAATGCTTTCACATTTTCCTGGAGGCCCTCCTCCGCATTTTCCCATGTACGAAATGAATCCTATGATGGGCGGTCATGTTTTTTCCTATGGACCACATGATGAGTCTGCATCTGCAACGCAACAACAGTCACAAAAGAGTAGTATGCAGGCATCTGGGCCAATCAATAGCTGGCAACAATGCCACTCTGGTGTTGATTCCTTTTATGGACCTGCAGCTGGATTTACTGGCCCTTTTATTACTCCTCCCAGAGGGATCCCTGGCGTCCAGGCACCACCTCCACACATGGTTGTTTATAACCATTTTGCACCTGTTGGACAATATGGACAGGTTGGTTTGAGTTTCATGGGTGCCACATATATTCCATCAGGGAAGCAGTCTGATTGGAAGCACAACCCCACGACATCTGCAACTGGTGTCAGTGAAGGAGATATGAACAATATGAATATGGCACAGTCACAGAGAAATCCCATCAACATAACTGCTCCAATTCAGCATCTTGCTCCTGGTTCACCACTTGTGCCAATGGCTTCTCCTCTTGCAATGTTTGACATTTCTCCTTTCCAGGTAAACTGTTGATAAAAGATTTAGACGCCTAATCTCTTCAATGGCCTTATTTATTTTCGGTGCTTGTTTTTGCAATATGATGTTGAATAGTGGTATAATTCTAGCTAATGTTAATCAATGTTGCTTTATAATACTTTAATTATGCGCAAGATGGTAATGAAGTTGACACAACCTATTGTGTTGCAATTAGTTATGTTCAATGGTTAGTTTTGTTTGGGTTACTTAGCATTTGTGTGAATTCTCTTTCCAGTCTTCTCCTGAAATGTCAGTTCAAGCTCGATGGCCGCATGTCCCTAATTCGCCACTTTCATCTATGCCTCTATCAATGCCACAGCAGGAAGGAGCGCACGCTTCTCAGTATAATCACGGTCCTTGTGGTGACCAGCCTATGAGTGTCGATAGGTTCCCCACTTCTCAAACTTCAGCCCCCTCTGATGGTGATAGGAATTTTCCTACAGGAGCTGGTGTAAATTTTAACCGGTTGCCAGATGAACTTGGATTAGTGGATCCTTCAAACTCAGCTGCTAAGCAATCAGCACTGGGCAGTGTCATAAAGACTCCATCTATGAACATTATTGCAGATGCTGCCAAGGTTGATGTTCAGAGTGGCAATGGCAGCAAAAGCAATAGTCAGAATGCAAGTGCTGCTTTCAAGAGTCAGCCCTTGGAGAAAAATAATACATCCCAGCAATATGATCAATCTTCAGGGTATACTAATTATCAGAGACCTGTTTCTCAGAAAAATAATTCTGGGGCCGAATGGTCTGGCCGAAGGATGGGGTTGCAAGGAAGAAACCAGACTTTGGGCGCAGATAAAAATTTTTCAACATCAAAGGTGAAGCAAATCTATGTGGCTAAACAGACCAATGCTGGGGCATCTGGGTCTTGAAAGGGCAAGAAAGAGTTGCTAGGTTTTGAAAATAGTCCAAATGCTTTACCAGTGTTTTGATGTGGCAGAAAAATAAAATTTTTATTGAGATTCTAGTTTGTTGGTAGTTCTGGTTGAGCATTAGATAGGTATTTTTGTTGTCCTCATCGGAATGTATGAGCTTGTTGGGCTGATCCTCCTGATGAAGGCCGCTGTGAAATGATTGGCATTAGTTTTGTGTAAACTGATAATTAATTATTAAGTCCCTGTATGGTGTTATTTATATTCAAAATCAATACAGACAGACCATTTATTTGTGGTCCTCTTCACTTAGTCTCCTGAAGATTAAATTGGACGAGGGTTTGTCTGAGGCAATGCTTGCAAGAAACTGAACTGCATCGGGTAGACTGATGAACACAGCTTGGCTCGACATGTCACTGAATGAATGATGATTTGAGTTAACTTTATACAGCTTGGCTTGACAGCTTGCCAATGAGCTATCATTGTTTCATTGCCTTCCACAGTACAAATGCTTTGCTTACAGGATCTGTCTTTTTTGATGTGGAGGATTCTGAGCTATCCCGGAGGGACAGAGAATGTACTGATGTTGGTCAAGGAATTTAGACCATATCATCTTTGAATTTATATAGGATTTTGAGTTGGCAGCTAAGGATTTAGATAATTAGCCTGGCAATTATTCTATTTCGATTTTGATATAAACTGGATTTGATTTGTGAACTTTTTATTTGTGCTATGTCGATCAGATTTGTGGTATCAATAGGAGCCAATTTAGGCGGATGAGACAAAAATTGGATTTGTATGATCTCCTTGCCTCCTCATGCTGTAATAGAATTCCTTGAGCTCTGCCCAGAATTCGGAGCATTAGAAAATCAATGGATAATGTATTCATGTACAATTTAGTTGAACAGGATATTCATTACGTGTCATCAAAGGAATTCAATCATCAAGTCAATCATTACTTGCCTCTTCATTTTTATTTTTCTATGTTGAATTTGAATCAGAATGAAGATTTGTAAACATTGAAAGATTATTTGTGCCTCGTTTCTTTCTTAAATACGAAGTGTTTATTTTTATTCTACATAATCCATTGGCTGTTTATTTTAATGAAAAAGCATCGGTTATGTTCCTCAGAAACCTTAAATAAAAAAGAATTTCCTTTTCACTACCACTGATGCATTAACGTCAACTATATTCTTAGATTGTAGGAGTATCTTAATGTATGGAATTCCAGCATTTGTAAAATTAATTTACATTGTATTATGAACAACAAACATCCTTTTAAATCAAAGTGAATGAGGAAAAGAGAAGGTTTGCATGTAAATGCAAATGACAAAACAATTCACAAAACCAATCGTGCCATACTTCTCTATATATGCTCCAAAGAGTTGCACTTCTATGACTAGCGAGTTTAAGTAGTAAAATTGATTCTGTAATGCTGTTCACTTACATATTTAGTGACTTAATAGGGATTAGTGATAGAAGAAACCATTCTCCAGTCAGATTAAGATGGGGAACCAATTCACTCACATGAAGTCTGGGTGAACATCTTCTTCTACTATTTCCTCATTAGTTATGGCCTCCAACACACTGTTGGTCCCTTGATCTGTATGCTCTTTTAAACCTTTCCTCCATCCAAGTTGCAGGCTGTCTTCTTCCTCAGTAGTCATGTAATCCTTCCATTTGCAGCTTTCTCTCCTGATTGTTGGTTGACATCTCTGAGGTCCCTCATCGTCTTGTTGCTTGTGATTGTCCTTACTCAGTGCAAGTTTACTCTTTACCGTCCCCTCTGCATCAGATCAGAATATTTACAATGACTGAATTTTGAATCATATACTCCTTACTAGTCCTAAATATAGGACATCTTATTTTGAAGAAATTAAGAATGTGAAGTTAATCACTTTAAATTGTTCATAGTTATCTAATTTCCTCATAACTAATTTATTTTGCTTATAAACTATCTTATAGCTTAAGTACATGTGGTATATATATGTCATAATTTAGTGGTCTAATTTGCTTATTTACTAAGATTAGATGAAGGTTTTAAATAAAACAGAAAAGCGCAAAAGCTTTTAGTATATTCTAGTTTCCTTGTAATTGTTGTCAAAATGCAGGTTTACTCTTCAACTGTGCCCTCTACAGCAGAATATTAGCAATGAATTTTTAACAACATAAAAAACAATGGAATGTACAACAATGTGAAGTAAGTAGTACATATAGTTAGAGTGATTAAGATATGATTTACTCCGCTTGTAAACAATTATTCGGTGCTCATTCCATTACCTTTGGAAATGATGTTTTTATTTGTATTCCTGTTTGAGAAAGTAGGCTTGAAAAGCTTGTGACTACCACTAGAGTAATTTTGCAGTCTAGGTTTCTTGAACATGCCTTTCTCATATTCTGTCACAACCTTCACCTCATCACCATCACCATCACCATCACCATCACCATCACCATCACCATCACCATCTACACAATTGAATAAAAGTCAAAGTCCACGACAAATTGAATAGAATTATTGACCTGAAAGAAAATGAACCTTAAGTCGTAACTAAGTAATGAGCAAATGAAGAACGACCTTGATGATGTGAATGTTGTTGTGGATCTAGGTACTCTGTCCAGTCGCTTCGCTTGGCGGAGAGATCGATGTCGCTGACGTCATCGCGGTGCGATAGGGTTTGAGGAGAGAGAGAATCGCAATTGCGAGACATGTTGAAGGACTGGACGAAGGAGCGAATGTCTTTGGCGATGAAGCCCTGAGCGAAGACTCTGGTGAGTGACTGCTTCTGATTGCAGACGGCGCAGCTCCATTTGTTGCTGCTCTTCTTCCTCTGCTTCACCTGCTTCGTTGGTTGATGGATAAATCATGAGGAAAAAGTAGAGTGAATGAGTGAGTGAATCATCCAAATATATATATGTATATATGCACATACATACTTGCATGGTGGAGCATTGGAAGCACTGAACGGCGATGAAGACGATGGCATTGGGCGCCATTGTTGCCAACTAGCAAGAGAGAGCGATTTTGAAATTCCCGCCAAAACGCCCTTAAATACTCCCTCCCTTCCTACTCCACATTTATTTATTTATGATTTATGATTATGATGATTATGATTGATTGACTATAGGTAATTAAATGGTACTGGTAATTTGACTTTTACACGAATCACGGTCATAATAATAAATAAAAGAGGGATGATTGCTTACACAAAATAAACGAGGTCATTTTGTTTAGGCTTATTCTCACTATGACCCAAGTGATATAGACATGTCTCTTTATGTTTTTCCCTTAACTAGCCCAAAGTCAATTAAATACGTATAACTGTCATTTAAGTACTATGAGAGATCTCAATCATCACCACTATTGCTACCATAGCTTCTACTGATCTTTTGTTGTGTTGAAGTATCTCTAATGTTTTTGTTTAAGGTTTATTTAATCAAATTCACTATAACTCTCTAGCTCTCTCATCATCCTTGGAGATCTATTCTCTCTCTCAACAACACTGATCATAGTCATCAACTTTTCTACTCTATTGGTCAACAAATAGCTTCTTGTTTGATGCATCAATATCAGTGGAACGTGAATATTAGGAAATGAAAGTTTAATTGTTCATTTCTCCATCAAATCTTAATTTGTTTCCACTAACACCCTCTTTTAGAGCTTCACTTGGAAACAATAATATGTTTCGTGTTCTATTTTTTTAGCCTATCATGGTTTAGAGTAGCTCTTAGATGAATTCATTGTTCATGTTTACATTTTGTCTATAGAAAATACTCCCTTCGTTCCTAAATATAAGACCTAGATAACTTTTTTTTGGAAAGATTAAGGTTGCGAAATAGGTTATTAAATGATGACATATTTGATATCTTTTTAGATTATCTATTAGCTTATAGGTAAAATAAACTAGTTTAAGAGAAAAAATTAGGTAAATCAATTTATAATTAACTTATTTTTTGCTTTTTTTAGGATTTTTCAAAAAAGTCATCTAGGTCCTATATTTAGGAACGGAGGAGTATATCACAATACGGAACACCCACAACCACTGATCACTACACTAGACATCATCAAGTGCAAACATATATTCTAACAAAAGATTATAACTTTCACACGTTACCTTGACATAATAATATTTCAAGTCAACCCCTATATTCTCAAGACCTCACTGCAAATACACAAATCCACAAAAAACGACTGATATGGGACCCTTTTAAATAGCTCATTTCCATCAAAGTTCACTTTCCCTCTACATTCAAAGTCAAATTCAACACATTAAATAACCTAGAACAACACCCTTACCAGTTAATCCAAGCGCTCTGGATTCTTTTATATAACCTACATGAGAAATGAAATAGGATATGGCCATATGGGCCAGCTAAAAATCAAAATCATGCATCATATTATAAGGCTTATAGCCCATAACCATACATATACATAATTGGACTTACATGGCTGTGAGTGTGTTCCACCTCTTTTTCGCTGTGTGTGGGTCCTCCTAATAGCCGAAACAAATAATAACAATAATAAATTTGTTTTTGGTAATACTAATAAATTATTAATATGTAATAAAAAAATAAATTATTAATACACCTCCTTCCTTTCCCTCTCCCTCTCTCTCTCTCTCTCTCTCTCTCTCTCTCTCTCTCGCGCGCCATCAAACCCTAGCCTCTCCAATCTCTCTCTCTCTCATCGATATGTCGAGCAACGATCCCGAGCACCGCGAGGAGGAGGAGGCCCCCGCCGGCGATGACGAGGACACCGGAGCTCAGGTTGCCCCCATCGTTAAGCTCGAGGAAGTTGCCGTCACCACCGGTGAAGAAGACGAAGATCCCATTCTCGATCTGTATGTATGCCTTATGCTTTATGCTTTCCTTCCTTTTCCTTCTCATGTCTCTCTTTGTTTGTTTTTCCCTCCCTGAAATTAAATCCTATTTTGATTTTAGGAAATCTAAGCTCTACCGATTCGATAAAGACGGGAATCAATGGAAGGAGAGAGGCGCTGGCACTGTCAAATTTCTGAAGCATAAGATTACTGGAAAAGTTAGGCTTGTCATGAGGCAATCTAAGACGCTCAAGATCTGTGCCAATCATTTCAGTATGTGATTTGCTACATCCTTTATTTTTTTTGTTTTTGTAAATTGATTGATGATTGTGTTTTGGAGAGTTTTTTTTTTTCATTGTTTGCTCGCGTTTTCGTTTGATGCAGTTATTCCTTCAATGTCTGTGCAAGAACATGCTGGGAATGAGAAATCTTGTGTTTGGCATGCTAGTGATTTCGCTGATGGTGAATTGAAAGACGAGCTCTTTTGCATTCGATTTGCCTCTATTGAAAGTAAGTTTACGCTTTTTAAGTTCAAATCATACACTGTACTATCTGTTTTCCTGTAAGTGATGTATTTGAAGTTTCTAGCTTTTGTATTCGTACTCTGTTACTCACGGGTTATCAGTTAGGGGACATCATTTTGAAATTTGATAGTACTACATTTAAGTTATGAGTACTAGGTTGATTTGAACTACTGTATTTACTAAGAGTTTGTTCTGAGCCGCAATGTCCCAGAAAAGATAAAACTAGCTGACTTGGACATCGTTTCCAAGGTGGTTTTTGAACAGGTTAAAAACATTCTCTGGTCAAGTTTTCTGTGCAAACTGCAGAGGTGTCATTGTTTACTGATATAGTGACATCATTAGCATTGCTTTTTCCTTACAAAGCTTTGGTTTCGTCGTGAGCAGTCACAGATCTAGGATGAAATTATGGGGGGTGACTTTGGTATTTTTTTTTATACATAATAACTTTGGTATTTTTAATCGACATTTATTATTCAAAAGACAATTATTTTTAAATTGTTTCACTTTCACACACAGAGGGAGGGAGGGTGGGAGGCTGCACGGTTGCAAGTCATGCATTTAAAATTTGTGATTTTACATAAGCATGGATACCTTCCATTCAGTCTAAGGTTCCATTCCCTGTGGGCAATCTGGTTAATGGCGTGCTTATATCTATTTCCTTCTGTTGGCCATTGGGACTCAGTGGGACTGGGTGTGTTCAATGGTTACTCCCTCCAGTCATGTTTATAAGACTATTTTAATTTTAGGGAAAATCCCAAATAAGTCCCTCCGAATACCCAAAAGGACAAGTGAGGAACCTAAACTTCCAAAAGGACCATGAAGGAACCATCACCTATCTGTCATTTTAAAATTTTGCGAAAAGACAAAATTTCCCTCATCCTAAAACACAAATTCCTACCCCACCCTAAACCCACCCTAACACCCACCCTCTTCTCGCAATTTGTGTTTTAGGATGGGAGCAATTTTGCCTTTTCGCAAAATTTTAAGATGACAGATAAGTACTAGTTCCTTCATGGTCCTTTTGGAAGTTTAGGTTCCTTGTCCTTTTGGATATTTGGAGGGACTTATTTGGGATTTTTCTTTGATTTTATTATTTTGAGAAATTATCATCCAAAATTAATCATTTTAAAATGTCTAAACTAATTTTTTCTACTTATAATATAATTACATGTAGCATATGTTATAATTTAGTGGTTTAATTTTATTCATTAAATTCAACAAATTAGTCAAAAGTGACTTATATAGGACCGGTGAAGTAGTTTATGTGCATCCCTCTTTTGCTTAACAGAACAATCATTGTGGTTTTTTATGGGCCATGTAGCATAGTGGTATGACAACTCCCCATTAGGTAGGAGGTTGCAGGTTTGATTCTACTTGTAACCTCAAGCCGATAGTACTTGCCCCTTAAATTAAAAAAAACGTTTTGCTTGTCTAATATGAAGTTTTATTTTGGTTTATAGAATTAAATGTTTTTCCCTTTTTCTGTAGATTGCAAAAGCTTTATGGAGACATTTCAAGAAGTTGCTGAATCTCAGAAGACCAAGGAGGAAAACAAGGATGCATCTTCTGCTGCTGGTCTCCTTGAGAAGTTGAGTGTTGAAGAGAAGACTGAAAAGTCTGAGGACAAATCTGAGGAGCAAAAAGATGCACCTGAAAAAGAAAGCAAGGATGAACCAGAGAAAAAAGATGCAGAGAAGAAAACTGAAGAGCCCGCTTCATCAGCTTGAGTTTAATCTATTCATGTTTCATACTTCCGGGCAACATGAAAGGTCAGGTGGATGATTGCATATCCACCCTTATGAGTTTCATTCATACTAGTAGTCGTCGGACTGTGTCATGGCCATGAAATTGAGAGAGTCCGTGGCTTCTGTTGAGTCATTTATCAGCGAGTAAAGTTTGGGTCAAGTTTGAATTAATATGGAGGGTTGTGGTTTTGGGGGTCTGGCAGTTTATTAGTGTTACTTCCATTCTATATTGTGCATTTGTTGCGAGTAATGAGTCAGTCTTGCTATTTGTGAGGGAGAGACATGGGTCTAATAGTCAAATTTATAAACAAAAGGTTTTGGATACAAATGGTTTGAGTTTCCCATTTTTTTAAAATAGACTCAAACATCATGGTAAAATATTTCCTTCTCTGCTCCTTTCGTGAGCTCCAAATGACTGTCTTTCCTGCTCTTTCTGCTGTCATTTTTGGTGCAACAGAGATGTTGTCGCTAAATTCCTCTGGCTCTTTTGAGTTCTTAGTGATTTAGTCACATCTCTTGTTTTTATTTTTGGTTGTCCAGGCATTGTGAAATAAGTTCGTAAAACTTAGAAATCTCTTTATAGGTGTGTGTAATCTATCACAATTTGGGAGTTTTAAATTTGACTATTTTGTCATCCATCACCATGAATGATGAACTTCGTGGCAGGATGAAGAATACAAGCTTTCTCTGCTAATCTTTCACAATATAAATAATACAAGCCTTCGCTGGTAATCTTTTACGATGTCAGATGAAATTTATTAAGGAAATCATAACATGGGGGTACACTATTTCCTCAATGGTCAGGACCTCTTACATGAAATTTCAATGACATTATAATTAGGAGAAACATGTATGATCAATGAAGAAACTCGGGATCAATACGAAATCGATTCTGTAATTGTGATTTCTGAAAGTGATTATGATAGATGCCTATTATCTCTAGTAAAATCACATCAAAATCACCAAATCCAACGTTGACTTTTGAAGATACTCAAATGTCACAAATAGTGGATTGTAGATATTAAGGTTTAAATAGCCTTGAGTTTTCAACAATTCCAATATTATGAATATGAATTATAGTGGTTTTGAAATCATTATTCAATGAATGTCTCCACAATGCATTGACCGGTTTAATCTAGTATGTTGTACAATGGTTGTTAACAAATAGTATGTTGAAGTATAGTTGGTTGAAGTGGTAAGCGACATCACCCTTCAATAGAAGATAACACAAGTTTGAACTATGAAAAACATATTTGTAGTGTTAGGTGAATAGCATACGGTTCTGAGCCTAAAAGTGAGTAGTCCCAACTCTCAAGTTCAAAGTGATTTTAGATATTTGATAAAAAAGCGATTTTAGATACAATTTATTCTAAACAAAAAAAACTCCAATGGTTGTATTCCATAAATGAATTGTAATATATAACTCCCTTACAACAAATTTTGATGTTTTCAAATGCAATATAATCTTCTATTATTGTGTTTTTCTTTCAGTTTGTTACATAAGCTTAATTAAATGAAGACGATAGTCTAAGCTCTACGAGCCAATACTAAGGCCAATGATACATGATTTTAATAACTCTACTGGATATTAATAACTCTACTGGATATTAGTTCATCTTAAAAAGTTATCTTATATTTAGAAACGGAGGGAATAATATTTAATTTAAATTACAAAACTAGAATATATAATGCATTGTCTCATACTAAGTTTGAATTGTTTGGTAAAAAAGTCTAAGTTTTAACTTAAAAATATTTTTTAAGATTAAAAAAGGGTGATTGACTATAAATAAGCAAAACGGATTTAATAGATATCTCATACAAGAAATAAAAATTAAACATGGTAGATATCTTATACAACAAATAAAAAAAAAACAAAGGAAGTAATAACTAAGCCAATATCAATAGACCACCACCAGTCACATGAGATAATTACCGTTTCAAAATTGCAATGACATTGACATGGAAAACTTTTTTTGATTATAATATGCCTTAGCCATCTATTAAACAAGCATAGCACTAGACCACCACCATTCACATGGAAAACTAACGCTTGATATTAAATTCATAATTGGTTGATTTTTCCTGAGCAAAAAAAATAATTGGTTGATTTCCATTTTTTGGTGCAAAACCTTCTTTTTTACTCGCCCAAATAAAAATAAAGAGAGAAGGAAATGTTTCCTAAAAAAAGAAGGAAAAGACAAGTTTCCTATTTTATTTCTTGCTTGCTGCAATTGAAATTAAAAATAAAAAAGAAAAAGGAAATATAGAATGTTTCCTAAAAAAGAAGGAAAAAAGAAGTTTCCTAAAAAAAGAAGGAAAAAAGAAGTTTCCTATTTCCTCTTAAAATTAAAAAGGGAGGGACGCTCCTCTTCTCACTTTGTATCTCTCCCGCCGCCTCACTCTCTGCGCCAAAAAGAAGCAGCTAATTCAAAAAAAAAAAAATTGAAAACGGGAAAAGGCTCCTAATTTACTTACTTAGCTTAAGGCATAAGCTAATCTGGGGTCGCGCGTTAATCATACGCAACGCAATTCTACAATACTACTTATTAGCCTACTACTTACTACTTAGTACTTACCCACTTCAGATCATTCAATTCACCTCTTTAATTACCAATTCTTCCCTCCAAACACTTTCTTCTAATTTCCCATCTCTTCCTCTTCCTCCTTTCACTCACTCTCCATGCCTTTTCTTTACAAGCCTCTGCCACCAAATCCTCCCAAGTTTCCATTCTTCTCACAAACCCTTTTCTATTCCTTTATTGTTACGTCTCATTTTTTCCAAAAAGCTTTCTTTTTTTAAATGGGTTTGTGTTTTTTTGTTTGATTGCAGTGAGAAATCCGATTTGGGATTTGGAGAAATTTGTTAGGGCAAAATCTTCAGTTCACTCATCAATGGCTACTACTCCCACTCAATTTTTCTGGCTCAGGTTCTTTTCATTAGTGCTTTTGCATCAAAGGTTGTTCCTATTACTAGTTTTCATAATAAAAGGAACAACTTTGTTTTAGTTCTCATCGTTGGGTTCTACTTCTTTCCGTGAAAGCTTGTTCCTTTAATTAGTTTTTCTAATAGTCACTTGATTGCAGGTTTTGGAGAAAATTGTGGGAAAATTAAACATATACATCCTAAAGGACGAAGGATATGGGCTCATACATTCTCCTCTCAGGCCCAAGTCGTACACGTAGTAATCAAAAGCTCCAATCTCTTCCTTATATTCATTTGCTTCACTTCTCATAGTTGCTGGCCTTTAATTCTTTTATTGTTAATATAATTAATAATAATAATTTTCTTCTCAAATCCTACCACCTTTGATTTCTTCTTCTTCTTAAAGTGTAAATTTACAGTTTTGCCCTTCCTTTTTCTTAAGGGGTTTTTGTTTTTCGTGTTGCAAGCTCAGCTTCAGTGGGAAAGGCAGCAAAAGAGTGAAAGTGTGTGGCGAGGCTAACTGGACTGGATTGGTTTCCTCTTCAGGCCCAGGCCTAGGCCCAGGCCCAAGCCCACCAGCAGGTTCAGTACAACGGAGGGATGGTGAGAACTGAGGAGAGGTACATGCGGTGGAAAAACCCCCAGAGACTCGCAAGAAAACAAGTAATTTCATTTTCCAAACTTTTTAGCTCTTTGTCTCTTTTTAGTCCAGTGGTCTTCTTAGTCTTTGAATTCCTTGATTTTCTCTCTAGTTTCTCTCTTTTAACTTCTTTTTTAAACAATAATAAAATAAAATATCTATTTGATAAAAAAATTCTAGATAATTTTGAGAAGCTTATGAAATTAAAATGATTAAGGTTAAGTGGTGATTTAGTGACTATCTTGATTAAAAAATGTGAAAAGACTCATAAAACTGAATGAACGTGTAAGATATGATCTCCATAAAAGACTTAGTTAATTTACTCATATTAGTTTGATTGCTAATATAGTTGATTAGTTTCTTTATATTTACTCTATCATATAAAATTTATAAATAAAATATAAATTTAATCAAATTGTAGGCCAGAAGTTTTTATTTCAAGTTTTACCAATTAAACATGTGTTAATCAAAATTACTTTTACTTTTCCTTTAAAATAGGATGAGTTGTGATATTTTGATTAAACATAATTTATATGATTTCCTTTATAGTGTGTGTATGGGTAGTCTAATTTCAATTTTTATTGAAAGATAATATACTTGCATCAATTCGAAATGTTTGAATTTAAATCTTCAATGTCCATAATATAATTAATAAAGTGAATAGGTCACAAATAGTTAGAGTTGTTGGGAATAAAATAATTGAGAGTAAGTGGCAATTAAGTGTTTTGTTTTTTCTAAATGAAGTGGTTCATTGAAATAGTGTTTTAAAATGAGACAATGATGTTTTCTTGTTTTGAAGTGAAGTGGGTGATGTTGACAGGCAACAGAAAGGGATAGTAAAATAAAAGAATTAATAAGGCGGGAGGCTAACTGATTGGAATGAGGTGGAGAGTTAGGTTGGAGCGGAAGCAATAGTGAGTGTTTTGAATTTGCGCTCCCCCGCTCCCGCCAACGGCACAATCAAAACAGAATCACGTGCTTGCTCTCATGAACTAAACTCATTAATGATTGATTAATGAGTCGGTTCAGTTCGCGCCTTCACTTAATCACTTCCCTCCTCTGTTTCTCTCCTCTCTACTATATGGAGTATCTCTCACTCCCTTCACTCCACTAACCTCTTAGCTTCTCTCATTAGTCATTCCTTCTTCTTCTTCTTCTTCTCATATCACCGTCATATCATCTCTCTTTAATTTCTTCTCTTCAAACCCTAACTCTCATTCCTTCTTTTCTTTCTCAATGGCCTCACTTCACTATTTCCACTTCACTCTCCTTCTTGCTTACGGTAGAGCTTCTCCTTTTCACCTTATTTCCATTTTATTTTGGTACCAAGCCACCTTATTTTATTGATTCATCACACTTTGCTTCTTTTTTTTTTTCTTTCTTTCCCTTAGAATAAGGTACTCGACGGCTTCACTGGACTGGCCATTCAGTCATTTTTCCATCAATCCCCAACTCTACCTTGTTTGCTTCTCTATTTTATTTTTTCTGCTCATCCTTCAATCGTATTTTTAATACTAATAATCTTTCCTATTTCTTCCTTCTCATGAAACTCTCCCCACTCTTTTATTTCTTCTACTTCTTCTGCTCATCATCATCATCATCATCATCATCATCATCATCCCTCCCAGTCTTATTAACCCTATTGGAGCCTTAGAAATAAGAAAAATTGAATCTTTAATGGCGCTTGCTTTTCTTCATCCTAACCCTAACGGAGCCTCTTAAGTAAGAAAAATCGAATCTTTTCTTCTTCTTCAGGTAAAACTTTCTCCTTGTCACCTTATTTCCCCTTTTCATCTTCAAACTCCATCCCCATATGTTATGTTAGCTTTCACCATGTTTTGTGAACCTTGTTTGATTTCTTATAGAGGATCATAAAGATGGAGCCGCTTGCAGAGCTAGTCTTACCAACCGTTCAAATTTTTCAGATTAAGCAGATTCTTCAAGGTGACAACTTCCAGAGTTACTCACCTCATCAACCCAATTGTGAGCTATTACACCCAACTTTCCTCTTCTTCTTCTGTAAGGAAATCATTTTTTTTCCAATTTTCTGTTATATTCTATATATGTTTTGGGCATGTCATTCCTTGCAGTCACAATCATTTTATGTGTCCATAAGTTCTGATTTGTTATTTTGTTATTTAGAAGTGGAACTGCACGGAAGGTTTTTGGAATGATGGCAAGGGCGTGGATTGAGCATTGATCTGCCACCTCCTTTTCTTTTTCAGAGGATAAATAATTACTGTATGAATGTGGAAGTGTAATAGTTACTGTATTTGTCTATTTTGCTGTCCATTTTGAATATTTCTGTGTATGTTTAATCGTTTCTTTTTTGACAATTCCATTTTGCCATGCACTTTAGAGTTAGATGCTTGGGAAACTAATCATTACGTACTTGGGATTATTTGTTGGAGGGGTTAAAGCATGAAGTAGAAAAAGACAAGCAACAGGAAAGTTAAAGATTGTCCTTAAACTATTAAAATGTTTCTGAGTTTAACAATCTTCATTCTTAGAAAACTAATCTATTTTGTGCAATGGATTGTTACATGAGAGGTTTCTTCGCTTCACTACCCTTCATTCTAAGGTAAATAATCCATTATATGCTTAAGTGGTGTTGTAAGAAAAGTTAAAGAAAGAGCATGAGGACAAAGAAGATAGTTAAAGGAAAGGTTATGGCCTACTATTAAACTATTATAATGTTTCTATTTTTTGCAATCTTCTTTAAACTAATGCGTTGGATTGTTGCATGAGAGGTTGAAGGAGCGTGAAATAAAGGAGTTCAGACAAAAGGAAAGGTTAAGTCTTCCCTTTAAACTATTGTTATATGTTATATTTCTTAGTTCTCGTATCTTTAATCTAGGGAATTAATGCATGTTGTATATCAGATTTTTGTAGGAAATGTTGAAGAAAGAGCATGAAGAAAAAACACTACAAAAGGAAAGGTTAAGGCCTCTACTTGTAAACTATTTTTCCACCTTATTTCTTGGGAAACTAACCTATCTTGTACAATGGTTTGATGTATGAGATGTCAAAGAAGGAACATCTAAACATGATGTAAGAAGAACACAAACCAAAGGAAAGGTTAAGTCTTACCTCAAGTTTTCATACTACTTCTGTATATTCCATCCTTTATTTTAGGGAATTAATGCACTTTTATTTTTACTATAGATTGTTGCAGGAAAGGTTGAAGATGGATCATGAAGCAAGAGAACAAAATAAAAGAAAGGATAAGGCTTACCTGTATATATTATAAAGTTTCATAGTTTATCGAATTTTATTTTTTAGAACTACAAACCATCTTTCTTTCCTAGTTACTCAGATTTCATCTTACTTTTTTTAAATTTGTTAAATCTTCTTTATGCTTGCATGTAAGGAATTTCATTTGTCATCTCACATTGTTCTTAGGATATCTGAAGCGTTTTCTTTATATATTATCCCTCATGCTGTTATGTTTAGCTTACATTTAAGCACTATATCATAGAGGTCAGAAGGAGCACTGCAAGTTCAAGAAATGGGAGAATCAAATGGTAAAATAGGCATGCATGCATGCATGCATGGTTGTTTGGTGGGTTGTTTGTTTGTTTTTCTTGTTTTTTTATAAGTCAATACCCAACTATTATGCTTTAACTGGTTCTTTGATTGTATTTTACTGTTGACCTTGTTTCTCTCTGGTAAAATGTAGGAAAAACACTTTTGAAGTTGGTTTTTTGCTATGTTCATAAAAGTTTGGTGGATGTTGAGTCCATCTTTAGCCAGGTACTTTCTTCGTTTTAGAATTCTGCTCACTACTCTGCTTTATTTTATCTATGTTTATTGATGTTTCATACTTAGTGGTGTTAAATACGAGAAGGATGGCTCAGAATTATTTTATTGTTCTGTTATGTTAAATTGCATTGGCATCTTTGTAAACATGTATTTATACTTTAGTTCTAATGCAGGTGATGAAGGTACTAGGAAATTCAAACAGGGGAATAGACCTTTGGTGGTTTACTGTATTCTTAATTCCTTAGATTAATATCCAATTCCTTTTGTTTCCTTCTTTTGACTTTTGTTTGTCAATTCTTTTCATGCCCTCAGGTTATTTACTTCTTTTCAGAGACCTTAGACAGTTATACTTGAGAGTTTAACTTGGCATTCTGCAACACGACACAACTAAAACATAGTATGATATATTCTGACAGTTATCAATCACTTCTGCATTAAATTCTGAATTGAATTTTGTTCTCTTGTATTATCTGGTTGTGAATTGATTCCTTTCCCGTTATCTGTTAGAAAGGGGGCCATGCAAGTGATTAAGGAAATATATCAAGATTCCTGCAGGAAGTGTTGTGTAGGCAGCATAACATTTAGTGATTAATTTGAAGAGATTCCACGTAAAATTTTGATGCTCTTTGATTTGGTAAAGATTTTAAGGAGTTCAGGTCAGATCATATACTCTTTATTTCTAGTTGAACCTAAGCAAGAGATCTTACAATGATAAACAATAATATTTATTCGATGTTAAGTTATATCAGTTCACACAACATGGAATTTGTTCTTGCAGATGATTTATTTCCCGGGCATCTTTCTATGAAGGACAAATCACGGGATACTGGTGTTATCTCTTTCCAGCATTCTTCTTGTTAAGGTATTCCTTACTATTTTTTTTTCAGTATAGAAGGTAGTGGTATTGAAATGCTACTAATACGATGAAAGGAGATTAGGTGTTTATTGCTATTTGTTTCTGTTTTCATGTTGCAAAATGAGGTTAAAGGCTATTTGGATTTCAGAAGCATTTGAAGGTACCAAAATTGAGTTTTTCCATAATCATAACTTGAAGTTTTTCATCGACATATCAGTATATAAGATGGGGAAGTTTTTTTGGTGTTGAGATTCTATTTATAGTTATGCTATTTCCTGTTTCTTTAACAATTATGCTCTGTTTTAAAGCTGGCCAATGCTATATGGTTTCATATGAAATCGTTTAGGTGAACATTTTTATTTCATGGTCTTTTGAACATATTTGATTACCAAAGCTGGGCAGAATAATGTTGTCGGAAGCTGTAAAGCATAGCTCAGGGGCTTCAGAAATTTTTTTGTTTTGATGTTTTGCATGTGCTTTTTAGTTCCATGTTAAGGCTCAGTTTATTAGTTGATGTGGCATTTTATAAATTTTATTAGTTTTATATATCCCAAATGGACTGGATTAGTTGATATTTAATTTATGGGAAACATGAGCTGATCAAATCCTTTGCTTATTTATTTTTACTCGTTACAGGTTTATAGCAACTTCCTGGGCAATACTTGGTATGTTATAATTGTTTCATTTGAAAAGTGATCTTGCGTTAATCATAACACCGAGATTGCACTCTTTTTTATTTTATACTAGTGTCATCTCTTTGTGTAAGATAAGTTTCAACTTGCAACTGCTTTTATTTTTCATTGTTAAGTCTTTTCAAACCTACTATGATAAAATATGAGGTAGCTCAAACAAATTTTAGTGGTACTTGTCAACTTCCGGATGCTGCAATATGTTATCCTTTACAATGACCATGCAATTCTTCTGACAAGTTCTAATGTAGATTTATGGGCTAAGAACTATAGTAAGGAGCTATCTGCCGGAGCAAGGAAACTGTGTGAGACAGACTATTGTCAATTTATTGGAGATATATTAAGAATGTTGCAACAGGGCATCATTCTCTCTGTTTGAATGCAAGGTATGACTGCTAAATTAATTCTTTTTCTTTCTTTTTTGCCCAAAGTTCTTTCATGAATGCAGCTTGCCCAAAGTTTTTTTTCTTCTTTCTTTTTGCCCAAAGTTCTTTCATATCCATCATCAAACCCTCCTGGCATAAACTACAATGCATACAATTTTTTTTATTCTACTGACATTGAATGAGATACTTGAGCAATGCTGATTGCTAATTGGATTCCTGGAAGGTAATCTTTCCATCTTTGATTTAGTTACAATTGACAACTTACTGACAATAGTATAGTTTAACTTGCCTACTTATTTGGGACTTTTGTATTAGTTTGTGTTGCTTATCTTAGCATTTTTCTAGTTATCTTCTCTGCTCCAGGTTATTCCTTCTTTCTTTCTCTATGGTCTTTCACCCCACTCACTTCCTTAACTGTTGGGATGGATGATGTGGACGAGATCTTCTTAGATGACCTCAATCCTTCTTGGGAAAATTTCGCTCTCACCTTGAAGGCAGAGGTGTGTTTTGCACGTGAGGTGATTCAATCAGTTGGAGATGGCGGTCCTGCATGCAAGGAAATTGTTTCCTATGCTTGTCGCATTCATCAATGGGCTTCAAAGCATCACTACTAACTCTTATTCATCTCCATGTGGTAAAGCTAACTCTTATTCATCTACATGTGGTAAAGCTTTCTCCTGTTCTGCTTCTTTCCCTCTTTTCTTCTATAAACCCTGTCACCATGCCTTATCTTTCGCCATACTTCTTCCAAGTTAACTCAAATCCTTTTCCATGTCGGTTTATTTACCATCATGCCTTCCTTTTTTCTCTCAGAGTAAGGTGGTCTACCACTTCAAGCTCTTGCTTTATTACTGTTAGTTTCTACTGATTTTGTTATTTACTTTTTCTCTTATTTTGTTTCTGCAGATCATGACCTATATTCTGCATCTAAGATGAGAATAAGGCCTAGTCAAGTGGTTGGGGAGATAACATAAGGTCCATTACCCGTGTCTCATTACAATATCAAAAGCATCTTCTCTCTTATCTCTCATCTTTCTTTATTCTTCTTATTGCTTCCTCTGCATGCCTTTAATTTTTTGCTGTCTAGGAGAAATATTGAAAGTATGTATTGTGTTTGCCAAGAGAGAAGGAGGGCACTATTCATTGACAATTTTTATCTTGGATCTAGAGTTTTACCCTGGTGCATTTAATAATTTTTGTCAAACCAAATTTTGAATCAACATAAGAATGTGGAAGTGTGGTAATTATTGTATTTATTCATTTTACTCATGTCCATTTTGAATATTTTTATTTGTTTATGGTTAACCATTCCTTTTTTTGACAATTCCATGTTGTGGAGCATTTGAGGGTAAGATGCTAGGGAAATTAATGATTATATGTAGGGATTATTTGCTTGAGAAGTTGAAGAAAGAGCATGAAGAAGAAAAACATAAGCAATAGAAAGGTTAAGGCTTACCTTGAAACTGTTATAATGTTTCTTAGTCCTACAACCCTTCATTTTAGGGAAACTAATCCATTTTGTGAAATTGATTGTTGCAGGACAGGTTGAAGAAAGACCATGATGAAAAAGATCACAACAAAAAGAAAGGTTACGCCTTACCTGTAAACTATCATAATGTTTCTTATTTGTCCAACTTTCACCTAGGATAACTAAAATGGATTGTTATTGGAAGGGTTGAACTGAACATAGAATATGAAGTAAATGAAAACAAATAAATGGGAATTTTAAGGCTAATTTTTATGCTATTATAATATTTTTTAGTATTATTGAAGGAGAGGTTTCTTCATTTCGCTGCCTTCATTCTAAGGAAATTAATCCATTATCTACTTAAATGTTGTTGCAGGAAAAGTTAAAGAAAGAGCATGAGGAAAAGAAGACAGTAAAAGGAAAGATTATAGCCTACTTTTGAACTATTATAATATAATGTTTCTATATTTTCAAATCTTCTTTAAACTAATGCATTTTGCATAAGAGGTTGAAGTGTTTGTGTTTGTGTTTGTGTTTGTGTTTGTGTTTGTGTTTGTGTGGTGTTGGTGTTTGTGTGGTGTTGGAGTTTGTGTTTGTGTTTGTGTGGTGTTGGTGTTGGTGTGGTGTTTGTGTTTGTGTGGTGTTGGTGTTTGCGTTTGTGTTTGTGTGGTGTTGGTGTTGGTGTTTGTGTTGGTGTGGTGTTTGTGTTTGTGATGGTGTTTGTTTGGTGTTTGTGTTGGTGTTGGTGTTGGTGTGGGTGTGGGTGTGGGTGTGGGTGTGGGTGTTGGTCTATGTGTTTGTGTTTTGGTGTTTGTGCTTGTTTTGGTGTATGTGTTTGTGTTGGTGTTTGTGTTTGTATTTGTGTTTTGGTGTTTGTGTTTGTGTTTTGGTGTTTGTTGAGCGTGTAATATGATGTTTTTTGAGCTGAAAGGTAATATGATGTTGACACCTAATGGAAAGAAATTAAACTGTTTGATGGGCTTTCAACGGCTAATTAATTCATTCATTGATCAGCATTACAGTTTAAACTTAATGATAAAATCTTATTTCCCTCTTTTCTGCTACCAAGCCACTTTATTGAATCACCACGCCTTGCTTTTTTCTTTCTCTGAGAATCAGGTACTCTACAGCTTCAGTGGACAGGTCAGGCACTGCTTTTTCCAGCAACCCTCAACTCTCTGCTATACCTTATTTGCTCCTGTATTTTATTTTTTCTGCTTATCCTTCAATGATAAATTATATCATTATAACAGGTTCTGGCTACGGTCAAACAGAATAGCCCTGCTTACTGTCGCTGTTATCCTTCCAGTGAGTCATCTTTTATCTCTGTTTCTTACTTGTTACTTCAAACTAATTCTAAATATGTCATATCACGGTTCAACTAAACGAACTTTGAAAGTTTTAACTATAAAGTGGCTTGATCCATGCTTTGTAGGTCCAATACCCACAAGTGAAGCTGTGGTTCTATATTCACTTAAACAATTATGCTTTAACTGGTTCTTTGATTGTACTTTACTGCTTACCTTGTTTCTCTGTGGTAAAGTGTAGAAGAAACACTTTTAATATTTGTTTTTTACTCAGTCCACAAAGTTTGGTGGATGCTGAGTCCATCTTTAGCCAGGTACTCTCTTCTTTTTAAAATTCTGCTCACTACTCTGCTTTATTTTATCTCTGTTTGTTGATGAGAGATACTTAGAGGTGTTATATACAAGAAGGATTTCCGAGAATTATTTTATTGTTCTGTTATGGTAAATTGCATTGGCATCTATGTAAACAAGTATGTTTACTGTTTTTTCTAATGCAGGTGATGAAGGTTCTAGGCAATTCAAACAAGGGAATTGACCTGTGGTGGTGTACTGTATTCTTAATTCCTTAGATTAATATCCAATTCCTTTTGTTACTTCTTTTGACTTTTGTTTGTCAATTCTTTTCATGCCCTCAGGTTATTTACTTTGACTATGTTACCCTCATCTCGTGAAACTCAACAATCATCTTCATTTCACTGAAAAGATCTGAAGTTGCATCATCAGAAGAGAACATGATGGGAAAGTCTGTGGTCCATGCACTTATTTGGATGCAGCTTCAGTTGGTGTTCATGAATCAAGTACCTAGTCTTGTCAAGTAACACCAAGAAACTGAAATTTGCTTGAAAACTCATGCTTTCCATATTTCCATGCTAGATATTTAATTTTACTTATTCCCATGTTTGCATGTAATCTGATCTTATCTCTTTTTTCTTATATTGTTTACCATATTTGGTGTTATTTAATTTCTATGGGTTCAGGCTTGTGGATTCCGGGCATATTGTGGAGATACAACTTAAGCAATCAGACTATGTGCTTTTGATAAGGGAAAAGCAACATCTCCAGACTGCACCTACCTCAGCAGTGGCTCCAGCACGGCTCTATCCTGCAGTTCATTCTCTGCCATCAGCCAGAGTTACCACTCCTGCTCCCGCTTACCAAGATATGATATGTGATCAACCTAATTGTGAGCTATTACAGCCAACTTTCCTTTTCTTCTTCTGTAAGGAAATCATTTTTTCCAATTTTCTGTTATACTCTATGTTTTGGGTATGCTATTCCTTGCAGTCACAATCATTTATGTTTTTACTGTACATAAGTTCTAATTTGTTATTTTATTACTTAGAAGTGGAACTTCATAGAAGGTTCTTCTTCTGGTTTATATTTTTTTTTTGTCATAGATGTAATTTTTGTCTGCTTTTGTCTTGGGTGAAGGCCCAAAAATGATAAATAAGTATTGGTCAAGGAACAGAAATAGTACATAACTATTTCAAGGTACAAAAACAATACCCAATTTTTACCATGTGATCAAAAATGATATTTTCACTAATATGACAATAATATTAGACATGAAAAGTCCAAAATGCCCTTATAAATTAATTGCCGCCCGGTAAAAGTTTATTTGATTATAAGGGCATTTTGGACATTTCATGTCTAATATTAATGTCATTTTAGTGAAAATATCATTTTTGATTACATGGTAAAAGTTGGGTAGCATTTTTGTACCTTGGAATAATTATGTACTATTTTTGTTTCTTAGCCAATAGTTATGTATCATTTTTGGGCATTCGCCCTTTTGTCTTTTCTCTGCAGGGCTTGTATCACTGCCAGTACTATGCTGATTTTTCTTGCTGGAAGATTCAAGGGAAAAAGAGTAGTTTTTCTTTCCTCTATACATACAATGACTCTAATATTTCCATTATTTTCATTGTGTTTGCGCGGTACTCTCTTGATGTTGTCATCTATTTACTATGCCATTTGCTTTTAATCTAGGATCTAGAGTTTTTCCTGGTGCATTTAATTACTTTTATCAAACCAAATTTTGAATCAACATAAGAATGTGGAAGTGTGGTAGTTATTGTATTTATTCATTTTACTCATGTCCATTTTGAATATTTTTATTTGCTTATGGTTAATGTGGATAATCATGGACATATTTGTGAAGATAGAGAGAAAATGTATTTTCTTATTATCAAGGTTGATGTACAAGAGCCTACTTATAGGCTAGAAGGAAGACAGGATAATAATCCCTAATTAATGCTAATGATAACTCATAAAGCCTAATAAGAGCCTACATAATCAGCAAGAATATTTACAATAATTACAGAATATTCTCACACTCCCCCTCAAGTTGGATCATATATGTCGATCATGTCCAACTTGCTTATACAATTATCAAATGCAGGTTTGAGGAGCGCCTTCGTTAGTACATCAGCCGCTTGAAGGTTTGTCGGAAGAAAGATCAAACATATGGTCCCTTCTTCAACTTTTTCTCTGATGAAATGTCTGTCTATCTCCACATGCTTTGACCTCTCGTGCTGAACAGGATTTAAGGCCATGCTTATAGCTGCCTTATTGTCACAATAGAGTTTGAGTGGCAAATCCACTTGGACCTGTATCTCGCAAAGAACACGTTTTAGCCACATTTCCTCCATTATTCCTTGAGCCAACGCCCTTAATTCAGCTTCAGCACTGCTTTTTGACACAACCCTCTGTTTCTGACTCTTCCAAGTTACTAAATTCCCCCATACAAAGGAGCAATAACCAGAAGTAGATCTTCGGTCAGGATGTGTTCCTCCCCAACTTGCATCAGTGTAAACTTCAATCGATCTTCGTTCTTGTTTCCGGAAGAACAAACCTTTCCCGGGAGTACCTTTTAGATACCTCAAGATCCTGTACGCAGCATCCATATGCTTCTTTCTTGGATCACTCATATATTGACTAGCAACACTTACTGCAAACGCTATATCAAGTCTTGTGTGGGAAAGATAAATTAGCTTCCCAACAAGTCTTTGATATCTTTCTTTATCCACTGGCTCTTCTAGCTCTTTATCTTCCTTTTCAGCTTCAGCATCATCATCAAGATCATCCTCTTCTGAATCCCCCTCTTCTCTAGGCTTCTTCTTTTTCTTAGGAGGTACAATAGGAGTTGGTTCAGGACTACACCCCAACATGCCTGTCTCTTCGAGGAGATCCAATATATACTTCCTTTGGGACGCATAAACTCCTTTCCTTGATCTTGCAACTTCCATTCCAAGAAAGTACTTCAGATTCCCTAGGTCTTTGACTTCAAATTCCTTGCCAAGCGCAAGTTTTATCCTAGACATTTCATCAATATGATCTCCTGTAAGAATTATATCATCAACATACACAATAAGGATACATCTCCTTCCTCCCTCTGTTTTGACAAACATAGTATGATCTGATAAACATTGTTTGTAGCCTTCAACTTTCAGGACCTTTGAAAACCTGTCAAACCAAGCCCTAGGAGACTGTTTCAGGCCATAGAGAGACTTCTTCAACTTGCAAACCTTATCACCTCTTCCCTCCTCAAAACCAGGAGGTAAAGTCATGTAAACTTCTTCTTTAAGCTCTCCGTTCAAGAAGGCATTCTTAATGTCCATCTGATGAAGTGGCCAGTCCAAGTTAGCTGCTACAGACAATAAAACTCGGATAGTATTCAATTTTGCCACTGGTGCAAACGTCTCTTGGTAGTCTAGACCATAAGTCTGAGTGAAACCTCTTGCCACAAGTCGTGCTTTTAACTTGTCAAGAGTACCATCAGCCATATACTTAGGGGTAAATACCCATTTGCAACTAACAAGTTTCTTGCCTCTCGGTTTTTCAACCACAGCGCACGTCTCATTCTTCTCAAGAGCTCTCATCTCCTCCATAACTGCTGCTCTCCATTCAGGTACCTCAAGTGCTTCCTGAATGTTTTTAGGAACATGGACTTTATCCAAACTGGTAACAAATGCCCTATAGCCTGAGGAAAGAGCATTATAGGACATATACTTTTGAATTGGATGTAGAGTACACGATCGAGGCTGTTTCCTGTGAGCAATAGGCACATCAAGGTCATTATATTCATTAACATTTATATGAATTTCCTGAGATACCTCTGGAACAGTCTCTTCAGCAACCACCACTTCTGGCTCCTTTGGTTCTTCAGGAGCTATCACTAGTTCTGAATGCTTGAGTGCTTCAGATGCAAGTTTCTTTCCTCCCTTAGATTTTTGCCTTCGTGAGTACACCATCATATCTTTGTTCCCTGCATTCAAATTTTGCACAAGAGATGGTTGGGTTAAGGGAGGTTCGATTTGTGGTGGTGGTGATGGCTCTGTCTGTGGTATAGATGGAGGTGGTGGCTCTGTTTGTGGTAAAGGTGAAGGTGATGACTCTATCTGTGGTAGGGTTATCCATTGTTCAAGAGTGTTATATTCTTGTACAGGTTCAGGTACCCAAGTCTGAGATTCACTCGTTCTCTCCCCCTGAATTGAAGATTTGGGATAGAAAGGTGTATCTTCATAAAAAGTAACATCAAAACTTACAAATAGGTGTTTAGAGACAGGATCAAAACATTTGTACCCCTTTTGAGTTGGAGAATACCCAAGAAAAATACATTTCACTGCACGAGGATCAAATTTGTTATTTGGATGAGCATGAACAAAGGCAGTACAACCAAAGACACGAAAGGGAAGATTTGATTCAAGGTGAGTGGTAGGAAAGATACTTTGTAACATTTTTAGTGGAGTTTCAAAAGATATCACCTTATTTGGCATTCGGTTGATGAGGTGGGTGGCAGTTAAAATGGCATCTCCCCAATAAAACTTTGGTACATTTGAAGTGATCATAAGAGCCCTAGTGACTTCCAAGATGTGTCTATTTTTCCTTTCAGCAATCCCATTTTGTTGAGGGGTATGAACACACGAACTTCTATGGATAATACCATGAGTGTGGAGAAAATCACTCAAAGTTCGGTTAAAATATTCAGTGCCATTGTCAGAATGTAAAACTTTGATACTTGTATTAAATTGATTTTTAATCATAGCATAGAAACTCATGAAAGCATTTGGTGCCTCAGACTTGTCCTTCAACAGATAAACCCAACAAACACGAGTATGATCATCTATGAAAGTAATAAACCCCCTTGCTTTGGTACGGTTTGGGTTGCGGGAAGGTCCCCATAAATCACTATGAATGGTAGTGAATGGTTTGGTAGGAATATATGGAGCTCTAGGATATGATGACCGGTGATGTTTGGCCAATTCACATATTTCACATTTCATATCAAGGTTTGATGGTGGGCTAATAGTTGGAAACATACGGGATAAATAATGGAAATTAGGGTGACCCATTCTCTTGTGCAACAACATAATATCTTCATTTTTAGAGATTGTGTTACATACCCTTCTGATAGGTTGGTGACTCACTCTGGCGTCGTCAAGGAAGTAAAGTCCCTCGCATTCCTTAGCATGACCAAACACCATCCCCGATGATAGATCCTGAAACACACAATGAGTAGGCAAAAAATTAGCAGAACAATTTGATTGTTTTGTCAACTGACTGACAGACAGTAAGCTGCACGCTAATTTCGGCACATGTAAAACAGATTCCAGAGTGATACTCTCTGAAATTTTAATACTCCCTTTCCCAGCAATAGAAGCAAGTGAACCATCAGCAATTTTCACTTTCATGTTGCCGGCACACGGGATGTAAGAAGTGAACAACTTGTGATTGTCAGTCATGTGATCAGAGGCACCAGAATCAACAATCCACACCTGCCGATTCTGAGAAGTTTTCAAGGCTTGGAGAAAGTTACCCCGTTTTGCCACAAAGGTTAACGATACAGTTTCCACTGCGACACTTGTTTCGGTCGATGAATGAATTGCCCTCCTTACTACCAAACTCAGGAAACACATGGCAGCATTGACTAAGAGGTTTGCAATCACCATCTTCATCGTTTCTGAAACTCCAATTGCAAATAAGCTTCCAAGGTAGGTACTAATCAAGAACCAGAGCATTTGGACAGCAAGATTCTCAACCATGAAGACACTACCTATTCTGGAAAATAATGCATCCGACCTCGGATTTGACATTTGAGAACAATTATTTGCTCGAGAAGTTGAGAATTCCATGTTGAGAATTTGAGGGTAAGATGCTAAGGAAATTAATCATTATATGCAGTAATTATTTGCTCGAGAAGTTGAAGAGAGAGCATAAAGAAGATAAACATAAGCAATAGGAAGGTTAAGGCTTTTACCTTTAAACTGTTATTATGTTTCTTAGTATTACAACCTTCATTTTAGGGAAACTAATCCATTTTCTGAAATTGATTGTTGCGGGACAGGCTGAAGAAAGACCATGATGAAAAAGTTCACAACAAAAAGAAAGGTTACGCCTTACCTTTAAATTATTATAATGTTTCTTATTTGTCCAACTTTCACCTAGGATAACTAAAATGGATTGTTATAGGAGAGGTTGAATATGAAGTAAAAAAACAAACAAAAGGGAATTTTAAGGCTTATTTTTATGCTATTATAATATTTTATAGTTCGGCTACCCTCATTCTAAGGAAACTAATCTATTGGGTGATTTGTATTGTTGCAGGAGAGATTGAAGAAAGAGCACAATAAATTAAAGGTCAAGGCCTACTTTAAACTGTTATAACATTTCTAGTTTTTCAACCTTCTTTCTAGGAAACTAATGCATTTTGTACAATGAATTATTGCAGTGAGGTCGAAAGGGGATCATCAAATTAAAAAATAACGAACAAAAGGAAAGGTTAAACCGTACTTACTATTGTTACATTCTTGGTTTTACAATGTTTAATCTAGGGAATTAATGCATCTTGTATATAATGGATTGTTGTAGGAAGGGTTGGAATGACATGAAAAAAGGCACAACAAAAGGAAAGGAAGGGATGTGGAAGTGTAATAATTACTGTACTTGATCATTTTGCTGTCCATATTAAATATTTCTGTGTATGTTTGACCTTTTCTTTTTTGATAATTCCATGTTGCCATGTATTTCAGAGTAAGATGCTAGGGAAACTAATCTTTTCATACATGGGATTATTTGTTGCAAAGGTTGGAGAAAGAGCATGAAGAAGAAAAACACAAGCGACAGGAAAGTTAATGAGTGTCTTTAAACTATTAAAATATTTCTTAATTTGACATACTTCATTCTTGGGAAACTAATCTATTTTGTGGAATGGATTGTTGCAGGAGAGGTTTCTTCATTTCGCTACCTTCATTCGAAGGAAATTAATCCATTATATACTTAAGTGTTGTTGCAGGAAAAGTTAAAGAAAGAGCATGAGGAGAAAGAAGACAGTAAAAGGAAAGGTTATGGCCTACTTTTAAAGTATTATAATGTTTCTATATTTTCAAATCTTCTTTAAACTAATGCATTTTGTGTGATAGATTGTTGCATAAGAAGTTGAAGAAGGACCGTGAAATAAAGGAATTTAGACAAAAGGAAAGGTCAAGTCTTCCCCTTAAACTATTGTTATATTTCTAAGTTCTTGTATCTTTAATCTAGGGAACTAATGCATGTTATATTTCTGGCTCAAAACGTTTGGTTGTGTTGGTGTTGGTGTTGGTGTTTGAGTTGGTGTTGGTGTTTGTGTTCGTGTTGTTGTTTTGGTGTTTGTGTTTGCGTTGCTGTTTGTGTTTTGGTGTTTGTGTTTGTGTTTGCATTGGTGTTTGTGTTTTGGTGTTTGTGTGTGTTTGTGTTTGTGTTTGTGTTTGTGTGTTGGTGTTGGTGTTGGTGCTTGTGCTTGTGCTTGTGCTTGGGGTGTGGGTGCGGGTGTTTGTGTTTGTGTTTGTGTTTGTGTTTGTGTTTGTGTTGGTGTTGGTGTTGGTGTTTGTGTATTGGTATTTGTGTTTTGGTGTTTGTGCTTGTGTTTGTGTTTTGGTGTTTGTTGAGCGTGTAATATGATTATTTTTGTGCGTGTAATCTGAAGTTGTATCATCAAAAGAGAAACATGATGGGAAAGTCTGTGCTCCATGCACTTATTTGGATGCAGCTTTAGTTTCTGAGTTCATGAATCAAGTTCCTAGTCTTGTCAAGTAACACCAAGAAACTGAAATTTGCTTGAAATCTCATGTTTTCAATATTTCCATGCTAGATATATAATTTTACATTTTCCCATGTTTGCGTGTAATCTCATGTTATCTCGTTATTTAATACTCCCTCCGGTTCTAAATATAGGACCTAGATAGAGACTTCATTTTGGTCCTAAATATAAGACCTAGATATATTTTTGGTCACCTTTTTCCTAAATTACCCTTCTTCTTCTTAACAACTCCTTTGGTAGGGGAGAAAGAGCTACTAAGTAACTAAACTAATTAAGGAGGGATATTATTGGAAAGACATCTAAAATTAAGTCTTCCTTAATCTCCCTAAAAAAAGTTATCTAGGTCCTATATTTAGGACCGGAGGGAGTATTATTTATCGTATTTGCTGTTATTTAATTTCCATGGGTTGAGGCTTGTGGATTCCAGTGATATTGCGGAGATACAACTTTTAAGCAATCGAAGTATGAGCTTTTGATAAGGGAAAAGGAAAATTTGGTGACTGCACCTACCTCAGCAGTGGCTCCGTTGTCACCAAACTACTCTGCAGTTCATTCTCCGCCATCAGCCAGAGTTGCCACTCACTGCTCTTCCTTACCAGGATATGATATTTAAATATGTACTTTTCATATTCTGTCAATTTCCAAGTATATTAGTTTTATTTCACTATTTGATCAGTACGGAAGTTATGCGAGGAAAACAGCTTATTCTTTTGAGTTTTATTTTTTCAATATTCTTATATACAGTAATGTTGTTATGAACATGTAACAGGCACATCTGAGAAGGAAGCTGGGTATTGGGAGGGATTCATTTGTCATTTTCTCTTATTTTTTTAAGGAATTGTTTTGGACAGAAAGCAGAAAGAAAAGAAAGTTGCTTCATGAATCACGTGATGGAAGCATGGGTGGCAATTGATACTTCAGTTAGTGATGGCAGCAATAGAATTGTAGTGTCGTCAACATGAGGAACATGAACATCCTATTTTCGGTGGAAATTAAACTAAACAATATCCAAAGTCAAGGTCACATGAATTCATATCAAATAATTTAGTTTTGATGCTTTTTGTATAGTTCGATGTACCACCGTACTTCATTGATTCATTGATTCATAATAATGTGTAGGGGTGCACAAATGACGGACATGACCGGGCCACCTATATGCCCTGGTCATGTCCTAAATAATTGTCGGGTCAGAATTTTTGGCCCGAGACCCGGTCATGTCCTGTTTGGCCCGACACCGAGATCGGGCCAGACATGACCACCGGACCACATAACGGACCATGTTGGTCCCAATTTTTTTTTGTACAATTAAATAAAAAACTTTCACTTTTCAACCATTAAATAAATTGATGTATTATGTAGGAAAAATAAAGAATTGTAATCAACTATTTTTAAATTAAATAAGTAATTAATTAATTATGAAATAGTTTGATAATTGTGTTAATTAATCAAAATATTTTTACTAAAATAATAAAATTATCGGGTCGGGCCGTCCTGTTGGTCATGGAGCATATGCCCTGGTCCTGTCCTACCCGATAGCCGGGTCGGTCATGTCCTAATCGGGCTAGTCTCGAGCCACTTCGTAACAGACATTTTTGGCATAGGACCGGATCGGGTCATGACGGGCCAACCGGGCCGCCGGGCTTTACCCTAATAATGTGTGCCCATGTTGATACGTTTCTGCCAATAAATAATTTTTCGAATATTTGCCAATTTCAGACAAAGCATAATTCTTAGTCATTCCACCCATCTTCATGTTACAACCTGTATTATAGGTACTGTCTTGTCATGAGCCATCAGAATTAAAATATTGGTATAAATATAGAAGTACATATAAATCTAAATTATAAGAAAAATATCAGCATTCGGAGATCACATTATAATTCCTCATTTAGTTTTGTTCAATTGTTATATAAAAAGAAATTCTCAACTTCCATCCCAAAATAACTCTCACGCGCCCAAACAAAATAGGGAAAATTAATTTGAGGTCCCCCACAAGAGACTTAATACTAGAAAAGTCCCAAAAGTTGAAATAATAAATGTAGGGTCCCAAGGGACCTCACCTTAATATATTTGAAAATTGAAAAGACACTTTTGCCCCTGCCCTTTTTTTTTTTTGATACAAATTGTCCCTGCCCTTTTATCGATGGGAAAAACTTAAAACTTAATGGGCAGCCGTGACAACTCGATGTGCATAACTTGACAATTGAATGGGCAAATGTGACAACGTTTTTCCCATTAACTTAACAGAGTTTGAGCAATTAACTTAAATCACATGCCCAACAAGTTGTTACATTTGCCCATACAGTTGTCAAGTTATGCTCATCGAGTTGTCACGACTGCCCATTAAGTTGTTAGGTTTTCCCATCAATAAAAGGGCAGGGGCAAAAGTGTCTTTATAATTTTCAAATATATTAAGGTGAGGTCCCTTGGGACCCTACATTAATTATTTCAATTTTTGGGACTTTTCTAGTATTAAGTCCCTTGTGGGGGACCTCAAATTAATGTTTCCAACAAAATATCTATAACCACTAATAGGACCACCCATTAATTTAATTTTATTCCATGTGAATAGGAGTTTATATTATGGCTAACATTTACACCGTACTAAGATAAATATTACTACCTATTTCTTAAATACATGTTCTATTTAAAAAGGTGAATTTGTTTCTAAGTATATAATCTCTTTTTTCTCATATTTTTCTTATATTGTCCCTATCAATGTTTTTCAATAATAATCAAGGAAGTAATATTTTTCTTATACAACTACAACAACAACAAAGTCTTATCTCAACTAAGTGAAATCGGCTACATTAATCACACGAATTGTCAAGCTTGGTGATATATTATTGGTCAAAAGATCTCGTTTTGGTAATAGTAATCAAGGAAGATAAGTTGTAATAATAAATGAATGTGGTTAGAGCGTTTTGGTAGTATAATGTGATTTTTATTAATTTAACTAACATCTTAAGACTTATTCACCTTATTTTTGATTACATACATTAGGGTGTTAATTAAATAGGTTAAAATCATATATAATATTACCAAATTATTCTAATCAACTACGTAGGTTTAGTTTACTCCCACCGTCGTTCTCTTCTTCGATTACCAAAATACATACTACATTACAGATGATTGTATTATTATTATTACTATATTCAATAAAAGTAATTTTAAAAGACAAGGATAAACATAAATATCTGAAAGAAAAGTCATAAAGTATAAACTGGTAAACAAACCGGGAAGGATGTGAGTCAAAGTATGAAACTTTTGTGTGAAATTTGGCGGGTGGCGCATCACCCAAATGGTCCACCGTCCACCCCACCACTTCTCATAAATCTGTCCAATCAATTCTCCTTCCATTCCATTATCCTTTCTTCCTTCCTTTAATCCAGCAAAATTTTTACATTTATATTCTTCTTTATTTTTAATCCCATCAATGTTCATAATCCCATTTTCAATCTTAACTCAACGCCTCAAACTCCTTCAATAAATTCTCTCTCTGTATATACTATAGAATCCCCATTTGCATGGTCAACCCCTCAAAGTCAACATCTTTGATAAAACCCAGAATTCTTCTCCATCTTTTGTTGCACCCTTTGTGTATTTCATCTTCCTTTTGTGTGATTAAGTTTACAGATGAGGCCAAGGACGAGACGCCCACAACAGGTTATCTTTCTCTCTTTTCTGTAACCCCTTTATTTATTCTTCGTTGATTGTGCTTGGAATTTTGTAAAGTTTTGATCTTTTTGGTGCATTGGGTTTGTTTAATGTTGGGGGCAAATGAGGGAATATTTTTGCAGAGGAGATGGGCTGAAATATGTTCTTTGGGTTGGTCCTGCCTGCAGCATTTATGGGCTAGAGTGGTGGTGCGCAAGTGGCTTAACATAGAGAGCAATGAATCTGATTATAGTGCTGACCCTTCTGATGATGATGATTATGAGGATGAATCTTGTAATGATATTGACTGTGAAGGTGATGTAGAATCTCTACTGTTATCATGTGTTGTGATTTTGTGTTGAGTTAGGATAAGTTGAGCTCTTTGATTTATGACATGTTGGTAGTGATGTGTGATGCTGAATTTGAATTGTTTTAAAGATGCTATGTATAATTATTTTTTTTTTGGTTTGAAGATCGATTTCAGTTTCCATTCGCACTTTCATTTCGATCTTTGCGCAGAATTGGGAAGACAATCGCGGGTTTGGGCTAAC
Organism: Mimosa pudica; assembly: GCA_029929735.1. Classification (NCBI taxonomy): domain Eukaryota; kingdom Viridiplantae; phylum Streptophyta; class Magnoliopsida; order Fabales; family Fabaceae; genus Mimosa; species Mimosa pudica. The sequence goes on along the minus strand of JAKELP010000029.1, from coordinate 14,003,124 downwards.
AGAGTCAATGAAGCTCCCATTGAATCTAATGGTTTGTTAGTCTCTATGCTTTGTCAATGATGTGTTACTTTTCTCTGGACTGGTATAAGATGTTTCTTTTAATGCAAACAGTAATAATGAAGCTCTCCAGATAGGAATTTACTTGTTATGGCTGCCAGTCTATTTATATAGTTCCTTAATCTGTACAGGTTTCTTTCTGTAATCCTAGTGGCCTGCGGGCGGAATCAATAAATGGATTTTCAATGTTTGAAGTAAATATAGATATACCAGTAGATCCGTCCATGATTCTCTTGTACTATGTTTTTTTTTTATATGATGAAAACTAAACCTGATGTGAATAAGAATTGCAAAGCATAATTCTAGACTATGGAGATAAAATTCTGTTTAATGATTAGTAAAATATTATTTATATGGAGGTTTTTCTTCCTTTGTGGAATAGGGCTTCTCACGAAAAAATAGTTATACTTTCTCCATTGCTAAATATAAGACTCAATTGACATTTTTTGGAGAAATTAAAAAAGTTAAATGAGGCTCTTAATCATAATATATTTTGTGTATCATTAGATTATATGTTAGATTATAAGTAATATAAACTAGTTTAGAGGAAAAGGTTAAGAGACATCCATTCATTAGTAACTTATTAGAATTCTTTAAAAATGTCTACTAAGTCCCATATTTAGAAATGGACGGAGTGATATAAAAAAATTAATATTCATATGTTTGAAATCTATAACGATCTGGTGGTGCTGGATTCTAGATAATTACTCAGACACACAAAATCAAGCTGCTTTATTAACAAACCATAATTGTTGAAACTCATAAACTCCATGCAGTGATGGAAAAAATGTCTACTTCAAACCTAATGTCAACAGTTCAGACTTTTATGTATTTCAGGAAATTTAATTTATTGCTTTTTTGAATCTTGTACTACACTTCTATTGAAATACAGAATATCTTCCAAGTTTAAGGAGGCAAAAGTCATCAACTTACAGGTCACAATATATAAACAAAAAGGAGCTTAGGTGAGATACTACTCTCTTGTTTGTTTAGCAAGCAAGAGCAGACACTTGTTCCATATATTTAGCATTAGGATTTATAGTTACAACCTCTGTTTATGGTATGAATTTATCTCTTAGAGTATGTGTTGGGACATGGAATGTTGGAGGAAGACTTCCACCTGAAGACTTAGATATTGATGATTGGCTGAGTATTGATGATCCGGCTGACATTTATGTTCTTGGGTAAGTCTTTCACCTTTTGAGATTATTTGTTCTTCATGTTAAATTAGTATCATTATACACTCTTTCCGTTTGTATTTATAACTCACCCTCTAAAAGCATTTTATGCTTCTGTTTTCATGTCATTTTACTGAATCCAGGAAGGAATTAGCTTTTTTTTTGTGGCAAGTATTGCACTTTGTATGGATATTGTTGAGTATGTTGATGGAGGTAGGAATTGAAAGAGATGAATATGATTGGGTTAGAATTTATTGCATCCAGTTTAGGGTATTTATAGAAAGATGGGCTGAATGTGAATATAAACTAATTTTAACTTACTACTGTAGCCTGTGAATTAGTTGAAGATAGCTTATGAATAAGAATGTAGGGAATATGATTTTTTTGAAAAAACTAGGTTCTTCAACTCTAGTTTCTTTTCATTATGGTTTTTTTTTTGTGTATATAAACCTGATCACTGCATCATTTTTCCGTTAGATCATTTATGTATATTTCTGCAACAACTATTTTGTTAATTTAGTATGCTTAGGAAGATTAATCCTCTTTGTTTGACTAAAAAAATTCTTTACTTCTGCAGCCTTCAGGAGATTGTGCCCTTGAATGCTGGCAACATTTTTGGTGCTGAAGATACTGGTGCTGCCCCAATATGGGAAGATATCATTCGAGAAACACTGGATAGAGTTCGACCAGCAGCACCAAAGATAAAATCCTATAGTGATCCTCCTTCTCCATCAAAATTTAGGCCATCAGATGACATCCCAGATATAGAAGAAGAGATATTACTTGAAAGTGATAGTGACATTGGTGAGGAGGAAGTTCATCCTTTGTGTGAAGAAATCAAAGCTTCTGGTGGGCTTACAGATGGGTCAGTCACCAATAAAATCTCAAATATAAACATAAAGAATTCAGATGCCACTAATTTTGCCAACTTGGGACCAGCTGACTCGGAGTCACAGAGACTACTTAATTCTCCAAGGAAATTCAATAGATTTAATTGTTTGAACACTGATGAATTATCAGAAAGTACGGATACATCAGCTGCATTGCAGACCACAAAACTAAGCAGAATGCTTAGTGGGTCTGAAAGGATTGGTTTGAGCTGGCCAGAGCCACCACTTGATCTTGTACCCCAGCAAGTTTTAGAGAGACCAAGTTCATTCAAATCAATCAAATCCTTCAAAACATCAAAGTCTTTCAAAACATATAGTTCTTTCAAGTCTACTATGAATGAAGTACCATTGGGAATAGCTTTGCTTGCTGAAGTTGATCTTGAAGCTTTGATGAAGCGGAAAAGAAGGTCATCGTATGTGAGAATAGTTAGCAAGCAGATGGTTGGACTTTTCATTACTGTATGGGTTCGTAGGAGCTTGCGGAAACACATTCAGAATGTGAAAGTATCAACTGTTGGTGTTGGCGCCATGGGATATATTGGCAATAAGGTCATTTTCTTTTCCTCTGAACATTCTTCCCCTGCCTTAATCTCCTTTAGTTGTTTTTTTGTTTTTTTGTTTTGTTTGGGGGGGAGGGGGAGGGGGGGTAATCTGATTTTATTCTTGCATCATAATTGACACTTAAAGAGTGGCTGCCCTCTGAGGTGGTTTTATTTCTCTAGTAGTAAAATATTTGGATTAGCGAAAGAGATAACTTTATTCAATTGAAATAGAAATCATATGCCAAGAGTAGAGGAATATCTAAACATCATTCTGAGCATTGATGTATCTTTAGCTAATGGTCCACATTTAATGGGCCAAGATTAAATAAAGGGTGTGTGATGTTTGTGTGTGTGTGTTATTTGGGAAGAGGGGTTTGGTGTAGGGGGTAGTAGCTAAATGCTCCAGCATTTAGTTATTAGTTTTAGCATAATATCTCCAAATGACAATACTGATTTTCTTTTGTTTATGTTATTTTTATGAACTAGATCACTAACACTTGTGATTAACAAATATTGAGTGGACATATCACTTGATCAATATATTTGTTTCAGATTATGAGACAGTTCTTTAATTTTCCAGGGATCCGTATCTGTCAGCATGTCCATATATCAGACACTTTTTTGTTTTATATGCACTCACCTTACGTCAGGGGAAAAGGAAGCAGATGAACTCAAGAGAAATGCCGATGTTCAGGAAATACATCGAAGAACCCAATTTCACTCACATTCTGAAATTGCTCTTCCTAAAAGGATCCTAGATCACGAGTGAGTGCACGCATTGCTTTATCATTATGAATCGAGTTATTGTACTTAATAGTTAGAACTATTATGCTTTTTAACACTGTGTTTTCCTGGTTCTCTGATTTACTTAATCCTTGCTTTTCAACTTTTAGATTTGCTATCTCTTATTATATTTTCTGTATGTTATCATTTGTCTATTATTAGGATTATATTGTGCTCACATAGTTTGTTTTAACTGTGGAGTTGGAGACTGGATAGAGTAACATGCAAACATTTCAATTTAGCATGTGAGAAGATTGTTGAAGGTTAATCTAAATGTGTCCTCTTAAATCATAATCGAACTCTTGTACTAAAATAGTAAAAATCAAAATATTTTTGTAATAATTATCGTATAATATGAAATAGTAATGTTGTTTGTGCTATAATGTGAAATGCTTTTGTCTGTGCATTTAGCTTGGTTCATGGATTTGATTGGAATGTTTTCAGGCCGTAGCTGCGCTTTGCTTTATGCTCGTTTGTTATCTGTTGTATTTTTCTATTTGCTTGTTACAATTTAAGGAGATGTATTCAATTAATCATTTCTAATTTCTTTGCAGAAAAATTATTTGGTTGGGAGATCTGAATTACCGAATCAATTTGTCATATGAGACAATAAGAGATCTTATCCTAAAAAGGGAGTGGTCAAAATTGGTTGACAAGGACCAGGTATTCTATAATACCATACATAGTATGTCCAGCATACAAACCTTATCCTGAACATAGCTCCAGTGGTTTTCAGTTAACTGCCACGATCAATATCTTTCTGAGAATTGATTTGATTATCTGCTCACAAGAAGTTTTTCAATAATAAATTGTTATTTTGTGTCTATGTACACTTTCTGTGATTTCCCTATTTTCATGTCATTTTACCTACCAATAACACCTTTTGCGATGCTTCCTTACTTAAACCAAGTTACATAATTACATGTAATAACACCTTCTGTGATGCTTCCTTACTTAAACCAAGTTACATAATCATGCTTCTTAGTCCATTTAGTATTTTTGTCAGTATTCTTGAATTATGGAATGTGGAAAATTAATGAACTTCAGTAGTTCAAGGACTAGTTTGGCTCTTCAGAATACTAACATCTTTTTTTTTATAGCTTGTGCAAGAACTCAAGAAGGGTGCATTTGTTGGATGGTTAGAAGGCACACTAAACTTCGCCCCTACTTATAAGTATGAGATTAATTCAGAGAAGTACTATGGAGAAGATCCCAAGGCTGGGAAGCGTAGGCCAGCATGGTATGCTTGATTTTCTTCACTCACCTCTGCTTTATGTCTGCTAATTAAGGTTTATATATACGGCTAGTATGACAAGATAACTTCTTTCATCTTGGACCTAACTGTAAAACATTTTTTCTAATTGAGCACTTCCTCATGTGGAAAACGCTAGAAGGAACACTCTTCATGCAAATTAATTATATATTGCAAATCAAATGTCCAAGACCGCATCAATGTCTGTAGCCCATGATGTAATGAAAAAAGGGGTCTGGCAGCTCACACTGAAAAGTTACTTGTAGAAAACTCTGAATTTAGTAAGCATTTTCGTAGGATACCTGTTTGAAGAATGATCTTAGGAAGTACCCTACAACCTTAGACAATTCAATTTTCTTTTTGATTATATTAACTGCTCTTGTGTCTAACTTATCTTTCAGGTGTGATCGTATTCTTTCACATGGCAAGGGACTGAGATTATTGAGTTATAAAAGGAGTGAACTCACACTATCAGATCATCGCCCTGTAACTGCTACCTATATGGCTGAGGTGGAAGTGTTCTCATCTCGGAAACTACAACGAGCACTGACATTCACAGATGCTGAGATTGAAAATGAAGAAATCCTAACAAATTCATGATCTCCTCCTCCCTTCCCTTGGGTTTTTGTTTCATTCCCTTATCCCATTCCTGTCCTTTATCACGTCAACAATTCCAACGCCCCTCCCTTTTTCCTTTCTTCCTTTACATGGCATCCATGTCATTTGTCATGTTAATAGTTCCATTTTTTCTTGGAAAACGCATGTACAACATATTGAACTGACAAGAGGGGTTCCTTCACAACAAAATGACGGTATTCTGCTAAATCCTTTATCATATTCCCACTAAAATAATGATGATTTTTGCACCCATCCCTCTGTATTTGTTGTAAATTTGGAGTTTGATCCTGATGTTTCATATTGATTGGCTCTCTTGAATAGTTAGACGCTGGTAATAATCAGTTCTTCACATCTATTCCTAATGTATTGTGTTTTCTATGTATTCCTTTCCCCCCCTATAATGTTGATTTTAGTTCAACTCTCAGTTAGAATCAATTTGAAATAGACTTGGTTTTAATGATGTATCTAAGATTATAGGGCCTTTTTGTCTACAAGATTTGATTTTGTTTATCCTTCGCACCTGTTATATTTTCTCTCTTGCTGAATTTGATTGTAAATGGGATGCTTGTTTCCGAGTTACTGTAGGATCTTAACAACTATGTTTTACACTAGTCCACGTTGTATTAAGTTTGAATAATAATATTATGATGCATAAGTTGGATTATTGATATTAATGCAAGCCTTGACAGCTCCATTACGTCCATGACTTGAATTGACTTGTTTGTATTTGACCATACATTGCAGCCTCCATCTCTGGTTCCAATTAGAAATTTGAATGTCCTATATGTATTTTTCTGAAATGAGTGTCCATAATATCTACTCTCTTTTGCAGGGCTTAATTATGAATTCTAAAGGAGGTCGAGGTCATGTAATTACAGAATTTGACAGCTCATCAGTGGTAGCTATACAAACTTCATTTGATGTTATTTCTGGTACAAGATAACTGATTTATTCATTTGATTTTAGTAGATTGACACAGAATTGTGTATATGTACAGAAATCAGGGCTTTGAGTGGTTTGTGAGATTTTTTAGGAATTCTAGAATTCTAGTTACTTGATAGGCTAAATAGTCTTTATTTGTATGTATTGCTAGAGTGTTTATGCATTGTGAGAAATAACTTTTTATGAGGAGATTTTTCTTTGATTATTGGTTTGGAATCGAAAAGCAGGCATCTATGGTGGTTCTGCATGTCCAAGAATACCTGTATATTTGATGGATCACAATGATGTATAATTTTTTATTTTCCATTTTTGTTCTTTTGGAAATATTTATTATTTTGATTAATATAAGATCTAATTTGTAGTTTATTTTTCTCATGGAAGTAGATCATATATTAAAGATTGGAGGTATTATATTTTTCCCCATGTATCTTTGTGTGTATAAATACTTGTCAATTTGTTTCAGCATTGTTGCTTGTCATGGTCCCTTGTAAATATTTTTCTTTTCTTTTTGCTACAATGTGCTTGTATACTGTTTCTTGATTAATGCAATTCCCTTTCTTTTTAGACAGATAAAGCATACAGAGCAATACTCCACCCCTTCCCGTTGAGAAAATATGTGAAGATTTATTTTTTCATACCATCTAGATTCGTTGCTACAAGAGATGCGTTCCAATAATCGTGGACTTGTTTTTGCATGCAAATACTGAATGAATTGAAAGAATTAGGAAACAAAAAAAGTGATAATATATATTAGATCATATAATATTAAAAAGGGAGGTAAATAGTCAAGAAAAAAATTGTAGAAGATGATGGCATGATGTGAGCAATTTAATACTACTATGGTTTTTTATAAGGCACAGTGGGTACATTATGCCGACACATAAGAGTATATTCTCCAATCACTTGCTTAAATGGTAAAAATCTTTATTACACACGTTAAATCATTTTTAAATTTGAGTTCACAATTTCAATTAGTTAATTGCCTTCACTCTTCAGTAATCCTCAGTACCCCATAAGTCCTGAACTAACAAATTCATATTATAAAAAAACAATTTGATTTATTTTAAAGTTTGGTTGAATAAAAAATGGGAAATTTGCGTAGTAGTCCCTAGCAAGGAAAAGTACTACTACAAGGTCCCAAAAAATTCTAAAATTATCATCAAGTCCCAAGGGACTTTCCTGCATAACATTTCATGTATTCATGGACCATTTTACCCCATTCTTAAAACACTCTTCATTCACTAGAACCATCATTCATCCTGCAAAACACTCTCATCTTCTTCATTTATCCTCACTTCTCTTCACCATCATCAGTCCACATCATCTTCATTCACCAGCCCCATATCATGTCCATCGCCATACTATTCTTCTTTCTTCCCTTTCTTCCTCATTTCTGAGCTTTCTCTCTTCCTTGAAGACGCCGATCCACAGCGGAGCAACGCTCCGACAGTGCACACAAAGCTAAAATCAAACTCAGGTGACTTACCTCTTATCGTTTCTAATCTTCATTTTCTGTGATTTGAGTTATTCTGAGATGTATGTGGCTGATTCTAACCTCCATTTTCTAACCTCTGATTGTACGTGGCTGATTCTACTGCCGATGGTATTTTTGTTTGGCTGGGTTCCTAATGAAGTATAGTCATATGTCTATGTTGTGTTTCAAATTGGTAAACGAATGATTGATGTTGATTATGTGTCTTGCATGTTAAGAATCTGAGTAATTAATTTAAGGAATAATGGCATTATATTGGTTGTCATGTGGTCCGTTTGGCTTAGAAAGTGAAGTTGTATTTTAGCTTTTGGAGTGGGAAGCTATGAAAATGATGTATCTTGAGTTTGAATTGGTTGTGAACAAACTAATGACATTGATGTATTTTGATAATGTTCCAGTTATTTATGAAACTTGTGTTTACATTATTAATTAGTTAATGAAAAGAGTATATGATGTCTGTTAGTATTAGATACGTTATATAGTGCTAATTATATTATAATTAACAAGGATGAACGCCCAAAAATGAGTTTTTCGCTTGTGACAGGTGGAAAGGTCAGTAATAACAACTCTCAAAGTCTGTATTAACAAGTTGTTGGTAGTAACAGGGTATGACAAACATTTGAAATGAGTTTTTTTTGTGAGTAACAAGTGGGATGACCAGCAATTACATCTTTGAAAGCCTACATTAATAAGTTCCCAAATTATTAATAATAATTGAGTATGTCTCCCTTATAAAATGAGTATTTTGCGAGTGATAAGTGAGAATGTCAGTAATTACAACTTTAAAAATCTGCATTAACAAGTTTTCAAATTGTTAATAACAATTGGGTATGCATAAAAAATAATGAGTTTTTCCGTGAGTGATAAGAGAGAAAACCAGTAATAACAACACGTAAAGTCTGTATTGACAAGTTTATAAATTGTTGCTTATAGATTGGGCATGTCTAGCATCTGAAATGAGTTTTATACGAGTGGCAAGTGAGAAGACCATTAATAACAACTCTCAAAACCTAAATTAACAAGTTCTCAATTTATTAATAGAAACTGATTATGCCTCACATGTGAATGTGCGAGTGATAAGTAGGAAGACCATCAATAACAACTTGCAATGCCTACATTAACAAGGTTTCGAGTTGTCGGTGGCATATAAGAAGAAACAAATAAGCACCATATTTTATCAATTCAATGATGCTGAGATGAAGTAGTGTCATTTCCAGAATATGACAAAAAAAGTTGTGAAATTGCCTTTTTATAGTCAAAGTTATCATATACATTCACCCATGTTCGAAGAAATAAAAAAAGGGTATTTGCAGTTTAGTCCCTGGTAAGGGAAATTAATACTGGAAGGTCCCAATACATTCCAAAATAATTATAAAGTCCCAGGGGCCCTTGTCACTTACCCTAAAAGAAACAACAATCAAATATGACTCAACCAGAAAACGATCTGGGAGTAGTGTATTATTAACATAATTCCAGCTGAAACCAGCTCAACAAGGGAAAAGGAAATACATCATAAGAAGGAAATACAACTAAATGAAGTACAGTCATAGAGAATTAGTCAGGAAGAGAAGAAAGCTAGATCAGGCATGAAGAAGAATAACAGAAAGGAGAGAGAAGTACAGGATGAATCTTTTCTCTAACTTCCAAGCTAGGTGTGTTGACCTGGGGGTGTCGGCAACAAGGGAGGTGTTGTGGATGAAACACGTAGAGAAGGGGAAAACTGAGAACGAGTGTGGGCCGGAGGAGATGGCACACTCTTGGGCCGAGAAGAGAGGCCCAATTTAGGGGAACTAACCTCATAGAGTTTGGCCAAGGCAACAGCATGGCTCAAAGAAGTGGGCTCCCTAGCAAGCACATCACGTCGAATGTCAACATTCAGGTCACTCACAAAACAATCTAGTATAGCCTCACCAGATAAACCTTCCACGCGATTGGCCAAAACCATAAAAGCAGTATGATATTGGGCCACTGAAGATACCTGCTCCAATTTAAAAAGTTGGGCTCGAGGGTTGTCAAATTGGGTAGGCCCATACTGGAGTTCCACCGCCCTAGTCAAAGCGGCCCAAGAAGGAAGTTGTCCGACACGTTGAAGCAATTGAAACCAGGGAACAACATCGCCATCAAAATGAACCGAAGCAAGCACTAAACGTTGTTGATCCGGAGTATCATAAAAAGCAAAATATTGCTCCGCCTTGAAGATCCAATTAAGAGGATCAGATCCATCAAAGCGGGGAAAATCCAACTTAACCCGAGGAGCAGCATGATGATGGAAAGGAGAACCATGATCATACGAAGTGCCGGCGACGCCTTTTCCCAAATTCTGAGGATTAACCAAAGATTCAATGCGACCATATAAACCATCCAACGATCCCGTTATATCTGCCACCGAGCGTTCAACCAACTCCAAACGGTGAGCCATCACATTTTCCAATCTGGTACACGCAGCCTCAACCTTCGAAACTGTATTGGACAAACGTTCATGCCGTTGATCACTTACCTCCTGGAGAACACGTAACTCAGCGGCCACATCCTTCAAACTCGTATCCGGCATTGGAAGGAGGAATGAAAGCACCAATGTCACGTACCCTAAAAGAAACAACAATCAAATATGACTCAACCAGAAAACGATCTGGGAGTAGTGTATTATTAACATAATTCCAGCTGAAACCAGCTCAACAAGGGAAAAGGAAATACATCATAAGAAGGAAATACAACTAAATGGAGTACAGTCATAGAGAATTAGTCAGGAAGAGAAGAAAGCTAGATCAGGCATGAAGAAGAATAACAGAAAGGAGAGAGAAGTACAGGAGGAATCTTTTCTCTAACTTCCAAGCTACCAATCCTATTCCAATTCATTCTTGGTTTGTTACGTTTTCTGCTGCCACGTCGTAATATCTCCTTTTGGGCTTCCATACTTGGGCCAATCTCCACCAAAAGTGGGCTTTCATCCAAATTATCCCCCTGATCCATGACAGCCCTTTCCTGCAATTGTTTGTTTAACTTCAATGACCATTTTGCCCTCATTAAAGATGGTTGTCATCTCACTGGTCCCTACAGGGGGACTATGCTTTCATCTTATGAGGGTAAAATGGTCATTGAAGATAAGCAAACAAATGCAGGAAAGGGCCCCTGAGACTTTATAATTATTTTGGAATGTATTGGGACCTTCTAGTATTAATTTCCCTTACCAGGGACTAAACTGCAAATTTCCCATAAAAAAAGGTTGCTTTCTGTTGGCCAAAAAAAAAAGGTTGCTTTCGGCCAAAAAAAAAGGTTGCTAATTCTTTCTAAGACAGACGATCACAGCAATGGATGAGAGGGAATGTAAGTTGTTTTGGGATCTGATCATAGTAATTGTCGGCAATCTGCAAAACTACAACCTCCTTCTCTCTCTCTCTCTCTCTCTCTCTCTCCAACTATGACCCCTTCCTTTTTTTTTCTCCTCTACATTTTTTTTGCAAGTGAGCTTCTCCGGCCTTTCCTTCCTCCGTTCACCGGTGACATTTTTCCGAAAACGATCGGATGCTCCTTCTCTGGTCTCCCCTTTTTCCCAGCTTCTCTGATATGAATGTGTTAGATTCAGGGCAAAACAGTCTTTAGACGTATGAAATATATTGCACCAAAGTAGCTTGGGACTTCGTAATAATATGGAGATTCTTTGGGACTTTTGGGTAGTATAATTCCTTAATTGGGACTACAATGCAAATTTCCCCAAAAGGCATTGTGATTTGTTAAATGAAAGCTAACTGTTATTTAACTTGGTGTAATGTATTAAATCAAATAAAGGCAGATATTTAATCCCTTTCTTTGATTTTTATTTCTATAATAGTCCTAGTTTCCTCTTTCTATAAATTTTTTAATTAGTGTATCACAGTTAATTTAAGTACTTTAATTTCGTCATCGTACGTTTTGGGGTGATTAAATATGAGTAAGGAAGTGAGGTCAACATCATTCATTAATAAAAAAAAATCATAGGCATCCATTCGATCAAAATGTTGTTCTGATTTTTATAAAATCTTTTTTATTTGAACCGAGATTTTTATGAAGTCTTTACATGCTATTCCAAAATTATTTTTTAAAAAAATAACTTAATTACCTTTAATAAGATAATTTGTCACTGAATTGTTGTTATCATTTATATTCGGCACGAAATTTTACAGAAATTAGACATTGCTACGAAATTTTACAGATATTAGACATTGCTACCTTATTCCCATATCAGAATCCTCTATAAACTTTAGAAGGAATAATTCATTTTAGAGTCTTGATTTAAGATGGGCATATTTTAGAAAAACAATTCAGCCATTCTTCCTAATTAAAAAATACAATAATTAACCAAGTGAGGTGTCACAAAACATTTTTTTTTCATGAGCAATATATGACGCAGCTGTACTTGTTAGCAACATGCTCTCCAACCTCAAGTCTCATTAAGCCTCGTCATCACTCATCAATGGCAAGAGGATTAAGTTTTCTGTATATGTACTCAATTGTTTTATTTTAATTTTTTAATTTTTTAATTAGAGGTCTATATCAGAGTATAAACTCTTCCCCATAAGAACTCATATATTAATAAATGAAAAGGTCCTGGTTGCTTTTAATTACAATATTGTGTGTGCATCCATTTGGTCTTTAGATTTTAATCAACGATTTAAAAACTTTAAGGATACGTGTGTGTTTTTACCACTTTTTTCATCATTACACCTTACAAGTGCGTTGCAGGTAATTATTTTGTCTTTGATTTTAGTTCCTTAGAAAATAATTTAAAATTATTTTTCAATTCTAGTATCATTTAGTTATTGTTTGATAATGAGAATAACGATTTGTAAATAAAGGAAAGGAATTTTAATGATGGTAAACATAGAACATTTTCAATTTCAAGTAAATTATTTAATAGTTATAACTATTATTTCTTAGAATATGAGAATTAGTTATCATCATGATAGTTGTAAGTTAAGTCTCGACCAAAAAAATGATAGTTGTAAGTTAAGAAATATATATGGGTTAAAACACATGCATGGTCAGCACAAAAGAACTCCTAAATATAGATTATTAGTATTTAGTCTTGCTAGCTTAGTAGGGGAAAAGGCTGAAATCGATTTTGGCCCGGCAGATCAGGGTATTTTAATTTTCAGCTCCCACTAAAAATAATTATAGGTATTTAGTTTATTAAATTCGCCATTGATAAATGATGATCTTCCTTAAAATGAGGAAGGACGAACATGCGCAGAAAGGTGACTTTAACGTAACAATAATATAATTGCTGGTGCAATACTAAAGGATTCCCTTGCTTTTCACAACCTCAAATCCTATTTATACATTGAATTATGCAACTTTTAAAAAAAACGATTACTCTTTAATCTAATTACAAGCTACACCCTGTCACAGTGCGAAACAACTTAAATTAATATTAGAATTATAATAGTTACAGCAACAACAAAATTAAAATTAAGAAGACGGAGAAGTTCAACGGTGTTCACTTAAGCCATGGCATATTACTTTTATTTTTTAAAAATATTATTTTTTTGGCCAAAATATTATTTAATTTCAGCAAAGTTAGACCTATACACGCGTCTAATAATAATATTACTATAAAGTAAGGTCGAGAGAAACAGAACGTGACAAGAACGTATGAATTAGGATGCTTCACGAGTTCCATTATACTCCTTCCGGTTCCAAATATAAAACCTAATTGACTTTTTTAGAAAATTCTATAAAAAAGAAAAATAAGTTAATTATAAATTGATTTACCTAATTTTTTCCCTTAGACTAGTTTATTTTACCTATAAACTAATGAATAATCTAAAAATAAATCAAATATGTCATGATTTAATAGTCTATTTCGCAACCTTAACCTGTCCAAAAGAAGTCAATCAAATCTTATATTTAGGACCAGAGGTAGTATTATATTTAACACATAATATAAATTATTTAATTTTCATTCGTTCCTAAATATAAAATATGTCTTATCTAATTAATTTGACTAAATTAAGGATTTTGTTAAATTAATTAATAGCGAGGATATACTTCTCTGTTTGTGCCGTTAGAAGGGCTCAGGCCCACTAGGACTTAACGGGGTCCAACAGACATGTCACCAAATCATTTGAAAACGAAATAGACATAAAAGCATACCAATGAAATTACGGGCTTCTCCTTCCCCAACATGAAACGGGGAATGAGACGTCTATGAAAAAACTTATACAATGACGAGAGTCACCCGAAAAGTTAGAGAGGGGGGAGAGATGATAAAGCCTACTCAAGAGAGTCGGTTCTAAAAGTTCAAGAGTCTGAAAAAGTTTTATTGAAAAATTGGTCCTAATATAGATAGATATACTTGACCTTCATTATCATTAGTGAACATTTTATCTACTTTAAATTCGAAGCAAAATAGTGTAATAAGATGACAAAAAATGATACAAAACCATTACGAATTAAATTGGCGGTCGGAACTTGAACCTCCCGGACTTTTTATGCTAAAAGTCAAACCGCCAATGGACACCGTCCGTACTTAATTTTATTTTCAAACCTTTCACATTCAAAATCGTGGCAAATGGTATAGTACCCCCGCCCCTTTTCAATCAATTCATAAATACACTCTTCTATTATCTTATTTTTTAAATTTTAAAGTGGCATGTATCCACAATAAAAAATTCCTACTTATTTTTTTTGGCCGGAAATAAAAATCCCACTTATTGAGAAGATGTTATTCCATCAAGTTATAGAGCCTTGTTGGCAAAAAAAACGAGTTATAGAGCCTTGTTGGCAAAAAAAACGAGTTATAGAGCCTTTAGTACTCCTCCTTTCTAATCTTATTAATATGATAGAGAAATGTAATACTCTATCCTCTTTAATATTTATAATATTATTCACATTTTTAGATTTTTTTACATCAATATACAATTTTACCATTATTTTATTGTTGTGTTAATTTTATTGTTATGATTATATTATTGAATAAAGATTGGGAAAATCCCAATTAAATGACAATTGAAAATCAAAATGACATGAATAAGGCGTAAATTTGCGAAAGGACAAAGAAAAATTTTTCCTTATTAGAGATAAACATACTACAAGTATAGTAATTTGTTATCCAGGAGCAAGTAATTACTTGTAATATTAAAGTAGCTAATGTAATTTCTAGTAAACAAGTCTCATTTTAAGTAGTGAAAAAGCAGTAGTTAAAAACATCACGGTATAGTAATTATCTTTGCCTAAGTAGTCAATTATGTTATTGAAATAATAGATAATGTGGTTTAAGAAAAACAAGTCTTCTTCTAAGTAATTACAAAAAAGTAGTTAAATACACTATAAGAATAGTTATTCGTGTTTTTACGAATAGTTATTGAATTTGCGTTATTGAAGTAGTTAATATGATTTTAAATAAACAAGACTCTTTCTAAGTAATGAAAAAACAAAAATAGTTAATCATACCATGAGAATGGTTATTCAAACTCCCTGCTTAGTTAACTGCGTTAAACTTCTTTATCTTTTTTTTTATGATAAGTTAAACTTCTTTATCTCAAATAAGAAAAAATATCTCTTTTGTTCTTTTACAAATTTTGTGACCAATTTTCATTCTTTTAATATTCAGTTGTCATTTTATTGATATTTTTCATAAAGATATATAAAGTTGAAAAATTGTTAAATTTTAAGGCATAATTGACGAGGTATTCAAGATTTTTGTTGCTGCCATATGAAATACTATATTGAAAGTTGACTTATATACAAAAAGAAGAGTATATTGCTAAATTGCTATTTTGATTATTCATGAATATGATACTTATTCAAAGGGTCCCTGATGATAAAGGAAAAGTGAAAGGTACTACATAGTTGAATTTTTATATTTAAATTAGGTTCACTTTCTCCATTGTTTGGTTCCATAATGTGTAGTTTATATGGGCACATGTGATGCATATCCGATGTGTGTTTAGCTTAAATAAATATGGCTAGGATGATATAAACCGCGTACTATATGAATAAACTAACATCATACACAAATCATTTAGTAATATGATTTATTATCGATTATATATTTTTTTATCGTATGATAAAGTTATTTATTTGATTGGGCCTTTAGTATTTTGTCATTCTCTATCGTAACAGAGAGCGACACGACCAAATACCAACTAAACTAGCATATAGGATTAAAAAGACAAGAAGCTGCCATATTAATTACGAATCATATATTTTTTTTCTTTTATATAATAATTACGAATATATTAGTACAAAATTGAAATGCAAAAAGCCTTAATAAAGGAAACAAACCATAAATATGCTTAAATAATAAAATATGCTTATAAACATACCATAAATATGCTTAAATATCTAAGCATATTTATGGTATGGACATAAAGTTTATTAGTTTACCTATATCAATAATAAAATAATGGGTAAGGTGTAAAAATACCCATGTGATTTTGAATAAGGTGTAAAAATACTTTTGCAATTTTTTTAGAGTAAAAGTAACCATAATATTTCAAAATAGGGGAAAAGTAAAAGTACTCATCAGTGATAGATACTTTTCCTCTGTTTTGAAATGTTATGATTAATTTTCTCCAAAAAAATTATATAAGTATTTTTGCATCTTGACAATAATCATATGAGTATTTTTTGACTTTAGCCTTAAAATAATTAAATTCATCGGATATCATCAAATAATCAAATATAAAAATTATAAATTCAACAAAAAACCGTTAAATATGGGATTAGCATTACTTTCACTGTCTTTAAATTATTTATCTTCACCGTATATGATCTCCACTTGCTTCATTCTATGGTCATTATCACACGCTAATTTTTCCTAGCATCATTGATATTTAAGTCGGCATTCATTTTCAGTTTGACGTGCTCAGTTTGATAAAAGAAATCGACCGGTCTACCGAGTTTGATTTAGTCAGACTGGTTTGTAAGATTTTGACAAAAAAAATTAGTTTGTAAGTTAGGCCGATTAAGTTTGTAATTAACGTGACTCAAATAAAAAGCGAGAGGCTAGATAATCTATTTGTTAGAACAAGTGACCCCTTCTAATCGTGATTTTAAATTTCTATAAATACAACATCTCAATGAAATTAAGATAAGATGTTTGAGCTCAAACTCGAGTGATCCAAGTTTTTTCTACTTGGATCAGCACTTTGTTAGTTAATTAGCATGAATTTACTAAAAGTGAATTGACACGATTTAAAGAGTTAAAAAAATAAAAAACAGTAAAATCAAAACCTGAAAATGACAAGTAATTACTTAATACTTAATTGTTAAAACACAACTATCATTACATCCTTCAACGAAATTTTTTTTCTCCATGTAACATGTGTGTGTGTGTGTGTATATATGTATGTCTCTGATTCAATAGTAACATTATAAATGAGACGACTATAAAACAATAAAACTATGGAGAAATAGGGAAGCCACACTGGCAAGCTTTCCATGTGAAATTGATATACCTAGAGATGTATCTTTTTCCAATGAATAGGAGTATTAGAGATACTTTATTTGATAACCATACAAAGAGGAAAAGTGAAGGAGTGTAGGGTTTGACTTTTTTTATTTATGAAACAATAATTATAGTATTGGTGGCTTGCTGTATCATTGAAGTTGCTTGCCAGACTCGTCGCTTTCTCTCTCCAAGTCTTCAACTCTCAAGTCTCATCATCAGTCATAGGAGTCGTCGCCATTCCCCACCTCTCTTTGTTTTCTCCCACCACTTCTCCTAGCCTCTCTTTATTTTCAGCTTTTTTTGTCTTCCTTTCTTCACCAATCATTAAAACAAACAAAATATAGATCAATTATTAATGTTAGGATTCTGTCAAGTAATTAACCTTTTGCCCAATCAACTCATTTGTAAGGGATATCATTCATAGCTTCAGTTAGAGGTCATCTTCTGTAATGGGGTCGTCAGTTTACATAGTTTTTTAAATAAAAGTGAGGCCCATATGTGGGAGATTCTTTCAAAGCTGGATTTTAAGAGTTCGAGGGAATGTCACGCACTCCTCTTCCAATATCATCCCTTCAATATATCAGTGCATTATTTTTTTTTTGGTGAGATAACAATTTGGATAAGTTTGGGTCTGAGCCTCACCGTACCAGGAACGACAACTGGCCAGCATGCATCAAGTCACAATGTTCCTGTATTTACAAATTGTTTATTAACAAGCGTTAACAAGGCCTTAACATTATTGGCAAATTATGAATATGAATTGAACTCACAACTCCAAATTTTTATTATAACGGGAGAAATATTTGAATACATATTCAAAATAATTGAAAGAAGTTTTTCATATATATATTTATATTAAAAATCATAGTGATTGTTTGTATTTATATCCAAGGATAACGATTCAAGAAAGCTGATAATTATTTTATAAGAATATAAGAGTATTTAATATGAGGAAGGTAAGAAATTTTTCTAGACTGTTTGGATTTCATTTTCTAAAATGCATCTTGAGAAGAATACGACTGAGAATATCTTTTAAGCAACTAATACTGAAAATTAAATGAGAAAAAATTATTTTTTCCGAAACCTAAGGTTATAGTAACTCCTTAAAATACATTTTAGACTAAAAATGCATATTTTTTATTTTTCACTGTTTCGACGGTTTGAGCTGAAACTCATGGTTTGTTGCATTTTCAAAATTAGTTGCCAAACAGCCTTCAAACATATATAGCTAAAAAATTTTCTTTATTCTAGTTATAAAAAAATTATTTATTCTAATAAAAACACATCAAAAGTGAGTTATAAAAGGAATATAAACTAATCATTCAATGTTCAACCTAATGGAGAAGAGAAAGGATGAATTTAAAAACATATAAAAGCCATGGGGAACAGCAAATGATCGATTTGATATATAAATATATAATATTGAATAATTGAAGGAGGCTTTGACCTTTTATATATATTTGTAAAATAATGCAACTACTCAGTCTTGATTCGTGTATCATACAAGTTTGTCACCGACTCTCTCTCCCTCATATCATCTCTTCTTCCCCATCTCTTTCTCTCTCCACGCTGACCCCTCTCTATTAAGCTTTTTTTGCTTTCTTCTCTCATAGTTCTATATCTCCATCCATCTTCACAAGTTTTCTCTCATATTCCTTTCCCCATCTCCACATATTAACCCTCATGCACCTTATTCATTAGCAACTATAAACCTTTGTTTATGTTTCCCCATCTCTTTATTACCACTCTAAGAAACCCCACAATCATATAACTCTGGATCCTTTCCCTCCTATTATTCCTTAGACTCACTTCTATAAAAGCCTCCTAATCATGTAACTACACCCTCCTTCTCTTTTAAAATCCCCCAGAAAAAAACCAAAAAAAGTTTCAATTTCGTACTTCTTATGAATATATTCCATATAGCTGAATTTATATTCTCTTAAGCTTGTAAATCTGGGTCCCTACCCTCCCACTATTATTCCTTAGAAACACATTTACAAAAACCCTTCAATTATGTAACAACAGCCTTTCATTTACTCCACACACCCCAAAAAAACAAAAAAAAAATTAATCCTTGAATTTTAAAAAAATGAAATAGTATGTATTTGCTCTTCTAGCATACATATATATATATATATATATATATATATATATCCTTTTTTATTATTTTATAGTTTTGGTTATCCTTAGTTGGATAGAAAAAAATGGCTGGATCGGAGACAGGAACGCCGACGGCGGAGTCGGCACCGGCAACTCCGGGAACTCCGGCGCCGCTGTTCACGTCGCTGCATGTGGACTCACTGTCTTATGAGAGGAACTCTATGCCACGGTGTAAGTGTCTTCCCACCAAAGGCCACACTTGCTTCACTGACTTCCCAACTGTCCCCACTCCTGATGTGTCTCTCACGCGCAAGGTATGTAATTTTATATGTTTGATGTTATTTATTTCTGTATGTTATTTTGTGATTTTGTGCCATTTCCCACAAACATATAAGATAGAGATGAGTCAGTTTAATGCAAATAAATATAAGTTGATTGTAATTTTTTTTTCAAGTATAAGTATAATAGTTTTCCTATATATGAAGTTGCTTATGATATTTCCCCCCTCAACTTGCAAACAAGAAGTTTTAAATTTTTGTCTTTCTTTATATTGATAAAATGGTCCAGATTTTCATTAATTAATAGGGACCATTATTTTCAAAAATGGAAACTTGAGAAACCACATTTGAAATGCACGCAACTCGTTAATAGACTGAAAGATCGCCTGCCTTCAATTAAGCTCCCCCCGCCAACCTCAAATTGCCATATTGATTGTTTTTTATATAGTTTACTTTGCATTTCATTGATAGGTAGACAAAAGTATACAACTTTCCCGATATATGTATAAAAATTTTGTTTTATATTAAATTTTAGTTTGGTCATTTAATATAATTTTTTTAAAAATAATGTGTTTTTAGTCGTTTAGCTCCAACTTTAATTGTACTCTCAAATGAACTTTTAACAATCATTGTTATTTTGAAAAATAAAAAATAATTTTTAATACATTTGAAAATGTTTTTTCAAAATTTAAAATTTCACTATTAATATTTTCTTCTCAATGGTATTAAGATTAAAAGCAAGACAGACATTTTATAAAATTAAAGAACTAAAATAAAATCTTATAAGTAATAATTAAAAGTTTAAATGTGCACTATTGATGATCTGATAAAGGATGGCTCATGTAAAGTTTGATTTTGCTTCAGAAGTTTTATTTTATGATTAATTTTGTTCTGAAACTACTTTTTGTCCAATTTTCCTTGAAAATATTAAAATGAAGCAATTTTTTCTATTACTACTAAAATACTAATGGTTGACGTCAACTTTTTAACCATTAACATGAATTTTTTTATGGAATAGGGTGAGGGATAGGGTGATATATATTGTTACACTTTGGAATTAACTTCCAAGGCAATTTTGAAAAATAAAAACATTTCTAGAGACAAAGCTAAGTCAAGCCTAAAGTAAATTTTTAGGACAAAATTGACCATTAACATTGTCATATATATTAGTCTTTTTTTTAACCATACATTTTAGTCGTTAATTAGGTACTAACAATGTACAGTGACATGTTCTTATTATGTGTGTGTGTAGTGATATGATAGTATAGGCAAAAATTATATGTGTGTTTATTTATTAGGCATTATTGTTGTTGCTAACTGTTGTATGAATTTAGAGTAATAATTGGAGGAATTTATTTTAAATCCAAATATAGATAACTTAATTATAATATTGCTTTTTAAAAAAACAACCATTTATATTTATAGTTTTAAAATGTGATTTCCCATTTTTTTGCTTCAAACTTCATTTCATCACCAAATATATCGTCCTCATTACAAAAAACAAAAAAGATAAACAGTAAATTAAATTGCATTGTCAAGCTGATCGATCTGACATTTCGTGTGGAAATCTTCTACTAAAAAATATGATATTTTATGAAATTATGCATTCAGTTCAGCCATTAATTACAATATAGGCGACACCTCGTTATCCGAAGCCAGCCATGACATCACTCTGCATGGCCTTCAAATTTTATTTTTATTTTAAATTTTTTTTTGACTCTTTCATAAACTATTTAGTAAAGTAGTATTCACTGCTTATGGCCTTTAATTTATATAGCATTTTATCTTGTCCCAAGCAAAAAAGGCATTTTATATATTTACGTTTGATATATTAATTATATTGTGGGGAAGTGGGACATATAAATATACCAAATTATGATCTTACCATGCAAATTATAAATTAAATGGCTAACCAACAAGTCATTTTAAATTCCATCTATATAATGATCCCCTTTGTCTTTCATTAGCAGAAATAAGTTTGACATATGTTATATGTCAAGTTTAATTTACCCACTTTTGTGTGATAGAAAATCTTAATTGTTAGAGATCGAGTATAGCTTGGAACAAAACAAAGTGGGGTACTCCCTCCGGTCCCTAATGTAAGAGCCCAAAATTTGAATGGTTTTGGTCCTTAATGTAAGAGCTCACCCCATATTCTCTCCTCATTTAATGCATTTTTTCCTACTTTACCCCTAACTCTCTTTCATATTTATTAATGCCTCTTTCATATTTATTAATGCTTATGTATTTCTCTCTCTTAAAAGTACCATAATAAATATGAGCAATTTTGGAAAAGAAGCATTAACTCTAGACACCCAACTAACATTCACATGTTTTCTTAAGAAGCGTTTTTTTTTTTACGGCTAGCTCTTACATTAGGGACCGGAGGGAGTATATAATACTAGTTCTTAAAGACGAGATTCCCTCAATAACATGAACTGCTAAAGAAATAATACAACACCTAATAATCATTGTAGCAGTTATTTGCATTATGAGATTCTTCAATTGGAACATATCAGGGTTCATAATCTCTTTCTAGTATATCTACATTTTAATTACTAGTTGGCTCATTCAAATAAACGCTGCATTGTTTTCAGTTATGTGGGGTTTGCTTTGTCCTTACTTCTGACCTGTCCACAAAAGCCCACCTAATTTAAAGACTTGAAAGTTGAAAATGCACGGGTGCATATGAAGTGTGTGCGCTCGCACGTCTATCGTAGATTCGCAGTATAGTCCAACGTTTTGGTGATTATACCTTGTTTTCAGTGTATGTGGTTTTTGTTCCTTCGTAATGGACTAGTATAGATAATAGTCTAGGAATTTGTTGTACTCCCTACTCCCCTAAATAAGACTTACTGAACTTTTTATTTGGAGATGTTAATGTTATAAAATATGTTATTAAATTATGACATATTTAGTATATTTTTAGATTAGTCATTAGTTTATAGGTTAAATAAACTAGTTTAAGAAAAAATAGGTAAAACAATTTATAATTGACATATTTTGTTTTTTAGAATTTTCTTAAAAAGTCAATTAGTTCATATATTTAAGACCGGAGGGAGTAATACAGTAACTAAATACCCCTAATGATGATAAGTAAAAAATGAGAAGGGAATAAAAAAGCACACAACATATAGTGACACTAATAAAGTTAATGTGATCAAATTAGTTGATGAACAAATCATATATTGTCAGAGTTGCAGCTGACGCAATTGACAATAAAAAAATGTAGAATTACCACCAGAATAGAAAGTTTTGGTGAATCGGTTGGTAATTCTACACATTTTTATTGTCAATTGTGTCAGCTATTCTGAGAAAAAAAAATTGTGTCAGCTATTCTGAGAAAAAAAATTGTGTCTGCTATAACTGGGGCAATAATCCATTGGTAAAATTGCATGTTAATTCTATATTTATATATGTAGCACGTTATAGTAAATAGTGAAACCTGATTTGGTTCATGTTATGTACATGGGTTCAAACAATGCATCATGCATGCACTGAAAGACATGCAACGTAACTAATAAGAGACTAAACGTATATGACAATGGCACATACAGATCGGAGCAGAATTTGTGGGAACATTCATGTTGATGTTTGCGGCATCAGCGGGGCCCATACTAAACCAGAAGTACACAGGATCAGAGAGCCTTCTTGGCAATGCAGCATGCGCAGGCTTAGGAGTGATGATAGTAATCCTTTCCACCGGCCACATCTCCGGCGCCCACCTCAACCCTTCGCTTACCATCGCCTTCGCCACCTTCCGCCACTTCCCGTGGATCAATGTTCCGGCCTATATCGCCGCCCAAGTCTCCGCCTCCATCTGCGCCTCCTTCGCCCTCAAGGGCATCTTCCACCCTTACCTCTCAGGTGGCGTCACCATCCCCTCCGCCACCACCACCGTCGCCCAGGCCTTCGCCCTCGAGTTCATCATCACTTTTAATCTCCTCTTCGTCGTCACTGCCGTCGCAACTGACACTCGTGCAGTAAGTCCTTCTTCTATACATACATGATATATATACTACCTAATATAAGACATGATGATATTTTGTTGGCCACTTATAATCTAATATAGTACTCCCCTTATCTAATACTATGATACTCCCTCTGTTCCTAAATATAAATATAAGATCACTTTCTCTAATTTGAGTAGATTGAGGAAGTTAGTTATTTACACATGATATTACCAATTTATCTCAACTATATACTTTTATCCTCACTCTCCCTCTTTTGCTTTTGCTTGTTATTATACATACATAAACATATATTAGAGACTAACTAAGAAATTTAGTTTCATTTGTTGACTCAAGCTGAAATTATAAATTCATTATTGGGCTGCAGGTTGGGGAATTGGCTGGAATTGCTGTTGGAGCCACTGTTTTGCTCAACATTCTCATATCTGGGTTAGCACCGATTCCTATATTATTATCTTACATGCTCATGGAAAATATGAGCATAGATTGTTGGTCATATTCTAGTTCATCCAAATTGATTCTGAATGGTTCATATTCAATTTATTCTTTGAAAATGTTTTAAACAACTTTTTATATTTAAAGATCCATAATTTAAGATAAAAACTGACACATCATATAGAAAACAAACTTATCATTCAAAACATGGCATATTAAACCGTTCAGATCAAATTTTGGTGCGTCGGGTTTCATGAGTGATAATCACTTAGCGAATAATATGTTTCGTTGATGGGTTTTATTGACATCACTCAAAGTTAATGGCAAAACAAAAAACATCGTTATGAATTATAGTGAATTGAGACACATAATTTAAGTATAATGAAAAGTGATTAAGTTGGCGTGTGTGCAATTGGTAGGCCTGCGAGTGGTGGCTCAATGAACCCGGTTCGCACCTTAGGTCCAGCCGTGGCAGCAGGAAATTACAAGCACATATGGTTATATCTGGTTGCACCCACCCTTGGAGCTTTGGCTGGCGCCGGTGTTTATACCCTGGTCAAGCTCCGTGACCATGAGGCTGAGCCGCCACGCCAGGTTCGGAGCTTCCGTCGCTAGCTAGCCGGGCTCCTTCATCACATTAAAGTAGCTGCTATGTAAAAAATATATAGATAAATAAAGCCTGCTCGGATTTCATTCCCATAAGCAGACATGATTGGAAAAAAAAACTTGTGTTTGTATGATGTGTGTAGTCCTTTGCACAAGGACCCATTTGGTTTGGTTTGGTTTGGATTGGTATGTTATGGTTTGACTGGTCTCAACGACCCTGACTCTGAACTAAATAAATGTGTTAAAAAGTTATGGACTTGTAAGATTGCGTGGTGCAAGTTATGTTGTAGTTCGATCGTGATTCATTTGATTGTATTCTTTTTTTTATATAAAAAGAAAATAAGACTAAAAAAATATTAAGAATGATTGTATTCTTTTATTAATGGCAACTCTTATGTATAAAAAAAAAAACCATCAAGGCATTCATTTCTTTTACTGAAATAAAAATCAAAATTAAATTAATCATGTTTTTTTGGGCCACAGGGATCTAAATTTGCTGAAAAAAAAATGTCATTTTCTTCCATAAAAATGATAGAATCCTTTCTTCCATACACACCTCAATAAAATAGCTTTACATCTTCTAAGCTGCAAAAAATAATGCTACATTGAAAAGCCCCGGAGGAACCTAACTAGTCTCTCTCTCTATAGACCTCCAAAAATGAGCAATCGCTACTCATCTGTCACACATCCCCTGGAAGCAGATTGTACGTTTTTGATGTACTGGAAAGAGAGAATTCAAGTTTAGAACTCAATACTTGTAAGACTGTCTAAAGGATGAGTGAAAACGAATCCACTAACAACTTGAGAACTCAATTGAAACTATTGAAAATAAAGGGACACGAAACAATATTCATCAAACTAAAAGTGCATATATAAATTATCTTGAGAAGAAGAAACAAAATAAAACTTCTCCAGATTTCATACCTTGTACAAAACTCCTTGGTTGGCTTTGTATGTAGGGGTAGTCCATTTCTTCCTACGTGCCTCCATCTCTTCATCTGTTACCAAAACATCAATTCTTCGTTTCTGAACATCAATGTTAATTATGTCTCCATTTTGAACCAAACCAATAGGACCACCTTCCTGTAAAAAAATACTTCACGTGTAGTCATTCATAGGAAAAAAGACTTTTACAGTAACATGTTATGGCAGCATTATAATAATTATAAATGAAAAGTGAATTTACCTGCGCTTCAGGACATACGTGGCCAACCACAAATCCATGTGAGCCTCCTGAAAACCTTCCATCAGTTAATGTTACCAGGCAATGAAGCATCTTCATATACACATTTGCTAACAATATAGTGGGGAATATTTATTTACTCCAATCATCTAGAGACAATTTATGGAGATAAGAAACAAACATGGAGTTAGCTAACCTCCACACCAGTGTAGAGGCTAGCATTCCTAAACACACACACAAATAGAAGTAACTAAGAAATGATGAAGAGACCTTGCCAAGGCCAGCACCCATTATTGCACTTGTGGGCGTTAACATCTCGGGCATGCCAGGACCACCCTTAGGCCCCTCTCCCCTGATCACAACCACTTTCCCCTGAAAAAAATGATTTATTACATAGAAAAAAGTGAGACAATTTCCATTGGTTGCAGCTTTGCAATGTTAAAAATAGTTTACAGTGCAATTAGAAGATAGCAACTCGAAACAATGCGGAATTGATATAATTCCTTTAAAGTAAATCATCAAAAGTATCATTAGTATTTAGAAACAGATTCAGAACAAAATTTTACAATGCAGCCAGTGACAGCTAAGACAGTTAAAGTTCTATAAGTCCTTGCCATGAGAAGATGAAAGTCACATGATCAAGCCCTGTTAATTAAGGAAAATGATTTCTAGAAGTTTGATTCATTTGAGGGTAAAAAACGCAAAACTTCACTTCAGCAGCCACTTGCAAAAATTAAGTTTTCAAAGTTTAATGGCCTCTGCATGTGAAAGAAAGAAAAACACAGAAATAGGAAAACCGGAGAGACAATCAAAATAAGGAATATGAAGGCACCACTGTCACTCAAGAGAGCAAATCATGTGATCACAGCTCACACATGAACTAATATTAAAAGCTGAGCAATTATAGCTACATTCAGTCTATGCAGTTCTTTTGTAATACTGTAGGCTTACTCACTATCAAGTGTATTGCAACAACAGCCCACTTTCAACAGAAGAATTACCTTGAAGCTTGAAGGATTCTCTGAAATGGCAGCAATCATTGACTCTTCTCCTTCAAAAACAAGTGCTGGACCTGTCGAATGATCCCCGTGATCAACAAATCTCCGTGACTACAAGAAAAACAAAATAAGTCCAGGATAGGAAGAAAATGAACCTGAAAAGTATAGCCCCTCTTTTCCAGTTATTTTAGCAACAGAACCCTCTGGTGCAAGGTTCCCATATAAAATCTGAATGTGTGCTGTCTTCTTGATGGGATTTTCTACTGGCCTTATAATTTCCTGAATCAAACAACAACATGAATTTGTAGCCTCACACTGACAGTAAAAAATAGGAAACAAAGAGATTGAACACTAACAGAATCCCACCTGCCCTTTCGACAAAAGAAGGAAAGTTTCTGCATTTTCTGCCAGGGTCTTTCCAGTGACTAGAAAAACATTTCCATGTTAGTGAAATGTGTAATGATAAAAAAAAATGATACTAACGCTTTTCAATAAGCGGAAGAAAGAATGATATACCAGTCATACAGTCCCCATCTAAAAATCCTTGCTCGAGAAGGTAGCAAATAACTGCAGGGGTCCCTCCAACCTATACAAAATCAAGCGTTTTTTAAGGTTGAATTGTAAAGCCTGAACATAAACAACAACGGCGTCATCAGGAAAATAAATGAAAATAGGAAGACAAAATAATTCAGAATGTTACCTTGTGAACATCTTCCATGACATACTTGCCACTAGGCTTAAGATCGGCAAGAAAGGGAACCTCATCGCTAACCTTCTGAAAGTCATCAAGAGTCAAATCGATGCCAACAGACCTGCCAAATAAGAAGTGAAATTTCTTGAAAGATTTATAATCTATATATGCTATAAAAGAAAATTCTGGCACCAAACTTCATGCACCTTGCTATGGCAATTAAATGTAACACTGCATTGGTAGATCCACCAAGTGCCATGACAATAACCATTGCATTACGTAGAGATTTGTGGGTTATAATGTCTCGGGGCTTCAAGTCCATTTTCAATAGTTCAAGCAAATATTTCCCAGCTAAACGACACTCATCCAACTTTAGTGGATCCTCAGCAGGTGTGGACGAGCTAAAGAAATGGCAACATTAAGAATACTTTCTTTGTTTTTTAGAAAAATTTATCAATGTGAAATGGAAAACATACCTATAAGGAAGAGACATCCCCATAGCTTCAATTGCAGAAGCCATGGTATTGGCAGTATACATCCCACCACAAGCCCCAGCACCAGGGCATGAGTTGAGGATAACATTTTTCCTCTGCTCATCACTAATAGATCCACTCACAAATTCTCCATAACACTACAGATAAATAAAGATTTAGTAAAGTGTGGTAGCCAAAAGCTGCAGTGCTCGGATAATCAGCTTACATCTGATATTATATAGTCAAAATAAAATTTGATTAAAAATCACCAAATTCACACTCTTGTAAAAGATAAAAACATTATTCTTGAGGTAGAGAGCATACAAACAGGATAGAATGAATTCCTTCTCAATCAATCCGACCAAAAAAGAATATCTAACAAATTTACAAAGGGATAAAAAACTCATGAAATTTTTCCTCTTTCTTCACCACTTTAACTGTTCTTGGAGGATTCTCATTCTCTTTATTATGTACTTTATTTTGTTGCTTTGGAATTATAACTAAACAAGCTTTCTACAGACATAATTTAGATGCAGCAAAAAATTGATGTTTCAGTAGCTATTAGTCATTTACCTGGAAGGCGGACACTATGTCATATGTATTTCCCTGAAAATGACCAGGCTGCAAGAGACATAATGAATGTAAAAAAAGTTATGAACCACATTTCAGGGAACCACTTTATGATTTTCTTTCACAAAGGTAAAAAGTTTAAAGCTGATAACAACATTCTTAAACATGTTGAAACATGCAACTACCAATAATTTGAAATTAATCACAAAAATGAAGAATTCAAAATAACAGTCACTCCATTCGTTTCCTTATTTATCTGCTGAAGTGCCCTGATCTCAAAGTGATATCACTTTCAATCAATAATAAACCTCTTGGAAGCTAAAGCCTTCTATCCTACCTTAATAGTGCCACCATAAATCATTATACTTGGTCGGTTGAGCCGGCCCCTTGCCATGATTGTACCTGGCATCTGAAAATTTGCAACATATGTTCAGTTATCCGCAACTTAGATTGAAATATCTTATCCTAAGCATATTATAGATTGAAATATCTCACATTTTTGTCACAACCAGGGATGGACATGTTCCCATCATACCACTGAGCACTCATGACAGTCTCAATGCTATCCGCAATGAGGTCCCTAGACTGCAAGCTGTAGCACATGCCTCTTGTCCCCATAGAAATGGCATCACTGACACCCATCGTGTTGAACCTGAACCCGATCATACCAGCCTCTTGCACCCCTTGTTTAACTGCCTCAGAAAGACTCAAAAGGTGCATGTTGCAGGTGTTCCCCTCATACCACACGGACGATATACCAACTTGAGCCTTATCCATGTCATCGTCAGAAAGTCCCACCCCATGAAGCACTGCTTGTGATCCACCTTGTGACTTAGGCTCAGTTATGCATGCACTGTACTTGTTGAGCTTCTGTGAAGGAGTGGATTTAGGTGGAGAATCCACAGGAACATGTGCTGATTGTACTGCCTCTAACTGATTGACATCTATGAAGAGGTGTGCATGGCTTCAACTTTACTGGTGTTGTTGGAGACAAGTGTGTGAATAGTGCAGCCTGCATAGTTATTGCAAGCAATGCAAAAGCTGCATGTAACATAAAAAAGATTTGAATTCATTAAAAAAATGAAACTTTATAGATACCCAAATGAACTATCGTCATTGCAGGCACAGAAATGATATTGTGTATCCATATAAAGGACATTTTATTCATAAACATGGTGGTGGGATCAATAGTAGTTGATGCCATAATAACATGGTTAGTCATAGTAACATACCGAAGCTAAGGTTGGAGATGGCGGGAGATGACGAAAGTAACAGAGAGAGTGAGGCGCCGCCGGTGAGAGAGAAAGATGAAAAAGTGATATAGTACATGTATCTATATCAATCTATGCAAGTGCTGGCTTTACTTTATTTAGTCTTTTCATAGGCTTTACTTTATTTAGTCAACCCAACTCATAGTATTGTTTCTGTTTTTTAATTTTTTTTATTGCGAAATGAGTTCTTACATCTAAAGTACTTCTGTTTTAGTACTACTATGACACAATCACACAGTGTACAACGGTACAATGCATGCATTTCCTTCTTCTTCCCATACCACATAAGAAGGGTATCAAAAGAAATACAGTTGAGTTACACGTTATACATCTACTAAAAGAGTTGTTTGTTAATTTTATAAACAAAAGGATTTTTTTATTACTTTAGAAAAAAAGAGTTATTTATTATGATTTGAATAAGTGTGGGTTCCAATTTTACTTTTATATCATTTAGTATATTTTTTACTAACATTTATATCATTTAATCGTATTATACAATCATACATTTTCTTCTCTTTACTTTAATAAGTTGAAGGGTAACAATGGAACTCAAACGTGTATAATGTATTATCTTCTGTCAAAAAAAAACATGTATTATCTTGATTTTTTTAAAAAAAGTGGCCCTTTCTCTTTAAATTCCATTTATTTTTTAAAAAATAAGGTCTAACTTAAGCCAATTGATAAAACAAACGACTTATTGTATTTTTATCACCTATAAGGCTACACTTAATTTGATTCGAGTTTATATAAGTTGAATAGAAGTATTATGTGCAAGACATATTTGTTTAGGTAACATGGGAAGATAGCTTTTTCTGCAACTAAACATAGGTTTCATATAAATCTTGCCAAACACTTCAAAAAATTAGAAAAGTTATTTTTCCAAACCAAACCTAGTTTTGGCCTTCAAAACCTAGGTTTTCGAAAAGCTAAATTTTTTTGCTTTTACATAAAGAATGAGGAATAAATTTGTCATAATTACACTTGCATAGTGATATGCCAATAATGTCTTTATCCTTTGCTATCAAAAAATAATGTCTTTATCCTTTCTCTTTCTCAATGCATTAACCTTATGTCTCTTTTTAGTCATTTACACATAAAGTCATTCTCATAACAATCATCCAAACACTACAATAACCTATTTTATCACAAAATTTACAATTATAAAAAATCTATTCTCTAAAAAAGTTTCTTCAGTTTTTCCCAGAAGTTATTATCCAAAAGCTATATCCAAAAAAGCGTGTAATAGACTTTGATGTATTTGTTTTAAGGTGAAGATGCAGAAATGCCCATATAGTTTGGTGCAAGGTACACCCTACAAAGAGTTTTTTTTTTCGGTCAACGGCCTAAAGAGAGGTTAAAGGTTATAACATCTAATATTTTAGCCTTTTTGCAAAACCGACATTTGCAAGGGGAAGCCTGATATCTCTCAACCATCCATTGAACCTGCACTCATACGTTCAATTTCTCTGCATGTCATGGTCAGCCATGAGAAAACTGGAACTATTCTTAGCAGAATGGGAAGTTATTTATTACCAAAGCCATTAAGTTTCAAACTAATTTAAACAATATATGTTCCTATTAAGTCTTTGGAAAATAAAAATATCACATAAAACCCAGTGTTTATGGTTTTCAACTCATATTGCAACATTACAACCTAGTTCTTTTGCAGCAGTATCAAGAAAATTAATAGACATTCCATTAGATAGTCGTCTGCCAGCTTCCCATGTCAAGCATTTTTCTATATCAGCATGCCAGTCAATGACATCAGTGTTGAAGAACTCATAGGGGTGTTTGTGGATACCATTAATGCGTGATGGTTTTGGACCCTGTCGGATTGAACCAGTATGCAGAATGTCACGAAGAACTGACGTGCTTAAAGCACGGACATGTGCACTTGGATGAGAAAGGCAACGTATAGTGGCAGGTAGGCGACACTGCATGTGATTGCACAAACAAATCAGTCTACAATTCTGGAGATTTTCAAATAAACCCAGTTTACAAAATATAAACCATATCATTTCATTGAGAACTAAATATACTCCTTGGAGGAAGGGGGGAATAACTATATATGACAATCTAAAAATTGAACCAAAGCTATCAGGATTATAAATGTCCCCTAATGCAAAATCAGATTGGTAACGTTAGCTTTGGTGTATAACAAGTTTGTTTACCTTAAGCAGGTTTGAAAGGCCATCAGCCACAGCAAATCCTGATTCTCCCAGCTCCAGCACTGGCTGAACTGCTCTAGCAGTTGCTTCCAATAGCTGGTCATTTGGATTAAAAGTTTATACATTAGTATCAGGGAACACTGCACTAAATTGAAAACATGAAATATCAAACCCATCATTGGAGTTTACATGGCTCAAATCAAAAGTACAACTCCAACACTTTGAACCAGTGTAATCAAACCTGGTCCAGCCTACCCGGCTGGGTTGGCAACTAACCTGGGGAGAATCAGCCCAGGAATTAACCCAGGCAACCAGTTCCCACCCAAGAGAAACCCAGGAGACTAGGTAGACTAACCCGTTCCAATCCAGGAATGAATGAATATTTTAAAAAAAATTTCCTTTCTTTTAATTTCTTATTAGGCTAAGTCACGAGTTAATTATGTATTAACCCTCTGACCCTTTGATTCGACCGGACTGGTTGCCGGTCTAGGTTTACCTTGCTTTGAACTCATAAACCGTAGTTGTTGAGGACACACCTAACACTTAATTACAAAACTTTATTTCCATATACAATACATCATAATCAATAGTATATACTAAAACAAAAAAGATTTATCCATCTTCTGGAAAGAAATCCAAGAAAAGAACACCTCAAAAATTCATAATTTCATGCATAGATGCCACAACAGAGAGAAAAGGGCATGCGTTTATGCCCAAGTAAAAACATATGACTGTTTTTGAGAATTAGAAAATATAACGCTGAGTCAAACTAAATATTTTCCAAGTAAAAATATGAAATTAATGATGACAAGACACCATAAAGTAAATACTTCAGCAAAGTTTTATTATCATGTAACCATCAGAAAGGTCGTGGCTGTGTTTAAACTATGGCGTGTTGGTAAATAGAGCATGACTCATTCAACAAAAAAGCATGCACAGAATGCTACCTCCAGTTGGGGTAAAGTGCAGGCTTCACCATCAACAAGCATGCCATCTGTGGCTCGCAGAAGTAGATCTGATGCACTGACCACAATCACCAATGATTCTACCCTGTCATGATTCCTCATAAGTTCCACTATCAATTTTACAATCCTCTGGTTGATTCTCCACATCTTCTGACCAAGGTCATCATCTTTTGCAATCCAAGGCTGCAGCTCCCTCTCCGCCTGACAAGCAATAAACCAAGGAAAGTAACTAAACAAATGTAACAAAAACAATATTATAAAAAATAAATGCTTTTCAATATTTGTTTGATAAGATATTCACTATAAGATATGTAAGCTTTACAGACAAGTCAAGCTAGTGCCATGAGTTTACAGACTATAAAACTTCAATTATTTAAGGTAGTCAAGAAATGGTGACAATAGCTTGAAGTGAATACTTGTCAAAGCCCACGGCCACAATAAGTTTAAGTAATTAGATCAAAAAAGACGAAAATGTGGACCTGGAGAACAACTGCTGTAGCAGCTTTTGATGGTGATGCTGAAACAACGTTGCACAATGCATCAACAACCTACAATGGATCCATATGCAGAAGTCAGTTTTTATTTAACTTTTTTGGAGCAGAAAAATGTGCATAAACCAGACATTAGACAGAAACACCCAAATACATGCATATACATATTATTTAACTTCAGATGATATTCCTGTGTCTCAATTAAATGTATCTTTGTTTCAATTCAGGTAGACCATAAATTGTATTCTACTCAATCAGAATACTTCAAAAAAGTACCCATTCTTAAGTAAAATTAGTTAGTATACTTAGAATACCTGTCTCCATCCTTGTTGGGCAGAAGTGCTTTCTGCACATGGTTGAGTTTCAGGAGATATAATCAACTTGTGCCATAATAGTGAAACTACAGAAAAACACAGTTCTTGTTTCTCTGTCAGCATGGATCTTAGTAAAATTTGGGCACTGCAATTCAACCCTATATGCCTGTCCATTGTGAGGAAGTTAGCAAGATCAGAAGCATCCAATGGAAAACTTGTGATGCCGTTACCCAAGGCACAACCAGATGCTTCATTTGAATACGAAGTTTTCGCAGATACACATTCAGGCTTAGAATTAGCCAAAACCTCAGAAGGTGAGGCAGATGTCTGCTCAGAACTACAGTTTCCACTTTTTTCAGATTGAAAACAAACAAGGGAATCTTTCCATCTAGGTGTAAGGATTAAATTTGCTTCCAATGGCTCTGCCTTGTTAACAATAGATGCAACAGCTTTGCTGTGAATATCTATAAGGTTGTACAAAGATGATGCTCTAGAGTGAATTTCATTGTCCCATTTGCAGCGCCTCAAAACCGATAGAGCATGCATGCAAGCTTTTGACTGTCTAAATAATTCAGAAACATGGGCAGCAACCATGGCAGCTGCAACTATCTCATTTGAGCTGTAATTCCATGAGGTTCCAACAGAAGATGGCTTCAATGAAAAGAGTGCCTCTAATATTGCCAAAATTCTGTGAGTGTGGCGTATTGCTGAATCTATACCATTCTGTAACTGATGTGAAGATCCATTTATCTTAACAGGGTTGATTTTATCCCCTACATTGTTGGAGATTGGACGATCACTACCTCGTGAAATCAAAGGAAACAACTGAAGCTCACAAGCAAGTGCACAAACCGCAGCCAGAACATAAGAATTAAATGCTGCTACAGGCCCCTGTTTTTTTAATTTCTTATGTTTTTCTTCTTTCTGGTTTTCGGATATTGCCTCCAAGTCTTCAATCATTTCTTCAGTCAAAGAACTTTCTTCACCTCTTGGTTTCTTGCTTCCACTGAATTGAGCTTCATGACTAAGGCAGACTGTTAAGACAACAAAAAGGAGGCGTGAAGCAAGCTCTATAGATGCACATGATTCTAAGAAGAGTGAATGAACCATAGTACGAAGTTCAGCCACAGCAAGGTTTTTGGATGAAGACCCCAAGCTAGAGAGGTATCTAGTTCTGTTCTGCTTTCTAATAGATTCTGATGGAAATGTCCTCTGAAGAATAGCTTCTACTGTAGCAACAAATATTTTCATGAGACATGCTTCAGATGGACTACCTCGAGGTAGATATTCCAGAACCTTAACGAGGGGTATGTACAAATTCCATGATAGTAAGGGAGGTTGCAATGGAGTTGCAACAATTATTTCTGGAAGATCTACAGCTGATGAACTTAAAGGAATTAATCCATAAGCTGCTTCCCACATCGTACAGATTCTCCATTCAGCTTCAGGACCATGGGCGCATAGCATTGAAGCAATGCCTTGGGCAGTGGCCTCAATGGTAGCTTCAGCTGCTGGAACTTCTATCTGAATGAGCATCACATTATTAAGCTAAGGAACGTATCTGCGTCAGCCAAGAAAAACATGCCACTAACAGTGATGGAACAGTACCTGCTTTCTGTAGGATGAAATATACTCTCCCATAGGTTCATGCTGAACTTCAACCCCATCAACCTGCCTCAGTGGAGGAAATAGTAATGCTGGCTGTGAAAGTATGCGGAAAAGCAAAGCTGCTGCAGTATCAGCAGCTATTCCAGCTCTCATAGACATTGCAGTCCCTATAGCACGCAAGAAATGCAAATGCATCCAATTTCTAGGAAGCTGTATTGACATATAAATAAAATAAAACATCAGTGAAATGGATTAAACCTTTAGCCAAGCCTCCAGAAAAATTCCAAAGAAATACCATAGAATGGCATCCTTAGTAAGTAACCCCAAAGCAATGCACCTACTAAGTGTACAATGGATATTTTTTTTCCAAAGATAACAGAGTAAATCATTAATGAAAATCATTTTAACAGGTACTATAATGCAAAACTTTTCTACATGATCAGGTCAATATTTGCTCAGTATGAATGAGACACAAGAATACCCTTATTGGAATCCCATATTAGATGCAATCGTGCATGTTTTGAACCATGCTCAATATAGATTACCAGCTTAATGTCATAAAATAACCTTTCCGCACATATGCACCAACATATACAGCTTACCCTTATGCCAGATGCATAATCTTCAGCAGCTCGAAGGAGTTCCACAAGCTGCACAGCGGCATCAAGTGCGTCTGGAGCCCATGATGGTGGGGCTTCTAGAAGTCCAAGAAGAAGTCTTTGCGTGGCACTTGGAGTAGCAATAGCGTAATATCTAAATGAATTAGTTATAAACATTTGCTTAGGGAGATGAACTTGATAAGATGTTAATAAACAATTTGGTAGATGAGTTCAGAATAACCTATGAAATAATCGTGCATATGGTTCAAGAGCTGGTAATCCTGCAACTAGGTGTTCATCCAAAGCTGTCGTGGGAGGAGGAAGCAAAAGAGCGGGGACAGCTGCTGCTGTTAAAGTAGCAGTTTCATAGCGAGCAACTTCATCATCACAAACACTTAATATAACACCAGCACCATTGGCAACAGCCCACCTAGGAGTCGAAGGCACGAGCTGAGGGTGCTTTCCAGAACCACCAGAAGATGCTACAGGAGAAAATTTTCAATGGCTCAGAGCAAATTGTTTATTAAAAAATCCTCAATAATTTATTAAGATTATATGCACAAGCGCCAATATGATATCAAATTCTCGAAGAATGTGTCATTATCACATGATTTCTTTATCTGTTATTCTCTCTAAACTAGCTTTCTATTTACCAGATTAGAGCACCACAATCATTCCTTCCGTGTTTCAGTTTTTATAAGGTTTTAGAAAGAGTTATTTAGTTTTTCTTTCTTGAATTCACTGAAATTACACATGGTATCAAGCACATGCTAGAACATCATAAGAGGGTGAGCAAACACAGGGAACAGGTGTATCAGGCATAGTCAAATGGTATTTTCATCTATCTCACAGTTTTCTGCTGGGTAAGGAACAATGGTGTTGGAGTGAGGACTGGTGTAAAGTATGGAATTTGGCTTGTCAAAGAATCCAAAGAGTTGAGGGAGAATGGACAAGCCTAATCAACTGGACAATTCGGCCAAAACTGGTACACCGGGGCAAACTCCGGTAAAGGATCCAATTCTGTATCCATTCGGTCAACTTGGGAGCTTAACAAAATCCAAGAAGAAAAAAAGGGGAAAAAAAGGCTACCTTATAATTTGTTTTATTTTTCAAAAGTTAGATCCCCAAGGACGGGGATCGTTTATAGGTTAAGGGTAATTAAGGAAGCAGAAAAAAGGAAGATAAGGGAGTTTGCTAGGAAACTTATCCAGCCTTTGTTAAAAAAAAATAGGGGGTGGACAGGCATGTAATGGTGTGAATTGAGTAGTATTTTGGCAGTTTGCTTTCTTTCAGGCTTTTTCCATTTATTACAACCAGGACCTCATAATTTGGTCATGTCATCCCTAAGCTCTTACAATTAGGGACAAAATTCAAGTTCAGTCAAAAGAGCAGTTCAGCACATATTATCAGAGTACTTGGAATGAAGTTAATATATAACAAAAAACATAATTAAATAAAGTTAATTACTATTCAAATAAAAGAAGTGCCTGGAGTAATTTACAAGTCATAAGACACAATATTTTATTGAGCCATTATAAGAACAACACTTTAAAAGAGCAGCACTCTATATTGGTGAATCAGGAATAAATTTACCAGTTATAGGAGGCTTGAGTTCGCCTGCAGCATATTTACCCATAACTCCACTGCACCTGTTGATGCATGACAATATCCATCAATTTAAGCAAA
Organism: Mimosa pudica; assembly: GCA_029929735.1. Lineage (NCBI taxonomy): Eukaryota > Viridiplantae > Streptophyta > Magnoliopsida > Fabales > Fabaceae > Mimosa > Mimosa pudica. The sequence goes on along the minus strand of JAKELP010000029.1, from coordinate 13,965,533 downwards.
CATATACTTACTCAGTGCTTACGCCCACAACAGTAAATAAAAGTTATATGCAAAGAAACAAAAAAACCAGTTAATAAAAGAAATTCATCATAATTGGCAACAGACTCCTATCCTTGTTTCAAAATGCTGTGAAAAAAGCTCACAATTACATTAAAAACAGATGATAAGCTACAGAACTCCTATATTCTTTTGAATTAACTTTTGGATTGGGGAACGGTGATCATAAATCCCAGATTATATTATATTCTTTAATAGGTACCCTCAACCTGATCACTTGTCTCACAAATCCTAACATTACTTGATGAGTTATCCACATTAATATACCAGGATAAAGATGTAAAACTACGGCAATGAAAAGATTGTCGAGAGAATCACATTATAATTTTAAAGTCAATCAGTTTAGAAGGAAAACACAAAAATGATTAACTATGCCATCCGCCCAAACCAGTATAAGAACCAAAATATTCATCTCTATTTTGAACTAAAAGTACCCACCACCGGAAATAGTCACTTCTAATGCCCAAAGGTGCAGCCAGCAATATATCAGTTATCCAAGGAGATAAGGGCCTTATAGGTTTTCTCTCCAATTGTGTCAAACAACCACGGTCAAGTTTCCTATCAACAGAATTACTTGTTGTTGCATGGCTGCCACTAGTTCTTCTTTCTGTTTCGCTGCCCTGCCTTTCCGTTTTGAATATGGGACGATTGTAATGCGTTAAAATTCTCAAAATTTCACCACATGCCAGTGCCCATTGCTCTGAGTATTCATTCTGACAAATAATAAAAATAAATAAATATAATTATTGATAGGGAACACTGCTCATTAATTGAGATGCCTTGAGCAATAAGATAATGAAACATGGAATAAATATTCTAAATCATAAAATTGAAAACATTAATCATAATGCTTATAATGAACACGACATGTGTCCTGTTCAAATGAATCTTATGAATAAAATAAGAACATCAGTCGAGATATTTTACCTCACTTTTTGGGCAGACTAAGGAAATGAAAGAAGCAAATGGTGGACTAGTCTTATCATAGCCTAGAGTCCCATCAATAACACATGAAATAATTGGAAGCACAACTGCATGGCCATGTTCAGGATGATGAAGGATGAAAGTTGCTGAATGGATATGCCAATACATAAAACGTTGTTATGCATGAAACAAAAGAAAGTTAAAATTGGCAAAACATATTCATTTGAAAGCCACAGCATAAACTAACATGGGTTAAAGCATAAATACCCAGAACGTCATCAAAGAGCAGAGTCTCAGTTGATGGATACCGATTCCGGATTAACTGCAAAAGTCATACAAAAAACTGAGCAAGTGAACAACATTCGATACTATTTTAGTAAAAAAAATTCAAAATTTCATTGATTTGATCATAAAAACAATTGTTTAATATTCTCTTGAAATTTTAAATATTTTCCATGAATGAAGGCATTCGCCATACCTCAGCAATGTCATCAGGGAATTTTTCTGACGTGAACTGACCAAAGAATTCAACATAGGCAGCAATTTGATCCTAAGAAAACATTAAAAGATGCCATAAGAAACACAGATGTGGAATAATAATTTTGAGCCTTTGATATGGAAAAATACATGAGAAAACATGAAAATAGACTAGGGAACACTTATTCACAAAATGAATATGCTGCTATCAGACATTCAAAACATGGAGCAAACAGATATTGACTAATATTTCTCACGAAAAAAATTACTGAAAAAGAACTTATGAATTTATCAGAAAAATATATGACAAACTGCATGGAGAAAAGATTGCAAAAATCAATTTTAATTTTAATTAATTTCAGAGTCTAGCCAGAGTCAGTTTAAAGACTTCATGATTATATTCTCATGCAAATCCACCATTACAATGCATAATTCAATATTTTGGACGTTTAGCTTTCCTGATGCACTATTATCTACCATTAGGCATTTTATATCCAAACTTCTCCGGTTAGTAACTTGAGGCTATCTCAAGTAGGTGTAGGTTGGGATACAGGTTTGCATATTTAATTATCCTATTGCGCTGAAAGGATTTTGTCTGCTAAAATAAAACCATCTGTGTGAACTTATTTGTGTCTGAAGACTTCCACCTAATGACATCTCTTCATACACCAACCCCCTCCCCCCCCAGGGGGCCCCAGTATATTTAGATGAACTCCACAGCCTTAAGCGCGTATAGCATCAACGAAATAGAGAATCCTAATGAGGGAAAATAACTAGATTTTAGGATCCTGCTTTATATGGAGCCTGAAATGAGTCACACTATTCATGGCCCATTAATTAATAAAGCAACTTGCTATAAATTCTATATTATATATCGATCCCCATAGTCAAAATTTACACAAAGACTAATTTCTCGATGTAATTTTGCATTTTCTTTGTATTATACTCCCTCCGTTCCTAAATATAGGACCTAAATAACTTTTTTGAAAAATCCTAAAAAAAACAAAAAATAAGTTAATTATAAATTGATTTACCTAATTTTTTCTCTTAAACTAGTTTATTTTACCTATAAGTTAATGGATAATCTAAAAAGATATCAAATATGTCATGATTTAATAACCTATTTCACAACTTTAATCTTTCCAAAAAAAAGTTATCTAGGTCTTATATTTAGGAACGGAGGGAGTATTCAATTTCAAACCACGTCCATAACTTGTATTGTATTTTACTCATAATCCGTTCCTGTAGTTCAAGAATTCTGAACATCAACCATTGATTTTCTTTCCAACAAACAGTCCTGAAAATCCTCTTCCACTCTTCAGCATGAAATGCTTACAAACGGTTGAACTTCATATTTAATATAGAAATCATATTTTATATCTATAACCATCAAAGTACATAATCTGCTACAAATATTTCCCACTGAAATCATTTCAAAAGAGACTGACAAACATGAATCAAAACATTTCCTTGTAACAAAGACTCAGAGTATTAGCTACCTGCTTCTGTTGACCGTCTCGCGGTGGAGGCCAGAACAAGGAGGAAAACTGAAGACGGTCAATCCACCTTTCACTAGAACCAGCCATTGAAAAGAAAATACTTCCTAGATAAACCAGAATCCAGCCAAGCAGCTACCAATCAAGTATTAAGATATCGTAATTCAACATTCCCTGCCAGCAACTCCCACAGATATTTCTACCTCAGTACCTATCTATCCATCCATTAAGAGAGAGAGAGACAACAAAACTAATCAATTGAGCAAAACGAATCGCCATGCCTTTTTTTTCCAGATTTCCATTCTCGTGTACACCAAACAGAACAAATTATTTAGGAAAAAGGCAGCTAAATACATCTCCTATAAAAAAAATCATAGAAATTCACAGCAAAAGCATATTTCAGTAGCTCAATTTTTCTGCACGGTCATAAACCTCCGATCACAGAATTTTTACAACTTACAGGAGATTTTTCACTCTATGTTATTCTCCAAATAAGATAAAAAAAACAGCATATAATAATCAATCAGGAATTTATTTTTAAAAATAATTAAGAAGAGAAACAGTCCAACCAAACTACAATCATGTCTGAGTGAAAGAAAATATAGAGATGAAAAAATCTGATAAAAACAATTATTCATAATCCTCCCGGAGAATTAAAATCAGTTTTATTCAGCACCACACAGTTGAGTAATAAGTAAAATACTCCATGTAATAACATAACTAAGGTTGAAAACAAAGCAATCTAAGAAATCAATATCATGATGAACAACAACAAAATGAAACAAGAGAGAGGAAGAGCAAAATCAGCTCAGAAAATGCAGAAGAAAGAGATGAAATCAAATCTCAGAAAATAAATAAAAAAATGCGTACCTAAGATTTGTGAAAAAGAGAAGAGGCAGATGAATGATTAAGAAGACTAATGAGAGTGATTTAAGGGAGAGGTAGTTAGTTAGGGGAATGAAAAAGAGAGAGAAAGGAAAGGAAAGATGAGAGGTGGTGGTGGAGAATAGAATAGAATGAGGAGAGAGATTGAGATTGAGGGAAGATCTTTAAGAGGTGTAAGAAGTGAGAAGCGTGGATGGCTGGCTGACGTGGCAACGATATTTTCCTCTCCCTTCACTCGCTCTCTATGACTCTCACTTTGTCACGTCATCTTCTTTCTCCACTCACATGCATGCATTTGATTCACCATTTCCCATTTCCACCCCACCCATTTACGTCCAATAACCAATTTAAATATGACTCACGCCTACCTAAGCTAATTAGCTAAATGTAAAATACTATACTAGCTTTTTAGAAATTAAGGAACTTTTTTTATGAAAATTAATTCATGTAGTTAAATCAACAACATCAATATAATCGTAATGTATTCTAACGTATGCTCCATTACAAAAATACTTTATAATTAAGGAATTCATTTCACTCCATTTCCATTAGCTTTTAAAAAAATCAATTAGTTTTTATATTTAAGAACACATTCAGAATTAAATTTTATGTACTCCCTCAAGTACTAAATAAATAACGCTTTTAATATTCAATTTGGTATTAATTATAAAACCACTTTCAATTGTTCATGTTATACACCGTTACACTTTAATGGGCTTGGGCCTTAGCAAAGGCCCAATAACGAGATAGACGCCCTTAGGGCGTCGAGGACAACATCACCAACGGCTGTAAAGCGGAGTGACTTAGTCGCCCACCTTTTTCGCAACTACCTCTCAATAATATTGCCAGTCGCCCACATATATCGGAGCACGTGCAACGTCCCTTACCCATAACGGTCGCCTATAATTTCGCAACCACCAAGACGAAGCCTCAACTATAAGAAGGCCACGAACTCATTCAAGAACACACAAGCAATTCACTACGATCATCTTCTCCTTCTCTTTCTCTTTCTCTCTGTATTCTTCCTCTCTGATTATTATTGTATCCTGGATTTAATCTTTGCGATCAAGGCATTGACGCCTAGTTTGTAACCACCGTTGCCGGTGACCCCGTTTATTGTACTCAATCTTATTATCAATAAAGAAGTCTTTATTATTCGTTCATATTACATAGTTCCCCTAAATTGTGCATCAATATTTTGGCGCCGACCGTGGGGACTCCGGCAACATTATTTCCAAAAGCTTCACGTTCTCTGAGTGAGCGATTAAGATTTTAAGATGGAACAGCAACCAAAAAACTGTTTCTAAGCCAACCAGCCCTTCCACTGACCTCCAAAAAGTCCTAGAAGTCTTAACCTCTCAGTCTGAACAAATGAAACATCTAGAACAATCTGCAGGAATTCAATCTAAGAGGATGAAACGTTTGGAGGAAGAAAACAGTGAATTAAAGTTGCACCTAGCAGGCTTAGAGTCCAAGAAAAACAAAAGAAGGCAGAGCGGACCTGAAAGGGAGATTCGTTAAGTGCCAAATCCAAATGATCATGAACGCAATCCAAACGGCGATAAAGGTAATAAGGGTAAGAATACTGACAATAATGATATTCCTAATGATGAAACAGGTCGTGAGGACGAAGAGGGCTATGATGATTCTCAGACGTATGATAGTCGAGAACAAGGTGAACATCAGTCTGCTCAGAGGTCACAAGCAAAAATCCCTCACGATCATCCACAAGGAGGACAAAAGAGAGAAGATGAAATCCTCTCTTTTGCCCTTCGAATGGAGAAGGAGGTTGCTGAGATAAAGAAAAAGATGTACTCGATCCCAGGTGTTCAAAAGTCACTCGACGCAGCCCGCCTAGGGAGTTATTCAGAATCGCCCTTCATAGACGACATCGCATTTGCTGATTTACCTGAAAGATTTGTTTTTCCTACTATGCCAAAATATGACGGCAAGTCGGATCCAGATCAGCACTTGGCCCAGTATAGGCAGATTATGCTGGCAGCAGTCTTCCCGGCCGACAAAAGACACGCAGCTATGTGTCGTGGATTTGAAATAAGTTTGGTTGGCCCCGCCCTGATGTGGTGGACCAACCTCCCTCAAGGAAAATAACTTCATTTAGTCATTTAACGGACATTTTTGTTGAACAGTTTGCAAGCAGTCGAGTCATGGTCAAGACGTCAGACGACCTATATCGAATCGTCATGAGGCCAGATGAATCATACAGAGATCTTTTGAAAAGATTCACGGCAGAGATGGTAAGTATCCCAAATTGTGATCCTAACATCGCTGTGCAGGCTTTTAGAAGAGCATTGTCGCCCACATGTGGCCTCTATCAAGAGCTTGTTTTGAAACGGGTGACGACTTGGGCAGAAGTCCAGTCTTACACGTGGTCCCACATCAATCTTCAAGAGGACGACGCCAGTAGAAACCATGCCCATAAAATGAATCAAGGACTGGCGACAACCAATCTCCCCGCTAATTCAGTGACTGCTACAAACGCAGATAAGCCTGCTAATCAACAACAAAACAACTTGGGATCCACAGATCGCCGTTCTAAACGGCAACGAGGTAGAAATTTTCGTTTTCACCCTTACACTAACAATAATGAGCAGGGCGACAAACAGAGAAGGGATCCACCCCCTCCTAGATATGAAGAATTCAACATGTCCATTGGACAAGCTGAAATGGTAAGTGCACTTGAAAAGATGGATAGGGTGAAATGGCCTAAACCTATGACGACGCCTATCAATGAGAGAGACACCACAAGATACTGTGACTACCACAAAGACGTCGGCCATCGAACAGAAGATTGTTGGAGGTTCAGAAAAGAAGTAGCCTTCCAACTTAAACACGGTAACTTACAACACCTTCTTAAGAATAATGCTACTAACAATGCAGGTAGAGATCAGAGACAGAACGCCCCAGCTCAGCCCCCGCAGGCCGTCAGAACGATTAATACAATCATCGGGGGATCAGCAATAAGTGGGATGTCCTATTCTGCTGCAAAGTGACATGTCAGGTCTTTGCCAAAAGAAATAGAATGGGTTAATGGTAATGTAAGTAATGATCAGGTTGTTGAAGGTCCAATAACCTTCAATGACGTTGATATTCAGAACGTCCAGATGCATGACGACGCCCTGGTAATATCTTTACTAATAGCTAATTGTCTGACCAAAAGAATATTAGTAGATGCTGGTAGTTCCGTCAATATTATTTACTTGCAAACTGTCAAAGAATTACAATTAGAGTCCCAAATAATTAAGGCTCCAACTGTCTTGGTGTTTGGGAATGGAACGCCAGATAGGACGATTGGAGAAATATCATTGATGACTTTTGCTGCCGGAATTAATGCTTTAGTCAAGTTTCAGGTAATGGACTGCCCGTCCACTTATAATGCTTTGTAAGGACGTCCTTGGATCCATCAGATGAAGGCAGTCCCTTCGACGTTACACCAAGCGATCAAGTTCTCTACACCTTGGGGTGTGAGAGAGATCAAAGGCGATCAGAGGATGGCAAGAGAATGTTACCAAGCAGCATTGAAGGGCTTGGAACAATCTCCTCTATCTGCATAGCAACTACAGGCGTTCATTCCTATGGACAGGGCGACAAAGGAAGAAGACGATAACTTAGAAAAATTAATTTTAGATCCTGAAAACCCTGAAAAACTCTTGTCCATAAGAATGGACCTAGCTCCTGAGGTAAGAAGGGAGCTAATTTCTTTTCTAACAAATAACCTAGATTGTTTTGCTTGGTCCTATGATGATATGACAGGTATAAGCCCGGACGTCATTGAACACCAATTGAACGTCGACCCCACATTCAAGCCGGTCAGACAGAAAAGACGGAAATTTGCACCAGAGCGGAATAGAATTGTTAATGAGGAGGTTCAGAAACTATTGAAAATTGGGTCTATTAGAGAAGTGAAGTATCCAGATTGGCTTGCTAATGTTGTGGTCGTCCCAAAGAAAAACGGTAAGCATAGAGTATGTATTGACTTCACAGACTTGAACAAATCTTACCCAAAGGATTCCTTTCCACTGCCACACATTGACAGCCTAGTAGACGCAACATCAGGCCATGAACTGTTAAGTTTTATGGACGCCTTTTCCGGGTATCAGATATTGATGCATCCAAACGACCAGGAAAAGACTTCGTTTATCACAGATCGTGGAACTTATTGTTATAAGGTAATGCCTTTTGGTTTGAAAAACGCTGGTGCTACATACCAAAGATTAGTCAATCGCATGTTTGCCGCCCAACTTGGGAAGACGATGGAAGTTTACATAGACGACATGCTAGTCAAGTCTTTGAAAGCGGAAGATCATATTAACCATTTGCAGCAGACGTTCGATCTTTTGAGGAGGTATAACATGAAACTCAACCCTGAAAAATGCACTTTCAGGGTGCTGTCTGGCAAGTTTTTAGGGTACTTGGTGTCAAAGAGAGGGATTGAAGCAAATCCATCACAAATCAAAGCTGTATTAGACATCCCGTTGCCCAGGTGTGTGAAGGACGTCCAGCGCCTGACGGGAAAGATAGCTGCTCTGACTAGATTTATATCTAAGTCCTCTGAAAAGTGCCAATCATTCTTTGATATATTGAAGAAGAACAAGGAGTTTGTATGGCATGACGCCGCCGAAAAGGCGCTTCAGGACTTGAAGGAATATCTCACGAGCCCCCATTTGCTTTCTAAGCCAAGTCCAGGTGAAACCTTGTATTTATACTTGTCTGTTGCCTCTAATGTTGTGAGTTCAGTGCTTGTGAGGGAAGAAGATAGGCGACAGAGCCCAGTATATTATGTTAGCAGAGCTTTGTTAGACACTGAGACACGATATTCGACGATGGAAAAACTTGCCTTGACTTTAGTAGCGTCTTCCAAGAAGTTGAGGCCGTATTTTCAGTGCCACCCAATTGTGGTCGTCACGACCTACCCTTTGCCGAACATCCTCCATAAGCCTGACTTGTCTGGGAGATTGGTGAAGTGGGCGATTGAGCTGAGTGAATTCGATATCTCTTATGCCCCAAGAACAGCCATCAAATCACAAATCTTAGCCGACTTTCTAGCAGAATTTAGCCCCAACCTTCAGGTAACAGCTAACAATGAATCTTTTTCTATTAAGAAACAGGTGAACTTGTCGCCCTGGACCCTTCACGTAGATGGATCTTCCAATGTGAAAGGAAGTGGACTAGGTATCGCACTTGAAACCCCCGACGGTGAACAAATTGTCCAAGCGATAAGATGTGGTTTCAAGGCGACGAATAATGAAGCTGAATATGAAGCCCTCATAGCCGGACTTAAGCTAGCATCAGAATTGGGTGCCAAAGTTCTAGATGTAAAAAGTGATTCACAGTTAGTATCAAAACAAATCAATGGTTCTTATCAGGCGAAAGACCAAAGAATGAAGAAATATCTGGATGTAGTGTCTGATTTAACCACGCGATTTGACGCCTTGAAGATCACCCAAATAGGCAGAGAAGACAATCGGAAGGCCGACGCCCTTGCCAACATTGGATCTTCCATAGAAGTTGTAGAGACAAAACAAATCCCATTGTTTTATCTGAAAACACCGGCGATTGAGGTAAATAACCGAATTGTGTTAAATAACAGTTTGACATGGGACTGGCGATCCCCTTTGCTTTCATATCTGTTGCAGGGTAAATTGCCTTCTGATAAGAATGAAGCACGACGAGTAGTTGTTAGAGCTGCTAGATTTACTACTATAGGCGACGATCTTTATAGACGTACTTTCACTGGTGGACCCTTGTTGGAATGTGTCTCTCCATCTGAGGCAAACTATGTATTAAGGGAAATTCATGAAGGTGATTGTGGAGACCATAGTGGAAGTCGATCATTGATAAGGAAGGTAACTAGAGCAGATTATTTCTGGCCGACTTTGCAAAAAGATGCAGTAAATATGGTGATTAAATGTGAACGATGCCAAAAATTTTGCACCGTGGCAAGGTAACCCCCTGAACTGTTGCATGTAATAGTGCCATCGTGGCCTTTCCTTAAATGGGGAATGGATATTGTAGGCAAGTTCACCCCAGCACCTGGACGACTAGTCTTCTTGTTGGTTGCCACAGACTACTTCACCAAATGGGTAGAAGCCGTCGCCCTGAGCCAGGTACAAGAACCCCAGGTAATTGATTTTGTTTGGAAGAATATAGTATGTAGATTTGGTCTGCCCCAGGAAATTGTATGTGATAATGTATCTCAGTTTATAGGAAGAAAATTTAGAAAATTTTGTGATAAGTGGCATATTAAGCTTAAGTTTTCCAACCCTAGAAATCCACAATCAAACGGGCAGGCTGAAGCTAGCAACAAAACCATAGTTACATCTTTGAAAAAGAGGTTAGATAAAGCCAAAGGCAGGTGGGCTGAAGAGTTGTCTGCCGTCTTATGGGCGTACCGAACGACGTCTAGGACGTCAACTGGTGAAACGCCTTTCTCTCTAGTTTATGGATCTGAAGCTATGATACCAGTAGAGGTAGGAATTCCATCTTTAAGGAGACAATGGACTAGAGAAGAATCTAACAATGAACATTTAGCCCAAGATTTAGACTTGCTAAATGAACGTAGGGAACAAGCTCTTGTTAGAATTGCCGCCTATCAACAAAGGGCGACAAAATTTTGGAACAAAGGTGTTAAGGAGCGCCATTTTCAAGTAGGAGATTGGGTTCTTCGAAAAATCTTTCCTAATACACCTGAGCATAAAGATGGAAAGTTAAATGCTTCATATGAAGGCCCTTATAAGGTGGTCGAAATCACTGGTCCTGGTGCTTATAAGTTGATTGACGTCCATGGTAAAGACGTCCCAAGGAGTTGGAACGTCATCCATCTCAAGAGGTATTGTTTCTAAGTTATTTGATTATTTGATTTAAAGAACGATGATACTGACACGATTATTTGAGAAAGAATGCAAATGATGAGAAACGCCTGTAGACGACGAGCCCAGCTAGAAGACCTAGTGTCTGATGATATATAGTTGTGGTCGTGATAATCTGATGCAACTTAACCCTATTTTTTTAGTTGTTTTGAGATGTCAATTCCCAGATAATGTGATGAATTGACGCCAAAAGAACTTGATGATAAAACGACGCCAAGATGTCATGATGACACGACGCCCAAAGAGGCCGATGAGTTACTTTGAGTGACTCAATGATTAATGGATGACAAGTTAATTTGAAAGAGGTATTTATTATCAGAATTATTTTGAGAAAAGTTGTTTGAGATAATTGGTGGATGATTTTATACTAATGATTGATAGTCCCATGGCAGGGTCGCTATTGTTTGATTAAGGTTATTACCCACACCCGTTAGAGGTGTGGGCATTAGACGAAGGAGACATTGATATGGCGAGAAATAAATGAAGTAAAAAGATATGAAGAATATTAAGTGTGAAGACAGAAGACACGATTTGCATTATATTAAAAAGAAGAGTGCAAGTTACACGAGTACATGAAAGTAAGAAATTTATAGAAATAGAAATTTTAGGCGTCGCCACCGCCTTGCTCCCCGCCAGTTTGATTGTCGCTGCCACCACCTTGCTCCTTGCCAGTTTGATTGACGCCCTGAGCCCTTATCTCGTTTATCGTTTGAGTGTCTTCTTGAGAAGAACTAACTCCAGGTTCTTCTTCAGGGAAGAGTGAGTAATAGTCGTCTATGACGTCGTCAGGCTTCCACTTCACGTGCTCGCCACTCTTGTACTCCTTCAAGAGCTCCATTCGAGCACGGGCGTCGACTTCTAAGATATGGGTTTGGTAGTTCTCTTCCATTAGACCCATATCTTTCTCTAATTGGCGGTAGGCAGCTTCCCATTTATCCTTGGCCTACTGGAGAGCTATAATCTCTTCATCTTTAGCCGATGACTCAGCTCTGGCCTGATTAATGAAATCCTTAAGATTCTCGACATCTTTGAAGTGCTCAGCTTTTAGCTTCTCGATGGCGACTTTCAGCTCTTCTTGTTTTTTGTCAGATTGTCTCATTATATCTTCAGCCCTCCTTTTGTCTTCATGAGCTTGTTTTTTGAAGGCGAGGGCGGACTTCAAATCGGCCAAGATTTTCTCTCTGTCGGCTATAGCTGCGTCCCTCTGGGCGATGATTGTAGCCGTGTCATCTTCATTCTCCTCAACATGGTGGAGAAGAACTTGTAGGGACTGAGAATGAAAGGGATGAGAGTAATTAGAGACGTCTAGCGATAAATAGATAAAACTGAATTAACAATTGATTAAGATAGAATACCTTCATTTGATGGCGGACAACCTTCTTGAAAGCCTCTCTCCTCCCAAGGGACTCTAGGGCGGCTTTATCATACTCAAACTCCAATTTGCTCAACTCGGAGTAGACGCCGTCCCATCCCTCTTTATTCCTAACAGAAGAGTTGGGAGGAAAGGTCAGGATGACTTCGCCAGAGTCTTCTTTGCCGCCCTTGGCCTTGGCAGATTTTGAGGACTTAGAAGTCCTAGATCTTTTGGTGACAGGCTCTTTGGCGGGCACCTCTGCAGGTCTCTTTCCCAATGAGACAACTTCTTTGTTTGCAGGAGATGCAGGCTTATTATTTTTTGGTTGAGGAGGTTGAAGAGAAGGAGCTGTAGTGGATTCAGGATTTGGGGGAGGGGCGCCACGGGGGTCGTGTCCTTCTTTTCTTGCCTCGGCGTCATACTCCCCCCTCTTTGCCTTGAGCTTCTTCAGCCGCTCAGCCCTGGCTCTAATAAGAGCTTCCTTGTTTATTTTTTGCTCAGTCGCCTTGGGAATGATCTTCTTTCTTAGTTGACAGAAAGAAGATAGAGTAAGATGACTGAGATGAAAACACTTGAATTGAATACAGAGTATAGGCGTCGAGAGACTTACTTTCCATCATGACTTTGAAATTCCGCTGGTCTGCTGGAATCTGGAGGATTTTCTTTATTTTCTTTTTAGTGTCGTTGTTGGAGCGCGGAGAGATCCTCAACTCGTACGCACCTGCAAAATAATTAAGATATTATAAATCAGATGACAAATGCAATGAGAAAAATATTATTGAAACGACGACTTACTTAAGCGACGCCACATTGGAGATACATAATCCTCCTGGGCGACAGATTGGAAGGGCACCATTACAAATCGTGCATCCCACTGACGATCATTGGGCAACGACCCATACGTCCAAGTTGGTAGCCCTTCCTTGGCTTGGATGAAGGAGTAGACGCCCATCCTAATTTCTTGAAGTTTATAGGAGCCGAATAGATCAAACATATCTAAGTCGACTCCTATTTCGTGGTACATTAACTCAGCCATAGCGATGAGACGCCAGACGTGAGGAGAAAGTTTAGAGGGAGAAATTTCATAAAAAACACATAGATCTAGAGCTATGTTTGGAAGAGGAAAGGGGTTGACATAGCGGAAACTTTCAAAACTCAAAGCAATGGTGTCGCTAGACCAAGAGTCAAGAGCTTCCCCGTCTTCAGGCAACCTATAGGGTACTCTAGGGTCGAAGTAATAAAGTGATGGCATTTTGGAGATTTCTAAGACCCTAAGAAGTGGTTCTTTGACATCATTAAGGATGTCGGCCCTAGACGTCGCTAAGCCCCCAGTTTCACAAGCATATGGGACATTTACAATTTGGGGGTTGGATTTCCTCCCAGAACTAGTCGAGGGCGATGAACCGGCATCAACCCACTCCTGATAACAACTATCATAAACTTTTAGGATTGTCCCTAGATGTTTCAGTGTCCTCTAAGTTAATTACAACATGAGAATTACTAGGGGAAGAAGAAGAACTAGACTGGGCATTATCACTAATGTATAGATGATCAGAAGCAGTTTTTTCAGAATCAGAAGGTGACGACATAACTACGAAATTTCTCATGAAAGTAGTAAAAGATAAGATTTTTAGTAAGAAGATACCTTGAAGAAAATGGGATGATCCGTTGATGTGAGCGAATGAACAAAGTTTTTGATTTTTTGAAGTGTTGGAAGAGTAGAGAAGAGAGAGCGTTAGTAATGGAAGACAAGAAAATGAACAGTCGAAAGAGAGTATATGCGGATTGTGTAACGGCGTTAGGTAACGGAGTAATGTCAATGGAATAATCCAGGACGTTGATTTAAGAGAGAAAATATAAGTGAAGATCTGGGCCATTGGACGTGGGATAACCGCTACTTCCCAATACTTAATGACATCAGCATTGAGAAGTGAGGGACTAATGTTATACACCGTTACACCTTAATGGGCTTGGGCCTTAGCATAGGCCCAATAACGAGATAGACTCCCTCAGGACGTCGAGGACAACATCACCAACGGCTGTAAAGCGGAGTGACTTAGTCGCTCACCTTTTTCACAACTACCTCTCAATAATCTTGCCAGTCGCCCACATATATCGGAGCACGTGCAACGTCCCTTACCCATAACGGTCGCCTATAATTTCGCAACCACCAAGACGAAGCCTCAACTATAAGAAGGCCACGAACTCATTCAAGAACACACAAGCAATTCACTACGATCATCTTCTCCTTCTCTTTCTCTTTCTCTCTGTATTCTTCCTCTCTGATTATTATTGTATCCTGGATTTAATCTTTGCGATCAAGGCATTGACGCCTAGTTTGTAACCACCGTTGCCGGTGACCCCGTTTATTGTACTCAATCTTATTATCAATAAAGAAGTCTTTATTATTCGTTCATATTACATAGTTCCCCTAAATTGTGCATCAACAGTTCACTTTTTTCTCAAATTAACCCTAATAGTGGTAATACTTATCAATAATATACAATCAAGATAGAAAGAGTGAGGATAAAGGTATATGCTTAGGGTGAATTGGTAATATTATATACACAATAACTAATTTAATCACCTTCCTCAATTTGTCAAAAGAAAGTGAAAGTGGTCTTATAATTAGATTTAAGGGGAGTAGATTATAGAGTAATTCAAATTAACTCTAATTTTATAAAAATCAGATAAATCAATTTATAAGTAACTTATTTGACTTCATTAGATTCTCCAAATAAGTGAATTATGTGCTATATTTAGAAAGGGATTGCTTCTAATATCACTTATAATTGATTTGATCGAACATTAAAAAGTAATTACATAAAGTTGTTATTTCATTGAAATAATTAATTTTTTTTTTCACAATGAAAGAAGTCAAAACAAGAAATTAACTATTCATGAATGTTCGCTCGTATGTGCAACTAACACATTTTGCAGATATTCAGGTAACTACGCAAATGCCAACAAGTGTATGCTCATTGTAATGGCAACTTTTGCTGGCATATACACAACCTTGTATAAATCTCTTTGACACACGCTAGTTGTCGCACTCCAGATACATTATAGCATAAATAGTTTGAATTTTGTTCAATAGTTGTTAGATTAGAATGAGCATTCTTCGCTCCTACTTGTAGAGAACCAAACCGTACAGCCTCATTAAGCCATGTGTATTTGAACTACTACACTTGATAAAAACATTATTAATAGTACGTGGTGTAGTGGTGTTTATGAACTGCTTTGAAGCAACGAAAATTATAAGTTTAGGAGATGAAATGAATAAAGGTTTCATATTTATTATTGATGTAAACTTTTTTTTTGATAAATTGATGTAAATTTCTTTTATAGCCTTTGTATTTGAAACTGAAGAGATAACATCAAAATTCAAATATTAAAAGATTTTTCTCTATATATCTATCTAATACTTTTTATTCTGCAAAGATTTGTCGGGAAAAAAAATAATCATATGTCTTACAAAGATTTCTTATCATTGCTACAGACTTCTTTGCATAATTGGATTGACTAATTAATCTTTCATCTTTACATGGATATAAAATATTTAAGGGACAGAATTAAAAGGAAAAGGAAAATATACAGTGCTGAAATGACGAGAATGACCAGAGTAAAATATGAATTGACAATTGGGGAGTTTTTCTTTTGGACTAAACAATTTGGGAGTTGGAAAGTAGGAATAATAGACAATAGTTGAGGGGACACGGATTCAATAAAATAAGAGGATTTGGATGTCTGCTTCTGCTAGATATTTTTGGGTGCTTTTGGACTCTTGTGAACTCCTGATCTTGGGATTTATTTATTTATCGCCCTAATTATTAGTACTAATTAACTGGAACGCCCATACACGCCCAATCCCATCTTCATCTAACCATCTTAATTCAAATCTCCTTACTAGCCATCCAGTCATTTAACTGATCCTCTCTGTCTTTAACTCTCAACATCCTAAAATATTGAATCCTATATAAGATGTTTTTAATAATCAAAACAATATTTTTTATATGTCCTTAAAAAAATTTGTAGGCACACCAAGCTGTGAATTTATAACATTTCATAAAAAAGCATCACAAGCATTAAATATAAAAGGGTGTAAGTTTTTGAAGTTCCGGAAAAGACTTTTGAATTTTGTTAACAGTTAAAGGAAAGTCTAACTTTTATTTTATGATGTATCAAAAAAGAAATGAAAATAAACTCTATAACTTTGTGGTTTTCTGTCATTTGAAAAACAGGAAAAAAATATGAGACCCAATGTCTAGTACAAAAATATTTTTTTCTTAATTTAGTTTTTTAACTATATGGTAAATACATAAATTTATGTTCTTTTTGGGTGAAAAAAGATTATTTATTCTTTTTTGTGTGGGTTAACCTCAATCATTCATATACTTAAAAGGACGAATAATGTTACTTTTAAAAGGGAATCGCCATCGCCCATCAGGAGTAGTGGCACCAAGAGTGGTGCATGCCTTTAGTTTCACCCAATGAGTATCAATTTATGTGTCTAATTTTAAGAATTTACTTTTGAGCACTACTAATTATTTAAATATATATTCATATTACACTAAAATGAAAGGAGTTGACTTTTTTCCCACTAAGATGTTGGGTGAAGTGGGTTCTATTTGTTCCAAACACTTCACACACTAACATAGTCAATTTGCGCAGTGATACCATAAATATCTAAACGAAATTCCGACCACGTGAAAGAGCACAAACATCACTCAATTTAAACACGGCACACACATATACTGTACTACTCCCTCCGGTCCTAAATATAGAACCTAGATAACTTTTTTTGGGGAGATTAAGGAAGGCTTAATTTTAGATGTCTTTCCAATAATACCCCTCCTTAATTAGTTTAATTCCTTAAGGTGTTGGTGAGAGGAAGATTGTGGTTAAGAAGTTGTTAAGAAGAAGAAGGGTAATTTAGGAAAAAGTTGACCAAAAATGTAATTAGGTCTTATATTTAGGACCAAAATGAAGTCTCTATCTAGGTCCTATATTTAGGACCGGAGGGAGTATATACTTATATTAGTGGCTTCATTTGTTTGGTTCTATCAAAATACAACACAACTCATCGGTGTTGGCAAATAAGGTTACCGCATGTCTGTCCTCCTATACAGTACACAGTAAAACACGTTACTTATTGGCCAAAAAAACACAGTTATATTAATTTATAATTATAATAATATGTGTGCAAATGGTTTAAGAAATTAATATTTAAATTGTATAATAAACTTTGATAAAAAACCACTACTATTTAATTATATCTCTTTATGTGACCAAAAATAGTCAAGTCTTTTGGTTTATATGCCCATTGGACGAAGAATGTTATGTTTGAGAGTAGATTATACTCAGTTTGTTTTCTTGTTTTTTAAAAAATTTTGCTATAAAAAGAACTCATTTGGTAATTTAGTGTTAGCGAGGTGTTTTAAAAAACATGTTAAAATAAAAAATTAAAACATTTTTAACTGCTTTTTGTTCATTCGCTCGCAATTTTTTTTTTGGAAAATTGGGGAATTGTTTCCTTTTCACTTGGAATTTAAGTTCTTGTTGAAATTTCACCTTCCAATTTCAGTATTTTTCAAATGATCTAACATATTTTTTCCCAAAAATGTTATTTTGAAAAACATTTTACTTAAGTGTTTTAAGAGAGCGATAATTAACAATTTGTCAACTGACACATGAATAGCTCTCTAAAAGGGGAATTTGCACTTTAGTCCCTGGTAAGGGAAATTAATACTGGAAGGTCCCAATACATTCCAAAATAATTATAAAGTCCCAGGGGCCCTTTCCTGCAATTGTTTGCTCATCTTCAATGACCATTTTGCCCTCATTAAAGATGATTGCCATTTCACTGGTCCCTACAGGGGGACTATGCTTTCATCTTATGAGGGCAAAATGGTCATTGAAGATAAGCAAACAATTGCAGGAAAGGGCTCCTGGGACTTTATAATTATTTTGGAATGTATTGGGATCTTTTAGTATTAATTTCCCTTACCAGGGACTACAGTGCAAATTCCCCTCTATAAAATGGTCTCATACATATACCAATATGGCTATATAAAGTGAAATCAGACATTTTTTCACCTAAAAGTTAGCTTCATCTTTAATCGAAAAAATTAAAAGTCAGTTTCATCAAAATCAAGCGAAACAACGTTAACAGTGATGTAAGCTGGTAAACTAACATAGCATGTGTCATGGACAGTGACATGCACACTAAAAATATAAAAAGCAGTATAATAACAACGTAAGGAAAAACCAAAATAAAGAAACAAGCACGTACAGGTAAATTAAAATTTAAAAATATATAATTGCTATTGCTATTGCTATTGTATATATACTACATATAGAGGTCTTTTAGAATTATTGCTCTACTGTAGTTGGTTGGTTTAATAAGCTCGCTTGAGCCAAAATGGGTTATTATGAAACCTACAAAGTACAAACCTTCTTCGACCATTTTCTTTAAACCTTGATGAGTTGTGATTTCTGTAAAAGAAAAACATTATTACAGATATAGTAGTACTTTTTTGGCAATTATACATATTATACTTGTGATTTTAATAAGAGAAATAAAAAAATCAAATTTCTCAAAGCTACTGATTGAAAAAAATCCAAACAAAAATCGCAGGTCACTTTTATTAAAATTATGTCACTTTTGTAAATATCACTTATGACAATACTCACAATCACAATTGTTATCGTTACATCTTAGAAATCTTTAATTTAAAGTAAACCACCACGCGTATTCAAGATGGTACCCGATGATAATAGGACTTTTTCTGTATTGACATCTGGAAAGAAAATCATACTAGGCAAGGTAACAGAGTAAGCTACAAAAGTTTGATAGTGGGGTGAAGAACAATCTAGAATCATGAGAAGGAAATTACAGAACTATATATATTTGTGGAATTGTTTTCTTGAAAAGTCAGTGGAATCTTATTAAATGATTTTATAATTAAAAAACAAAAGAAACAAGTCAAATATGAATTAAAGTAGTATCAAATTCTAAAGATGAAAAATCTGTGGGAGCTTATTACTTATGGGTCAAGCAAATCATACACTATTATTATGATTAATAAACCAAATCACGAATTGGGAGGTGACAAGCAATAAGGAGAGGGACAATAATGGAAAGAGGAGGTTTTTTTAGTTGGGGCCAGCAACAAAAAGATAGACAGTTACTTCGTTGGTTACAGTCAATCCTAGTATCCCACCCCGAATGAGTTCTTTTAATGGGACACGTGTCGATTCATTAACCGTACACATGTTGCTGTACATAAAGATAGGTGGGCCCGTGTCGGCAAATGATAATGTTATTCTAAAAGCATGGACGGCTTGAAAATTACGACTAATCCTCGTGTTGATGCAATGTTTGCCTTCTTCTGTATTGTTTAATCAGTATAGCTCCAAAAATTAATCCCACATTTTGTAAAACCAATGTGCTGGATCTTTTCTAATCAAGATTCCATAATTCAAATCAAGCTAAACTCTTCCTATTAAGATTATCTTTGAAGACCGCCCAACTGAAAGAAATAATGCATGTGCTACTAATTTACTTGTTGAATCTTAATTTTGTTGAATCTTTTCAAACAATAATAGTATGCTAAATGATACGTGATTTTTGTGGTTGTAAAATGAATTAATAAAGTTTATGAGCTTAATTAATGATGCAATGTGATACGAGAATCGTGTTTGTGGCCTGGTCAAATTTAATTTTTTTAAGTAAAGACAAAATATAATATTATAGATAATAATAAAAACACTACGTAATTAGTTCTAAAGATGCAAATATTGAAAATAAATTAGCAATGTAACCTATATGAGTATTTACTACCTATGGTAGTTTTAAAATATTAATTCAAAAAGAAAGCAGTGAGATCTTTGAACATTCTGTGATTAATTACCTATGGTGGATCATTGGCATAAAACCCATATAACACAGTAGTGATTAATTATATATGGTGTCCTCTGATCTTAACAAGAATTATAAAGGTGCGTATTGTGGTCTATACATAAGAAGAAAAAGTGCTATAGGAAGGATATTCTTAGGATCGTAAAATATGTCGCCTACAAAATGGCAACTGGCAAGTCATGACGTTCAGTCATTCACCGTTAAAGCTGGGAATATTCTTGGTGTACATGGACTATATACGTGTCGACGCTCCATGATTTTGTGCTTTCAGCTGCAAAATCACTAGAATCAAACAAACTATTCCCACGATTTTATTCTGTTTTCATGGTAGAAGATAAATCGAAGAAGCTAAAAAGTGCAACTCAAAGGTGCAATACCATTACATTTCAACCACGAGGCCGAACATGGCTGATATTACTAAGTTGGACTCCTTAAGCATCTAATTAGCGGTTATATCACTAACAGTGTACATGGAGATGTTTGGTAGCCAACACTGCAACATCTCTTCTAATAAAAGTTTGCGATGCAAATACATTTACATACAGCACAACAAATATTCAAATTAAAACAGTGAAATAATTAGTTTTGTTTGTACTTTGTAGTGGTGACGATTAACCTTGTATAATCTGTTTTTGTTTTTGTGTTTTTATTTTGCCTCATGCATGTGGGAGTTGCAAATAGAATATGACAAAATTTTTAAAAAATCTTGTTGGAGAGATGATGTAAGAATGCACCTTCATTTACCATTCGTCAACCTCAATTTAACAACTTGTTAGCCAACTTGCTCCTCTCATCTTCCCACTTGCCCGTTTCCATCATCTCACCAAAACAAAAACAAACGTGGATTCTTTAATTTGGATAGAATTAGGCGGATTTTTTCAGAAAGCACTCCTGTTTAAGACATTATTAGGCATTAAAAGTAGGCATTGCATCTAGGGAGAGTTCAAATATTAATTCACCGAACAAATGAATAATTTCCTGTGCATCCAACTTTGTAAGATTTGATATGTAGCATAGAATGGATGATGATGGTATTCAGGTATTGAGCCATTGATACGTGAGTGGTAGTGCAGGGTTGATCTGTTATGGGCCAATGATTCAGCATGTTCATCAGGCCTCTTTCTCGTGGCCCAAAAGGCCACGACGGTACGTTGGGTGTTGGATATATGGGTGGTACTGTATATGCTGAGTGTTCAGCTCTTTAGCATTATTGGGCTTTTGTCTTTTCAAACCCCATCAGCACATTACTTTCATATATAAATAAGCGCCAGATACATTCTTGTAGGAGAATTACAAGTAACTATCTAGTTGCATCCACCTCTGCCTCCTAATAGAAAATTGTTAGTTTATAAAAAAGAGCAAGAGTTTCCGATCACATCATGTGTCATTTTAGTTATATGATAAGCTATTCCTCACTGAATTAACTCAAATTTAACATCTTTTTAGGCGATTCAAAATCATGATTATCAACACTAATTTTGAGTAACTTCAAATAGGTTCGTTGCTCCGGCTCAATCTTTTTAATGAAAGAAAAGTGAGAGATTCTTTAGAAAATTTATTACAAAAAGGAAATCTATAAGAACCCCCATGACCCTAACATTCTCGATTAAGCATGTGTGTGTGTGTGTGAAGCCCTTGTATAATTGCAACCAGGTCCATTATAGGTAGAGGAACATTTAAATGTTTGCAGGCAAAACATGACTAGTTTTACGCTGCTCCACATCCGCTGCTCCCAGATGTTGAAATCGAACCATGTGTCTCGAGTATGATAGTGATAAGGCATGCATGGTTGAGCATTTGTCACCTCTAGATGAGTAGAATATAAAGGATCAGGACCCCATATGATTCTTAAAATGTTACTCGTTTATAGTCTTATACTCTTACTAGCTACCGGCATCCTCTATCTTGATATTTATTTATTAGAATACATTTTGACATTTGTCACAAAGAAAGAAAACAACACATTCTCTACCCGTCGTCCGTGGGTTCAGTGGCGAAGGGATTGGACAATGAGCGTCGGATTGACCACCACGTCGCGAGTTCGATCCTGGGGAGTGACACTTTATTGTGTCTCCATCGCGTCTCTTGGGGAGACATCTCCGTAACTAAGTGAAGCTGGGAGTAACCTACCTGTGTGGATAGACAGAAAGGGCTTGCTGGTCATGCTCCAGAGCCCATAGGGACAGGCCCCAGTGGATCATGAGTTAGGTGCCCTGCCCTTGGATTGGGTTGAGCCCAAACCCCTTCCTAAAATTTATGTATCAAAAAAGAAAACAACACATTCTCTTCGCTGTTGTTTCTTGTGAAACGATAGCAAGGGGGAAAATCCAAATCCAAAAGTTAATAAATATATTTCATTTCCCATCTCCTGACGTTGTACAAATATTTTATTTTTATAAATTTTTTAAATGGTCGTACCTATAATGAGACTCAACATCCGGTAGAACTTTCCATGTGTCGCATCCCTGAGTCCGCCAACACTATTCACATCAGTTCAAACTTCAAAATAAAAATCACTATTCACATCATCTCCAGACTGTGCGCCACCCACGGTAAAAGAGATATCAGAAAATATCATCTTGCCAAGATTTAGTGTTTAAACTAAATTGAACGTTTAGTAATAGATTAAAAGCGACAACATGTTTTCAGGCAAACAAAGAGAAAAACGTTAAATACATCTTAGTCCAAGAAATTAAATTCTTTTTTCCTTCCTCCCACTCATATTGATATCACATATCTATATCATTCTATTTATTTTAAACAAATCAAACAAGTTAGATAAACTATTTAATTCTGTTGTATGATACCTGATATTTTTGTAAAAATAGCTTATGTATATAATTATATTATATATCAACTTTTAAATTAGGCAAGTTATTTTAAACAAAAAATTATAACGGATAAAACGTGCTAAAGAAGTCTCATATTTTAAACAAAAACATCAGTTCGATAAAAAAAACATCACTCAACTCTTATATTTAAGTGTAATATATGATAATTAATGTGGGAATTATTTGAGAGAAGAAAAAAAATTAAATTAAAATAGAAGGAATACGCTTGGTCTTTTAAAGCCACATGATATGTGATCCTACAAAGTTATAAAAATCAATTTTTTTGGTCAAAGTGCGTTTTGGAAGATCTTAAATTGAACGGTGATGCGTGAATGGAATAGAATGTGGTGCTGTAAGTCATCTAAGGAGCTTCGTAAACCACTCTTTGAGCACACTTGCTTTCTCATATTTAAATGAAATTTCTGCTTTTAGTAAAAAAGTGTTAGCAACTTTCATGATTATCAAAAGGTATCTCATTATTCTCTCACATTTTCTACCTTACTCGAATCACCTCTCAAAGTTGATGTATAAGATCCGTTCCAAAGATGATCATTGACCAGATCATTATCATTATTATACGTAGCTATTTACATGCTATTATGTAATATGCGATCAATAACTACCCTCCTCCATACATGCATGATGCATGTCATTTGAAAGTTTGTGCAACAAATATAACAATATTGGGTTTTTTAGCATTGTTGTTCCACAAAAGAGATTCCAGGTTTAGTTCAAACAGAGTTCAACTGAATGTCTTAAGCACTGGCACCTTTTAACTAAATTTTGAAGTTCAAATTGATCTTATACTTCTATATAACACATATTTCCTCGCAAGATATTATATATATTCCAAACAAGTTGGGTATTTTATAAACACGCGAATGCGTGTGTCTTTAGAAAGAGATCACTTTTACTGCATCATGACCAAACGTTTTTTTTTCACCATTTATGACTAAACGTTCAAACAGAGTTCAACTACATGATTGTATCCTACATTTGAACATGATGCCCACGGTTCACAATTATATTTTTGACCATCTCAATTCCCAACTTCATGTGTATTAATATTAGTAATCACATTGATCAAAAATAGATAATCTTGTATGTAGATAAGTAGTTGACTCGATAGGAGTACAATCATAATTTTGATAAAATAAATTGTAGGAAGCAGCACATATATTGACCAAATCTAGAAATAAATAGTCAAACACAAACAAAGGATGAGAAGCACAAAGGAATCTGAAAAAGAAACTAACGAATTTGCGTGCAATGAAACTTTCTTGTTCTTTTGAAACAAGTAAATGACAGGAAAACTTGTTGGATCATAAGATACAGTGAATAAAGAATTAGCTTCTGTGTATAGTGATTGGTCCGAATTTCCTATTTTCAAACATTTATTTGTTGCTTTCATTTTCTCCAAATTTACCTATAAAAGATCCTCACTGTCCTTTTTTTCTCTGCCAAAACTCATTGCTTTCTTTCTTACATAGCTTTGTCTCTTCTTTTCTCTCACTTGCTTTGCCTGCTTAGGTCAGTTCTCCATTTCTCCCTCAGCTTATGTTTTGTCAAGTTTTTATGCTTTCTTAGGATTGTTCTCACTAATTACCATATTTTGTTCTTCCATATTCTCACCTCTGATATCTTTCTGAGTTAGAAGCCTCAAGGACAGGATTTTCTCTCAGATTACTTCATATATGCCATTATATTATTATGTATTAATGAGTATCATTTTCTAATGTTTATAGGGTAAACGACAATGAAAGTTTCAAGCTTCTTAAGCTTAATTAGCTTTTAGCTGTTATCCTATATCCATTTCAGTTTGCTTTATTCAGGATCGCCCAATGACTTGAATAACAAAATTCCACACCTCAATTCTCACTTTAACATCACAACATCATACGCTTGAATTTCCCATCTTTCTTTCTGGATCCATTCTGTCATGAAAGTTCTAAATCTTTAGTGGGTCAAAGATTGAATTTGCTCTCATCTCACTTCATCTTCGTGGATATGCTCACTATTGATATTGTAAAATGATAATGATAATCTACCTGAAACATGCACGTTTCAAACTTCTAAAGATTAGCTTAGCTTTTCTCTCTTATGTCTATTGTGTGTCGCTCTGTTTAGGATTATCCCGCAACTTGAAGATCATATTTCAATATCAAAATAGTGTTTCACAATGAAATTTCCAATCTTTATGGATGCTTCTTTATGAGTTTTCTACATGGTTCAAAGCTCATATTTGTCTCGGAAGTATGCACGGAATCTCATACATGTCCAGAAGTACCTTTTAACCCAATTTTACCCTGAAAATATGCAAAGTGTATCATATTCACTCTTTAATATAAAAGTATTAATGGTCAATGCCAACTATTTAACGGTCAACATGCGTTTTTTAATGGAAAGAGATGAATATAATTCACTTTGCATACTTTTAGGTCAAAATTGGGCCAAACAATACTTCCAGGGTAGATATGAGACTCCGGTAAATATGATTTTCACCCCTTTATACATTAACTCTACCATGTTCTTATTTTCCTTGCATCATCATCTTATAGGTTGAAATGACAATAAAGACAATGGAACTGGTGAAAGGAGGAGCAGGGGTGACAGGGGAGGAGTTAATGGAGGTGCTAGCGACGGTGGCGGCGGAGATGGGGGACACGGTGGAGGAGGTGGAGGAGACGATGCAAGTGATACCATTGAAGGGAGCGATGACAAATGAGGTGTTTCAGGTAAAGTGGTGGTCACAAAAGGGGTGTGTTATAAGGAGAGTGCTGGTGAGGCTGTATGGAAGAGGAGTGGACTTATTCTTCAACAGAGATGAAGAAGTTAGGACTTTTCAGTGCATGGCGGAGCACGGCCTTGGGCCCCGCCTTCTCGCCGGCTTCTCCTCCGGCCGAGTTGAACAGTTCCTCCTTGCCACTGTATGTTACTACCTCCATGCCTCATTCACATATATATACTTCCACTTCCCTTGCTTTTCTATGTTTCTAGCAACTCATTGAAAAAATATGACTTTCTAAATGGTCTAAATTCTAAATGGATGTCATAGATTTGATACTGTTAGAATTAGAAGTATATTATTGAACACGTTATGTGAAATTAAGTTTAGACCATTCATATGAGATATAGACATTTTAGATATGTCTATAATAGAGTAAGAACTGTTTTCCAAACTATTAGTTTGTGAATTGGAAATCATTTTCTAGACATGTTGATTAAGATTAGACGGTAGGTAGATGTGAATGATGTTATTGATTTAGTTGTTGATGACGCCTTCTTTTTTGTAGAGTAGTTGTTAATCATATCTCAATTTGTGACATTAGCCATATGATTTGATCCGCACATGTCTCGCACATGTCTTAAAAGACACAAATAAATATGATGGTCCCTGACAGCGAATTTTTGTCTTCTAAACATCTAATCTAAGGACATATTTGTCAATTGTCATCCTCCCTTGATAATTGGATTATTCAAATTATGTGAATTAAGTTTTATAGGATTTTTAAGTTTTTAACTTTAAATTCACTATTAAAAAGATAAATTATATAACTTAATACGTGGCATACGCTACAAGTTCACAAGACTTTATTTGATGTATATGTGAAAGATTAGTTATCTTAGATCTTTACCAACAAAGAAAAAGATTAATCCGTTATTTAGGATTAGATTGAATCATCTAAATTTTGTTGTGTGATTTTTTTAAAACTTAGCAGAGTGGTACACTTCTCTAATAATTATTTATTTTTGATTTAATTAGAATTGACGAAAAAGAATAAACCAATTTAAGTTAATAAATTATAGACATAAAAATCTTACTATTTACTTACATAGTGTGAATTCCTATTATTCACCCCGATTTGAATGAGTTGGTTATCTAAATAATCTTTGTTGAAGGTTGTTAGGGATTTATTTTCTTTTAATTAGGGGTAGAATTCAAATCCTAAGTAAAAGTGGTGATTGGACTCATCATGCATTTAATAACTTTAACGAATTTATGCTTCGAATTGAAATCCACTACCCTTTTCCTTTTCTTTTCAATTTTTTATGCCCTTTTTAGGTAGAAAGCTTATTGCTTCTTGTGTTCTTTGTTAAAAGTCAGAAAGTTCATTCTTAATCCCTCTTTGATTCGTGTTTTCTTTTTCTCCTGTGATCCCCATCTTGCCTTTCAATTACTGAAAAGTTAAAGACTTAAAATTGTCAGCTACTCAAAATTAGATTAAAAGAACGCATCACTTAAGTATTTTTGTAAAAAAATGTACACGTTTTATATTTATTTTTGAATTATAATGTAATTATTTCAAAAAATAAAAATAATTGTCATTTTAATAGATTTAATTTCTTTATATAATTAATCTGATTAATATGTATCGTATATATATAAATTCAAGTGAATAATAATATTGGTGCAATAATAGAAGAATATGTGCTTAATTGGTATGGTATTCTATTTCTTGAGTATTCATAAAAAAATTCTATTTCTTGAGTTACTGACCTAATTTTTTGGACAGAGAATTACTGACCTAATTGAACTTTCTGATTTATTTAGTCATAAAAAGTAGGTGCAACTTGCATCCATATTATAAAGTTACCACCACAAATTAAACTCTTTACTTTATGATTTAGAATGTTGTAGTATCTGGTAAATCAATTCTCTTTTTTTATACAAGATGTGACATATGATCCTAAAATGAATAATCTAACGAACAAATTCAATTAAGCTGACAATATTGCTGACAAAATCACGAAATATTGGCCACATGCATGTAACAGAAATGGTGTACGTAACTGATAATTTATGACATTGGCTTTTTTTTTCCATATGGATCAGACACTATCAGCAGCTGATGTACGTAACCCAGAAATATCTGCTCTAATTGCCTCCAAGATGAGAGAATTCCATGTACTTCATATGCCTGGTGACCAAAAAGCCCAGATTTGGCACAAACTCAGGTATTTGATTGTACACATACATGCTAATAATACTTTTTATATACAATACATACTAATAATACTAAGTGTCTGCATAGTTTCAATACAAGTAATTACACTTGAATTTCATGAGACAAAAATCTCCTCATATATTCACATGAAACGGTGTAAGATCACATAAAGTAAGATGGATTAAATCAGCACTAAAAAGTTTCTTTCCAGTGCAAGATCACATAATTTATAAAGTTTCATCTTGCATTCAAAATGAAAACTCAAATGATTAATGAATACTGAATGATTTGAGATTTACTGATGCTAGGAAATGGCTTACCTTGGCAAAAAGTTTAAGTACTTCAAAAGATGCAAAAAATTTTGGGTTGGAGGACATGGATGAAGAAATAAACAAGCTGGAGGATTTAATTTCTGATCCTGAAGTATACCAAGAGATTGGTTTTTGTCACAATGACCTCCAATATGGTAACATCATGATGGACAAAGAAACCAGAACCATCACCATCATTGTAAGTTATCAAATGTTACCAAAAAATGTTTATGTCCTAATAATTATAAATAGTATGTCACCATCACTGTGATGCTGGTTGAACTATGATGCAGGATTATGAATATGCAAGTTACAATCCAATAGCTTATGACCTTGCAAACCATTTCTGTGAAATGGCTGCAAATTATCACACTGACACGCCTCACAAACTTGACTACACTAAATATCCAGGTGAATCCATTTTTCCAACATTATCTGTTGACTTTAAAGGTTTCTCCTCCTTTTTATAATTGAATAATATCACCTTGAGTTCGTTTTTGAGACCTGAATCATCTGTACAATATGACAGATCTTGAAGAGCGTCAAAGGTTTGTGAAGATTTATCTCAGTGCTAAAGGTTAGTGAGTCCACTTACCCTATTCACTCCATCAACATCCCATTCATTATCTTTGTGATTTAGAATATAAAAAGTTACAATCGTAGAATTTGAATTTTTATGCACTGTTTTCAATTTTTTTATGGTGAGAACTGCTTTTTACATATAGGCAAGAAACCGAGTGATGCAGAGGTGGAGCAATTACTGATTGATATAGAGAAATACACTCTAGCAAATCACCTATTTTGGGGATTATGGGGACTTATTTCTGTAAGTTTTGTTTTTATTTGTCAAAACCGAGTTAAATAACTATGAGATCCTAATGAACGAATGTAACAATAAAGTTCCAATAATAAGTGGAATTTATCATTATATGTTGCTCACTTGTTATGAGACTTTTAAGTGATTACATTCTTTACTTGGAATATTATAATGGTTATCTTTAATTTTTTTTTTGGTAATCCGCTTATCTTTAAATTTTGTTTGCTTTGCTATGTGTGTATAATTCAATAATAGAAGAATTAATCATTTCTTTATTTTTACATACAATTGCAGAGTTATGTCAATAAAGTTGACTTTGATTATAAGGAGTATGCAAGGCAGAGGTTTCAGCAATACTGGCTTAAAAAGCTTACTTTGTTGGACTGGTGATATTCAACCTCACATGTATTTCATAATGAATGCTATTGTAAGGCATGATTTGTAGCATAAATCATGTGTAACTGATAATTTCGTGATGGATTTTAGTAATTTTTACTAAGAATCGCCCTTCAATCCCTCTCTTTTGGGAATGAGATTTTGATTTGTAGTAATGTCCTGTTACCTTTCATTTTTCTTTATTTAGTATTTACGTTCATGAATTGCACATAAGCAAGTCCTTGGGTCACTTCTCAATATTTAATGTACCCAAATTTGGCAGTTAGAGGTTCCTTTCTTCAATATCAAGAAAAGGATTTAGTTCAAAAAAAAATATCAAGAAAAGGATATTGAAAGGGTGACATTGGAAACTTCCTTTTTTAAACACATTGACATGCCAAATTCAAGTTCATACGGCATTCTAGCGTGATGGGTGATATTACTACAAGAAAACTTGTTGACCCTATTGCAAATTCAAACTGTATTACAACAAAGATAACAAAAATATACATAAACTGATTTTTTATCTGTATAAAAAAAACTAATTGGTAGTCATTTGAATAACCAACAAATTCTGATGAGAAAAAAAATACTCAACCATTAGCTCAGTGTTGAGTAAACTGTCCACTTGATAGATATTAAGTAATTTGAAATTATAAAATCTGAATTACAAACAAATAGAGTATAAAAGCTGAATTAAACATTCATCAACCTTGTATATCATTCATGAAAGAATCACCGCAACACTCTTCAAGTCAATCTTAGTTGTATCAATTCCAAGAACACACAAAGCAGGGTACAATGATGAGTTGAGAAAGAATGAGAATATATCCTATGAAAAATTATGTAACTTTTCTTGGAACCTAGAACTACCATGATATACCCAAAGCCTCTCGGGATCCAAAATAAGAAATCAAACCTTCAAAATCACAGAATGTGGCTAAAAAATAATTGGAACCAATGAGTGGTTTTTAATTTAAACACTTGTCCTAGAATCAGCTACCTTTGTATCCTCAATTTATGCATTGAAAACCCAGAGCACCTAACGCAGCAAAAATCAGTGGGTTTCTATGAAAAGAAATTATTGTGTCTCTGATTTTGTGGTTGGAAGAGAATGGCTCCGGCGCTCTTTTCCACCGGGTTTTGAAGAGGCATTGCTATACCAGATCATTCCAGCAACGGCTATTATCATCCCTAATACCACATGCATATTCAGATTCTCCTTCCCAAAGAAAAAGAAACCCAGAATCAAAACAAGAATAGTCTTCATATGGCCCAGAACTTGGAAAGAAACTGCAGTAAACCTGCCAATGCAGATGAATTGGCTAAGATTCGTCCCAACGGCAATACTGCATGACAGGAATAAGAAAATCTGCCAAAACCAGCACACATGAAGTAGTTAGTAAATGGTAACCAATATACCACAATGGCAAAGGGCAAGTTCTGTTTAGCACTGTAGTGTTGGGCATGAAAAGGAAAAGGAAAAGGAAATAAATAAACGAATGAAAGCCTAGAGATTTATATCAATGAACAATATTGAAAAATGAAAGTATACTAAGCATGATAGTCCAAAAGAATTCTCTCTCTCTCTCTCTCTCTCTCTCTCTCTCTCTATATATATATATATATATATATATATATATATATATATATATATATATCACACACACGTTCAACTTTCCATTTCTGCAATTATTGTACCATGAAACAAACGTAAGTGGTTGTATGCAACTCATCATGATATATTGTGATTATCTACTTCAATATGCATGGTGAAATGCTCAAACAGCCCGATGCTAAAATCTCTAAACTCTTCAACCATCCTAAATTTTGAATCCCCCCCCCCCCCAACACACTTTTATTTTGATGACGTCCATGAATAATCAAATTCGGTCAAAAAATTTCCTTGATAAAAGATATAACATGATCATGAAGCTAAGGAGTAATTTATCATAATCCAATGGAGAATATGAAAGCCAAGTAGGAATTCCTGTGGAAATTCAATTCCTCATGTCCCATTCACGTTAGACCTTTCTTTAAAATATTGATGCTACATAGTTCCTCATATATAAACACCATTAAATTCATACTACCAATGTGGAATGCACAAATCGAAAGCCAGAAAGTTATAACCATATTGTTTTTGAGGGGAAAGACTACTAAACATGCAGGAAGAAACTGGATATATACACACAAAATCTGAAATTTGTATATCCGTCCTCTCATCACCACACCATGGACATAATTAGCATGCAGTACAGCATTAGTACCAGAACTTACCAAAGATCCTATGTCAAAATCATATCTGTCAACTCTCTTGCTTGTCAAAAAATAATCTAGAAACGGGCCTACTAACAATAGTGATGCTGCTTGCGCAGGTGCTGTATGTCCCAATAGGTTGAAAGAACTCAAAGAATACTTCCGTTGAAGATAATGTACATACTGCATATAAAATATTGAGATCTTATGAGTAATAAACAGTGAACATATAAGTAAAGAATAAAACTTCCGGAACAATTAAACTAAAGTCAGTTAACACCAATCTGAACCATCATGAGCTTCTGGGTCACTGAAACGAACATTTACATTTACATTTACAATTACATAAAAGCAGTGTAAATTGGTTAATATTGCATGAATCTACTGGTTAATATTGCAACAACATTCATAGATATCATATTATATAGATTGTTTTATCATTTTTTCAGGCCTGAATGTAAATTGGTGCATGAATCTGTTTTTGTTGGTTCCAACAAGTAGACATCAACATTATAAGCTGAGTCTTGTAATGTGCTTGATGGCCAAAAAACAAAATGTAATGTGCTTCTTACATATTGTTGTAAAGCAGTGCTCCATACTGCTATGAAGGCAGCGATGAATCCTTGGGTATTAACACTCACATCAGTAACAGTGCAAACACCAACACCCAAAAGAACAAGACATATGCTTAGTTTTGTATCTCTAGAGTAGTGAATCTTGTCAAAAAAAACTTCCAATAGACAGGATACTGGAATCATGCTCAACTTTGCAATCTGCCAATGGTTAAAAAATAATAAATAACTGCCGCACATGAATGAACCATTATCCAAAACATAGCCCAACTCACCTGATAGAATCCAACTGAGTTCCACATAAGACTAACGTTCATTCCGACAATTGAGAAGTTAGCAACAAGTACGAATTTCAGAAGATCGGGGAGCGGTAAATGAGAGGCTTGGACATATCCCAGACACCTTAGTACGGCCGTCATCAAAGTTGTAGTAATAAAGTGCATCCCTGTCAATGTTGTAGCTACAGGAGGCATAGGCAAATAAAGGAAATTAATTTAACACATAGGCATACCATTGCATCCAGTCATCCACTGAGAAACATAATAACATATCATCAATGTAATGCCTTGAAAAGTACTATAGGTTGATATACCAAAACTGAAGCCATAAGTGGCCATCAGGGCCTTGTTTACTATGATAATTCCAACGGAAGTGACAACATTGAACATCCATGCAGCCGCATCGACTGCCGCCTTCTTATCAGCCTTAGTGGGTGGTGCCATGTTGTTTTTGCTTCACACAATATGCTATTGATATATCCTAACAAGCCTCCATAACATTCTTAAGGTGTTCCAGTTTCAAGGAGCAGCCCACTTAGCAGGATACAATCTGAAAAGGTGCAAAATGTCATTAAATATGCTCATTTAAAATACTCCCTCCAGTCCTAAATATAAGACCTAGTTTACTTTTTTGGAAAATCCTAAAAAAGCAAAATAAGTCAATTATAAATTGATTTACCTAATTTTTCCCTTAAACTAGTTTATTTGACCTATAAACTAATGTCTAATATAAAAATATATCAAATATGTCATAATTTAATAACATATTATGTAACCTTAACATCTCCAAAAGAAGTCAACTAGATCTTATATTTAGTAGCGGAGGGAGTAAATCTTAATATACAAAAAAGGGAGAAATAAAAAATCAGTTTAAAACACAGAATAAATAAATAAATAATCAATATCAGCAATCTCTATCAAACACAATCACATTGCATCAACCACATTTTCAATTCAAAGAGGAAGGTAAAAGTCTTCACCACAGATCAATTCACAAATATCATACCGTTAAGCCAATTCAAATAATTCCAAATTCATAACTAATCACATAAGATTTTGATAAGCTCAATCTAAGCAACAACACGGTAATTACAGACAGATCCGTAAAGAGTTGTCAGATCAAGAAGGATAAGAGTGAGAAGTGATAGAAAACGAGGAGATCGACGTATTGTTTTGGTCATAATGAGGTGATTAAATGAAGAAAGTGAAGAATGAATTACGAACCTTGAATGTGATGAGAGGAATGGGAGGTTGTCGGTGACGGAATTTGGGAATTTGACTACGCCGGCGAGGTCTCCGGTGACAAGCTATGAAGTTTTTGTTTTTCTCAATGATTTATCATTCATGTTGTTCATGCATCTTCTGAGATTTTTTTTTTCTTTTTTTAATTTCAATTGATTTGGTTGTTTATTTCTATATACTTGGAAAAGAAAACAATGATTTCATGCTTAATGGAGCTTCTTATCCCTAATATTAATATAACAACTAATCTGGCGCTACATCATCCTAACTTTAGCGCGGGTAAAAAAAATAAATCTGAACTTAAGTTATTTAGAGAAAATCACAATAAGGTTTTTAATAAGTTAATTAATCACATTCTTAAACAATTATCAAATTACAATGAATTTATAAATTATCACTTCAAATTTAAAAAGACAAAAAAAAAGGACATGGGCTATATTAAATTTTAAAGAGGTGCATTAAACATTCATGGAGCTGATATTGACAATTATTAATTTATAAATGATAAGTCATTTAATATAATCTGAGTCTTTTGACACTATAGTGTAATTTTTTGCTTTACACTACAATGTACTTATGTGTAATTTTTCCTAATATTTTTAAGTATATCATATATTTATCTTTTTCCTTGAATTTATGTTTAACTAAGGAGAAGCCACCTCAACTCTCTCTCCTCTGTGAGAGCTTTTCCCTCTCCTCTGTGAGAGCTTTCTGAGTTCATTACTCTTTCCTCTGTTGTGGGTCTTCTATCTACAACGGCCTCTGTCTTGTGTGCAAGTGTAAGCTTTCATTGTTTGGGAGGGTGTTAACGTTATTTGAACGGAGGCACGCTTACACTTGGTTTATTTTCTTTGTTGAGTGTAGTGATACTGATTGTTATGGATAATCCCAAAAAACCTAGAGAGGTATTTCTCAACCTCTCAAAAAAAGAGAATAAAGTGAGATGCTGGTCTCTTGTTGGCAAAATAATTACGGACAGGGTGCTGAATAAAACAACTGTGATGGCGATGGTTAGGAAAGGATGGCAAGTTGGTGAGGAATTGGAGATTAAAGAACTTGACCGCCTGAATTCTGTGTTCTTATTCCAATTTGATCAACATTATGATATGATCCGTATCTTGAATGGTAGACCTTGGTCAATCCAAGGCTATCTCCTTAATCTACAAGAGTGGGATGAAGATATGATGATTAAAGAGGTAGATTTTTCTATGTCTCCTTTCTGGATTCAATTCCATGGTTTACCACAGAGTGCCTTTGATGTAGAAAATGCAATAATCCTTGGCAATGCTGTTGGAGAAACTGTGATGGTTGAGTCCCCTGAAGTCAATGGAAAAATTCAAAGAGGATTTGTTCGAGTGCGTTCCCTTATCAACATTAATGACCCGCTGGTCTCAGGCTTTACTGTTCCAAGGGAAGGAAGAGATCCTGCAGAAGTGGTGGTGAAGTATGAGAGGCTTCAAAACCTTTGCTATGGCTGTGGCAGAATTGGCCATGAAGTTAAACGGTGCAGATTTAGAACTGATGTGAATACTAGCTCTAAGGAGAAGTATGAATTTGGCAGTTGGATGGGCACTAATTCAGTCAAAACTCTTGAAGATTATATTGTTATTTGCAAGGAGGGATGGCCTGAAGGAAAAAGGATGGACAATTCTCCGATGACCGGCAGCCGAATGGAATCTCAGTCGCTGGCTACTTCTCCCAGAAAGGAAGTTCCTGGATTATTGGAAAAGGGAGAAATATCGGGATCTGATTTAAATGCTGATAAAGGAAAAAGTCAGATATCTGATTCTGCCGAGATTAATGCATATTCCCCACATGATTCTAGTGATGTTAATTACCATGTTGAATGCCAGGATTCTTTTCCTAATTCTGCGGAGGGACAACAAGGTCAAATTGGCGCAAATGAATGTCTCTTGGTTAGTGGGCTGATGAAAGATGCAAGGAAATTTTACAAGCCAAATCGGGCCTCTAAGACCAAAGCCCAACATGAGTCATCCAGTATTGAGATAATTCAAGGGATGAGTATTATGGACCACTCCCTACTGTCTAATTTGAGTCCAAGCTGTACACCCCCATACAGAGTTGAGTTCCCTTGTGAAGAAGTGAAAGTGTCCAATTCACTCATTCAGGCCCATACTCTTTCTCCTGTCTCCGCTGTCACATTAGGAATTCATGGAATTAAATTGAAAGGCCCTTGGAAGCAGCTAATACTGAAATTGAGAAGCCCCATAAGCGTCGGCTCTTCAAGGAAGCGGATAATCCCCAGGCAATTGTAGCTAACACTCCGTCGTTCACCAGACCGTGTCGAAGAAGTGTTCGATTAGTGAAGAGATCTATTCGCAGAGGCAGAAATTTATGTCATTCTCAGATTTTGCCTACACTCTCTGATCAATCTGAAGCTGCTGTCTTGACTGGTAACAATGAAGAACCCCCTAGTAATTTGGAGTCATTTTCCTCTTCTAGCTCTAACGCCGGTGGTTGGATTGGACCAACCACCGGTTCACAATGAATATCTTATCTTGGAACTGTCAAGGCATTGGGGTGGCCTTGTCAGTTCACAATTTGAAGGAGGAATGTCTCCGGAATAAACCCCAGGTGGTCTTTATCATGGAGACCAAGCAGAAAAGAAGGGTGGTGAGAAAGGCCCGAAGGAAGTGTGGTTTTGATGAGGAGTGGATTGTGGATCCGGTTGGAATTGGGGGTGGTCTAGCTCTTTGGTGGTTGGAAGAAATAACCGTTGATATCCTATTCTCTTCCACCAATATAATTCACACCAAAATCTCAGCCTTGTCTTGTGAAACTCCTGCTTATGTAACTTTTATTTATGGCCCTCCGAAGGAACATGCCAGGAATTTATGTTGGAATGAAATTCGTCGTATTGCACGCAACATTAAGGAATCTTGGCTCTGTGTTGGGGACTTTAATGATATTCTGAGCCAGGATGAAAAGAAAGGCGGAAATCTAAGACCAATGAGGAAAATTTTGAATTTTCAAAGATTTGCTTCAGACTGTGACTTAATTGACTTGGGCTTCAACGGCTACAGATTTACATGGTGCAATAATAGAGATGGACAAAATACTATATGGGAGAGGATTGATAGAGCCTTTGGGAATGTTCATCTTCGGGAGCAATTTCCACAGCTACAGGTTTTTCACATTGATCCTATGGGTTCTGATCACCATTTGTTACTTATTAATTGCTGTTATAAAAATCACAGGGGCCCTAGGCGGTTTAAATTTGAACCTATGTGGGTGTCTCATCCTGATTTTCTAGCTACTGTTCGCAGAGATTGGATAAGGAATTTTAATCTGACTGATTCCTCTTATATGTCTAAATTCATCTCTTGTCTAAACTCTTGTAGAAACTGTTTGATTAAATGGAGTAAGCAAGAATTTCCCAACAGGAGGAAAACAATTGAAGTGTTAAAAGCTGAATTAGCAAGCATTTTAAAACACCCAGAGAGGGGTGAGTCCAGTGATGTAGGAACTATCAAAGCTGAAATCGAAAGGTTATTTGATCTTGAAGAGCAATATTGGCGCCAACGTTCTAGAGTTGAATGGCTGAAGGAAGGGGATAAAAACTCTAAATTCTTCCATCTCTCTACTATTAAGAGAAGAAGCCAAAATAGTATTCTGAAGCTAAAAGATGATGACGGGCAGTGGCTGAATGATGCAGCAGCTATTCATACTAATATCTCCAATTTTTTCCAAAGATTATTCAATTCTGATGGTGACCGTGCAATGGTGGAAGCTTTATCTTTTATTGAGCCTAAAGTGGATGACCAGATGAATACTTTGCTGATGGCACCAGTTTCCAAACCTGAAATAAAAGAAGCAGCTTTTGGTCTTGGTAGTACAAAAGCTCCTGGACCGGACGGATTCTCTGGGAAGTTCTATCACGCCACATGGGATGAAATAGGTAACTCTGTTTCTTCAATGGTCTTTGATTTCTTTGAAGGAAAATCTATGCTTCATGAGTTGAACGAAACCAATATAACGCTTATCCCTAAAATACCTAAGCCTGAACATGTATCACACTTTAGGCCTATTGGGCTTTGTAACTTTGCGTATAAGATTATCTCGAAAATCCTTGCTAATAGGTTGAGAATGTGCCTTGATCAATGTATTGCTTTAAGCCAATGTGCTTTTGTACCGGGGAGGGTAATTCATGATAATGTAATTATAGCTCATGAAGTGTATCATTACCTTAGAAGGAAAAAGAAGGGGGGGAAGTATGAATTTGCATTAAAAATGGACATGAGCAAAGCCTATGATAGGGTGGAGTGGGACTTCCTAGAATTGACACTGCTGAAATTTGGCTTTTGTAAGGAGTGGGTGGACCTAGTTATGAAATGTGTGAATTCTGTTACTCTCAACCTTTGTGTTGCAGGCGAGAAAATATCAACTATCAAGCCAAGAAGAGGTCTTAGACAGGGAGATCCCCTCTCTCCTTATTTATTCATTCTTGTGGCTGATGTTCTGAGTAGCATGATCAATAAAAGCATTGCATCGAAGCAACTTCGGGGGATCAAATTGAGTAATTCTTGTCCTGTTCTATCTCACATATTTTTTGCTGATGATGTGCTGCTGTTTATGAATGCTGAGGCGATGAATTGTAGGAAGCTTGACTCCATCCTTAAGATATATTGTGAAGCATCTGGTCAGGAAGCAAATTTAGACAAATCTAGTATTTTTTTCTCTCATAACACTCCGAGAGAAGTTAAAGAGCAAGTTTCTCAGATTTTGGGCATAGAAGGCGTTGTTGATCCTGGAAAATATTTGGGCATACCAAGTGTTTGGGGCAAAACTCGAAATCAAGCTTTAGCTTATGTTCGTGAACGAGTTGGGCTGAAAATTCAGAATTGGCATAAGGCTACTCTTTCCTATGCAGGAAGGGAAGTGATGATAAAATCTGTTCTTAATGCTATTCCAATATATCCGATGAACTGCTTTAAATTCCCAGTGAAGACTTGTAAAGAGCTGAATAGTCTTATTGCTGGTTTTTGGTGGAATGGTACAGGGAAAGGGAATGTCACTCACTGGAAATCTTGGGCATACTTATCTCAACCTAAATCAGAGGGTGGTATGGGTTTCCGTGACTTTATTACTATGAACGATGCACTTTTGGCTAAAACAGCATGGAGGATTTACAACTCTCCGGATGAATTGTGGGTGAGGATGCTTAAAAGTATTTACTTCCCTAAGAATTCATTCTTAGAAGCTAGCAAAGGATATAAAGCATCTTGGTGCTGGTCTAGCATTATAGAGGGGCTTAATTTCCTGAAGAAGAATCTCTTTTGGGACATCAGCTCTGGTGATTCTGCCAAAATTTGGGGAGTGGATTGGATCCCAAACTTCAGCCTCAAATTTCCAGTTGAGCATAAAGATCACCCTTTTGTGAAAGATGGAAAGGTATGTGACTTAATCTCTGATGGAGCTTGGAATTTATCCCAAATACGTGAGTTTATTTCAGAGGAAGAAGCTGGTGAAATTATTAAACTTTCGATCCCTCATAATAATATAGAAGATAAGCTAGTATGGAAGGAAGCCCCAAATGGCGAGTATACTGTGAAGCTGGGATTCCAGAATGCATTGACAGCGATCTGCCCTTTCTCAAATACTCCAGGCCCGTCTTGCCATCTTACAAAGAGAAATTGGAATCAGGTTTGGCATTTAAATACTATCCCTCGGATCCAACATTTCATTTGGAGATGCCTAAATAACATTGTGGCAACCAATTTGAATTTATTCAGAAGAAAAAAAGCTCCCTCGCCTATCTGTCCCATTTGTAATGAGCATGATGAAACTATTGAGCATTTATTCTTCCACTGTCCATGGACAAGACTGATTTGGTTTGGCAGTGTAGTTGGGGCGCGCCTTGATACTAGGAAAATTGTGAACTTTAATCAGTGGTGGCTAATGATAATAAACCAACCTTCCATGGTGAATTCGATTGTGCTAACCCATCTGTGTTGTATTCTTTGGTTCATTTGGAAGTGCAGAAATGAAAAAGTCTTTGAGCATAAAGAACCTGATCCAAGAGTAGTTCTGGAGACTGCTGCTATGTATAATCTGAACTTTTGGAAAGCAAATGATATGGTCAGTTGTCCTCCTCAACATGTGAATCAACAAACTAAATATTGGTCTCGGCCCCCTGCTGGTGTTTTGAAGATAAACTCTTATGCTTCTTTCTCCCCTAACTCGCCTTATGCCTACATAGGTATTGTATGCCGGGATTATTTGAGTACTTTCCATTGGGGTTTTAATGATAAAATCAAATCCATCTCTGCTTTCATGGCTGAAGCTTTAGCATTGCGAAGGGCTTTAATGTTAGCTATTGATCTTGGACATGATAAAGTTTGCTTTGAGACTGATGCCCAGTTACTTATCACAAGTATTACTGCTCAGAAACCAGCCTTGTATGACTGGAAGTGCAGAAGTATCATTCAGGATATTATCAATTCCTTGGCCTCAAACGTTGGGTTCTCTGTTTCTTTTTCTCCAAGAGTTGGAAATGCTGTGGCAGATTGCATTGCAGCAGAAGCTTCTAAAGAGGTGTACTCTCCGGGGTGGGTGTCTCAACCATCACCTCTTTTGCTCTCTCTACTGACGGAGGATGCCAGGAATTCAGATGTTCCTTCTCATGATGCTGCTTCTTCACAAAGGACAGGCGTTGGCTAATGCTCTCTTTGTTATTAAAGATGTTGCTGTTGCATTTTGATTTTTTATTTGCTACTTTGGTTCCCCTGTTAGACTTATTTACCTAAACCTTCCTTTGTATTGGAATCTTATTTGCTGGATTAATACGAGTAGCACCCTTTACTGATCAAAAAAAATGTTTAACTAAGGAGATAGATACATAATACGAGTATAATTTAAGAGAGATCATATGGGAAATGATCAAATTAATTTAGGAGCATGTGTGCAGGTTTTTTATATGTAAAATAATCACATCATACTAGTTACCATAATTCCTATATAGCGTCAACTTATTTTTATCTTTATAAAGAAGTAGAATGATCAATTGTCAGGGGAGCTCGTATCACCTCTAACACTTCAAATTAAAAAACGAGTTTATCTTGTGATTGTATTTATGACTCAATTTGTTTCACAATTACATAACACAATCTCAAACTTTCCAACTCCGATTTCATAAGTGTGTAGAGCTAGCTTCTTGTTTCTTGTTTGACCTGTTGGGTTAAAATCGAAAACACGTAAAAAAATAAATTGAGTTGCAAAAAATTTAACCCGAACTAAAATGGGCTAAAAGCTAGCTCACTTTTAAAGTGAATCGGGTTGGGTTTACTTGAAATCTCAATATTATATGTAAAGTTTGTATTTGGGTCGGGTTGAGTCCGAAAAAGTATAGGACAAAAAACAGGTTGGATTGAAAAAATTGAGCCGAATTAGAACGGGTCAAAAGCGAGCCAACTTGAATTAAGAGTGGTTCGGGTCGGGCTAACCTACTTAAATCGGTCTAGCCCTAAATCCCAACTCTATAAGTGTTCTATCTTTTCTAAAATAACATAAGAGAAA
The DNA here is from genome assembly GCA_029929735.1 of Mimosa pudica. Taxonomy (NCBI): domain Eukaryota; kingdom Viridiplantae; phylum Streptophyta; class Magnoliopsida; order Fabales; family Fabaceae; genus Mimosa; species Mimosa pudica. Next base: position 13,924,365 of record JAKELP010000029.1, on the reverse strand, counting down.
GAGTTGATGTCTAAAAGCATATTGTATCTTAAAAAACATGTTTTTTAAAAAAACATATAAAAGTATGTGTCTATAGTTAATTTTTTATTCCATTTGATTAAGAAAGAGAAATATGTAATATAAGCATGAATAAAACATAAAAGAAAATTAGGAGTAAAGTAAGAAAAAATACATTAAAGTATGACAAATTATAAGGTTTTTTTATCAGAACAAAATATAAGATTGAACTCTTATATTTTGAACCAAAATCATTCAAATCTTTTGCTCTTATACTACGGATAAGAGAGAATATATCAACTCACATCATCATTGATTTTAAGAATTACGAATTAAATTCAATGTCCAATGAATATCTCTAGCTTAACCTGATGAGTTGGGTTGACGTGAATGAATGGTAATTAGGATGATATTAGATTATGAATGTGAATCAATCATGTATATGAGGGTGGAGGAAGGAAGTTGTCACGTGGCGGGCATGCCCTTAACACAAAAGGGAACTCTGAATGAGAAGCCATCCTTTCCTTTCCTTTCCTTTCCTGATTTCCTCTCCTCTCCATTACACAACATCACAAATTACACCATCAAACCAAAACAAAAGAAAAGCATTCCCATTTCCTTTTGATGGCGAAGAAGCGAAAGTCGGTGGGGTCAAGCCTGGACGAGGCGGATCGCTCCATCTACGCCTCCTTCTGCAGTGCCGCCAATTCCCTCTCCCACTTGTACACTCTCTCCATGGCCCACCAAAAACTCTCCTTCCAATCCGGTGAACGCCACGCCCTCGTACGTTGTTTCATTCCTTCATCATCCATCTTTCTTTTCTGCTTTTCACTCACTCTTCATACATCTTTTCTCAATTTACTCCCTTTTTCTCCATTTCATCCATCTCTTCCCTCCTTCTTTTATAGCCTTATGTACCCACTTGTTCTCAGATTATGGATTCCTCCAAACCCAGTTATCTGTTGTCAAAAAGTTTGAGACTTTTTGTGATTGGTTGTTTGAGGATTCATTTGGGTGTAAAAATGGGATTTTTATGTTGTGTTTGTTGAAGGGTGCAGGTAGATTGGATTGCTAAGTTTGAGACTTTTTGGGATTTGTTGTTTGGAGATTCATTTGGGTGCAAAGATGGGATTTTTATGGTGTGTTTGTTGAAGGGTGTGGCTAGATTGGATTGTTGACTTATGCTGTGGATTGTTTATTTCAGGAGAAACTTTATCAGTGGATCTGGAGACAGCATGAGGGTGGATCAAGGATTGCAACCCTTGATATACTTAACTACATTCAGGTTTGCTTCCCACTTCTCTTTCTCTCTTTTGCATGTGATAGATGAATCACTTTGTTTTCTAATATATAGTGCACTGCTTTTGCTAACCAATGCATGAAAATGTTGATATTGGATCGGTACATCTCTAAATTAGCAGCATGTGATGCTTTGTACTCTTATTATATTATCAAGGTACTGCTTGACAATTATTAATAGTGCCATAGTTATATGGGGTAGGGGCCCTCCCCTAAATATGTCTGTAGAACAAGACTGAAACTAGAAATAGATAACAAAGATTGATTTTAGCTTGAATATTATGATAATATTGTCGCGTAAGTAAATCAGATTGCAGATGATTTAATACAAAACATCAGAGACATTAGGACAACAATTATGATAACAATTGCAACTAAGAGTAACTACACACAGATAGAGAACCCAATTGACTTGCGAAACAGAACAGGATTGCCAAGCTTTCGAGAGGTTGGCACTTTCCATTTCAGAAAGGGCCAAGCCACAATTCAAAATTTTGCCTTCTTTTTCTGAACAAACTAAACACATCCCTTGACATAATTTTGCCTCATTAGAAGCCATCAATTGCCTTTTTCCTCAGAACAAAACCCCATGGGATACTTTCTGATCCATCAGCATCTCCCCCTTTTTCAGTTTTTTCACTGCACCTCCTTGTTCATTTCTGTATGTTCTAGTAGATGTAGGAAGTTGGGTCTATGCATCCTTCTTGTAACTTGGCATGGGTTGAGTGTAGCGGTGACTAGTGGGTAAGGATGTGGGAAGGGGAGTTGGACTATAGTTATGGGAGCTATGGAAAGAAATCTTACATGTATGAAATGGCAGTAGACTAACTAAAATCGGTTTTAGGCCTTGTTCTTTTTCTCTTTTTAAGCGATAGTGAAATAATGATTTGACCATTTATGGGGTTAACCATTGAGTTTAATAAAATTTTTTATTGATCTTAATCAAGCCTAATAAAATGCTTTAAAATCAGGCTTGAGGCCTACCCATGATTAGTTCAGATGTAAATTTTTCTTTAGAAGGATAATAAGAAGTCCTCCCGGCTTAGTATGCTTTTTTTAGCCTGTTTAGCAGTCATATTCCTTCGATAGAAAGGTTTTCCGTCAGGAATATTTTCTCAGCTGCTTTATCTGTGAGCTTTTCTTTCACTATCCGTGTTGTCAGACTTTTTGGGGTTAATGTGAGAGTGATCTTTTCTTCCTTTTTGTTTTGGGTGATAATAGCAGTTTGTGTTGTGGTTAAACATAGGTTACATTTGCTGTATTTTCCTTGTGGGAGTTTAGATATAATCAAGTTGATATATTTGCTGTATTTTGTGAAAAGTGATGACATTGTAGAGAATCTGGAGACGGCTTATTGATTTAAAATTATAGGTTTTATGAAATCTGCTTCATTGCTTGCAGAATGAGTTGGACTATTGTGGGGAGGAGCCATCAATGTCTCCAAGAGCACCAATCCAACAGCAACAGTCTCAACAGTTAATGCATGTCAATAGTTCAGGCTTCCCAGCCGCTCCAGGTTTGTCTGGCCAAACAGTTATTGCTCAGGGACTTCGGTCTGAGAATGTCGATGGTCAACAGAAGAATTCTGTGTTTTCAAATGCTTTGTCTAGCCCCGTTCGCCGAAGTCTTCAGAACTATCATATTGGTGAGGGAGGGCCCTGTCCTAGCAACATGTCCTTGGTTAATGGAAACAGGAACACTGAACCTGGCTTTTTTCCTCAACAAAGCAGGGATTCTGCTGCTTTCAGTTCCAATGATTCTACCATGGATATGCATGCAGATTAGTCATGTTTACTAGTTTTTCTCCTGAAAATTCTTGTTTCACAGGTTGAAGTGAATAACTATGGAATTGCAAATTTGGTTTGGCCCGTTGCCTCCTGCATGAAGTGATACAACAGGGCGCAATCATCTTTATCAAGCGATAAGTATGCTTATGTCGTCGTGGAGATTGATTAGTTCGAGTCTCCGGTGATCTCTGTAAAGCTATCTGGTGAATAGGTTTAACCCCCCTTATGGTGTAACTTTTTTTTCCTGGTTTTAATATCATTCTCTTAAAGACAACTTTGTTAAAATAGGCATTGCCTCTGGATTAAGTTCTCTATGTAAATCTGTTTCTTTCCTAACAGATCAATCTTGAAGCCTTTATTTTCTCGAAAAAGCATATGCTAGTGGGTGGTGTTTTTGTTTTTTGTTTTGAGAGGAATCCAATTGAACCACTGGATCAAGGTGGTTGTGGTGATGATAATGGATCTTGAGGTGAGAGATTCAAAGAATTGGGATAAGAAAAGAAGGGAAGAAATCTATTCCTTCTGTGGACCACAATGGTTGAAACTTAGGGTGAGAGTTAAAGAGAAGATGGAATTTTCTATTGGATTTTTGGATAGTGATTGTGCTTCTGCGTTTACATATATAATTGCATTGAATGAATGCCATCATCCATCATGATTTCATTATTATGTATACAAAACAAAGATGAGTTTAATTGGTAGCTTAATTTAAGGTGTATGATTTCAAACATTCCTAATGACTCTTAATTCTTGTTATACCCTCTAAATGCTTGTTTAAATTAATGCAGAATTATTATTACGGTTTGTCAACAAAAAAAAAAAAACTTCATGTTTGCGAGAAATTTATCTCATAACTATAGTGTATTAAAAAAGTGATGTATCAATAATAAAATAGCACTACTTAAAAGAACATTAATACAGTATTATATTATTGTTATCATATGAAGAAGCTGGTGGACACATGAGGGCAGAGCGTAACTTTAATGGTACCCGAAACAATCATCATGTGAATGTAAGAAGGGTCATCACATCACATTGGAACTCTCCCCCTTGCCTTCATATGTATCACTCTCCATCATTACAATAACAAACTTAATTTATTAATTGAGCCATCATCATTAGTTCATTACCTCCTAATTTTTATATTCTATACGTTCTTCCTGCCTCTCTAGATAATATACTTACCACACGGAATGTGAATTTTGGTTTCTTCTTATTTTGGAATCTTTTTCGACGAAGAAGAGTAAATAGGAAAAAATACTATTCAACATGTGTGAAAACGTCATTAGTCTAAATATATCAATGGTAGATTAAATAAAGAAGAACTTATAAAACTGGAAACAATTATGAAACAACCGTGATTTTAAAAAATATTTTAAATTAATTAGTATTTAAACATTTGAATCTTTAATTTGAGCATCATTTTCTACAAACTAACGCATAATATTTCTCTACTAACAACTAGACACAATTTCCAAGCATTTGATACGACATCATTGAAAGTAGTCACGTGCTTAAATTTTTTAAATCAAAAGATGTCACTGATAATTAAAATGTCGCGTCAATCCCTTAATATTATTTGAAACCGTCTCATGTGTATATAATGAATCGATACTATTGATATCATAGTGTGAAATATGGTATTTATTGCAAACCATATTGGCAATATCTCACATGATCATAAGAATAACGGTGTAGCAAATTTGGGAAACAATGTGCTGGGTAGGTGTATGATATGTCTTTTATAGCTCCTTAAGTTTAAAGCAAATAATTATATGGGCCTACATTTTGATAGGGAGCAGGAACAACAAAGTTGGTGGATTGATCTTTAATATTTTATAAATATTAACATTATATCTCTAGATAGCTTGAATAAAATACGACAGATTTTTTTTTAAAAAAATAATGATGACGGTTACTCAAAGTTTATGTTAGTTTTGATAACTTTTATTTTAATAAAATATGAAGTATTTAAAGACATGATTGGCGTGAATAGTTTATAATGTTGAATTGTTGCATGTGATAATATTGGATCCTCGCAATGTTAGTATTTTTCGTGAAGTTTTGATGTGTGCAAAAGGCAACGTATGATTGCCATGATTAATAAAATCGAAGGTAGGTACGAAAAATGTTACTCCCTCCGGTCCCTAATGTAAGAGCCCAAAATTTGAATGGTTTTGGTCCCTAATGTAAGAGCTCACCCCACATTCTCTCCTCATTTAATGCATTTTTTCTTACTTTACCCCTAACTCTCTTTCATATTTATTAATGCTTATGTATTTCTCTCTCTTAAAAGTACCATAATAAATATGGGCAATTTTGGAAAAGAAGCATTAACTCCAGACATCCAACTAACATTCACATGTTTTCTTAAGAAGCGTTTTTTTGGCGGCTAGCTCTTACCTCCGCTCCCTAATGTAAGAGCTAGCCGTCAAAAAAAAGCTTCTTAAGAAAACATGTGAATGTTAGTTGGGTGTCTGGAGTTAATGTTTCTTTTCCAAAATTGCCCATATTTATTATGGTACTTTTAAGAGAGAGAAATACATAAGCATTAATAAATATGAAAGAGAGTTAGGGGTAAAGTAGGAAAAAATGCATTAAATGAGGAGAGAATATGGGGTGAGCTCTTACATTAGGGACCGAAACCATTCAAATTTGGGGCTCTTACATTAGGGACCGGAGGGAGTATATAATAAATTAACTTGGCCATTAATATAAGGCCACATGCATGCATGAAGCACTTCCTTCTTTTTACAAAGTTAAAGTTGCAAACTTTGACAACTTTTAGACACGCTGATCAACTTCTTTTTGTTGTGGTTAGGATGATAAAAATTTTGTTTAATTAACGAAAGCTATCTAAATTATTCATTGCATTAACTTTATAAGAAATAAATTGATTAAGAGAGTAAAGGAATACAATTTATTTTTTTAATACGTTTTTAATGGAAACAGAGTGAGTGTGAGAATTTCATCAAAAAAAAAAAAGAGTGAGTGTGAGAAAAAAAAGCAAATACTCCGATATTCAATGCAGCGGGACCAAGACTTATGAATTACTTGAGGACAAAAATTAAAAATAATACTCCCTCCGTTTCTAAATATAAGACCTAGATAACTTTTTTTTGGAAAGATTAAAGGTTGCGAAATAGGTTATTAAATCATGATATATTTGATATCTTTTTAGATTATCCATTAGCTTATAGGTAAAATAAATTCAAGCAAGGATTGTGAAAGTGGCGAAGTGAGTTCACAATTGAAATATGCTAGTATTGAGTATTTAATTTGATATGACAAAAAGAGTTAAAAATCATTTTGATCAATGAACTACCGCCTAATTATCATGTCACATGTTTTAATAAATAATATACTTTTGGTCAATTAAATTTTAAAAATGTAAAAAATGACCAACACCGTTAAATGTAGCTAAACGACATGAAGCCCATGCCATGTGTTGATATGTCACTCATCCTCTTAAATTGCCAACAAATTAAACGGCATGGAATATAAATAATAACTGGCCTACACATGTCAAGAATATAATGTCGTTTACCTACATTAATTTATGGTGTTTGCCATTTTATTCAATTTTAAATTTGAATTGGTCAAAATGATATTTTATTAATGCTTGTGGCAAATAATATTTAGGTATTAGTAGTTTATTAGCTAAAATATATTTAACCTATCATTCAATGTTCCTTAAATTAAATAATCTTTACTATTAAATTAACGTGTGATTTATGGAGTATTGATATCCACACAATTTTTGAGAGTTGAAAATTCTCCCGTGTGCTTCCATGTCGATGATGAGCTCATGAGCAAACATTTGACCCCGCCAAAAAAAAATGTTTGTGTTTCAGTATATTTGAGTAATTTGAGAATTTATTCAATTGTCTTTTCAGTATTAAATACTCGTTTTTCTTGTCCAAATTGTTATGGGGAAATATGATTGCATATATGGAATCACACAAGTTCAAAAGAAGGTGGTTGAAACTGTGCACCAATAGACAAGCCGCAAGCTGTTAGGAGATTCACGGGTAATGCTTCTAATAATGGAGACGGCACTATCTATACGTGACCCCCCATTTAGTAGGCACAATTACAAATGTTAATACTTTTATTTTATCACTTAAAAATTATGATCAATACCATATACTCCATGCCCAATAGATGTGGTTTAATTTGTTGGCAATTTAAGTGAAAAAATCATCTCATATCCTTTGGTAAGTAAATTTTTTGACTACTCATGAAAAAAATATTCTTCTTTATCTTTAAACGATTCTTGTGTGAAAACAAAACATACACACAAAAGTAAAGTACAATAGATTATCATATCGTAGTTTTTTGTATCTTTTTTATTGCATCATTTTGCTGGCCAAGATCTCTTAAACATAACAAGATACTCCCTCCGGTCCTAAATATAAGACATATTTGACTTTTTTGAAAAATCCTAAAAAAGCAAAATAAGTTAATTATAAATTGATGATTTACCTAATTTTTCCCTTAGACTAGTATATTTTACCTATAAACTAATGGATAATCTAAAAATATATCAAATATCTCATAATTTAATAACCTATTTCGCAACCTTAATCTCTCCAAAAAAAGTCGTCTAGGTCTTATATTTAGGACCGGAGGTAGTATTTTTTTTTTTTAATTCAAATCACAATTTTTCGTTCTTTTTTTTTCTCTTTTAAAGCTACAAATGTTGTAAATATCATTACATCCCAAATAAAAATCATTCTATATTATATAGTTGATTTCTTTTCATTCTCTGAACTTGCATTTAACATGATGGTTATTAAGCTCTTTTTTTGAAAAAATAAAATCTATCATGAATTCTCTGCGTATACATTACATATAATTTATCAAATAAGTTTTCCCTGATGGCTAGCTAACAAATAATATTATGATTTCTTAAAAGTTTTTTTATAATATCATATACATGGAGATGCGCTAGGCAATATGTCATCGGATCTGCTTGGTTGATTAAGAGAAATAAAATAATTTAATAACTAGAAGTTATAAGTGTTCAAAACAAAATCTCCTGATTAATTAAAGAGTTTTAACTTGGGAGCCATCGTTTTTTAACCATTTTAGTTGACCTCGCCAGCATGCATGAAATTCATACAAAAGAAGGCATAATGATGTTTATGTACGTTCAAATTTTGCTCCTCAAAATGCCTCCCTGTCAGCTTTTACTATTTCTGTTTTACTCCCTCCGTTACTAAATATAAGATCACTTTGGAGAAGTGGATAAGTTCCTAAATATAAGATCACTTCCTATTTTATCTCAAGTTTATCCCAAACTACCCTTATATTCCCTCCTTTCATTGAAAACTCCTCCTCCTTTTTAAGTTAAGTAATTGAGGGGATTTTGGGAAGATCATATAATTTTATTGTCTTCTTTAATCTCCTCAAATTAATCAAAGTGATCTTATATTTAGGAACGGAGGAGTATTTAACTACTACTATTACTCTTCTTTTTCCATTTTTGAAGAAGCAACAGTACAAATATGTTTTATTTCCCTTCTTTTATATGAGAATCCCAAGCTTCTTAATTTATTTGCAATTTGCTTCTTTCAAATTGCACATCATGTATCGAACTAATTAGTCTTTGCGATTGATTACTACTACTTGTGAATGGTTCAAACTTCAATACCAATATCTAAAGCAAACATTTAAATAGTGATTTTTAAAGTTTAAATCATACAAAAATTTCTAAACTTCACGAACATATGTAAACCATCTTTAATACTCTCAAAACAAACTCTGGAACTTTATATGTAATTAATTCGAAACTAATAAAATTTTATACCCTTGAACTTAATTTTTTTTTACGTATAACTTCCTTGAATTCTCCATAATCGTAAAATAAACCCTCATCAATTCAAACCACCTGAATAAAACTACATATGAAATGTAAATAATCATGGATATTTACCATAAATTTTCAACCATTAGAGAGTTATTTACTCATGAGTCATGACATTAAACTTAAAGAGTTTTATATGGTGTATATGTCACTTTCACCCTTATTATAAGTCTTAAATAATCAATTTATGTTCTGACAAAAAAAATCAATTTATGTTTATCAAGAAAACAATTAAAACTAGCTGAAAATAATAACTATATGAAAAATGAAATATAATTTTATATCATGCCTCTCACTCAAAAAAGGGAAAATTAAATAAAGTTTAAGATGCTTTCGTAATAATATGAGTTGATTTTAATTAACACCTTCAATTGAACTAAATTATATCTTATACTCCTATATTAGAAGAAATGGATTATTATTGGATAGGAAATAGCAAAAAAGGTAATTGAAGTTGAAGGAAAGTAAAGTAAGTACGTTGGAAATAAAAAAGAAGAAAAAGAATTGAACAATGATAAAAAATGGGGCCAACCTGATGGAGAGGTGTGTGGTTGAGTGGTAAGGATTCATTTATCCTTAATCAATTGTCTGGAGTTCGATCATTGTCTGTAACACCCCAATTTTCAAACTAGGAATAATAAGGAATTAATTAAGGTTTTAGGATATCATTTAGGAATAAGAAAGCCTTTAAAAATAAAAAAAAAGAGAATAGTTATATTTTTAAGAAATTAATATACCTACTTTCTTTAGAAATTAAAGAAATAATAGTTAGAGACTAAATTATTCATTGGAAATTTTATGGAGAATACTTAGAAGTCTTAACACCATTTTGATGAAAGGAAATATATGAACTTATGTCAAGAATTATTTTTATAACTTAACTTTGATTAAACTGAAAATAAGAAAGTAAATAGGATTAGAAGAGAAGGGCAAAAGGGTCATTTCGCGAGTTTATCTTAACAAAAACATGTTACTCTTCTTTCTTCATCATTTTGATCGTTCTTCCTCTCCAAAATAGAGCAGCTCCTTCTCTCTTCCTTACTCCTTCATTTCTTCCTCTGCTAATGGCGATTCTTGGGAATTTTCGGCCTAAATCCAACATGCAATGATGGATTCAGCTTCAGGTGATCTTCCTCTTCATTTCTATACCCATTTTCCTTCGTTTTTGGTGAGATGGAGAAGGGGTCCGAATTGGGATTCTTAGTTTTAGGTTTCTACAATCATTAAAACACAACTTTGCTTTGATTCTTCATGTTTGTAGATGGATTTGAAGGTTACTTGGAGTTTTAGTTGAGTTTGTTGAAAAACCCAGATTTGAGTACTAAGAATCCGACGAGTTGTGAGCTGTTAGGAGTCGAAATTTCTAATTAATTAATGTATGAACCCATTAGATTTTGATTCTAGCTTTGCATGTTTGATTGATGTAAAGTTTGGTTGATGTGCAAGTTGTGACATTCTTCCTTTTCTATGACTGAATTTAGTTTTGATATAAATGTTGGAGGTTGTTGCTTTTAGTTGATTAAATGGTGTTTTGGAACTGTTGGTAAGGTTGTTGATAATTGGGAAGTTAAAAACCAATGTTTGAATATCATGCACTTAAGGTGTTTGTTAAAATGTCTAGAAGAAACTTTTAGTGACTAGTGAAAGTTTTTCTTTCATTTGGGTATGGTTTTACATTGCCTATGATTTGAGAAAATGAAAGCAACCTTATGTTGATTATTTTGTTGATATTGTGACTCTTGATCTTGTTTATGGTGATTTGTGTGTTGCATGTGAAGTTTTAATGGTTGATATATAGCTTATTGATTTCTAATTCAGATTTAAGGTTCTAAAAAAAAATGAATATGGAAGTTTTAGGATTTTAATTAGTCATATTGCTGCTGTATGTTAAGATTTCTTTGAAATTATGTGGGAAGGTTTATAGTATTTGCCTTGTTTAATTTGGATTTTCGGTATGTGTATGTGTGTTTGTTGAAGTAAATAGTTATGCATGTTTTAATAATATATTGAGGTAGTTGGGATGGTGAGATCACATGTTTTGCTTGTGAGTTTTCTGCCATGTTGCTGCAGTAGCTAAACGAAGTTAGTAAGAAATGGGAAATCGTTGCCTTATGGTAGGTGTGACTCTGTTTTAAACTACGGTTAAAATAAATGAATGATGATGAATGTTTTGGTGTTTTTGAGTTTAATTGGGACTTTTTGCGGTTATAAATATTGGCTGAATTGATTGTCAGGATGAGGGAATATTTTGTGTAAGTTTTAAAGTGTTATGGTGTAATTTGAATGGTTGTGCAACTCAATCTTTGTTTGGGCTGTTAGTTGTTCTATTTTGTTCAGGATATGTAGGAATGAAGAGATAAAATTAATTGTATGAAGGGATGTTCAAATTATGCTTGTGGTTGGATTCATGATGTTTCACATGTAATTAAAATTTTCTGCACTAATTTTCTGTTGTGGCTAATTGAAATCGATATGGTATAAAGAGTTTTATGTGCATTGGGGTTTGAATATGCTAACGGACTTGTTGGATCAAATGGATAAAATTTCAAAGTTTAAACAAGGTTGTTAATTGATTAGTGAATCTAAAACATGATTGGAATATAGCTGAATAAATTACTGAACTAATGCACTATATAATTGGAGGATATATGAGCTGATTTGCAAGTCAACTACGGATGATTTAATATGAAGTTAACTAGTATTGGGATCTGCATGTGTGAATTGTTGTTGGTATCTATTTGACAATTTTCATTTAATTGTATAATGTAAAGTTTTATACGACTTTCATGTTCTTTTTGCATTGTTGCTTCAGGTTTCGATATGTGGTATGTTTCCTAGCAAATTGATGTTGTCTCTTTTCTTTGCCTAATTGATAATCAACTTGTTTGTTAAAGTTAAAATGCAATTAAAGTTAAGAAAGGTTGGGTAGTAGTATAGGTTCGAGAGAGACGTTTTGCTTGTTATGTAGAATACTTACTTATAGCCATTATTACTTTATGTAATAATAGGAGAAGTTAGGAGACAAGTACTTGGAGGCAGCAAGAAGAAAATGAGGAGTATTAGTAAAGTGAAGGACAGGTAACAGTTTAATTCAATAGCAATAAGCGCGCATGAATATTTTATTTAAAGCATGATAATGTTGATCCTAAGAGGAAAGAGGTATATTTATCTCAGATAGATAAATAAGAAAGTAGAGTACTCTAGGCATCAGGTGGGTCGCTCCCCCTATGCCAAACATTTTCAGAAACCCTGCAGGTAAAGAATACCTCCATTAATTAACGAACATATCGTTAAAAATGGTTGGTATAGTGAGGCAGGTTCCAATAAGAGATTGGAAAGAGGCAGGTTCCAATAAGAGATTGGAAAGAGGCAGGTTCCAATAAGAGATTGGAAAGAGGAGAATATTATCATGATTTAAAGGTAAACTATTGAAATAAACTGTTATTGGGATTCTTTGAATCTCACTGTTGTTTTAAAATATTTTTACAGATAAGCCGGGAGAAGTTAATTCCGAGGGAAGCTCTAGGAAGGTAGGAAGGATGCTTGTTAGGCCCGAAGCTCAATAGTTAGATATATTTGTATTATATATTAGTTGTTATATATATTCTTATACAAGTTTATAACTTGTGATGTATATAGGTATAGGCTATCACCTGCGATAGCCGAATTATATTATATAAAATTGTAATAGTTAGACTCAAATATGTTAAGTATTTAGTAACAATAGATAGTACAGGTGTATAAAATAAAACTAAGTAGTGATTACTAATTTAGCTATTTAATGAATTTATAATCCGCTGCGAATTTCAGGAAACAGATATAATTTCATAAATTGTTTAGAAGCCCAAGTTTATGTTGGAAATTCTTTTAATGTAGTTTTTGAAATAGAAAAGTTTTAATTTATTCATATTTTTGGGCTTCTAACATTAGAAAGTGGTTATAAATTGATTAGAAGGCTATAAATATAGTTGAAAAAGTTAGGATTTTATATTTGGTATCAGAGCAAGGATTCTGGCATAGATTAGCTAGAATACCTTATTCGTACATCACATATTTATGGATACCACAAGCACACAATTAGAAAACCCTAGGTACCACCACAATAGTAATAGATATAGTGGAATTAGAAGTGTATTTGTGAGGAACCCAATGACTAAGAGAGTGTTAAGTCAAGTTGACATGATGTAGGATTTCATATTGTTGGAATTTAATAGACTATACCAGTTAGTTAGGCATTATAGAGTTTGGATGACAAAATAGTGATTTGATGATCATGTGAGTTTAGAAATCATGAATTCCAAAAATCATTTAGTTGATAGAATAAATTTTGAATAGTTTCTTGTTCATTGAGGTTGGAATAGATGATCGAGTGATTTTAGAAGAACTTAGTTAAGCCTTTGAATGAAATTGAGAATAAGAGACGTAATATTAGGAAATGAGGTTGAAATCATGGATTATTTGCTTATTTAGGGTAAAGATTTGAATCAACTTATTGGAATTGTGGAAGTCAAATCATAAGGTTTATAATTATATAGTTGAGTGTGGTTTGATGGCAATGTACTATAGGATTATGAGGTTGCAAGGGCCTAGCAGAATTCTTATAGAATTATAGGAAAGTGGAATTTTAATTTGTGGATAATATTGTAGAATACTTTAAAGATTAGAAGAAGTAGATGTTGAGGGGTGGATAAGAGTTTGGAAGAAGATTGACGGAATAAGGATTTTCTTTGGGGTCTTGAGTATAATTATGATCCGGACATAATCATAATCAAGGCATCATTGAAAAACCTTATGAGTCAAAGGGGTTAGAGAGACTTGAAAATAACAAGAGATAGTTAATATAGATGGAAGTAAGGAATATTAAGATCATTTGTAATGTTTATAGTGTTGTATGACTGTTCTGTAATTTTCAACTTGAAGTTTGCTCAGAACATCTAATAAGGATATAATGAGAAAACTTAATAATTGAAGTATTCATATTTTAGGTGGTAAGTTGAAACTTCTAAAATTCTGCTACTAAGTGTCTGAATGGAAATTGTTGATTACTATTTATTTAAGCTATTCAATGAGCCACAATAGGGCTTAAAGGTGAATTTAGTGACTTGATGATGTTCTCTTGTGATAATTGAATCTATGTATATTTGTTTTGTCTGAATGTTTGATTTTGTGTAGATGTAAAGTGTTAGCATGAGGTATTAAATGGTGATTTTTAATTCTGATTGGTGTGTGAGAAACTGTTTGTTTTGTATTTGAGTTGTAGAGTATTGTAAGAGTTCTAAAACGGTAGGACAATTCTTTTAATTTCGAGGACGAAATTATTTAAGGGGGAGAGAATTGTAACACCCCAATTTTCAAACTAGGAATAATAAGGAATTAATTAAGGTTTTAGGATATCATTTAGGAATTAGAAAGCCTTTAAAAATAAAAAAAAAAGAGAATAGTTATATTTTTAAGAAATTAATATACCTACTTTCTTTAGAAATTAAAGAAATAATAGTTAGAGACTAAATTATTCATTGGAAATTTTATGGAGAATACTTAGAAGTCTTAACACCATTTTGATGAAAGGAAATATATGAACTTATGTCAAGAATTATTTTTATAACTTAACTTTGATTAAACTGAAAATAAGAAAGTAAATAGGATTAGAAGAGAAGGGCAAAAGGGTCATTTCGCGAGTTTATCTTAACAAAAACATGTTACTCTTCTTTCTTCATCATTTTGATCGTTCTTCCTCTCCAAAATAGAGCAGCTCCTTCTCTCTTCCTTACTCCTTCATTTCTTCCTCTGCTAATGGCGATTCTTGGGAATTTTCGGCCTAAATCCAACATGCAATGATGGATTCAGCTTCAGGTGATCTTCCTCTTCATTTCTATACCCATTTTCCTTCGTTTTTGGTGAGATGGAGAAGGGGTCCGAATTGGGATTCTTAGTTTTAGGTTTCTACAATCATTAAAACACAACTTTGCTTTGATTCTTCATGTTTGTAGATGGATTTGAAGGTTACTTGGAGTTTTAGTTGAGTTTGTTGAAAAACCCAGATTTGAGTACTAAGAATCCGACGAGTTGTGAGCTGTTAGGAGTCGAAATTTCTAATTAATTAATGTATGAACCCATTAGATTTTGATTCTAGCTTTGCATGTTTGATTGATGTAAAGTTTGGTTGATGTGCAAGTTGTGACATTCTTCCTTTTCTATGACTGAACTTAGTTTTGATATAAATGTTGGAGGTTGTTGCTTTTAGTTGATTAAATGGTGTTTTGGAACTGTTGGTAAGGTTGTTGATAATTGGGAAGTTAAAAACCAATGTTTGAATATCATGCACTTAAGGTGTTTGTTAAAATGTCTAGAAGAAACTTTTAGTGACTAGTGAAAGTTTTTCTTTCATTTGGGTATGGTTTTACATTGCCTATGATTTGAGAAAATGAAAGCAACCTTATGTTGATTATTTTGTTGATATTGTGACTCTTGATCTTGTTTATGGTGATTTGTGTGTTGCATGTGAAGTTTTAATGGTTGATATATAGCTTATTGATTTCTAATTCAGATTTAAGGTTCTAAAAAAAAATGAATATGGAAGTTTTAGGATTTTAATTAGTCATATTGCTGCTGTATGTTAAGATTTCTTTGAAATTATGTGGGAAGGTTTATAGTATTTGCCTTGTTTAATTTGGATTTTCGGTATGTGTATGTGTGTTTGTTGAAGTAAATAGTTATGCATGTTTTAATAATATATTGAGGTAGTTGGGATGGTGAGATCACATGTTTTGCTTGTGAGTTTTCTGCCATGTTGCTGCAGTAGCTAAACGAAGTTAGTAAGAAATGGGAAATCGTTGCCTTATGGTAGGTGTGACTCTGTTTTAAACTACGGTTAAAATAAATGAATGATGATGAATGTTTTGGTGTTTTTGAGTTTAATTGGGACTTTTTGCGGTTATAAATATTGGCTGAATTGATTGTCAGGATGAGGGAATATTTTGTGTAAGTTTTAAAGTGTTATGGTGTAATTTGAATGGTTGTGCAACTCAATCTTTGTTTGGGCTGTTAGTTGTTCTATTTTGTTCAGGATATGTAGGAATGAAGAGATAAAATTAATTGTATGAAGGGATGTTCAAATTATGCTTGTGGTTGGATTCATGATGTTTCACATGTAATTAAAATTTTCTGCACTAATTTTCTGTTGTGGCTAATTGAAATCGATATGGTATAAAGAGTTTTATGTGCATTGGGGTTTGAATATGCTAACGGACTTGTTGGATCAAATGGATAAAATTTCAAAGTTTAAACAAGGTTGTTAATTGATTAGTGAATCTAAAACATGATTGGAATATAGCTGAATAAATTACTGAACTAATGCACTATATAATTGGAGGATATATGAGCTGATTTGCAAGTCAACTACGGATGATTTAATATGAAGTTAACTAGTATTGGGATCTGCATGTGTGAATTGTTGTTGGTATCTATTTGACAATTTTCATTTAATTGTATAATGTAAAGTTTTATACGACTTTCATGTTCTTTTTGCATTGTTGCTTCAGGTTTCGATATGTGGTATGTTTCCTAGCAAATTGATGTTGTCTCTTTTCTTTGCCTAATTGATAATCAACTTGTTTGTTAAAGTTAAAATGCAATTAAAGTTAAGAAAGGTTGGGTAGTAGTATAGGTTCGAGAGAGACGTTTTGCTTGTTATGTAGAATACTTACTTATAGCCATTATTACTTTATGTAATAATAGGAGAAGTTAGGAGACAAGTACTTGGAGGCAGCAAGAAGAAAATGAGGAGTATTAGTAAAGTGAAGGACAGGTAACAGTTTAATTCAATAGCAATAAGCGCGCATGAATATTTTATTTAAAGCATGATAATGTTGATCCTAAGAGGAAAGAGGTATATTTATCTCAGATAGATAAATAAGAAAGTAGAGTACTCTAGGCATCAGGTGGGTCGCTCCCCCTATGCCAAACATTTTCAGAAACCCTGCAGGTAAAGAATACCTCCATTAATTAACGAACATATCGTTAAAAATGGTTGGTATAGTGAGGCAGGTTCCAATAAGAGATTGGAAAGAGGCAGGTTCCAATAAGAGATTGGAAAGAGGCAGGTTCCAATAAGAGATTGGAAAGAGGAGAATATTATCATGATTTAAAGGTAAACTATTGAAATAAACTGTTATTGGGATTCTTTGAATCTCACTGTTGTTTTAAAATATTTTTACAGATAAGCCGGGAGAAGTTAATTCCGAGGGAAGCTCTAGGAAGGTAGGAAGGATGCTTGTTAGGCCCGAAGCTCAATAGTTAGATATATTTGTATTATATATTAGTTGTTATATATATTCTTATACAAGTTTATAACTTGTGATGTATATAGGTATAGGCTATCACCTGCGATAGCCGAATTATATTATATAAAATTGTAATAGTTAGACTCAAATATGTTAAGTATTTAGTAACAATAGATAGTACAGGTGTATAAAATAAAACTAAGTAGTGATTACTAATTTAGCTATTTAATGAATTTATAATCCGCTGCGAATTTCAGGAAACAGATATAATTTCATAAATTGTTTAGAAGCCCAAGTTTATGTTGGAAATTCTTTTAATGTAGTTTTTGAAATAGAAAAGTTTTAATTTATTCATATTTTTGGGCTTCTAACATTAGAAAGTGGTTATAAATTGATTAGAAGGCTATAAATATAGTTGAAAAAGTTAGGATTTTATATTTGGTATCAGAGCAAGGATTCTGGCATAGATTAGCTAGAATACCTTATTCGTACATCACATATTTATGGATACCACAAGCACACAATTAGAAAACCCTAGGTACCACCACAATAGTAATAGATATAGTGGAATTAGAAGTGTATTTGTGAGGAACCCAATGACTAAGAGAGTGTTAAGTCAAGTTGACATGATGTAGGATTTCATATTGTTGGAATTTAATAGACTATACCAGTTAGTTAGGCATTATAGAGTTTGGATGACAAAATAGTGATTTGATGATCATGTGAGTTTAGAAATCATGAATTCCAAAAATCATTTAGTTGATAGAATAAATTTTGAATAGTTTCTTGTTCATTGAGGTTGGAATAGATGATCGAGTGATTTTAGAAGAACTTAGTTAAGCCTTTGAATGAAATTGAGAATAAGAGACGTAATATTAGGAAATGAGGTTGAAATCATGGATTATTTGCTTATTTAGGGTAAAGATTTGAATCAACTTATTGGAATTGTGGAAGTCAAATCATAAGGTTTATAATTATATAGTTGAGTGTGGTTTGATGGCAATGTACTATAGGATTATGAGGTTGCAAGGGCCTAGCAGAATTCTTATAGAATTATAGGAAAGTGGAATTTTAATTTGTGGATAATATTGTAGAATACTTTAAAGATTAGAAGAAGTAGATGTTGAGGGGTGGATAAGAGTTTGGAAGAAGATTGACGGAATAAGGATTTTCTTTGGGGTCTTGAGTATAATTATGATCCGGACATAATCATAATCAAGGCATCATTGAAAAACCTTATGAGTCAAAGGGGTTAGAGAGACTTGAAAATAACAAGAGATAGTTAATATAGATGGAAGTAAGGAATATTAAGATCATTTGTAATGTTTATAGTGTTGTATGACTGTTCTGTAATTTTCAACTTGAAGTTTGCTCAGAACATCTAATAAGGATATAATGAGAAAACTTAATAATTGAAGTATTCATATTTTAGGTGGTAAGTTGAAACTTCTAAAATTCTGCTACTAAGTGTCTGAATGGAAATTGTTGATTACTATTTATTTAAGCTATTCAATGAGCCACAATAGGGCTTAAAGGTGAATTTAGTGACTTGATGATGTTCTCTTGTGATAATTGAATCTATGTATATTTGTTTTGTCTGAATGTTTGATTTTGTGTAGATGTAAAGTGTTAGCATGAGGTATTAAATGGTGATTTTTAATTCTGATTGGTGTGTGAGAAACTGTTTGTTTTGTATTTGAGTTGTAGAGTATTGTAAGAGTTCTAAAACGGTAGGACAATTCTTTTAATTTCGAGGACGAAATTATTTAAGGGGGAGAGAATTGTAACACCCCAATTTTCAAACTAGGAATAATAAGGAATTAATTAAGGTTTTAGGATATCATTTAGGAATTAGAAAGCCTTTAAAAATAAAAAAAAAGAGAATAGTTATATTTTTAAGAAATTAATATACCTACTTTCTTTAGAAATTAAAGAAATAATAGTTAGAGACTAAATTATTCATTGGAAATTTTATGGAGAATACTTAGAAGTCTTAACACCATTTTGATGAAAGGAAATATATGAACTTATGTCAAGAATTATTTTTATAACTTAACTTTGATTAAACTGAAAATAAGAAAGTAAATAGGATTAGAAGAGAAGGGCAAAAGGGTCATTTCGCGAGTTTATCTTAACAAAAACATGTTACTCTTCTTTCTTCATCATTTTGATCGTTCTTCCTCTCCAAAATAGAGCAGCTCCTTCTCTCTTCCTTACTCCTTCATTTCTTCCTCTGCTAATGGCGATTCTTGGGAATTTTCGGCCTAAATCCAACATGCAATGATGGATTCAGCTTCAGGTGATCTTCCTCTTCATTTCTATACCCATTTTCCTTCGTTTTTGGTGAGATGGAGAAGGGGTCCGAATTGGGATTCTTAGTTTTAGGTTTCTACAATCATTAAAACACAACTTTGCTTTGATTCTTCATGTTTGTAGATGGATTTGAAGGTTACTTGGAGTTTTAGTTGAGTTTGTTGAAAAACCCAGATTTGAGTACTAAGAATCCGACGAGTTGTGAGCTGTTAGGAGTCGAAATTTCTAATTAATTAATGTATGAACCCATTAGATTTTGATTCTAGCTTTGCATGTTTGATTGATGTAAAGTTTGGTTGATGTGCAAGTTGTGACATTCTTCCTTTTCTATGACTGAACTTAGTTTTGATATAAATGTTGGAGGTTGTTGCTTTTAGTTGATTAAATGGTGTTTTGGAACTGTTGGTAAGGTTGTTGATAATTGGGAAGTTAAAAACCAATGTTTGAATATCATGCACTTAAGGTGTTTGTTAAAATGTCTAGAAGAAACTTTTAGTGACTAGTGAAAGTTTTTCTTTCATTTGGGTATGGTTTTACATTGCCTATGATTTGAGAAAATGAAAGCAACCTTATGTTGATTATTTTGTTGATATTGTGACTCTTGATCTTGTTTATGGTGATTTGTGTGTTGCATGTGAAGTTTTAATGGTTGATATATAGCTTATTGATTTCTAATTCAGATTTAAGGTTCTAAAAAAAAATGAATATGGAAGTTTTAGGATTTTAATTAGTCATATTGCTGCTGTATGTTAAGATTTCTTTGAAATTATGTGGGAAGGTTTATAGTATTTGCCTTGTTTAATTTGGATTTTCGGTATGTGTATGTGTGTTTGTTGAAGTAAATAGTTATGCATGTTTTAATAATATATTGAGGTAGTTGGGATGGTGAGATCACATGTTTTGCTTGTGAGTTTTCTGCCATGTTGCTGCAGTAGCTAAACGAAGTTAGTAAGAAATGGGAAATCGTTGCCTTATGGTAGGTGTGACTCTGTTTTAAACTACGGTTAAAATAAATGAATGATGATGAATGTTTTGGTGTTTTTGAGTTTAATTGGGACTTTTTGCGGTTATAAATATTGGCTGAATTGATTGTCAGGATGAGGGAATATTTTGTGTAAGTTTTAAAGTGTTATGGTGTAATTTGAATGGTTGTGCAACTCAATCTTTGTTTGGGCTGTTAGTTGTTCTATTTTGTTCAGGATATGTAGGAATGAAGAGATAAAATTAATTGTATGAAGGGATGTTCAAATTATGCTTGTGGTTGGATTCATGATGTTTCACATGTAATTAAAATTTTCTGCACTAATTTTCTGTTGTGGCTAATTGAAATCGATATGGTATAAAGAGTTTTATGTGCATTGGGGTTTGAATATGCTAACGGACTTGTTGGATCAAATGGATAAAATTTCAAAGTTTAAACAAGGTTGTTAATTGATTAGTGAATCTAAAACATGATTGGAATATAGCTGAATAAATTACTGAACTAATGCACTATATAATTGGAGGATATATGAGCTGATTTGCAAGTCAACTACGGATGATTTAATATGAAGTTAACTAGTATTGGGATCTGCATGTGTGAATTGTTGTTGGTATCTATTTGACAATTTTCATTTAATTGTATAATGTAAAGTTTTATACGACTTTCATGTTCTTTTTGCATTGTTGCTTCAGGTTTCGATATGTGGTATGTTTCCTAGCAAATTGATGTTGTCTCTTTTCTTTGCCTAATTGATAATCAACTTGTTTGTTAAAGTTAAAATGCAATTAAAGTTAAGAAAGGTTGGGTAGTAGTATAGGTTCGAGAGAGACGTTTTGCTTGTTATGTAGAATACTTACTTATAGCCATTATTACTTTATGTAATAATAGGAGAAGTTAGGAGACAAGTACTTGGAGGCAGCAAGAAGAAAATGAGGAGTATTAGTAAAGTGAAGGACAGGTAACAGTTTAATTCAATAGCAATAAGCGCGCATGAATATTTTATTTAAAGCATGATAATGTTGATCCTAAGAGGAAAGAGGTATATTTATCTCAGATAGATAAATAAGAAAGTAGAGTACTCTAGGCATCAGGTGGGTCGCTCCCCCTATGCCAAACATTTTCAGAAACCCTGCAGGTAAAGAATACCTCCATTAATTAACGAACATATCGTTAAAAATGGTTGGTATAGTGAGGCAGGTTCCAATAAGAGATTGGAAAGAGGCAGGTTCCAATAAGAGATTGGAAAGAGGAGAATATTATCATGATTTAAAGGTAAACTATTGAAATAAACTGTTATTGGGATTCTTTGAATCTCACTGTTGTTTTAAAATATTTTTACAGATAAGCCGGGAGAAGTTAATTCCGAGGGAAGCTCTAGGAAGGTAGGAAGGATGCTTGTTAGGCCCGAAGCTCAATAGTTAGATATATTTGTATTATATATTAGTTGTTATATATATTCTTATACAAGTTTATAACTTGTGATGTATATAGGTATAGGCTATCACCTGCGATAGCCGAATTATATTATATAAAATTGTAATAGTTAGACTCAAATATGTTAAGTATTTAGTAACAATAGATAGTACAGGTGTATAAAATAAAACTAAGTAGTGATTACTAATTTAGCTATTTAATGAATTTATAATCCGCTGCGAATTTCAGGAAACAGATATAATTTCATAAATTGTTTAGAAGCCCAAGTTTATGTTGGAAATTCTTTTAATGTAGTTTTTGAAATAGAAAAGTTTTAATTTATTCATATTTTTGGGCTTCTAACATTAGAAAGTGGTTATAAATTGATTAGAAGGCTATAAATATAGTTGAAAAAGTTAGGATTTTATATTGTCATTGGGTATGGAGAAACATTAAATCTTCCATAACAGTTGTTCCACCCTTTGAGATGCATAAAAATCAGCAGAAAATTAATCTCTCAATTATCGAGTGAGGTTGTTTGGTCATAATAGTCATATATTAAAAAAAAGTGGGACCCAGTCACTATGATGCGCCTTGGGTCACCATCCCCATTCCCTATCCTCCTTTTAAATAAATAATAATAATAATCCTCTCTCTCTCTCTCACTCTTATTTACTCTTTTCTTTTTTTATTCCATTCCATGTGGCCATCGGACATTCTTCACCTTCCCCCTTCCGATCCCACGCGCCACCGTCGCTGATCCACCGCCGGCAACCTCCCCCATCCCCACACACACTATTCGGTACTCCCGATTCCCTCCTTCCTTGATCTACTTTCTCTCTCCCCTTTTATTTCCTCATTTTCTTTCATTCATTCACTCCCTCAAACTCACTTCACTTAAAGTTTCGGTCTTTTTCAATTCTATTTCTTCAAATCACCTTCTTCAGGCTTTCCCTTTTTTTTTAAATTTTGCATGCTTGCATTTGTGTTTGGCGTCGTGTCGACGTGGAGATCTTGTTTCTTCTTCCGCATTTCTTTAATTAATGCTATCTTACTCTTTCTTATTTACTTAATTACTTAATTAGATTAGATTATTTTTGGTCGCTAAATTAATAGCCTTCTATCTTTTCCTTCATTCATTCAATAGGTTCTTTTTTTTCTAATGAATAGGAAAATATTTACACATGGAAGTTAGTAGGAGTATTGATTCGCCTACCTGTTATTTATTTTTTTTTTCTAATGAAGAATTTGTTCTCTTAAGTTTTGGTTTTGTGTTATGACTTTTTCGGCAAAATTCTAATTTTTTTTTAGTAAAGAACTTTATATCATTAGCTAAAGAGCATCAAAGTATTTACAAAGGCATTACACCAAAATTCTAATTTTCAATGATGCTTTTGAAGTTTCTGGTAAAGAAAAAATGATGCTTTTTGAAGTTTAAGAAGGATGAGAAAATCACTGCCTGTCTAAGCTCGTTTCTATTGAGCTTTTATGCAAAACTTTTAACACGTTTTTACAAATTAAAGATATGGATGCTTCCTTTAAATGGTTCCAGATTAGGTGTCGGTACCGTTTTATAGTGTTTTAAATCTGTTTGTGCACTGTGATAGATGCCTTCTTCTCTGTGAAATGTGTTGTTTTTTGTCCTACACTAAACTCATTCTGTCATTATATAATACTTTCTTTTTTGCTTGAAAGGCTTCAACTTTGGTTTGTCCAAGCAAACGGAGCTGGGTATAGAAATCTCATGCTGGCTTGCTTAGCTACTGATGAGCAGAACTGATGTTATTGTCTGTGGAAGGAGGAGGATTCTTCTCTTCTTCAGCTTCAGGGTATAGTAAGGGCTTGGCCCTTCTTCTCTATGATCAGAGGAGTGAGGATAAACCCATGAGAGTTTCCCCGTGGAACCAGTACCAGTTGGTGGACCAAGAATCAGACCCTGAGCTTCAGCTGGCTTCTACAAAGAACCGCATTTCCCGCGGTTGCGCTTCCTATGTTTGCTTTGGTCGCGCTTCCGCAGGGCTTGAAACGCCATCTCCTCTCAAAGTAGGCCCTGCCCAACAGCATGATGTCTCGCCAGGGACATTGGTTTCTGACAAGGATCAATCTGCTCAGCTTGATAGTAGTAATGCTACAAGAAAGATAGCACTTAAAAGTAGCCTAAAAAGGCCACAACATAATAAGTCAGTTCCTGTTGAAATTGCTGCTGAACGTGAAGCATCGACTGTTGAGGGGAGTGATTGTTCTGTTCAAGTGGAGCGAAGAAAAGTGCAGTGGACAGATACCTGTGGTAATGAGCTCACTGAGATACGAGAATACGAACCGAGGTATTGGAATATTTTGTCTTCTATAAAATGTTTTAGCCAAGAATATGTATGTTAATTAGTTATCTATACTGAGTACAATTTGCTAGTCTATGCTATTCTAACTTTTCTTTCTTTGTTTAGTCATAAAATGTCAAAACACATTTTACAGATTTAATCATTTAAAGTAATCATGTTTTGTTTTTATGATTGCTGTCCAGTGTATAATCCATGCATTGACAGCCCTTTTGCTTTCACATTCATTTTGTTTTCTATTGGCTGATTTGAATGTCCAATGATCATTAAATAAATGGTGTAAGAAGCTTCTTGAACTCTGGTCTTTAGGTTTTATTTGTGCATGAAATGTGAACTTTGGTTAAAGTTTATGCATATGAAGGTTTACTTCCACAACCTTTTGTGTTTCCACTCTTCACTTTTATTGATACTTGAGATCCTGTGCATAGTTGCCTTGTACTTGTGATTGAACCACCATATTTTTTATTGAACCTTATCTCATATTGATTCTGAAATTTCGTAATTCAAATAGCTTTGATAAAGTTCTGAATCAAGCAATTGACAGAAAGGAAAAGTGAAGAGGGGAGACACAACTGATGATGGTAATAATTGTTTATTAGTGGTTTGGGTATGGAGATCAGTTACTATAAGGTGGACATAGCAATTGATCCAACTTCTCTCTTTTGGTTGTGGTGCTTAAAATGATAGGCACTCAAGCTGGGTGGGGAATGTCTAAAAGTTATATGTTGAGATATGAGAACCACCCTACTTAAGTAGCTTGTCAAGCAGTTAATGCTCCTCGATGTGAAATTTGAGCATCCCACACTCTCTTGGTTCTTATCAAATTGTAACTATTAGAACAATATCAAATGAGAAGATGGTCCCTCCCTCTTGGGTGGAAAGAATTCAACTTTGAATGGTTTTTATTCTCAAGTCTTATCTTTACATTGTCGATTGAATTGGGACACATGAATTATTTCATGGATTCTCTCTTATAAATGTAAGGCCTCTTTCCAGTCAAGTGGACTTAAATTTGGATCGTTTCAGTCAAATAATATGATTAACACTATATAGATTTGTTGTATTGTAGGCTGTGAGTTTTACAAAGCTCTTTCCTTTCATAGTTATGATAAGTTATTCAGTCTTGTGGACTGTTCTTGCCTTCTGTATGCTATATTGTATTGTTTCATCAAATTAAGGCCCCATAAATCGTTCTATTGTTGAAGATTTGTGGTACTTGGGTGAGGTTGCGTTCTATTCTTTTGGTTTTTCACCTTGTTGTTTGGTTGTCATTTCTGGCCTCTTATAAAGGACTTGTTATCCTCGGCTCTTTGTAAATTACATTTTGAAGAAAAATTTGTATCTAAGAAATCACATCTTTGGTAATTTTATGCTCACCTAATGGTTCCGCATATCTTGTAAAAAGCAAAACACTATGTAATGTGATTGTTTGAGATTGTTTTTACTCCTATATGTAAGAATAGGACATGTTTTATCTGGTAATTCTCTAGCTTCTGTTTGTGGGTGTTTTTGAACATTACCATTTACAAGCTATTATAGCTCTTTCTTTGAGAATATCCCGTGTTTTAAACTCACCTCAGCTTACAAGGTATGGCACAAAATATTGAAAAATAATGGTGAAAACTTAATTATAGAATGTATTGACACTAGAATAGAGACATAGTAATTGGATCAGTTGGCTTGTCTGGAGATTTGGCAATAACAGTCAAAACAAACGTGTAATGCATTTTTTTTTCAATAAACTATGTGAAATTGATTTGCTGAAATAGAAACTGTCATTCACCTGCAGTGAAGTGGATGGATCAGATGATGAATTTGACAATGGGAGTGACAAAGTTTGTTCTTGTGCAATAATGTGAAGTTGAATTTCCACCATAAGATGAGTGGAACTCATTTATGAGGCTTCCAAGGAATCACTGATGCTATAGAAACATCACTCAGTTTGTGGAGGATGGAGCAACAATTTTGCAGTACATGGGAGATGGACAAGGGAGAGAATTCAAAGCATGATCTGCTTGAGTGATTGTGTTTTGCGGCCTTCAATTTTGTTCCTCTGCTTCTCAATTCTCATCATCAATCATCAATCAATTTATTGTATATTTATTGTGTGATTACATTATCTTTTGATTCATCACATTCATGCCATTTTATGTTGTCAACGTTATGTGGATCAACAGAGTTTTAGTCCTATGTTGTCATCTTCATGCAGAAGACCATACAAGCGTGAGATTCTATACAAGTATAAGCACATATTAGAATGAGAAAAGCAGTTCTTGGGCTAAAATATTTGTTAAGCAGAATGACAAAAGCAGCATTTGGGGCAAAATCTATGTTTAGCACACGATCAACTTGTAGTGTTTGGATCAACGTGTAGATTCTACATCCAAGACATATTCAAAGTGGATAGCTTCATTCATCCCGTCTTAATCACAATATTATTTTAACTTTTTAGAAAAATCAAAAATGTAATTTTAATCACTATAAATGTCTATAGTTATATTTTTTAATCAAAACTAATTTATTTTCATTAACAAACTATTGTACTCCCTCCGGTTCTAAATATAGGACCTAGTTAACTTTTTTTGAAAAATCATAAGAAAAATAAGTTAATTATATATTGATTTACTTAATTTTTTCTCTTACACTAATTTATTTTACTTATAAGCTAATAGATAATCTAAAAAGATATCAAATATGTCATGATTTAATAACCTATTTTGCAACCTTAATCTCTCCAAAAAAGTCAATTAAGTCTTATATTTAGGACCGAAGGAGGTAGTATAATGTCATTACAAGTAACATAAGTCAAAATCAATTGATCAACTTGGCTACTTTAATTTCTTAAAATAATTCAAGTGATATTATATTTTTGATAGGAGGAAGTAATTTTATTTTTGGCTTCCACCTATTAGCTGCCATGTTTTCTTTATATTTGAATTGAATGTTATTTTTTATCAATGTGAATTGAATTTTATGAAACTAGTTTTTCAGTGTATTATTCAAACAGTTTATATCAAGTTGATTTTTAACAAAATTTTCCAATCACAAACCCGTATTAATATTACACTAAATATCTTTTACTCTCCTGTCAATTTGAATAGGCAAATGGGACATAAGTCACTACTACTACTACCAATCCTTAATCAGACAAGCCCTTAAAATTTTTGTGGCAACTTGAGTGATACAGCTATTAGAATATTAACAAATTATTGTTTTTTAAAAAAACCATAAAGTTGGTGAAAATTTAATTAAGGTATTTAGGTTATTTTTTCACAAAAAAAGTTTAATGTATGTTAATGTTTTGATTTAAAAAAATTAAACGAACTAATCTTAAGGAAGTTACAGCATTTGTTCCTAAAACTAAGACATATTTATTTTATTGGATTATATTGATGATGTTAGATAAGTTAGTTAAAAATACATGATACTCCATTTGTCCCATAATATAAGCTTCACTTTTGGAAGAATACATGTCCCATATACTTCATTTCTCTTTTAGCTTAACATTTATTGTGATTTGTTTTACACTTTTATCCGTATTTTGATAAAACTCTCTCTCTCTCTCCCTCCCTCCCTCCCTCCCTCCCTCTCCCTCTCCCTCTCCCTCTCCCTCCCCCTCCCTCTCCCTCCCTCCCCCCTCTCCCCCTCCCCCTCCCCCTCGCTCCCTCCCTCTCCCTCTCTCTATCCCACTTATCCTCTTAATAAGTAGGGGTAAAGTTGAAAAAAAATACTACCTCCGGTCCTAAATATAGGACATAATTGATTTTTTTTGGAGAGATTAAGGTTGCGAAATAGGTTATTAAATGATGACATATTTGATATATTTTTAAATTATCCATTAGTTTATAGGTAAAATAAACTATTTTAAGGAAAAAAAATTAGGTAAATCAATTTATAATTAACTTATTTTGTTTTTTTAAGGATTTTCTAGAAAAAGTCAATTAGGTCTTATATTTAGGATCGGAGGGAATATGTTCCTAATATATTAATTACTTTTAACCATTTTACCAGTTTTTTTTAATACAACAAAGTGGTTCATTGGTGCTTATATTATGGAACAAAGGGAGTATTACCAAAACCCCTTAATTACTTACCTGAATAATTCACCATCTCTCTCTTTTGCTTGTTCAATATTAAGAAGCATTAATAGGATTGTACAAGAAAAGCATAATAAAAATAAAAAATATCTTATATTTAAGAATAAACTCACTAATCTAAATAGGTCTTACATTTAAGATATACCCCTCAGTTCTAATTATAAGACATATTTATCTAATCTAATTATATTAAGAATGCTACTTAAGTTACTTAAAATTAGATATACTACCTTTATCCTAAAAGTATAGTGAGTTGGCAAGGGAGTTGGCACCTTCCGCGACTAAACAAGAGCCACTTTTATTTGCAGTGGAAACTTGGCCATGTCTTGTCCACACATCCTTTCTCTGATAATGATAAGCCAACATCACTTCCAAATCCACAAATCCAAACAAAACCAACTCAAGAACACCCTCAAAGCATCAAACCATGAAGAAGTTCAAATCTTAAAAAACACAAAAACAAACAATCCATATCCCATCTTCAAGAGCAAAACAAAAAAATGTCAGTGGCATCTTCATTCCCATGCATCAAAATCCCATCTTCAACTTCCTCCTCAACCCCTTCTTCATCCTCATCATCTTCATCCTACTTCCTTCGCTTCTCACACTCTTCTTCCAAGCATTATCATAGTTTCTCCATAAGGAATTCTCAGACAGAAGGTCCTCTGAGAAGACCAGTGTCTCCTCCTTTAAGGGAGCCCCTGAAGCCTACTCCTCCATCTCCGCCGTCTCCCTCGCCGGCGCCACCACCTCCTCCGCCACCTCAGCAGAGTGTGGCGGCTGTTGTGGCGGATGATAAGAATGTTGTGACGTTGGAGTTTCAGAGGCAGAAGGCGAAGGAGCTTCAGGAGTATTTCAAGCAGAAGAAGGTGGAAGCAGCTGATCAGGGCCCTGCTTTTGGCTTTGTTGCCAAGAATGAGATCAACAATGGAAGGTACGTTATTATATTCATTCATTTGAGTATTGGATGTTATATTGATGGGCTATTTGATAGAATATTATTGGATTTAAGGTGGAATGAATTTCAACAGTAGTAGTTGAGTAAGGATTTGCTTTAGTTTTTGTATATGTTCTAAGCAAAAGTAGCCATGGACTTGATTAGCTTTGTAGTCTAAGATTAGGAGAAGGAAATGTTGATGACCATGGAAAGGACTCAGAGAAGCTTTGTGGTGTTCTAGACGTCTTTTTTGTTGCCGCCTGCCATTCCTTTCCTTCTTAGAATTTTGAATCTTTGTGGAACTTTCTTAGTGGAGGCGTAGTTTTTGTCTCTCTGGGGGAAGCATCCACTTATAATCATGAAAAACTTAGGAGGAGGTATCCATTACCCCCTCCCTTCCTAAATACTATCTCGGGTCCTAAATATAAGACCTAGATGACCTTTTTTTTTTTAAAAGATTAAGGTTGCGAAATAGGTTATTAAATTATGACATGTTTAATATATTTTTAGATTATCCATTAGTTTATAGGCAAAATATACTAGTTTAAGGAAAAAATTAGGTAAATCATCAATTTATAATTAACTTATTTTGTTTTTTTGGGATTTTCCAAAAAAGTCAAATAGGTCTTATATTTAGGACCGGAGGGAGTAAAAGATTAGATTAGATTAGATTAGATTAATGTTGTTAGTTAAATTAGTTAAAATGAGAGTTGAGTGAAGTAATCTGAAAGTGGCGTCATACATTGAAAAATATGGGCGCAGGATCAAGTGATCAGTTGAGATTCATTGGCTACACCATCTACATTCAGTCATGCTGATTTTAGTTGATCCAATCATCCAAATCCTAAGGTCTCGCGGCGTTGTCACAAGTGTGGAGAGTTTCAATACTATTTGGACACTGACAGAGAGACCAAATTAGTACGATGATGTATAGTTTCACTTTAAGTGTCTTTCTTATTTTGACATCTAGCTTTTGAGGAGGACGGTTCTTTGCCTACTTCTATGTTGTAACGAGTCAAAAGCTAGTTGTTGGAGTTGAGAGTCTTGTGCTAGTCAACCCTTCCAATTGGTCGACTCAGTGAGAGCACTATTGTAACGAGCACAAGTATTTCACAAGCCCACACTTTAAAAGCTATCTAGTGAAGTTGTAGAATTCATTAATCCAAGGCTTCATAAGGTCCATTTTCAAGGAAAATGATCCGATATAGGACTAAAGTTGCTCATGAGATACAGCTTGGCTTCTGTTTTAATTTTAAAGTGGCCTTGCTCCATAGGTGCAATTGATTGAACCCTCTTGATACATATAAACTGCATATTTCAAGGCTAAGGTTTAATAGAATAAACATCTTAGTGTTTAATATGATATACTGTTTTAGATATGATCGATGCTTCTTAAAAATTCATGTGCTTTCTGTTGGGCACTCTTTGGTTTTATGTTGGAAAAATGCATTTGATGCAAGCCCTGCCAATTCATTTGACTTGTTTTACTTTTGGTCGTGTACCGAAAAATGGGGTGTTGATGCAGATGGGCCATGTTCGGTTTTGCTGTTGGGATGTTAACAGAGTATGCAACAGGTTCAGACTTTGTTGATCAAGTAAAGATCCTTCTTTCTAATTTTGGGATCGTAGATCTGGAATGATCAACATTTTTAATGTCCAATGTTGTTGATATAGTTTCACCCTTACTTCGTAATATATTTGTGTAATTTGTTACACTCATTTATAGCAAGCAACCAAGTTGTGTGGAATAACAGTATTGAGGATTTTCTTCTTTCATTATGCTCCGCTCTCGGCTAGATACAAAGATATACAGCATCTGGTAAGCAAAGCGGATAACTTTTTTGTCCTTGCATTAGAAAAGTTGTGACACAAAAAATGTGATTTTGTATAAAGTCTACCTTTCATAATTAGATTTCTTGGTTATTTCAAGTTATATAAATACTCCCTCCGGTCCTAAATATAGGACCTAGATGACTTTTTGAAAAATCCTAAAAAAAGCCAAAAATAAGTTAATTATAAATTGATTTATCTAATTTTTTCTCTTAAACTAATTTATTTTACCTATAAGCTAATGGATAATCTAAAAAGATATCAAATATGTCATGATTTAGTAATTTATTTCGCAACCTTAATCTTTCCGAAAAAAAGTTATCTAGGTATTATATTTAGGACCAGAAGTAGTAGCATTTAACATTTAAAAGTATTTCTCAAAAGCAGTAAATGCTCTAGAAATTTTGTGCAATTTTATTTGAAAAGTGTTTTCTCAAATTTTATCCCTATCTTAACTCTCCCCATACGAGGAACTACTCACACACTCAATATTGGTGAAGGAGCTGGAATTTTAAAATTCGAAAAGAGATGTTTTAGGAATCGGATTTTCCTCGATCAATACACTCCACACATTATCCAATTCAAGTTGACTACACCACCGATGGCAAAATCGTCTGTGTACAAGTCAAATTGCGAATTTAGTAAATTGCCATTGAGGTTTTAGCTATTGACTTTGCCTCACTTCTAGCTTCTTGTGACTCTTTGAAGATGTCATTCAGGGTGTCCTTTTTTAAATTGTATCGCTCCTGTAAATCACGGGGCATTAAAATGTTCATGAACTGCTACTTACTAGGCATGTTTATTCATTAATATACCATAATTTTTAGTATCAATCATGAGGCTCCAATACAAACGTCGTTGGCAAGTGCAATGCATTGCTTCTCTTCTCACCTACTTGCCATTTCTGTTTGAACAAAAACCTCAATACCTCTCTCTGCCTATATTCCAATGCTATTAGAACTATATTTAACATTCACATCTTTAATCCTTCCATGAACTGTACAATCTTCACCATTTCTATCACTCAGTTCTTGGCAGCAATTATTAGGTGGCGAATCTCAAATATTCCAGCTATTTTATTTCAACACACGCATTGATTTGGCATGAATAAATGAATATTATATTCTCCAACCGGTTCAATTTGAACACAAATTTCATCAAATTTTTCTAAATGAATTATCAATATAGCAGTCAGATTAAAAACTGTTTGGATAAAAGGCATCTAATTATAAAATCATCTAATTAAACTAATTTCATTAGTTTTGTCCAGAAAGTTGTCTTCTACAGTGCAAGACAACATTTCTACCCGAATCTGAATTAATTAGTTATCAATAAGGTCCTAATAACCGGGCAAAGTAACAAAAAAAAAGGAAGAAGAAAAGATCTAACATTGTCCAACAATATGTTGTTAGTTATAAAAAAATTACAAGAGTTGTGAATGGTAATTTTAATTTTATTGTAAAAGCTCAAAAATTTTAATTGGCAAAGAATTTAAACTTATGGTCATTTTTGATAAAAAAAAAAACTTGTGGTCATTAAGAACTATTAGAAGTCGGATTTTTTTTAATTAGGGGATTTTTTTTGGAAATGGTCTCAAGCAGTGTTGTAAGAATCGGATCGGACCGGATGGTTGGACCGGTCCAACTGTGGACCGTTACACATTCCGTCTCAACGGTTATCCGATTCAACCATCGGTTTGAGCGGTTAAACCGTGTTAAACCATGATCCGAAGTCTTTTTCGGTTCGCCTTCTGCTCCGGCTTTTACCAAATTTCCACCAAATTTAAATCTAAGATCCTATTACTGTCAGAGATGTCCACGTGCGTCCACGCGTGTAAACCTCCAGTTTCACTCTGTAGTCTGTATCTCTCTGTGCATGCTGTACTGTACTGTACTGTCCTTTGTTTTTTTTCCCTCCCCGAAAGTTCGCGCCTTTCAGTTTCCAAAACCTCTCTCATTTTCAACCATTCATGCATAAAAAAAAACACCACACACTCACACACTCACAGTACTCACTTGTTTACTCCTAGCTACACTCCAAAAGGTACACTACAAGCCAAGCCATGCCATGGGCAGCCTTCACAATATCACATTTTCTTCTCTTTCTCTCTCATCTCTTCCACATCTCCTTTTTTTTCTTCATGTCTGTCACTTAGCCATGTCACTCCATTATTCATACGAACTAGTTACAAGTGGGGTTGTATAAATTATATTGAAGCTGGGATAGGAATCTTGGAAACTTATGGGTTGTGTTCAAGCAAAGCCTTTTGAGGGTGATTCTGAAGCTAAGGGCTTGGAAAGGTTGAAACTTGAAAATGGGTATGTTGGGAATTGTGACTTTGTTGCTCATAGAAGATCCATGGACCAGAGATATGGCGACATCAAGGAAGATAGGGAAGGTGGCAGCAATTGGTGGTTGAGAAATGATGTGCTTGATGGTGAGAAATTGGTAAGGAAATGTTTTGATGGTGATGATGATGAGATGGTTGATGGGTGGCCTAGATGGTTGGTTGATAATGTTCCTCCTCAAGTTTTGGCTGCCTTCGTTCCTCGGACTGCTGATTCATACATAATGATTGATAAGGTCTTTTTGTTTGTTTTTTGTTTTAAGTTTTATGTTCTGGATTAGATTTGGTTAAATGATGAAGGCTCATGCAAAATGCTGTGCGATTTGTATTGAATGATGTGTAAATCAACTAAGTACTATTCTTGTTGCCATAATTATAAGATCAAGTTGACATTTTTCGTGGAGATAAAGAAAACAAAATAGAACATGAAATATTAACATATGTTGTATTTAATTAGATTATATGTTAGTTTATGATAGGTTATAGGTAAAATAAATTAGTTTTGACGAAAATGTTAAATATAAACAATCATAAGTGATTTATTTTGCATCCATAATTTTTTTAAAAAAAGTCATCTTAATTTTATAATTAGGACCGGATGCTTTAGAGTATTTTATTACTTTGCCACATCATATTGAGATGCTTTAGAGCATTCTTTCAGCTGATAATGGTAGAAAGCAAGCTGATTGAGTAGGCCAATGTGTAAAAATGATGTTTTTCAGGTGGGACAAGGAACCTACAGCAATGTTTACAAAGCAAGAGATAGGGCCACCAGAGAACTTGTTGCACTTAAGAAGGTTCGCTTTGATAAGTCCAAGCCTTGGAGCATTAAATTTATGGCAAGAGAAATTATGATATTACAGAGATTGGATCATCCTAATGTTATGAAACTTAAAGGGTTGGCTACATCAAGAATGCAATATAGTATTTATCTTGTTTTTGACTTCATGCAATCAGATATGGCTAGAATAATATCTTGCCGAGAAGAAAGACTCACTGAACCACAGGTTACAAAATTTTCTCATCGACATCATTGACAATTTTAATATTTACCACAGTTTACCATAATAATATGGAAACAATTGATGTAGGTCAAGTGCTATATGCATCAATTGCTTTCAGGTCTGCAGCATTGCCATGATAGGGGCATTTTGCACCGAGATATCAAAGGTTCAAACCTCTTGGTTGATAAAAATGGGATGCTTAAGATTGCTGATTTTGGGCTTGCCAATTTTTATAATCCCAACTGTAGCCAGTATCTAACAAACCGGGTTGTGACATTATGGTACAGAGCTCCTGAGCTTTTGTTAGGTGCCACAAATTATGGTGTTGGTATTGATTTATGGAGTGCTGGATGTCTCTTGGCAGAAATGTTTAGGGGAATTCCAATCATGCCTGGAAGAACAGAGGTGATAATTCCTATCTGTCAAAATTCTTTTCAACTAAGTTCCCTCTTTAGCTTTTGGTCTATTTTTTTGTCTGTGTTGTGTTGTCCAGTTATCTTCTAGTATTTGGTTTTGCAAGTCATTTAAGTTTGTTGGCTTTCAGGTTGAGCAACTTCATATAATTTTCAGGCTATGTGGCACGCCATCGGGGGAGTATTGGAAAAAATTGAATGTTTCCACAACATTTAGACCTCCTAAGTTTTACAGACCCAGCCTAGCAGAATCTTTTAAGGATCTCCCTCCATTTTCTGTAGGCCTTTTGTGTACTCTTCTCACACTGGATCCTGCATACCGCGGCACTGCATCTAAAGCTCTTCAACATCATGTGAGTCCATCTGAGCAAGAAATCCTTAGTAGTGGTTTTGGTCTCCTCACCTCAAAATGTGTTTTATATTACTTTCCTGAAAGATTAAATGTTCAATTTAATTCACAATGAACAAAAGATTGATCTTCGATTTATGTAATGCCTCACAGAATATGAAATTAGTACAAGGATAAGAAATTTAATTCTACTTCAGAAGCTAATATGTCGATCCCTTGAATATGCTACTTTATTTATGCACGCTAGTTTATTTCAGTCTCCACTGAATGGATTTTACTTCAAGAACCTTATCACTCAAGCTAATTGTGTGACTAACTAGTTCTGTGAACTC
The DNA here is from genome assembly GCA_029929735.1 of Mimosa pudica. Classification (NCBI taxonomy): domain Eukaryota; kingdom Viridiplantae; phylum Streptophyta; class Magnoliopsida; order Fabales; family Fabaceae; genus Mimosa; species Mimosa pudica. Next base: position 13,888,778 of record JAKELP010000029.1, on the reverse strand, counting down.
ATCCACATGAATTTACATTTGCACTCAATTTCATTTGTTGAGACCCTAATGAAAAACTAGTATACAAGTGAAGGAGTAGTGTTTTCAAATTTCTAACAGAGATGATACTCGTTGCTGGCAGTTTTTCTTCACAAGCCCACCAGCATGTGATCTCTCTGGCCTGCCTGTAATCTATACAGAAGATGATGGGCAAAATTTTACCAGTGAGAAGATCAAGTAAGTCGTTTTTCATACTCGTTTTGAGGCTGGCTTCAGTCAACTTATATATGCCAAAATTCTCATACCCTCAGAGATAGATAGATCGTATATAAAAAATAAATGTATAACATGGGACTTTTTTCCTCAATCAATTTTCCAAGGCATGATCAACTAGTGAGATTAGGCTTATTGTTGTAATATTTGCAGGCATATGAATTCTAAATCAAGACGATCTCATATCCATAGTGAGAGTGAAAGGAAGGATCTGTCATCTGGCTGGCAAACAGATCATACTGTATCTTCTGAAGAGGTGAAATTCTCCCCAGCCCTGTATATGTATTATATGATTGACCCTTGGTTGTTGCCTTGTTGTCTTCTTGTAGACCTTAAAGTAAAATTTTGAAGATTTAAGAATGTTCTAGGCACTAGGCAGTTAACTTGATAGCTTGTAGGTTGCATCTTGTTCACATAGTTTAAACACCCAATTAACTAAAGGAGCTTGTTATCTAGGATATGGATAGCTGCAGCTCAACCAGCCATCTTAAAATAAAATTTGGGGGTTCAAACCTTAATTAAGAATTAAACTAAAAAAATCTGCTTCACTTGTGCTTATGACATGCTAACTACTGATATGATTGATGGGGTTATATTACAATTGAAGTTCTGACCATGAGAAGGACTGTTTATTTAAGTTGTCTCATTTAGCCCCCCCGACAGACCGACAGTTGTGGGTAGATATTTACCTTGTTAGTTTTGAATTGCTCCACATCAATCCAGAGGAAGCATTAGATTGAATATTTATTTGAGGTCTCCACATTGTCTCCAATATAGGAGACCACAAATTTTAGAAGAGATTTCTGCACATATCCTTTTAAACAGTTAAAATAAAAGTGCCTACTCATGTTATGATCTCTAATATTTATAGGGATTATAGGGATGTACAAGATAATTCGGAGGATTTTTCTGTATGATATTATTAATGCCAATTTGATGCTTCATTTGTTGTTATAACATGGAAAACAATGCAGAAGTCTCAACTCAAAAAACGGTTATGCTGGTAATATCATGTTGAAATTTAGGGATAAAGAAGAAATTTTTTGATTGATATTTTAATTTGATGCCAAACCTAGGAAGCAGACTAAGAAATGGTAAGTTAGCTCAAATATCAGATATATAAACATCAATTGGAGAACAGAAGATCATAACTGAGTAGGCTCATTTATAGGAAGGAAGTAGACCAACAAGGTTCCAGGTTTTCTGATAACCTAAAAGGAGTTTTTATTTATTATATTGAAGAGCATTTAACTCGAGACAAAAGTGATGTGGATTTGTATTGTTAAACAAAATATAGAGAACCCAAGAAAAGGGAATATTAGTGAAAAGCTGCCCTTTGAAAATCCTAATGGTTAGAGGAACTTTTTATACTTTAAAATTTTAATACACCAAAAAAGGCTGCTCTAGAGGATTTTATAGATAGAAGGTACATGTATTCATTCTAGATCATTTAGCCAATGAAATTTTTAAAGATCTTTTCACTGATTTTCCCAAGTGGAAGCCTGATAGAATTCTAAACAACGTTCTTTACATGTGAATCCAGGAATTGAGCAAGAAAGTTGAGGCATATCTACCTAATGAACAGGGAAGCATCCTAAGAAGCAGTAGGACATCTACCACTGCAGAGTTAAATGTGGCTTTAAATGATCAAAAGCTGTCCCACAAAATCCATCGCCATGTTAACTTCAAGAACCTTCCTCCATTACCAAAGTCAAAACAACATGCGTCCATCAAAGAAGACACCAACAGCTATAGACCACATCAAATCCTCAGGTCTGCTTCATCCAGAGAATTCAGAAATTCAGAACAATGTTTCTTTCAAATTCATGGATAGGCTTCAATAGAATTTATGTTTTTTTCCTTTCGGCCATGAGCGGCATGCATTTAGAGTGTCATTTTTTTCTCATTCTTTTAATTAATTATGACCTTATCAAGAATGAAGATGATCTCTTATTGTGTCCCCTTCTCTGGTCAATGTCACCCTCAAGCAGCCTTATGCAAGGTTGTCATTGTTCACAGTGAACCAAGGGAGACTGGCTTCTCTCAGTTATATGACTTTTGAATGTTAAGTGAAATGTTTTTATATCAAAGCGAGAATCACTACATTATTCCACATAAGCAATCTAATCATTAGAATTTTTTTATAGCTAGTAAATTAGTAGTATGTGCAACATTATTGGTTTCTTGCACCACCGGTTCTTGCGTTCTATGTTACTCGTTTATTGTCGGTTTTTGTAGTAATGGAATTGTTTGAGTGGCTATACGATAGCTCTCGCTAAATTGAACAGATACTCAATATGAGCATATATATATGTTGCATTACTTTTTTGTTAGTGATATTGCCATTGTCACTTTTCAAAATTAATTACGGATGGATTTGTTTGTCGTTTTGCTCCATTTCTTAATAAAAACGATTATTTCTATATTACGTGTGCTTATATGACAAATTTCAAAGTTTTGAATTTATCATATTCTCTCAAACTATTGTAGATATATATAGTTGAATTAATTTTTTCATGCACTGAATAAAACCGTCAGCATTTAATTCAAGGTGGCAAAGTACAGAAAAAGGTAGACTAGACCCGTGAATTGGTTTCAAACATAAGTTGGTAGAAATATTATGCAGACTAATCTCTCTCAATATACTGAGGACAAAGAGACGTCTCTCAACTAACATATTACTTATACAAAGGTTATAATTCAAACTCCAATATATACCACTTATTTATTTAAGTGATAACAGTTCTACTTATGCGAACTTTGGTAAAAATTACATTATTAATTGCTTATGAGTTGATAAATCTGATACAATTTTTATATTTAATTTGGACAAATGATTGATATAAGAGATTTGAAGAAAAAAGTTGACTTATTAAAATTAGTGATTGATTAGTCTTATCCATATAAACGTCATGGTCTTAAGTTCAACTTGTTGACGTTTGTCATGATATGACCGAAATTTTTGAGACATTTTATAATGCTCCCTACATTATCAATTGTAAGGAATAGATATCGTTGGACACATATTAAAAAATAATCGTGTCTATTTTTTTTTGTTTATCCAACTGTACCCTCAATAAAAAAGAGCGCACACTCAATTTTGTTTAGTATATGAAAATAAAGTATATGAAAATAAACCTTAATTACTGGCCAAGTTTGTCTTCATGATAATGCATTGATAATTTAACCACGTTGTTATGGATTAAAATGCTTGCGTTATCATCATCAGGGAGGATCAAATAAACCTCAGGATCCTAGTTACCATGGTCGGTAAATTGAAACGCCCAGCTAATTCATGATAATTAAGAGACAAGAGAACTTCGCAGACAAAACTAGATAAAGCTAGATATATGGTTTCTAAAATAAAGTAGTCACACTCAACCTTTTGAAACCCGGACCGAGCCGGACGGTCCGACCGGTCGGACCGTCGGCCGGTGGGTAAAACGGCCCGATTGCCTCTGTTGGGCCGTTTGCTGTGCAACCCGTTTTTGACCCGGAGTTGACCCGGGTTTGACCCGGGTTAGCCGTTGTTGACCCGGGGTTGACCCGGGTTGACCCGCTGTTGGCCCGCTTTTGACCCGGCCAGAATGCAGAAAAAAATATATCAACAGAAAAAAAATGAACTTGATTAAAAAAATATCTTCATCCTAATTATATTAAGTTATTAAGTATTAACAATATTTATATATTTAATTTTCATTAAATTATTACGTCACCGGTTCGACCGAACGGTCCAACCGTTTCAACCGTTTCAACCATGACCCGCTCAGTTTTCCGGCTCGACGTCCGGCTCGGGTTTTAAAACCTTGGTCACACTATTATCAATTACATTTTTTTTGGCCAACACTATTATCAATTACATGATATCATATTAATTATATAAATATAATTACGCAAACTTTGAAGTATGGTTGAGTTAGTTTGTGGATTTGAATTAGTCTCTTTATAAAAATTAGGGGTGGAGAATTGAGTTAGGGGTGGAGAATTGAGTTGACTTTTTTTCATACACTTTTACTTTGCATTATCTTGTACACTTTAAGTACAAATTTGGTTATAAGGACAAATGTGTGGTGTAATTCATATGAAGTTAATAACCTGATCTAATTGAATTAGATTTGTTGATAAATCTCGTAAGTAAGTTAAGTATTATTTTGTGGGATTAATTCTAGAAAACTCTCCTGAACTTTGGGACAATTACATATAACAACCCACTTGACATTTCAAAGTTTGAACTAACTCCTTTTGATCTCTTACTTTGTTAACATGAATCCTTGCCATTAGTTTGCCACTATCTTTTGACGGAATTCGCCATGTCATCAATCCTATGTGGCACCAAAAAATTTATTTTGATGTTTGAGGGACACCAATATACTTGCTTTGATGTAAAATAGTAAAAATTTTAATGATGTCTACTATTAAAAAATAAAACTTGTTATTCATCAAAAAAAAAATTTAAGATGTGTAAATTTTGAAATATTAAAGGAGTTATGTGCAACTAGACCAAAGTTCAGGGGGTTTCATATATACTACTGTAAAGTGTAAACTTAATAAATACCACATGAGATTTAATTATGACGTGACAAATTCTGTCAAAAGATAACGATCGACAAACTAATGGCCGGGGTTCATGTTAACAAAATCAAAGGTCTGTGCTTTAGTTTAAGCTTTGAAGCGTAAGGGGAGTTATATATGCAACAGCCTCAAAGTTTTACCTAGAGGGTTTTCTGGAATTAAGTCTATTTTGTATACAAAATAGAATTAAGTCTATTTTGCCTCAAAATCTCTTATAATAATCCAATGAATAATAATACGATTTTTCATTCCAGAGAAAATCCATTTCAGAATCGTAATAATATCATTTATTCTTAGCCCAGACACAAACTAACACAACGTACTTCGCTTTAATTTCTCTTGTTTGATGATATTCCTCCATCCCCTGTTATATTTTTTACAGCTAATATATTTCAATCTCTATAACAGCTCACATATACATTTAATCCTAGTATTTCCAACTCAAACAAAAACTCTAACAAAGAAAAATAATTCACTGATGACCTCGTAATGTATTTCTGTAATAAAGTTGATTAATTAAAACAAACCTTTCTTTTTTAATTCCTTCACTTGTACTTTAGAAAATCTTGTACACTCTTAAGTACAAACGTGGTGTGATTCATATGTAGTTGACCTTAGTTGAACTAGATTTGTTGTTGAATCTCATCATAAGCTAAATATATTTTGTAGGACAATCCAGTGAATAATAACACTATTTCAATTCCAAGGAAAATCCATTTTAGAATCATAATAATCTCAATTATTATCGCCTCAGAAGCAAACCAACACGCTTCGCTTTAATTTATCTTGTTTGATAATATTCCTCTCCTGTTATATTTTTACAGCCAATGTTCCAACCCTCTATAACAGCTCACATATATAATTAATATTAGTATTTATTGCCAAAACAGACAACACTAACTCTTACAAAGAAAAATTAATGACTGAGCTAATTATGTATTTCTGTTGAGTTAATTGGTTGAAACAAAGCTTTCCCATCTCCTTTCCTTCAAAGAGCTGAGAGACATGCATAAGAAAGATCTTCACAAACAGAGGTGAAACATAATTGAGAAGTCTAGTTCTGACATACATCATAACTTTGATTGCCATCAGATTCTAGAATAAAAACCATGATAGATTCCTCTTCTTTACAGTTTCAACATTACCTGGCAAGATTTTTCATTTTAAGAACCTGACAGAAAATCATACAACTCAACATCTAATTCAAAGAAACGTAACTTTACCTAATGAAGCTAATTAATAATGGTGATGATGATGATTAATAGCTGATATCAGTGAACTTGTTCTTGATCCATTTAAAGCTGTTTCTAAAGCTGGATTTAAGCTTACTCTCCACAGTGAAGCCATTATAAGCTTTGATCCTCTTCTTCCTCTTGAACTCTGCATCATTTGAAGCGTAAAACCCACTTCCGTTCTGGCTTGGCCCATTGAAGTTGTATGAGTTTGATCTGATCTCTCCAAACCCTCCTCCACCATTAGTATTGAACTCTGTGTAAGACCAAGATGATGCCTCACCCACCGACTTGCTTTTCTCCATTAGAGCTTATTAGCTTCACAATATAGTTGCTTTTGTGTGAACTGCATGAACACTTCACAAGGTGGTTGAGGGTTTTTAACTTTGAGGATGAAAGAAGAAGAGAGAGAGATAGAGAAGGTATTATGATCTGGTGTGGTGGCACTCCATGTGTGATGTTGGGACAGCTGCAATGGGAATCATGACTTGAGGGGGAGGGTGGGGCCTATTTGTTATACAAAGACATGTTAGTATTTATCAAACGGAACTGATTTTCCTACTCGTCTTTTTATACCAATATGAGAAAAAGTCAATTAAGTCTTTTTGGACCATCTATATTTGATTTTGATAATATGAATGGATTTAATTGATTTACTTGGGATTATTGAGAGGTATGCTATTTCATTTTCATATGGTGGTGGGGGATCCATTTGGTATGCTTTGTTGAAGTGTTTTTATTTTGTTTTTGTGATAGGATAGGCACTATGTTTTGCTTTGTAGAGAGGTCCATTTTTGTTTTCAAACATCTAATTCTGTTTTATTTGTTTGGTGCCGGGGAACTTGTATAATGCTCCATTTATATTTTTGCATTTTAAGCTTTGCACATGACTTTAATATTGATTAGAAAGCGCGCGCGCGCGCACACACAAGAGGTCCTACACTGAAAAAATTGTCGGGCTTTGTTCTTAACTAATCAAATTAAACATTATTTCTATTGCGGCGTTTTTAGTGAGTGGAATGATGAGTGCGTATAGGAGATGGCAAAATAAGATAGTAAAGAAAATTTACGTATTCCTATTAATTATAAAGATAATCAGTTAATCACAAATGGCATGGTTAGGATTTGTACGAAATCAGTCCCCTTATTTATGATATGTGTGTGCTGTAGTTTCGACGTATAAATATTTAAATTTAATTGTGATACATAGCTCATATTTTATTGTGTTTGTTAAATTGTTGTTTTTCAATTGCATGAAACATGTATAATAATTTCAAAATCTGTTGGTGATTGTAATAATTTAATTAAAATGTTGAATAAAATTCAAGAGGCCAGGCTTGCAATGAATAGTGCAATGCTGCTTGATTTAATATTTTCTGATGGATAATTTTCATTATTATTGCACGAAATCCAGGGTAAGATATATGTTAAGTGACCATTTGTCATTTTAGTCACTTTTTCTGTAATAATTAAACGTTTTAATTTAATAAAGAAAAGAGAACTGTGGATCGAATACGTATCTTTATTGAAAGTAAAGATACCAAGTCATCTCCCACTATTTGAAGATGGTTGGCTGAACTTATTTAAATTTAGTGCTATGTGGGGCTTCCACATACATATTAATTGATTGCATTTCTCATGCTTTTTTAGATACACACACATATCAACATAATATTATCAAATTCAATAATTTTTTTATTAGGAAATTCCACATATATACATAATGATATGATCACTTAGTTTATATTTCTTTTTTGGCCGGCATCACCTAATTTATATCACTATTAACATAAAGGTATGATAATATATATATATATATATATATATATATATATATATATATAATATGTTACAAATTAAGTTAAATGTATCACCTATATATCCAGACGAATCTCATTATTACATAAGGAAACTTCCCATTACCGTATATTAAATATCATAGTAGTACCGACTAACACCATCTTGGTGCCTTCACTCAACAACTTGAATGATGTTCGCAAAGAAAAATGTTTTATATATGCGATAATCATAGCAAGTTAATAAACGTATGTTTGCTTATAGTTATATGTATAAACATGTTAACGCCTGATTCAAACTACATATGTCATCTAAACGTGCGTGATGGGTGTTGTCATTATTATTATTGTTAGAACAAAATTAATATTCCGTATAAGAACGCTATATGTTCAATTAGTTATTACTGATATAAGTATTCCTATGACTGAATTGTAAAAGCTAATTATGGCCATCTACCTAAATATTGTACATGTATAAAACTACATATTAGATCAGACTTAATTAACAAAATTCAAACACACATGGAAAATTAATGATTATATTGTACAGTTTAAATTTATAGATCATAAGTGCTTTGGACGAATATGTGTGCGTGTAGGACGAAACTAAAGAGCAGGCATGATAGGATTTTTTTAGAAAATTTAAATTCATTTTTAAAATATAAAAATATATAACAAGGCTTTGAGAGATATCGGTATTATAAGTAGTATATAATTATGTCATGGGCACAAATTTACACATACAATAATTTTCTATGGTTCTCTTTCGGAGTTATTTTAAATTTTAAGGGTTTTAAAAAATAATTATTGAGCACAATCATGAGTATGCGGGTCCAATTTATAAAGGAGGGCAATGAGATGCCGAAACTAATGTGTGAAACTGTGAATATATTTTGGATAAAGAAAGCCACCGCATGCAACTTTTAATCCTCATATTGCTTTCTCATAAAGCAGTTGTAATCGAAGGACTGATTGAACAACCCACTTCCATCTATACTTTATGAAAAAAATACTTTTATATTAAAATTGACCTACTTAGTAACTTATTTCATACTAAAAAACATATAACAATTAGGGTGTGACTCTTTGTTTATGTTTTTCACATTTGAATATAGGGCAAATGTGTACCCAGTAACATGATAATTTCTAAAAAAGATGCACTTAGTTGGTAATTTTAATGGTGCAAATTTGGCACTTGTAAATCAAATGAGACACCCAGTAGCATGATAATTTGTAAAAGAGATATCTAGTAGCATGGGAAAACTTAACTTAAATGGAAGAAAAAATAAATTTACCTCATTTTAAGTTACAAGCGCCAAATTTGTATCCTCAAAGTTACCATGCATATGCTATTAGGTGCACTTTTAGAAATTACTATATTCTTGGGTGCATATTTAACCTTGAATATAAATATTAATTTGCTTATGCTTCCCATAGAATAGTTTGAACAAATTCAGAATTATGACTAAAAACTTTTGAATAATAGCATATAAAAGGGGAAAACATCATGATGATGGTAATATATAACAGGTGAATTCAGTCCTTTTACATTTGATTTTAAGAATTATATTGTTAAAATTAATAATTTAAATTGGACAAACGCTCTTATTGAGAGAGGCCTAAACTTTTTGATCAAACATGCATTGAGAGGGATTACATTCAAATTCAAAGTGGTTAAGGGATATCTTGAACAGATTGTTTCTAAAAAAAATAAGGAGACGGCGATTTGTTGTGACGCTTAATTAATTCCAATTTAGTTTATTATGATGTAATTACTCACTCGATTAACCTAGGTTAAAATTGAAAGGAGTGTAAAAATATGGTTATTAACTGTAGCTTTTCCCATCGGTTGCAGTTCCGTTTATGGTAGGCATGCATAAAAGATTTAGCAGAAATCCGATTCAATCATTGCTTTAACAATCATAAAAACAACAAGTGCATCGCGTGAAGAAACATCATCCACATACACACACACTTGACAATTTAAAGCTAAACACACTTGACAATTTAAAGCTAGCTTGGTTTATTCATTACAAATAATTACTCACCTAGTAGGAGCTAGTTTTTTTGGGCACTGAAACTTAGTAGAGCTAGTTTAATAGGTAAGAATTTGGGGGAACATGAATAATAAAAAGTAGTGAATTGTTCAAATCTTTCTGACTCGTTAAATATACACGATATGATACAAAGCATTCTTAGATATTTAATCTGAAGAATATGCAAATAGCAATACTGATCTCTACTCTAATTATTTACATTTTAATTTGTTTACCAAAACGGAGTTATTTGAGTATAATATTAATGGTATAGTAAATCACCCACATATACACGGATCCTCTTATTAGAATACAAAATTTTGTTGAAATGTGTGTCATGTTTTCCTATTGACACCCATAAATACAGGTCATTAGATAGCATACTTTCGTATGATTCTAAGAAACGATGCGATGAGTGTATGCATGTATTTAGATTAGATCTCTCTCTGTGCCACAAAAAAAATGCATATGTCTGAGGCATTATGGCTACCCGAAGAACTAATGCAAAGCATGCAATTGGAAACACTCAACTAATAATTGCATACAACGTCAATCCATTTTTTTTTATTTACGTAGTCGTACATGCATCATTCTATTGGAAACATCTCTTTTACTGATGATTCATATATTTATTTGTCGTGTCATAAAGAACTAGCTCTTTCCCGTTGGACTAAACTCTAATCGGTTACAATCTATCTTATTCTTGCACACTAAATAAAATGGGCTGCTCAGATTTTGGAAAAATATACAACTGATGAAACCCTTCAAAACTAATTTTGGGCTTCAAAATTATATATGATCTAGACTTGTTTACCTTTAACGTTGGAAACAAACTTTCGGCCCATAAAAAAGAGAGAAAGATAAAGGCCCATTATTTATTTGACAAAAAGTGAATGTCGAAGTGAGAAAAAAGAAACACGCCCAGTGGGACTCGAACCCACAATCGCTTGATTAGAAGTCAAGCGCCTTATCCATTAGGCCATGGGCGCTTCAGATGCTTGTAGACCTATTTAATATTTATTATAACAAAGCATTTAATGTTCCTCTCCCACACTAATTTAAGTATTTAACTGACTTATAAAAAGTAATTGAGCGTAGGTTACGTAATGAGACTAGAATATCGAAAAATCAATTTGGTTTTATGCCAGGAAGGTCAATCACAGAAGCAATATATCTAATTAGAGGATTAATGGAAAGATATAGAAGTATTAGAAAAGACTTACATATAATTTTTATTGATTTGGAAAAAGCATATGATAGGGTGCCAAGAGATTTACTTTGGAAAATTTTAGAAAAGAAAGAGGTACAAGTTGAGTATATTAGAGCTATTCAAGATATGTATGAAGGTGTAATGACTAGAGTTAGAACACCGGTAGGTGATACAATTGATTTCCCAATAAAAATTGGTTTACATCAAGGTTCGGCGTTGAGTCCGTATTTGTTTAATCTTGTTATGGATGTTGTGACTGAAAGTATACAAGAAGAAATTCCTAAGTGAATGCTTTTTGCGGATGATATAGTACTTTTAGGGGATTCGAAAGATGAAATTAATTGGAAATTAGAGTTATGGAGGACGACTTTAGAGTCGAAAGGCTTTAGAATAAGTAGGAGTAAAACGGAATATATGTGCTGTAGTTTTGACAATAGGCAAACTCATGAGGACATAGAAACTGTATTAGGAGAAGATGTTATACGTCAAGTGGATAAGTTTAAATATTTGGGATCAGTTTTACAAGAGGATTGTGAGGTAGATGGAGATATCAATAATAGAATTCAAGCTGGTTGGTGCAAATGGAGAAAAGCTTCTGTGATTATTTGTGATCGAAGGGTTCAAACTAAAGTAAAAGGAGAATTATATCGAACAGCTATTAGACCAGTATTGTCATATGGTAGTGAATGCTGGGCAATTAAAAAACAGCAAGAACATAAGATGAATGTGTCAGAGATGAAAATGTTGAGATGGTCTAGTGGGTATACATTAAAAGATAGGATTCGTAATGATCACATTCGTGAAAGAATTGGGGTGGCACCAATTTCAGAGAAAATGAGAGAATATCGCTTAAGGTGGTATGGGCATGTTCAAAGAAGAGAATTGGATGAGCCAGTGAGAATAGTGGAACAGATGGAAAGAGAGCCGTATATAAGAAATAGAGGAAGACCAAAAAGAACTCTTGATGAAGTTATTCGAAGAGATATGGTTGTGAAAAATTTATCTGTAGGAATGACTAGGGAAAGAGCTAAATGGCGTCGTGTGATCCATGTAGCCGACCCCATTTGAATGGGATAAGGTTTACATTGATGATGATGAACTGACTTATAAAACCATATAAATTTACTATATACATTTAATGTATGACCAATTGGTTTGTTTAACTTCTTCAATATGTTTAAGAAAAAAATCAATTTTCCTGGCCTATTAACGACTGAACTAGTGCAATATCAAAGTGATACTAACCTTGGAATATGGTTTATAAAAACCGGCATATGTAAAAGAAAATTTGAAATTTTTTTTGTATTAATCAGTGAAAAGTATCGTTATTTATTAGTTCTTTGTGACCGTGGAGTTTGAGTCTACATTGAATATGTAAAATTTTTGGTTAAAAATTTGTTTCTTTAATTTTTTGGCCGAAAAAAATTTGTTTCATTTGTTGCGAGAAATATGATCATATATTGTCGAAGGTCTTTTTCATAGAATTTATACATGTATGTGTACTTTAATTTGTATTATGATTTCATGGTTATGCCATAACGATTTTGCTGATTGAACGGATTTTAAGTTTTTCCGACAATTAACATTGTTTGGAGGTGGTCAAACATCGATTTAATTACTTACCTTCTTGCTATATATTAATCTTCGTTACTGGGTGATAGGTGCTTCGCTAATATTGGAGTGTCATATTTTATAATATATAAGTTAATATATATTTACTGAAAACCCAAATAAATTTTGCACACGTATAGAAAGAATAAGACAATCCTAAGCTTCAAAGATATATAGTGGTGAAGCACGCACATGCTATTATAAGTATTGTTGGTCTTTGAGTTCTTTCAAAAGTGTACTCCCTCCTATCATGAATATAAAATCATACTTTAGAAGATAATTTTAGTTCTAAATATAATATATATACTCCATCTGGTCCTTATTATAAGTCACTAACTACCTATGATTTTTGTCCTTAATTAATATAAGTCATCAACCGCCACATTTTACCTCTATTATTATTGGAGATTCAAAATTGAAAATTGGAAACACATCATTTAGAAGTGTGAAGTTGGAAAAAGTGAAAATTGTAACATGAATTTTAAGACTTGACTATCATTCATTGGTATGTGATGAGAATATGAGAAGTTGGTGACTTATAATAAGGACCGAAAGGAATATCTTTCTAATTTTCCTAATTTTTTTCACATATTATTCCTATTAGTGCTATTTAATAGTAGTAAAAGAGAGGGAATCAAGGGATAAAAGTAAATGGTTAGAGCATATCAGCATTGTCACACGATTTTTATTGTCTTAACTAATATATTTAATCTAAGGAAAAAACTTAGGTCAATTTTCTTAGGTCCATTTCCTCCAATTCCCCAGTCAAAATGGGACACATGGACAACTAAGCACATCAATCTTCTCTTTCCTTTTGATTCCCATTTTGCCCCCTTCATTTCATCTCTAACTCATTCAAAACCCTATTCTCAAACTCCCAAACATCGGCCAGAGTTCCAATTCATTACATCCATTGATTTTCATAGCACATGATCCACAATATGCTAGGAATTAACGAAGGAATTGAAAGGAATTGGAAGGATTTCCAATTCAAAGTTGAAAGCTCTTTTCTCTCTCTCCGCTTCTACAATCTCCTCCTTAATACCATGCTATTACTTCACTTTCTCTCTGCGTATTATGGAGAATTGGTTTTCGGTTGAAATTGAAATTGAAAATTCGATTTCTGGATTCACGTATTGCCGCCTGGGATTTTGGGATTTTTTTTTGTCTGAGGTTTCGGGATTGTTGAAGTGAAGCGCGCGCGCACACACACACACGATTGGAACTGTAGTGGACGTTTTGGAGTTTGGGAATAGGGTTTTGAATGGGTTAGAGATGAAATGGAGGGGGTAAAATAGGGATTAAAAGGAAAGAGAAAGTTTATGTGTTTAGTTGTCCATGTGTATCATTTTGATTGAGGAATTGGAGGAAATGGACCTAAGGAAATGGACCTAAGTTTTTTCCCTAATCTAATAACTTAGGTAATTAAATCTTTTGTTTTAGGATTAGAGTGAGTATTTTAGTTTGCTTATCTTTTTCACTGTCTTTCATTTCCTTTTGATTCAATTCAACCTTTTTATCATTAGAATTCCAACCATACGGAGCATACCACCTATTTATATATGCTTATGATTACACATTTGATGGAAGCATGGAGGAACAAGTGGCACCAAGATTATAGCCAGTATAATTTTGGTGCGCATAGAGAAACATTTGTTTATTCAACTGTGATCCAATTTTTTCAAAAAGTTCTCTCTAGCCACCTCCTTTTTACATAGCCGCCCCTCTTAAACTCTTTATTTATATAATACTGTAATTTGTTTATCGTTCAGCTTTAAATTATAATTAATAATACTTAAATATAAATTAATTTACTGATGTGTTGCATGCACAGAAAATATATAGATATAACAAACGTTACACAAAGTGGTTATGAAGGTCTAGGTTATTAATTAATTTTGTTAACTTATCGTGTATTAAATAGAACAATTGCCTTTAAGATATATAATCAAATTAAATTACATTCCACGAATTATAATAATTTTTTAACTGCTTCATAAAGAGGCCATGGAGGGAGGGGATCCTCTCATCTTCCCACTCTCTCCTCTTCCCCCTTCTCTGCATAAATATTTTATATTTTTGGGTTTAAATTTTATGTCTAATTTTATTATTAATCTTAGTGACATTTTGATATCATATGAAAGAAAAATGGTCAGGTTTTCAATTTTTCATTCTTTTCAGATTCAATGCTCTAAAAGTATTAGATAAATGCATTGCATGCTTGTATGCAAAAAGGATGAGCAATAGGTAAAATTATACAAAATAAAATAAATACTTAGACAACCATAAAATGAAAAATATATTCTGGGACAAATTTACCCGTAAGTATTAAGTCTATATTTAAGGAAGAAGGCAGTATGGTGTAGCTAGAGAGTGTGTAAAGGAAAAGTAATAATGAAAAAAATACAAGACTCTGTATCATATTAACCAAAAGTTTCATGAATTGAATGTGCGTTTTTTAACTACTGAATTCATAGATTGTGTTCACCACACGACATTTTGTGGAGGAGTATATATCTTGGGACAACTTCAAATCACAATATTATGTTATATTCTCTCTTATCTCTAATATAAGAGCCCAAAATTAAATATGAATGATTTTGGTCTCTAATATAAGAGCTCATCTAATATTCTCTCCTCATTTAATGTGTTTTTTCCTACTTTACCCTTAACTCTCTTTCATATTTATTAATGCTTATGTATTTCTCTCTCTTAAAAGTATCATAATAAATATAGACAATATTGGAAAAATAACATTAACTTCAGACATTCAATTAACATTCACATGTTTTCTTGAGAAATGTTTTTTGGCGGCTTACTCTTATATTAGGTACTCCCTCTGGTTCTTATTATAAGTCACCAACCGCCACTAAATTTTAGTCCTTAATATAAGTCACTGATGCTACCAAAATTTTGATAAAAATTCCGCAAGTGTACGGATCGTATTTTAGTAAAGTGGTAATATCAAGGTCGATCCCACAGAGACTCAGACAATTAATAACTAGGCATTAGATCTCCTATTTTCATTCAAGTTGAGTAAATACAAGAAAATTTGATTTTAATTACCTAATAGCTAAGAAAATAAAATAAAACAAATATTCACACAAAAGAAATTCACGAGTCAAAAGAACAACCTAGAGCCACTAATCCCTTATTTGCTTCTTAGATTTTATTCCCCACTAAATTAATTATGAATTAATTCAACTAGCTAATCTAGAGTACTAGTGTCTATAAATGCCTTTCGGTTTTCACCTATATCCTTGCCTAGTTTAATTACACAATGTCTTGCACTAATTTACTAAGCCAATTAATACCGGTACCGCTCTAATGTGACTATGTAGGGCTTCTAGGTATATGTCTATCCTAGTCGCAAATCAGATTAACAATCCAATCCTACACTATTTAATCCCATGGTCTATTTAAAATTCCCTCTTTCGAGTCCAACTCTAAATTCCCTAAACATGTCTAATGGTGATCAAGCACTAAACAAGTTATCAATAATAGCAAGATTAAATAAACTAAATCAAATTAACCATGACTAAATAGTGGGAAATAAAATGCTAAGTTACAAACAAGTTCATAGTACTCTAGGTTGTAAAAGAAATTAGCCACACATAGGGTTCAACATAAGAATTGGGTGAAAATCCAAAAACATACTACAAGTTCACAAAGGAGTAAGAATTGGACAAGATTGAGGAGCTGCTTCCTTCCTTTTGTGTGTTGATGTCAATGCATATGTGTGTGTGCCTTTGTAGTACGTCTCTGGTGCCTCCTTCTTTTCCTTGCGTCAATAACGTGTGATCTGCTTCCTCTCGTCTTCAATTTCTTCGTGAATCTCGTGTAGGCTATAGGAATTGGAAGAATTATGACCAAGCCTCCTCTTCTCCTCAATTGCATGTGTATATTTATAATAAAATAGTCCAACACCATATTGTCTTTGTCTTGCATGTTAAGTTTCTTTTCTTTCCTTTTCTTGCACATAATCAAATAATCTCCTTCTCTTTATTTCCTTTTTCATTAAATCTGCATTCATGAAGAGAAGGAAATAGGAAATAATCACAATAACTCAATCACATAATCTCATTAATAGGAAACTTCCCATCAAAATATTTCTTTTAATATATTAAGTTTCCTATTTCAGTTAAATTTCAAATTTCCAAAAGAATCATTCATATAATAATCATCAAATTACTTTCTTTCCAATTCACAACAAAATCACTTAATTACTTAATTAATGACTCCCCAAATATAACAAAATATTTCCTAAAAACCACTAAATATGGGGAGTCATCAGTCACCAACTAACATTAACTAACTCATTTATTAAAATCTTCCCAATATACTCTTATCATTGGAAAATGTACATTGGAAAATGAGAAGAGAGAGAAGATGAAAAAGGTACATGTATACTCATAAAGATGAAAAAGGTAGTGGGCCAAAGTGATAAAAGTGATAGGGGTAAAAATGGAAAGGACAAAAAAAATAAGACCAATTTAATGATGCAACTTTCATTAATCTCCATTCCTTGATATGTACAATTTAGGCGGTTGACGACTTATAAATAGGACCAGAGGGAGTACCGGAGAGTATATTGTGTGAAGCAAAAGTTTTTCTGCGCGTGGAATTTTCTGTGCGTCGAATTTATACTTTCATAAATGTCCAAGGAGTCATCGTTGGTGTGCTGGATGGACAGATATGGTTTTCAAAAAGAGGGTGAAGGTGAGACTTTTAATGCTTGTTACTTTCTCAGTCATGTGCCCACCACACAACCACGTGGCCTTGCATTTTGTCGCATAAAGTTTATTAGTTTTGTATCACCCTAATAATTAATGGCAAATCCCTGCAACTATTCGCCCAGCAAACCTAACTATGCTCTGCCACATACTCCATATATCATCCTTAGCTTTGTGCTTAATATATGTTTTTTGTCGGAACTTTGTGCATAATAATATATTACTCGATGTTTTTAAGTAAAAGGAACAAAGATATGATGTCTGAGATATTCGTGCATGATATTAGTCATAACACTAATTTGTATATATAATTATAATAACCTGGAAAATCCAACTAATAGGAAAATCCAACTAATAATAATCCATTTATCCATTACAAGCACATAATTACGTGCATATAATTAAAACCCTCGCATACTTCTAGATCATGGGAATGTTGATAGGCCTTAAAAATTAAATCGTAAAGACAAATAATAATCCAATTATCCGTTACATGCATGCATATAATTATGTACAGCTCAGTTTAAAAAACGTACAGGGCGGCTGGGGTGGGAGGGAAAAAAGGGACACTTATGACTTATTGGCCTCTATAAAAAGCTGGTGCTAGAGGGAAGAATGAATATAATCCACTACCCAAAACGAAAGAGAAAATCAAAACATGGCGAACTCATCATCATCACCAACCATTTTCTCTTTGCTCTTCATCATCTCTTGCCTTTCATTATCAGCTGCCATTAAGGCAGAGGCCCAAGCCAAGCCTCCCATAGTGAAGGGTCTTTCTTGGACCTTCTACGAATCAAGCTGCCCTAGTGTTGAGTCCATAGTGACTAACCATCTCAAAAAGGTGTTTAAAAACGACGTCGGACAGGCCCCTGCCTTGCTTCGCATATTCTTCCACGATTGCTTTGTGCAAGGCTGTGATGGCTCCATCTTGTTGGACGCCATTCCTCCAAGCAATCAGAGTGAGAGAGACTCAAGATCCAACGGTGGCATCCGCCCTGAAGCTATCCAGACCATTGATGATATCAGAGCTCTCGTCCACCAAAAATGTGGCCGTGTTGTCTCCTGTGCTGATATCGTTGCCCTCGCTGGACGTGATGCTGTCGTCCTTGTAAGTACCATGCTTCTCAAATATAGTACTTCTCTAGTAAATCTTTTTTTTAAACAATCATAAAAAATACTCCCTCCGATCCTAAATATAAGACCTAATTGACTTTTTTGAAAAATCATAAA
Organism: Mimosa pudica; assembly: GCA_029929735.1. Classification (NCBI taxonomy): domain Eukaryota; kingdom Viridiplantae; phylum Streptophyta; class Magnoliopsida; order Fabales; family Fabaceae; genus Mimosa; species Mimosa pudica. The sequence continues at coordinate 13,870,103 of JAKELP010000029.1, read as the reverse complement.
AAACAGCAAATTAAGTTAATTATAAATTTATCTACCTAATTTTTTCCTTTAAACTAGTTTATTTTACTTATAAACTAATGGATAATCTAAAAATATATCAAATATGTCATGATTTAATAGACTATTTTGCAACCTTAACTTCTCCAAAAAAAATTATCTAGGTCCTATATTTAGGACCGGAGGTAGTACTAAATAATATGCTACTTATTATAAATTGATTTTTTGAATTTTTTTTAATTTATTTATTTAAGTTATAAGCTAACATATAATATATAATACCCCTTTGTGAAATTAAAGTTAAGAAAACAAATTATTTCAACTACTAAATTATAACATTTGTCAGAGAAAAGTAAATTGATTTTGAGAAAATAATATTATATATAAGAAGGTTCAACTTGGTTCAACAGTAAGCTCGCTTGCAATAAGGTCTAAGGTCGTGAGTTCGAATCAGCCACTCTGCAAAAAGCAGAGGTTAGACTGCCTAGTATATTCTATTCCCCAGCACTTTCATTAAGTGGAGACTAAAACGGAGTTGACCCTTTAATATAACTACATATAATTTAAAGTGATTAATTTGCATTATTATTAATTATTTCCTCCAAAAATTTAAAGGGATCTTATTATGTTTGTGCAATTAGTTTCTACTACTGGGTCCTAGGAAGTATATATATGTCAACTTCATATTTCTTCTTGTGAGCTCATGTATTGTGTTTGTGCAAACAATGGCAGATGGGAGGACCCAGCTTCCCAGTTCCACTAGGAAGAAGAGACAGCCTCACCTTAAGCTTCGACGAAACAAGCAACCTCCCTTCTCCTTTTGCCAACACCACCGGCACCATCGACACCTTCGAAGCTCAAAAGTTCGACATCACCGACGTTGTCGCCTTCTCCGGGGCCCACACCTACGGCCGGGCCCACTGCAGCTCCTTCTCCGACCGAACCTCAGGCACCAGCATAGCTCCCATCGACCAAACCCTCCTAAAAAACCTAAAGGCCACGTGTCCAAGCGCCACGACACCAAACACTGCCAACCTGGACATAAGAACACCCAACAAGTTTGACAACAAGTACTACATCGACCTCATGAATCGACAGGGAGTTTTCACGTCGGATCAGGACTTGTTTTCTGATGCTAGGACCAAGAAGTTGGTGCAGGATTTTGCTTTGGATGAGAAGTTGTTCTTTGAGAAGTTCAGTAATGCCATGATCAAGATGAGTCAACTTAGGGTTTTGACTGGGAAACAAGGTGAGATTAGGGCTAAGTGTAATGTAAGGAATAGTGGGAACAAATCTTTCTTGGCTTCTGTTGTGGATGAGGTTGTTGAATTCGCTGAACAGTTCTAGATTACGATAACAATAATAATAATGGAGGCCAGGCCATGAATGTATGTGCGTTATAAATGTTGTACTACAATTCTAGTATTTGTAACTTTTGACCAGTAGTATGGGAGGTATGTTCATGAGACACTTGTTTTCGCTGTTTGGTGGTTTGGATAATAATATGTGGAAGTTTTGAGGGTTCTATTATTTTTAATTCTGGTCCTGAGGTGGTCTTAGGCTTCTTCTTGTTTTAACTTTAATTTAATTTAGTGATCATGTGTGGGTGTATAATAAGAAGTTCCATTCATTGACTTGAGCCTTGTAAAGTGGACAGCACATGAATGAATTTACTGAATCAATTATTATTATATTTGAAAAAATGGTGCTGAAAAACTTCACGAGAAGCATTAATTATAGTTGGGTTATGACTCCACTAATAAAATTGTCAACAATTATATTATCAAAAAAAATTGTCAACAATTAATGATGAAGTCAACAATATTACACAAAGTAGTAGTAAGAAAAAAAAAGGAATTCATTTATGGGTATGTAAAACGTACTCCCTCCGGTCACTAATATAAGAGTTTAAAATTTGAATGGTTTTGGTCCTTAATATAAGAGCTCATCTCAAATTCTCTCCTCATTTAATGCATTTTTTCTTACTTTACCCCAACTCTCTTTCATATTTATTAATGTTTATGTGTTTCTCTCTCTTCAAAGTAGCATAATAAATATGGGCAATATTGGAAAAGAAGCATTAACTCCAGACACCTAACTAACATTGACATGTTTTCTTATAAGAAGCGTTTTTTTACGGCTAACTCTTATATTAGGGACCGGAGGGAGTAATAAAGTTTTCCGGCCAATTCTACTTCTATATATCAGTAATTATATATTCACACACTCTCTGAACTTATTTACATTGAAAAACGGATGTTTATTATGATATTATCCCTACTTTTGCATGACAGGCTCTATATCTCATTATCATCCGAAAGGAGTAACTCAAAACGTACGGTACATACTCCCTCCGGTCCCTAATGTAAGAGCTAGCCGTCAAAAAAACGCTTCTTAAGAAAACATGTGAATGTTAGTTGGGTGTCTGGAGTTAATGCTTCTTTTCCAAAATTGCCCATATTTATTATGGTACTTTTAAGAGAGAGAAATACCTAAGCGTTAATAAATATGAAAGAGAGTTAGGGGTAAAGTAGGAAAAAATGCATTAAATGAGGAGAGAATATGGGGTGAGCTCTTACATTAGGGACCAAAACCATTCAAATTTTGGGCTCTTACATTAGGAACCGGAGGGAGTACTACACATATATGTTTCTGTCCATAAAAAAATAGTTCTCGTACTACAATGCCATGTGTGCAAGGGGCATTGCTGAATGGTATGAGAAGATTTTGTAGTGTTGGTGAGGTTCTGCCATGTCATAATGACTTTTGTCGTTTTGAAATTAAGGGATCGCCTAGATTTTTCTTGGTCCAATAATTTTTCTACAATTAAGTGTCAATTTTCAAAAAAATCTTACCACCCAGACACCCACCATTTCTCATCCTACTCCTCCATCCTAAGTACAGACCTTATTCATATAAACTTAAAGCACCAATAAAATTAAATGAATTCTTAAACTGTCATGTATACAATTAAAATTATTGGTAAAAAATATATACATTTAAAATATATAGGATTGGATTATGTGCAATTTAGACAAATTAATTTTTTTAAAAAATCATAAATATAAAATAAAAATTGGATTGAAATCATATTATAAAGATCAAAGGGTTATGGTGCAAATTACCCTAAAGAAAGTTTTCATTCAAAGGCTATTTTGCCTTTGAGGTTAATTTAGGTTTAAAATTTCCCTGAAAATTGGAAAACAAAGCAATTTTGTCCCTTTTCATTAAAATATCAATGTTGATTGTAAAAATGTTACTTTGATTGTTAATATTTTAATTGTAAAGGGCAAAATTGCATGTTTTAAAACTTCAGAAGCAATTTAATTAATCTCAAAAACTTTTAGATACATAACAATTCTTCATATAGTGAAAACGTTCCAGTAAATTTGTAGCTTCACCCACACCAAAACCCAGGGGTCACATACAGTAAATTGTATATGTGTGTGCACGCTATAGTATTTTATTGTTAAATGCACATGGAATTGGGATTTCAACTGTTGGTTTTTCCTAGTGTAAAAAGAAGAGGTTAGGAGCACACATTGAATAAATGTGGTTGGCGTGATTCGAATTGCTTCAGTCATGATTTGAGGCACTCAATTCAATCATCAACCAAAGACTTGGTGTGCTCTTTATGCCTAGGATACTTACCTACAATGTCCCTCTTGTTTTTTCTTCTCCTTTTAACTTGACCCTTTAATCAAGTGAAAGTGACTTTCACAGGGCAATTTTAATTTTACACGGCAGGTTTTCTTCATTAAGTCGCACTTCGGGAACTAGAGGAATAAAGCATACATAGGGTTACTCAACTCCAATATATTAATTTTGGTGTTTTATCAATGTTTAATGATTGCTATAAAGGTGTTTGATTGAGATTTAATTTGGCTGATTAGAGAGAATTACCTGTAGTAGGTCCAAACAGGGTGATTTTGGTCTTCTTTAAGACTTGTTCCCTTCACGGTATGTGTGCGTGTGAGACTAACAATCAAATTATGCAAATAAAAATTTTGGTTAAACATACTAGCTAAATGTGTAAAAATATGTCTTCCCTATAATATACCATAAAGATGACACATTTGAGAATGAATGAGAAGGAGGTGCGAGCTTAATGAGAAAAACGATACATATAATCAATTTATTTAAGTTCTTTTTTAACTGAAATCAATTTATCAAATAGTTAAGAAAAACTATATATACATTTAGTCCAGATAATCATAATAAGTATAACTTGCATAAAATTCCGGCTCCATCTCAAAAACTAAGGCAACTTGTATGTATACATAATACATGAGTCGGGGGGGTAGTAACTTAGAACTACAACTTGTTCCGGATACAATGTATTATCCATATATGTCGTTTTCCATCGAAGTTGTTTGACAAATAAAAGCTCCATTATTATTCTCTTTTGTCCCCTTTTGAAAACGGGTTCCATTCCACAGATTTTTCTTTTTGAAAGTTTGGATAGAGATATATGTAGCAATACCCCTTAATTTGGAAACAAATCAATAATATAGGAATTTATTTTGAAGAACGAGGAAATCCGTTTATATGATGAATATCATAGGATTTTGATTCAGTAAGTACTCATCATTTCATCACCACAAATACACACAAATAAATAAACACATGGTGGGCCCCATTAAGAGAAAAGTTATAGGTCCCACCACGCGCTAATGTTTTTGTGTATATTTGTGGTGATGAACAATATGTGTGATGAGCCCCGAATTAACCCTAGTTATTTCTAATGCAGTACTATTTATATTATATAAACAAACCACCACCCCTATACTATCAATTTGAGTCCTAAACTAGAAATAGTACAGTTTATTTGGAGTTTAGTTAATAACTAACTCAATTATTAAACATATGAGTTAGTTGACTTTTTTGAATAATTCTAATAAGAAAGTTAGCTAAATCATTGAAAATTTGATTTTCCTAAATTTTTTTCTCTAAACAAGTAAATTTGACTTATAAGCTAACATATATAATAATACACAAGATACGTTATGATTGAATGATTTTTGATTAATCAATTTCTTAAAAAGGTCAACCAACTCCTATATCTAGGAATGGAGGGAGTATATCTTGTACATCTTAGACTCTTAGTACAAATTTCAAGGTCTTGTGTTTTAAGAAATTGAGATAAAAAAGGGTAAATGACAAATAAATACCTTCGCATATCCAAAAGGACAAGTAAGTAACTCAAACTTCCAAAATAACAAGTAAAAAACTTCGAATTCCAAAATGACAATTAAGGAACCAGACAATTGTTAATTGCTATGTTCCAAATGTTAATAATGATGTTTCAATTGTTAATTTTTATTGAAGTTCCTTACTTGTCCTTCTGGAAGTTTGAGTTCTTTACTTGTCTTTTTGGACATTCTGAGGTATTGATTTGTCATTTAACCATAAAAAATGTGATCTTGGAAAACAAAAACTTTCTTAAATGGATCATAAAATCTGAGACAAGATATGATGGAGGACGTGTCCACATAAATTTCAACTTAGCTACAACTTTTCAAACTTCAAAGGGAGACTTTATGTTAATCAAGATAAGAATGTGAAATTAAAGACCGAATTCAAACGATGAAAAATCAAGTTTATATTTCAGGTGGGAATAATAGGTAATCTAGCGTTTCTCACCGAATAATAAAAGCTAACAATTATTTTTTTTATGGCCAATATTAAACAAACAAGAACTTTCCTCTTGACTTTTTTTTTTGATACACTCATGAATTTTAAATTGTTCTTCGAGAACTAGTTTTAAATTTCTCAATACATAAATCAATAATATCATGGACTGATACACAGACAGAACCTTGAGAAGTTGTGAAAACTGCAATACTTGATGAAGAATATTAAATCTATACAGTATATACGTACCAATGCATAATAGTAGTAAAATCCTTGTAAATGTCTACAAAGTGATTTACTGGAGTCGTATTTCATGATTAATGAAACTGTGTTCTTTGATTGCCGGAAGAGTTGATAGAGTGGATTTTCTCATAGGGTAATGAACCTAATTTACCCTTCAAGTAACCACTCAGGAGCACTAGGCACTCTGAACTAACAATAGACTCATATTTACACTCAAAGTAACCAAAGTGTTTAAAAAATACCCCAAGTGGACGGTCTATCACGTTTGACCGTTAATCTGCCCATGTGGCCGCCACGTTAATTTTTTGCCACGTAGGATATGTCATGTGGAGGGTAATTGACCTAATCTATCCTCCAAGTAACCACCCGGGAGCACTGAGCACCCTGAACTAACAACAGACTTATATTTACACTCAAAGGAACCAAAGTGTTTAAAAAATACCCCCAGTAGACGGTCAAAAATTTAAGTGATGAAGAGATGGGGGGACTGTGTTGGGGGAGGGGGTGGGGCTGTTTGAAAGTGATGAAGAGAGAAGAGAGGGAATTGTTTTTTTATTATATTTGGACCCCACATGACATATCCTACGTGGCAAAAATTTAACTCACGTGGCGGCCACATGGGCATATTAGGGGTATTTTTTAAACACTTTGGTTACTTTGAGTGTAAATATGAGTCTGTTGTTAGTTCAGGGTACCCAGCGCTCTTAGGTGGTTACTTGGAGGGTGATTAGGTCCATTACCCTCCACATAACATATCTTATATGGCAAAAATTTAACCCACGTGGCGGCCATATGGGCTGATTAACAGTCAAACGTGATTGACCGTCCATTGGGGGAATTTTTTAAACACTTTAGTTACTTTGAGTGTAAATATAAGTCTGTTGTTAGTTCAGAGTGCTTAGTGCTCCTGGGTGGTTACTTAGAGGGTAATTTAGGTCCGTTACACTTTCTCATACTACAAATAAAATTGATTTTTCCTGATTAATCTATTATTAACAATTCATGATATATATGGTATGACTTGATTTTAGTTTTTTTGTTTCTCAATGGTATCTATAGCTATGTATGACTAATCTCTCGCCATTTAAAAATCTCATATATAGGGGTAGATTATACAACCAAGAATTGTAAAGTTAATGCATTTATCGTCATGTCATAATGAAATTGTCGTTCAAGTATTAATGAACATAAAACATGACAAATGTAAGACAAAATTGAAGTTTTAACATGTTGGGTGTATACACACACACATTTTTAATGAACATGTTGGGTGTATTAATGAACATAAAACATGATAAATGTAAAACTTCCCATCTCAAAATGTCAAATGTTTTTTATGGACTGATTTTTTTTTGGACTGAAAAAATGTCAAGTTGTTGGCCATCCAAGTTTGATTGGTCTCTATCAGTTCTCTCCCCTTTCTATAGCATCCCAAAACTTCCCATGTTTCAACACTGATCATGTATATGAATCCCCTACTTTTCTTACCGCGCACGTGTTGTTTAAAACTTTTGGCAAAATATTTTTTTTGGAGAATAGTACTATATAATATTTCTGGTACTTAATACAAGGATCAACTAACTTTATTTGGAGATATAGAATATTAAAAAAATTTCTTTAATTATATTTAATTAATATTAATTAATTTGAATTACATATAAATTTCAAAAAAATTGTCAATATAAATACATTAAAAAACTTAATTAAAAATTAGTTAGCCTTTAAATAAACTACTAAGTACTAATAAGTTAATAAGGTTAGAAGTGTTCAACTGTGTCGCGTCCTGTTACATACCTCCTACTAACACATTATTATCCTACAAACTTTAACCTGTTTCAACACATAGTCACATCAACCCAAACAAATGGTGTCTAACCATGTTAGTAAAAATACACCTAACATGGTTAGAGAAAGAAAATGATATTATTCAAAATTAAATGCCCTAACCATGTTATTAAAAGATTCACCTAACATGGTTAGCAGAAGAATTTCTCTACTATGAAGAGATTACAACCATATGCTTAACACATATCTAACTATGTTAGAAAAGAGAATCTCCTAACATAGTTAGCAAAAGAAATCAAACCAGCTACATAAAAGGTAACCATATTAGAGCGGGGCCCATCTAATATGATTATATACAGCTACAACATAAAATCAAATAATACACCTTCAATATATCCCATAATCATGTTAGGAAAATGATTTCCTAACTATAATCCATCCAAGTCAACACCTGTATCCATAAATCCACATCCTTTCCACAAGCCATCATTACACTGAACAAAGTGTAATACAGCAATAACGGACATATTAGTTAGAATAGTCCCTTAACCATCATAAGGATCAATACCACAAATCATCAACCACTTCAGATTAAATCAACAGAACAAGTAAAACAATCATTCAATAACACAACTCATTCAAACTAACATTCATAAATGCGGAAGCTGATGCAGCCTAGTGAAATGACAATATATATATTCCTACATGGTCACCTCCGGCCTACCTACTACATCAGTATGGGTCGGGCGACCCTTCCCCTTCCTCTTCGCTTTCCTCTGCGCATGATCACCTGTAAAAAAAATAAAGGGAATGGGGTGAGACAAAACTATGTCTCAGTAATCACTACTTAACTCACTGTGAGACTCAGATGTGAGGTAGCGGAGTGTCTACAGGGTACCACAGTTTTCAAAACCTGCATAAACCACGTAATATATACATATATATACAGAACAGATACATCCATTTCTCAATAGGCAAAAATAAACGTGATTGACACTGTGCCCAGTCTCAAATCTGAAAGCATGAAAAAGAGACCACTCTAAAATGTGAAAAATCCCTGGTTCCTTTACAATCCGAGGAACCCGTACAATTAACCTATCGATTTGCGCAAATCGATGGTTACATCGGCCGACGGTACTAATAATCAGTGTCATGCAGCATACAAAAGATTTATATATGAATATCTATATATAAAGTACATTGTATTTAGAAAGGTACGATAGCCCACGTTTAAATATAAAATAACCTGAACACATTTCATTTATATATATAAGTAGAAGAGGATTTTAGAAATCCTCAACTACCGTCACCCTCAGTATCACAGTCAGTTAAGCGTGATTACCTGTATAACTCAATAGCCGCAGGCATACTAAGCTAAGGTCGCCTACGCACACCGCTAGAATTACCGCCTACAATTTTACAACAAACGTAACTTGGTCAAGACACAATTTTAGTGTTTCTAACCCAAGTCTTTGCAACTAATTCTATTTTAAGCAATGAGAATACTAAATACTTTAATTAAATTCCATTTATCATTTCCACTTTACTCATCACCAATATTCTCACAATTGTTCCATTTATTATGTTTCTTTGACAATTCTTTCAAAAATTATACTACACTTCCAAAACCTACTAAACTAACCTTATTAATATTAATTTGACACTATGGAGTCTCTATATCACACACAACTTCCTTTACACTTCCCACATCCTATTACATAACATATTTCCCCTTTGTTCAATACTATAATAGCCACACTTCTTTCCAAACACTAATTCAACTATTTCAATTATTCTTATATCTTCATAACACTTTGAGAAGCATTACCAAACCACCAATTGTGTCACCATCTTTCACATCATCAAATCCCAACTCAGAAGCATTTCAAAGGCTTATAAAATATAAAACTTTGTCCTAATCCTTAAGAAAACTCATAACTCAAGTTTTATCCTCCTACCTTCATCAACTTACTAATCATCCATCACATTCCAAACATAACTTTGCAAACCAATTTTTCAAACTTTATTTACCAATATCCTCCTATACACAATTTCAAATGATTTTACTCCTCCAATATCTTCATAACACCTATATAAACACTTCTTAAATTCCTATTTAATCCATATAGTCCAAATAAACAAACTTTCACTTTAATAAGACTGAAATGCCCATTAAATTACAAAATACTCACAAACCACCAAATCACCATATATTACTATCAAATTTACAACTCAAAGTAACTTCCTAACTTCACAAAACTTCCACCAAACTCCAACATAACCTTACATATCCACATTCCCTTTTCTTCAACACTTTGTTTACCAAACTCCATCCCAAACACCAATCTAACAAAACCAACATCAATAGTTAACTTGAATAAACATTTCATAACCACCAATGTGTTCAAACTATCCTTCTTGAACAATTCCTAACTTCAAATAATCATAACTTGTACCAAAAATTCTCAAATAATTAACCTCATCTAGAAAAATCAAAATGCCTCCAAGCATAAACAAATTCAATACCTCAATTCCAATATTTAAACATTAATATCCCAAAAATCACAATATAAACAAAGCCCTAACTCAAAGAGCCCAAAATGCCCATGAACATTCTCAAATTAATTTCCAGCTTTAACAAATTTAAATACCTCCAAGAATCTTCAATTTACCACTTATGCATAACACAAATTCTTGTTTGAAATTCCAAAGATTTAGTCATGGTCAAACCCTAGCTCAAAAGAGGGAACTTTATCCAAAAATCAACCTCAAAAAGTGTAAGAAGGCTTACAAAGTTCAAGAATAATAGGGGAAGAGGATCTCCGCCGCTGGCAGCCGTCGGAGTCGCCGGAAATCGGCCTTTGAAGGTGGTTGGCCGAGCAAGGGTAGGAAAGGGAAAAGAGAAAGTGAGAAAACAAGTTGAAACCAGAAAGTGACTTAAGAAAACGAAAGAACAAGAACCACCCACCTCTCGCCGCCATTGATCGCCGGAGAACGACGCCGCCGACGCCGGAAAACTGCAGAAGAACGGTGGTGGATGAAAAGGAACAAAACAACTTAGGTTTTTGCAAGGATTTGAGGGGAGGAGATTCGCTATCATGAAATGGGTGAGATTTGGGGGAGGAGTAGAAATTATGTGTGTGTGTGGAGAAGAGAATGAAAGAAAATGGTGATAGTGAGGGGTGGGGGGGGGGGGGGTTCGGCCACGCATAAGGGAAGGAGGAGGGAGTATTTTTTTTTTCCTAATATTTAAGGAAAATTACTTAGGTGCCCTCCTTAATCCCTAAACCGTTGGATTTACCAAGTCAAACATCTAATTTAGTCAACCTACCCAATACTTTAATTTCCATAACTCCCATAATTTCTAAGTTCTCCCAACTATGTAATTGATTCTTTTTAGTCACTTATTTCCTAAAACTCACAAAATATCTTAAAAATCTCCAAAATTCCCAAAATTTCTAAATTTTTCAAATTTATTATTCCTAAATACTCTCTAATCCTATATTAAATTTTCAGGATGTTATACGTCCCAACATATTTTTCAGGACGAGACAACATAAAATATTTTTGAGGACCGTCCAGATCCATGTGACTTGTTATTACGTCTCTTATATAAGATCTAAAATTAATTTCTCCCCTAATATTTTCACATGTGGACCACGAGAAAGGTAAAGTTTCTTTTAAAAATTAAGGTCTACCTTTCCTAGAAAGTTTTCTTTTAGAAATTATTTTACCACACAGGTTTTGTTTTGTATAAATTGCTTGGGAGGTTTTAAAACCTAATACCGTATTATAAAAAAAAAACCTAATACCGTTGCCTTATTACATTAAAAACCTCATGTGGATTATAAATTGTAAAAACAATTACCCATTTCTAAGGTAAAATTTAACCCCTGTTAATTAAAAAAAAAAAGAAATAAAGTTGGCGGCCATCTTTCCATGATAAAATACACCCTTAACCCCTGTTCATAAAACATGTTTCCAGGCCCATATTAAACAGATTTTTTTTGCTCGAACATGCAGACCCATGGGCTAAGCCGTCAAAACTCGTGGGCTACCCCGAACCTGTTTCTTCCCTTTTCAGTCGTTTTTTCTAAAAAAAAAACCCTATTATTTTTATTATAATTATATTGTAGGCTAAAGTATACTTTTGGTCCCTTATGTTTGCATCAAGTTTTAATTTAGTCCTTTATGTTTGGAAAGTACACTTTTAGTCATTTTTTGTTAACACCGTTAGTTTAACTTAACGGAAAATGCTAACTTAACAATTTTAAATGATTATTTTATAATGGAATTGGACCAAAAATGATAAATTTTGAAAATATAAGAATATTTACACTCAAATATTTTAATCTGAACATTTTTTCAGTATTTAATAATCATTTAAAATAATTAAGTTAACATTTTCCGTTAAGTTAAACTAACGGTGTTAACAAAAAAGGACTAGAAGTGTACTTTCCAAACATAAAGGACTAAATTGAAACTTGATGCAAACATAAGGGACCAAAAGTATACTTTAGCCTATATTGTACGTAAAGGGAGATTACTCTATCAAAAAAGGGGGAAACTTATTTAAAAGTTGGCTCGAAAACTGAACAATATGGTTTGGGTGTTCTTGAGCCCAATCATGAGCTGTTTTGAGCATGTCCCACTTCATTTTTTCAAGAGATTTTTCAGGCCCGGCCTAATCCCACTAAATGGGCCTTTATTGCGGGCTCTAGTGGCAATGCACTACCAGTATGAGGACTTAATCACTTGACGTGTACGACTAACATAGTAACACCCCTTAATTACCCCTGGCTCTATCAACACATAAGAGGCAAAGAAAAAAAATGGCAATTTCGTCTTTATTTGTTTTCCCCCATGCAATAATGTAAAAAATTTGTAAGTTTCATTAACTTGCAAAAATACCAAAGGTAAATAGTCAACCGTGCATATAGAAACCATATTAAAACCTTAGGTGCAAAACTACCAATAAACGAAAAAAAAGTGCACCCATTCAAATTAATGATGGGTAGTTTTGCACCCAAGTTTTTAATATGGTGTTAATTATACTTTTGACAATTTACCATTGAAATTTTTGCACACTTACCCTTTTAACTTCTGTTGTCATTTGGGGAGAAAAAATGAGTTTATTCAATATTTCAAGGCTTATAATCCATTCCCTCATTATTTCTCCATTTCTTCAATTCATTTTCTTGAAAGCTTCTATTACTTGAAACTATCAAGTTGATATGACTTCATGAGATGAGAATAACCATGTCCTTGTAGTACATACTACATACTCTAAAAACAAGCACCTCATCCGAAGCACATTGGGATTTCACATCCGAAAATTCTTTGGATTGGGTCTGTAAGAATGTATCATACAAAAGGCAAGAAAGAATTTCCTCCGAGACCCTCCACCCAATTTGGAGAATCATTAGCTAAGAATTATGAATGAATGAGATGGTACAGAAGAATATCAATTCGTCAACAACTTATTTTCATTTCCATTATCAACTTGAAGAGAAGGTTTTGATGTAAGTTCAGGAGGCTTGAGAGGAGTGCAGGCAAAATTTTGGACAATGGAAGAGTAAAGGTCAAACTCCGACTTTAATTTCATGCAGCTAGCTTCAATCCACTTCTCTGCTACACTAGTAGATACACTGTCTTGAGTATCCCTCTCATGTTCTTCAATGGCCGGCCGTATTTCATTGTACAAACTATCAAGAGCACCGGTCGCCTCATTCTTCATTTCCTGCAAAAAAATGCCTCAACATTCACAAACCAGCTTAACATAACACTAACATCTAGTTTGACACTCAGATGGACTGTGACGTGAAAAACAAATTCTGAAGCATTCCACATCTCAAATTTTCAAACCTCAAAAGGAGAGCAAGATACTTTTTTTATATCCTCTTCGAACAGTTAAGTTCTTTATTTTTATGGGCTTTTAAACCATCAAAACATGAGAATGATTTTAGATTCTCAAAATCACTTTTCCTCTAATTCTTTTCCTTATTTCAAGTAGCAAAAACTCCTAATAAAACAGGAGAGTACGACAAAGCAGCAAGGGAGGTAATACCTCGTATCGTAAGATCTCCTCTTGTGCTTCTTTTGAGGCTAGAGATTCAACAGCAGACTTCACATCGACTTGCTTCTGTGTGATATTTTTAAACCTTATATTACGTTTCTTTGATTTTTTGGTAGGAATGGACCTAGGTCCAATGTGATAGTTTCGGGCTGCGGTATTACTTCTGATCCGTGATATCATTGCATTGTTTTGCGGAAAGGCCTGCTGAGCATCTCCAGAGTATAATTTCATATCATCACTTTCCATTTCAGATTTTATTGAATTGACATGCAAAACCTTTGCTGGAACTGATCCGAGTGGCTGAATGGTAATAGCAGTTGATTCTGACAATTGTTCAGGTTTTATGATAACATCCAAGGCGTGCTCAGTTTTCCCATTAACTTGCATACCGAGAATTTCAGGGTGTGGATTTCTAACGATCTTTGAGGAAGGTTCATCCTCTGCAGAGTCATATACTGGAATTTTCTCTACAATGTACCTGTGACCAAAGTAAAGATTGAAGAACTATATCACAAGACAAAAAGAATTAAAGTGATATATAATGCAAATAACGTGAATATCACCACATGCCTGAAAAAATAAAAGCATTGGGTTATATGCCAATATGTCACATTGGTTAAGATAGTTCAACCATTATTGCCGAAGGAAATAAAGACAGGCGCAAAAAGAGACCCCATTGATGATTTTCTGTTACCTCTGTTCTTTAATTTAACATCTACTTTGTACTTAAATTTCTTCATTGAAGTGGACAACAAACAACCATTGATAGATCTTGATATTTACACAGCCACTAACACTTTATATGAAGAATGCTAAAAAAGAAATTATAAAACTGAAACAAGGAGAGGGGATAAAATGAATACCACATTACCTTTCATCATCATCTTCCCATAGATATGTATCTTCCTGCTTAGAATTTCCACAAAAATCAAACATCATAAGCAGAGACCAGAATGAAAAGTAGTGAAAACAGTAATACAAATAAAAGGGGAAAATACAAATAGAAATAAATAACCATATAACAAGGGCACCAAAGTAGGCTCAGTAAACTATTAATGTATAGTGTAGCTCTTTGCTGCTAATGCAATAATTTCCCCACTTAAAATATCATCCCAGCACAATTATACTAAACAAAAACAATCCAACAAAATGGAAGTTGCTGTAAATTCCACTAGACTCATAAAACTTACCTGAAAACCACGAGATTTTGCTCCTAGAAATCCAGAACATTTGGCTGCACCACAGAGGCAACGAACCTTTGCACCACCGTACCATTCAAAATTATAATCATATGCCAGTTCAGCTCCAACGGGTATATCTTCTTTTGCAAATATTCCAACTCTTATCTCACCCAAGACATTCCATTTCCTTGTCTCGCAATTAGGCTGACTGCAAACTTAACAGGTTAAATTGTCTCAAAGCTTGGGTCAGGAAGATATGGACTACAAGAAAATGCATACAATATATGCATAATAAAAGTTTAAACTTTGGATTGACAAGATTTACCATGAATGATTTATAAATCTACCAAGGCTTCCCTTTCTAGTTGCATCGATGGATTCAGAGGCATTAAGACAAATAATGAATGCATCTCTAAGACCTGCAAACTAAAGAAAACTTTTAGAAAACAGATAAATTGGTTATCAAAATGGAACTTCTAACATATTAATAGTTGACCTTGAGTTTCATAAGCTTGGGATCTTCGCTTGGCTTCTTTCCATGAAATTACTTCTCCACAGTATTCGATGATAAATTGGCCTGCCTGTTAAGTGTAAGCTTAGAACTACTAGAATACTTGATAAGCCATAACCAAGTCAGAAAGTGCCACAAGAGCCAAAAAATCAAGCACTGGGATTTCATTTTTTAATTGTAAGAGTTTGGAGAAACTCATTACATAATTACCTGAATGTTCTCATCAGCCAAAAGACCCCATCCACGGCCTTCAGTTTTAAACAGCCTTGTTTTTGCATATTCACACTTCTGGAATCTCTATAACAATAAGACATGGTTTGAAAGAAATAAAAAATCAGTCAGTTTCTCTAAACTTTTTGTTCAGCTCTTTTATCGTGAACAAATTTGTCAATGTTGTCAATATTTTTCAAACTTTCATTGATCATTACTAAGCTATTCAGGAGCAATAATTCCTAATTGATCCAGACACATCCTTCAGCACTGTACCCACTCCTTTTATGTAAATTAGAATAATAATACATCTTCTTTTGTTACATTATACATGATTAAATAGGAATGTATTCTACTCAGTGCCGAGAAAATTGAAGCTCAGACATCACAACAGAAAAGGTCTAGACATGCACCTGATTTTTGCAAAAGTCCCCACATGGGCAATAGCCAGGGGTGCATTCATTGTTGGTCAATACATTGAGACACCCATCCCCACATGCACTATCGGGGTGACTAGCATTATATTTGCATTCACATATAGCAATATCCTCCTCCTTCTGCTTCACGTGCCTAAAAAGAAATAAAGAAATAAGTAAAAGAACAAGCCCAAAAATTAACAGATTATCACACCTTATACAGCCTTGTAATGTCAAGACCATCTAATTTCATTTCACTTAGCTGTGCAGTCATTGTTTAACTGCCAATTGTTGGATTGCACTTCCATTCAGGTCTGTATTTCATGGACCACACTTTCTTGTTCTTAAAGCTTATTGCTATGAAGAATACAAGTCAAAGGTAGCTCTTATTAAGTTATAAGTTGTCCATTTATTTTAGAGTTAGTAACCAATAAAAAAGCTTAAAAAGATCAAGAGGGTTTATTTTTGTGAAGGAGTCTTCTAGTTATCCTTTATCATTATCTTTAACACCAAAGCCAGTACTAACACTTCAATATTATATTCAAGGCAACACTATTTCACACCAAGAATCATATACACACTATATATGTATAGATGAGCAGAGACATGAAAGGAAAAAAACTTACTTTCTAGTCAAGAATTCATTCTGCGTTAAGTGTATATATTGAGGATACTCCTCAGCATAAGGATCCTTCAAAATCAAAAGCTTCCATGTCACTTGACTCAAATACAGAATAACATGTACAGTAATTGCAAGAACAAAGAAATAGGTACCATTTGAGTATAATAAGGATTGAATTTGAACAGCTCCTTAGATTAGTAACATATGAACATATCAACCCCCTGAAAAAAATAAGAAAAAGATCATACAAGACACAAAAGAAAAAGAATTTCAATAATAATGGAACAATAACATGACTAATGGATCAGAATTACTAAGTGGTATTGAAATAAATGGTTGATTTTAAAAGGGTAAAAAGATTGGCCAAAGTTTGTGCATGTGCATATCGAAAAATGGGAAATTTTGTTGAGATTTTGTATGGTAGGGATGAGTAAAAGTTGAAATTTGAGATTGGAAAAAGAAAGTGACAACATTTGAGTGAGTGATGTGAAAGAAAGAAGAAATGGGAAACCTTGAATGAGTGAGGAGTTGAATTAGGAGATTCCGAGGTAAAGTGGTTGGAAGTCCGTCGGAAAAGAGATTTTCCGGCGCGAAAAGGAGAAGGGGTTTTCTTTTCTCACTTTCTCCGATACACTACTGGGGACGAAGTAATAACAAATAAAAGTTTAATTTTTATTCTTTTTTTGTTGATTTTATTTTATAGCTGGGCCTTGCGAGAAATGTGGAGCCCATAACTAGTAAGGAGATATTCGCATGGGTCTTTTTGACCAAATATTTGCAGGTTTTTTTTTCAAGTGAATAGTCTCTTTCTTTTTATAAGTCAGGGAGCAAAATGTACGGGGTTGTAATGTATGCAGCTCACAGGTGATTTTGTTTTTTGAATCATGGAAGAGGAACAAGAACACCTTTCATGTATACTTTGAAGGTGTATATGAGATCCTTGCACACTTCCGAGACAAATTAAAAAATTTAGGAGTGGATGATATTTTGTGTATATTTACGGGGATAAATGTGATCTTTAACCCTACTATAATCTCCCTGACTTTGGTGATCATGTTTCTTTCAAGG
Source organism: Mimosa pudica (assembly GCA_029929735.1). NCBI lineage: Eukaryota > Viridiplantae > Streptophyta > Magnoliopsida > Fabales > Fabaceae > Mimosa > Mimosa pudica. The sequence continues at coordinate 13,852,360 of JAKELP010000029.1, read as the reverse complement.
AAGTTGAATTACTTAATGAGAAATATTCATCACATCATTCACATCATCTATCATCTCCCCTGAATCTTAAGCAAAGACATATTACATGACATGAATATTATATTATAATAAGAGTAGAAACACAACAATTATTTTGTTTTTTACAAGTTGAAAGAAAGAAAATTTATATCACACCTAATTGTTTTGGAATGTCAACTCATATTATTCATCAAATCTGACATGTTTATTTATAACTGAGGAGACAACAAATGATGACATAGTGAACTTATTTTACCTAAAAATTTCTTAAAGCAACACTCCAATAAACATAATAATAATGAAAAAATTTTAAAATATCATAATATTAATATTAATAATGCATGAAAAGTAGTATTATATAACAAGATGCAGTTTTAAAATAAAAAACAATGAGAGGTTATTCTTTTTTGATTTGGCTCAAAAAAAGAAAAGGAAACTAATTTGTTTTAAATAATGAGGAGTATTTCAAATTGACCCGCCTTTTAGCGCGCCGACCTGAGCCTCTCTCTTATAAAACCCCAACCAACACAAACTTAATGTTTGGATTAAGTAAGATAATCCCAAGCTTTTCAATGGGTACTCCCACCTATCTGTTGCACCATCCCACTAGAAGTTAGAAATAAGGTTATTGGGTTCTTTACAAGTTTTGTCGGTGAACTTGAAGCAATTCATTCATGTGATGAACATCATATGTTATTGAAGGAAAAAAAAAAACTAAGTAATGGAGTATAATATATTTCCCTGTCTGATTGTGCAAAGACATTATTTCTTAATACTAGAACTGATATTTTGAGCATTTTACTTATCTTGTACTAAAATGTAGGTATCAATTTAAAAAAACTAGAATTTAGGTAAAAATGATTCTCATACCTAGTTACGGCCTCTGATTTGGTGACCAAGAATTTGATGTCGGCGTGTTATACTAAGATTAGCCAAATAGTTAAAGATGATATTAAAGATGTGCCGTACCTTCTTTGCATGATGTGAACATTTTATTATTGAGTTTTAGAGGTTCCTCTGTCCATCTAATATGTGAACATGTTATAACTTTCATCAGTGGAAAAAATTATTCTTGTACGTCTTGTCTTGTGATCCTTCCAAAATGTGTGGTTACATGATTATTGCATTGTCTCGTGTGGAACCACCTATATGAACGAGGAAAAATTTAGATTCATTTGTGGTTGAACTTAACATGTGCACTCCTTAAGTCCTATTTATCGGGCATGTCCTATTTATATGATATTTCATCTATGTTTCACATATACTAAGAAAATTCTAAAAATTCATTATTTTGTGTTAGAGTATATGAACTTTACAACTATACCCCTAATTGATACTTTAAAAATAAGAATATAAAATATAGTATTCTCTTCGGTCTGTAATTTAAAAACTCAAAAATTGAATGATTTTGGTCTAAAATATAAGAGATTATTCTTTCTTTCACGCATCATTCAATTGTTTTTACTACTTTGTCAATAACTTTATTTTATATTTATAGTATTACAATTAATAGGGGGTATAAAATTGAAAAAAAAAACATTAACTCCAAACATTCAATTAACTTTTATATGTTTTTTTAAGAAATGTGATTTGAGGGCTTAACTTTTATATCACGGACATGAGGGAATAAGAGAGGGAGAGAGAACATGATATTGTGCATTGGAGATGGTTCTATGGATTTAATGGGGGAAATTTTGTATGTCTATATGAAAATCACATCATATGCCCTATATAAAGGATCAAATTTTACACTCTCTCTACTCTGTAAAAGGACTAGAGGGGTATATGTTTTAAAAAGTTTTTCCTTGCCTTGTGAGCCTTCAAATTGCGTATCTAGCATATCAGAAAATGATATGATTTTCAAAAAAGAAATAGTTGAGATGGCATTGCTTCATTATAATTTGAGCTCGTATATGTCATGCACTCCTATGAGTTTTGTGGTTTGCTGACATTTTCATCAAACGATAACTTGATCCTAATTATAAGATATAAAGTTAATCATTTTAATATGTTTATGGTTATATTTTTTCTCTTTCTTTTATCAGAAAATATTTTTCTCTCCTCAAAGCTAATTTATTCTACTTATAAACTAATATATAATCTATTTACATGTGACATATCATCATTCAGTGATATAACTTACTTCCTAACTTCTACAAAAAAGTTAAAAGTATTTTATATTTAAGAACAGGGGAGTATAATATTAGGAGCTCTTCTTTTTAGCGTCAACTTTTACTTCTCATATATATATTCTTTTTATCTATGGCTTTCTTTGTCTTCACGTTGTGCTCCTTCTTAGAACTTTCAGACTCTAATATAGGTGCGTTTCATAGTTCAGGTACAGAAGAAATAGGATGGATAGACATAAATTGAAAAAAAAAAAACTATAAGAACTTGAGTGGTAAGTAAACTATAAGGAGTTGGCCAAAAAAGTAAACTATAAGGAACTGAGTCAAATTCAATTAAACTATAAAAAAATCGCACCCATGATTTTTTTAATTTTGGAAAAGTTTTATTTGAATACTACCAATTCCTTTTTGTACAAAACGTGGTTGAATTTGAATTATCCGGGCAAGCATGGAATGAGAATAAAAATCCAGTATGAAGAGCATAAGAAATTTGTTAATGGAAGCACTACGAATTGTCTCAGAAATTGCAGTTTTTTCAGGCGCTGATCCATTATGGCACTTTAAATTAAGAAAATAGCCATATTGTAAAATTTGACATTTTTTATTAAAATGTATATACATAAATACACGGTATAGTCCAAATATGATTCCCACTATACAACAGAAAGAAAAGTAGGCACGATTCATTATTTTATTTCAGTAGCCAATGGTTCAAATCAGTACTAATAATTCACAAACACAGATCAGGCACGCACGTTTTTAATGGTTCCAGCTATTTTTAAAATTAAAATTTCAAACACTTGATTCAATTATGGTTGGCATGCTCTTAAGATTGGATAGGAGAGAGCGTGTGACTGCTTAAAAAAAAAGAAAAGAAAAGGACGCATTATTAATTTATCAATTATTCATTGACAAAGAAACATGAATTTAGAATTCACAGTTACAAAATTCCAACTCATTCGTTAGATCACATTATTAACTTATTAATAATTCATTGACAAAGAAACTCGATCTTCATAACAAACAACTTACAATCATTTTTCATAAAAAGAAAAACTAATACACGATGTTTTGAGAGATTGGTGTCGATATCATGTCACATATTTTAACAAATGACCTACATGAAAGTGAGAGAAAGGGAGACGTCGGCACACATGCATCAATCCCTATTTCTCTTTATTAGTTTATTGTCTTCCAGATTTTCTTTTAAGAAAATTGAAATTATATGCATGCATGGTTTTATTATCATATGCCTCTAAATTATGCATGCAAGCATTATTTAGAGGTAGAGTTGGAAAAAACGCAAAATGAATATGAGGTGAACTATTATATATTAGAGTAAATTCATTCAACCTTATATCACAATATGCTGCTTTATAGCAGTAGGAAGTTTCCGAAAAATACTTGTCTGTAGCTGTTTACTATAAAACTTCTTTCATATAATTATTTGGTAGTATGTAAATCACGATTAAGAGGTTAATTTTAAACCTTTTAACAATTATTCAAAATACAAGCCCTTACAATCAATGGTTTCTACAACGCTTTACAAATGCGGTAAAGAATGTTAACATCAAACCATTATTGTATTTAGAACAAAGTTAGCATAAATCACAAACTAATCGCTGCTGCTTTGGTTTTATCTTACTTCTCTTTATCCTCCCTCTTTCCTCTAATCAATAATTTTCCGGCCTTCTATATTTGCCATTGATAGTACCATATATGTAGAACTAAAACTAAAAATTAACCCATCACTGCATACATACCCAAGTTCTATTATTGTTTGATATAAAAATAAACAACAGATAAAAAACAAAGCTCAAAATACCCTGTTTTCTTTTGCAATACATTGTATATTGAAAGAACAACAAATAACCTATGTGAATAAAAAAAATTGAGCAAATCCAAAATGTCTAAAATTTGCATAGACTGAGCTAACTATAAATAGAACATAAACATACAAATGAAGACCAATATTTTCAGGTATGGACACTTTTGTTTTATATATCTATTTATAGCCATCAGTCAACTTAGTCAACAAGTTATTATTATTTTCAATACCAAAGCCACCATAAAATTTTTCTTCACCTAGGCGGCGGAGGGAAGTTACCGTCATCTGACCAAGTTGACGTCGGAAAATACGAAGTGTCTCCGCCGTGAGTCTGATTTCCCGGTGGCCGGAAATAGCCAACTTGTTGACTTGAAGAAGAAGGCAGGGGAAATGAAGCAGAGGATATTTGACTAGAAGGAGAAAATGCAGTTGGAGATGAAGAAGAAGAAGATAATGATGATTGAAGAACACTCAATTGAGAATTATACAACCATTGTTGAACCAAACTCGCCGGAATCTGCTGTGCCGGCGGTGGCCGGTTGCCGGAAAACTCGCCGGAGCTCTGTAACAACTGAGAATAATTCAAATAGTCTCTCACCAAATCAGACTGCCCCTGATGATGAAATGTTGAAGGCTGCATGAAGGGGATCGCCGCCGCTGGATATGGCGGAAAAATGTTTCCGGTGGCCGGAAAATTTCTTACCGGCGCCGGAACCGCCCGGACGTTTTCCGGGAAGTTTAATTTAGCCCTGCTTCCTCTGAACCTGAGTGCAGCTTCGTCGTAGGCTCTGGCGGCCGCCTCTGCCGTGTCGAATGTTCCTAGCCAAACCCTCGCCGCCTTGTGTGGGTCCCTTATCTCCGCCGCCCATTTTCCCCATGGCCTCTGCCTCACTCCCCTGTATCTCCTCCTCCTCTCCCCTGTTTCCTCCGGCTGAAACGCCGGCGCCGGCGCCGCCGGAGATGTCATTGCACCGGTGGTGGCCATATTCAAAGCTTCCACCTCCGTAACTATCAAATCAAAACACAAACATATACTCTTTATTCATAGAAAACAGAAAACTCCCCTGCATTTTATGTCTTATTGTATAATTTAAGCTAGTACAATACTCCCTCCGTTCCTAAATATAAGAGCACTTTGACTTTTTTGGAGAATCCTAAGAAAGCAAAATGAACAATTTAATCATAACATATTTTAAATATTATTAGATCATATGTAAGTTCATAAGTCAAATAAACTAGTTTAGTGAAAAAATTTGGGAAAATCAATTTTTAATTACCATATTTTGCTTTCTTAGGATTCTCCAAAAAAGTCAAAGTGCTCTTATATTTAGGAACGGATGGAGTAATATTTCTTTGGTGCATGGAAAAAAAATCAAAACTTTCTAATACAATAATAAAGCTTTGTGTTAACCTTGACGATTAGATGAGTTGGTTGGACTGTTCCAGAAGAGACTATAGGTGCCAACATTAATGGTTCTGTCATGCCTCAAATTCATATTACTCATAGTAACCTGGTATACTCGATGCATGTATACACATTACTAGGTGGGATTGAATATATGAATTTTACGTTCCTATTGTATTTATTAAGTATTTAAATCTTTTATGTGATATATAATTTAATATTGAAATGTTCACTAGTTCATTATTGATTCATAATGGACATTTTGAAATACAAGTGAAGTTATTGAACAAAATTTAATTGCACCTGATGAAGCTGACTCGTTATGTAATAATGGTGCAGAGAAGTCACCAATGGCGGCTGCTTTTTCTTCTTGTTCTTCTCCTTGGCGGCTTCTTTTCTGGCCTAACCAAGAGCCAGAGGCAGAGGACATGGCAGGGAATGAAGAAGAGGAAGAAGGAGATGAAGAAACATGCACAAAAGTTGGTGATGATGATGATGATGACATCATAGGAAAATTAAAACCATGAATTCCTTGGAGCCATTCATTAGTATTAGGATTGTCTATGTGTCCAGAAGAGCCTGAGGAAACGACACGTGTAAGCGCCGAAACCATGGCTGACAAGTCTCCGGAGGTTCCATAACCTGATGACATCATCATAGGCTCCATTGATATTGTAGCCGCCGGTGATTGACTGTAGTTATTAGTACTTTCCTCGGCGCCGCCGTGTTCTGCCGTGAACCTCACGAGGTCGCCTGATCGCCGATGGTGCGCCACCGTGAGCAAGCATATGTATAATACAAGCCGCCGCTTAACTTAGTTTTTTCAAAAGGGTAGTAAAGAAGATGTATTTCCTGAGAGGAGGCTTTTTTTTGGTGAATTTGTTATATGAAATGGAAGGGTTATATATATATGAGGAGGCTTAGAGAGAGGGAGATCAAACATATGAAGGAGTCGCAATTTAAATAGAACTTAATAAAGTACTATAAACTCAACACTACTCTCCCTTTTTACCATGCATGCACGAGAAATAATGGATACCACCTTTCTTAAAAAATTGTTTTTATACATATTAGAATAGAATTTGATTTAATTTATTTTATGAAATAATAGGAATCAACCTTTTTTGGCATTACAATGCATTAAATACAGTGCAATTGATGTACATACATGAAGAAAAGGAAAATGTATTAATAAGGAAATAGTTTTATGTACATTGATTGTGTACAATTAATGGGGGCAATCAATTACATAAATAAAATGCAATAGCATTAAAAAGTTTATTAAAATTGATTGACTTGTTAAATAAGTTTATTCATAAATGTGTAATTATGACTTGTGAGTTTAAATCATGCCGATGTAAGAACCTTGTTTTTGAACTGAAAAGATATTTAGATGTGAGAACCTTGTTGATTGTCAACCTTTAATACCTCTATAAACGATCTTTGAAACTGGAGGTTTATCATGGGATTAGTGAGCCTCTAAAACTTAACTCATCTAAACTTTTGTTCATAAAAAAAAGAAAAGAAATTTTTCCTCCATAATAGGGAAAATTACACCTATATACTTAAACTTGGTCAAAATACATGTGTACTTATACATGATGATTGGTTTTCTTAATTGAGATATATATAATTAGTTTCACTACCCATAAAAGAATATGAATATCCAAATGAAAGTAGCGTTTACTTAATTTTAATGAATACATCAACAACAATCAAAGCCTTATCCTTCTATATGTGTTTGACTACATAATTTGTTGATGATCCTTATTTATGAACTTCGTCAGGGTTTTATATTGACTATCAGAGCCCATTACAATCATCCTGCTTTACTTGGGTGTAGGCGGACCGGATATAATAAATATAGACAGAGTTAATTTGAATGACCATATAGTATAATCAAACAAATATATTTACATATGGTCCAAGTGAAGTTTAGAAATTTAAGATGGTTTTGATATACTACCTCCGGTCCCTAATGTAAGAGTCCAAAATTTGAATGGTTTTGGTCCCTAATGTAAGAGCTCACCCCATATTCTCTCCTCATTTAATGCATTTTTTCCTACTTTACCTCTAACTCTCTTTCATATTTATTAATGCTTATGTATTTCTCTCTCTTAAAAGTACCATAATAAATATGGACAATTTTGGAAAAGAAGCATTAACTCCAGACACTCAACTAGCATTCACATGTTTTCTTAAGAAGCGTTTTTTTGACGGCTAGCTCTTACATTAGGGACCGGAGGGAGTATATGTTTTATGTCTGCACATTCATCTTTTTTTCATGATAGAGAAACTCTTACGAGTATATACACATTGATGCAAAAGTAACATGTTTTTATGAGAGACATCAAAATAAAAATTTTAAGATTTTGATGTTATGTGTTCTTAGAAAAATCATTATTTTATCCAAATAATGCCGCAGCAAGAGCGACTTTAGAGACCATATATTTGGAGATAACTTATTGAAAAGAGAGAATGAAGTATAACAGTTAAAAGTTAAAACTAATTTAGATTCCAGACCAACTATGCCTCAAATAGTTAAACAGATCATCATTATAGCACATGTCTAGAAAAATGAATGAAAATTAGAAATAAAATATATTGTAAATAAAAAAACCCTACAAATATGTCATTTAAATAAAGGATAGAAGGGCTGAAGGAGCATTTTTTATATATAGTCATAAACTTTTGTATATTTTCTCTAAATTCATGCTAAAAAATTTTAAAATACACAAGTTTGATACTCCCTCCGGTCCTAAATATAAGATCTAATTGACTTTTTTGAAAAATCCTTAAAAAAAGCAAAATAAGTTAATTATAAATTGATTTACCTAATTTTTTTCCCTTAAACTAGTTTATTTTACTTATAAACTAATGGATAATCTAAAAATATATCAAATATGTCATGATTTAATAGACTATTTTGCAACCTTAACCTCTCCAAAAAAAAGTCATCTAGGTCCTATATTTAGGACGGGAGGTAGTACTATATTTTACAAAAAAGAAAATTTATCGAACATTTAGATGATACTACTACGTAACTTTTGGTCCTTAAAATAGATTCGAGTAGGTTTATTTGGGTATTACATATAAATGCATTTAAGTTTTGGGTGTGTGGCGTAATACTCGCTGAAAACAGATAACGATGTTACTCTACAGTGTCGGCTGCCGCCTTTTTTCATATGTTCACACTTGGTTGGCGAAATGAGTTTTGACTGAGATTTAGTTCGAAGCTGCCACGTGTCACCAAGCACACTATCCTGAGCATTGTCGGTGTCGTTTTCGGAATGAAACACTTCATCTTTGAATTGAACTCTTCTTTATGTAGCTAACTCAGCTAATAATAGCCCATGTCAAGTCAAAATTTACCTTTTGTTTTAACTATCCATTTGCACTTATCCTCCTCTCCCCAATTAGGATTCCATCATACTCTCTTTCGAAGGAGTTATTTACATTTATCCACTTACACTTACTAGCTTCATTCTTAAGTTTGTATGTACTTATTTTGCATTTTAGTCCCTCAAATCTTAAATAAGAGATTTTGGTTTTTATATGAGTAAAATATCAGGATTTTTATTAACTTATAGAGATGAATATATATTTTTAACAAAATGAAGCTCAAGGGACCAAAATAAAAATATAAGGGCAAATTTAATGAGTTACAAAAATCTATTGACCCATGATTTTTTTTATCTGACAGACCTGCATTAAAAAATTGCTTGACTCAATTGGAATAGCTTTTTCAAAGATGTTACAATTCCATTATTCTAAAAGATAAATATGACTAACTATCTACAACTTTCGGTCCTTAATGTAAGGCACCAACCATAACATTAATTTTTTTCCCACTTTACCCTTGTTACTAAAGTAGATTCAAAATTGAAAATGTAAAATACATCATTTAAATGAAGGGTGAAGTTGGAAAGAGTGTTAAATTTAAACATGAATTATAATACTCAACTATCATTTCTTGGTATGTGAGAAATTGGTGGTTATTGATGACTTATAATAAAGATGGGGGAATATATAGTCATGTATTTTGGTTATTTCATTGATTGTTTCACGGGTTAGTTTTGCCCGATGGCGAAAAAGACAATGCCCCTGTCATTAACGATATGTAGCAATTTTACCTTAGCTTGGATGTACGGGTGATTAAGTAACTAACATGCATAAATCTTAATTTTATTTCCATTTTATTATATAAATATTGGGCACAATAGTCATAATGATAAATTATTATATCAAAATGAAACATAGTGGATTTATAGTATCGACAAACTGTTGAGGATTTTTCTTAATGCACGTGTATTTTCCTAATTAAGTATATATGTAAAGAAAGAAAAAAGAGAAGGTGCTTCTCTTACAAATGAAGGAATTTGATAATGCATGGTATGTGGTCAGAGCACGTCTCTCTCTGAAATCACAGAATTGAACACAACTCTGTTATATAAATCTGATTTCGTTTTAAGTTTAATAAAGTTTATATTTAATTTATTGTGTGTGTACATTGATATAAAAGATACTTCAAATTAAAGAACTGTTTTAGTATAAGAGAAATGGTGCTAGGAATATGTTCCTAATTAATGGGGTTCATTAGGAATGGGCTCTCACGTAAATATTTTGTTACACTCATGGCTTCCAAAACAATGGCAAATAAATTCTTGATAAAATTATTTTCCTTTTCCCCTTAACAGAAAAAAAAACAATAAATACAAATACAACATGAGTCAATATATTCACCAACAAAAAGAATTTGAAAATGATCGAAATACACTAGGATAATTCTAGCCATGCCAAAATTTTCTTTAGGTTTGGTTTATTATTCGACCTAATTAATGTAGGCGTTTACCCTAGTTCATATTGAACTGATTAATCAACTAAAATTCTTCACATACTTTTCTTCAATTGTGGGTTCATTTACACATCTTTTTTTTTCGCGGATGCTATCTTTAATTTGACCAAGTATATGGCTGGTAAGTGTTTATTTAAACCATTTTTGTTTCCTTAAGGAGAAATGCAGAAATTATCTTGATTTAAAAATACAAATTAAAACAATTCCTTTTAAATAAAATTATTGAAATAAAATAATTTTACAATATACTGTTAATAATCCAAGTGAAATTTATTTATTGAAAATACTTTCCTTATATAATAGACTGGAAGGTGAGAGTTAAATCTGAACCGAAAAAACAAGAGTTAGGCAGGAACTACCACACTGTTGAGCTTTATGCAGAAGAAAGTATATCTTAAGTTTCGTTGTGTTGCATAGATTCGATGGATTAGTGATATAGGGAGAGTGGTTAGGTAGTGATAATTATGTTGTACATCCTTGATATTTCTAGATTATGAATAAATAATGGATTCCACAGAATATAGAGTAATGAATGTATTCATTAATATTTAAGGTTTTATTTTTTTTATCGAAAAAACATTAGTGTTGACAAATTGATATGGAAAGGGAATAAGATAAAGAATGAAAAATCTTATCATTGATGATGAAAGAAGAATAAAAAACAACAATATATCTAATCCTCTTAGACTAGATTAAAACATCACTCACATGAGGTGATGATCACTTTTCCTTGAGGTAATAAATTTTACAAATCAAATCTGTAACACTAGGGTAATGAGAAGAGAGACCAAGTTAACTCTTTCTCTTAGTGTAGACTCTCATAAATCTCACACACTAAAATATTTAGGCTATGACCCTTTATATAGGCAATAGAGCCACTAACCACCAATTACAAGATCCAACAAATTTAAATGATCCTAATATTTCTAACAATTAGAATTTTCTTTCCCTTTTCATTTTTAAATAAAATAGAGAAATAACAACATCCATTTGTGTCATAGGCAACAACATGTTCACGTTAAGCAAGTATTCCATGCCAAGGTAAAGCCATGTTTTCAAAAATAAAACCAATGTTGTATGATTCAAAAAATTAATAAGTTAATTATTAGAATTAAGAAATGTTCAACCATATGAAAATAATAAAATAAACTTTATGGACGTAGAACGTAACAGCACGTACGTATTAATTAACTTGTTGCATGTTAGTATCGATGACGACCCTAATGACATCAAAATGCCTTTGTGTAATCATGGCAAAGGTAACGATGATTAAAAATCATATATAAACAAATTAAACACGCTATAAAACCAACCTAAGAAATAACTTTCACAGGATAAGAATATTCATACATATTACAGATGAACAATGAAGAGGTCAATTTATTTTCGCTATCGAGGAACTCCGTATCCATAGTTTAGATGACAATATTGTTAATTATTTTAATCAGAATTTAGAATTTGTGTGTTTCGATAATATATGATTTTTTTATATAGTATTTGGCTAATATATCATCATGATATGCACAAAGTGAGTATATTCTGATATTCATAGTCAATATGTACATATATAATCAAATCATGACCTATTTAAGTCTACTTTGAAAAACAAATAATCATCAAGTTTTGCGGGCAAGCCTCTTCAATTTTGATGTTTACATGTGAATGTAACTAATAAAAGTGACATCTGCCAATAAATAATTAGCAAGAGGGTAATGAGATTTGACTCGATCTAAAATTTGCAGCTTAAAATGTGTTCTCACCCGGCCCATATCAATACTTCATTATGTTACTACACTTGACTAATTTATGTTTATTTATATTTATATATTTTATTTACTGGATATTTTATAGGGAAAATTAATTAGAGGTCCCATGAAAAAATAATCAATATGAGATCCCACTAGTTGTTATTGTTAACCCTAGAAGTTATAATTACAATTTGTGGAACCTCTAATTAATTATCCCTATTCTTCATGCGCTAGAGCATTGTCATTGCCCCATTGTGGTCGATTGAATACAAATAACTAACTCGACCTAACCCAGAAAAATAATGTTCTGTATTATCATTAATAACCACCTACTATTTGAATCGATTTATAGTGATACTAGTTTCATGTTTTCGGTATATAGCGGTAATGATAACTACTTAGAAATAATGATATTCCTTACATTTTGGTACACGTGGATTCCCATTAACAAAACTACTAGTTATCAGTACAACTAAATATGTACCGATGCGAAATTCCAAAAAATATTATATGAACATGAAATTGGGAAAAACGTTATAATTAAAACATGGACGAAATGATTTTGTATTTTTTTCGGTAACTGCCGAAAATTGATTTTCTACTAATCATCTTTGAAGTCTTTCATTCTCTTCAAATTTGATTTTTCTCCAAAAATAATCTAATAAGGAAGTTAAGTTCTTCAAATTAGATTTTTTGGACAACTTTGAAACCCAAGTTGACAAATACTCCCTCCGGTCCTAAATATAAGACATAATTGACTTTTATGAAAAATCCTTAAAAAAAGCAAAATAAGTTAATTATAAATTGATTTACCTAATTTTTTCCTTTAAAATAGTTTATTTTACTTATAAACTAATGAATAATCTAAAAATATATCAAATATGTTATGATTTAATAGACTATTTTGCAACCTTAATCTCTCCAAAAAAAATTATCTAGATCCTATATTTAGGACCGGAGGTAGTATTAATTTGGCCAAACACTTCATTGTATAATTCGAAAAATAGTGGGTATAACTACCAAAGCATAATGCTCTCATGATCACTCCTTTTTTAATATTTTTCAATGTTATGTTGACTCACAAACCGCCCCAGTCAATTCCACAATGACACATCAATTGTTGGTGATGATCCCTCACCTTTCCTTACAAATTATTCATTAATCAATAAAAATATGTTACACAATTTTTTTTCAGATAAACTTCATACATAAGCCAATGCATTTGTTGTAACTATTTCATAAGCTGGACCAGTTTATCACAAAAAAAAAAATTCAATTTTTGGAAGTTAATTCATTTTATCACTGTTCATATGGTAAAACTATCTTTAATTACTATTTAAGAGTATGTACAATAATCTATTTCGAGGATTAAAAAAATTATAAAGAGCAGAATATAAACATTTACATCCTCAAAAACTAATTTAATTTTTTTGTTGTCTTTCTCTTTGTACTTAAAATGGGCTGACTTTGTTCAGTTGTAAGCTCGCTTATTATGGGATTTGATGTCTTGGGTTTGAATAGTTTCTTTGCATAAAAGCAAGAGTAAGACCGTCTAATATATTCTCTTCATCAACATACTCATCAAATAGAGATTCAAACTAGGTTGATTAGTTCTCTCTAATCTCTGTTTTTTGGTATAATTGCAATGCATTATATTATTCATGACATATTTATAAAATTACTTTATACATTTTTTACTATATACTAATTAAATTTCGCTTTATATGTATTACTATACAGAAAAAGAAATGATATATAAAACTTTGGGGATGATATTGAAGAATAAATATTTAAGAAAGGGGTTGCAGATCAAATTAATTTTTTTTTCCAAAACTGAGTCATTGGTACCGATGCTGAATCAAAACTATACTAACTAAACTACTCTCTCTATTCTTATAAATATAAGATCACTTTTAAATTTCTATAATATAAGATAATTTTCTAATTTTTCCCAACTTTTTCCCACATTAACCATAATAATACTTATTATCTATAATAACAAGAGAGGAAAGTTGAGATAAAAATATATACGGTTAGAATAAGTTGGTAATATCATGTGTTAATAACTAATTTAACTAACATATTTAATCTAATTAAATTAGGAAATATGATCTTATATCTAGATCGAGTGAGTATTATTTTGCTATTTCAAGAGAGTTATCAAGCACGTGCACAAATGTGAAGGGAAGGAAAAGGAAGAGTGATGGGCACGTGTGGCCCATGATATTTTCATTTCTGCACCGCCACACATATAGCAAAATGGCTGGAAGCCTGGAATAATTATTTAAGCACGCGGTTCATATGGATGCAGAAGTGTGAGGCCATATTAAGTTTCAAAAATTTAAAATAGTGAGTAAATCTTTAAGAACCGTCCTTCTGACTATTTGTGGACCTTCCCTCCTTCTATCAACATCTTCTTTTTCTTTTCATTCTATTCTTTGCTTTTTTGGCCCTTTTAAATTCTTCATCCTCACTCCTATTACACTCTCTCACCTGCAAACTTTACACATATTGCCCATAATATTCGATCAGAATTGTGATGTTCTTAAAATATTTTCAATCTAACTTCTTAACAATAATTATATAAGTTTTAAAAAGTAAATAAACATTATTTATGCAATTATTCTAACAAAATCCAGAGAAAATAACTAGCTGAGTAAGGCGACGCTAGAACTATATATATTCTCTCTTCCAATACAAAACCATTGTGATACACTTTTTATATTGGTAACATTTGCCATTTCACAACTTGTTTTTATCATTTTTATCTACCTATTGTGTGGGAAAACGTTTCCTCGAACATGACTATATAAGGCAGAAAATATTGACTTTACTTCTTGATTTTTCTATTATTAGTATTGGGGGTGCGTGATACCAAAACAGTCATTTTAAATGTTTTATCTTCATGTAACAACTTCTAAACTTTAATTGTTATAATTTAATTTTGCCGTTTCATAGAAAAAGCTAAGAGAGCGTCCATGTCATTTATTCTCAATTTTATTCAAAATATTGTCACGATTCGTTTTTATAATTATATACTAAAAATCTATGGTGAAAATTACTTGCAATTATAAGTTTTATTATGTTAGATGAAAATAACATCAATCTAAATCCATACAACTGGAGAAATTTTAGTTTTGATTTAGTGTAGGTATTTAAAGTTTCATAGAATTCAATTCGAATTTAAGTGTAAGTGCTTAAGACCAAATTCTTATATATATATATATATATATATATATATATATATATATATATATATATATATATATATATTGTAAAACACATACTACCTCCGGTCCTAAATATAAGACCTAATTGACTTTTTTTAGAGAGATTAAGGTTGCAAAATAGGTTATTAAATCATGACATATTTGATATCTTTTTAGATTATTCATTAGCTTATAGGCAAAATAAACTAGTATAAGAGAAAAAATTAGGTAATCAATTTATAATTAACTTATTTTGCTTTTTTAAGGATTTTTCAAAAAAGTCAACTAGGTCCTATATTTAGGACCGGAAGGAGTATTAAACAAATAATATAGACCAATATAAGATTTGAAACTATACAACAATAACAAAGTCTTATCTCACTAACTAAGTGGTAAAAAATTTGAAACAATAAAGAGTAAAATTACCAAGGGCCTTGTAGCCCAGTGGTATGAGATCTCCCCTTTAGGTGGGAGGTTGCAGGTTCTATCCCGCTTGTAACCTCAAGCCATTAGTGCTTACCCCTTTGAATAAAAAAAATAAAGAGTAAAATTTAACTTTGATCTAATTACTTTTAACAAAGGTGCTAGCTAGGCTGCTAGCTGCTGTAAGTCCGTTGCACTAAACATTTAAATATCACCTTTGAAATAAAGGTCGTACTTTATTTAAGGTTTTTTTAAGAAAAACAATTGCACACGTAGACATCGATGCTTTAATTTGTGTTATAATTTCGATGGAATAATATTGGAATCTTTTCTATATATATATATATGAGTGGATCAAGTGTAGAAAAAAGATAACAAATCAATAAGCACACCTTTTTGCCAAAAAATATTAATAATCAAGAAGCACATTTGCGGAATGGATATAAATATATAATAGAATGTGTGTGTAACTTGTAATAATAATAAAAAAAAGAGTATGTGTGTAAATAATGGGATTGACATCACACTAGTTGTTACAACTAACCGCCAATTAATTATGCTAATTCAAGTGTGGTAATTATTAAAGAATTAAGTCATGCTTTTATCATGGAAGAGACTGAGATGAGATTTAATTACAGTCAAATTATGACATCTTCGATAGATCCATTACTTCAATACGTGATCATTAACCTTTTTACTCTTCATCGTTCAATAAGAATGAGTTGTTACTTTATCGCGGCGCTTGGAGAGACATCTCTGTAGTTAAGTGAAGTTGAAAGTAACCTACCTGTGTGGACAGACAGAAAGAGCTTACTAGTCATACTCCAGAGGCCACAGGGACAGGCCTAGTGAATCATGAGTTAGGTGTCCTGCCCTTGGATTGGGCTGAACCCAAACCCCTTCCTAAAATTTCTATATAAAAAAAAAGAATGAGTTGTTACTTTATTTTAAAATCATTAGTCAGGATTAGTGTTAATTTCAGTTCAAAAAAAGGATTAGTGTTAATGCAATCTTAAGTAATCACAATTCACAACAACGACGACGACGAAATAAATTATGAACTCTTGGTGACATAAATATAATTGGGGGAACAATAAAATGCACGTGGTCACTCGTAATACATCAAAATTAGCGAGCAAACAAAGAGCCTACATAAACTCAAATATGAATTCTTTATATCTAAAAGAGAGGATAATCACATGAAAAATATATGTTCATGTTCAGTTAATAGCCATATAGTGCGCGACCTACATCCCAATTCAAAGTGAATAAAATTGATAAAATTTCTATTTATTACACATGAAGTATATGTGAACATTGAGCAGCTCATGCTGAGTCATGAAAAGGATAGTTAGAAAGCACAAACGCAAATTGAGTTATATATATATATATATAACTCAATGTGAAATGGCATGAAAAGGATATTATATATATATATATATATATATATATATATGGTCAAAAAATGGCATCCTGACATACATTATTTTAGCTAGGAGCTTAACTTCATTTATACTAAAAAAAATTTAAAACCCGTACATATTTGTTTCCTCTTAAAGAATATTATAAAATATATTAATTATTATTATCTTTGAAATATTAATTTGAAATGTGAAGCATGCTTTCTATCGAATAATATTATAAACCAGTTTCAAAATAAAAGATGGTGGAGCATGCCAATTAGGATTGGCATGCACGCCCAAACAGAAATCATGAAATTAAAATCATAAAGTTACATAAACGTGATAAAATGACTGAAACTAATTTATTCTGTATCAACATTTAGATTATTTTCCATAATTTATTATTTATAAATCATGTGAATTGTCAGATTTGGATTAGGCTATGTTTATGACACTATTTATCAGTATTCTTTTTGTTTACATGTATACTTTGTTGTACTGTTTTATTTAAATTTATGATTATATTCAAATCAAAATATTTTTTTATCTGCAAATGTCGATCAGGATATTAATTAAACATGCATTGCAAGGTACTTGAACTAAGTTATGACAAGTAAAACATTTGTGATTGATCTCAACAATATTATTGAGAATACTTGCATAGATTTTCATTCTTTTTCCTAACCATCACAATTTATAATCATTAAACTGTTTTATTTATGTTTCTGGCAGAAAAAAGTTATTGTTTTATACACACATTAGAAATTGTGATGGTTGAATAAATATCAAATCCCCCCAACGTTTTATCATTATTATTCCACCCCTAAAGTCTTAAAATGGAGCAATGTTGACCATGTCCGTTAACATCGTTAATTTTCCATGGAATCATACATGGTACCGTGCGTTAGTATGTCCATCATACGGTCAAAAATCAACAGTGTTAACGGGTTGGGCAATGAACATCACTCCATTTTAAAAATTACAGGGCAAAATTTAGATAAAAAACTTTTGAGGAAGAATTGACATTGATGACATGCTTACTTCGGAGTGGAATTGATATTTAAACTCTTAGCTTGGTAGTATTACATAAAAGTGATGTGAATTTTATAAACATATGAGTTGATTGGTATTTATTATCAAGCAAGCCAAGAAGAAGGGTAGACAAATAAAATATGTAGAAAATAATTGAATTTCAAGTATTATTGCATAGATAAATGTAAACTACTAAAAAAATTCATGAACATGCGAGGAAGGACCATGTAAGATAATAAAAATGGACGATATGTCCCTAAACATATATGAAAGAAGACTCCAATTTTCTTTTTATGACATGTTCAGTGATATGCTAATTATTGTTTGGATTCAACTAGGAAATAAAAAGGAACCCGAAATCCAGGACATGTAATATAAAATAAAAATTTTTATATATATATTTAAAGCAATAAACTTTTTGCTTTAAAAACTATATAAATAGTTCGCCAATTAAATATATCGGATTTCGAGCAAGTGATATACTTCAGTTAAGTTCTAAATATAAGATTCTAATAAATAATTTTTTAAGTATTCAAAAATTTGTAAGTTGATTATTCATTACTAGCTAACGTAACATTAATGCATCAGTAAAACGGGTATTATAGGAAATCAATATCAGAGACAGAAAAAAAAGGTAATGAACATTATATTTAAGAAAAAAACCAAAAAAATAAATGAAATTTGTATTTATGAGCGAAGGTAGAATTATGAAATTGTGTGATTTTTATTTGGAAGGTAGGAAAAGTACGAAAATTAAATTGAAGGGAAAGCAAATGGCATATAACAATCACTCTTTAATTTTCCCTTTTTCTGTTCAAATTTTTATGCCATGCGATAGATGGAAGTGGAGTGGCAGCTTTTTCCATCAGATTCTATCATTCTCATTATAACAATGTTCTTTTGAACTTGATTCAACTTTTCTATGTTCATTGAATCCTCCGAGTAAATTCAAAGGGGTAAACAAAAAAAAACGTCTTCTTTCATCGTAAGAAAAGAAAATGTCGCGTGAAACATTAAAAAAATACATTATCTAACAAAAATCAATCACACGATCAAATTCGTTAAAGAGATTAGCTCTAAATTCTGCGGTAGAACTTAATCATATCATTAAAGTATCGATATCAATGGCTCATGCTTCAACTTATATTTTAATTTAACATGCATATATACAAGGTGAAATGCAACAGTTCAATTTTGCACAAACACGCATTGTGAAATTCTCTGATTGTTTATTGAGAGAGTGACTCCAAGAAAGATAGTTGTGGATCAAGAATTTAGATAAAACCATCAAAAATCCTTTTTTGCATTATTATTGTACATAAGAAAGCTATTGAATTGAGCCAAGCGCACAAACAAAGCAAATATGAGTACTTGCAAGTATCTTCTACACATGCGCGCGCGCATATGTGATTTGGTCACGATTGGATCTTTAAAATATTAATATAAATCTCTATTCAATCGAAACATCCATCACTTTTCAAGCCTTAAACCTAAACTTTTATTCTTTATTTCCCTTTAAATCTATGCCAACAAAGAGAAAGATGATTCCTTCCTTCTCAAAAGTGTAAAGTAATGCGAACGCTTCCATGAATTGATAAAACTCATGCGTGCTCATTCTCACTACTTCCAAACCACTACAATCTCATCACATATCCATCCAGGTCCACAAAAAATGAATAATTGATCTCTCTTGTTTAATTAAAGGCAGGCCGTTTTATATTTGGTAAACATACATTTCTTGACACTTGATTTTTAATAAAAAAACATATTAAACAGTAAAGCATACCTGATACGGTATGGAACAGACAAAACAAGGCTAAATTCTTTACTTAATGGGACAAAAAAGGATATGATCTTGTTTGTTTCAATTTAAATAAAGACGAATGAAGGGGGAGACAGAGAAAAAGATGGGAGACAAAAGTATATTGATAATCCCGGAAGCACGCTTCACCCAGACAAGAAATTAAAAAGTTGTAGTAGTCGTAGTTTGTTACTTTGTTATTTGGGAAACATATACTAATCCCTCAAATAAAATTCTCACGATTTTTTGATTGAATTAATTAACTAAATTAGTGTATTATTAAATATAACGCATATTCACTCACCGAAAAAAAAAATATAACGAATGTTCAACTTTGCCCAAACATTTGATAGGGTTTTGTGCAACTTTTCTATTTTTACAATATTTTCCGTATATTTTAATTAGATTTAAACATGAAAAAGATTGATACTACAATAATATTCCCTTCTAGCTAACAAATGTTGGTCTAGTTAGCAATTGATTAAATCATAACACTTCAAGTTATGAGTTAAAGAAGGCAATCTATACTTATCTTTAATTATAAAAGCTCTTTCAAGCCTGTTGTGAGTTAACTCATATATACCTTTTAACCTATGATCAATAATAGTGTACTGTTCCCTATTCAAAATTCGTTAGTGGTGCCAATTATTAACAAAACCTTATGCCAAAGGGTAATTCATTTGGTAAGGAGGCGACTAATAATCAACATTTGTTATGAATTCAACCAACTGATGTGAAAAACTTATCGTTGGACAATTTCGAAGTATTTATTGTTGGATAATCTATATGTACGTATTTTTACAAATGTTTTTTTTAAGTTTAGAGGCATACCTGAACTTGATAAACCTAGACCTAGCTCAGTAAACTTTATTTTAATGAGAAAAAAAAAACAAAACCTTGAGATAAGATATGACCGAGTGCAGTCTTTAATTTGGACCAGTATGCCTGTCCTGTGTGTACGAGGTAGGTTTTGTAGTTAATTTCAAGGGAGGAATGTGTCAAGAAGCCGATTTTGTGGACTAAGTGGCTTAAGAATATAGTCCAGATTAGACAAGGCGGCGGCGTGATTAATGGTTTAATTAATTAAGCATGTTCAGCAGGCATAGAGCACTTGACAAGAAATTAAATTGAGACGACAGGATTAATCTCATTTTCATTAAGATAAATATGTGTGCCCAGATCAGACACTGTATGATATATAGATGTAATTACTACTTTGACTATAATATACTCCCTCCGGTCCCTAATGTAAGAGCTAGCCGCCAAAAAAACGCTTCTTAAGAAAACATGTGAATGTTAGTTGGATGTCTGGAGTTAATGCTTCTTTTCCAAAATTGTCCATATTTATTATAGTACTTTTAAGAGAGAGAAATACATAAACATTAATAAATATGAAAGAGAGTTAGGGGTAAAGTAAGAAAAAATGCATTAAATGAGGAGAGAAGGTGGGGTGAGCTCTTACATTAGGGACCAAAACCATTCAAATTTTGGGCTCTTACATTAGGGACCGGAGGGAGTATTTATTTATTCATATTTTAAAAACTAAGCACACATGAATAAGGGGGTCAAAGTGAAGAGAATCGGATTTGGAGATGGAGGGAAAACGATTTTAGATTAAAAGTGAACAAGAGAGAGATTAAAAGGGCTTCTACATGAGGATTACTTGAGGGTAGTTGATTCTTGCATTGACTTTCCTTTTGAATATATTGCCAAATATTTGGCTCGTTTTTTTGCCAGATCTTTGGCTCTTAGTTAAAGGAAAATATATCCAATGACATTGGTTATATATAGCACAAAGGACTTTAGTCGCTTAAGTGTGAGATTTCAAATTCGAGTGTACATGAATTATTTTTGGAATTGCCCCATTAAGACAGTGTTTGAATTTAACAAATGACTTTAGTCACTTAAGTATGAATTCTCAAACTCGAGACTTTATGAATTCTTTTGGGAGTTTCCTTCATTAAGGTAAACAGTGGTTGAATTTAACTCAATTAGAAAGCGAGGATGTGACCCAACTTAAGCAAAAATGACCGTTATGTGATATTGTGTCAATTCAATTTTTGAGCTAGCAGAGTATCAGTAAAGAATAAAAGATGCACAAATTGAATAAAAAAAACATCAAAGAGTAAAAAGAAAAACATCAATAAATTGTTGGTTGAGATAGTAAGTGGTTAACTATGGTAAAGAGGATAATATAAGTTAAAGTCCTAACTCGCATGCTTATTGAGTGAAGAGAAAATTCTTTAATTTGTACCTTAAATTTTAAAAGGAACTAGTCTCAAGTTTGAATAGGTTTAGAGAGATTATTGATCAAATAAAAAGGGAAAACATTGGAAAAATAATTTCTGGAAAAAAGAAATTGAAGTAATGGGATGACTTATTTTTCCTTGGAATACCAAGAAAACCACCCACAATTTTGGCTTTTAGTTCAAATGATAAGCATGATTGAAAAGAACTTGTATTAAACATATTCCTTTCAAATATGTCACTTTCCAAGTCTAATTAAGGCATGTACAAACTATTCGAAAGGAAAGATAACTACACCTAAAATTACAAGCACTTCAAAATTCTCCCAAGTATTTATATTCCCAGATCAACAAATATATTATCTACCCTTATACTCAGAATACGTACATGGCAGAAAGGTATCTCTTACCTTAATAAGGAGAGAAACATATTGCCTATCAATGGGCAAATAAATCAACCTTACGGCTCACTCTTTGAGATTCTTCATTTGTCCTTTTCTTTTTCTTAGAGTTTCTCACCTAAAGAAGAAGAATGAGAAAAAAACAAACACAGGGAAAAGGTCATGGTACATGATAAAGAAGGGCGGCTGGCAACTACTTCAACTGTTTCTTGAATCATGAAAGGTCCACTTGTAAGATTTATTTGAAATGGAGGGAGCTAAGGATTCCACAATTTTTTTCTTAAAACCACACACTTATACAAAACATAAAAGAAGATCGCAAGTAGCAATCTTTAATGATAACATAAGATCTGAATAGAGGATTCACATCAATCGCTGAGCCATGCGCAACAAAATCTTGTCAAATTCTGACCTCTTCTTTATTTTCATATGGTGATATATAACATATGGACATAATAATTCAGAAAATTAGAATTATCAATATAAAAATTTGAAGTTTCACTTTCGCATAATATATTGTGTCAAAGCGTATCTCATTTTAATGTTCGATATGCGCCCAACAAAGACGCAATTCTTATCTTCTCTGCATTCACATTTTCGATGTCGTCTCTTCTAATACCTAGTGAGATTAATCATATTATCACCCAGTAATAATTTATTTGTTAACAAGAAGCATTTCCAAGTAGCTACGGACTAATCAGATAGAGAAAAAACTAATTACATATACACATAGAAGTAGGTCAGCCAAATTTTTTAATGGAACTTGCCTCTAACTTAATTACAATAACAAAGTTATTTATAATTTTGATCTTCTTATCTTATTGGAGGATTGGCTCAGCATAACAGATCTCATGTGGACAAACAATTCTTATTACTTGTAATACAAGAAAAGCATCTTAAAGATTCACAAAGAGACTATGGCACTTATAGGTTCTGATTCGGTGCTCACCACCCATATTACTCATCACATTCCCATCACTACAAATACACAAAAAACATAAGCACATAGTGGGCCTCAATAGGAGTGAGATTTTGGGACCCACCATGTGCTTATATATTTATGTGTATTTGTGGTGATGAGAATGTGATGAGATGAGCACTAAAGTAAAATCTGGCACTTACTATAATAGGTATACAAGGTTTTAGACATAAACTCCACATACAGGTTAATATTACTTTTGTTCTTCACGGATGAAATTTTGGTTTTAGCTGTTGTAATTTTAAATCGTCCATTTTGATCTCTAGTGTTATATAATGACTGTTTTGAGTTTAAGTATTGGATCAAAACCAAAACTAGTTAAAAGTACAACTATCAATCATTAAGCTCAAACCAAATCTTTATAAACCTATAAAAACTAAAACTATCGATTTGAAACTACATGGACCAAAATCAAAATTTAATATAGCTATAAGGATTAAGGATAGATAATGATTAACTCGATGTATTAAATGTATTAAAAATCATGCGCAATATGCATGCTGCCGACGTGAGTACATTCAAAGAATCAACTTATGCTACACTTTATATGAAGGGGCCCGCTCAACACTGGGATGATTAACCAAAACATAGAACGGCTAATCATAATACAACGACTTTATTACTGAAAAGTACAATATGGCTGATCCTTTAATCTAATCCTCCTTTCAGATAATGAGAATTTTTTTTCTGTTATTAGTCCACAACAATGTGTTCGTCTCAGCTGTTGTATTTTCTCCTGTCAAACAAGATTACACCCAACCAGTGATTGAAGAACAATCAAGCCTTTGAACTTACAGTGTGAAAATCTTCAAATGATTCTCATACTAGCATCAACATCACGTTGCCTTTGACAAATCATACATATTAAAAGAAAAACTCAAGTTGTTGTTGAGTTGACAAAATAAAATATTGTTCTGATCTCCAACTATTAGACGTCCCCATCAAATCAACTATTGCTTTGATATATCTTCAAAGGAAAAGCAACAAAACTTTTCAAGTGGAAGAGAAGAATAAAACTAACAAGAAAAGTTAAAAATCCAATGTATGGCGGTCAGTATGACTTCAAAAGCCATTCAATCTAGTATTCAAGTTAACACCATTAACATTTAGAAAATGAGCTAAAAATTAAACTCGAGTTCCTTACATATTCACATTTTCTGGGACACTCCTTTTTCAAATGCATGAATGTAGAAGGTAGGTGTCAGTTTTAGTTCTCTTTTCTACCTCATGTAAAAAAGTAACCACACCAAAAAAAAAACAATAGTATCATAATTACTCTGCAAAACAAATATTTCAAAATTCATTTTTCACAAAGAAAACAGTAATTATCTCAGGCACATGCCAAGGGTTAGGATTAGTCTAAAAAACAGAAACAACCACAAAAAGGGAAAAAAAGAGAATCACAAGTCATCAGACTGCGATATTAGAACGCATCTTGCACACATGAATCATGTCGATCATCTGATAATTCATCTAGCGGATAAGAAAGATTCCAGTTCCACAACCACTTTTAACTAATGATAAACAATTAGTTCATTTCTGTTTCGTTTAGCTTCGGGATATTAATGAGAAAGAAATGACTACTCACATTACCTTAAGAATGATCCACATCCAAAGTATATTTGCTGTTATGACTGATTGATATAAAACATTGTTGGGCCTTTTGTACTAAACAACATGCTACATTCTGCAATGAGCTGGTTACTATTACCAAGAAAATTTAAAGTTATTGATCACCGCCACAGCTCAAAGAAATATCCTCACAGAGCTGGAAAATAACTGTGTATTAAAACTATCTGGCAATCTCTTAACAATCACGAAAAAATAACCAGAATAAAAAAGCATCATAGTGTTTATATAACACTCTAAGTCTATATCATGCAGATCTATAATTCGTGAATTCTATAAAATCAGGACCACAACCACATGTTTTAGATAACATTTCCAATTCTCAGGCTCTTGCATATGGGGAGAACATGTAGAGAATCTGTTTATGCAGTGATCATCATGAAACTCTTGGCTAACCATATCCGTTTTTATAATAGAAAATTGGCAAAGTTAATATCAGAACATATCAAACTTTGAGATCGTGATATTCATGTTGAGATGTGAATATTTCGATCTTAATGTGTATGAAAACTGTTTTTATGCTATCCTGGCTCTACTGGGTCATGGTTTACAAGGCCCAGTAGCATTATCCCACAAAAAAATCTCGGATAATAATTAGCACACAAACAATCTCAGTAGCTCAATATTGTCATTTACCCTAATAACTGCTGTTGTACTTTTAGGCTGCTGCTGTCTCTTTTGACTCTAATCCGATTTTTCTCTTTGGAGTAAGGTTTTTGGGTATCAGAAAAATTAAAAATAAACCAAATATTAAAATACTAGACATGTGACCCCTGTATTGTTTATATTGATGAGAAATACATATTACATGTTCTTACGAAAAAAAAAAAAAACAAAAAGAATAGACGTAAAGGTACATTACAAGTCTCGCATTTGTCTTGGTATTAATTTACTCGACACAGCCATATTGCTGATGTCAATGCTTGATTTCACTTGCATCAGTAGACATGATGGGGGACGAATTGGTAAATACACACTATAGGCAGGCCAGGTTCAGGGTTTCCCCAATGTAGACCATCATAAAAATGATGCAGGTAAGCTTACAAACAATGTACACAAACAAACCCATGAACCAGCATTCAAACATCAATAGCTTACAAACATACAGGAGGAGAAATTTAATATTTGACTAACTGAGCATATCTATACATCAATCAAATAAGAAAAACTCACATGTGCACTGTTACCGCCCTCGTTGAGCAGTGGGAGGCAACTTCTCTGAGGGACCAGTAGGAAGTTTTTGATTAGTCTTTCGCTCAATCCTCCTTTTGAGCTCTCTGAGTATTCGAATTTGTCCAAGCTTTCCAGGAGATAATTTGTCCCAATAAATCCCTGTAGCCAAATATTTTTAGTTGATCTTTTAACAATATTCCCAAACTGACATCCAAGTGAAATAAAGAAAAGAAAACCGATTATAATGTGAAATAGTTCACAATTGCTGCAATCTAAAGGAGGAGACAATAAGGACTTTCTCATTTATCAGTGCATGCAACTCCAAAAGTAATTATGAATCGAGAGAGTGGGACAATTGAATAATATAAGGGAGAAAATCAAGCATGCGAGTTGGTACAAATGTCGCAGGAGGCATCCCTTTATTCTACAAACAAAAGGCTTGTTCCTGACCTCAATTATATTGGTAATAAAAAGAAAACCATAATTTGAAATTTATGCAAAAAAGAGTGTATTGTCACTCAAACCTTGAGGCTTTGGAATTGACGTGTTGGTGAAGATGACCTGTGTTGGAGTGCATATGATATCCACAGGTACATCATGGATTAACAGCTTTTCAACCGGAATATCATCCACCAATTGGCAATCATGCACTGAAATAGTAGTTCTTGTATTACAATATAGACTATAATTAATGAGAAATTGATTATACAAAAAGCATAGCCATGGCATTTTGAAAAATAAAACAGTGAAACAGGCAAATCAAAATGTCAATGTATTTGCCAAGTTTGTCATTCTCAAAATACGGTTATAAGTAGAATGCTAGAGTATTGAGGTCATCCAACCAAATAAAACTGTAGAGAAAGAGAAGTGTTTTTTTTTTTTCAAGATAGAACTTACATTTAGAATTATATTTGTGCTCCCCAAAAATATATATAGAAAAGAAAAATAATAATTAAATTCATGTAGCTGCAGAATTATGCTAGAAAATGTTTAGGCAGGAGAAAATCCATATGAATCCAATAAGGGAAAGTGATTACCACTCACCAGAAGTGACAACAGGAGTTGAATCATCAATAGCTCCCATATAACGCAGCATCCCATACTCTAGTTCTGCAAATCCCTGCATTTCACTTTACTTAGTTGAATTAATGAGGAACACAAGTTCAAGATCCAGTACCGTCGCATGTGCAAGGTCACTCTACAACATCAAAGCATTATCCCACTAGGTGGGATCGCCTACATGGTTCATATAACGCCATTGTGCACAATTAATAACCAAATCTTTAGATATATTGAAAGATCACTCAATGGCCAAATAAATTTTACACCATTTCTTGTAGCTTTATCATATCAAAAGACGTTTAGCAAGCCGTCTATAGAATAACCTATAGTTCTTTAACCAAATTGATAATCACCAATCGGGTTTTTAGTTACATTAGAGGATGTGCATGAGTGTGCACAGAGGATTGAGGCAAAAAGGAATTTCTACTTTGTGTAGGTGATAACAAACACTGAAGTCTGGAATCAAGCATAAATTTAACTTCTAACACAGTAGTTAGTGTGCAGGTAATAAGAATTATTAAAACACCAAAACACACACAACATTACCTCTCCCTTTCCCAGTCGAGCACCTGTTTTTGGGTCAACAGCGACTGATCCAATAACAATAAGATCTACCTTTAAATTTTCATCTAATCCAATTGGCTTCCCATGCTTGGCAACCCCAACAGAGGTACAGGCTTCCTTGATGGTATGTGGGGGTAACAAATGGGATTCGACAACAGAGAAAAATCCAGTCCTCAGCCGTGGCTGAGGAGTTAACAACTTCTTCCCATCTGCACAGGAAAAGGTGAAACATTTAAAATATTCTCACCACCTTTCAAGAGAACACTTATCATTGTCAAACTCCAGGCAAGATGAGGAAAGCTAAAAAGGAAAAACCACTAAACCACAAGTACTATAATCTCTGCCACTATCACTACCATTAGCAGAAACTACCTGTCTTAATTTCAATTCTATGCTCAATATTACAAATATGATTTGCAGGCTCCAATTTTTGCCTCATAATGTTTAATATATACACACACATGAAAACACAGAACACACGGTAAAATTTTAGCAGTGAAGCCAGCAGTTCATCAATCAAACAAATGGACCATAGAAAGCAATGAAACCACCTAACAGCCACACACAAATTACAAAAAAAGCAGCTAACCTGAGAGAGTAAGAAGTCTGACTTGCTTTTGAGGAGAATCCGGGTTAACCTTCACACACTGGGCAACACGAAACACATCTAGCTCCCTCATCTGCCAATACCCACATCAAGCAACTCCACTTAGATCCTAACACCACCTATCAGCCAAAAACTATCCCCACCTCCACTTATAAAAAGAAAATTCACAGCAAAACTAAATCAACTCTTGGCTCTTCTAATCTTGTTCAATTTTCAACCTAATCCATAAAAAGAAAATTCACAGCAAAACTAAAACTTTTTTAGTACCATTTCTGCCAAGTGGTAGAATTCTGCTGATTTTTCCAACCATGGGCTCTTCTAACTCTCTAGTCAATTCACCCAAATCATGCCATCATAAGTCACTCATTTGAGTGTATTTCACTTGCATTCATTTCCATATATTTTTATCTATTCTGTAAGCAGAAAAATGGTACATTTGAAATACTCACCGCTGTCTGTAATATAAAAGTCCAAAATTTGAATACTTTCGGTCCACAACATCTCACATTTTCTCCTACTTTATCCTACTATTTCATATTTCATAGTTATTAATGCTTATGTATCTCTCTCATAATAAATATAAATATGAACAATCTAGAAAAAATGCATTAATCAAACACCCAACTAATTTTCACATTTTTTCTTGAAAGTGTGAGCTGACAAGAGAAACTACTAAAACAGGAGACAGTCACCCCCATTAAACAAAAAGCAAACTTTTTAAAAACTGAAAGCTAACCTTATGAGCAGCAAGTGAAGCACCAACGAAATTAGGAATCCGATGATGGACAGGTCTTGGATTTTGCGCAAAATTGAGAGCCTCCATCAAATCCCAAATCCTCTTCCGTATTACCCACTTCCAAGCTTTCATTACTGGGGCCCATCTCTCTCTTGGAGGTCTCCGCCATGGTTGATGCTATGACTAAGTATGTTATGGGTTCTGTTGGTGGTTACTAACCTGTGTTAGAGGTTTCTACATTTTTATTACTCCATTACTTCTTAAATATAATATCACTTTTTTAAAATTAACCTCATAATACTTATCAGTAATAAACAAACAAGAGATAGATGGTGGGGATAAAGATATATGGTTCAGACAAAGTGGTAATATCACGTGATAATAACTAACTTAACTAACATCTAATATTCTTAAACTAATCAAATTAGGAAAGTGATCTTATATTTAGGAACACCGGTATAATCTTTGTTAGAGTATGATTGTAATGTTGTTTTTGGCACTATTTGATTAAGCTAGTTGCTCTCATTGTTAAAAAAAATAATTAATCATGAAAATATAAGAAACTCATGTTTACAAGTTTAACTGATATGTTTGTTTATTTTATGAGTTGAAGTTAAAAATTTGTGTCCACAAGATACAGATGAAGTTTTCATGTTTACAAGCTGGTTGCATTTTTCCCTTAACAGCACAAGATGAATGGCTTCTTTTGTAAATTACTTTTGTAAAACGTGGTAAGAATTAAAGAGCGTTCTAAACTGTTTTAGTCAAAAAAAAAAAAGTATTGTTAAAATAATTTTTTTCTTTTATGATAATAGTTTTTGGGAAAATATTCAAAAATATACTATTAAGAAACGATAAGTAAACTGTTATCAAAAAAGAAAAAGAAACGATAAGTAAAATATTTTGCTTAATGTTAAAACTTGATGCTGCTTATAGGCTTCTCACTTAATGACATGTAAGCCTATGGGTAAATGGGTAGTTGTGGAATTGATCATATTTTCTAGTACTACCACTTGTCGTTAGCATCTACCACTCTATTTGGTACTAAGTTGTAACATTCACAAGGCAGAGCAGCCTTCCCAAGAGAAAAGTGTCAAGATGATTGGTAGAGAGAATTATGCAGGAGAGAAGGAAAGGGGTTGAGAGAGAGAGAGAGAGAGGAGTGTGGATGTTAGAAGAAACGAGAGAATAGAGACACAGCACAAAAGATACAGTCATGCACCAAAAAACAACAAATATAGCTCCTCAATCAATTGGGCTAGAGATTTCTTTGACAATGGATCGAGAGAATACAACAAAACTGGCCTGAATGACCTGACTTATGAAACATATACAACAAATATGTTTTACTCCAAACAAAAATCCCTCATCTGTTAAATAAGGCAGTGGTTTCCCCCTTTCTATTCTTCAGGGCACTTCATCTGCAATAACAAATCTACCCTCAACTCTATCAAATTGGCAACCTAAAGAAAAGAAAACTAGCA
Organism: Mimosa pudica; assembly: GCA_029929735.1. Classification (NCBI taxonomy): domain Eukaryota; kingdom Viridiplantae; phylum Streptophyta; class Magnoliopsida; order Fabales; family Fabaceae; genus Mimosa; species Mimosa pudica. The sequence continues at coordinate 13,821,628 of JAKELP010000029.1, read as the reverse complement.
GAGGCAATGGAGTTTAGAAGAGAGATGATTAAGAACAGGAAATAGTCAGAGAGCAGGTCTTATAATTTATGTAGCAAGCAAAGGGAAAAATACAAGACAACATTGAAGAAGACTGTCATCTCCATGAAAATTACTCTAGCCAAATTCAGAATTCTTATCCCTAATAGGATTCACACCCGTTACCCCAGTTGTTATCAAGTCTCAGATATTCTGCAACTGGGAAAAGGAGATCCGGATTATTGAGCCGGAAAGCGAGCTTGCGTGCTTGCACACCAAGGCTTCAGTAGCTTGTTCCTCGGTCTCAAACTGAACCAGGGCCTGCTTCTTACCGTTCATCTCAAAGACTTTGCTGTTCACAATGGTTCCATGCTCCTCTAGAAGGCTCACAATCTCCTCTTCAGTGATATCTTGAGGGAGAGTAGACAAATGGATTGTCTTTGTGGGAGAGCAGCAGTAACGGTAGTTCTTGGCAGCATTGCGATTGAAACGGTTGAGATTCGAATTCATGTACTCATGAGTTTCAGGACCCTGGGTTATGTTTGGATGTTTCGAGAAGTTGACCTCTAATCTCTTATCAAAGAGCATGGCTCCCTATATATAATGTACAATGGTTTAGTTGTAATCAAAAAACAATGGTTTAGTAAAATACAAAAAGCTAGAGCATCTTTAGATGGAAAAAACACATTCATTTGTAAATATAATTGATCAAGGAAAATTAACTAATTACGTTCTCTAAAATTTACTCAAGACAATCAAAACCAAATATGACTTTCTCTCTCATTATAAAATGACAACATAGACAAAGTTTAAATTAAAAAAAAAAAAACTGAAAAATAATAAAATCTCTAAAATAAATATACTCCAACCATATTCCAAAATGTAGATACATAATTTACAATGCATATGTGTTACCAACCTTCAGGTAGTGTACTGCCAATTCAGCTTGGAAACCGTCCCCCATCTGAATGAGTGCATGATCTGGCTTATTTCGAAGAAGTTTAATCCTCATAATATTCCCATAAATGGAAAACAAGTTAAAGAGTTTATCTTCGTCTATTCTCTGAAATACAGAACGTATGAGCCTCATAATAGAACACATCTTCAACCAAATATAAAATTATTCCGAATATACTCACATCGGGATTAAGATTTGAGACAATAACTGTACACCTGTCATTTGTCCCAGTTATACCAGGAGGCAAACCTCCACCAAAGGCAGCTGAGATGGCAGCAGCATTTGCCATCTAAGCTTCAAAATAAATTTCATTAGTATTTAAATCTAAACAGGAATCACACACATGCATGACAACAACCAACTCTTGAAATGATTAATATACTTGATGTGCTCGCAAAATCAGGCTATCCATTTTCACCCAAAAAGGGTCATCTATATAAAACGGGGAAAAATGTTCAGTTAAAAAGGCAGAGTGTCCATCAAACTCCCCTCCCTCCCCCATCAAAAGAAGCTTATAAAATGTTTTTTAAAAGAACATTATCTAGTGATTTTTAAAATTTTAACAGAAGTTATTCCCACGATTTGTAAACCATACCTGGCAAACAGTACATTCACAACATAAGAAAAAAACTGTACAAGTGGTATCAGCTTCCAAATATTGCTATTGTTACTTTTCATTAAAATCTGTTCATTAATAAACTCAACTGACACTTCAACCTGGCCTGAATAACACCCACCTGTGAAAAACCAACTGGGAGAAAAAGACACGCATCAGCAAGATGTAAGAAAAAGTTAAGTTTGACAGACAATAAACCAACCAATGGAATTTCAAGGATTAGCACCTGCTCTGGTACCAGAACTTTGAACACCATACATGCTTCCTGCATCACCATATCCAGGCTGTGTCGCAAGGATAATTCAGCAAACAATTTAAAACACTACAAGAAATGAATTGAGAAGATTTTGATTTATAATGAGTAATAAAAAGAAATTTGCACACGACATACCTGAGAAGATCTGCCTTTCTGCTCAGTGGGAAGATTTGGGTTTGTGAAGTCTCTGTGAAAGGTTGAGAAACATCTATATTAATATACAATGATAATAGAGTATATGAACAAAATGAAGAGAGAAAAAGGAATAGACAGAATCACCTCGAACGGTCATTGTTGAAGTTTACTTGTAATTCGTCAAGGCTGTAATAAAAATGATTCAAAAGTTTGCACCATAGCATAGTGATTATATACAAATAAAATGAGGAAAATTGTAAAAATGGACCAGTGCACAGGCATCATGAAGTCTTTAGACTCACAAACCAACATACAATCACATAGTTAAAACAAGTTAAACTTACTTTGAGAACTGAATGTCCAGCTGACAGCAACCGTCATAAATATTGCGGCCCTATAAGTTTTCAAAAATATAACCAATCATTTTACAGTGATCAGGATTACGACCCCCCATAAAAAGAAAAACCCAAAAAAATAAAGAGAGCAACAAAAAAGTTCAGCGAGTGTTAACAACCTGAAGTGTGCTTCTAGCAACAACAGCACTCTGGCGTGATTGATACTGAATCAGAGCCTGAAAACCTACAGAATGCAAGATGAAACAATGAGCAAAATCTACACTGACAATACATGCATTACTTAAGTGAAAGGAACATCCTACATAGCCAATAAAAATCTTATAGTAACTCACTAGACACATTTATCCAAATATTTGCATTTTCTTTGACATTAAAATTCAAAAAGTTTCATTATCAAAGAAACTTAGCCTGTTGCATTTCTAATACAGAAATGCGTGTATGTTTTAACAGAAATAGTTACATGACTAAACATAACCTTAGCCCATGAGAAGAAGGCTTGAAACCAACAAGCACTAAGTACTTAATTAAGAACAGAAAGAAAGAGAAAGGGAAAAATCTGAGAAATTCTGACCAGCTGACTTCTGAAATGTGACAACTTTTTCCACAAATCCATGGGGAGAAAACACTTGATGCAGCACATCCACTGTTATAGGGTACAGCATGTGATGAATTGTAACTAAGAGTATTCGATTTGGCTGCGCATCCAGAGAGTTCCCGACAGCAGAACAGCAGAGAGAGAGAAGAGATAGAGAGAAAGGAGAATAAATAGAAAGGTATATGATTGAAGAGAAAAGAAGAAAGAGAATAACGCTTTAACAAACTAAACCCAATGAAATTGAAAAATATATGACTATGGGGAGTCAGGAATATATTAAATAAAAGGAAAAATGTAACAAAGAGGTTGTGTCTGCTATCAAGTGCCAACAACAAAACAACCACAATCGATCTCACTCCACATTGTTTTTGGCCAAAATCTCACTTTACATTTATAGAAACACAAGATACCAACCTCATCTCCTCTTCCTTGATTTTGATCCATTGTTGTTAACTCTTGATGAGAGGAAAACTGGACATAAACATTCCTTCCCCTGGAAAGAAAAGGAAGGGAAAACTAAATTATTATGTCACATTTGTGTCAATGGTAACATAAGTTGCTTCTTTATCTCCATAGAGTAGACTAAGAATCAAGTTGCTAATGAATTATTGTAGACACTCAATAAACTTTAAACCCAAAATAAGCAGTCCACATCTACCTTATGCTTGGCTGAACATTTTCATAATATTGTAAAGCATTAACTGCTGAAGAAATTTCTTGCATTTGGAGTAAAGCCTGCAATAACGGCAAGTATTTACATAAACGACAAGTATTTACACAGTCAAATACAAATGTATAGAAACTTCAACTTTTAGGTAGACAGGAAATTGTCCTTGAAAGCATGAAATAGAAAACCTGATTTTTCGCACGGAGCATGACAAGCTTAGTAATGACTCCAAAAGGCTGAAATAGCTGAAGCAAATCATTCTGCAACCAAACAGGGTAAATTTTAGAAATTCTGGAACAAATTTAGAAATATGTACATACGGCAGTAATAAACTGTTCGTCTTCTTTAGTGATCATCCATGGTTTAAGTAATCTTATTTTAAAACAAAGCGAATAGCAGAGATACGATTTCATTATAACGGAACCAAGATTATAACACTTAAACAACAAAAGGTTAATATAAATTTTGGGAGGCCTAAGACATACAAATACTCTCAATTCTTGTTTGTCTGTTGGTAGCTCGCAAGGCTTGTAACGCTAAGGACACGTCCGTCTCCACAACATTTTGTCATTTACAAAAAAGGTTTGATTTAATCAACAAGCAATAAATTTGAAATTAGTTACCATTTTTGAGGGAGTGTACACTAACAGCTTGTTTGGTTTCTGTTAGAATCTAAGTATTTAATATTTTGATTAGGAGAAATTACTTTTTTGATTGTTGTTTCCTATTTATGTTGTTTCCTATTTTCATTGTTTCCTATTTTCATCTCCTCTCCTCCCCTATATAATGTACTCTTGTCATATTGCAAAATATCAATAATAATTCTCTTCATTTATCCCAATATGGTATCAGAGCTATCCTAATGGGAAGGAATGTGCCTGATATATTTTGGGGGGATGCCATTCTTACTGCCGCATACCTTATCAATCGCATGTCATCCAAAGTCCTTAACTTTTCCACACATATCCAAAAACTCCTCGAAACTTATCCCAACTCACCTCTAATTAATACTCTTCCTCAAAAGGTTTTTGGATGTGTTGTGTTTGTTCACAAGTATGGTATGGGAAAACTTAGTCCTAAAGCTGATAAATGCATATTTCTTGGCTATTCTCCAAGTCAAAAAGGTTATAAGTGTTATTGTCCAACAACCCGAAAGACAATTGTTTCTCAGGATACTACATTTTATGAACATGAACCTTATTATCCCAAATTACCCATTCAGGGGGAGAATAGTACAGAATGACTAATTATGAACCTTGAGAGTCCTACCCATCCTCAACTAGAAATAGCCAATCCCATTGATCCTCAACCAGAAATACCACCACAACCAGAAATAGCCAATCTCATTGATCCTCAACCAGAAATACCACCACACCAAGATACTACCATCACTGAATCTGATCCTCTTATGGTGGAAAGTAATGCTGAGATCAATACTGGGATGGCCAATGAAGATCAAAATGAGGAGTTACAACCAGGCAATGATGAATCTGATAGTAGAGTCCCTTCTGCTCCAAGGAATAACCATGAATCTGACTCGGGATTAGATCCTGAAGTGATGGGCTGGCCTATAGCTCTGCGAAAGGGGGTAAGATCTTGTACTCAACATCCTATTCAGAGATTTGTTTCTTATGGTAATTTGTCTGCAAAGATGCAGAACTTTGTAATTAATACTGCTCAGGTAAAAATCCCTCACACATTCCAGCAAGCTATGACTGATCCTAATTGGAAGTTAGCTGCAGAAGAAGAGTTAAGAGCTCTCAAAGAGAACAAAACTTGGGAGATTACAAATCTTCCAAGAGGGAAGAAGGTAGTTGGATGCCGGTGGATATTTACTCCGAAGTTTAACCCGGATGGAAGCATCGACAAATATAAGGCCAGACTAGTTGCAAAGGGGTACACTCAGACGTATGGAATTGATTATGAGGAGACTTTTGCTCCAGTTGCTAAATTCAGCACCATCAATATACTTCTTTCTATTGCAGCCAACCTGGATTGGTCATTACACCAATTAGACATTAAAAATGCCTTCTTGAATGGTGACTTAGAGGAAGAAGTGTACATGGAGGTTCCAGAGGGTGTCAACGCCCCTAATAACACTGTGTGCAGGTTAAAGAAGTCGTTGTATGGATTGAAACAGTCTCCAAGAGCCTGGTTTGAAAGATTCTCTAAAGTGCTGAAGAAGATGTCCTTTGTTCAGGGACAAGCAGATCACACTTTGTTCACTAAACACGAAGGTAAAAAAGTGACAATTTTAATTGTTTATGTTGATGATATTGTTATTACAGGGAATGATGAAAGTTCCATAGCTCAGCTGAAACAAGCTTTAGCAACTGAATTCCAAGTGAAAGATCTTGGTCAGATGAGATACTTCCTTGGCATGGAGATAACCAGAAGCAGGAAAGGCATTAATGTGTCTCAACGCAAGTACACCCTAGACTTGCTACATGAGACCGGGATGTTAGGTGCAAAACCGGAGGAGACACCTATGGATGACAACTGCAAGCTGGAAATAAAGGAAAAGGGAGTTCCTGCTAACACTGAGAGATATCGGAGACTTGTAGGAAAATTGATATACTTGACTCACACACGTCCAGATATCAGTTTTGCAGTAGGAATGGTGAGCCAATTCATGCACCAACCACAAAAGGAGCATATGGATGCAGTTATGAGAATACTCAGCTACTTGAAGGGAAATCCAGGTCGTGGGTTATTCTTTAAGAAAGGCACAGCTAGGAATTTGGAAATTTATACTGATGCAAGTTTTGCAAGAGACTTAGAAACTGGCAGATCTATAACGGGTTATTACTCATATTTCTGGGGTAACTTAGTTACTTGGAGAAGTAAGAAACAGACCATTGTATCGCGAAGCAGTTGTGAAGCTGAGTTAAGAGCTGCATGTCTTGGTGTATGCGAAGGAATCTGGATCATCAGATTACTGCATGAGTTAAGAATTCCCTTTGATGGCCCATTACAGATATGGTGTGATAACAAGTCCAGCATTGAAATGACCAGAAATCCTGTTTATCATGATCGAACTAAACATGTCGAGATTGATAGACATTACATTAAGGAGAAAGTAGAGGCGGGGATCATGACATTGACGTATGTCCGTTCTTCTGAGCAGATTGGGGATATGATGACTAAACCACTTGCCAGACCTCTATTTGAAAGATTCCGAAGCAAGCTGGGAATGATTGACATATATTCTCCAGCTTGAGGGGGAGTGTTAGAATCTTAGTATTTAATATTTTGATTAGGAGAAATTACTTTTTTGATTGTTGTTTCCTATTTATGTTGTTTCCTATTTTCATTGTTTCCTATTTTCATCTCCTCTCCTCCCCTATATAATGTACTCTTGTCATATTGCAAAATATCAATAATAATTCTCTTCATTTATCCCAATAGTTTCATTGCAAATAACCACTTGTGCAATTTAAAAGGCAAAACCACACTCACAAAAATTTACCTTGAAAAGTGCAAAATCAATTATTCACAGCTAATTCGCATAGACACTGTACTGTCAAAGTCAACTCTATTTATTACTTCATACAATTAGATACATTAATAGCACAAATTGTGTGTGTGTGAGTGTATAAACACAAACTGATCGTACTAAAATACATGATGGTAAGTACTAAAGCAGGGAATGAGAATGTACTTCAGATATTTCATGCCCAACATTTCGAACGTGAATGACTTTTGAAGGTTCCGTCATTGCAAACCAAACTGTAACAAAGAAGAATACACATCAGCTTAAGGATTATATACAATCCACACTGATTTGAATACCAATGAGTGAAGCCATCTCAGAAATAACACAAAAACCATCACTTTCATATGTATATATTGAAAATCAGATTGCACAAAACATAAAAGGAGTATATAATAAATTGTGGGCCTTTCAAATAATAAACAAAAAAGACATTTTTTTTGTTAAAGTTGGAATCTTGTAATGAATCTAAGAGACCCCAAGACTGAAACATGAATTAAAAATGGTGAATCATGGAAAAACGATGCTAAATGATCGAAAGAGAAAAAGGGTATCTCCAAGTTTCAATTTTACATCGCTAAATCATAATATCGGGAGAAAACAGACGCAGAGGACATTGATTAGAATTGAAATAGTGAAAAGGTGAGAGATAATATAACACACACACACACACACACATATATGAATAGAGAGAGATAGAGAGGAAGAGAGAACTTGCCTATGAGAGAGAGAGAGGAGAGGTTCTTAGGAATTAGGAAAACATTATAGGAAGGTTTGGATGAGGTGAATGTGAAGCCCTACCAGCGAGAGGAATCGCCCAAACACTTTTGGCAATATGCTTCCCCACACTTACTTATTTCTTTTTCATTATCCACTTCCAATTCTAATTCTCATTTTATTTCTTATTTTTTAATGAGAAAATTAATTTGTAATACTTAATAGTAGAAAAGTCTCATAAACTTCACATATTAAAGTAGGGTCCATAGGACCTTACTTTAATATACTTCAAATATAAAAGACCAGATTGCCCCTCCCTGTGAGTCTGTGACAGGGTCATAGGCAGGGAATGACGAGGTCATGCACACGTATAATAAGTTCATGTGCAGGGAAGAAGAGACAATCTGGTCTTTTTGTATTTGAAGTATATTAAAGTAAGGTCCCTAGGGACCCTACTTTAATATGTGAAACTTATGACACTTTTCTACTATTAAGTCCCTTGTGACAGACTACAAATTAATTTTCCCTTTTTTATTTACTACTAACACACTTTTTTTTTAAATTATCTATGTGTTATTAATTAACAGTTGATTGCTTTTAATTGAAACAAACAATTGCATGCTCAATTCAATTCATAGAAATGTTGTCCTTCTTGTGTGCTCAAGGGTTGAAGATTAATCTATGAGGTGGATTTAAACAAGTCACGACAATTAGGTGATTTAAATGTTTGTTGGTTAATAAATTTATTATTTATTGATGATCTTTCGTGGATCAAACTTGGTTTAAAGAGTTAACGATTTGGGAATGAAGGTTCATATTGTGTTATAATTTTGTTAATCTGTTAAAAATTGTCAAGTGAATCATTAGAGTTTTATACCTTGTATTTTACTTCATCCTACTTTAATGAAATAGTATGTGTTATTTGGTCCAAAAACCCATTAGAGTTTTGAGCATTTAGGTGCAGCTTTCATGTAATGTAATAATGTACATTTTACTATATGACTTAATTAAAACCTAGATTTTAAAAGAATTGTTATGTGTGACTTGATTTGTTATTAGGAATGTTGAAGTCCAAACTGTTTGTTGGAATTTTTTGCAGATTATACGTCAAACATGTATATTAATTAGGCAGGAACAACTCACAATCAGTTAATTAAATTTTTGGTGGGTAATACCTTTATTCTTTATGACGAAATTTCCCCTATGAAAACGAGGATCAATGCATGTAAATTGATTTTACTTTTTTATTAAAAAAAACTCGTATTCACATTGCTAATAAAAATCAACTTACAAAAACAATGGCCTAAAAACACTACACACACTGTGAGTTGAGTTGAGTTAGATTGATGTGATTCAGCCAAAAAAATAGCTGGAGTGATATGTGTGGATGAAGGATATTCATTTTACTCTGGAGACTTGGACATACGAGGGAATTAACTAGTGGTGATTTACTAATTATTGATAAAAATACTGATAATCAAGGTTCATGGCGATTTAATATATTATGGTTTAAGCATATTGAATTTGGGCCAGCGCAAGTAAATTTAGCAGCACCATGGTTTCCGTTACTTCCTATTGTGCCGCACTGATTTGTTTGTGATTTTTTACGCATCACCTTGTTTTTTAATAAAATACTTAATCCTAATTCCTTAATGTAAAAATCGATCAGACAAGAGGTTATTGACTCTGACTCTAAAATATTCCCATTGATTGCACATTCATGCCAAAGGGTACTTCAGCTCACTTCAATAAAGATGATATTTGGATGAAATTGATTTTCATTTGACGAATAGCTAACTTATTATTTTCTTTGATGTCCCCATATTTGGTTTTTAACTAATGTTAAGGGGGCAGAGATAGTGCTAAGGAGATTAACTCTCGCATACATGTAGTTGAAGATTTCATGTAATGAGAAGAAATTATAAATAACCGGAACTAGTGTTAATATTACAATGATATCCTCACTTCATGGAAGGTTTTTGGTTAATTAGTGGGATTTACAGAAGCAAAGGGATGAGGAAAACCATGAAGTGGAAAGCAGCATGAAAAGGAAGGACTTCAATCATCACCTGCAAGAGCAAAGAACACAAGCCTCAAATCAGTATAGCCATCAAAATTCTTCAAAAAAGTGGCTCATGAAATTTCTTTCAAAACTTCCCTGCCTTATTTGACCACTTCCTCAATGTATTTACTATAAAGACTTGCATTTTGGCATGGACAAGTATCAAGTTTCTAGAAACTTGCATAATTAATTTGTGAACGGATTGAGTTTGGATACTACCCCCGTTCCTAAATATAAGACTTAATTGACTTTTTTTTGGAGAGATTAAAGTTGCGAAATAAACTATTATATCATGACACATTTGATATATTTTTAGACTATTCACTAGGTTATAGGTAAAATAAATTAGTGTAAGGGAAAAATTAGGTAAATCATCAATTTATAATTAACTAATTTTACTTTTTTAGGATTTTCCAAAAACGTCAACTAAGTCCTATATTTAGAACCGAAGGGAGTACTACCTCTGGTTCTAAATATAGGTCCTAATTGACTTTTTTTGGAGAGATTAAGATTGCGAAATATGTGTATTTTTTTTCGATTTATTGATAGATTTTTAGATTATCCATTAGTTTATAGGTAAAATAAACTAGTTTAAGGGAAAAAATTAGGTAAATCAATTTATAATTAACTTATTTTGTTTTTTTAAGGATTTTTCAAGAAAAGTCAATTAGGTCTTATATTTAGAACCGGAGGGAGTATAATAAATGTAAGAGAGGAGAATATATTGCATGCTTATTTGCATTTGAAACTCCATTTATATGTGGGCAAAAAAAGAAGGGAAAATCACAATGAGCTCCCATAAGGCAACTAATTACAATAAAGTCTCAAATAATCATCAAATTACATTGAAGACTCAAGTAGTAGAATAATCATCAAATTACATTGAAGACTCAAGTAGTAGTTTGTTATTTTGTAGTGTTTACTATATTTAATAATAATTGCATCATCATTATACACAATTATAGTGTTACTACGTTAAACAAATCTGAACCATAGATAGTCCTAAAAGAACTTTTATCTTTTAAGAAAACATATTTCCTCATCCATCAATTGGATATGCAATTCTTTCAAATTAAGTGAGTTGTTTGTTTTCTAATTATTCAAACCGATTGGAAGTGTATAACAGAATATTTTTAAAGGATATAAAGACAAATGATGCTCCCCTAACCAATATAAAAATTATAATGCATAGCTGCAAAAAAAAAAAAGAACAAAAAAATCCTTCCAAGTGCAACTTTGAGAAAAAGGGGCAAAACAATTTTTTTATTGAAGTAGATAAATAAATTTCTTATATTATTAGCCCACACTATATGAAAACATAAATATACACGTATGTACCTCAAATACAAAGATAAACAGGAAAAGAAGTAGACTTACAGTTGGTTCGCCGGCGGCGGAGGAAGACGACGGCCGTACGGTGGCGAAGTCAATTCCGCCGGCCGGACTAGAAACCGCAGGGTTGCTGTTAATCAAAGCCATCCCTCCTTTCCTAGTCGTCGGCGGCGCCGCAGATTCCGGCTGAAACGGCCACGGAAATGTACTCTCCGGCGACGAGTCCTCGCCGGAGGAAGGCGCTGGAGCTTCCGCCGGAGATATTTCCGGCGACATTGCCCATTCTTGAGGTGGCAAAGCTGAGTAAGAGCCAAATAAAACACACCCACATTAGAAAATTAAGTAAAAATTAAATTTTTTTTACATTAATTATTGTGGGTTGGTTTTTTCATGACTTTAAGGTTTTAGACTTTAGTTTTACTCACCAATGGAATCTCCAAAGAAAGAAGTGGGATTGTTCCACAGGGAGGCTTTGTTCAGTGGAAATGGTGGGGAGGAATGAGAAGAGAAGAGAGAAGTGAGGAGAGAGAGGAAGAGAATGGAGGAGAGGGACATTTTTGGGAAGAAAGAAGGAGGTAAGATTTTTTTTAGGGTTTTGGAGAGTAATGGTGGTGAGTGGTGAAATGATGGGTTGGCAAAAGAGAAAAAAATATGGGTGTTGGAATGTGTGTGGTGAAAATTGGGAGGAGAAGGAGTGAGGCTTTTGAGGAAAAGGAGTTTGAACAATTACCTTTCATGGTCTCATCATGTCCTGCACTGATTGTACCTTCTTCCACAGGGAAAAGCAGTCAAACTTTTGGATTAGAAAATCTTTCAAGAAATGCTATAAAAGCTGAACTGGAAGGCAAGCCGGAAAGGGCTTCGAGTCTTAGTTCAACACAGTCAAACCGCTCAGACTGATGATTGGGTTGACGGTCGAACGAATAATCGTTGAGTCAAAATGTGAAATGTTCGCCAGTTAAACTACTAGTCCAACCGTCCTTTCAATTATGGGAGAGGTCTACACTCTTGTCACCCAGCTCACATACCATACACTTTCAAGGAATATTTTTGGGTAGAATTTTGGATGGTGTCTCATGATAGTTTTAAGACTAATGACTAATAGTTTACCTCTCCTAATAAACTCTTTTCCATGTACCCCATTTCCAATGTGGGAATACTATATTTGAAAAGGCAAAGTGAATGTGTCAATCGTTGTTTAAATTGAAGATTGAGCATTTTTTAGGGAAAAACATGATATTGAAATAATTTGGCCACTTTGGAATAATTTTTAAATTTGAGAACATTAGGCTATTTGGCTAAGCCAATTTTCTGTCTAAGAAAGGATTTGGGATTTTGATGAATTGATGCGTGTAAGAATCTTCTTGCTCACCTGTCCAAAAAAAAAACAATCTTCTTGCTCATAGTGCCTCGCACTCCTTACAACATGATAAACAAATGCTTGAATCCTCCCTACAAAATACGTCAGTGTTCAGACTTTAGTATCTGGCATTTAAAATGCTGCAAGCATGATTGTATCTCTAATGGAAAGATATTTGTGCCTTAAAAAGGGTAGGAATTGGTGGGCTGCAATTTGCAACTACTCGTCGTTACTAAATATAAGACTATTTTATCTATTAAATTAGATTAAAAATGTTAGATAATGTAGTTAAAATCATATGATTACCAATTCACCTTAACCATAACTTTTATCTCCATTCTTCATCCCTCGTTTGTTTATTATTAATAAATATTGTCATGGTTAATTTGAGGAAAAATTTGGGACAATTGGAAATTGGTCATATATTTATAAACAAATTGAAATTTAAAAGCTAGAAATCAAGGGAGTACATTTATTGAAAACATGCAAGTTTTGTGAAATGATTTGTTGACCATGAACTCCATATCACTTAAAAATAACGGCATTTCAATACTATTATCCTTGGTTAGTGGTTTGGTTTTAACCACTAAATTAATTTTAAGGATAATTTTGTCACTATATGCCTATCTTATACTATTAAGAACTAAAGTAGTATAAATATCATATAAGGTGAAAAATTATAAAATGGTAATGGCTGGACTCATTAAAACACGTATATAAAATGGTAATGGCTGAACTAAAGTAGTATAAATATCATACAAATAAGTGAATAACAAAATTCTGGCATGAAATATTCGCTGCTTGTACTTCTTTTCCTGTATAACATGGCAAGCATAAAGTAAAAACAACTAGCAGGTTAGGGAGTAAATCTCAAAGCGTACTACACCAAGTCTTGTATCAAATCCGACCAGAAAATCAGAGGCTTCTGTAAAGCTGCTTGAATTTAACACTAAATAATTTAAATTGAATAATATCTAGGCAGTTGGATGATTAGACCTGTCTTCCACGATGTCAAATACAGACAGTGTAAACAAATCAAAATGTGCATTATGGAGATGTCACAGTTTACATGTTCTGCTAAACAAAATCTGTTGTACAACAGCAAAATCCAAGCTAGCCTTCTCTACATGTTCCTCCTTAATCATAAGGAATTTGGATATATGCAGCATCACATACGAAAGGAACATCAGCATACATCCCAGCAAGAGCACACCTTATACACTCCAACACAGTAAACAGAAAGCCAAAAGATAAAGCTGTCCAGAAATGCATACCTAATTTACCCCAATAGATTGCTAGAGGCAACCAACGGCTCACTGACCCTACCACCTGGAGTGAAATCTCCAATAACATTCCCGTCACAACATGGAACCTAAAGAAGTGAGGCCATTCTTTTCTCCTCACAACTCCAAGATATGCAATGAAAAAGTAAGCCATGAGGGACCAGGGCGGTAGACTCCCGATTGCCATAAGGAAAGGGTATGTCAGGAATTCAAATCTTTCCAGAAAGGGGTGAAGATTGTATGCAGTCTCAGCATACATCCACGTCTCATGGAGAGGCATAAGGTATGGGAGGCATGCTAAAGTCCTCCACCACCATCTTGGCTTCTTTGTCATGGCCGGGAAACGGAAGCCCTGTTTAACATCCTTTGACGCTCGAGGAACTGTACAAAACCGTTTTTGTCTAGATGGCAGGGGCATTCTGGGATACAGAAGACTTAGACTTTGCTCCCCAGTTAAATGTAAGCTTGATGCAGCCGAAATGTTTGAGGATGGCATTCCTGTGGGGGGAATCCAAAGTGAAATAAAAAAATATCAATCACAATTATTTCAATGATTGGAGTAGAGTAGACAGGTCCCTAACTTAGAACATCCACAATTGCATATTTACAACCACAATCAAAATGGATTTGATAGTACAACTGCAAAAGATAAGTGAATCTTATACTCGTCTATTAAGAGTTTTCTCTCTCCCAATATCACATGAAGAGAGACATTATCGTTATGTCAAATAGACTACAATACAATATTCTCATCAAACAACAAGCTAAGAACAAAAACAGTGTAGCTGTATGAGTTCCATAGTTCACATTATATTAAACAAGCCATGTACCTTTTGGCAACCAGGACTTATGCCCTAAATTAAGCCTTGAGAAACACTGGAAGCTTGAGGCAGAAGCCATGGCTGGCATTTGAGAACTGCTAGAGAACGCAGGCCTAAAAGGTAGTGTAGGCCTGCAGACATGCGATGAACATTGGATCATAGGGCAACCATTTTGTACCATGGTCAAACACCTGATTGAAAATCATCAACACAAGAATAGGCATTTATTAATAAACAAGGGAATGAAAACATTAATCAGAGCATGAACAAAATAGTAAAAAAGCGAAAATCAGCAGCTAACTAATCCAACATGCTGTCATCATATGAAGTATTTTCATAATCGAATCAGTTTCCCTAATAAAAGGGATACAAAAAATGAGTCTGAAAGTCTCTTCTGTAAACATATATATTTTCATGATCCACAAAATCCTACAGATTTTGAATTTGCTAACCTAATTCTATAGGGCCAACCCAGTTCGATCCCCACTTGGTGAGGGTGCTAGGGAAGGGAATATAATAGACAGTTTTACCTCTACTTTTTTTTGCAGAGAGGCCGATTCAAACAAACGATATCAGACCCCACGACAAGTGAGCTTACCGCCGAGCCAAATCTAACACATATAAATCTTAACCTTATCACGGCCCCAAAAGAAACAAGTAACACAAAAGAAATATACAATCATAGCAAAAGCAAGACAAATATAACCTAGAAAAGAGTAGAAGAACAAAGACTGTTCATCTAAACAACTAAAGCTGAAACATAGTCAGTCAGGCATGTTCTCAGTTCTCACAAAGTACCCAGTAAAAATTGAACTCACAGACAAGGTAAAGACTTTGACTTTATTTCATTTTCCAAGAAAATATTAATTCCCATTTCATTAGATTGCCCAACCAATGGATAAAATAGACTCACATCTCATATTGTGTTATCATCATATCCATACACAACCAAGGTAAAGAGTAAAGACTTCTCCTTTCATTCATTTTCGTGGTCCACTATGGAACATGATGATTTTAAAAAAGACCCAGTAAAGCAAATCAAAGAAAAAGAAAAGGTGAATTGAAAGATAAGAGATGTTGACAGAGTTATAGGTTTGGAGAATGAAAGAGAAAAGTAATTAGCAATGAGGCTCCTAAAAGGGAGTTAGTGAAGTAAGGAAGGAGATGAGAGTGAAGGAGAAGTAAGTAACCTGAAGTGGTGGTTGACGGCGGCGAAGGGTGATAGAGAGAGCAAGGAAAGGAGGGTTTATCCGCTTTCCCTCATCATCATCATCATTTCCTTCTGCCTTGCCTTGTGAAGTTTAATTGTTAGCTCAAATATAACTTTATTTATCTTTTTTTTTCCTTTTGATAAAAGGGAAAATGAAATTAATTAAAATCTAGCTACAACAATATCTTCGAATGTCCAAAAGATAAGTAAGGAACTCAAACTTCTAAAAGGACAAGTAAGTAAGGAACTTCAATAAAAATTAACATTTGGAACATAACAATTAACAATTGTCTGGTTCCTTAATTATCCTTACTTGTCCTTACTTGTCATTTTCAACGTTAAATCTATAAATCCTTACAGGACTAAATAGCTCATTGGTCAAAACTTTGAGGATAAATTTACAATAGTGGGTGGTCTTACTCCTTTACATTTAAGCTACTTTAAGAGCCCGTCTAGTTGTGTGAAAGAAAGTTAAAAATTAGAAATGGAAAGGGTAAGAGATGGAAAGTAGGGGTAATGATGAGAGAGTAAAGTTTGTGGGCCCTAGGATAAGTGTGAGATGGAGAGAGAAAACTTGTGGCCCCCGGGATATATGTAAATGACCATATTGCTCCTTAACTTTTCAATTATTTTCATCTCACTTTCCTTTTCTTCGTACAACCAAACAAGCCATAAGAGTCAACATTGAATGTGTTGTAGACCTGTAGTTAGTCATAAAATATTAATTAATGGGTATTTAAGATAGCAAAAAAAAAAAGTTAACATGTATGACAATTTTTGTTAATAGGGTTATATAGCAAATCCACCCTGAAAGTTTTCCTAGAGGAGCAAGCCCACCCTGGAAGTTTTTTGAGGAGCAAATAAGCCCTGAAGTTATTTTTAGGGGCAATTAAGCCCCTAAAATTATTTTTAAGAGTAAATCAACTTAATTTTGACATGTGGCAAATATTTATGCTGACATGTACTTTTTTCTAGCAATATATATACTGACATGGATACTCATTTATAAGAACATTTTTTTTCTATTTTGAAAAATACTTAACTTAGTCTTCTTCTTCTTCTTCGAAAAGCAAACCTGCATACCTCCAAGCATTCATATGGGATACTCCCATGTTCTTCTCCGTGGCTCTTTATGGAGTATAAAAAGAAAAGTTTGTTCTTCTTCATCGTCTTGAAATCCCTCTGTTTCTCTTTTTGGGAACCCCTCTTATTCTCTTGTTTATTCTATTAAGGCATTGGGGTTTTTTTTATCAGGAAGTCAGAAATTTTTATTAAACTAGAAAATGAGAATACAAAATAGGTCTGCAAAAAGGAAAATTCAAATGATAATACATTGAAACCCTAAAATGGTAAACATGGATATGAGGGAGCGGCCGCCTCCGGCGCAAAAACCCTACTATCCTCTTCATCCTTCCTTCATGAAAAGTTGTGGGTAGAAAAGAACCGTCACCGGTAGAAAAGCCATTGAGTAGTGGTTGTTCAAAGAACCATCCCAAAGGATCTACACCTCTTATCGGCAATAAACCAATCAATTTGGTTTTCAAAGAAACTCCATGAGTAGATCTCACGGAAACAAACATACCCACAAAACTAATACATAAGGTGAAGATTGGGTAGAAGAAATTCCTCTTGTCGTCGAACCTGCTAAACCAATTTATTTAAAAATGGAAGAAATATAAAAGCAGACCAATGAAAAAGCTCGTACAACGACGAGAGATGATAGAGTCAACTCAAGAGAGCCAGCCTAGAAGGCATTGGGGGTTGAATGCTTGGAAACAGAAAGTCGTGATTGTGGTCATTTGAGGATAGTAATTTCAAAAATAGAAACAAGAATAAAGCTTGAAACAAGCAAAATCAAAATCAAATAGAAAAAACAATAATTTCATTCTGGGCATTTCCCAATATGAACTCTACTCTCTTGCTTTGTTCTGGGTGTGTTTCCATGAGAAATGATGGGAGAGAATATGGACCAGTGCTCTCCACTCACACCTCATGTCCCGTCTGCCGAGCCGACCTCGTCCACAAGCCTAATCATTTTAATGGAGGAGAGGAATCAGATAATGGAAGCTTAATCAGATAATGAACCCTCCTTTGAGCGATGCCCTTAATCAGATTGTTTTTATGGAAAATTGACTATTTTTTTAAATTGAAAAAAATGTTTTTATAATGGAGTATCCATGTCACTATATATATTGCAAGAAAAAAGTACATATCAGCATAAATATTTGCCACATGTCAAAATTGAGTTGATTTACTCTTAAAAATAATTTCAGGGGCTTAATTGCCCCTAAAAATAACTTCAGGGGCTTATTTGCTTATCAAAAAACTTCCAGGTGGGGCTTGCTCCTCTAGAAAAACTTTCAGGGTGAATTTACTATTTAACCCTTGTTTATAAGATTATAGGTATTTAAAACCCTTTACCATTGATTCAATATAGTGAATTTTCATATATTCCTATACATGTAAGAAAAGAGATAAGGACAAAGGTGCACCATCATGGCAATTTCTACAAACTACACCTAACAAGGTAATTTTGAAGTTGAAAAATTTAACACTTGTAATTTAAAATAGGCGCATACAATATGATAATTTTTAAAATGTGCACCAATAGCATAGTCAAGTTAATTTTAATGGATGATAAAAGAAATTTATCTCATCTCATTTTAAGTTATGCACCTTGAAATTAGTTATGTACCTTTACCCAAAAATAATACTCCCCCTGGTACTAAATATAAGACCTAATTGATTTTTTTGGAAAATCTTAAAAAAGCAAAATAAGTCAATTATAAATTGATTTACCTAATTTTTTCCCTTAAACTAGTTTATTTAAGCTATAAACTAATGACTAATATAAAAATATATCAAATATGTCATAATTTAATAACATATTGTGTAACTTTAATATTTTCAAAAAAAAAGTCAACTAGATCTTATATTTAGTAGTGGAGGTAGTAAATGAAAAATGACATCTTGACTTTTGACACACAGTACTCGGTTTGTACTAGAGTACTATACATAAATTTCTGTGTGTTTTTGTATGCAAGTACACAATGGTTTTTCTGGTCAGGAGAACTTTTTGTTGACTCATAAGCTTCACTTCAGAGTTCAGACGACCAGAATCTTTTCTCCTTCTGTAAATTATTAAACAACCTCCCCCCCAAAACCCAATTAAATTTTCACTACCAATAATATTATTTAATTCCCATCTTTTTCATACGTGTATACAACACATCATGATTAGCATGAATCGAAAATAAGGTGATTTCATGTCATTCCTTCATCCTCTGCGCAAATTCTGGTACCTTTCTCTCCTTTGTCTTTCAAGGATCTCTATGCTTTATTTAAAACCTTCAAAGTCTAATACTTTATTAGTGCTTCACCATAAAGCCACGTTTTTTAACTTCCTTTAGCTCAACAAACTTTCTTCATGTTTGAATGGCAGTTGGATTAGCTAAATTAGGCAGTCATAGTGTTTGATGTTTAGGACTTTGGCTACCATGTCACGTGCTTATGAATGCTTGAGCATGTGACAAGAGTTTAATGTAGTCATATATTAGGACAATCTGAAGTAGTGAGGTCCTTTTGACCAGGCTGTTTCTGTGTGTTTGAATGCTGATTATATTATATGGTGTAAAGTTGAGATTTTTGAGATGGTAGTATAGGTGAATACTCAGGATTTGTTCATGTCTTAGATAAAGTTTCAGACTTGGAAGCATTATGAAGAATTGAGGAAGTTGGAGATTCTGGGTTGGCTAGTAATGGGCTAACAATGTGCCCAAAGGATTCACAAGAGAGTGCTGTCAAAGAACAAAAGAAGGAACATATCAGGAAAATGTCTAAGGAGGAAACATTTGCTTCATCTTCGTCTTCATCTTCGTTTAAGGATGTACAGTATTCCAATGTAGCTTTGGGTCAGAAGTCACTGGGTCGTCCATCACCTCGGGGTAAGTCTCCCTTAAACAAACAGAAAGAAGAAGTTGCCCAATTAGTTTTGCATAATTCTTATTCTCCATCATATTTTTGGACCTCAACTTCATTCATTTTAGTCTAAATAAATTGGTCTGATGTCTGCTCCTCAGTGCTGGTAGAGTCAAAGGCGTTGGTCTTGTCTCTTGTTGCCATTTTGAAATACATTGGACGATGATTTATAATGTGGTTCTAGTATAATAATTTCTTTATAATTTGAAGGTTTGGGACACAGCATCTCGGCACCGGTTGGAACTGATAGGAGCAGAATTCTTGCTGAAGATGAAATTTTGCTTAGCAGATCTATAACAGAAAAGACGGAGCCTCCTAGGAAGGATCTAATGTTGGACAGGTTGTCAGAGCGTGAGAAGGTTGTTACTGATGTCATTACATGCACATGATGTTGAATATCAAACTTGTGCAAGTGTTTTTACTCTAATTTGAGTAAGTTATAACTGAAATTAGACATTAGTATTTGTTTCAATGTTCTTAAGATAGTTCCACTTTTGTATTTAATTAATTGGTAGACATTGTTTTATGTATCTACTTGTCTTTTCTCAGTGCAGTTGAATGTGATAGTCATGTTTTATCTTTTGAGGTCTGAAGTTTTTGGTCATGCTTTTGAATTTTAATGTTCCTAGGTTGGTCATAACTTTTTCTTGTTCTGCTTTTCAGCAAAAATTGATCATAGAACTAGTGAGGATACAAAAAGATGGGACTGTTGAATTTGATCTTGGAAGCACTTTGCCTGTTGCTTCAGAATTGTTAGAGCTTCAATCTTTTGAAGAGTCAACAACGAGTGGAAGTTTTATTTCTGACTCCAATAAATCAGTTCCAAGGTTACAAATCGCCATACTCGTGGTTGGAACTAGAGGGGATGTACAGACATTTTTGGCCATTGCAAAGAGGCTTCAGGCATGTTTTAAATACTTCCATCTGATTAATCAGTTTTCATATAAGGATTGCATTACCAAATCATAGTGATTTTGGTTAGTTCTTGCATGTTTTATGGTATAGATGACTGGTGGTTGTATTACTTACGGGGAATTAGTATAAAGTCCCAAGGGAGGGGCCTGATCAAATCTCATAACAATTGTATAGCACACAATAACAAGTTCTAGTACAGGAAATGACAAGAGGCATATGTTTCTCACTTGTCATTGGGACTTTTAGGATTGAATCCATTCATTGGGACCTTGTAGTAGTTCTCCCATATTAATCATCCATGACATAATATATCTCTATCCCTTTTCTTTTAAATGTCACTGGCATGATTGCTTCTGCTTCAAAAGCATATCACAAAATGCATGTTTCTGGTTAATTAGTTTCATGAGCACATCATTTTTAGAGTAGCAACATCTATGATCTTTGTCATGAAAGTTTTGCCAATGCCAGTGCTTAATTTTCCAATTAGTCATGGATTCTACATATCAACGTTTGCTTGGTTGAATTTATTCTTCTTTAATGTTAAAGATAATCTGATTTCCACTTTCAGGATTATGGTCATCGTGTGAGGTTGGCAACTCATGCTAACTTCAACACATTTGTTAAGGCAGCTGGTGTAGATTTCTATCCTTTGGGTGGTGATCCTCGAATTCTGGCAGGATGTAAGAGGTCCCCAATGTATTCTTTTATAAATAATTATAACCTCTCGATACAATTTGCTTACACTTTGTTATAGAACCACTTTTAACTCCTTTTTCCTTGAGATATGTATCCCATTTGTTTTTCAGCAACCTTGGCACTAAGAAGATATTTGCAATTCCCAGATACTCTCAAGTTCTTGTTTTCATAAATTGATTTCTGCAAAAGTGGCCCTCATGATATTGTTAAAGTATTTTCTAGAAGCTATATGAATAATATTTCTCTTGGTAATTATAACATCCTTGAGCTTTACTCTTGACTCTATCTCTCTCTAAAACATGGTGGAATGTGGTTGATGGTGTATCTCTTGATAGCATAACCCTCATTGCATCATCTATGCTCTAATCCTAATCTGCAATTACCTGTTCACTGTGTATCTTTTCCTATTATTCAAAAAAGGCTGTTTCACTTGCAGACATGGCCAGAAATAAAGGTTTTATTCCTTCTAATCCATCAGAAATATCAACTCAACGAAAGCAAATTCAGGTCATTATTGATTCCCTTCTTCCAGCTTGCACAGCTCCTGATGTGGAAACAGGCGTTCCTTTTCGATCTCAGGCAATTATTGCCAATCCTCCTGTATATGGTGTGTGGTTTCAACTTACAAATTCAATGTATTGTTTACTTCATTTTATAATTTGTTTGTAATTTATATATATCTTTCATGTTTATGAGTAATATTCCTTTTCATGTAACATGCTTGTTCTATTATGTTCTCTTCAAGTATGCAGTGTGGTGGTTCTATCTTTTAGCTGATAGATAACCCCTCTATTTGACATGTTTACCTGCAGAACTTAGTTTTGCTACTTTGATGAAAGAACCAAAAATTCTAACTCTTGGCCATTCTGCTTTCACTACATTTCTTCTTGTAGTCACTAGATTTAGGGAATCATTTCAAAAAGTTGAATCTCTTTAAAGTGACATGATCATGTGTGTGTGTGCGTTAGAGAGAGAGAGATATTTCATTTATTCTTGAATTCATGCATCATTATTGAGCTGCACTTCTTTTGCTTCCACTTTATTTTCAGTTCAAGTATATTTGCTAATCTTACAATTTTCTGTAAACTTGTCAAGCACATTTATTTTTCTAATAATTAAATCCATTATATAAGTTCTTCTACGTATTGCAGGGCATGTGCATGTTGCTGAAGCCCTCGGGGTGCCCCTTCATATAATTTTCACAATGCCTTGGACGTGAGTTTAAATTGTCAAACGCCTTGAGTGTTGATTTTTACATTCTATCATAGTATGTCTGAACTGTTGAGGTTTCATAAGAAGATCAAAACAGCATTACACTCGTTTGTATTCATTTACATTGGAAGCACAATGGGAGAATACTATGGTTTTGATTTATGTTTTTAAAGTTATGAATACATAAGTGGGATATAATACTGATATCTCAACTGTCTTTCTTTTTCTCTAAATCCTTCCATCTAACAGAAGGCTTCTTATTTAGGCCCTGTAGATTGTGGGCTTTTTATACAAAACTTACACAACCCTCATTCAACACCAGAACTTAGGTTTAAGAAGTTTTAAGAATGGAGGTTAAAATTCTAATCCCATCATGGTATGAGGTTAAACTATGCAAACAAATACAGCTACTCTGAATTCTGAAATAAAAAATTGTTAATTACGTCATAGATTAATCCATGCAGTATGCTCCATTGTTCCTTTGAAATGCATGTACACATCTGTGACTTGGCTTTCCTTTTTTATCCGTCTCAGTCATTTATGACTGTGTTTCTTACATATCTTGTAATAGACAGGCCAACAACTGAGTTCTCTCATCCTCTGGCTCGTGTTCCTCAAAGTGCAAATTGGGTATGTCTTACTTTGAAGTAGTTTTCTTTGGTCTGAGAGCAACATTTTTGTGAATAAAGTGAAGTCTTAAAATACGTACACTTCTTCCAGCTATCCTATGTCATTGTGGACCTACTGATTTGGTGGGGGATTAGAGATATTATCAATGACTTCAGGACAAAGAAATTGAAGCTTGCTCCTATTGCATACTTCAGCATGTACCGTGGATCAATATCTCATTTGCCAACTAGCTATATATGGAGTCCTCATGTTGTTTCAAAGCCAAGTGGTATGGACAAAAATGTAAACAATAGCTACATAGTCAACTGAATTCCTCTTATATAATTTTTGTATGGTTTTATCAAGGAAGAGCTATGGCTTTGCTTTAGTTTGAACTAGGTCCTACATTTCCCCTAAACTCAGCATTTAGTTTGCTGCTAATAATATCAGTGTTTCTAAATATTAGCTGTCTGAAATACTTGGTAGACATGTTTTGCATTAATATTTATATGGCGCTAACAATTTAAGAACCTTTCAGATTGGGGGCCTTTAGTTGATGTTGTTGGCTATTGTTTCTTAAACCTTGGATCAAAGTATCAGCCTCGGGAAGATTTTGTCCAATGGATTCAGAACGGCCCAAAACCTTTGTATATTGGATTTGGTAGCATGGTATGATAATCTCTTTTAACTTTGAGATTTAAACACATACCATAAGGATATTACTGCCATTTATGGGATTCACTATATACTTTTTTGCTTGGGCTGTTCGGGTTTTATTTACATCAAGTAGGATGAGACTTGGCACCTTGTTGTGTGCATGTGATATAAAATTGTTAATATCGTTACTCAACTAGTGAATACCTTTACCATCTATTCGAAATTTTAAAATTCATAATTAATTTGTAGGTTACTTTTCCAAATAAATCTTCTAATACCCAAACAGGGTAATTTAGAGATTTATATGGTTCTTTTAATGTAACCGTTTTAATGTCAAGTTTTGCTGGGTTTCTCTCTTCTATTGTAGTCTGTAGAGAATGATTGATTTTTCTTTTTTATAACTGAAATAACTATTGACGATGATTATGTGTAGCCATGGTCATGATTATTTCAAATATTTCTTGACCTCCTAGAAATTGATCTCCTTATCATCTATGTTTTGCACACTATTGGTTTATTGTCTATAATGAGGAGGATTTAGTTTTTAATGATATCAGTGGAATGCTGTATCTTGTCTAGAGTAGCATTTTCTCCTGATAGTATGTTCTAAGCTCAGAAACAAAACATTATACTCTTTTCATTTTTTTGAACAAAATTTATGACGACTGCTTTATGTTACTTTCTAGCCTCTTGAAGATTCCAAAAAAACGACTGATGTTATATTGGAGGCACTAAAAGATACAGGGCAGCGGGGAATCCTTGACAAGGGCTGGGGAGATCTAGGGAACCGTAAGTATTTTGCTTCATTTAATCTTATTCTTTATAATCCTTTCTGTTGATCTTATGTGTGTATATGTCATAATTCATTTAGATGTTCAACTGTTATGACAATCTTTTTCGATGTTTAAAAGTAAGCTTTTAAGGAAAGCCTTTAAGTTTATATGGGGCGGTTTCATGAATTTAAGATGAGTTTTTCTGCTTCTGATGGGAATACAAATATAGTAAGACTGCAAAAAATGACGCCAATTTTGTCAGATTTTTTTTCTTTCAATTTCATTAACCAGGGTCTGGCTCCATTTTTTTTTATTCAGATAGCATTAAGCACACTGATTTTCATATACTTGTTTGATACGTGTGCATGCTGCAAGTCCACGTTTTGGCATAAAAGTGGGAAAAGGTGGAGTAATAATCCATTAAGTAACCAGGAGACTTCATATCTTAATGCATATTGAAAAGATCAATGTCTATTAGTCAAGCACGTTTTCTTATCTTGTATCAGTTTGTAGCTGAAGTCTTTCAAAACTAAATGTTGAATTTTCTGTATTCTGACTTGACTTAAAGAGTTTATATGCTTTATCATGTCACGTAAGAGCATGTTACTGTTAGGCCAAGAAACTGCTTTTAGTTTTTTCTTTACGTTTTATATAATTAATCCAGTTTCAGTTGCATTATGTTTCCCAATGCAGTTGCCGAAGTTCCTGACAACATTTTCCTTCTAGAGGAATGTCCTCATGATTGGTTATTTCCTCAGTGTTCTGCTGTGGTTAGTATCTCTTTATGTTATGTTGGAAAGGAAGAAAATGCTGTTGCTAGATGAATACTTTTGCTCTAAACTATTTCCTGACAGCATCTTGATGCAAGTAAAGATAGTTAACTATAAAAATGTTTTGGCGCAAAATTGCAGGTGCACCATGGTGGTGCTGGAACCACAGCGACAGGGTTAAGAGCTGGGGTAATGTTACTAGTGCTTTAAAATTTCCCCACTTTTTGTGATCTTAGGATTTGTTGCATGTCTTAGCTTTATCCTTACCGTTAAAATGATCAAATATGAAATTACGGTCATGTCAATTTCCGTTTACTGGTGATGAGGAGATAATTTGGGAATGTGTCACATTTAATATATTTTTTCTTACTTTATTGTTTTATAACTTACAGTGCCCAACAACCATAGTTCCATTCTTTGGGGATCAGTTCTTCTGGGGTGATAGAGTACATCAGAAAGGTTTAGGACCAGCTCCAATTCCAATAGCTGAGCTCAGTGTTGATAAATTATCAAGTGCAATAACATTTATGCTTCAGCCAGAGGTAACCCTTTTTTTAATGAATCTTTCATTTTATTTTTCATTCTCATCTTCATCCATTTATTGGGATAACGCTTCTTGTTGTTGTATCTTCCATTCTTGTACATATAAAAATAATTTGATTTATGGACCTCTTCACCAGGTAATTTAAAATTAACCATACTATGTAGATACATCAGTTGTACAACCTTATTTGTTTTGGATGTATTCAAGACTCAAAAAGATGATAATTTTCTACTTACTATTTCAATCTATATTTGTTTTGCTCGTGTGAATCCTTGAAAACTTGTTTGACCTCTCTTCAATGGTCATTTGATAGACGTGCACCAAAAGCAGCTATATATAAATAGTACTATGTGATAGCTATCTTGAAAACAAACATTTACTTATGGCTGATATGCATGCAATTTTTTCTCCCTGCTCCTCTCATGTGAGGAATTTTGTTTATGTTTTCCCTGAGATGTCTTTTTTTTTGTTTTTTTTGGAAAACCATGTTAATTTATCAGTTGAAAAATTAGTGGACAGAAAGCATTATTAATGATATGTTAATTTTAGTATCCCTTTATTTACAAGATTTGAAGTAAAAAAAAAAAGTTTAGAGCTGATAATAAAGGTAAGCTTGTAGAACTTTATTATTGTAGATTTGGTTTAGTTTGGGAAGCATAGACCACAAAACATTATACAATCTGTACTATTAACGGGCCTTTTGCCATTTGAAAATGTTTTCTCACGTGGCTTTTGAAATTCAGCTACATTCTAAAAACATTTCTTATATGGTAAAGTTACTGATTGTGAGTGGTGACTGTCAATGATTGCTTGAATCTTCAGGTGAAATCTCAGGTAATGGAAATTGCAAAGTTGATAGAGAATGAAGATGGTGTTGCGGCTGCCGTTGATGCATTTCACCGCCATCTTCCGCCTGAGCTACCACTGCCAATTCCACCTCCAGCAGAAGAGGACCAACCAAACCCCCTGCAGTGGTTTTTTCTTCAACTTGGAAAATGGTGCTGCCTACCATGTGGCGGTACATAGATATAGTGTGCTAAGTTTTACAATCCATCCATTCACTAATTAGAAGGCTTCAATTTTTTGGGATCATCAATTCAGTAAGGGACGACCTGAAAGAACACTTAACGAAATCATCGAGCAAGATATTTTGGTTGACATTCTATCGAAAGATTTGGTTATTGATAGAGTATAAGGAGACCATGTGATCCGTGTGAGATAAGGCTTATTGCTGTTATATCAGTTTAGTATTCTTCTTGGGCATTTTATTCATTGCAGTCAAGTATCTTTTGGGAGGATTTGACCATCAAAATAAAGCAAGAGTTTCATAACTTAAGAGAGTAGGATGACAGAAAGAGCAACATCACATTTACCTTCATGCCATGACTATCAGCTCAATAATTACAATATTTGGGAGTCTGTGTCTTTTGTGTGACAAGGCTAAGGGATCTCACCATTGAAGAGACTCAATTACTTACAGCTGCTTGATGCCTTGTAATTTGATTGTTTGGATTAAATATTTACTATTTGTTTGATTTATGTTTAATGATATCATTCAAGAATTTCAAGTATCTGAAATTGCTTTCTTCTGTTTCCTCACTATAGTTTCATCATGTAACTCTGCCTGTGGTATGAAATACTTTATTCCTTTCACTAAATATCTGAAATACTAGTCTACCAAACACTTTTTAATGAAAAAATGAAAATGACATCATCGGCTAAGGAAAATAATATAAATAATGATACGCAGTTTTGAAGAAGACTGTAGATAATACAGAAAAATCTATAATTATAATATAGATGGTACAAACAAATCAAGTATTCAAAACTCATGCATATTTTCTGTACTTCATATTACAATAAAGTTGTCAGTTCTTTTTGTATATTTTGATGTCTCTCCACCTTGATTCCATGTAATAGCTAATTTGAGCTGGAGCAGCATAAACCCCACATTTGAAGTACAAGTCACCCGGTCCTTGATCCTTTGTTTGATACTTCTTGTCTCCATCAATGAATACAGTCACAGTTCCTTCATCCACATCATGGATTAGGTTAAGTCTGAACCACTTATCATAGAGATTCTTTGCTATTAAGTCTCCATCGTAGAACCTCATATTCCCATCATATATCCTCAGTATTGCTGTGGTTTCACCATGGGATGCACCATGGATCTGTGCTACTGTAACACCAGATGTTCCATTTGGCACAAAACCATATCCTTCAAATTGCCATACCCCAGAGTGGTAGTCCAGTCCCTACACAAACAAACATAGATTAGCATAAGAAGCGAATAGTTTTGGTTATGTTTACTAATACTACTTCCAATCTTTAATATAAGAGCCAAATAATAACTTGGTAAAAATAAGAAAGTTAGTTTAATAAGTTGTTGTTATATAGATATGAGGTGATTTTCCAAAAATATTTTCTTTTGTCATGACTTTTCTTGGATAGAAACTCTTCAATGTGTACAAACAATATGATACTTTGGGAAAATAATATAATTTAGGAGACAATGTGAATTAATATTTTGTATTTAGGACCAAAGCTAACATATAAATAGCTCTTATATTGACTGGATGCAATGTTTCTTCATATGCAAGATATCATCACTTGTGTTGGATGTTTTAGACAGATATGAAGATATGAAGACAAACATAAAAAGGTTTATATGGAGATCAGAAGCATGAAAAAAAAAGTACTGTGATGCGGATTTCTGTCCGAGGCTGAGTAGGGGTAGATGGACTGTAATGCTTGTCATTAGCATAGACCCACATGCGATGAACTCCATCTTCAAAGCTATACCTTTGGTTTACAGGAACGTTATATGGCTTTTGTATCACAAAATTTGCATTTGTTAGTGGGACAGGTGTGAAGCCATCAGTAGGATCTTGACCATTTACTATCACACACACCAAAAATAACACATATACAAGCAGGTAGCTCAAAGTACTCTTCATCATTTTTCTACTTTGATCTCTCTTTAGGAAGGTGTGAGGACTAAGCAAGAGAGTAGAAATGCTTTTTATATACGTATAAGCTCAAGACACTAACTTTTTTGGGTTCAAATATGAAGGTTACTTGAAAGTTAAAAACTTGTTTAAAAAATATTTTTTACAAGAACTGAATTAGCTTCATATATGTTAGATTTAGAATGGAATGTAGAAACAATCCAATGGTATGGTCATGTGGATGAACTAATGATTAATGTGTGTTATGTGAATGCCATAATTCCTACGTCGCTTTCTCTCTTAATAATTGAATATAGACAGATATACAGGTCAAATAATACCTACTTTCATCTCTTTAAATAAATGAATTTGCACTAATACATGAATTGAGACATACGCCAACCTAACGTTGTAGCACGAAAAATGATTTCAAATATAAAATAAGTAGAACTCTGTTGGATGGTTTGCTATTTGCAACATATAGTACGTGACAACCGCAAATCAAGTCTTTTAGTTAAGGCTTTTTTTTCTTAGCAAAGAAAAGGATGATGAAAATTGTTGTAAAGAGCCTGTTTGGATGCACCCAAAAAAACTATTTTCCAAACCAAACCTAGTTTTTTAACAAATTTTCCCAAACACTAAAAATATTAGGAAAAACTATTTTCAAAACCAAACCTCATTTTGAAGGTCAAAACCTCATTTTGGGAAAAACTACCTATTATTACTTTTCAGACAAAAAAGTTGTGGGTGAGAGAGTCATTATCCTTGTCAGAAAGCTCCTCACCCAATATTACCCTTCTCTTTCTTCCCCTGCACTCTTCTCTTCGGGTTCATTTGCTTGGCCCCCTCTGTGGAAAAAAACCGCTTTCTGCAGAAAAAAGTAGAGAGTAAATAATGAGAGAGGCCCGTTTGTGCAGAAGAAGTAGAAGAAGCGAATTATGTGTAGATACCGTGGCTACAGTCTACAGAGATTCAAGGTTCTAAAGATTGGTGATGACTACTATGAGGTTGAAGCAATAGGCCGGTCACAAATGGGTGTACACGGGTTCATTTGCATTTAATTAATGTTTCTACTAGATTTATAAATTTGCAAAATATTTATTTGTCTACTATTTTGTAATAATATATTTTTGGTTGTTTAATAATTTAATTGTCAATAATATAATTTGGTCATTAAAATCTTTAAAATACAATTTTTGATAAAAATGTAGATACAACATTAGTAATGTCCTTTTTGGTAATTTTGACATTCAAAAAGTTATTCTAGTAACACTTTATCCAAACACTCTCATTTTATCAAAAGTTATTTTCAGGAAAACTATTCTATTCAAAAGCTATTTTCAAAAAGCTATTTTATCATAAACTATTCTCCAAAAACTAAATCCAAACAGGCCCTTAAATACATGATTTTTTTTTATTATGGTGTTATGAGGCACATGAATGTTATGTCATGTCTAGTAAAGATTGAGTTTAACACAATGAGCTAGTCTTTCTAATAATAACATGTCTTTGTGAATCTGGGAGAACTACTACGAAAAATTTAAGACAAAAAAAATGACTAGTTAAGGGGATGACGGCAATATTTGAGGGTAAGAATGGCCATTATTGTGATATTCATTGCGGTATAGTCGTATAGGACACATATGGGGATATTTTATTGATTATTTTTTTGGATTTAAAATTATCACTTCATGACAAATTAAGATCAATGCATGTACGAAAAGGTTGTTGTGTTTCCTTTACATAAAAGTATAAATAAAATGCCAATAAGCTTAAGGTGAGACCATCCAAAATGATTTCGTTATTATATGAGACAAGCCTCAACTGTGATTAATTGAAGCCAAACCATATAACGGAAATGGTTAGGAAGAAGATCAGTACCGCTTGAGCTATAAGCTAAATAATCTCATTTAATGAGTTTGAGTATGTGAATACAGAAAATGTCTTTAAAAGAGCTACTCTCAATATGGATTGTCAATGATTATTAAATTTTTCAAGAGTTACATTGACAACTCAATTGGTTGATATCGATATCTCAATGAAAAGTCATTTAATATCACTCAAGTCCCTTAGAACTTTAATGTAATTTGATGATTATTTGTGACCTCAATATAATTAATTGCCTTGTGAGATTTCATTGTGATTCTCCCAATTATTGAAGGGAAGCTCTAACAGATTTGAGCGTTTTGACTCCTAAATTTGTTTCTCAAACAGAACCTTAAGAATAGGACTAGGAAAAGAGCAATGCCTACTTCATGTTAAAACTAATTTTACACTTTTTTGTATATTTTGATGTCTTTCCACCTTGATTCCATGTAATAGCTGATATGAGCAGGAGCAGCATAGACACCACATTTGAAGTACAAGTCACCAGGTCCTCTATCCTTTGTTTGAAACTTTTTCTCTCCATTAATGAACACAGTCACAATCCCTCCATCCACATCATGGATTAGGTTAAGTCTGAACCACTTATCATAGAGATTCTCAGCAATCAAGTTTCCACTGTAATACCTCATATTCCCATCATATATCCTCAGTATTATTGTGCTAGCATCATGGGATGCACCATGAATCTGTGTGACTGTAACCCCAGAAGTTCCATTTGGCACAAAACCATACCCTTCAAATTGCCATATCCCAGAATTATAGTCAAGCCCCTACACAAATAAACATAGAATAACTGTTAAGTGTTTATCTTTACAGCATATGTGTTAGTGATGATGGATACTCGAATTAGATGCTTGAATTGGCCGGTCTATAATGTGTTTAAATGGTGACTTGAAATTGTAGCTTCTATAATACTATATGAGGACGCCTACATATATTTAAAGGAAATAAAAGTAATCCAATATATAACAAACACTGGTTTTCAGAAGAATCACACCCGAAAAATTATTTGTTTAGATTGGGAAATCCATGTCCTAATAAGGCCAATATTTCTATGATATTCAAGATTTAGTGATATTTGAGATATTAATTTACCGAATGCATCAAGATGAAAATAATTGAAAAAGAAAGTTCTTAGGTGTTCCTTTTATTTTCTTTTTTGTCTGAGAGGGTACTTGTAAGAAGGGGATCGGAGAACAACATATTTTCAATCAATGATATTTAGTTCTTCCTTTATCCACTGTCATTCTGAATAGACTTGAGTTCTAATGAGCTCAAGGGAGAAAACAAAGACATGAAGCCAAGTAAAACAAGCTTATTATGTACTCCCTCCGATCCGGTCCTAAATATAAGACCTAGTTGACTTTTTTGGAAAATCCTAAAACCGCAAAATAAGCCAATTATAAATAGCTAGATTTACCTAATTTTTTTCCCTTAAACTAGTTTGTTTAACCTATAAGTTAATAGTTAATAAAAAATATCAAATATGTCATAATTTAATAACATATTTTGTAATCTTAACATCTCCAAAAAAAAAGTCAAGTAGATTTTATATTTAGGTCCGGAGGGAGTATATAAATAAATGTGTGATTGTGTGTGTAGATAAAGAGCATGAAGAAAAGTACTTTAATGCGAATTTCTGTGCGTGGCTGAGTATGGCTGTTAGGATCATGAGGCTTGTCATCAGCATAGACCCACAACCGATGAACTCCATCTTTAAAGCTATACCTTTGCTCTAATGGAATGTCATATGGCTTTTGGATCACAAAATTCCCACGTGTCATAGGGATACTGGTGAAGCCATCAGTTGGATCTCCACCATGTACTTTCACACACACTAGTAGTAATACAGACACAAGCACAAAGCTCATTGTACTCTTCATTTTTCTCTTTGCTTAATCTAACTCCTTGAACTCTCTTTAGAGAGGTGTGAGATCTTAAGCAATCCACAGTGTATATATATGTTGGACTTAAATGAGTGTACATTGTTTTGGGTAGAAACAAGCCAATGGTAGGTCAAGTGTGTCAGCTAAAAATTAGTTTGTCCTCTCTTAAAAATAATGTATATATAAAGACAATAATGTAGGTTCAAATTCATATTTTAATCTTTTAGAAATAATTGAGATTTTTGGACTTATTACATGTGTTGAGATAGACAACGACATCAACTTAACATTGTGACATTAAAAATAATTTTTAAAATAAAAATAATTAAGTAGAACTCTATAGTAGAGGTGTTTCTATTATAGAGATAGCTAAAGTGGGTCAATGGGACAACCACTAATCAAGTATTTTTCTTGCTAAATAAAGGCGAGAAAAATAATTGTTAGATCATGCAAGTTTATTTAGTTAGCATGGTGGTTGGAGTTACATGAATGTTTTGTCATGTGTGTCCTGTGAATCTAGGAGAACCGCTCGAAAACCCGAAAATAATAATCTCGTTTAGGGGACGGCAAGGCAACATGTGAGTACTCAATATTTGGATACTATTTTGGTTTTGGACATAGTTGGGAGATTTTTTATTTTATTATCTTGGCTTAGACAATTCATCTCAATAGTATGTGTATCACGAATGAGAGAGTGCCTACCCTAGTCGGCTTGAAACGAATTTTGCTTGTTCCAATTAGCAAATGAACTAAGGTAAGAACCATGGGCCATGAATTATTTTTGACTTATTATCGCTGTTCCGTTCAAAACTCCATAGAGATGTAAAAAATGACATATAATTACATCTTTTAGAATCTCATGCATCCTTGTGAATTGATTTTGTTTCTCACATTTCTCAATCAAAATATATATATCACTATGTTTATCATGTTTAATCACTAAAGACATACAACTTGGACAAGAAGACAAGTCTAAATCATAATAAGGACAATGCAAGGTCATGTTTATTGATTGGGTTTGGGAAAATTAACTTGACAAAAGAACAATTCTAATTGGAGGAAGACCTTTAGGCACTGCATTAAGAGTCGTTATTTTTTAAGATCCATTGAGAGGAGACCAAAATATCAGAATCCGATCAAAAGGTAAAACTTATGTGATGAATGTTGGAAATTAAAGAACAAAAGAATGACGAGAGAAAAGGAGAGGGGGGAAGCCACATAAATAATACTGGTCACACTTTATTAATAATAATGAGCCTATTTATAGACGTTTACAATGGAACTAGTCAAATAACAACTTCCTAAAAACATGACGAGAAAATCGCAACGGATAGATTTTCCTAATTATTTAATAAAAATAAATATGCTAAACAATAAAACAATTGACTAAGTCAGTGTTGAATTATTCTTCCAACACTCACCCATAATTCAAAACTGACTTTCAAAACAAGACTTCATCATTCTTCCTGCAATCAGCATCTCTGAAATCTCTTCCTTCAAAATCAGCATCTGTGAACTCGCCTTTTGCGTTCTTCATGTTCTTCTTAAAAATCAACACTTGTATGCTCTTCATGATCTTCTCAAAAAACATTATTCACCAAGTAGTTCTTCATCTTCTAAAACAATTCTTTTCACACGTTTAAAAGAAATTGTCCCATAAAGGATTTACTCATTAGGAGCCAAGAAGAGGAAACAACAAATTGTCACTGTCAAACGAAAAAACAAAACATTTATTTGCTCTATCACCAAAAGGAGTCGTGCTCACTCCAACAATAGAGCAAATAAATGCTCATACACCAAAAAGAGCAAAGAAAAACGATTTCTTTAACTCAAAAAACGTTTCACACAACACTCTGAAACCAACAAATATTCTCTGCGGCTTCTACTCTTTTTCGAGTCTCAGAGGCCGATCTGCATGACTTGTACTCCTTTTTTAGTTTCGGAGGTCTGCAACACCCTCAATATTCTTCACGGCTTGTACTCATTAAGAGTCTCAGAGGCCTGTAACACCCTCAATATTTTCTCCCATCACCCACAGGATCTTTCAACCTGAAGCTCGTATACCATGTTGGAAATTAAAGAACAAAAGAATGACGAGAGAAAAGGAGAGGGGGGAAGCCACGTAAATAATACTGGCCACCAAGAAGCTGATTGTTGGAGTAAACAAAGAGATGAAGAAAAGGATGGATATAAGGCTGCTAATTTCACAGAAAAGGTGGAAGAAGGTAAGCTGTTCATGGCTCATTCCCCTGTTAATCATGCTTCAAGTGATATATGGTTTGTTGATAGTGGCTGCTCAAATCATATGTCTTGTTCAAGATCTTTGTTTAAGGATCTTGATGAAACAAAAAAAAGTGATGTGCGACTTGGAGATGATAAGCAAGTCCAGGTTGAAGGTAAAGGTACAGTTGTTATAAAGGACATTCAAGGTGAGACTAAACTTGTTCCTGATGTGCAATTTGTGCCTAATATAGCTCATAATTTGTTGAGTGTTGGACAAATGATGAGCAATGGATATAGAATTGTGTTTGATGATGATGCTTGCACTATTCTTGATGCTTCAAATATCAAGAATAGTGCTTTAATTTTAAAGGGGAACAGTGAAGCCAAATTATGGCATTTGCGATATGGGCATTTAAATGTGAATGGTTTGAAACTCTTGAATCAAAAAGAAATGGTGATTGGGCTGCCACATATATCTGAGTTTGAATTCTGTGAAGGTTGTGTGTATGGAAAACAATCCAGAAATTCTTTTCCCGTTGGAAAATCATGGAGGGCAAGTGAATGTCTTGAGCTTGTACATGCTGACTTATGTGGGCCAATGCAAACTGAATCACTTGGTGGTAGTAAATATTTTCTGTTAATTACTGATGACTACAGCCGTATGAGTTGGATCTATTTCTTGAAGTTCAAATCTGAAACTTTTGAGAACTTCAAGAAATTTAAAGCCTTGGTGGAGAATCAGAGTGGGAATAGAATCAAAGCACTTAGAACTGACAGGGGAGGTGAATTTTTATCTAATGATTTCACTGTTTTCAGCGTAAAATATATATATATATATATATATATATATATATATATATATATATATATATATATATATATTCCTCCCTAGTTAAGAGGGTGTGGCACATGAAACTCTAATTTATTGTGTGTTCAGCAAATGAAAGAAGCGAACGATTTTGGAAAATTAAAGAAACTCATCTCAAACTACTGTACCAAAAATAAATATAATTTAATGTTTAAATAGAAATTACATCATTGTAACATAGGAGGACACTGTGCAAGTAAAACACACTCATGAGCTGCAAAGAAACCAATAACTAATGAATAAATATGGAACAAGAACATAGAATTCATACGTGTTTATTACTAGTTGTTATATATATAGGTAATCACTTTTTGTATATTTTAATGTCCCTCCACCTTGATTCCATGTAATAGCTGAGATCACCAGAAGAAGCATAAACCCCACATTTGAAGTAAAAGTCAGAAGCTGGTCCTCTATCCTTGCCATGAAACTTCTCCTCTCCATTAATGAACACAGTCAAAGTTCCAGCATCAACATCATGGATTATGTTGAGTCTGAACCACTTATCATAGAGATTATCAGCAACCAAGACTCCATTGTAGTACCATAGACTTGCATGGTCTATTTTCAGCATTAATGTGGTAGCACCATCACCCTTGGGTGCTCCACGGATCTGTGCTATTGTTGCCCCTGATGTTCCACTTGGCACATAACCATACCCTTCAAATTGCCATACCCCTGAGTGATAGTCATGTCCCTGCAGATTTACAAGCTGTCAACTCTTTCCCAAAAACATGTAGTCTATCTCCAAATAGTTACATGTTGACTTGCTTGGATCAATGTTGGGAAAAGTGTTTTTTATTCCATCTGATATTTACAACTGAAGTTGGGGTAAAATCCAATTAGTGTAATGAGATCTGTGTTTATTGTTTAAATATATTTTTATAAAACAAAGTCTGTTTGATAGAAACTTAATTGTATGATATATTGAAAAGTTAAAGTCAAAAGCTCGAAAAAATTGCTTCAATTTTACCGTGACTTACATGAAGAGTATCTGCACCTTAAAGTCATGTCAAACATAATTTTATTTTCCAACTAACTTTTTTTTGTCTCAACTAATTTCTAAGGCTTCCTAATGCTATCGCAAACAAGTTCACATTTATTTGTCACTTTTGTAGAATGCATGGATGCAAATGATTTTTTTTTTTTGACCAAGGATGCAAATGATTCTCTTTGATATCAAAAAGATATCTGAGACTTTTATGGTCACTAAAAACCTCAAAAGATGTACAAGGTATATATATAAACAAACATGGGATGCATACAAGTGTACTTAATGCTTCCCTAATAGTATTTTTTTCGTATGAGATAATTAATCAGGGAGGCTTTTCATTAAACATTTTTTTGCTTGGAGTTATTGGTCTGAGGAGAGAATAATGAGCAATGAAAAAAGTTAGAGACAAAGTCAAATATAATATATTAACAAGAACGTATGTAAAGGTCAAAAAAACCAAGAAGTTATGTTTGTAAATTAAGAGTGTGAAAAAGTATGTACTTCGATTCGAATTTCTGTCCGGGGCCTAGTGTGGCTGGTAGGATCATGAGGCTTGTCATTAGCATAGACCCACATGCGATGGACTCCATCTTTGAAGCTATACCTTTGGTCCAATGGAATGTTATATGGCTTTTGGATCACAAAATTTGCATTTGTTAAAGGGACTTGGGTGAAGCCTTCAGTAGGATCTCCACCATTTACTGTCACACACGCCCAAAGGAATGCAGACACAAGCAGAAGACTCATATTGCTCTTCATTTTTCTATTTGTTCAAGCTTACTCCTTGATCTCTCTTTTGGAAGGTGTGAGCTCTTAACTGGTAGAGCAGTACTTTTTTATACATATAAGATCAAGGCACTAACTTTTTTGTGTTCAACTTTGATGGTTACTTGAAAGTTAAAAAATTGATAAGAAATTGTATTCATAAGAAATAAATAGCTTATTATGTTAGATTTTGAATAGCCTTCACAATGCTTTGGGTAGAAACAGTCTAATGGTCAAGTAGGTCAGCGAATAATGTATGTGTATATGTCAATGTCCCAAATCTCTACGCTTTCCTCTTTCTTACAAAGAACAAATGCATTGATGCAGGTTATTGATGAAGCGAAATTTGTCTTCTCTATTTAAGCCTTAAAGTTGGACGTACTTGAGCTGCGACAAAAGATTCTGCCACCGCAACTTAATGTAATACTATTCATTATGTCTTCCAAATTGTAATTCTCTCTATCAAAGAAGTATATTACGCATGTAAAAGAGTTCCATCTAAGAGCAGTCTTAGTTAAGAAAAAGTATTTTAAATAAAATTAACTTATATTTACTTCAAATAACTGGCTTAACCAATTTCCTCAATTGCCTAAAGTAATTTAGTAGATTATATATTTAAGAGTAAGGTAGTCCCATGGATTACCATGGTCGATTGCCAGCATCAACAGATGTTTCAAAATATGCATGAGTCGAATATGGGTTTTTTGTATACCCTTTTGCTTAAATAAAATTTTCAAAAACTATCATAAGAAAATTATAGACAATTCCTACACATAATTTGGATGGTCTTATTACTCCCCATATCTAATGCCACGATTCTACGAATCAATGTATTGATCTAATGGAAAACACTAAACAACTTGGTTTGAGAATTTTCAATAATAAGAAGGGCAACAAAGAGTTAGAAGAGAACATGACAATTTGCAGGAATATAAACATCGATCCAAACCAATACATTGGCTATATATGATCGAAATACTCGCAGCTTGTAATTAAATGAAAATGTTACCATCTCCATTCACATTTATACAATAAATTACACTAGACGAATACAAAAGGTGTAAAGAAATAAAAAATTCATTAAGAGGAAATGTGGAACACTCCAATGTCTAATATTGGACTTATTCATGATTTAATCATATTCTTAAATGATGAGACTTATTTCTAATATGTATCTAGTACCGTTCATCTTCTCTTAACAATATCATAATCAAGTAAGAGAAGGAAGTAATCAAGTAAGAGAAGGAAGAAATGAATGGAAAAAATAATTGGGATTATTTTTTAAAAAATACTAATACTATGTTTCATAGCTTAACTAATATAATTAATAACAATGAGTAATTGGTTGGATTGGTAGGTGGACTTCAATGTGGTAAGTGATAAGGATGAAAAAGTGTGTTCAAATCTCCGGAAACACTCTAATTGAGAGAAGGAACAACCCTAACTATATGGGCAGTACTCTTACCTCTCCTGTGTAGATTAGTTGATTGTCAATAGGCACCGAATTAGCATGAGGGGGTGTTTAACAAAAAAACTAATATAATTAATTAATGGTAAATACTACCCTCAGTCCTAAATATAAGACATAGTTGACTTTTTTAGAGGATCCTAAAAAAGTAAAATAAGTCACTTGTAAATCGATTCACCTCCCTTAAACTAGTTTATTTAACATAGTACTCCCTCCGGTCCCTAATGTAAGAGCCCAAAATTTGAATGGTTTTGGTCACTAATGTAATAGTTCACCCTATATTCTCTCCTCATTTAATGCATTTTTTTCTACTTTACCTCTAACTCTCTTTTATATTTATTAATGCTTATACATTTCTCTCTCTTAAAAGTACCATAATAAATATGGGCAATTTTGGAAAAGAAGCATTAACTCCAGACACCCAACTAACATTCACAAGTTTTCTTAAGAAGCGTTTTTTTGACGGCTAGCTCTTACATTAGGGACCGGAGGGAGTATAAACTAATAATTAATCTAAAAAATATCAAATATGTCATAATTAACTAATGCTTCTTTAACTTCTCCAAAAAAGTCTATGTCTTCAATTTAGGAGCGGAGAAAATACTTGCACAAAGATTAGAGTATGTAATTTGTTGAGTCATTAGTTTGACCTTTGACATTCTAGCTATCTTCATCTTCAATCTGGGTATCTTGAAGCTTCCACCTTTTTCCTTTCTATGGCTTCCTCTCTTTCATCCTCTTCCATTTCTTCCTTCAACACTCAAAAACTTTCCACTCCCTCAACAAAACTATCTTCTTCTTCCCTCCCATCTCTGCAATTTCCTGTGCATACCCACTTTCTTCGAATTGGCAGCCTTGCCCTCTCCTCTCCCTCTCGCCCTCGAATCCTTCCTTTGGTAATTACCTATTCATCTGGCTATTATTATTTTGTTACTTGTTCACTTCCTTCATTCATTTGTTAAATACTCCTATGTACTTTGAAATGTACTGAGTTGCAAAAAAGGTTCCTCTTTATTTTTAGTATTATCTTATTTCCTTTTGAAATGATTGATGGGATAATGTTTTGAATGCTTCAGAGTTTGCTAAGCTTTATATTGAATGGTAGAGTGGACTTTATAGGAAGGGATTACAGATGAAGATTATCCACATTATTTTCCTCATATGTGAATT
This sequence comes from Mimosa pudica, assembly GCA_029929735.1. Lineage (NCBI taxonomy): Eukaryota > Viridiplantae > Streptophyta > Magnoliopsida > Fabales > Fabaceae > Mimosa > Mimosa pudica. The sequence goes on along the minus strand of JAKELP010000029.1, from coordinate 13,781,407 downwards.
AGAACATGTTATGAGAAATTGGGCTAATTGCTGCAAAATCCAAGCAGGATTAGTTCTATTCATGCTTTCTTCTGCATATCATTTCCCCTATTCCTGCATATGTGCATATGACTAAGTAAACTAGGAAACTCCTAGTTACCTGAAGTTATTGAAGGTGTGAGTGATATGAAAAGTGTGTTTTCAAAGACTATAAGTAGCTTAAGTATGTGTTTTTTGAGTTTCTACAATGAAGTGGAAGTACTTGTAGTTTCAACTTGGGCAATGGCCCTATTTAGCCGTTCAAGTAACCACCCTGTATCACTGGGCATCCTATATTAACACCGGGTACAATTTCACCCTTGACGTATGTAATGCTGACACATGGACGACCCCCATTAGTGAGTATGTACAATAACCCTTTCAACTTTTATTCTCAACTTGGTATGGTTCCCAGCATTGATAGAGTTTGAGGAATCAGGAGCACTATTCACGGTTTATGACTAGCATTTTTACATTTTTATGTCAATGATCTTGATATCGATTATGTACTGACTGAAGGTTTAAAAATTGTTGTTTGTAGGTTAAAGCAAAGAAACAGACTTTTTCTTCTTTTGATGATTTACTTGCTAATTCGGAAAAGCCTGTCTTAGTTGACTTTTATGCAACCTGGTAACTTCATCTTTTATTTTTAGGCTTTAATGACTTTTTATGTCATGGCATTGGAATTAGTTATCTTGGCCTGGTTTTTGCAGGTGTGGCCCTTGTCAATTTATGGTTCCCATACTAGATGAAGTAAGCACTCGGCTTATGGATAAGATAAAGATAGTGAAGATTGATACCGAGAAATATCCTAGCATCGCCGATAAATACAGAATTGAGGCATTACCCACCTTCATCATCTTCAAGGATGGAAAACCCCTTGATCGCTTTGTAAGTTGAATGCTATATCATTGTCATCATACTATATGCTTGGTTAACCTGTGTATTTGCAACTTAGTCAATACATAGCATTTTCATCTGGTTGAACTACCTAATTCTTACAGTTTGATTAAGAACATGGTGTTGGCCTGTCCCTTTATGCTACTATGGATGACTGTGCCCTTGTAGTTATAGTTGCTTCAATTATGATCATGACAACATAATTGGTCTTTCAAAAGATGGCATGGATATAATGTCTACTTTTAGATCATTGTGAAGATTAACTCTTCAAGAATTAGATTTGGGTTAAATATGGGGTCACTACCATTATTAGACCTTAGTCGTTGGATCAAATTTTGGTTTTGATCTTGTAATTTTAAATTCAGTTTGGTTCTTATAGTTTCATTAAAATTCTTGTTAAAGTTTAATGATTAGTCTTTATACTTTCAACAAGTTTTGGTTTTGGTTCGTGTACTTAAATTCAAACCAAGTCGTTTTGAAAAGATAGACACTAAAGCCAACAATTTGAAACTAAATAGAGCAAAAACAAAACTTTATCCAACTGTAAGACTAATTTTGATATTCAATTTGGTCCTAAATATAATACCACTTCTGATATTAAATTTAATGTAAGGGTATTAATCCTTAAATAAAATATGATGATCTCTTTAGGACCTCAGCATTATCCTAATAACTGTTGGTGTTTTTTTCTTGCACTGCATGTTATAGTGTTTGGAAGTGTTTGCTGTGACAGCTGAAAATACCTTTGAAACAATTGTCTGCTCTCTTTTTCCATAGACTAAACAGGATTTGAAATGTAAGAAAGAGCCTTACCTTATGATGTTCTGCAGGAGGGAGCATTGACAGTAGATCAGCTCATCCAATGCATAGAGGTCGGTCTCAAAGTTAAACAATAACCCTTGCTAACCCATATTTATACATCATCACCAAATATTGAAACACCAGTTTAAAAGAAATCCTGCTAAAGAACATGCTTAGGTGATTGGTGTTGTCTATCTCCACGATCACTCTCCCCTGATTCCATTATTCTGTTGCTTTTTTAACCTTTTTGAGAGGTATTACATAAGCTTGTTTGATTGAATTCTGATTCTTCACATACTGTGATTGTACTCAGGACATCATTCTTTTTTTAGATAAAGGAGTGCACTATGGTTTTTCATATTTCTGGGGTGCTATTGTTATATCTTATGAAACGTTGCTAATTCTGAACTTGAGAAGCAATTTTCTTTTGGGATGTAATATACTTATGCAAAACAACGACTTGGCTTAACGGTAAAGTTCGCTTGTTGTGGCGTCTGAGACTACTGTAGGTTTGAAACAGCCTCTCTACATAAAGCATGGGTAACACTGCCTAATATATTCCCTTCCTGAGCACCTCCATCAATTGGAGACTAGGACTGAGTTGACCCTTTCTATGTTATATAATTTTGCCTTGATAATGACTTGGTAAAAGCTCACATGAAACAAAAACAAGTATTTTCTCGTTTTTGAGAAGCTAGTCTCTCTATTCCACAAGTCTGTAACAGAATAATGTACACTACCAAACCCACCAAAAACAACAAAAGAATGCTACATTTACTTCTCTAATCTGCTTGGATCAGCCAACCCAATTCGTTCTGCCTTTGACAACATGTCCAAATTTTCCTGGCTACACTACTTGGAATAACACTCACGTCTTTGCCTTTCATTCCATCATTTGACTTTAAATTTAGCAGCTGTAATAGAAAAAACTCTTCTCCTAAATCTGGTGTTATGTTTAAGTATTAACAACCACAATAAGACTTACACGATCAAGTCCTAACTAATTTGACAATGACAATACATGGGGGAAAACTGCTTTGACTCTTTTTTTTTCTATATATACTAATTGTTTATGGTATTTGGTGATGCTATTTTAGTTTAAAAAGAAAAGTCTTTGCTGTATGGGAAGAAAGAAGTGAACGACATGTTTAGAAATGAAATTGGGTGGATAAGTATTTGAAAATATTTGATTTTATATATTAAAAGTATCTTCTAATAAAATATAAAATCACCATAAGTTTTAAAAAACATTTATAAAATTAAGAGAATGGAATAAATATCTGATACTGGCAAACAGAAGAAATCAATAGTGAGCACTTGTGACCGTTTGGCCAGTCAGTTAATTTAGCTGTGCTATATAAAGTGTCATTGTTTGGAGGAGGAGCTGGACAAGTATGCTTAATATACTTCTTTCGTGATAAATAAAAAAATGGTCAACTCAGTTCAATTCCCACTTGGTAAGAGTGATGGTGAAGGAAATATCGACCTTACGATAGCAAACTTACCACCGAGCCAAGTCAACCCTCACACACACCAACCGAAAGGAATATGGCATCTTTTTATGGATTTTATGCGTGTATTAGATCAAATTCGTCGCCAGAATGTTTGGCAATGAGTGATCATTTAAAGGAATAATTGTTATATGCTTTTCATTCTGGAATGTGGAGCTTGATTTGCAGTATAATTAGTGTCAAGTCACTGGACACTCGTATTTCTAGTGGAGTATTTAGAAATAGCAACTTGTGGTCTTGTTTAGAGGCATTGTTGTCCACTTCAGGTTCACTAGTATGTTTAATAATATTATAGTGTGAGATTTTTAACATATCATAAGTAATGGATTAAACTGCAATTTTAATAAAAGGAACGGTGTAAACCACAAGAATGATGAGTCGCTTTTATGGGTTGAAACTTGAAAGATGGAGGAAGGACAAGCCCTTGATTGTTTGCGTTGCGTGTAGAGTAGTCAATCTACATAATGATATGGTGGGCGCCACCTCGCCACTTGGCTCTTCACTCCTTCATCACCATTTTATTTCCTATGGACCCTGCTTTCTCTTCTTCTTTGTTCCCTGTAATGTGTTTAACCTGATAAAAAAAGAGTGTGTGTTTACAGATTATTGCTCGAGATAAGTTCGTCATTACATGATTTGAGGGAAGTGAGGTGGATATTTGTTTGCATGGATGTGGTTTGAAGGGTTAAGAAGATAATTAAATTGTCTTCACCATGTTAATAGTCATTCATTGAGAGAGACCCACATTATTGTTAAACTTAAATGTTGACTAACTAAATGTATCATGATTGTGTTTTTAGCTTAAAAAATCATGTTAATTTCATGTCATTCATAATACTTATATAGTCCAAAAAAAATAATAATAAAACTTTGTTGAAAGAAATGGGGAAAAAGCCAACCAAATGCAGCATACATGATAATGGGACCTGAATAATTATCACTACTATACTCCATTGAATTGAAACCAACCAAATGTGTCCTATTTTTTGAGAAAATTAATTACCTTCAAGTCTCAAGTTAGGTAAATTCATCATCATCATCATCAACGTAAACCTTATCCCATTCAAATGGGGTCGGCTACATGGATCACACGACGCCATTTAGCTCTGTCCCTAGTCATTCCTACAGATAAATTTTTCACAACCATATCTCTTTGAATAACTTCATCAAGAGTTCTTTTTTGTCTTCCTCTATTTCTTATATACGGCTCCCTTTCCATCTGTTCCACTATTCTCACTGGCTCATCCAATTCTCTTCTTTCCATTAAGTCTCAAGTTAGGTAAATTAATACTATAAAATGTCGTAAAATTTCAAAATTGCTAATAGGTTCTAAAGGATCTAACTGTTATATAATGTAATTTTACAATTATTTCATTGTCCTTACTAAGATTCTTCCTTTAGTTTTATATATAGAAGATTTATTTAACTTGTTTGTGGGAATTAAGAAAGCTAACTAGATAACTAAATTATAATATATGTTACATATAATTTTGAAGAAAAAATTAATCTTAGATCTTTAATTTCTCAAAACAAAAGTTAAAGTAGTTTTATAATTATGACTAAAGAGAGTAGATGATAACATAAATATGTAATGGAGAGAGCATTAATTATATTTGCATTGTTATTAACAACTAGTTTCATATACTACAGACATTAGTTATTTACACCAAACAAAACTTTATCAACATAATCACAGATAGAAAAAACTATCAACAATGTATCAAAAAAAAAGAAAAAACTATCAACAGATAGATTTAGTAATAACATGCATCGACAATTGATCAATGAGTAATCCTGAAGCCTTTATTTTTGACAGGCTTTTTGTAACCATGTATAGCTTTCAGCTCTGATTTATTAATATATACTCCATTTCTTGGAATGGAAAAAAAAATTAATCAATGAGTAATGAGTGTAACTTAATAGTTTCCGTTAAATTATATTGCGTACGTGTCTCCAAGAATCTGTTTATAATTTTGATATTTATAGGGAGTTTTTAGTAATAATTCGTCTTGTTTGGCATGTCAATGCATTTTCCCCATTTGTCTTTAAATTTTGTGAGGATTTCTTAATTTTTGTTAGGTTGGGAAAAATGGAATAGGATTATATGGGGAGGGAATATGCGATGTTGCCGACACAAACGGAAACTTAACTGCCACCCAAATGGGCCCCACGCTCCATTACCGCCCATATCTTCTCCTCCCGGCCCCACTCTTCCCTTCCTTCTTTTACTTTTTTAATTGGCCTTTTAATATATCCATGCCATTCTCAAACGTACTTTGTTAGGGCTATTTATGTGATTCCACTTGTATGTATAGCTCTTTAATTTATCAAATATCTTTGTCATGACATATTTCTTATCAAACTGTTTGTGAGAATCATGATATTCATCGTAAAGAAGAGTGTCTAGTATCAACCATTAATAAAGTATAGATCTTAGATTTCTTTTAAAAAAATACTATTTCAATTAGTTTGATGCCTATTTTGATGTGTTGGGACTTATAATCTGCATATAACCTCATTTTAACACTTTTAAATCTTCCACTGGCCTTGTTACAGGAATTTGGAGATGTCGCTAGCCTTGCATTGTTAAAGTCTATCGAAGGTTAGATATTTTTTTCTCTCCTTCTATTTTAGAACAAATGCAAACGGAACTATATATATATCTTGTTGTGGGTGTTTGTACCGTCAATCTCATTTTGGCTCATTTAAAAAAAACTCCTATATATACTTTATAAATGATTTTTAGTATTACTTATATATTTTTCACACAAACAAAATATTAAAATTCTCATTGGTTCAATCTTAAAATTTATAAAAAAATATAATGAAATGAATTAAAGACAAAAAATAATTAAAATGACTTGTGGATATAACAAAATCAATTTTCATACAAAAAGCTTTTCTTTCCATTCGTATTATAATGAGAAGACTATTAGTTCATATTCATATTTATAAGCAAAAGTGCAAATATAAAATCATCAAGCACTTAGTTCAACTAGTGATCCGATCACTCTAATCCTCGATTAAAAAGGAGGTACATTCATGATACTAAATGCTCAAAAAATACAAATATAAAGATAGAGTGAAGGGTGAGGAAGACAATGTAGTTTATTGAAGATATTTCTGCAAAATAATATAATTATTTTATTTTAAATATGAAAATTAGAAGACAAGTGTCTAAATACGAATTGTAAACAATCAATTATTAAGCCTCCTTTTCATTAGATGGAACAAAACCACCTGGCAACATATATCCCCAAGAAGTTAGATGATGGACCCTTCTCATTTTGTGATTATATTCTTGAGAATGAAATCTTATGGATTAACACAATGTAGGTCCATTTTAATAATTTTTGATATCCACTATTTTAATTTTCCTCGCAGCTCTTATATATATATATATATATATATATATATATATATATACACACACACACACACACACACACACACACACACACACACACACTTTGCTTCTTATGCTGAGAGTGCCTGCCACGTATACCCATCCATTATTACAATATAACTCAATTTGACTGGTAAACCAATTTTGAATGTGTTCTCTATAAATAGAAAAAAAATGCTATACTATTTACAAAAATATTCAGTTTATCCTCCAAATCATATATATATATATATATATATATATATATATATATATATATATATATATATTGAAACATAGCATAATTAAATTAGCCTTGATTTCTTTATCAAAGAAATAAGTTAATGGGATTTAACTGTTTAAATGATGAAAGATTAAATTATTCGAGAATCCTGAATCCATTGAACTAAATTTTCTTTTAAAAAAGGAGTACATATATATCAAAGATGAGTGGCCCCATGCTAATAATAGACTTCCACGCTAATAGTTCCAACATTTCAACGACAGACTTTCCAGAAACATTGAAGAGGCTATCTTTCATATTAAACTAATCAATTAAAGAAATACTAAAAGTCTAAAAGATAGCACTATTTATTAAAAAAATAATAAACTGGAAAAGCAGAGCTTATTTGTGAGGTCTTTACATTCTATACTCTATACTCTATACTCTATCACTCTACACAAACTGGAGAGCATTCAACTGAAAGTGGACTATTCAAGTGTATACATCATTCGTAACCGACTCTACCGACTTTTGTGCAGGACACGTAGTCTTTAGAGTTATTTGTGTGTGTGTCTCTCAACTTTATCGAGATATCTCACTCAATTTTTTTAAGGATGAACTTGTTATCCACTCCTTCAGTTTTTTTAGCTTTCCGAAAGTCAGAGGTAGTACTACTAATTAAGTATTAAGTTTCAAAATTTTAACCAATCATTCGAGCTTGGCTCTCTAAATAATGGAGGGTAACTCTAAAGGTATAATTAGGAGGTTTGTTTATGTCTTATTATACAACGTGACTGTACATGTAGGGCATCTAGCTCATTTTACTTTCAAAATTTATAATTTTTTTCAGAACAAATAATCCATATATATCTGTCGATTGTATATGGTAGGGATATTTTTATCAATTCATAGTTTTTTTGGCCAAATTTATCAATTCATAGTTAGCACTAAGCACAAAGAAGTGAAATGATAATTTTTCATAAAGCATAAGATATATATAATAAATTAGTTACCTTAATCATATACTACTATATAGCTAAAGTATACTTTTGGTCACTTATGTTTGCATCAAGTTTCAATTTAGTCCTTTATATTTGGAAAATACACTTTAAGTCCTTTTTTGTTAGCAACGTTAGTTTAACTTAACGGAAAATGCTAACTTAACAATTTTAAATGATTATTAAATACTAAAAAATGTTCAAATTAAAATATTTGAGTGTAAATATTCTCATAATTTCAAAATTTATCATTATTTTTGGTCCAATTTCATTATAAAATAATAATTTAAAATTGTTAAGTTAATATTTTAATTTCTGTTAAATTAAACTAACTATATTAACAAAAAAGGACTAAAAGTGTACTTTCTAAACATAAATGATTATATTAAAACTTGATGCAAATATAAGGGACCAAAAGTATACTTTTACCCTACTATATTAATGAAAAAGGGTTTATAACGATAGTCACATGCCACATGACTTTTTTACACTTTACACCGTTGCTTCTCTTCTCTCTAATTTTTGCTTGAACTTTTTTGGTGCCTCATGTTTCTCCCGAAATTTCGCTCACTTTGGTAATTCTTGTTTATCATTCCTCATCCCATTTACATATTTACCATTATTTCACTTCTTTCTTCACATCGGTTATCCACATCATTCAACCTCAAGTATGACTGTATGATGATTATCTCACCTTAAATAACGATTTTTGCTTGAAAAAACAAATGTTATTTATTAACCTTATTGTCCACAAGGGTTGTAGGTAAGTAGGTTATTAGTTGTCGAGGATAAGAAAAACATCTTGATCTACAAATTATCTCTATATTTGATTATTGATATTCCTTCTGTTCCTTACATCAATTAGCTTCTTACTCAACCTTCTTATCTTTGTGATAAGGCATGAATTATTGATTCACACATAGTACTAAGGAATGATAGTTGAGTTATCAAATTTAAGTGAAATTGACAACTTTTTGTACTTTGACCGTTATTAAATGATTCGACTTTATGTTTAAACTTCCAACGTTCATTAATGATAGTTTCTTTAGATTTGTGAAAACATTTAATGATTATTTTCCCACTTTATCCACGTTATTTTTTATTTCCACATTTTCTTGTATACTTAATTTTATCATCATTACTATCACATTTGGATCTCTCTTTCTCCACACCATAAATAAGGGCAAACATGATAAATCAAAATTATTTCAATATATTTATCATGTTTTACCACTTTCTTAATTTAAATGAGCTCACTTGTTGGGCTCTCTTATACTCCCTCCGGTCCTATTTATAAGTCGCCAACCGCCCAAATTGTACATATCAAGGAATGGAGGTTAATGGAAGTTGAGTCATTAAATTGGTCTTATTTTTTTTGTATTTTCCATTTTTGCCCCTCTTACCTTTATTACTATGGCCCACTACCTCTTTCATCTTTATAAGCATACATGTGTCTTTTTCATTTTCTCTCTCTTCTCATCTTCCAATGTTCATTTTCCAATGCTAAGGGTATATTGGGAAAATTTTAATAAATGAGTTAGTTAATGTTAGTTGGTGACTTATATTAAGGACCAAAATTTAGTGGCGGTTGGCGACTTATAAATAGGACCGGAGGGAGTAGGGAAGAATGGAGTAACAAGGACCAAAGGGAGTATTTCTGAATGAATTTGTGTCCCAAAATATATATTTTTTTATGAGGTTATCTAAGTATATATTGCATTTTCGCTGATTTTTACCATTATTTATCTTTTTCACATTCATTCTCTTTCATCTTCATTTTCTCTTATTTATCAGTTTTTCACCTTTAATGACAAGAATATAGTAAGAAAATAAATTAGACTCCTTACAATTTTTTTTTTGACTAACTTAAGTAGTTTTTTCTATATAATCTATCACAAATTAATTATTTGAAACTTCAAATCAGGGAAAGATGGATCGGAATATTATACAAAGATAACTTGCTGTCTGTGTAACCGACTCATCTAACAAGATAAAGCTTGTTTTTGGTTCCTTTTGTTTACATAAAATAATTTAACAATTTTTCATATATTCCTCGCTAGTCCTATTAATTTATTAAAGAGTAGGTAATATTTATTTTAATTTGATGAACTTTATAAGTCACATCATTAAATATTTAATACAAATATACAAGTATATATACCCTTAATTATAACTTGTTAAAATGCTAACTTTGTTTTCGTAGAATGTATTGTCATACATTCAATAAAGATAAAATTAAAAAGTTTTTATGTTTGAAAGTAAAATTTATCAATAATTGTATTTTGTCCATGCGAAATATGATGGAATCGGCTTATAAACAATATTAGGGGGGTATATAATTTTGTTATAAAGACTTCTATATATAATTTTATCACAGTATTTTTCTGCAGAGACCAAAGTTTTCGCAAGGATTCAATGTCATTTTTAACAAGTTAATCATAAGAAGAATAGAAATAATGAATAATTGTACCGACATGTGAGTGTAGTGGGGTCGTCATATGAGACTTCAGAGGAGGATTGAAGAAGACGAGTCGTATCATCATTGGTAGCTTCACGCCTTAATTACCACTGTTTCCCCGTTCAACCCTGCATACAAACTTTGAGGTAAAAAAACCCCGCATACAAAAGAACTGGTCAATTAAACACCAAAGGTAAAATGGCAAAAAAAAAAAAAAACAAAAAACAAAAGCAGATTAAAAATGATGCTACTCCTTATCCATAACGGAAGATAACATTGCATATATACTCCCTCTTAGCTTCATATGTCTCGTTCAAAGTTTTAGTATATAATAATGTGCATAATATACTCCCTCCGGTCCCTAATGTAAGAGCTAGCCGTCAAAAAAACGCTTCTTAAGAAAACACGTGAATGTTAGTTGGATGTCTAGAGTTAATGCTTCTTTTCCAAAACTGCCTATATTTATTATGGTAGTTTTAAGAGAGAGAAATGCATAAGCATTAATAAATATGAAAGAGAGTTAGGGGTAAAGTAGAAAAAAATGCATTAAATGAGGAGAGAATATGGGGTGAGCTCTTACATTAGGGACCAAAACCATTCAAATTTTGGGCTCTTACATTAGGGACCGGAGGGAGTAGTTTTTTTTACCTTGTGCATAATATAGTTAACATATAATTGATCCTAATTATAAGACACCAACAAACAAGTTTAGTTGATATTTTTATAAGACAAATATTGAGAAGTTGTAATAAAAATATTAACATTTAATGAATTTTAACTAACTTTATAAGACATATATTGAGTACTATATTAACATCTTCTGGCTCAAAAAATTGAATTAATTTTTTTGTTTGATGGATTAATAATTGAATTTTAATTATCATTAAAACGCGTCAGTACCGTATTCATTGTTTTAATATCCACTCATCACCTATTCCGATAACGACTCTCTTATAACTGTCACACTCCACTTCATGTCATTTATTACTAACAACAGATCTTTACATATTTATAAGGTTACCATTCGATTTTAGTTTGACAGAAAAACATGGCAAACAATATTTATTTGTGAATTTTTCACATATCAATATTGTCTCATAACTCATAAATGTTTAAAAAAGAGTAAAGTTATCTTAACCACTCAAAAATTAACATGTGTAGATAAAAAGGTAACGTTAATAACTTGTTGACATTTTTAATAGCCATGGATCGGACGACATTGTTTATTTTAAATACTTTCGGTGTGATTTTGTTTCTAAAAAAATTTTGCCTACAGACCCTTGGGAGGCGAAATTGAACATCGAACTAATTCAAATTAAATTATAATTAACCATAATAAATTCTATATAAAATGTTACATTTTAATTTATCATTATGTGAGAACTAGTTTACAAGTAATTCATTGGTTCTTATTAAATATATGAGATTTTTAAAATTTAATTTGTCTGGCCAATATACTGATAGATAATTTAATGATACAATCTATTTATTTCATTTATTTTCCCAAATGAATCATGTAACTCTCATAGTAAGCACCGATCTAGTTTTTTTTTAAATGAAAGCACCAATCTAGTATTTCAAACCATGGTTGGATGGGTCCATTCCATCGGATATGGTGGAAGTTTTTTTTTTTAAAAATTTTTTTCATTTGGTTATAACGTATTGCCTTCTTAAAAGAAACGAAATTAGAAAATAACCTCTTTTTTAATAAAAATATCACATTTGATATATAGTTGCTCAGCTGTTTTGATATAGTAAATATTTAAATAATTTTATTAAATTAAAGGTGTTAGTCATGTTAATTATTAAAAAACATCCAAGAACTTTCTCATATTCCTTCCCCTCCCTTTCACTTTATTGTTGAAAGAGCACCAATAAGAGTTATTTAAAAAGAGCCTATATTTAAGACAAGTGGGAATATAATTTTTGCATTTCTCATTGCTTGGTTGATTTTCCGTGTGAAGAGCGAGTGAAAGATAAATGGATTTTATTTATAATTATTCATTAGATATTTTGAGAGAGGAAAATGGAGAACGTAAAGGAGGGACCCAACAAATAATAATAGAGGGAGATCATAAATGGCCGACGAAGAAAGTCATCAACATGATCCCTCCCTATCGGCCATTATAAATAGCTTTGCATCCTCTTCCCATTTCTCCCATCCCATCAAATCTTCACTTACACTATTCATTACCTTATTCACTACTCATCACATATTTACACCTTTTTAGTTTTTACATATCATCACTTTATTTTCCATTATGGCTGAAGAGAGAAGCCGTGGTCTCTTCCACCACCACAATAAGAAGGACAACGAAGACAACACCACCTACTCTGACAACCCCTCCGGCGGCGGTGGCTACGGCGGAGACACTGCCTCAGGCTACAACAAGACTGACTACCCCGGCACTGAGTCCGGAGGCTACAAGAGTGGTGAGTACGGTGGCTCTGGTGGAGGAGGGTATGGTGAGAGTGAGAAAGTTGGCGGATATGGTGGCTCCGGTGGTGGTTACGGTGAGAGTGAGAAGTACGGCGGAGGAGGGTATGGAGAGAGTGAGAAGGTAGGTGGATATGGAAGTGGAGGTGGAGGAGGGTATGGAGAGAGTGAGAAAGTGGGAGGAGGGTATGGAGGAGGTGGATATTCTGATGATAAGGTGAGTGGTGGTGGAGGGTATGGTGAGAGTGAGAAAAAAACCGGAGGTTATGGTGGCGGAGTTGGTGGCGGGTACGGCGGAGGAGAGGAGGGGGAGAAGGAGGAGGTTGACTACAAGAAGGAGGAGAAGCATCACAAGCATCTTGAGCAAATTGGTGGCCTTGGTGCTGCAGCTGCTGGTGCTTATGCTTTGGTAATTAATTCTTTTGATTTACCTTTATACTCCCTCTAGTCCTAAATATAAGACTCAAATATAAACTAATGAATAATCTAAAAATATATCAAATATGACATCATTTAATAATCTATTTTGCAACCTTAAATTCCTCATAAAACAATCAATTAGGTCCTATATTTAGGACCAGAGATAGTATTATATAATTAGTCAAAATTAATACTCTATGTATCTGACTTTATTAAGATAATATATATTCATCTAATTTGATTATATCAAAGGTATTAGTTAAGTTTGATGAATATAACATGATTTCTCTATAACCCTATATATAATTCTCTCGTTTTCTTTTATTTAATTATTATTTACGGATTATATGTGATGGTAAGTAGGAAGTATAAAAAAATATTTTTAAAAAAAAATTGGAAATATGACATTTATTTACAATATAAGATCAATTTATGAAATTTTGTGAACATTTTGGTCATATACTCTCAAATTTCAGTCCATGAGTTTTGTTTTCTCTTTTGGACTAGACTATTGTCAAATTGATTCGTTTTTTATTAGATTATTATAGGGGCCAATATTTTTTTAAGGCGAATTTAACTTAAGGGATAGATCAAAACTAAATAAAGACAAATTCAAGACAGAAAAGATTGATTATATTGACCCTTATTATTTGATTACATATTTTGAGGAAAGTTTGTAGTAATTTTTTGTTATTACTTTCCAACTTGTGAGTATATAATAATGGTGATGCATGTGTGTGACTACAGTATGAGAAGCACCAGGCGGACAAAGACCCAGAAAATGCTCACAGGCACAAGATAGCGGAGGAGGTTGCCGCGGTGGCTGCTGTCGGAGCCGGCGGGTTCGCCTTCCATGAACACCATGAGAAGAAGGAAGCCAAGGAGGACAGAAAGGAACATGAAGAAGGTGAAGGTCATCATGAAAAGAAGCACCACCATCTCTTTGGCTGATCATATTATATAGATATGATTGGTTGTGTTGTTGGATCTACTTCTCTGGCTTTCTTATATTTGTGTCCTGTTTGTGTCTTTTATGTATCTTCTCATCATCACTTTACTTTGCTCCACCTTGTGTCCTTCTGTCTCTCCGAATAACCCTACCCATGTGTGAGTGATCTCTGCGTGGATTGCTTTTCATATCCTTGTTGCTTTCTTATTATATTTATGTACCTATTATCATCTAAATATGTTTCACTATAATATAACTTGTATTTTGAGAGTTGACTTAATTACTGCCTTAGCTTATCCCTTCTAGTACTTGATCTTATTACATTCTTACAAAACAAATTAAAAATCTATGGAAAAATGTAGTTTAGAGACAGTTAATACTAGCTAGCTAGTTGGTTAGAGAAAATATCTCTGCATTTTTCTTTTTTTTTCTTTTGTTCAATAAATTAACTCTATATTAATTACCATAAGCTAAGAGAGAATGAATATAATCTTTTTTAAAAAATTCATAACAAGCAAACAATATGCAATAATGTTATACTGTTTTTTTAATTAAGACTTCTGATTTGTTAGATTTTGTTATCGGGACCTGGGGTCACAGTGATTTTCTCCAACGTGTAATGGTAATGGAAGAGTGAAAATATTTAACAATAAATATAAATTATTAATGCTATAAATAAGAATAAAAAATTTGAGGACTAAGGCCCCGAAGGTGTAACCAATAATGTGGGGCCGCAAGAGTCATATTTATTATGGGCTGGTTCGATTCGGGGAAGAAGACAAAAGAGACATCATGCGTGACTCCAGAATTATGCTACTATTTTGAAGATCATCATATTTTCAAAATTAGAGATTTCCCTTAGTTTACCTACTGGCTACTGTTACATATATACCATATCTTATTACTTAGCTTATTACACACACATAAGAAATGAGTTATAACTTTTTATAAATAGAATCGGACGCCTTATATCTTTATTATATCTTAATGTGCACATCATATCTTATTACTTAGCTTATTACACACACATAAGAAATGAGTTATAACTTTTTATAAATAGAATCGGACGCCTTATATCTTTATTATATCTTAATGTGCACAACGTTGTGCACATTATTGCTAAAGCCTCGCCTTCTTTGCAGTCTTTTTCTTTCATTTCTACTAATTTACTTTCTATTGATCATTTTACAACTTCAATTAATTTTTCTTTTCAAGATTGTATTGGAACTATGCAACTTTTAAGTAATATATATCATTATATCTTTTTATAAAAAAAACTAATTAGTTCCCCATAAATCACAAAAACATATGTCGAGTTATACTTATTGTAACAAAGCACAAAAGTCAAGGAAAGCTATCAATTGCAATTTCTGCCTTGATAATCCATTAGGGATATGATATATATAGATGAATTTTAGATAATTCTTTGTTTTATCAGCAGAATTTTAGATAGTTCATGGGAAGGAAATTTAACAACTGATACATTTGACACCATAAAGGCTAATGATGACTTACTATGTTAGGGTGTAAAATTTTATTCAATGCATAATATAAGATTTATTTAACTAATTTGGATGTGGATGTTGGCAAAAAAAACTAATTTGTATGGATGAATCAACGAATGATTAGTCTCTCACCTATTAGGTAGGGTTACCTTGATCTTTAATAAAATAGAAAAAAAGAGATGACTCATTGTTATATTCATAACATTAAGTTCAAATCTCAATGTACATGTGATGATTTTGTTGGTATACACTTTTTGAATACTCCTTCCAATCTTTATCATAAAAGTATGAGTTTTGAATTGGTTTAGTACAAGATACAAGAGCCTATTTAGTTGTGACATCATTTGATACATTTTTCCTATTTTACCCTCAACTCTCTTTCATATGTACCCATATTTCTCTCTTATTAATTCCATGACTAATAAATGCAATATTGAAAACAAATTATATTTTTTTAAAAAATTATTTTTCAAATAATAAAGACCTAAGTAAGGTTGCCTAACTAATGGGTTTAAATAAAACTTGTGAAAAGAATGTAAAATTGGATATTATAAACATGTAAGAGTATACATTCATTAATAAAAACATATTTTCAGTATATGATTGAAAAAAGATATAAAGAATAACAAGAATTTGACTTGAATACGTTTAAAATATAAATAGTTGTTATTAAATATAATATATTCATACTCCTACTTTATAATACATAATAAAGAAATTGAATTGTGAATTCATTATTGAATATGATCAAATAGAAATAATTAGCATGAGATTTAGAGCATGTTAATGCAATTTTCCATATGATAGAAATGTAAAAAGGTCATGAGTTTTCACCAAGCTTATAGCTAGTTCAGGTCTACTCTTACAAGTTTTGGTATGGTAGAGCCTAAAAACAAATGGTAAAACCAGAGAACCAACTCGTAAGTTTGATAACAATAGCTAGAGGGAGTATATTTGCAAGACTGCAAGCACTCTTTTACCTAGCTCATAGCGTACAGGGTAAGGCTCATTATTTGACCTATTAATTAAATATTTTTATCTGGTAAAAACTAGTTTGGGCATATTAAATAGTTATGTTAATTAGTCAAGTACAACAAATGGGACATAATTTCTCTGAAATATTCATATAAAATTAGATTTTATATCTGTTTATAAATTAGAAATTTATTTTAGAAAAAAATTGTAATAAATTTAATAAATGAAGTGGTTTTTGAAGACTTATGTTTAGGTGTAAACCAACTTTCAAACTAAATTATAAGTATATAGTTTGTTGTTAAAAGTTTTTGTCTGGTATCTTGTGATTAAGTCCAAAACATCATTTCATCATGAATACTGAAGAGATATTCAGATAACATTGATTGTGATTTCGCAATAATAAATTAAAGTGATGGTGAGGTGTTGGTATCCACTCATTTCATGTGGCTGTGGTATACTTGAATAGGAAGCATCACCTAAAAGAAATATCTCAATGTTAAATGTTGAGAGAGTTGCAATATATAATTTCAAACACTAATAATACTCCACATTTACACATTTTTGTTACGTACCAATTAAGTTGTGTTGTAATTTGTTACACTGGCCTGCGTCTCAACAAATTTATAGAATCAAATTTAAAACGATGAGATGTAATATTAATACATTTAATTTTAGTAAATACATACGCTTATCTAAATATCACAACTGATAATATAAAACTAAACAATTTGGTTTGAATAATAGGAATGGCCAAGACAAATTTAGACCTTTAATTTTCACTCCCCCCGTCTTAATGTCCTTATTATAAGTCTAAGAGTTACTATGGAAAAAGAGTTGACTTTTGAATTGGTTAGGTCTAAATTGAACTACAATAGCCTATTTTGGGTTTACTCATCATTTGATAAACTTATTTTTTCCTGTTTGGCCCCTAATTAATTTGAAGTATTGCATTAGATAAACTGTGTGTTGGTAATCTCTTTTATATTAACTAATATTTTTATTTATCACTCTCAATGATCACATCATAGATAAGGGTATAACTGTTCAAATGATAATTTTTTTCCCGCAAATTTCACGACGAAATTTCACATATTTTCCGTGATAATAAAATTTCCTTATTACAAGGGATGTGTCTACCACAAAGTCAATAATTTTTTTTATCGATTTATTAACTTTAGGCTAACACGAGACGGATTAGTTGGGTAATAAATGAAACAGCTGACCTACTGATTGAATTGATGAATATTGAATTCAAAATTAAATGAAAAGATGTGTCGTTGAGGGATATATTTGCTTTTAACAGGTAAAAACTCAAGGCAAGCCAAACTTCCCATGGATTAGGCAAGCCAAACTTTCCATGGGTTAGGGAGAACTTGTGACTCACTGATTGATTAATGTTTTATACGTACACAACAAAATGATTCTCTCGTGCTACCGATTTTGAGATTGAGATATAATCCGGAGTTTCACTTTAATTTTTCAGTTTCAGTCTTCTCAAACATAAGAAGATTTTTTTTAGAATATTCATCGATTCCCGTTTCCAAAACTCCTTTTGAATTTTTTTTATCAAACTATTTTAGTTTAATAAAAAAACAGAATTAAAACTTATTTCTCGTCTTCAAAATCTGATATGTGAGACTACAAAAAAAAATTCATGTGCTTTTTCCACAATACATAGAATATGGAAATGAAGCGTATTAAAAGCTTGATATTAGTATTTTGTTTTAATTTTTATTATATATAGAGAGAGATATATAAATTAATTATATATTTGTATTTTCCCCTTTATTTTATTTAGTCCTTGTGGATATGGACTCATAATGAATCTGCTGCTTTGTATAAAAAAAATAATTAAGTAAAGATCACCATGGGTAATCATCAAAGGCTGGCCCATTATATTGGATATTTTGCCAACTTACGATCTTCTTGGACCGTTCGTTCGTTTCCCATGCTCCTGTGCAAGATAAAATCCCACAAAAATACCATGTAAAATGGAAACCGAAAAACATATATGTACCATGAATTTGAAAAGTATCAAATCATCATATCTCAAGGTGGGATATGGGATCTTCATATATTACCAAAAGAGACAAATACCTTGACAATTTGAGTTTTGAATTGTTAAATATATCAACTTCAAAATCGTTAATCGTGTTCAAAATTTTTATATGCTGGTGAAGAATTATTTTCCTATTCTTCAATTTCTAATTAAACTTGAAAATTGTTAACAGAAACTTGAAAATCGTTACAATCAATCATAAAACTTGCATGTTCAAGCTATAAATCTTGATACTATTCATGATAGAAAATGTTAGATTATTTGAGAATTGTTAACCACGATAAGAGTCAGATTGAGTCGGACGGTTCGATCTATCCATCCGTCGTCCGCTTCACATGTCGACTCAGACTAATGGTCTGCCTATTTAACATGTTTCGGGCATATTGAGCTGCTTTCAAACGGACATTGGACTGAGAGTCAGAGTTGTACTGGGAATAGAAGAGGCTTTCATTTATAAAATGAATAAAAAAAATCAAGGCAAAAAATAATCCAAATCATTAAAGGAAAAACCTAAATTACATCCTAAATTATTTGATGACTTTACATCTTTATTAATTCCATACTAAAAACCTCCATTTCTTGTTGATGGTCAAAGTCTCTTTCTAAAATTTTGTTTTATATTTAGTGTTTGTTGTTTTTTTACATTTTGTATTTTTTTTTTTTTGAAATTTGTATCAATCGCATACTCTATCTCTTTTCCTTTTTCATACGAGGAAGTGCTTGTGTTCCTAACTTTCTAACTCTCTTACATCTTGATAAAATTTTCTGCAACTGTAATGCTAAGAGGGTTCCATGTGCCTTCTTTGTTTTCGTAAGCTAAATACAAAAAATTAATCTTGTTTTCTAAGTTTCTAATGCCTATATATTTTCTTAGTCAATGATCTTTCATTAAAAATTAAGAGGTGAAAGAACCACAAATTGCTTATATGTTTATATATATAAGGTATATTACAAAAGTCAGATATTTTTAAGAATGAAAATTAGATGTGATAACTGATGAGAATGGTTGGCTGTGATTGGATACTTGAATATATAGTACCTGGCTACCTGCGACAAAATATTTGAAACCCCAATAAAGCACGTGTTCCAATCCCATGAACTTACAACCAGATATTTTCTTCACATCTTATCTCAATCTTGTGGTCGCCCATGAAACTAACCATATTTCCACCTTATACATTCACATGCACATGCACATGCACACACTTCATCTATAAATACCCTCAAAGCATGGTTACTATTCATCATCACATACATTTCTTCTGAGCATTACAAAATTTCCTTCCAATTAATTAATCATCATATATAATCATGTCTCACCAACATAATCATGACCGCTCTTCCTTTGGTGGTGCACATGGAGGAGGACAAGAACAAGGTGGTGGTGGCGGCTTCTCTCATGAGTCTGGTCACAACAAGTCATCCTTCGGTGGTGGCGGTGGTCGTAATGAAAATGAGAACAAATCATTCTTTGGTGGTGTTGGTGTTGGTGGTGGTGCTGGTGGTAACTTTGCTAGTGGTGGTGGTCACAACCAACAATCATCCTTTGGCGGTGGTAATGAAAGGTCCGGCGGATTTGGCGGTGGTAATAATGAAAGGTCCGGCGGTTTTGGTGTTGACAATGACCGTTCCAGTGGTGGCAGGGAGGGTGGTAGACACGGTGGCTTCTAAATTATGTGACATTGACGATGGCGTAGGGTGGTTTTAAAAATAAACTAAGAGGGATGTATGTGTTTATACATATACATTCTCTCCTTGTTTGTAATGAAGGATAGTAATGTAAGTGTGTGCTAATAATAAGTCACATAGTGGGCAAGTTTTATGGGCAATTATTAGGTATGAACAATATATAGGGTTGGAGCTGTATATGTTAACAATATACATATAATGGAAATGCCCATACAATATTGTTAACATATATAGGGTTGGAGCTGTATATTGTTAACAATATTTCCCTCCTAACAATATACAGTTCTCAACTCAATTAATAATATATATGCAAGTCCCTTTGTTTTAAATTATAATCAAAGGACAGCGTACCTATCTTTAATACTCCCTCCGTTCCTAAATATAAGACCTAAATAACTTTTTTTTTGAAAGATTAAGGTTGCGAAATAGATTATTAAATGATGACATATTTGATATCTTTTTAGATTATCCATTAGCTTATA
This sequence comes from Mimosa pudica, assembly GCA_029929735.1. Lineage (NCBI taxonomy): Eukaryota > Viridiplantae > Streptophyta > Magnoliopsida > Fabales > Fabaceae > Mimosa > Mimosa pudica. The sequence continues at coordinate 13,760,597 of JAKELP010000029.1, read as the reverse complement.
GGTAAAATAAACTAGTTTAAGAGAAAAAATTAGGTAAATCAATTTATAATTAACTTATTTTTTGCTTTTTTTAGGATTTTTCAAAAAAGTCATCTAGGTCCTATATTTAGGAACGAAGGGAGTATTATCCATCACCATAACCACCATAGAATGAAATGAGAGAGGTTAATTGTTTAAAGAAATAATGTATGAACTACTATACATATACAAGGACTTAACCTTTTTTGGTCAAATACAAGGACTTAAATCTAACCAAACTTACTTTCAATGATCAACGTATTTATACATGCATGTTTATATGGGAACAATTTAACTAATTTGTTTTTCCTCTTTAATTACACATATAAGAATCTTTTGATGGAGAATTGTTGTTCTTCCTCTTCAACAGACCAGATACCAAAAACTGGTGGAGCAGAATATGATTAATTGTTCTCTCTACATATATATCTAGTTTTTTCTCTTTTTATTTATTGAATGGTTCATATATATGATGGGTTTTTACTTAAATGGTTAAAACTGGAAAAAATATGCATGATTGAAACTGAGAAGAGAAAATAAAAATGAATAGACGACTGAAGTAGTGGATACTACATATATGTACCGACAGACCGGGTACGAGGAAGAAATGAATATATGCTTTATTGAACCATGAATTCTTCACTAACATAATTATCTCTTTTCAACAATAATATTACCCTCGCACTAATAAGACAAGTTTGAATATGATCGACTAAAGAGTACATAGACAAAACCAGTGATGGAATTCCAAACGACCTTACTTACATCAAGTTTTCATTCTCAATTTCTCTCAATTTCTCCCCATCTCCACCCTCCATGTGATCTGATGGCTCGCACACAATACACAATTCTACACCCCACCTCACCATATCTATTCTATCTCACCTCACCATGTTTATCCTCCTCATCTTCCCCAAATCATCGGCTCCCATTCACCCTCCATAACCACCACTGTCCACCGCCGCCTTCTTACCACCACCGTGGTTAACATCCTTCCACCGCCGTCCACCGCCTTCTTGCCACCACCGTGGTTAGCTTCGTTCCACCACCGTCCACCGCCTCTTTTTTCCACCACCGTGGTTAGTGTTGTTCCACCGCCGCCTTCTTGCCACCACCGTGGTTAGTGTCCTTCCACAGCCGCCTTCTTGCCACCACCGTGGTTAGCGTCCTTCCACCGCCGCCCACCGCTGCCTTCGGCGTCCAGTTCGGGTGGGCCCTCCAGATCTCCCTCTTGACCACTTCATGTAACCTCCCAAATTCTGTCCATGGTGGTGGAGAGAGGTGTGGCAGTGATGACGTAGCTGCCGAGGGGGAGAGAGGTGTGGCGGCGTGGGTGGGTGGTCACGTGGAATTGAGAAATTGAGACGAAAGGGAAGGGATAAGAGGGAGAGGGAGAGAGGGATATAGTGGAGTGGGTGCATGAGAGTGTGGTAAATATTAATCCACGTGGCATTTAATGATTGGAGAACTTGAGAACCTGTATATAGGGAACTTGATGTAAGTTTTTCCCAATTCCAAATCATATCGGGAAACATACTTCATAAATTGGCCCTCTCTGCACAATCACTTCATTTTCTCCTTCCTTTTTCTCCATTTTTTATCTCAACTAAAAAAGTCTTTGGCATGGCTTCCTTCTTCACTTTTCAACCTTTTTATCCCTCCCCACCACACAACAAGAATAGTTAGGGCAAATATAAATTTGTGATTTGCCTGTAGGCACACGCACAAAATGTAAATGTAGAAAAAGATACTCCAAGATCAATTCCTGCAAGATATTAATGTAACATAAAAATGAAAATTACAAAACTCATAATTCAAAATACAAAAATGATCAAAGATGTTTATTCTTTATCTCAACATAAATGAGATATTTTTTAGATTTAACATCCTTATTTAGTTGGATCGACTTCTCTTTCTACGTTATTAAATTAATAGTTTCTTTTAACTAATAAGGATGGAGAAGAGAGAAGTTTGATAAAAAAATTATAAAGAATTGGAGAAAAGTCTCCTGTTACATATATTGGTTATGGTTATGAATTATGATAACCTAAATGAGAATTATGAGTAGTATGTGTGCATAAAATTGGTAGGGTAACATTTGTCCCATAAAAAAAATTAATTAATTCATCCTCATCAAAAAAAATTTATAGGGGAATTTTCTCCCTAATTTTCTATTTTTTTTTAATTTTACCTTAATTTTATAGTGAAAGGGAAAATACATTTATTTTACGTTTGACCAAAAAAAATAAAAAATAACTAACGAGGAGTTTCCACAGTGGCGGCAAAGTGCAAAGTGCAAAGTGCAAACACTGACTGCATGTCTGTGTCAGTGTGCGGAAGAAATGAATATATGCTTTCCTCTTTAGCCAAATAATGTATTCCATTTACAGACTCTTTTGTTTATCAATCAATATAGCCTTTCTCATTACCTTCTTTAGTCTTTGTTTTGTTCTTCCTTTTCCAGGTGACACAATAGTATTATTAGTATAGCAACATCATCATCATCATCATCATCATCATCATCATTATCATCATCTATGGCGCTTGAACTTGGAGTCAAAGTCAGTAGAGGCATTGACAATGCTACTTCTGTCTCTGAGCTTCGCATTTCCAAGAACACAGCAGGTCCTGTCTTTGTCTCCACAGAAACTCACTCCACCTTCATCCTCACTTGCTATCTCAAAGGTCATTCTTTTTTCTCTCAGTTATGTGTACGTGTTTGTGTGTTATATATAGTTTCTTCATTTCTAAGTTAAGTTCATGAGACTTATGTAATGAGTTGATTAGTTAATAGTTTCTGGGAAAAAAAAAAGAGTTCATGAGAACTTGTAAATGTCACTTAATTAAGGGGATTTCTCCTTCCAGTCCTAACTATAGGATGCCTTTGCCTTTTTTCAAGTAAATTAGGTCACTAAATTATAATATATGTCACATGTAATTAGATCATTATACGTTAGTTTATAAGTAAAATTAATTAGTTTTGAGGAAGAAAGATAATTATAGACAATTTGAAGTGATTGATTTTGCTTCTTTAATTTTTCAAATAAAAATCAAAGTAATCTTATAATTAGGATTGTAGGGAGTATTAAATTACTTGGGAACTTTTGTGTGCTAGCTTTATATACCACAGTAAGCATTCATGAAATGTGCAGGTTATGACAGAAATAGTTTTCGGATCAAGATTAGTGAGGATGGTAAGGAGATTTCTATTAGTGGAGAGAAGTCAGTTCAAGAGATGTTGATGATGGGGAGGGTAATGAAGAAAAATGTGCAGATTGTGGGGTTTAAAAAGGTTTTTGAAATCCCTAATGGGGTGTTTTTAGATGGGATTATAGCCAAGTTTGATGAAGATGAATCATTTTTGAAGATTGTCATGCCTAAGTTGGTGAAAGGAATATGTGGAGTTCAAATTGAAGAAGTGAAAAATGGAGATTTTGGTGAGTCAAGCAAGGAAAATGAGAGTGTTTGCAAAGAGATAGAACATGGAGAAAATGAAGCGCCTAACAAGTCTATAACAGAAGATAGAGGTCAACAAAGGGTGAAAGACATAACTAAAGAGACACAAAAAGAAAAAATTGCAGAGAATAAATATGAATGTGAAGGAAAAGATGGAGAAAGTGTGGGGGCAAAAGTTAACAAGGAAGGACTTGAAGCAGTAGATACTGGAACTGAAAGAAGGGAACCTGAAAAGGTGATTGCTAGTGCTTTTGGTATTAATGGTGAAAATATAATTCAAGAGAGACCAAAGACGGAAGTTGAGACTAAGTTTGAAAGAGAAGGAAAAGATAAAGAAAGGGTGGGAACAGAAGTTAGTGAGGGAGGACTTGGAGCAATAGACTCTACAATAGAAGGAAGGAAATCTAAAGAGTTGCTTGCTGGAGCTTTTGCTTTTGGGACTAATGGGGAAGCCATACTTGAAAGGACACAAAAGAAAGAAAACAAAGAGACTACATTTGGAAGTAAAGGAAAAGATGAAGAAAAGGTGAGAAAAGAAATCAACAAGGGAGGAATTGAAGCAGTAGACACTACAATGGAGAAAAGGGAATCTGAAAAGGATCTTGCAGGGGCAAATGAAGGTGATGAGAAGGGAAAAGTTGAGAATAAACAAAGAGAGGTTGAGAAGGTTGGGCTCAAAACTGAAGGCAGAGATGAAGAAAGGGAGAGAAGAGTTACTACTGAGGAAGAACTTGAAGCAATAGAAACTGGAATGGATGGAGTTGAACTCAAAAAAGTGAATGATGAGAACATAGAGGTTGGCAAGGAAAGCTTAGAGAAAGGCATAAAAGAAAAGAAAACTGAAAGTGAAGATAAAGAAAGGAGAAAAGACATAGTTGGAGGAGGACTAAAGACAGATTTTGATAAGCATAAGCCTGAAAATGGGGAAAGAGATAAAGGAAGGGTGAGAATAGAAGCTAGTAAGGATGGAAATGAAGCAATAGATACTACAAGACATAGAGGAAGTGAAGCAGCTATGTTTGAAATGAAAGGGAAAGAAGAAAAAAAGGTGGGAACAGAAAATAATAAGAAAGGTCCTGGAGCAATAGAAAGAAAAATAGAAGTAAGGGAATCCAAAAAGGTGCTGGTTGGGAAAATTGGGGTTAGAGAGGAAGACATAGTTGAAGGGACAGAGCAGAGAGAAACTGATGGCACTAAGTTTGAAACTGAAGATAAAGATAAAGAAAAGATGGAGGAAAGATTCAAAGGGACACAAGAGAAAGTAATTGGAAAGAATGAGTTTGCTGTTGAAGGTAAATATGAAGAGAGGGTGGGAACAAAAATTAAGGAAGAATTGGGTGCTAAAGATGCCACAATTATAGGGAGGGTCTCTGGAAGTAGAGATGAAGAAATGTTGAAAGAAGAAATAAGTAATGAAGAATTTGAAGCAAGAAAAACTAAGATAAAAGAGTCTCCTATGCAGAATCCAAAATTACAAATTCAATTGGAGGAAAGTGAAGGTGCTTTTGAGGGGATAGAAGAACCAAAGATGTTTGAGGAAGCAAGGAAGGCTAATGGGAATGACTTCACAAGTGACTCAGGAAAAAGGGAAATTGAACAGTCTGCTGTTAGATCCTCCAGAGATGGACAACATGTGCAAGAGAATATTGTCAGCAAAGTGTTTGAAGATTTGGGGACTGATACAGCAAAGCTTCCTAAGCAAACGTCAGAAACAAAGGCCCAAAGAGTGAAAGAAATGAAAATGAAGGAAGAAGTGGCAGTAAACAAATATGATGAAGCAAAAGAGGGTTTTGAGAAAGCTACAAATGGGGACAGAATTCAATTGGAAACTGGACTGCCTAGTGAAGGAAGAGGATTTGATGAGGAGACTTCAAAGACTGCAAAGTGGGACCATAATAAAGCCGTTGAGGAAGAAGGTTCTCTAGAAAATGAAACTTTTTTGAAGAAAGGGGAAGGAGATAGTAATGACAATGTTCAAGGTGCAATATTTAGTCCTAACATGAAAGATGATAAATGGGAGGAAATGGAGAGAACTCAGAAGGTCACAGAAGATCCCAAGATTGGCACCAAACAAAAGGCACAGCATTGTGTGCAAGAGCTTCCTATGAACAAAGCAAAATCAATGGATGAAAGGAAAGGACCAAATGACACAAAGGCAGAAGAAATGAAAGAAGCCAAAAGAAAGAATGAAGGAACTCAAGTTGTGGCTGATCAGGAGTCAAAAATAGAAGCATTTGAGAATGGCATGCGTGAAAGGGAAATTATGATGTCAACTCGACAGTCAGAAGTTAAAGAAATAGACAAAGAATGTGAAGAGTGCAAAGGGTTAGGGGCAAATCATGAAAGAGAGAAATGGAGAACAACTCAAGGTGTTAATGATGAGAAGCCAAGAAGAGAGAATGCAGATAAACAAGTAGCAGAATCAATGCAGAATTCACCTGAGAAAAAGCACACTGGAAGAGCAGAAGTTGAGAAAGAAGTAAAATCTCTAGAAGCAGAACTTGCGTATCCAGAACATAGAAAAGAGGTTGATACAAAGAACAACGTGGAAGGATCGCGGTCAAAAGAGTTGCCTCGTCCAAAAGTAAAAGTGAAGAGCTTAATGCCTCTTGAATCAGAAAAGAAGAATATGAAGTGGAAATCTCCAAAGACCAAGAAGCTTGTGCCAGAAGCAAGAGGAGAAGAATATGAAGGAGGCAAACCACCTGAAGTGAAGAGTTCATCATCAACTCAGCATTTCATGGTTGATGAGGAAAAGTCTGAAATGGACTTCCCAAAGTCTGATACGAGTAGGACACCTTCAGTAGAAAAGGACATGAAAGCTTTGCAACCAAAAGTTCTTGCAGATCAAAACTTGGAAGGAAAAAAATGCTTTAAAACATTAACTGAGGATAGAGGTCATTATTTGCTTGAAAAAGAGACAAGATTAGAAACCAAGAAGGATGCAGAAGAAGAGAACCTGAATAAAAAAGATGAAGAGGGAAGAACAAAGATTGCTGAGTCCAAAGATGAGAAGAGTAGAATGAAGAGAAATGGAAGTGAAGGGATTGATCAAATTAAAGGGGTTGCTGAAGAATTTAGGGATGTTCTAGAAGACAATGAGAAAGAAAAATCACAAGAGATATTGTTACCTCAAGCTGCAGATATCCAAGGCAGAGAGAAAATTTCTGAGATAAGAGAAGTACAGCAAGAAAAAAGGAGGCAAATTCCCTTCCATGCTAATAGAGGATCAGAAGAAATCAAATTTAACAGAGAAGTAGAATCTCAAAAACCTGATGCTGCACATTTGAAAGGACTAAGTATAAAGTTCAGCTGTGACAAACCAAAAGGTGAGGTTGATAAGCTACAAAGAAAAAATTCATTATCTCCATCTGCAGAAGAGTTGAGCAAAGTGCCATCTAAAACAGCAAGGCCATGCATTAAAGAAGATTGTCCAACGGTTGAGAATTTTCCACAATTCCATGAAGGCAAAGAGTCTACTTCCTTAGAAGGCACCAAAGCATCAGAAACTGAAGAAGGAAAAATAGATAAATGCTGTGATGATACGCATTCAGAATTTCAGGAACCAAAGAAGCTGGAATCTGAATTAGATTTTCACGAAACAAATAGAAGGAGATTAGACCAAGAAGTTGAGAAATCAAATTTCTCACAGCAAGAAGATGTACATGAAGGTCATGCAATTGGAGAAGCAAGAGCTGGTGAAGCAGAGAATGTTACTCAGGTGGAAATCACTCAAGAGTCAGAGGATCTAGAAGATATTGAAGTGGAAGCAAGTGCAAAGAAAGTGGAACTATGTTCTCCACTAGTGTTTGCAGGATCAGTCTTTATTGCATCTCTCATAATATTCTTCTTTGGACATAAAAGAGCTGGAAAAAGGTAAGGTTTTCACTCATACCTAGCTCTCCAGCCTTGGATATATTTTGTTTATCTAATATTACTAACACATAGTTCTATTAATTGAAGTTCAATGTTGTTCATATTGCATTGAAATAACACAAGGCAAGTCACTTGTCTTCTTATACTTGGAGATCGTTGTCAAGTTCTAGTTACATTGTTCTGGTTACAAGTGTTATGATACTTTCACTAAGTTCAAACCTGGTTACTTATCAAGTCATATGCTATCTAGCAATCATCTTTTTATGTTTTGTTAATTTGTGCAAGAACTCTGATATTATAATCGGTATGGCTTATCAATCTCTTTTTTTCATGTAGGTGACCGGTTCCTGTAGAGAGGTGGTGAAAAGAATTCTAAATAAACGAAAGTTATCAAAGTTTGGAAGAGTAAACATTCAATCGGTATTCTTGCTTCTGCTTGTACAAGATTCATCTTATTTTTTGTAAGTCATAAATCTTAGAAAGTACCACAGCTTTACCATACAATTGTCAATGAGGACTTCATGTTCTGCTGACAAAAGTAAACGGATAGATTAACTAGTCTCAAGAAAAAAATGTGAAAAGAGTGGAACGAATAGAGCAGAAAATTTGAACTATAAATTCTTTTATTTTTTTCTACTTAAAAGTGGTGTGCATTAGTAAGTCTGTATACTGCTGAAACTTCCTTTATGAACTGAAATGCACAGAATAGAACATTCTTACTCTCTGCATATTGAACAAAACTAAAGATTTGTCATTCATGACCTTTTTTAATTACAATGAACCAATGGTATCTAGTGCTTTCTTCTACCCTATTACCAGGTATCCAAGCAACTGATTAATCTGACCTAAACCAATGTGGATAAGGTACTAGGTTGTTCCACATAACCAAAGATTTTCCATTCATTATATTTCGCCTGCCTAATTCCAGCTACCTTTTTTGGCAGACTCTGATTGCCAATTCCATCATTATTTTAATTTGTGTTAGCTCCACCTATCCATTATACACATGTATACATCATTTTCTAAGGATTTAAAAATTGAATTGAAAATAAGTTAATGTTTTCTTTTGGTTTTGTTAATTTCATTTATCTAAAGATATAATTTTGTTTGATAATCAATCTATCTATTTATAATTCGTTTGACTGCATATTTTGGTTTGTTGTTTGAACAAAATATATCTATCATAGAAACAATGTATCTGATACGTATATGGCAAGTTAGCTACATGTTGGTCAGTATTAATGGTTTTGTCAGATAGTTACAGGTAGATATGGCCTTCACAGCCACCAGGAGTGCCCCTCCTAATAATTCAAATCCATCTCATTGCATGTATTCATGAATTAATTATGGTTGACTTTCTATATATACATGTCATAAATTTGAATACCCTACCCACAAAAATATCTTCTGACAGATAAACTTCACTTTAAAGGTGATTAATTAATCCAATGTCAAAGGACTATTGTAACAATGATATTATTATAATGTGAGCACATGTTACATGATGTTATGTAAAGCAAAACAAAAGGATCATCTTTAGATATAGAAATATAAATTTCAAGTATTCCTTGAATAGTTTGATACTATTTTGAAATGCTTTTTTCGCTTAGGATAAGCTGAGTTTTATATTTCAGATTATCGTATAAATTTTAGCAATACCGAACTTTATAAATAATAAAGGTCAAACAAACTTTATAAATAATAATTGTTGGAAGGGAAAGATGCTGTTTTAAAAATCCCGTGATGATTTAAGTTTGTTACTAAACAAATCACATGGAATTGAGTGATGTATACAAATCATATTGGGAAGGTATTCATTTCCAGACAAATGAGTGGGTATAAGACCACGTTTTGATTCTGCTTACGGTCATTTAAAAAATTAGAGTGTTGGCATACAATAATCATCTTGGTTCTCTGTTGGTTTCTATGGTTTAATAATAATACCCTATTCTTTTTTTCATATTGTAATTTGTAAGGCATATTTTTGGAAAGTATTATCTTCGAACAAATAAAATATAGTTTACAAATATGAAGGGTAAATATTATCTTTTTACTTAAAGTATTCACTTGTCAAAGCTAACCATTAGAGACAATTGATAACTTGCTTATACGAGAACTCTTGTTGTTGGAGTCTGAATTCTTATTATAGCACACAGTTTTTCATCATAGCAATTCATCCAATGTATTTTTAACTCATTCTAATTATTCATTGGAAACTAGAAGAGATAGTTGATTCAATAGCTCTGTTTTAAAAAAAACATCTTTTTCCAAATTAATTTATATTAAAAGTATAGAGAAACACTAAATGTTTAAGTATCATCAATTATAAGAAAAAAAAGAGTTTAAGTATTATCATAGTTATTGTAATAGAAGTAATCGATGGAAAAATTTATTAGTGACCTATCAAGTAATTTATATAATAGACTAATTTTTTTCTAGAATGTACAAGATATTTATGATTGGTGGGAGTGACATATTGATCCTGTTGTAATTTACTTCTAATTATTTCATATGGATTAAAAGAACAAATTCTATAGTCAAAATGGTAAAAACTTGTAATTATTTTTTAAGATAATCCTGTAATTATAATAAATATTAATTACTCTTAGTTTCCTTCTTATATAATTTTTATCTACAATAAAATAAAATTAATAAAGAAATCAGTAAAAAGAAGATGAAGAATTGGGTGGTATTAATTTCTTACAAGGTTACTTACTTATATTTGGGACCATATAAACCTAATTTTTAATGTCTTGTACTATGGACTTGAGTGATATACTATTTAACTAGTATGTGTTAACAAAAAATATCATATATGAAATGAAAAAAAATTGTTCTTTTGTTTTCGAAGGCTATTGATTATTATTAATCAATAGACAGCTAAGTGATAGCGCAATTGAGTTTGTAAAGACTGCCATTGGAATATTGGATGCCTTAATTAAAGTTTGGTAATTAGAATGAAAAAACTTGACCTCTTCTTTCTTTGTAATGAGGTCACATGCAAACCACCACTGATAGGTCCACCTCAATTCTTCCAGACTCTGATAATAACTACTTAATTAATTAAAGATTATGATATTTCGCAATACAACCTTTCACAACCGCAAGTTCCCTAGTTGCTTAAAGCCATTAATTTGAAGATAGTGACATTTCTGCATGTCTCCATACCATATGATTTTAGAAATAATTCATTGTACCAAAAAGATGAGACATTTGAGTTGACAATATTATATATTATAAAATAACACCATTTCTGTAATAAAAAAACTTACTTGAAAATTATGTGCCTTTCCAACAATTATTACTTTAGCAATATCGGTTCCATGCAAAAAACGATGGAATGAATTGAATATTTTAAACGAAAAATTTATATTAAATATACATGATCACTCCAATGGAGGACATAGATTAAACTAATCGATAAAGAAACATTAGGAGAAGTAATTTTGAAGAAATCAAGGATTGTGATGATGAACAACATAACCTGCAAGCAGTGTATAAAGTAATGTTTCAAAATGTGAAAAGCAGTCAAAGCCATAAATGTGAAGCAAAAGGGGAGATTCCGATAATGTTATTAAAAGGAAGGGGCAAAAATAAAGGAAAATGTTATCCAGAAGACATTGACATGTGGTCACGAAGATGATCCTTGACCAACATCCAACTGCATTACCACATAGTTGAAAAATGTTCAATTATGTATGGCAATTGGCAAGTATTATACCAAGTCAAAGTCAGATCACTCCCATGACCTGACCACAAACTCCCACAAGTAACAAGTTTCACTCATTATTAATTCTGAGGCTTAATAAACTAAACTAGACTTTTAACAGCTAATATAGCCCCAAATAGGAATTTTATCAAGCATGAGTTTGGATTATAAACTGAAATCATCATCAACATCTAATGTCAAACCTATAACAACTTGTACTATGCACACAAATAACCAATTTGACAAGTTATTCCTCAAATCAGGTTTTGACTTACAAAACACTACTTAATTTACAATGGTAGACCCCAAATTTTACATACAGAAGTGAAGTTAGAAAATATAGAACAAGTTACTGAAAAGAAGTTGCTAACAGAGTAACAGAGACGCCTAAACTTTGAGCTCATTGAGGATTCACATTTCAATCTAGTTTAGTCAAATCATCTATAATATTGCAATCAATGTGAGTTCTCTTAGAAATAAGATCACATTACTTACAACTTAGGAATGGAGTGAACAATTATGTACAGATTGAATTGCACTGTCAGATCAAAGTATACCATGTTTGTGTATGATACATTTAAGGTCATTGCTATACCAAAATACCAGAACATTTGTAAGATTACATGAAACCCAACACAATATCACAAAGGAAGATGACCAGATTTAACAGCAAATCAGCACTTCCAACCCAATAATGTGTATACATACATGTGTGTGTGAACCAAAAATTCATAAACAAAAATCAGCTGCAATGAGCGGATGCATTATCAACTTGCCCATAAATTAGGTTATACAAAGGCAACATCACATAGAAAGTAAAAAAAAAAAAGCATATAGATCACAGATGGGTCTATCTTCTTCACATACCCTAAACTTTCTACACGATCACTTTGCTTGCTATATTCTTCTTCATACACAGATTATTTATTCAGCAAAATTAGGCCTACCAAGAGAGTCAAGCCCTTCTGTTCTGCTTCTCACAATTCTATGAAACACTTCTCTAACTTGTTGCTCCAAAGGATCCAACCCATTTTTCAAAGCTCCACACACCTCAGACACCTCCTTCACTCTTTGCATCACCTCAACTTCCTTCTTCTGTGTCAAAGGAAACTGCACAGAATCAGACAACTCATTCATCACTCTAGCACACTTCTCAATCTGATGAATCTCCTTAAGCAACCCACAAGCATTCTTCCTCTCCCTCTTCTTTGACTCCTCCATAATCCTCTCATGCAAAAACATCATCGGACCAGCCCACGTGAAATTCCTAGGCACACTAAAACTCACCTGCAGCCCACGGTCCTGACAAGGAATCGCAGCCACCAGAGCCCACATCGAAAAAAACAAAACAGCATTCATAGTATAAATAGCCTGAGCCAAACCATAAGTTGCAACAACATCATTCCCTTTTGGAGGACTCAGATTATTCCCAATGGCCTGAATCTGCCTAGCTGCAGACCAAGTACGAGAAACACTCCAAGAAAGTGATCTGAAATGACTATTATGAGAATCCTTAGTTCTTCCGAAAGATCTGTTCCTATATGCTAGAGAAGATCCAGTACTACTAGAGTTTGAATTAGATGAATCCTTCTCATCTAACATCCCAATTGCCAAATCAATAAGAGCCTTCTTTGCACGACGGAATTGAGCTTCACCGACAGTTCTCTCACGATCAAGAGCACACACAACAATCTCAAGAAGTCTCTGCCATTGACGAATCTGCTCAATCCCATCACGGATTGCATTACACACATCCAAAGCCTTCACACTTCTCTCAAAGTAATCAGCCACCAAACGATCTGATGTTGAAGATTTCAAGGCATGACTCTGAAGAAGAACCATTCTGAAATTCTCATGGCAACAGAGAAAGCAATCCAAAACCTTTGAAACCCATGAAAGAGAAAGCATATCTTCATGGTTTGATGAAGCTAAGTCATGAAATAACTCAGTGACTAGTCTTTGAAACGACTCAAGATCGTTCTCTAAGCTGCCGTTTTGATTATTGCTTGAAGCTTCCATGTTGTGGACCTGATGATCACGCCGGAGACTAAGAATTGAGCGGCTGATATGAGTGAAAGACAATGTGGAAGATGAGTTTCTGTAATCTGTGGCTGGCATTCTATGATTCTAACACATAAACACACACTTTTCTCTTTAAAAATCAAAACTTTGGCCCAAAACTAGAGAAAAAAGCAAACTTTGGAGTGACCCAGATAGTGAAATTGAAAGATTTTGAAGAAAGATTGAAACTTTAGGGAGAGAAATGAATGGGAACCCTAGAAGGAAGGAGGGGATTATAAGGGGGACAAATGGACCGCGTAACAGAGGTAGTTGGAGAAAGAGGGAGGGGTAATATGGTAAATTACCATGATTTATGAGAGGGAAAAGTGGGGTTTCTGTAATAAGAATGTGTTAACAAATACTAATTCGGTCCCTAATATAAGAGTTAGCAGCCAAAAAAAACTTCTTAAAAAAATATATGAACGTATTGGGTGTCTAAAGTTAATGCTTATTTTTCAATATTGCTCATATTTATTATGATACTTTTGAGAGAGAAAAATTAGAAGGAAGGAGGGGAATTTAAGGAGACAAATGGACCGCGTAAAAGAGGTGGATGGAAAAAGAGGGAGGGGTAGGATGGTAAATTGGCATGATTTATGAAAGGGAAAAGTAAAGTGGGGTTTCTGTAATTAGAATGGGTTAACAAATATAAGAGGGGTAATTAGGGAAGTAATTGAGGTTTGTTGGTGTTGTGGAGAGAAGTGTCTGCGATTAAAGTTTAGACCATGCGGCTTACGCGATTTGCACACGCTGTGAAGGACATAGATTCTTGTTTACCGGCACAGATCTATATTCCTTTGTACGGACGTCATCTTCGCCGTTCGTTTCTGACTTGTCACCTGTACTGCCACCTTCAAAAATATTTGTATCTACTTATCTCACTGTGCATCAGTGCATGTAAGTTTTCGAAAACAAACTTACATATATGGAGATGAATAAAGAAGTAAATTAATAACAAATCCTCCATGCAATATAAGAGTTAGTTGATTTTTTAGAGAAATTAAGTAAGCAAATTATATAAGTCAAATAAATTAATTTGAAGAAAAGATTCAAGTGGACCAATTTATAATCTACTTTTTTTAGCTTTCTTATGATTTTTAAGAAAAGTCAATCGAGTCTTGTGTTTAGAAATGAGGGAAGTGAGTAATTAAGAAGTTAACAATGACCATCATATATATTTGTCTTGACATATTTAGTTATGGTATTTTTCTTTTGAATCTTGAGTGTTTAATTTTCTTCCCAACTTTTCTCCTATTTAAACATAGTTTAAACTTTAAAAGTGGTTGTTTAATTTAGTGTTGTTTGAGCAGTAAATTCTTAAAATTAAGATTTTAATTTTTTTTAAATGATATTATTAGACATTATTAGTTGATAATCTATTGGATAAATAGCACATTTATATTATGCTAAAAGTTTTGAGAGATAACACTCCCTTAGAGTATTAATAAGCAACAATTGCGCAAATTATGCAAAATCCACTGATAGTTAAAATTACTTAAAACCAATGCTTTTGTAGGAGATATTCCATTTATCTCAAATATACCCTTATTTATAAAGCGAATGTGTGAGGTACTGAAGCAAAAAGAAGATGAGAGGGAATACTATTTAATAAGCAACATTCATGAAGTATTCTCCTATTTGAAAATATAAAATATAAAATTACTTTGATTTTTTTTTGGAGATCAAGGAAGATAAATAGAAAACTTAATTTTAATGTATCTTAAATGTAATTGTATTGCAAAATAGCTTATGGAAAAGATAAATTAATTTTAAAGAGAAAATGACTTTAAATATTTTAAAATGATTAATTTTACATCTTAAATTTCTCTAGAAAAATCAAAGTATTAGGGTCTGTTTGGTTTGAGGGAAGGGAAGGGGAGGGGAGGGAAAATGAGCCCCTCCCCTTGCATGGTTTAAAAATTAGGAGGGGAGGGAGCCCAAAATATTCCCTTCCCTCCCATTCCCTTCCCTCATTTTGGCTCCCTCCAAATTGGGGGGTTTTGGAGGGGAGCCAAATATCTTGACTAAAATGCCCCATTTCATCTACACTCATTCATTCTACATTCCTCACTTTTAGAGTCTGAAGGCCTCAGTCCCTCACTTTCTTCTTTCACTCCCAAGCCTGTGATATTCTCATGGATGCTCCAGCAAAGAAAAATAAATTGGGGATTTGGAGGAATGACAAAAATGTTGACTTGCCAAGTTTATGATATTACCATGGATGCTCTAGCAAAAAAATAAATAAATAAAATGCTCATAATAATCATTCTCTTCGTTTTCTTCTTTGTTTGTACTTGCCAAACCCACACCACTGATGGACCAAGAGAAGGATGATTGTTGATAGATGAGTTGGTGTAATTATTTTAGCGTGTGTGCAATTTGGAAAACATATTTATTTTATTTCATCGAAAACACATTTATTTACTCCTACTATTTTTTCATCTTATTTAAACACCCCATTTACTTTGATAACACTGTTTCTACATCCTCCCATCCATGATCGAATTTACAACTTGTTTTTTTAATTAGCTAGCTGCTATTGAATTTGAATTTGTTGAAGGATTACTTAAATACAAAACAAGGAATATAATAAACACAATTATGAGTTAATATATAACTATAAGGATAAAATGGTAAATTAATCATTATCACCCTCCCCTTCCCTCCTTAACCAAACAAATTACCATTAAACCCTCCCACTCCCTTCCATTCCCTTCCCTCATTTTTATCAGACCAAACAAAGTACTATTAAACCTTCCTTCTCCCTTCCATTCCCTTCCCTCCCTCCCCTTCCCTTCCCTCCCCTCAAACCAAACAGGCCCTTAGGGGTATTATTTTTCTTAAAACCCAATGCATTGTAGCAAAGTTACATGTGAAATTTATGTATGAACCCGAATTGCCACATAATCTTACTATCTTACTAATAAGTAATAACAAGCATGACACCTTCATAATTTTCCCCATGAGGTGTCATGTTCGGTGAGACACTTCGAGGGGAAAGTGGGAATGGGTGGACACGTGGATGTGATTGACCAGTTAGGACTAAGTCTTTCTATTTGTGGTGGGGCCAGGGATGCTGACATGGAATGAAGAACCGAGTCTTCGTTGGCGCGTAAGGAACAAAGGAAGGACTTGGTCTGTTTCATACAATTCATGGGCCTCTAGAACCAGTGAACAACAGATGCTGACTTCAGATATCCCTAATCCTTGGCGAAAATAACCTCGAAAAAACTTTTTTTTTTCAAATTTATCCATCAGTATCGCAAAAACATGTTCTAAGAGCCCAAATTCACGGGCGAAAAAAATCACAAATGTGAGTTATTTATGTTTCATTTTTTTAAGTTAATTTTCAGTTTACTTCCTTTTCTCCATTTTTTGATACAAAATTTAGTTATTTTTTGAGTGATTAAGAAAAATAAATGAAGTACTTAATTATAAGGTATTTATGTATCATTAGGTTATATGTTAACTTACAAATCAATGAAAGTAATCCTATAAAATAAAAATTTTAAAAAAATTCCATAAAGTATAAAAAATGATATTCTGGGGGTGTTATTCTTCTTTTGTTTAAGAAAAGAGAATTATCTCTCGAACGTCTTCTTGAAAACCCGGATCACTTCATGGATTTTTTTTATATATGTTTTTTAAACAGAAGAGCACTATCTCCTGAACCTTTTATTAAAGACGTGGACCGCTTCATGGATATTTTTTAATTTTATTTTTGATTGATGGACGTGACACTTGACGGTAGTAATGGGTGAAAAGCCTGGAGCCATATATTCAATGTATGCATACCACTTTATATGCTGAATCGATAAATTAGTTTTTGGGTCACTATCTTAAGTTACTTTTCTTTTCTTATTGGGGAAATATTTCTTCCTTCCAATGTGCCAAAAATGATAATACTAGATCGAGAAAGTTGAAGAAAAATCCACCATTAAAATTTACATCGATATGAAAGGCATAAAATATTTAACGCAAAAAATTAAAAATGGTGCTTTGTTTACATTCTTTATCACCGATAAAAAGAACTTTATTATAAATTACTTTTCCCGATTTCTCAAAGTTTTTCTAAATTTTTTGAATAAAAGTCCAATGAATAAGCAGACGGTCTTGTGGTGTTAAAGTACACCCTTATTCAAGATTTGAGACTGTGTTTCCTCTGATCAACTGATGTTCTCATTTGTGTGTTTATGACAATTGTTTAGCTCGGACGTAATTTCCTTTTAATTGGATTATTGAATGTTAAAAAGGAGTTACGGTCCTCGGTTTCGTTGATGATTGTACGTATGGGAATATAAAATATAAACCTTGTGATATAAAGTTTGAATGAACAAGAGCCCTTAATTAATTAACCTTTGAGCCTTACATGAGTGGATTGGACTAAGTCAACTAGATCTAGAGGTTCACATGTGCCTTTTTTCGTTTGCCACATAGAACAAGAGCCCTGGTTTTTTGCTGATCTGTCATCGTCAACCAATAAAAACAAGTGCAATCAATCCAAAAATGATAGAAGTACACCGATAAACGACAAGTGAGTTTAAAGTCGTTAACGGACAAAATATGCATTGTGTAAATGGAGCTTGAAAATTTATTCACTTATAATTTCTTTTTTTCTTTTTTTTTTATAAAAAGACAATTTCATTAAAAATAAAATGATTACAAATTAAGACTCACTTATATATCTATATAAGAGAGTCTGTTATTAAAGTACATGCAGGAATATTCACTTCTAATTTCAAGTGGGAACTAAACAATAAATACACACATACATTTTAATTTTTCATTTGCTAGCTTGCCTATTTTTTTAATTATAAAGTTTAGGTGAGTTGAGTCCCGTTGCTACCTCACCTATAGTTAGATGCTTTTATTAGTTTTGAAGTCTATCCATGTTAAACCTACGTATATCTAGCTTCACCTTAATTCCTTATCCCGTCTTACATATATGATTTATTTATTTAATTTGGTTCTAATAAACATATGCTAGTTGAGTTAATCAATATAAATATGTTTTCTTAAAACACCATGGCTGTGTTATCTTTCTCATCATTTATTTGATTGTTGTTGATGAATCATGGATAGTAATAATTTGGAAATGAATTAAAAAAATTAAAATATATCATATATTTGAAATTAGTATCAACTGTAAAAGGCATTATACTATTGTGTGGTCCCGATATTTCTCTTGACCCCTCAAAGGGTGCATTTACGTCATGAGATCAGACCTTCGTTCTCAGTGTTTTCCATAGTGTCGTTACTTAATGGAAGCAAGTTTTTCGGTTCAAAAAAAATGGAAGCAAGTTTGAGATTCATTCGCATAATGTGTGTTTCCGAGTACGTTGGAGCTTTTATATTTGAAGCTAATGCGTTGGAGTTTTTGAAGCTATTATGCATGGGGAAGAAACAATTGGTGTATGTTAGACTGTTAGTATAGTCTTTTTCTTTGGACTCTTATCATCACTTAGTCTAGGCTTGTTGTCAAACCTAATCTCAGTTTCTACTTCCGGATTAGAACATTATAGCTTTACAGTTATATAGCCTTCTAGGTTTATACTTGTTTTATGTTTATTAGGCCATTGAGTATTCTTTACTTTCTATATGATTTGATGGACAATTCTTTCACTGCCCCAGTTCTCTTTACTGTACTATGTTGCCAGACCTCACAGATACATACTTATATAAATTGTTGATGCTTTTTTATATATCATATTATTTAATTACCATTACTTTTATCTCTTATAATATATATATATTTTTTTATCGACAATCAATGTATCATCACCCGTCAAGTGGGAGACTAATCCTCTATTGATTTAAATTGTAGGCACCTCAAAGGGTGTGACAGCTAGTCTGAGAGATTTAATGTTTCTCATTACCCAACGTCAAGGATCGAACCCCAGACAAATGGTTAATGGAGAATGCATGAGTACTTAGCACTCAATCACACCACAGTTTTAAAAGGACATATTTTTATTTACAAAGTGAGATACAAACTATTAGAATTTTAATGAGAGTGCTATTAATGATTCAGGAAAAGTACTATGATTTATGTCAAAACTACATTGGTATAATATACTCATAACGAGCTAATTCTCCCGTGCGTTGCATGGGGCTAAAAAAATGAGTAAACAAAGAAGAGTACGAACAATGAAATACCAAATACAAAATGGTGTTCCAAACCTGTTTACAAATACTCTTTCAAAAGTTTGTATTCGTGGAATATGCAACACAACTCTTACAAAAAACATAGGTTTGCTATTCAAACCAATGGTAAGACGTGTTACCGCGTCTGTAGAAGGCTCTTCAAACATGATGGAAGAAGGCGATATTTTGTAATGGGAGATGGAAGAAAGCCAGGAGTAAAAGCACGAACTACAAGTTTAGGGAAATTCTGTAATGGCATAATAGAGGTATATAGACATAAAGTGAGAGGCCCACACGAATTTGAATTTGGAAATTGAATTTGAATTTGAAAAAAATTTATGGCAATTGTCAAGATTAGGCAGATTTATTTCTAAGCGAGGTGGCTTCTCAAGGAAGTTTGTATGTATAGTGACACGTGTCGGCTGGTGAATAATTCTTGTGAACAGTAACCTAAAGCTGTTTTATTATTAGGAGTGTTTTGCTTTTTATGTTTTATTGATTATTGATACACACACATTCAATTTGTTTATAGCTAGGCTACAAATGTTGATTCGCTGGTTTTTGTTTTTCCTTATGTCATGCTTTGCGACCCAATGTCGTCATGATCACAATCAACGTGACTTTTTGGAAAATGTCAATTTCTATTATCAGGTCAGGTTTATGAATAAAAAGCAGACACACACACACACATTCGTCATGGATAAAATTGAAGAACTCTTTAAGGGAAAAAGGCAGGGCCTATGAAATTAGCGATAGCGTCATGATCTCATTGGGGTTCTAATCACTTTTGTCTGGGAAAGGGACACATTAAAATTCTGATGCCACGTTCAAAATTTTAATTGGCTTAGTTTGTGCCAATTGTCACCTCGCCTTCGTATTCGTTGTGCTGCCGATGAAAACATGACATAGCCCAAATGATTCAATATATTTTTTCTCCTTTTTATTGTTGAGGTTCAATAATAAAGAAAAAAGTCATATATATAAAGAACCTGACATGTAATATATATATATATATATATATATATATATATATATATATAGACACACACACATATAACTCATAATATTTATGTATACTTATAAGTAGCTGATGTCTTGAGTATATTTTGCTTTAGAACAAGGCCAAGTGGATTGGCGTGGATGAAGCAATACAAGTTCTACATGTTAGTTTTGACAAATACTGTTTCCCCTCTTTTGGTTTAATTGTGTCTATTAATATAAACACATATATGAGCATTGATAAACGTAACAGAGAGTTGGGGTAAAATGGAAAATTTGAACGGTTTTGGTTCAAGAGTCCAAAATTTGGATGATTTTGGTCTAAAATATGAGAGCTCATTTCACATTCTCCCTCTTATTTAATGTATTTTTCCTATTTTGCCCCTGATAATCTTTCATATTTATCAACGTTTATGTATTTTCTCTCCTAAAAATATCATAATAAAAAATAAATATGGGTAATACACTAATACTAGAAAATAAGCATTAACTCTAGACACCCACATAATTTCTACATGTTTTCTTAACGATTGTGCTCTTATATTATGGACAGAAGGGAGTACAAAGTAGCCCTGCTTTTATATTATAGATAGAAGGGAGTACAAAGTAGCTCTTATATTGTCTATCCCTAGTATGTTAGTCAAAGTAATTAAGAAAACATTTAGGAGCAGCACAAAAGAAGTTTGTTGTGATGAATGGCGAATGTGGTGATCGAACATACTCTTGGAGGCTAAGCATAGTATCAGAACCAATACAATCGGTATCACTTTCAGACTCAATGTGAACACACTTAAATATATGGCTCAATTGGTATCTCTCTCTGTTTTTTTTTTTGCCATGGTATCTCTTTTCACATACACGTGCTTTTGTCTATGGCTCATAATTGGCTCTCATCTCCCACTTGTAAATGTGTGATGCGCGCGCGCACATATATATAATATTATAAAATCTTGAAATTTGAATTGTTTTAATCTAAATATAAGAACTCTGGATTATATCACCATTTAATGCATTTTTTATATCACCAATATTTACTAACTCTCTTTCATAGTACATTTTTTTATCAGAATATCATAATACTCATTAATAATAATAGTGCAGCTTATATCTTTCTCTCTTTAGTCCAATTATAAATAAGAGTACTATTGAAAATTGTTAAAGTACTACATTTTAAACATATTGATATTTTTTAGTTTTTAACTAGTTTTTAAGTGTTTTCATTGAGAAGCACAATTTAGGGTACTCTAAAAATTCTTTATATGATTGTCGTTATTATAATTCAGGTTATTACAATTTATTTAATTTTAACGGGAGCTTTTCCACATTTTTTTTCCTTTATATTATATTGTAGCGGTAAAAAAAACTGTAGCAGTAATAAATAATGTAACCTGAACTATGGCCTCCATGCCAAGGAAAGTCAATTAAGTTTCTTAGATAAATGTTACTCCCTCCGGTCTTAAATATAAGACCTAATTGATTTTTTTGAAAAATCATAAAAAAAGCAAAAATAAGTTAATTATAAATTGATTTACCTAATTTTTTCCCTTAAACTAGTTTATTTTACTTATAATTAAACTAATGAATAATCTAAAAATATATCAAATATGTCATGATTTAGTATACTATTTTGCAACCTTAACATCTCCTAAAAAAAGTCATCTAGGTCCTATATTTAGGACCGGAGGTAGTATTAGATTTCAAACATCCTCAACTTTGTCATAATAAAGATCCCATGCTTTTGTATCTAAAATTCAATTTATAGTAAGTAATAATATTTTAGTATTCTCTGAAAAAATACATTACTACCTTAACATAAAAATTAAATGAAAAGCAATTGGCCAAAAAAAAATGAAAATCAAAATAAGAGGAGGGGTGAAAGCCTGAAGGGTACGAGACGATGCACGGAAACCTTTGAATGATTCCAACATTTGAATCATTCCTTTCCATAAACCCACCCATACTCCACCATATTTTGCAATTAATATCACACTCGCCACATTTTCTTTCCCCACAATTATATATTTCTTCACTATTATCACATAATTCGTGTTCTTTACTTCTTTTATATAGAAACAATTAAAAAAAATGTCACTGTAAGATCTCATTGTCATAATATTCCTTCACTTTGAAACTTTTCCTACCTATCTTTGCTTTCAGGCGCCAATTACTCTTGGGAGATTTATTTCTCTTCATCCTTCATCATCTCACCACCGCCATTAAATTGAATAATGAATAGTTAAGATTGAATAATTTTGCATATTGTCATTTTTCTTACTTTTTATTTTTTTATCATTCTGTAGTACACCATCCCAATTAAATCTATTTAGTTTAAATTTATTTACTTATCTTTATATAATATTAATCCTAATTTTCCTCATATTAAATTTGAGCTATTAATTATGTTAAATCAAACGACGGTGATTATGAGCTGATGAAGTATGAGGAAGAGAAAGAATGATGAGAGAAACCCGACCTGTTTCACATCTTGAATCAGTCAAACCCGACTTATTTGTCACTATTTCTTAAACACATTTCTCATTATCTACATTCCTTTTGATTCTATTCTCCCTAAGATCATAACCTCAAAACATAAGTCTTGAATCAAGTTCATAAACTTTTTTCCTTTCGATAAGATCATGTATATATGTTTACACGTTACAACATATGCAAGTGTTTCTATTAAAAATTCTGTTTTACTGGTGTGAAGTCGTGTTCGGTCAAGCGGAATAAGCCTCAATGGTTAGAAGTCCTATTATAAAATTCTGTTAAAATGGTGCGAGGTAGCGTCCTAGTGGAAATATTTACTGTAACTAAGCATCAATTGGTCACAATATGGTTAAAAATCATAATGAGAGGAAACCAAATATTGGATTGATTCAAAGTAGAGTTGGATTGGAGGACTTGTGGGTCTTTTCCAAGTTGACTGGGCAGCATGATGCTGAACAGTTTGATAACGAAGGCCAAGAAAATAATGCATTCTCAAGCAGGAAATATGTAATTTGGTCCGTACATATTGTTTTTTAAGTTTCAACTCTCACTATAACATATGCTTTGACATTCTCAAGTTATGTTTAAACACTTCAAGAAAAATTCTTCTCTCATTAATTTACGACCAAAGAGTAATGAATATAGACCCCAGTAGTCACCGCATATATTTGTAAGTCATTAAGACAAGTTGACGCTTAAATCCTAAAAAGAAAATCAAGATGACGATAGATCAGTATCATGTCATATCTTCGGGTATGATGTTAAGGAGCTGACCTAAAATAAAAGTAATTGCTTTTCATTTCTTTATATAAACTAACATTCATAATTCATAATAATATGAGCGGTTCTCGTGTTTAGGTGGCCGTATGTAGCTGATGTTATGTATGAGTACGCTTTTTAAGAGGAACAGGAAATGTTTTTATTTTTGAAAAAAATATTAAAGCTACATTACTATATTTTCTAAATGGGATAAGGTGGAAAAATCCCCATATGATTGTCATAAAAGTAATTTTTTTTAGCAAAAGTGTTCATAACATTTCAAAAGAAGGTAAACGCATCCAATTGGTACTTTTACCTCTGTTTTGAAATATTACATTTTTGCCCCTATTTTAAAATGTTTTTGGTTACTTTTATTCCAAAATAATCACATGAATATTTTTGTACCTTAACTACAATCAGTATTTTTTGCAACTCCCAACCCTTATTTAAATTACATCCGAACACGAACACTAATCGCAAATACTCCAGCTCGTTTTCCAGCGTCTGTTACTGTGTGGACGTGTTTTTACTTAAGTGTTTTTTCTTGTTGAGTACGATTAAGGTAGTTTCCACAGAAAATGTTAAAGAGAGATGTTGTAAACATAGATATGAGAGAATCCACACAGTAAGACTTCCGGAGTATCATCATGTACTGAAAGTATTTTTTGTCCATATTTCAACATTGTGGTTTGTGTTGTATTGCTAATAAGCATATCTCTAATTTTCCCCAAAATTCAAGACGATGTAATGGAACATTTGGTCCTCACAATAGTTTGATTAAATTATGGTTTTAGACATTATTCAGTACGTTTAACCCATAGGTTCTTGTAATGTAAGAACCAAACTTTATGTTCTCCCTAAAATCAGCTTACATTTCTGCGGGTTATATATCTCAGGGATAGCGCAAGTTTTATTTTAAGATTCATAGTTCATAGAGTAATAGAAATGGTCCTTCGAGGCTTCAACTTTCGCTTTCTGGTGGAACAGGTAATCAATTTTATGTTAAAGCCACATTATATTGAAATATAACCCTGTGATAGAAAGTCCTCACTTAGAACCATAACCCTAACTTTGTCCCAAATTTATAAAGGCAATGTGAGCCTTAACTTTACAAAAAGTCATCATATTTTAACACAGTTGTTTAAGTTTTGATGGGTAATTAACCCATCCCATATAGTCTTTCAAAGTCAAGGTTTAATACAAATCATATAGTACCATCTCAGTCAGATTCTGGCAACTATAATTTCAACCAGTAGGAATTTAATTCCTTAACAAGCAACCATTGTATTAGCTCTAAAATCAACTCACTTGAAATTCCAACCATGGGGATTACAAAGACAGCAAATAAATCAGATCAAGCTATGCAAAATTCCAAATAACAGTAAAGTGGGAATGCCACAAGAGGATAGCTAGGAAATCCCATCATCCACATCCAAACAACAATCAAAGCAGGTGAGTGCTTTAATCAACTCCACCTAACAAGTTCAACCCAATAGTTAATAAACAAGAAGCTCATCATTAGCATCAAGATAGCTACAAAGGGAAAATTTTTTATTCACAAAAGAAAGTCTGAAGTGAAAGTACTAAGCTCACTAAAATATTACTCCCTCCAACATTTTACAAACAAGTTAGACCAACACATTATATAATGTGTCACATTAAATGATAGGTTAGTTTACATTTGAAAGTGATGAATTTTGAATAAATGAGGTCAGAAAAAGCTTTCTAGGCTGCATTTCCATCAATAACACAGCAAACAAAAACTGCTCAGAGCCCAGTGCAAGTTTCATCTTCCACTCCAATTCCAACATCCAAACAAAAAATCACAAAATAAAACACTAACATACCAAACATAACTTTAAAAATAAAACCACAACAATAAGCTAAAATGACACAAATGCCCTCAGATCTCATAGCTAAGATAGATCATTCACAGTTATAACACCAGTGGCATTCTTCAAATGCCTTCACAATGTGTGTGTGTGTGTGTGTGTGTGTGTGAGAGAAGGTAAATGAAGAAATGAAACCACTGGAAACTGCTCAATAAGTTAAATTTGTACATCATTGGGCATCATAAATAACGAGAAGTAATCATGATTAGTGAAATTAAATCGAAGAGATTAAAGAAAACATGTACAGAACAACGTCATCAGTTTTGGCGGCCGATGATGCAGAGTTGTGATGTCTAGGGTTTTGATGGAAGAGGAAGGAAGCATATATAGGAGTTGCTTGCATGTTACCAAACTGCCCCTTATACTTCTATTCCTCTTGTTGGTTGAGGCCTTTGGGCCTTGCTCTTGAGCCCATTAAGTGTGGGTTTATGAAAAAAAAATATAGGAATTTGTGTGTGAGCCCATTAAGCACCTGACTAAACACGACATGATCAGGTAGGGCTGCACAAAAGGCCGGCGGCCTGATTGATCAGTCATGACCCAATTCGATTCTATGCCAAAATGGTCTGTCACAATATGACCTGGAACCAGTCCGATTAGGACGTGACTAACCCAACCATCGGGTAGGACAGAATCAGGGCATATGCTCCATGACCAACAGGACGGCCCAAACCGATTATTTTATTATTTTTTGTAAAAATATTTTGATCAATTAACACAATTATCAAACTATTTCATAATTAATTAATTAGTTATTTAGTTTAATATAGTTTATTACACTTTTTTATTTTCCCACATTATATATCAATTTATTTAATGGTTGAAAAGTGGAATTTTTTTATTTTATTGTACAAAAAAAAACTTTGGGACCAACATGGTATGTCATGTGGCTCGGTGGTCATGTCCAACCCAATCTCGGTGTCCGGCTAAACATTTTTCAGACCAAAAGTTTCAACCCGACAATTATTTAGGACATGACCAAGGTATATAGTTGGTCCAGTTCTATTCGTCATTTGTGCACCCCTAGTTGTTATGGTTAAATATTTTTAAACCTATTAAGGGAGGATTAATTCAAGGTTCATGGAAAAATTAGAATTGAAATGAGGTCATAAGATTTGTAATCACAAGGTCAAAAATTGTTATTATCTTGCTCGACATTGTTATTTACAACTTTGGAGGATCTAACTCATTTTAATTATATATGTGTTTTTTTTTATGGGAACTCTGATGTGTATTCTCCTTTATTTTATAAATAGATACAGAATATGAAATAAATACAGATCATTATATAAATTTTTCAAACAAAAATTCCATTTTAAAATCATAAATTTTAAAATATTAAATATGAGTCAGTTTCAAGATGAGGCTGGATGAACTTTTACTACTCATATTTCTAGCTAATAAATATACTAAAACTAATTATCATTGATGTTATAGGTTCATGTTTCCAGTATATAAGCATTTTGGAATCAAGAAAACAACATTTTTCATACAAGACTTTTTAAAAAGTGAAAGCTTATAACAATTAGGTTTCATTAGTTAAAATGAATAGGTCTACAAGAAACAAAAGAAAAACATGTCTTTATCATCACCCTCTGCCTCTAAAAAAAGTGGAAGATGTTCATCAATGATACAGAAGGGGTCAACCATGTGACTATGTGAGAGGTTCCTTGGATTATTAATTAGTTGCGTGAGGAATCAGCTACTTAGCTACGATAACAATGCATCATGCTATCTTAGATTAGTTAGTTGAGAGTTGAGCAAAGAAAATCAGTTGAAAGGTTACACATTTGACATGTCATACTACAAATTAGGCACCCGACGAAAGAAAAAAAAGAGGGTGATATGTACTTTGACCGGATCATTATCTGCCGGGAGACTATGGATTATGTAACGCGTGTAGTTATGATGAAGTGGCCGAAAAAGATGCCCCATGAATACACCACGAATCCACGATTTATAATGTTATATCACACGTCAAAAAGCCAATAAGTGCTTGCTTATTCGTCATATTATTTGGGGGGCAAATATAAACTCTTTTTGTTCTTTTATTCAATTATTATTCCTAATTCCTAAATAAGTAAACATACGGAGAAAATAACAAGAATAAAAAGTTAAAATAAGCCATGAATAAAGAGGTGAATGAAGTGACGCATACTATGGAACGGGATTGGGGGCAATAAGGGATTAAAGTATCCATGCTAATTTTAAAAATGTAGTGTGTGTGTGTGTGTGATCTTGTTTGTTTTTTCTGCTTTGATCCTCAATATAGTGGACTTGGCAGCTGGCACCACTGGAAAAAGTTGACAC
This sequence comes from Mimosa pudica, assembly GCA_029929735.1. Taxonomy (NCBI): domain Eukaryota; kingdom Viridiplantae; phylum Streptophyta; class Magnoliopsida; order Fabales; family Fabaceae; genus Mimosa; species Mimosa pudica. Next base: position 13,732,886 of record JAKELP010000029.1, on the reverse strand, counting down.
ACAAGGAGCAAGGATGTGCGAGCCACACTAATATCTTCGTAATGCCACTTGTAAAAGAATAATTTCGAATTGAAGTTTAATAATTCTGAATGCTTGTTTGAATGGGAGAAAAAAGTTAAGAGAAAAGGAAATAAGGGAAGACTGAAAAAAAAATTTAATCACCATATATATGTAGCTTGAATTTATGTTGGCTGACATTTTCTTCATAGTTTTCCCTCCATACAATACAACCACCATATATGGGTAAAAGATAATATAAACATAGGTAAGATGATATTGATCCAATTACGATGTTTGGAGTGGCAGTCCAAGTCAATAATGGTATCCTCTTTTATGTGGAATAGAAAGATCTCTAATGAAAAAAGAATTTACAGTGAAGATAGCAAAATACTGTAGTAGTGGAAGTAGTTTTTTTTTTGTAATTAAGTACGTTAAGGTAAGATGGAAAACTTGGAAAATTTCATGACATCACTTTTGAAAAGGATGGAAGAAGGAATATAACTTTCCAATCAAATCTTCTTCTAGTACCGTATGAATATGATAGATTTTTTGCCCAAAAAAACCACTGTTATGATAGATCAAATACCATAGAAGCCTATTTCTTGCCCATCACAGAGGTACAACATACTTATTTTCTGTCGAAGTTTATCTGCCGCTGCCACATTTTTAATTTTTAGATATTAACCCATTTCTGTCAACTGATTTTTTTACCATTTTACTATGTAAGTAAAGTCTGACGCGTGTGAAAAAGTTTTGATCCATGAGCATGTCCAGGTGGGGTCTCTTATTTTAATGCTACCCACTCTACAAGCTATAGATATGCCATATATGCATATATTATAAAAATAAGAATAATGAGTAGTTCATATTTCATAAACATTCCGAGTGCTACACGCCAAGTACTTTACCACCATAGCATGTGTTGCCCTAGCTAGCCACCAAATTATTTATGGCATGAATTGTACTATATGTCCATCCTTTTTTCTTCAAATAAGTTTTAGATGATTTGAGTCCTCACTTTAACAAAATTATTAGGACATGTCTTCAACTTAAGAAACTGTTTATAAAAATACTCAAAAATGGTACATTAAATAGATATTAATTTACATCAGAGCAGTGGGTTCTAAATATTCAAGATTTTAATTTATGAGTTATGGAACTAATTTCTTGCCAACTATATCTACTCACTTATTAAGAAAAATAATATAGAATTATTATATAAAGGTGAAACAAGACAGAGAAAACTGATTATATATATATATATATATATATATATATATATATATATATATATATATCATGCTTATCCTTTTCTTCCTAACTTCCTCTTTCATCTGTGTTCACCACAGATTATCATCAGTTTCTGACACACAAACTAATATCCCCCCTCTCCTCCTTCAACCTTAGCTTGTTTAGACTACACTCATATGAGCTCATCATAAGAAGGTTTTCAAGAATGATAATTGAAGACAAGTATGCATATCAGCCTCCCTGAAAGCTTCTCCATCTCAGAGTCAATCTTCATCACCAGATAAACCCAAGTTAAGGCAGGCCTAACTTCAGTTGTAGTACTAGTGCTCACTTCTCGTAAGTCTGTCAAAGATATTATATATATTATCAGACCAACCTCACCTGATGTTTGTCTCTATATAACTCTTGTCTTTTTTTCTTTTCATTTTGAGATGATGAATACTATATGTATCATCAGAATATTAAGTTTCAGCATATCAGACAGTGTATAATATAATATATATAATTTGAATGATCCAGCTATATATATAGCAGTTTCAGCTTTCAAGTACTTTTATTTCTAGCTTCATATTCAAGCTAGATCACTAGACTATACATGATGATCTCTCAGATATATTTCTATGTTAGAATATAATTAGTGATATATAATAAAATGCTAAAAGGCATGTTGTGTGTGTGTGTAGTTCTTTAAGATTTTGTTTTAACAAGTATAAGAAGATTTTCGATGTCTGAAGATGTGAGTTTGGCTAGTGATATATACTTAATAGTGTTGAGTAGTTCACATCTGATGAGGGATAAAGAGCAAAAAGGGAAAGTGAAGAAGAAGGTGGGTGAGCAAGGGAATGTTGATCTAGTGATAGATCTTAGTTTGAAAAGATTCCAAGAGAGTGAGCTTTAGTTTGTCATGATATGAAGTTATGAGTTGTGTGGTTCTCATTGCTATTTTGTACAGATTTGCAATATGTTGGAGAAAACTCGACAACTTTATTGTCACATGGTGGACTCTTAAATTTTGCCAGCCATTAAAAGTCACTACTATCAGGCAACTAAACAGTGATTTTGCTTCTGATAGGACCAGTAGTTTGGTATCAAATTATTTCATCAATTATTGATCTGATCCCAATATGCCTACATTTAATTTTCACCAAACCTTGCTTTTGTTTCACAGTGCAAAAATACAGGAATAATTCAACTTAAGCGCCCTAATAATTCTTATATTTTTTTGTGAAAAGTTTTTGAGCAACGGACTTTTTCCACCAAAAAATAAAAAAATTGTGATCCTTAGATATTGTTTGGCACAAGGGAAATAGAGGGAGGGAAAGTTTTAACGTGGTCGTCTTTGAAACGATTGAAGACATATATAGGGTTAAAGGCTTTCATTTGTCTTACTCTTTCATCCTACTTGTTTTATTTAAATATTAAAATTTGGCTATCCCACTTATTGATTTCTTTTAAATTAAACTCAATCAAATTTTTACTACCCGCCATTTCCCTAACCGAAAATTGACCCTTAAAGACTATTTTAGTTATAAAAATGTTAACATTTTTTTGAAGGATGTATAGCATCAAATGTAATTTGTTCAAAAGTTATTATAATATTAAATCTGCATTGGTTTTTTATTCTGCTCACCAAAAGTTAACATATACAATTAATTTCTGTTATAAAATTGCTTAAAAATTCAACGAAATAAAATTTGTAGCAAACAAATTGCAATGGCAATAAGTTGTACTCCTCTCATCATGTTCTTATTGGTTATTTGTGATATGGGATATCAACTATTTAAATTATAAAATCAACATAACATCAAATTCAAACCATCCCATTTCCATGTAGAATCTATAAAAGTCCAAATACAATAAAGGCACTACATTCTCTGCTCAATTTAAAGGTGATCCCAAAGTACAAAAAATACTTCATATCTTTTTCCTTCACTATGTTTGATATCTCTTTTCACTTAAAAAGGCAACTTTACTTGCTCAGTCTTTTGCCTATGTGTACCTTGAGCAGCTTGTTTGTTTGCTCTCTCAGCCCTGGCCTGTATTATCGTATTCTGCTGCATTCTTTTCTGTGCTGAACAAATTTTCCCATTCACACCAAAAGGTACCTTATCGTTATTCATTTGAGAGTTTTTAGAACTTTATATGGCTTAATGGGATTTCACACACACTCCACTAGAAGGAAGTGCACTTCTTAAACTTGGGAGTGATGGACACAGCATGTTGTTTAAATTTTTAATTTACATTTGAAACTAAAGTATACAATGACTGGACGCAACTAACCATCCAATGGAGATTGAAATGTCAAGTTTCTCATCACATTTCACTTCCCTGTGACTATTCACATGCTAGTTTTGTATCAAAGCTAGTCAAGCATATGGCAAAAGCCTGGAATGCCGACAAAGGATATCGATAATCCATGGTGAACATATCCTTGCCTACCTTGCCAAACTGAAGTATAATCTTGTCGTGATCGGCCGATGCAGGCTGTGCTGGTGTTGTTGGACCACCAGCCACTGCAGGCTGAGGCTGCACTGAGGCAATCAGCTGAAAATTCTTGACGGAAGCCACGGTCACTCTACCCCGGAAGTTAAGGCACCAACACTGCAGTTGCTCATGCCATCTTGGAGCCTTGTTCTTGAGAACCAGTGGCCTCTCTTTGACCTCACCATTCTCTTCTTCATTCCCGGTCAACATGAGATCCGAGAACCTAGCGCTGTTAAAATTGGAAGAGCTGTGGATTGATTTTGAAAAGGACATACTCCGGAACGAGTCCTCCAGGTTACGGGGAAGGAGCTCTGGATGGCCTGGGACAGTGCCACCGGGCTTGAGAGATGATTCCGGGATTGAGAACATGGTGCAGTTCATCCTTCGTGGTCCTCTAGTACCGAGCACATTCAACTCGTAGGTGACCTGAGCAATATTGAAGCTGCCACTAGGGACTTTTGGAGACACCTTTTTAGAATAGAATCGACGGCTCTGGCTAGGTTGAGAAGCAGGCAACTGATCATAATTATGGGGAGGCTGTGTATCATATATCAGGAATTTGGTGCCCAGAAAATTTGACCTGAAACAAAAGCCAACATTAAATTTACCATGTCCTGAAAGTACAGAAAGCAATTATACCATATGACATGTTGAAATCATGATTTAACCTACTTATATTTACTTTTATCTTTGTCATCGAGTGACATGTCTAAATTCTTTATAAAATTTATTAATGTAACGTTGGGCTGTAAAGATCATACAGTTGTCCAAAAACTTGATTACTTCTTATGTTATTATTGAGAACCTAATACTATCAACATGGTAGCTAAGTTTCTTCGCTAAATTTATAAGTGAGCTTGTTGAGAAAGTAGACAAGGGACATAAGTTGGACTGTGCAAAAATATCTAGTGGTAGCTACCAGCCTACCAAGACCTTAGAATTACACAGAAAGTGATGTAGGAAATTAATCAGGGAATCACACATCCACCAAGCAACACTTTCTAGCCAGGAATCAGAAAATCTTTCCAGGAAATACTCCCTTCATTCCTAAAGAAGTTGATGTTCGGTGGTGGATCTTATCAAATGAGAAAAGTGCATATGTTTGATGTGGGCAGTTTAGGGAAATTTAGGGTTTGCCAAAAAACAAATATAAGGGCAATTAGGAAAAGAGAGAGGAAAATTAGACATAGATACTATATTTAGGAACAAACTTATCTATCAAATTAGCTCCTATATTTAAGAACAGAGGGAGTAATACAAAAGACTCCAAATAATAGTCATACCTTAGTTTCCCAATATAAGTGCTGCTAGATCTTGATATGTTTTCAGCATCCATGGATATAATGTACTCTGTGCAAGTTGTTCGTCTAGTCCGTTTGGCTGATAGAAGAAACTTCCCATTCTCAACAAGCAAGGCTGCAGGACCATGATAAGGCTTAGAATTCAGAGAATGTCTGAATAGAGAAATGATCAATGGAACCATTTTGCCAAAAGCGCATGCATATTATGCCATGGTTACTAAATAACTAGTCTTGCCTTGCAGCATTTTCATATACCACAATAGCAGACAATCGAACCTATTAGAGATTACTAAAACCTTATTTAGGAGCCTTAAGTTAGCGGTGATATTTGACTCCCTAACTTTCCTTTCCTTTTCCAACTCCCCAAAAATTTACTAAATCGTGCAATGGATCACCTAACTAAACCACAGAGGCAAAAGCAAGACACTTGAAAATTTTGTATTCTCAATTTATATATCTCACCTGCTATAAGTTAGATGAAATCAATGATACAGTAACGATAAATTAGATGAAATTACTGATACAGTAACTCATAATCTGTAAACAAGAAAAGAAACGTTGTTGCATGAAACTTCTGAGATTCGTACAAAAGCAAAAACACTCCAACTCATTCAAACTGAACACTAAAAAGTCAAATCTAGTTCCAGATGGCATCAAAAGAGAGAATTAGTAAAGCTTAAATGTCACAAGTTAAACGAATTTTCAACTGATTTCAAATCATGGTGAACATATTAATATAAAATAAACATACATTTGGCAACATAGAAGGAACGGAAGTTTACCAGGACTTAAGCAAAGAAAGAGGTGGTATGTCAGGTTAGATTTGTCTCTCTTGATAAAACACTGCATCATTCCATCCCGAGGCCCAGGCTGCAAGACAATATCAACAGAAAAATTCATTCATTCATTCAGATACCTTATAAAGAAGAGGCATTTTTTCAAATATATCTATAGGATGAAAGAACATTTATATATCTCACCTGCTTCAAGGAAACAGGAAAAGTAATTTTCCCACAGGACTCTGGATTGCTCACAATTTCTTTGCACATTTCTCTCCAGGACTTACACACAGCAGCACATGCGACCAAATGCTTACGGGCAGGCCATGTGCTTTCACTTTCTTCCAGTCTTTTGATAACATCATGAAGGAGCTCAGGCGGGAGGCTAGCCCACCGGCTATTCTGTATCACTGGAGGTTGTTCAGGCAACTCATGGACTGAACTATGTGACTTGCCCCTGTGACCGCCATGAAGCCTTAGATCGAAACTCCGCCTTGACAAGCTTCCGAAACCATCCCTTACATCACGAACTATGCTGCGGAAGGACATTTCCTCTACTAAACACCCCAATAAATTGATATGTTTTCACCAACTTCACTTCGAATTCCAACTTTTCACAGCACACAGGTCCTAGTAGTGTGAAGCACTGCAAATCAAATATTCTTTTAACAAAAAACTCTAGCTTCAATGCTTAGTCATCAAGGAATTAAAAAGGAAAGATGACAGCAAGGGAAAAGCACAAAGTGAAAAAAACTATTTTATTTTTGGAAAAAAAAAGGAGATTCTCATCAAAGATGGCCTCACATGGACCTAAAGGCTAAAGCAGCCTGAAATTGCAGACTTTTGCCCAAAACGTTGTTTGAGAGGTTCAATCTAAATCTAATCTCTTAAAGCAGCAGTCAAACCAAAAAAAAAAAACCATATTTTATATGCAAGCAAAAGGATTATATTTATGCCCCTATCAATCTAGATATAATAATTTCACTCACAAGAAAGGTCAATTTTGTTATAGAAAACATCAAGAAAGTGGGATGTCCCTTTACTGCATATGAACCATCATCAACCTAATTTTGCATAAGCAGAACCTAATTGCTTGATCTCTCAATTTTCTCTTTTCCTACTTTCTTTAGCTTTTTGTGTTTGGTGGGGTTACAAGGCCAAGAATCAAGCAAATCAATGTCTCCCACACACAGATAAAGAAAATCTCACCAACTGAAAATAACATAACAAACCACATAAACAGAATCTGAGTGCTCAAATATGCAGACACACTATGAGTATATGAGATCTGTAGAAAATTTCAAACATCAATAACCACAAAATCCAAACAAAAGTCAAAAACCCACAAAAATTTCACCAAACCCAGACTTAAAAAATGAAACTTTGGAATCTACAAAGAAAACCCAGAAGATCAAGAATCAGTTTCAATAATAAGAGCAAGAAAAAACACATCTTTATCCAGATAATACTGGAAAAAAAAACATGGAATTAAAAAGGTATAAAGTTTAGAAATTTACTTGAACCCAGCTTCAAAAGAAGCTGTTTATGATGAAGCTTGATCAAAGTTGGAAAGATGAATTAAATTAAGAGGCAAAGTTTCTATCTTTCTCTCTGAGACACAACGGCTGACTCTGAAGAAGACACGGAGCCTTTAATGAATGCACCCAACCATGAACGCAAAAGTGGGGAAAACTAATGTTTAATTAATTTATATTCCTTTTTAGTTTTTCTTAATGGTAATGACTAATGACTACATGTAGACTTATTATTATTATAATGCACCAACTATCTATAATTTTTTATCCTTCATATAAGTCACTAACCGTCGCATTAAATGTTTTTTTTCTGCATAAATAGGATTTAAAATTGAAAATGTAAAACACATCATTTGATAAACGGTAAAGTTGATATGTGAATTTTAAGACCTAACTGTCATTCATTGGTACTCCATCTGATCCTCATTATAAGTCATCAACTTCTCATTTCTCACATACCAAGAAATGGTAGTTGGGTATTACAATTCATGCTAAATTTTCCACTTTTTCCAACTTCATCCTTCATTAAATGATGTATTTCACATTTTCAATTTTGAATCTCCATTAATAATAGGGGTATAGTGAGAAAAAACATTTAATGCGGTGGTTAGTGACTTATATTAAGGGCAAAAAATTAGAGTTAGTTGGTGACTTATAATAAGGACCGGAGAGAGTATGTGAGAAGTGAGTAGTTGATGACTTATAATAAGGATCGGAGGAAGTAATGACTAGGAGTCCATAAATTATATGTATATAAAAATGAGTGGAATTAATAATCTTTTGGTTGAATTTTGTTCCATCATGTGATGTAATGGACTAATGGAGGTGGTGGTGGGTAATTTGGTGGTGGAGGTGAAATTACGTTAGTGCCCTTGAAGGCTGTTTGTTTTGTTGACTTATCTTGAGATTAATTAAAACGTCCGCGTGGACATGGCCGGCGTGTCACGGGTCTTTCTCGGTCCACTTAATCACACTTCCCTGGTTCGACGGAATGGGTTTGATTTTGTGCGGTGAGGTGTATCTTTATTTAATATATGGGCCGCCCCCCGTTTGGTTAATCAAGTCATGTTCTCTCTCAGTTTTTTTTTTCACCCAAAATATAAGAGTTAACATAAAAAAAAGTCAAAGTAAAAAATGCATAATTTCATTAAGGAATGGATGAAGATAAAGTGTGTAATGAGTGGGGAAAAAGTGGAAAAATTCAATAAATATACATATTATAAATTATTCCTACATATTTTATTGATATGTGTTAAAATATTGATCACATCTTATAGCAGAAATTTTCTAGGTTTTACATGATCATTTTTTCTCTTAGCCAAGGGAAATAACAAAAGAAATTGACTTTTTAACAAGTTAGAAAAGAGTTAAAGTTGAGAAGAATGATGATGCATCATGCATCTACTAAAGTGCCAAAAGTTTGTGGTGGCTGTCCTACAACAACCACCCAAGGGCCATGATTTTAATTTCTTTTAATTGCCAAGGGTTGGGGTTCCTTTGGCAGTTAAGAACCTCAAGGGAGAAGTGAGGGAAAACAAACCCCAAATTATCTTCTAATGGAGACAAAAGAAAAAGAATTAATATGTACCTCGACATAATTAAAAGAGCTATCATATATAATCACTTATTATGCTTATGACAATCACATAGTATCACCTCGAGTTATTTGACTTGTTGCAACATTGAAGTTTAATCACTTTCTCTCTTATACCTTGGGAACTAATAAGTTCTATTGCCGACTATTTGACTACTATTACTTCAAGAGGATTGAGACCTAACAGTAGGATCTTCGAATTACCACCTCCTCTAACCCCACTTTACTCTGTGATGCACAAGTCAATTCATGGGATCTAAATGCTCAATTTGTGCCCCAACAAGCCAAGGAAGACATTTGCTAATCATGGAGCTTTGTTTTTTTTTTTTCATTTTATGTATTTCTATATGTCATGTTATTATGTTGCATCTGTCATATAATTATGTTTACCATGTGATTTATTTATGTTAATGTAACTAGACTATGTATTGTTTCTTCCTTTTCCTAGTAATGCAAAACATCTTTGCTGGTAGAAAAAAGATGAGTAATCCATCTATTTATCCCTAAATATAACACATATTTATCTAATTTAATAAATTAAATATGCTAATTTATCAAAGCATCCTACCTTTGAGGAGTATCAAAATTCAAACGATATAACCTAAAGGAAATTGAGAGAAAAAAAATAAAAAGAGGAATATATTTAAGAAGAAACCCACCTCTCAAAAATGTATATTTAAGGATGGATAAAGTACTTGAATTCTACAAATTTTTATCAGAATTAGTAAGTGATTCCTTTCAAATAATTTACAAATTTAATTATTGTTATCAAGAAAAAGACGTTTACTAGCGTATACAAAATTGATAAAATGTTTCTCTTAAATACAAAACAAAATGTGGATTATTTGATATGATTTATCAGTCAATCGTGATTAGAGTAAATTGCATAGGTGTGTCACGTAGAGTTCAAATTATATTGTATTCTGAGTGTATATTAAAAACATTTTGGAATCAATTGCTATGTTTGAATGCTCCATATCAAAATAGTACTCCCTCTGTTAATAAATATAGGACCTAGATGACTTTTTTGAAAAATCCTAAAAAAAACAAAAAATAAGTTAATTATAAATTGATTTACCTAATTTAATTTTTTCTCTTAAACTAGTGTATTTTACCTATAAGCTAATGAATAATCTAAAAAGATATCAAATATATCATGATTTAATAACCTATTTCGCAACTTTAATATTTCCAAAAAAAAGTTATCTAGGTCTTATATTTAGGAACGGAGGGAGTATTATTTTAAAGTTATTTTAATTCCATTTAAATATTTAAGATTCTATTTGTAAAAGAAAACATCACATATATGAAATATTTATGCAACAAATGTTTGCTTGTACGTGTATCCAACATTGTTCCCCTAGTTAACCATATAATCACTCGAACGGGACAAGTAGAGCCGCATGCCGTCTTGAAACAATATTTTTTTAAGGTTTTTTAATTATTTATGACATAAATTAAAAAAAAAATGTTAATTTACACAATTCCTTTTATTCTCAAAATCTCACACTTATCATTCCGCATTATTCATCTTCTGAGATACATATACTTTTATAAATTTTTTTGCTGTCCCTGATATATATGCCGTATTGAAACTCGATTATATCAGCCATGAATTTTCACCTAACTCTATTATCTATCATCTTCTCCAATTAATTGTACTTGCTTTTGATGAGGTACAAGAAGTGTTTGCTTTCAATATGAACAACAGCTGCCCAAACAAGACCGCAAATACGTTTTCTTTTCTTTTTTTTTGCCATGAAGCAAATACGTTTTCTATTATTTAGAAAATGGTGGAGTAATTGAGTCATCTACTAAATATTCAACATCCACGTGAACGACACAATGATATTCGATTCAGTTCATTAGTTATCTATCCATAATTAAGCATACAATACAACTACACAAGTACTTGATGTCATTTGGTTGCTAATCTCTCTCTTTTTTTTAATCTGGGAAACTTAGATCATATGACTAATTGATGGTCATTTTCATCAAATAAATAAACAATATGAGGTATGAAGTTTAGATATAGATAACATTTTTTATGCACATACAAGTCAAAGTGGATAACCCTCCCAAGGATGTGTTTTTAAAAGGTTTTATACTTTAACCTGACGGGTTGTCGTGAGTGACAAGTATTCTTGTGATCTTGTCCTTTAAACAAATGGTTGGTGGATTTGATCCCTAATAACTCTTGCGAATGAAACAAACCCATATGTCATTTGTATGAGACTTATAATCAGCGAGAGCTTAGTCTCACTTGATACGTGAGTGAGATACCATTGGGATAACCATGAAAAAAGATTTTGTACTTATAACAATCCGAATTCAAATTAGTCCTCAACTCATAAAATCTACTGGCAATGCAGTGCCAAACGTTATAATCTATCAACATTCAACTAATTATAACTTGTTCCATTTTAACGTCTTGTATTGAAGTCTTTGGATATGCAATCTGAATGATACTTAGAGATAGTGAAATCACCTGATTGTTGACCTATGCTATATTCCATTTTGTAAACCGAATTTATCAAATGTTGATGATAATACCTGATGTCATATACCGGTCAGCATAAAATGGGCACACAACATGCCTGGGCTAATGGGCTTGTCAAATAATAAAGCCCAAGGCCCACTAACGGAGAGATTAAATGGGTTATTCGGCAACAGGTCCATGCTCCTCTCATATATGTTCCCTTAGTGGGCAGCTTCTTTATCTTCATCGCCGCGTCTGAATTTTGAATTTTGATTTCTTCTATGCTTTACACATGTGCCTGTGATTTATTATTTTTTGTTTTTGCTTAGCTCATCTGTATATTTAATTATATTTTTTGTCTTGCTTTCATCTATTTTGTTATGTTTGGATAGAGCCTACTAGATATTTGGTATTATTGGGCCATATATTTTAAAATTGATTGTTATGTTTGGTATTATTGGGCCATATATTTAGATCTTTACTTAGCGCAAGGTTATTTTTCACCCTCAAGTATTTTATTACTGATCTTTTATTCATAAATAGTGAAATGTTAGGCAGAAGAATAGAGAATTCTTCCGGCTTCAAGATACAGACATATCCATACAATCTTGTACAATCAAGTGCATATTTAATTTAGAGCACCAAAAGCTGGAAAAGACTATCTGCCTTTCATATCTGTGATACTGACATCATTGCATGAAAATAATCCATGATTTTCGTCATGCGGTATCGAACTGAGTTTACTTTGCCACTGGATGAATCCTGGCTGCCTTGGACTAGGAAGATTCACGATCTCACTATTAAGCATAGAAACTATAGTGCTCATACTTGGCCTCTCTCTTGCAAGCTCTTGCGCGCACAAAAGTCCTATGTGTATACATCTGGCGATGTCCTTCTCTAGGTGTGGATCAAATATTTTTGGATCTATTAATGGTACAATATTCTCTTCATTCCATGATTTCCATACCTATTACATATTAAAATGGGCAAAAATAAAACAACAAAAAAGATTTAGCATTTACGGGTTGTAATCGGATAGTGAGTGATCAACAAACAACAAAACTTGCAATTATTCATTTGAGGAGTGCAGTGGATGGAAGATACTTACAAATTCTAAAAGGCTGAGAGAATTTTCATCATTATAAAAACTAGAGTTTTTTCTTCCCGAAACAATCTCTAATATCAAGACTCCAAAGCTAAATACATCTGATTTTTCTGAAAAACGTCCCTCCATTGCATACTCTGGGGACATGTAGCCACTGTAATATTGTTGACAATTAACTTTTAGAGCATTTCTCAATGTAATACTTTACTTGGTGGGAAACAAAAATACTTACTAGGTTCCAACAACTCTTCTTGTGTTAGCTTGATCTACACTCCCTCTAAATATTCTGGCCATACCAAAATCTGATATTTTTGGGTTTAAATTCCCATCTAGCAAGATATTACTTGTCTTGAGGTCTCTATGTATAATTTTTAATCTAGAATCTCGGTGAAGATAAAGTAAACCACGAGCTACTCCTTCAATAATGTTCAACCGCATTTTCCAACTAAGGATATTTTGCTTTTGTTGATCTACAAAAGAGGGACAATAATACTAGTTTCAATGTAACATAAATATAAAATCAACTTGCATACGGTTGTTCCATATTTCATTTATTTTTTTTAATTATACTTGTGATGAATAAGGTAGATGAAAAATATATAAACTGCTAATGATAGCTAGAAAATAAGGGTGAAAAGAACTTACCAAATATAAAGGTATCCAAACTTTTATTTGGCATATACTCATAGATCAGCATCTTATCTTCTCCTTTGATACAAAAGCCTAGAAGTCTTACAAGGTTACGGTGTTGAAGTTTTGAAATAACTATAACTTCATTCATAAATTCCTCTACTCCTTGTCCAGATGCTCTAGAAAGTTTTTTAACTGCTATTTCTTGGCCATCTTGCAATTTCCCCTTGAGAAATTTCATCAAATTGTTATTAGAGGGTAATGATTTGAAATTGATTAATATATAATGAAAGATTGGCTGTACCTTATACACTAGGCCGAAACCGCCTTCCCCAAGTTTGTTTGATGAGTGAAAATTGTTTGTAGCTATTGTAACCTTTCCAAAATCATATGCTAGTAGCTCTTGGAGTCTAGCATCTGTCAGTTCTCCAAATATCCGGTCGCTTGTGTTTTCTACACATAAAACTCTTGTGCTTAATTACAAAGAATTATTTGCTCTTTCATTTTTTTAATTACTGAAAACAATTAAATGCATTTTGCAGGAAAGAAAGGCATGAAATTCTGATGTGCTTCCGTCGTTTCCCCTGATTATTGGTCCGCATAAGAAACAACACACAGACCAAAAATAAAGGGCCAAAATCTGAGTATGGGTATGTTTGGATTCAGCTTTTGAGAATAGCTTTTGGGAAAATAGCTTTTGAGTAGAATAACTTTTCTGAAAAATAGCTTTTGATAAAATGAGAGTGTTTGGATTAAGCTTTTTGAGAATAACTTTTAAGAATAACTTTTGAGTAGAATATAACTTTTCTGAAAAATAATTAGGATGAAAAGCTTTTCATGTTTCTTTTATTTGAAATAAGTGTTTTTCTAAATGAGAGATCGAAGCTTCCAGCTGGAAAAGGAGAAAAATGTAGTTTTTCTCAAAATAGCTTTTGGAACCCCAAAATAGCTTTTCTTCTCAAAATAGCTTATACAAAAAAATTGAGTATTTGAATGTCTTTATGTGAAACCTAGGTTTGGGAGGCAGAATAGTTTTTGGAATTATATCCAAACAGACACTATATCATGTAAGAATCACTTTTTCCTTTGCATTTCTGTCCGTTCTGGTCTCCATTTAGTCATTTAGTGTCACACCATATTTTAGATTATACTTTTACTTTCTAAACATGGTATTATTGGAAACAAGTAATCATACCTTGCAATTATAATCAAAACATATAAGGGTCAAAATGGAAATCACATGAGAACTCATAATTATCACTAAATTGAAATCTAGTCCACCTAAAATTTAATATGGATGGTGCAGATTCAAACTTTTCAAATGACTAATTTTTCAGTGATAATTTTTTAAAGAAAATGTTAGTTATACTAATAACTTTATTTTTGATAACTATATCCATTAAAATAAAAATATATGATAATTATTAAAATAAATTATATGAAATCTAGACCATTAAAATGAATCTGGATGGTCCAGATTAAGATGAGAAATCATTTGCTCAACTTTGTAATGAGCATTGAATGTAAATCTGATCCAATTAAGTACAAAGGAAGTATGAGGTATGAGAAAAATGAAGTACCAAAAATTGATACTCATAGGAAAGTAGCCTCTAAAAACAGTGGCCTCTGAAACATCTTGCAATAGTTAATGAGATTTAAACTGATCATGCTTTTACAATATGAAACACAGTATATAATAGAGATCAGATGAAGTAAAACGTCAAATACCTGAGGGTCTAGCTTTCCATTTCCATAAATAATATGTGCAAGTGGCAGTAGCAATAAGTCCTATTAATGCAATGATAATTGCGATGACTATCATGACTCTCTTCTTATGATTGTTTGCATTACTCTCATTTCCTGCATTCAAAAAAAATAAGCTACTTCATCCAAAACTCAATGAGAAAAAGCAAAAATATTATGTTAAATGGCTCAACTACAAATATTCATAAGCATCAAATTTCATATAAAATACCAAGTTCTGTGTAGGCTAACCGAATATAGAGCCCACTTCCTCCAACTGAGAATTGTTGTATATCTGTTAAGTTTCCTCCCCAAGAAATACAACCAATGTCAGTATCAAAGGAATATGCAATACAGGAGCAATTTTTTAAGCACTGAGTTTTGCAAGCATCTTCTGTAGCTAATGACCAATCACCAGAATCAGGTAGTTTAATGTTTTGCATATGGAAAAACCCATCTTTCTTCCCTTGTACAGTCCCATTTTGCACTTCATCACATTGTAAAGTTGTTCTTCTGACACATCCACCACTCCAATTTTGTTGACTCCACTCCTCTCTACTGCTTGGTTCAAATCCTCTCAAACAATTGCAGATTGGTGAGCTCTCTGGATTGCAGCCTCCAAATGGCCCACAAATGCCATAGATATCACAGTCTGATCGTTGCATAACACTAGGTTCTTGCAGCCACATCTTCTTTGCATCATCCCATTGTTTGTACAAAATCTTCCCTTCTGAATTCAGGAAACGGAATCCTTTGGAGTCAGCCCCATTTTGTGAGTTATACATATAGGAGTAGTAAACAGTCCCATCCATCTCAGTCACTATATTTGCACCATTATTATACTTATAACTCATCAGAGGTATCCCTATAAAGGTTCTGCCGTTCCATGGACCACTACGCCAGTAAGGGTGAGTTCCATTCCAAACAAATATTTCAGGTAGATCTAGTCGTTCAAGACTTAAATAGAAATTCCCGGGTGATGGATCTAGTGGACTTCTCCATGATATAAATTTCACTTTCTTACCTGTTATTTTGTTGTTACTAACTTTCATGTTTGGCAGGACTGCATCCGAAGGATGATCGAAACTTTGCCACATGATGTTTCCTGTGTTGTTATCAAGCAAAACAAGGTTTCCAGAATCTAAAAGTCGGCAAGTAGTATTTGATGCAATAATTGATACGTTTGAAGACCAAATGATTTGCTTTTGTCCATTCTGTACAACTAGATTGCCATCCTCAGATATTGTGACTGTTCCTGTAGAGTCCAGCAATGGTTGATTTCTGTTAGCCACCCATATAACAGCCGACTGGGACATGTACCAAATTCCCACATAACGATTTGTAGTAGTATTTTGAGTACTGAAGAATCCTAGTGTGAACAAACTGCCGTTGGAGCTAACACTTTCGGGGTCCTTTATGAAGTGAGGTGATGTTATGGTGTCTTTGGCGCTTGCAAAACCCAAAGTGGGACCTAAAATGATGATTACTACATGCAACAATCTTGAATGAACAGAGAAGTATCCCATTGTAGATATGTGTACTTGTTATCTGAGTGGTAGGTTTTAGAAGACAACACCTTCAATATTCTCCTATAGCTAAGCTTTCCTTTTCTTTTAAGATTTTTCTTTTTTTCTTTTAAGACTTTTCTAAGGTAGACATTGACTAAAGGCTAACGCCTTTGTTGACCATCTGTTTTATATCCTTCTACCGTTGCATGCACGTCTCTATTATTTCTTCAATGAAGAATAATAATAGTAGCAGTAGTAGCCACGTACATACTGTGTGGTTAGACTATGACAATGTTTAGGGCTTCATACCAACATTACGAGGAATATTCTCAAATTGTTATAAAATCTTTGTAATTAACAATATTTGGTTAAACAGTGGCACTTTTTTGGGTTTTTTAACAATATTATGAGCATCTTTCAAAATTAATATTTTTTTGTCACTAATAATTTTCTGGCGAGACTATTATAACTTTTTTTATTTAAAACTTAGTATAATTAAGGTCACAGGAGACCTCAGTTTAATCAAAGGATCTTATGGTATCTCATCATAATTAAGTTCTTTTTATGGCATGTAATTTGTTGCCCTATAAGAATGTAAGTTATATTTTTAAAATATTTTAAAGTCGATCAATGTTTACTACTTATGATTTTTATTATTATCAAATTTTTTGAAGGCAAGTGTTGCTTTCATGTTTCTGATACGAAAGACACCATGAATTACCTTCTTTTCGTTATATATCTTGATAGTTTTCTTGATGTGGTTATTATACAACAAATGCAAAGCAGATAATGGCACCACGTCCACAACTACTGTCAAAAAGTCAAAGTTATAATTTCAACTTGACTCGAATTTTTCTCGTGTCCATTCATAGCAATGTTCAATCAATCAGAGAAAAGCATAGAAATGTTTTAGGCTTCTACGGAGTATTGGGCTTCAATTGTAATTATCATACACACTAGGCCTATGGACTTAGTATGATGGCATTCCATTTTGTGCCGAAGCAAATTTTCTTTTACACTACTTTATGTTTTGTATTTTTGTTGTTGCTTTAAGTTCGGGATGGTTGTAATTTAGTAAGCTCCTGTCAAAAGGATAATACGGCCCTTCTCTATTTGTGGAATTCATTTATATACAAGATATCAAACCTTCACCTGCAAATTTATTTTCTATACTTTGCATGTGCTGTTAGAACAAGTTGCACTTTGATTTCTATATTTGGTGGTAGATTTCTATTAGGCCTTACATGTAATTTAGCGATTTCTTTTGAGTAAGAATTTTGGTGATTATTTCTTGGTATTATGCAAAAGACATGCTAGAATTGATTATATTCTTTCCATTTCTAGTATATATGTTGTGTATGTGTGTTTGCATGTATTTTCAAATACTAGATCCACTCTTTGAAGATCAAATTACACTTAATTTCAAGAAGATACTTCGCGCGCGCGTGTATTAAAAATTGTCAATGCAAAGTTGAGATTTAACAATTTCTTAAGTAATAATTGTGAAATTGATGCCGCGACTCCGAAATTATTTAAGAAGGTAAGTAGGTTGCCCAATTAATTAAGAGAACCATTCTTATAAAAAGAGTTTTCAAATAATTTTTTTTCTTTCCCTACTATCCAAAATCCAAAAATAACATTTTACTTTTCTTAAAAAAAGACAAAAAATTCTGATAAAAAAGACGAAAAATAGTTTTCCTATGAAAAACCCCGGTTTGTAACGCTTTTCCTACACATAGTTTAGTCCAGGTACTTATTAAATTGGCTCTTAAAGTTGGACTAAACAAAGTGAAATATTTGTATTCATAACCCAATGTATCGTACCTACAACATTGGGTACAATTATGTACAATTATGTTAAAGAGCGTCAAGGAGTGCGATGAAGTGTAAGAAAGATACGAGGAAACAATTTATAATTGTATGGTTCTTACCAACTTATTTGAAAGTAAGAAAAGTAAGCCTCGTGTGATGTTAATATATAATTAATGAAATGTACGTAGCTGATAATAAATGTTTGTTCAATTAATTTGATATGGGTGGGCAAATGAAAACGATATTATTTACTTTTCAAAACTTTACTATACTAATGAATTATACGTGAACATTGAAGGAATATCAAAAGTGGGTGTGTGTATGTAAAAATATTTTGAGTTAAATGGAGACTATAAAAAAAATAAATAGGAGTAGTAGGACTCCAAATTAAGTCCTGATCCATGGATGTTGCGGATACATATTTAATATATATATAGAGATAGAGATTGGTACTTTTTTTTATGGCAACGAAATGCATATATCATCAAACGAAAGGAATGTCTAAAAAGTCTTGTATCAAAAAAACATAAGGGGAATAAAATGACAAGTAATGCAGCATGAAATAAAATCATGCCAAAACCTTTAACTATTCAACAAGTTGTACTACCTAATAAAAAAGACAAGCCTTACCCCAAAAAAAAAAATAATAAAAAAGACAAGCCTGCTCAACCTTTTCAATTCAATCGGTTGTCAAATTTTTTTCCTATAGGCCTGTACTCAGCTTTAACAATTCAATTCAATCCGTTGTCAAATTTGCTTCATATGGGCTTGTGCCATTTCTAAGCATCATCACGAGTAAAAAAAATAGACAATTTGGATAAGAATATATCTTCTTTAGTATTCCTTAAAAGCAAATCAGAATTATTGATTATCATACAAAAGCCTTGGTCTTTTATGAGAGTGGATCTCCTCATTATTCTACGTGGATACACAATTTTAAAAAGCTATGTGCTGTTTTTTTAACTGTTCAGATTAATTGAACGGATAAGATGAATGCTTCTATAGGATACCAAGAGAAATACTACTAAAAGAAGCATCATACTTTGTCTAAAATGTTTTATGATATGGGGCAAAATGTGGGAACATAGAAAGTTATCGGGATTAAATAGCGCAAACATGTACAATACTCCCTCTAATTGACACTTAGGTTAGCTAAAGAATTGGATTAGCTAAAGAGAACTCCAGATATCTACCATTGGTTTCAAACTGTAATGCTTGGAGAAGAGGCTATGCTAACTAAATGAATTCCTGCTTTAGGCAAAGTTAGCTAAAGAGAACTCCAGATAATTACCATTAGTTTCAAACAAATTTCCTGGTAGATCACATCTAACAAAACTATTAACATGCTTCATAAAAATCCTATGAAAACAAACAAACCAAAGAGATGCCTTCAAATTCTTGCAATCAAAAAAAGATAAAACTCATCTACGAGCAAGCATATAACAAGTCTGATCAATGCAATAAATAAAAGTTCATCCAACATTCAGCATCCATTAGCAATTGCATTACATTTTTATTGAAATTGGGTCATACCCCCAGAATTGCAGAAAACACAAACATAACGGGAATGTCTATGACCCAAGCATGCAGAACATGAAAAAAGGAAAAACAATGCCTTAAGAAGGCACTGAATAGCCCAATTGATAATATTCACAAGCCTCACCAAGTGCACATTCAAATGTACATGGTGTTACCTGCTCTCAATATCTGGTATTATTAGTGCTGGTGTCATCCACCAGCTAGTTCTCAGGATTGAGGTCTGAGGATTTGGGGCCATCTGGCTGCTCATTGGGTGGCTGACCAGAAGTTGATGGCGCCGCCGACACGTCAGTCTTGGGTTGCGGTGGTTGAGCCTGCTGGGATTGACTATGAACTGTGCAACAATATGCCATTTGAGAAGCAAAGTCAGAGGCTAGCTCTTCAGGAGACTTTGTTTTGTATTCAGTCATACGGGCATGTTTTTCCTGCAGGTACTTCAGCTCACGCCTCAATGCTTCATTGATTTCTGTAGGCACCAATAAGTGTGTCTATGTTAGTATTGAAAAAAGAAACCAAACTTAAAAGCACAAAGAATAGCCAGGAAATTATCAAACAAAATTGTGTTTTCTTCCCTGCATGAACACCTGTTTTAAGCAAAGATAGAAAAAGGTCATGTTATGTCAAATTTTAGCTACAAAGACTAAGGCCTACTCATTTAAATAGGCTAGCTTAAATAAACTTCTCATAGGCCTCAATTTTATCCCAAAGATGCATGTAATTTTTTTACTACGTATTATCAACTTAAAACTTTTCTAAGGAATCAATGGAGATTTTCCATCAGAAGTGATTAGAAAGTATAAATTAAAAGTTTGAAATTATTGTATTTCTATAACCCCAATGATGTTGTACGAGAGTGAATGGTATGCTTTAATAGACAACAAGAAGATAAAGTAAGGGTAGTAAAGACGATGAAGTGAAGAATATATATGGTCATATAAGAAAAAAGAAGATTCGTAATGAACATATATAAAGAAAAGTTGAAATTACATTTATCTTAAAGAAAATAGAAAGACAATTGCATGAGATGGTCCGAATGCATATAAAGAAGGCCATATGGTGAGCAGGTAAGGATGGTACATCAAATATTAAAGATATTTTCAAGATGGGTAGAGGAGGTGGACAATAGAGACTACAAATATAATGGTGTTATTAAATAGGACCTCTTGGTGTAAAAGTTATTGAAAGTTTAGACTTCTAATATATAACACAATGACATTATATTGTTGTTACAACCCAAAGTCATTATTGAACAGCACCAACGTAACCCGAATAATGGGATAAACCTTCTTGGTGCTTTTGTACAATATTCATTTACGATTCATAATTTTTTATTTTACAAAGTCAATATTAATGATATGATAAACATGCGTTTGAGACTCAAGCATACCCTCCTTAACATTTGCTTTGGTAGAGCATGCTCTCTACGCACTGTTTGAGTTGCCTGGCCTTAGCAGCCAGCTCCTTATTGCGTCTCTGCATTACATGCGATCCATATTAGTTTTGATCCACTATAAACATATACCTCTTGAAACAAATGAGAACTTGTGCTTCTTGAATCCAGTAATAAATGAAATAACCGGTTTCAAATAGATGCTTTTGAGTTTGAGTACATGTGTGCACACATGCGATTTTATGGTCACTTTTTATCTAGAGATCTGCTAGCTGGCATTTGTGACATCTTGTGCCTCATGTAGTCTAATCAATTAAGTTGTATAAGCCTTATTGTTATTATGTATTTTGTAGATTAAAAGCATTAGTTTTCCAAACTCAATTAGCTTTATAAACAATGGTGTATGGCTGAATTCATATGATTTAAGTCTCTAATAAGGGCAAAATGGAAAAGAAATTCCATAATCAATGAATTTAAAGGTTTATAATTATCACTTTCAGAAGAAAGGAAAAAGAAATATATCAGAAATTCATTCTCAAATTTCAGGGTTTATAAGTGAAATATAGAATAGATAAAGCATAATTGTTATGGGGCTTAATTCATTCAGGGGACAAAAGACACACTTGTGACAGAGACCATATATACTCTTAATTTCACAACTTGAATGATGTAAATTATTGGTTGTCAATGCAACTTAAAGTAATTTCCTTTCTTACCCTCATATCATCAAGAATGCTTTGGAGGTTTCCAATTTCTGCAAACTTGTCTAGTTCTTTCAAAGCGCCATCAACCGTGTTCTTCATTTCTTCATCTAAAACTAAATTCGATTTGTTCGAATCAGGATTCATGGTCACTTCAGTTAATATTAGCCGCTTGTATTAGGTTTAGTTTTTTCTTATGATACACTCGAAGTTGGCATGCTTTTATAAGGCATACTTGACATTGAGGGTAAATATGAAAGGGCGAAGGGGCAAAAATAGCCACCGTAATTCTCCAAATGGACAACTTTGGCACCCGTAATTTCGATGGTGCAAAACCGTTCATTATAAACCAAAATGGGACAAATCTAGCTACGCCGTTAAGTTGAATCTAACAGACGTGTGTTTCTGCGGGGGGCCCACATTCATTAACCTACGTGGCATGACAGTCAGCAAGTAAAGTGAAACCACGTAGGGAAGCCCTGACACATCACCAAATCCCCAAATTGAAGCACAAAACCCTAATCTCCAAATCGCTCCTTCATCCTCACCACACTCACCTTCGAATTTGTCGCTGAAATCACCATCCCCACCTCCATTTGCTCTCCTGCGTGAAACCCATACCCCATACCAGGTACCACGAAGCAACCCAGACCCCATACAAAGTCTCCAATGGGTTCGAGTGGTCCGCTTGTGCGAGTGCTTCGCTGGGGTGAGTGGTCACCTGGGTCGAGTGGTCCGATGGCTCGTGTGGGTCCGATGGTGGCTGGGGTTTCAATGTTGGTGGCTAGGGTTTGGGTTTGGGTCCGATGGTTGCTAGGGTTCGAACATGTTGGCACTTTGAGTGTGTTATGTTTGTGTTTTGTTGGGGCATGATAGTGTGTTTTGTTTTGGGGGCATCAAGTTGTTTTTTTTATTTTTAGTTAACATATGCATTCGCATGGGCCCCAATATGACATGTTTATCTTTATTTTTTTGTCATATCATATGCAATGTGACACATAATTCCTTATTTCGCCATGTCATCATGCCAAATCACCACTCCCAGTCAACTAACGGTCAAACTTAACACCTCTGTTTGAGAGTGCTAAATTTGTCCCATTTTGGTTTATAATGAACGGTTTTGCACCATCGAAATTACGGGTGCCAAAGTTGTCCATTTTAGAAATTACGGTGGCTATTTTGGAAATCAAAATTTTAAGAATTTAATGGTTCTTAATCCTGCTTACATGTTCTTTTTATTGTATTTTATGAAATTGCGCAATATTTAAAATCACACCTTAACTATTAACTATTTTTTTAATAATCGGCCGGTCCGGTTTTTGAACACCATTGATGATAGCATGAGGAGTGAAATAATTATGGTCCGCAATATGTGTGAGGAACTTCTATCTCTCTTTTTCTTTTATTCAAAAATTTTAGGAAGGGGTTTGGGCTCAACCCAATCCAAGGGCAGGGCACCTAACTCATGATCTATTGGGGCCTGTCCCTGTGGGCTCTGGAGCATGACCAGCAAGCCATTTCTTTCTTTCCACACATGTAGGTTACTCCCAGCTTCACTTAGCTATGGAGATGCCTCCCCAAGCGCTGCGATGGAGACACAACAAAGTGTCACTCCCCAGAATCGAACTCGCGACGTGGTGGTCAACTCGACGTTCATTGTTCAATCCCTTCGCCACTGAACCCACGGACGATGGGTCTATCTCTCTCTTAACTAACTGCAACATATTACTTTCAAATATAAATACTTCCATACCTCACTGAAATCCTATGCAAAATTTTAAGAGCCAGCTTAGTTAACTTTCACTATTGTTTCATCTGAAATACTGCAGTAAGCTACTACCTCCTCCGGTTCTAATTTTATCTCTCTCTTGACTTTTTTTTAGAGATTAAAGTTGTGAAATAAGTTATTAAATCATAACATATTTGATATCTTTTTATATTTTCCATTAGTTTATAGGTAAAATTAAATAAACTAGTCTAAGAGAAAAAA
This sequence comes from Mimosa pudica, assembly GCA_029929735.1. NCBI lineage: Eukaryota > Viridiplantae > Streptophyta > Magnoliopsida > Fabales > Fabaceae > Mimosa > Mimosa pudica. The sequence continues at coordinate 13,709,045 of JAKELP010000029.1, read as the reverse complement.
TTAGGTAAATCAATTTATAATTAACTTATTTTGCATTTTTAGGATTTTCCAAAAAAGTCAACCAGGTCTTATAATTAGGAGCGGATAGAGTATTTGAGAGTTGAGATCAGTTTTGTACATTGCCTTTCTGAAAGTAATCAAGTTCATATTACATAGACACTTGAGTTCACTTATTGCATATATATATATATATATATATATATATATATATATATATATATATATATATATATATATATATTTTGTAGGCTGAATCAGGTTCATAGTCTTTAGGTGGGACACGTATGCATGCTAATGTATATGTGTTTTGAACAAAGCTTAGGCAAATATTCAATGATGAAAATCAGGACAGTGTCTCATGCCAATGAAATTCTCATTCTCATCCAAAAAATGGTGAAACATCCACCAGAAAAAGCACTACACTTTTTCAATATCTCAATCAACCAAGGTGTTCCTCACACCTACCAATCAGTATCCTTCATCCTAAACCATCTCCTCACACATGACATGCTATATGAAGCTCAATCTATACTTGTGAGGATGATTTCTGGACAGTTGTTGTTCCAGTTATCTCCATCTTCACTTATGGATCACCTAACTGAAACATGTTACATTTCAGAGGCAACATGTTGCCTTCTTTATGAAGCACTTGTTAATTCATATATCCATTCTAAGTTAAATAATCAAGCCCTATGTATTTTTAAACATATGATTGACAAGGGATTTGTTCCTAGGCCAAAAACTTTCAATAATATGTTGACATCACTTATTAAGTCCAATTGTTTTAGAGAAGCATGGGGGATTTTTAATGAAGCAAAGGGCAAGCCTATGCTTGATGTGTACAGTTTTGGGATTTTGATTAAGGGTTGTTGTGATGTTGGTGACATGACTAAAGCTTTTCAAGTTTTTGCTCAATTGGAAGAGCTTGCATGGCCTCCAAATGTTGTCATATACACAACATTGATTAATGGCTGCTTCAAAAATGGTGATTTTCAACTAGCAAAGAAGTTGTATTGCATGATGGAGAAGTTGCATTTAGTACTTAGTCCTCATACTTACACTGTGTTAATCAATGGGTTTTTCAAGCAAGGGATGAAGAATGAAGGGTTTGAAATGTATGAGACCATGAAGAGAAATCAGGTTGTGCCTAATAGTTATACATACAATTGTGTGATCAATGAACACTGCAATGATGGGAACATGGATGAAGCATTTAAGGTGTTCGATGAAATGCGTGAGAGAGGCGTGGCGTGTGGTATCGTTACGTTCAATATTCTGATTTGCGGGTTTTGTCGTGTAAAGAAGCCTCAGGAAGGTTCAAAGTTGCTTGGTCAAGTTAACAAAGTTGGTCTGAGTCCTAATGTAATTACATACAACACACTGATAAAAGGCTTTTCTGAGGCTGGAAAGATGGATGTTGCAGATAGACTATTCAACAAAATGAAGTCTAAGGGACCATCACCATCCATAGTCACATATAATACAATGATAGCTGGACATGCAAGGGCTGGAAATTTAGAAAAAACTCTTCACTTTGTGAGGGAAATGGAAGAGAGAAGTATTGCTCCTTCCATAGTAACATATACAACTATACTTGATGGCTTTGTAAGGCTAAATGAGATTGATAAAGCATTTGGGATGCTTTCTTTTATGGAAAAGTCTGGTTTGGCTTCAGATGTTTGCACTTTCAGTGTCCTCATACATGGGTTATGTGTCAGGAACCGCATGGAAGAAGCATCAAGAATGTTCAGATCAATGGGTGACAAGAACTTGAAACCTAACGGTGTGATATATGATATCATGATTCATGGTTACTGCAAACAAGGAAACTCCTATAGGTCCCTAAGGTTGGTTGAAGAAATGGTGAAGTGTGGAATGGTGCCAAATGTTGCTAGTTACAGCTTGACCATTAGAGTTCTTTGCAAGGATGAGAAATGGGAAGAAGCTGAGATGCTTCTAAAAGAGATGGTCAATTCAGGGTTTCAGCCATCAGTGTCTTTGTCCAATTTAGTTTCCCAAGCTAGTAGTGGGGTAATGAATGAATGCTCATAGTTGCTGAGAATTTCTTACTTTACTTATGTTTACATTCTTTGAAATACTAATAAAAAGTGTCAATACTTGAATTCAGGGTTTTCATGTTCAATAAAATTTTTCAACAGTTTTTCAGTCAAAAAATTTAACAGTTTTTCACCAATCACCAATTTCTCCTAATATTTTGTTTATCCTTTTTTTAGTAGTACACATATTACGATTTTATGCTTTTATTCAAATATTTCTCTAACTTTATTTTATAAAACAAGAATATAATTATACGAGTTAGGGTGCATTATTCATTATTATAGAGTATTTTCCCATGCATATCCAATATCCTAAAGTAATTTGTAGTGTATTCACTAAAATTGTTTTCTTCTAGTTTTTTTTTTTTATTTATTCCCCTTTCCATTCTATTTATCAAAGGTTGGATTGGGCTGAACCTTTACGGAAACCCACCCAATCTCTGATTTGATTGGCAAAGTTCAAATATTAAAAGGTTGTATTTAAATCTATAAAATTATACAAAACTCCTTTTGGTCTTATATTTAGGAGCTAGAAGGAGTACTACCATAAAACGTTAAAAGTAACTAAAAATTATAACCCGCGATCTCATAATCATGATTGTTTCTTGGAAAAAACTAACTCTGTGTGTGTGTGTGTATTTTGGCCATTACCTCTATGTATATATGGATACAAGTCATTGGTACAGTTACATGTGTAATGATGGCGATCCACTTTTATGAAGATATCTATACTACATGGCAAAATAAGTGGAATTATTGCTTGTAGGAACCACCAATACCTTCCTGATTTTGGTGACGCACTTTATTTACAGTGTCTGAACCATAATGGGATATTTGTTCTTGGGCATCCGTACAAGAGTTGGCTGCACAGAATCATCTTTCTCCAGAGGCTTCCACCTGTGACATTAGTCATACATGTAATCATGAATTGCATCAGATATTCCCCTTAGACTATAATTACTATAATTACTTATATTTATCATTTTTGGACAAACTAATTTACGAAACTAAACTAATATATAATACAATAACATCTTGACATGTTATAATAGTGTATTTTCTTAATCTTTTTAAATTAATCAACTTGATCAAATAGTAACTAGTATACTTTTCTCTATTTTCATCTTACTTGTATCTGGTGACCAGGTGATGAATGAAAACACAAATTTCAATCTTGGCCAGGTTCATTCCAGGGCACATGCGTGGTCCACTACCAAATCCAAGAAAGCTGAATGGCTTTAAGATTGCCTGCAATTCATTCAGCACCATATTTTCAATTACTTATCATAGACATAGGAGTATTATATTTCATAGACACAGGGAGAGACAAAGGGAGAGTTGTGAGGAAGGAGATCACATTACATCAAATCTTGAAGGATCATACTTTTGAGGATCTGGGAAAACCTCTGGATCATGATGTATGGAAACAACATCTAGGTTGACTGACCAACCTTTCTTAATCTTATATCCTGTAAAAGTCCCACATTAATATCGCATATACCATGTAAACATCTCATATATTACACTTCTTTGATATAAGAGGTTATTGTCTCAAAAAATGTCAAGTCTTTTTTTACAATACTCTTATTGATTCCACATATTAAGGAGGTTTCCATCTAAGGGGGTCATGATTGTATTTACGAAAATCAACTCAAATTAGATACAACTAACTTATTTTTTTAATTTACCCAGATCAATCAAGTAACTTTTATATTAAGATCATGAGCTTGTAAGTGTTGTGACCAACTATGAAAGGGGGAGAAAAACTAATGTCATACATACCATCAATTTCAAAATCCTGGGCAGCTTTTCTTGAGTACCAAGGTAGCACTGTAGCTCTTCTAAGAGTTTCACTAATCACCTAAATAATTATCAATAATGGCCAAGCATCAGAACAAGCTTTTGAAATTCTGATAACTGAAGCTAAACAAACATTTGTTTCTTTTTAAAGCAGTGCTCACTTTGGATGTGTAAATCATGTTATTCACTTTAGACCAAGTAAGATCTGTACCATCCTTTCTGTTTGCTATGATTTGCATGTGTTCCTCCTGCAAAACAAACATCAGAACTTGAAATTTTAGACTAATCAAACCAAAGAAAATTGAATTTTTTGTTGTTAGTGTATCCTTATCAGAAGTTATACTCTCAGTTGTTCCAAAACTAGAGGATTTTCTTCAAGAAATTTGAGAAGCCAAGTGAGAGCAGCTGTGGTAGTGTCATGGCCTGCTATAAGCAAAGTTAATATGTTGTCCTTCAATTGCTTGTCTGTAAGTTTATTTTCATCTTCTTCATCTGCTGCTTTGGTGTGCTTCATAATAAGGGACCCTAAGAAATCCTGTTGAAACTCTTCACCGCTCCTCCTTCTGTAAATTATGGAATCTAACATGGCATACATCCTATCTCTGGCCTGAAAATAAAAAACAGCAAAAAGTTATCATCATTATCCACCACATATCTAGGCTAGCTAACAGTTTTGCTTATCAGCTTGCTCATAAGGGACATCGGACCAGGTAATTATGGGCCAAATCATGTTTGTTAAGAGCTAGATAACTAATTGGTGGATATTAAGCAAATAAGTCAAGTTAATCAGTTGTTTTTGTTTCCTCAAAACAGCCTCTTTACTCAAGTGCAATAGAACATCAGACAAGGTAATTATAGGCCATTTATCCAAAGATAGTTTTGAACGTGTAACTATAAACATACAGTTTATAATAAAGGAGCAAAATAACTAATTTGTAGGCAGTAAGAAAATTAGTTAAAGTCAATCATTTGTAATAAACGTGCTAGGAGTTTCTTTAAATACATTCTTTACTCATGTGCATTGGAACCAACCCTTTATAGAAACCCAATTGCTAAATGCAATCAATATGGTTACTTTGAAAAAAATTCGTCAATTTAGAAAATACTCCACTAAAATATAAGGTTTTACTTTTCATAACAAAGTTAACCCCTTATCTATATCCTACATATTGAAATGGAGGGAGTACTTTTTATACCTGGATGCCACGATGAAAAGCTGTTCCTGGGATCTTAAAAGGCAAGGATGCAAATGATGATGAAATTATCTTGAAATTGGCGCGAAATTTTTCCTGCTCTTCCCCAGTAGGCTCTAAGCTCATGATCATATGTCCAATCACTTTTAGGGTGAACTGCAATATTGAGTTAATGATGACTTAGTATAGTATATAGTATGACATAAATTTTGTAAAGGTAAAACTCTGAAATATAGAGTTAGAGACACTGAACTGTAGAAGCCTCTTCAAGGACCAGAACTTTTCTTCCAGACCATTGTTCTAATGTTTCTTTTGCCTGAGTATTCATGAAATGAAAGTACTTTTTCAAAGCATCCATTGATAAAGGTTCAGCAATCAGCCTCCTAAGCCTTTTATGTGCCTCTCCTGTGGTTTGAAGCAGGCTGGTGGGGCCTAGAACTTGCTGACCTGTGTAGAACAAGTTCAAGCTCACAAGGCCATCCTTTCCAGTTAGCAGTATCTTGCTTGCTTCTCTCCCTGTCATGAAGACAGTGAACCTCCCAAGCACAAAGGTCTTGAACACCTTCCCAAATCTATGAGCAAGTTTTGGAAATCATGAATCAAAATACCAACTTTTCACACAAAAAGACAAATTAACTAGAGCAACTATTATGGACAAATGTCCAAAAAGACAAGTATATGGGGGAAACAAGGGTACCAAAGTCATGAGTCCTACGAGCTTATAAACAACTAACTATTGAGTAGTTCTCTCAAAGAATTGTGTTCATTATAAATGTGGTTTGATTGAGAGTTGACTATTCAGAGAGGGCTACATGCGAAGGGTTCTGACCAAAGGTGTTAACCAGCAAGAGGTTGTGTGTGACTTCACTAAATATTACTTTACTCGGTGTGCTACTAGTTAAACCAATCAATGAGTAGTCCTTTCCGAGGTAATCAGGTACTCTCTCCGGTTCTTATTATAAGTCACCAACTAACTTTCCTCACATACCAATAAAATTGATTAAATGCATTTAATTTGTCTAAAATTCCAGTAATTTTCAATACTACCCTCAATAATTACACTTATTTCCAAAACCATTTAACTATTACTCTCTCCTATACCCCTATTAAATATGAGTATATATGAAAAAAAATAATTAATGCACATTGAAAACCATGAAGTAACTTATAAAAAGGACCAGGAAAAATTGGAAGTTGGTGATTTATATTAAGAACCAGAGGAAGTACTATTCAAAGAGAGAACCCATTAAACTTATAAACCACACTTTACTTGTAAGACTCCCTGACATGGGACTTATAATATAAAGTGTATCTTTTTTTTTTGGTGAAACTATAAAGTGTATCTTTAATTTAGCTAATACTTATGTACTTTGATTAATTTGAGATTATTGCATTACCTCTTCTGTCTGGTGTGCATGAAGTTGAAGATACCAGAAGGACTAGAGAAGTCAGATATGAAAGAGAAGCTCTCACCCACAATAGGCCAACCAAGGCTGCCTGGTATGCCTTCCATTTCTTTTGGCGATTGGCTTATGTAAAGCAACCATAAAACTGGTAATCCTAATATGACACACATCACTAACATCACAACACTTATTAGCTCCATTATTATTTCACTTCTCTGTTTACACCTCTTTCTTTCTTCAACTTGTTCTTCTTATCACATTCACTAATGTATTTCAGGCTCTGGTCATATCCAGAGACTTATATATATAGCACTTTGGACAACATGCCGAATCAATATTTATAAAAGCCGACCATTAAATCTTAAATAAGATGAAATGATTAAATTTAAAAGTGCACTCTTGTTTTATTATCAAGTACTGTTGATAACGTCATGCATTTTAGAACAGTTTGTTTATATGAAAATATAGAAAACTAGAGCATTTGTTAAGAGAAGTCAAAAGTGATTTTGCTCATATGTATTAGCGTATTGAGGGAAAAACCTTTTCATTTTTAACATATGAAGAATGAACTATTTGTTATTCATTATTACTTTGATTTCATTTAATATTCAATGTTTTTTTTGGTAAAGTGTGTAACATCTAATATTTAATATGAATATCAAATTATCAAATTTTTATTTGTAAAGGGAGTATTCTTTATTATATACCCTTTGGATCAAATCACCGATGATTCTTATATCAATACTCGAAAGCATCTATTTGTTGGGTATGATACTATGATCTTTGGAGGCATCGTGGTTTCTCTTAGTTCTTGTTGATATAATGATATAAATCGTTTATATTGATTACTTAATAATCAATTTCTTGTGAGATAGCTTCAGATTTGCGTCTTCTTCTTATTGGAGAGCATCACTATTTAATTCTTTATGGTCGTTATAAAGTTTGATTGAACCATGGCTCTCATTGACTATTTGCCGTCCTTGTGCATTTGATGAAATCCAAATCGTTAAGTAATTGTATTTTTGCATACAAAATTAATATTTACGTCTCTTTTGTTCTGGCCAAAGGAGATCCGCTTGTCAAATAACTAACCTATGATAAAAAATATTGTGAAATACAATAAAAATATAATTCCAAGGTAACTGACGTTTGATTACATTCTACTTGAGTTTTCAACTTGTTGTGTAATACTCTCTCTTAAAGGTGTTGGTCTTGATCTAAATATGAACCTAATTATGAATTTTATCATTTTGTTTCAAATTAATCATATTGGAATAATAATAATAATAAATAAGCAAGCAATGAAAGAGATAATAAGAGAAGATAATTATATTGTTCTAGAAAAAACATAACATAACATTGTAAGACCCTATTAGAACTTTTGAGGTCTCAAGTTCTAGTTGTAGAGGAGACGCTTGTGTCAGTAAAAGAAATAATGAATCACGAAACATGGTAGTTTAGATATTAGTTCAATATTTGTTATTTAAATACATGGCAATTGGATCTAAAAAATGCCCTGATTATTGTTGACATACACTCCATAAAGAAAAGCAGCAACATATTTTATTAATGCAACTAACAATGTTATTTTAATCAAAGTAGTTAAATAGAAGTTAAAAACATCCTATATAGCATTAGAATGAGTAGACGAGTAGTATTTGACTTCTCAATTTTTGTAGAGGTGTTTGGAAAAAAAAAAGCGTAATGAAAAATTGAAACTTCGAAAAAAAATCGCATTTGACAAAAACAAATAAAAATTGGCGGGAAGAAAGTGGTCCAAAAACTATTGTATGGAATAAAATTCCCAAAACTCCAGATATATTATTTTCCTTGAAGTGTGCTTTTTATTTTTATTTATTTACCCTTAATATTGAGTAAAAGGGTAGCTACTTACGCTAGTTAATATTTAGTAAATTTGTTTAATAATATTCTTCTATCTCAACCTTTTTAACACTTATTATTAATATGGAATGTGATGCGATTGCTAGAAGTTTACAATGCAAAAATCATTAGGTCAAATATAAGAGTTTATTATCACTTCCATTTTGCAAAAACCAAAATTGCAATTGTGACAGGGAAGATCTCCTCACCGTCCCATTTTTCACAATCTCTCACAAGCCCATCCGAACCATTATTTTTTTTTTTAAATCTTTTGTTAGGCATAATAAGTTAGCGATTTTGAAGACTATTTCTTTTACCCTTTGAAGCACTTTTTTTAATAATTTTTTTCTTAGACACAATTTTTCAAATTCCATTGATATATTTATCTAGATTCAATTCTAAGAACTTCAATATGTCTTTTTTAAATTATCAAACTAATGTAGACATGATATAATTTTTAAGTGATTATGAGAGATCATAAGAAAAGTGCCAGTGAGAGAAACTTGATCCCAATTGTGATAAATCTGAAGTCATGTTTGATAAGCCACCTTTTAAAAGAGAGGGAAAAGTCTTTTTTAAATTATCAAACTAATATAGACATGATATATTAACTTATTTTGCTTTTTTAAGGATTTTTCAGAAAAAGTCAATTAGGTCTTATATTTAGGACCGGAGGGAGTATTTTCAAATAAACAACAATACCTCCCTGAAAAATAAACATATAACCTGCTATGTGTGATCCTGACATTACTCAGAAACTGCTTATTGAAATACATATAATTTCATTCAACAACTATCAACCAAGAGTTCAAGCTATCTACATCATGTTAAAACCTGTGATTCTACCCTATAACTGCAGTAAGTACACATATCAACAGAGACTATGCTTTTGTCCTTAATAGAACATAGAAAGCACAATATCAGACAGTGTACACTGAACTGCACAATGAGATTATCTTCACAAGCCTCACCAGCAATACATACACACATATATATGTACATGAAGCTACTTGCGATGAATTTTTTGCCAATTGATAATGATTTTGGTGCAAATATGTATAGAGCTAGTTCTTGCCATTGAAATCCAAGAGTTCCTAGCGGGGCTGACCATTGAAAGTCTGATCGGCCGGTGAGACCTGTGATTGCTGTTGAGTCTGCTGGGATGGAGGATTACCAAGATGTTCCAATGCTAACTGAGAAGCAAATTGAGAGAGTAAGCCGCCATAAGAAGGGTTGCCATGAATGGCAACTAATTGACTAGTATGTAGCTTTAGGCGCTGCAATTCTTCCTTCAATTTTTCATTCAGGGCTGTCAGAACCCATGTATGTCAATGTTAGTGTCCATAAGATTAACTTACTACAAAGAATGCACCAGAATATCTAAGAAATTATCAAGGGTTTAAGGGTTAGTTTTGTCGAGTACCCGGAAGTTTTTTTTAGTTCAAAGTCGCCATGGAAGTGTTAAAAAATGAGTAATGTTGCAATAAGCCCATAACTTTAGCAGCCAGGGCTATATTGCTCCTTTATAAACACTTGTGGATACCAAATATTCCACCAATACGTCCATAACAATATTGACCCAAAACCCAACTGTCAACCTCTACGCAATAGTTTTGACACTGTTTTGCGAAAAACTCCCAAAGTTCTTTAAACGTAAAAGATGCATGAAGTATTAGTCAGTCAACAGTATCTAATGGTTGAGCCTTTTGAAACAAAATTGGAAGGCACAAGTTCAATTTTCAAATGATACTATTTTGAAGGCATTTCATATGCCATAGCCGGTCCCAGCCCGGATAAAGGAGGAGGGTTGTGTTAAGTCTTGACAACCAACGTAAAATTTGTCAAATCTCATGACTATTTTGAAGGCATAAACAACTCTGGAACCTAGCATACCATCTCTGAGCTGTGCTTGTTGTTGCATGGCCTCTAACCGCAGTTTAAGCTCCTTATTCTCATTAGTCAACCCAGAAGTGTTTTTCTGCATCATATGAGTTAGGGAAAATTAGAGCAATTAGATTATGTAAAGGGTTTCTCACTCCACCCAACAGAATACTCAAAACGTATTGTTCTTAGTTCCCCAAATAAAGACAAAAACCTTTACTAACTTCCTATGCAGTAGCAACAAAGTACTGTTGCATTTTACCGATCAACATGAAGACTTCCTCTAAGCAAATCTAGCTTTCAAAGCAAATGACTGAAACATCATATATGGATAATTCATAATGAAAACAATTTAGGAATTTCCCATAGGTGAAAGCAAACATTTGTCCTCAATGAGCAAAACCACCAACTCAAACCAAAACTTTGTGCAAACTAATAGTAGCATCAAATTTTCATTTCTAAACACCAGCCTTCAGATTATCACTTTGAAGACAAAACCTACACAGTAGGAATAAAGAAGAACTAAATTCCTCTCTTCATCTTCATCATGAACACCAGTAATGCATAGGACTAATGAGGCACAAGATACTTACACAAGAGAAACTTATGAGGCATTTTTATCAGCCACCCATAAGATTCTCAAGAGTGTCATTGTTGGATACCAAATAATAGTTAACATGATTTTAATAGTTTGGTAGTACAAGCCAGGAATCGACACAAAACTGATAACAATACAGGGCACAGACAATTTTGATCATTCAAAGAGAAATTTTTCAAGAACAGACATTCAAATCTGTACATTAACAATTTGCAAGACCAGCATTAGTTGAAAGGTGATAATTCCCATAAACCGCAATAAACTTGGTCTGGTTGCATCCAAGTTACCAAATCTGTTATGTGAGGAATGAGAAGGGCACACATACCTGAAGCACAGTAACCTGAGCAGAGAGGTTAGTTGCTTCGCTCTGAAGTGTCTGCACCTTCCTTTCCAGTTCATTAGTGTACCGAACCTTCCTCTCCTTTGATCTCGCAGCAGATTGCCTATTAGCCAGAATCCTACAACACACACCATTCATCAAACACCATCACATTCACTCCACACCCAAATCCCTACTCCTATTATTAACCCAAACACCTACTGAACCACAACCCACAACAATAAAAGTATATAACATACATAATAAACAAATCATCACACTTCCAACTTTCAGTAGCAAAACAATTGACTTTTTTGGCGTATACTAAAAAAGCTAAATGCTCCCTCCACTCTTAAATATGAGATCCGTTGGCTTTAGTCCAAATATTGTAACATATCTCACATGTAATTAGATTATATATTAATTTACATGGGAAAAAGTAATTACAGACATTTGAAGTGATTAATTTTGGAAGAGTCAGTGTGGCTCAATGTTAAGATCACTTGTCGTGGAGTATGAGATCATGGGTTCAAATTAGTCTCTCTGCATCTGCATAAAGTAGAAATAAGTCTGCCTATACTATATTCCCTTCACGAGTACCCTCATGAAGTGGTACTAGAACTGGGTTAGTCCTTATTATTTTTATTTAAAGTAATTGATTTTGCATCTTAAATTATATTCTCTAAGTAATTTATTTAGCACAAAAGGTAACAATAAAAATTGAAGGAAATACTAGTTTATAACTAGGTTTGTTTGTGATTAAGTGGGGGTATTTAGCTTCCTTGATTTGTAAACTAGTTGAACATATAATGAACATTATGATCACAAGATGTGTCTCCAGTTTCATGATCATGAATGATGACCAAAAAGAAAGAAAGAGTGAGAGAGAACCTCCTGGCTCTTTTGGGGTCAACGAGGGCAAGGTCAGCGAGCTTATGAGGGGCCATAGCCTTCTTAACACCACTCTCAAGGCCCAAAGCCACAGAAGAAGAATCGGCCTCAAAGGACAAGGAAGAAGTGGGCCCATCCACAGAATTACAATTAGTAGGCCCATGATGAGGTGCGAGGGCGTTGAAAAAGTCAGAGTCCATGGAGAAGCTCCTCCCATGATGATGGTGGGCCCTTGGAGGGGGAGGAGGGAGGGCGGAGATGTCGAGGTCGGAGGGGTCGAAGAGGAGGAGCTCGTCCAACGTGGCCGCAGCGTTGTTCATGCGGAAGGAGGTGTCTGAGTGGCACCTACGGTGGTGGGGCCCACGCTGTGGAGAATCTGCCATCTGCTCCAGCTCCATCCTCAACAAAACAAACCAACTCTCTTCTCTTTCTTCCACACAGATAAGCAAAAAAGGTTGGTGTGGTGGTTGAGGAGACTGGTGTGGTGTGGTGTGGTGGGGTGGGGTGGGGTGTATATATATATATAAATGGAGAGAGAGAGAGAGAGAGAGAGAGAGTGATGAATGACTTGAAGGAGAAGGAGGAGGAGGGGAGTTTGATTTTTGAACAGTGCTAGCTAGTAGAAGTAGACTAGTAGTAGTAGTATTTTATTTTGTTTGTTTACCAATTTTCTTCTGCCCATGGGGATTGATGGTGATGATTCTTATAGGAAAATTTGTTGACTTTGTGCATGTTTATAGTAGGTATTTTATTTATTTGTTTGACTCAAGAAGGGGTAATTTATTATGTATTTATTATCATCGCATAGCTTTTTTAGAATAGCCTTTACTATGGATTGCTTGTAGTTTTCGGTTTGATCAATGTGAATGGTTAGAAGAAGTTGCTTCAACTAATAAAGGTTCATTCAGTTGGTAAAGGAGTTTGACTTATAACTATATGGTTGTGGTTTGAATTTCGCTGATGTGAGAATGTTGTGGTCTATAAGTACCTCTGTAAACTCTCTTTGAGCCCGGAAGCTTGCTCTGGCTCTGGTGAGCCCCCAGGACTCAACTCACTTAAACCTTTATTTATAAAAAAAAAGAAGTTGCTTCACTTGGAATCATGAGAATGAGGATATCAAATTTTATAAGGGACCATTGATTAATTATTTATTAGAATCAACGGTTTAGATTTGCTCATGAAAGATAATGAGGAAAAAAATATCACTCCAATTGTTCATACTTGGGCCTTATAACCATGTTGAATTGAAATTTAAAAAATGTCATTCAACATTTTCTCTCAAAAATTCTAATGAAAAAAAACGAATCCCGGCCAATTATCATCTCTAAGCAATTAAAAGGTTGGATCATGCAAAAAAGAAAATGAAAAGGATGTACTTGTGATAATTGTTTGGAGGTAACAAAGTTTTCTAATTATAAACTTTAAACCAAATTAGTCAATTACTAGTAAAACGTGAGACTAATACATAAATCTACAACCGGAAAAGGTCTCATCAGTCATGAAAATGATTCAAATTGTTTAGAGTTTTTGAATTTAGAGTTACTAGTAAACCAAATTAGTCAGTTACTAACTAGTAAAACGTGATACTAATACTTCAAACTCAAATGCTAATGATATTTAGAGTTATTGAATTTACAAGCTTACAAAACCACTTGAAATGAAAGAATTTAATGTAATTGAATTGGGTTATAACACTGCCACAACATTAGTAGAACTTAACTCGATATTAATAGATCTTGAATAAATATATGTAAAATACAACGTATGTATGGTAAGAATAATAATTTTTATTTTGTTACATGGTCCCTATGTATATCTATTTATATGCATGAATGTTGCTAATTCCACAATCTATATATGTATCTATTTCCTTCATGGTTAAAAATGAGGATATATACTTTTATAAGAGACAACTAATTATAGTAGAATCCATGATTTTTATTTGCTTATGAATGTTAATGAGAAAAATTTAAAGAAATCACCTCCCTCTTTAACTTATAAAAAATTGCTCCAAAAGTTCTTATATAGGTCTAATTACCATGTTGAATTAAAATTAAGAAAACAAATCAAATACCATCAAATATTTTCTCTCTTAATCTCTAATGAAATAAATGAGTCGCCAATATTTATCTCCTCATTGTGCAAAAGGTTGCACTCGCGATAACTATTTGGAGTTAACGATGTTCCCTATTGTAGTCCACTTAACATGTGAGTTTCCCCACTTTCTATGTGTTATTTTACTATATTTTAGACATAGTATCGACATTATTTGCTACTAAAAAAGAAAAAGATTGAAATGTCCTACAACCCTATCAACAAACTCGGACAAGTTTTTACAAAGCTCAATAGCGGAAGCTCTCTCAAAATTCATTATAGACACAAAAAAAAAAATTATATTGGTACGTGGTCGCCAAGTGTTTGCCATATACATAAAATATTTCCAATTCCTTGGTCTAGCTCGAGGACTTCATTAATGAGCTAAGATTTGATCAAAAAAAAGGTCTTTGAACATTGCCATAACAATTTTTTTTTTTGGGTTTATTGACACTAGATGACTATACATAGGCATTACTTTAGTATGTAAAAGTTTTAGCATTAAACAATGGGGCTTATGTCAATGTGACAAAAAGTTGCTATTTTATCCACTTCCAAACTGAGCTCCATTTACCCACTTGCTCATCCCAATTTTCCTTGTACCACAGTTTCATAACATGTTTCCACTCAAAATGTTGCATCAGGTCATTTGCCGCACCCAAAAGTAAATGGTTAAAATAATAATAATAAGTTTAAAAATGAGAAATTGTAGTGTGTGGGTTTTATCAAAGACTTGATTAATTGAAGACTTCATCAAACGGGGATTCAAATCACCGCACAACAAAAAGCAATAAAGAAGTGGCCATTATATCAGGAAAAAGCTATTAATCACTATACAAAAAGTGAAGAGATAGCTGAAAAGTCCAATCAGTAGGGGCATACATCAATTTATTTAAGAATATGATTAACCATCAAAAACAGGAGACCTTCATAATCATTCTTGTAATGCAAGCATGTTCCTTCGGTACACCCAAGAATGTTTACATTCGATTTCAAAAAAAAAAGAATGTTTACATTCATAGAATCTATCTCTCTGAGTGATTTAAATGTTGCGGCTTCAACATCTTCTAAACTGGTCTTATGCAAGAAATAATTCTTGATCACAAGTTATCACAGACACACATACACGCACGCACACACTGATCAGAGATGAAAATTAGTTTTTTGCTTTTGGAAAAGTTGACTTTTAATTTAGAAGTAAAGCTGCACTCTTGCTATCCACTAGAGTTACAATTTGATCGCAACAGTTCATTTTAGTTAGATATCTTAAAAGTTTAGAATAATTCATTTTGGTAACTACAAATATAGTATGAGCAATAAGAGACGACCATAATGAACAAATCGGGATGTTACTAAAAATAAGAATTGATATTCTTCACTAGCCTGAATCTACTTTCTCGGCTTTTAATGTGTTAAAAGTTCTTTCGAGTGAGTTAGCACTATTATGCACTCAAAGACTAATACAATCACAATTATTTATATTTCTCTTTGCAAGGAACTAAAATCCACATCCAATAGTAGTCACCCCGTTGGAGGTCCACTTACCATTATTTAACATGTAAGTTTCACCACTTTCTCTCTGATTTTACTGTATTTTGTCCAAAATACAGTATGTAGATACACTATGTGCTACGAGAAAAGAAAAATATTGAAAGCCCCACAGCCCTATAATTTTCTCCTCACTGCATGATACAAACCATTGTAGATAATAAGTAAATCGTTTTTATGTAAAAGTTATGTTGATTCAATGAATATTGTCGTTCCTTAATATCTTCAATTCAATGTATTGCAACATTATGGGCATCTACTACAATCCACTATTATAAAAGGAGAGAGGACTGACTAGCATATTGGTCCCATAACTCTATTTCTCTCTTCATTGCATGATCCAAACAATTTTAGATAACAGAAGAAAACATTTAATATATATATATATATATAACATATATTCTAACTCAATGCTTGTCCTTGTCCCTGACATCCCTTCTCAAGGTTTTGAACCTCTCCAGCAATTGCACAGTTCTACAAAGAGAAAGCCTAGGAGGGATGGGTAGGCCCACCTAGTATTATTTATTCAACAATTTCTGCTCGTTTTGTTACTACTGATGATGATTCTTAGGAAATTTTTTTGACTTTTTACATGTTCAAAATAGGTCATTTATTTATTTCTCACCCAAAGAAGACTTAATTTATTAGGTATTTTAATAATCTATAATGGTTTCTCGGACTAGCATTTACTAAGTTTTCCTTGTAGTATTTCGTCTGGTCTACGGGAACGTATCACTTAGTATTATGATCCTCTACACTCTACAGTATTAACATGCTCCGAGGAAAGAGAAATACTCAATAATGTGAGTGGGCCCAACTTCCCATTTCTGAGTCGCCTATTGTACAAGCTATTGTGTTTTTTTTTTTTTTGGCCAGTACAAGCTATTGTGTTTTACAAGTGGCATTTTCTACATTGAAAAAAGGACATATACATATACATATACATATGTGTGTATTTAAGGCTCAGTTCTGCATTTTGTGAATAAGAGCAAAAGATTGATTTGATATCAAGTAGGTCAATTTTATATCAACTAGATTGAACTCCAGGCTGAGCAATTTGGATTATGATTCATCAGATGAAGAAATATATATGTGACATTCTTCATGATGTTGAAGAATTGTTGGAAATCAAGCAGGCAAACATACATAGACTCCGGAGCACTCGTGAGGAAATTCAGATAAAATGATAAAACTAAAAAAATTACTTATTCAATGATTAAAAAGAACATTATATTATTGAAAACTGTTGAAGCTGTAAATTACTGAAATGTTATATGGAAAAAATGTAATATACAAGCAGGCATGTCATCTATCACATGTATGCATATTTGTTGCCTTAATAACCTAAGTTACTGTTGAGTCAAACTAACCTTTCAAAGAAGATTTCATCCATATATAAGTAAAGAAAATTTTATGGCCATTTAAAAGCCACTTAATATATAGTAATAGAGCAATTTAAGAAAAACTTAGAAACAACCGGTACATGTAAGTTAGATTAAATATGAGGTCCATAAGCAAGCTAACATCTTCAAGGGCTTCTAAAGTACTATCTCTAGTCCTAAATATAAGACCTGGTTGACTTTTATGGAGAATAATAAGAAAGTAAAATAAGTCACTTGTAAATTGATTCACCTAATTTTTTCCTTTAAACTGGTTTATTTATCCTATAAACTAATAGGTAATCTAAAAAATATCGAGTATGTCGTCATATATAGTTAACTAACCTATTTTGTTTCCTTAACTTCTCTAAAATAAGTCAACTACGTCTTATATTTAGAAACGGAAGGAGTATAATGGTATCCTGACTCCTGTGAGAGTAATAATATGTCTCGCGTGAATAACCAAATTCCAATTGAAATGAAATTGTTGAAATTTTGGAGAAGGAATATAGAGTTTTGAAAGAATTGGGAGAATCTTATTGAATAATGAATCAAAACTTGCATCTAATAGACTTGTGTAATCTATATATAGTGTGAGTGGGAACCAAATAAGGAATTGAGCCTTGAACATAAAGTCCAACGTGTTTTACCTAAGAGACCCAACACTATACATTGAACTCTAAAATTACAATCCAAAATAAAACTATCTTCACATTTCAACAGCCCCACTCAAACTGAGAACTGAACAAAAAAAACAAATTTTACAGTTCTCATTTTGACTAACATTCTTACATATTGTAAACAAAGCTTATCAATGAATCAAACATTTGACCATATGGGAGCACACTTGCTTCAACACATACATGGCACTAAAAAGAAACTTTAAGGTAGACCGCAGCAATCAACCTCTTAATGGGATGCACAGAATCTACTAAAAAAACTTTTAGAGTAGAACGCAACAATCAACCTCTTCAAGGGGATGCGCAGAATCTACTAAAACAACTTGTAGGGTAAAACGCAGCAATCAACCTCTTCAATGGGATGCGCAGAATCTACTAAAACAACTTGTAGGGTAGAACGCAGCAATATCAACCTCTTCAACGGGATGCGCAGAATCTAACCCAACTTCAACACTAGATTTTAAAAATCATCGTCATCTTTCGTAGTTTTGATTATCAAAATCAACAATTATCAAAATCAAAATCAAAATCAAAATCTCCCCTCCAGATTCCTCTTCCCTCCCAATCAATCCCCACGCAAATTCCCAGCTCACAAAAAACCTCTCTTTCCTCTTCTCATCACTTTTCTGCTTCTCCTTCTTTCTTTTCCGGCGACTTCTCTTTTTGGGATTCGCCAAAACTCCATGGCTATGGGCACCAAAAGATACAAAGCCCTTCACAATTTCACGTTGTCGTGTTTAAAGTGGGTTGTATGCTACAAAAGAAGCCAAAAAAGAAACACGAGAACCGTATCATCTGCAAATTTAGCGGGCATGATCACTTCTTGAATGTGGACAGTGGAATTGAATCCAATTCTTTATGATGATGATAATGTTAATTAATCTCACAAAGATCATTGACTCTGATACCATGTTGAAATTTTGGAGAAGGAATATAGAGTTTTGAGAGAATTGGGAGAATCTTATTGAATAATAAATCAAAACTTACATCTAATAGACTTGTGTAGTCTATATATAGTGTGAGTGAGAACCAAATAAGGAATTAGGCCTTGAACATAAAGCCAACGTGTTTTACCTAAGAGACCCAACACTATACATTGAACTCTAAAATTACAATCCAAAATAAAACTATCTTCACATTTCAACAGAAATCACACTTTTTCACTCTTTATGGGATTCGCCAAAACTCCATGGACCGAAAGATCCAAAGCCCTTCTATATATATAGACACACACACACATAGGGAATTTCACTTGTTGACCCTTCATATCCAACTTTATTCATTACTAAATGATGCTATATTTTAACTTATAAATAATGCATTCATAACAAATGACATAAAAATAGTGAGACAAGTTATATTTAAATTTGTATTAAATAATCATTTTTAATATCTATATTATTTTATTCCATTTTTCCTGCAAATGTGTCAAATAAGTGAATTGAAACTACAAATGATCCTGGATATAAACTCGTATATAATTTTCGATCGATTTGTCTAACTTAAAATTAAAAATAAAACCCATCCAACTTAATTAAAACAAGAACGCTCAAACTCTTGTCACCAAAATTAAGTATTGCCTTGAGCTGTATATCGGTAAACTATATTTAGTTAAAAAAAATGATAATCTATATATAGTTAAATTGGTTTTAGCACTCAAATTATTTTTTAAACATGTGATCGAAACTTACATATTAGGCAATCCTAAGGTTCACATAAACGGTTATCCCCCTCCCCCCCACTACAAGAAAATGTGGGGCTAGTCACGCGCGATTTTGGGACTTAATGTGGCGCATGGGGCATCCCATGCGCGACAATCATATTTTATGTTAAAAAAAATGTCGCGCATGGGGCATCCCATGCGCGACAATCATATTTTATGTTAAAAAAATGCCGCGCATGCATACGCGCCAACTTATTTCCCCTATCAATTTTTAGTATATGCTAGTTAAAATAAGTTTACAATCTTTTTAAGGAATTTAAATATTTTTTATTGGGAAGATTAAATGGAAAAATAATGAAAAAATAGTATTAGAAGATAAAATAGAAGAGTTAAAATTATAATATATGAAGAAAAACAAGTATTAGAGGATAATATAGTGTTACCTTAAATTGGAGAGGATTTCGAAGAATTAACCTACAAAAAATGGAGAGATAATTACTTAAATGTGAATAAGAAGAATAATAGTAAGGAGGAAAAAAATTAGAAAAAGTAGATGGAGAAGAAAGGAAAGTGGGGAAGGAGGAGGAAAAATAAAGTGGGGAGTGGGAGAGAAAAATTGAGGAGGAGTGGGGTTTATATAGGGAAAAAGTGGGGAGGTTGGAGAGAAATTCAAATTTGAATTTTTTTAAAATTTGTCGCGCATGCACAAAGCGCGACAACAATATTTATTAAAATCATACACGTTTGTCGCGCATTTTATAATTGTTGCGCTTTTTGATGCGCGACAAACGTATTTTGTCGCGTATAAAAAATATAAATTAATAAATTATATTAATAAAATAATAAAACTCACATTGTCGCGTATAAACGCGCAACATAGTCCATATTTTGCGCGACAAAACAGGTAAATTTCAAAAAAAAATTAAACTTGTCACGCATGCATGTTGCGCGACATTTCAGGTGTGACTAGAGGTATATTTTCTTGTAGTGCCCCCCCCAAAAAAAAACACAAGTTTCACGTGTTTAGTTTGAGGAGTTTTATTTGTGACCAACAGTTGAGATTATTTATTCAAATTTAATCACTTTGAGACTTCAGAGGCAAACATGACAAGCATGTTATCTCTAGAAGAGTGAAAAACAATTTAAATCTTATTTTTCATTTATAGAGTATTGTTTTAATTCTTAAATAAACAGACTACAAATTAAACAAATCATTATTGACTTTTAACTTCTCAAATAGTTATTTAAAAATGAAAGGATAGAAAATATATAAAACATCAAAAATGACCAAAACAAAGGTTTGATGGAGGAGTAATAGTATCATCAAATGCCACCAGAATGTATAAGTGAGCACATGATATAGCTTGTTTAAAAACACATAAGCTGTAACCGATGGGATACAACTAATGAAACCATGTTACGTTTTACTAACCTTCAACCTATTGTATCAATCAATTTAATAATTGGTCCGCCTTTTAATATATTGAGATATTAATTTTCGGGTTTATAATTGGTTTTAGCATGTGTGTTTGGTTATTTCTGACCAAAAAAGTGTGTTTGGTTGTAGGTTTATATATATATTATTAGGGATATTTGAATATTTTTCAAGAAAATGGTTATTTTGGCCCATACAATTGATTATGATGATATTCATCCAAACATATAAAATATGCAATCTCTATAATAAATATAAGATAGAATTGCCAAGCCAACTATGTATAACTTCCAATATATTCACACTTGAAAAAGCAATATATTAATGAAACCACTGCGTGTTGCAATACTCTTTACCGTTAATAGCCATTTCCTAACCATGCGGTGCATGCTACTACACGAGTTCTAATAAACTTAACAAACACATTATGAGGAAAACCAAAAAAAGTTCCTCAAAAGATGCGTCTTTTTCCCTTAACTTATGAATGCAAAAAAGCTAAGGTGCCATTACATGTGTGTTATCATCAGCAACCTTCACTTAGCTTGTCCTTATGTCTCTGTTTCATGCATTGTCATGATGTAAAAGTAATCAACCATAACTGCCTCCAATATGGAAATATGTAAATATTTATATATTACGTCTCATATGTTTTTCCCTTCCATTCTTATATATCTTCTATTTCCTTCCCTTCATAGTTAACACCCTGATTTTGACTGCCTTTTTCCTCTTCTACACTACTAATCTCTTCGGATTTCAGCCATATAATTTAAGGAGATGTTCTCTCTAGTACATGAATGAATTTGTTCATCGTCTACTACTTCCTGATCTCTTTTTAACAAATGAATGAACTTATTTCACCTCACCTAAGACACAATCTTTTGTCCTAACAAAATTTAGTAAACACAACACATATTTTTTGTCTTCAACTAGTGCCATATTGTCCAAGTTTTGCGTCCAAAGTTGGCAATGCTTATCAATAAATACCCTTCTCTATAGTGGCTTGTGTCCACCACAGTTTCCACACACGCCATCATATCTTCTTCTTGTTCTTCATCTATCTCTCTTCTCTCAAGCTTTGGTTTCTCATGGCTGCCTCCAGCCATTTACCCAAAATTTCCCTCCAAAGCACAGACCTTGAGGCACAAATCACACCTCTAGAGATGGACCAGACTAATAAAGAAAGCAAAGAATTTGATTACTCCAAAAGATCACAATGGCTAAGGGCTGCAGTTTTGGGAGCCAATGATGGCTTGGTGTCCACGGCATCTCTCATGGTGGGTGTGGGAGCAGTAAAGCAAGACATGAAGGTCATGATTCTCTCCGGCTTTGCATCTCTAGTGGCCGGCGCTTGCAGCATGGCCATTGGAGAGTTCGTGTCGGTGTACTCACAATTAGACATTGAGATCTCTCAAATCAAGAGAGACAACAAGAAAAGAGGGAGAGATCAGGAAGAAGAAGGGAAAGAAGAAGAGGATTTGCCAAATCCATTTCAAGCAGCAGGAGCATCAGCTTTGGCATTTGCTGTGGGAGCAATGGTGCCATTGCTTGGAGCTTCATTTATAAGAGAGTATAGGTTGAGGTTAGGGGTGGTTGTGGCTGCAGTGAGCTTGTTTTTGGTGGTGTTTGGATGGCTAAGTGCAATTCTTGGTGGCTCTCCTGCTTTGAGGTCTGTTGGAAGGGTCTTGGTTGGGGGTTGGCTAGCCATGGCCATAACTTTTGGGTTAACCAAGTTAATTGGCTCAAGTACACTCTAGGTGTTGAACTCTCTTTTTCTATCAAGAGTGAAAATAATGACTGAGGTCCTACTGGATCTCTCTCACTTTTCAATCCTATAATATATTATTGTGTTGTTATTCTTCAGTGGATGTTTCTAGTTGTTTATTTAAGGTCCATCCAAATCCTTATAGCTTTTCCTCTTTGCAACACACTTCTGCTCTATCTTTTTTCTGTCCATGGTATTTTTATTTCTTTTAGTGGAATTGAACATTCACACTTCAATCAAATTCCTTATATTTGAATGACTGAGCTTTTTTTTCATTAAGATTGAAAGGTGAATGAATTATCTATATTGAGGGAAATGATTGATTGTTTTTTATCTTGTTATATTTGTCTTCTACAATGTCATTGGAAAAATGCATGCATACTTCGTAAACTAATTCATGCTGATTAACATGCTGGAATTAATTTCTAAAAGTGACTTTTTCCTAAGCTAAAAAAAACAATACGTTATTCCTATCAAAAACGTTTCGTTGAGATGAGAATTTATTTTCTTTTACAAGCTATTGTAATATTTCAAATTCAGACATATGCCTACTCAACGGTCGATCACAATTGACATTTCAGCATTACAACTTCAAAAATGGGTATAGCATGTCCCTAAAATATACACTTCGCAGTATCAAAGACCATATTGAAAAACATGCTAAGACACCAAGATTCCTTGTCCCAATTAGAATATCTTCTAAAAATGATAACGATTATCTAAAATAAACATATCATAAATACCTTATTATTGAAACAAACGCCACCCAACGTCAACCAGATGAACCACCACACCAATCGTTGGCGATAATAGATGACTAAACAGGGCAGGAAAATTTGTTATGTGGTAAAAGAAAATGAAACAGAAAAACAAAAACGCTCTAGCTTCTATGCTATAGATACATTCATTCATGCAGTTTTACTTGGGCAAAAGATTTTTCCCCAGACAACAAAACAATGGTGAAGTAGGAAAAATTTGTCAGCTTCAGTCACACTCTTATCCATGTTTACACTCCTGTATGCAATTGCTTCCGCTCCAAGTTGATGTATATATACCACACAATAGTATCAGGAAACATTTCACAAATTTCCGGCCTTTGCCAGCAACCGTTTCTCAGCATTTAGGCTAGCTATCCCTGCTGATACTGAACTGAGTATGAGTTTCTCATGGAAAAAAGTGTTCCTTCACAAACAAATTCCCTCTATACTCATTGTATCATCTGTATCAACCTCTTTCAGGATCCAAACTGCTTCCAAAAAACACAGAACCCTTTAGTGTATTTTGGACACTTCACTCAAGCTGTGTTTACCTTAAAAGAATAATACTCTCAACAGCGTCCACATCAAGTCTCATTGTATCTTGAAAACGGCTTTCAATTTCACAACCAGCTTCCATTCATCTATACTTAGTTCATCCTACACCGTGTAATAATAACATAAGCAACTATGAAACAGCGTCTAGACATACATATTTAATCTTTAGATACTTTATCACAACATACCCGATAATTAGCTTTGAGAATGTCAATCGATCTCCTTGTGATATGGCTAACAAGTTCATCATCAATCTCAAAATGCCTCCCAAACATTTTTTGTTGTTCCTCAGGATTGCTGCCAACAATCTGTAAAAGCATAAAGGCCTCTCGTAACTATAAAATTAACTTCAAAACTGTGCAGACACAACGTCAGATACTATGTTCTTTTGTCAATGCATCATAACAATGCCTGACTATACCTAAAAAATAATAATAATAATAATAATAATAATAATAATAAGTGAAACGCATGGGAAAAAAAATGAAACGCATGGACTATTCATAATAAGTACCATCAACTCTATCACATACCTTAATGGCTACTTGCTGCCCTTTCTTGGCATAATCAACAGGTTTTTTGTTATTTTCAATAGATGCAATGCGGCCAATATCAATGTAATCTCTGGAAGGAACACATATTGGAGTCCCAACCTGTCAAGCGCATATTATTAGATACAACTTCAAAATGCCACAAGCACGGATCTAACATTCGCAAATAAAAAAATTTGGCCTCTTCAGCACAAACCAAGGAGATGAGGTAAATTAGACTAAGAATTGAATACTCTTTCCCCATTTTAGGTTCAGAACTAGGTAAATAGCTCGCAGTAACACAGATGAAGCCTAGGCTTATTAAGAATCCTTTGAAAAGGGGTGAGGAACCTCTCATTCCTTTCCCTCCTCTTCTCTGCTGTTTCCTCTTAATAATCATTAGATCAACAATTGAATGGTCCAGATTTGACATTTTATTAATTTGCGATAAAAATGCTAAATCATAAAAAGAAAAATAAATAATATATGCAAGTTGATGAATTTGATGCGAATAACTAAATACAATAATTAAGATTATAAGATCAGGTATTTAGTATATGGCTAAGTCAGAACCATTCAATTGTTGATCTGAAGGTTATAATGAGGAAATAGGAGAGAAGAGGAGGGAAAGGAATAAAAGGAGTTCCTATCCCTATGAAAACTACCGAAGATGTCTATGCAAATGCAAGGTGACGTACAATCTAAACTACTCCCCCGGTCTTAATTATAAGATCTTTTTGACTTTTTTTTGGAGAAATTAAGCATGCAAAATCAATCTCTTAAAAATGTTTAACAAATTTATTTTATTTACAAATTAACTTATAACCTAATTACATGTAGCTTATGTTATAATTTAATGGTCTAATTTACTTCCTTAGTTTCCACAAAAAAAGTCAAAAGGATCTTATATTTAAGACCGGTGGGAATATGATAGAGAAAATTTTCTTATAAGAAACAATTACGAACAGAAAAAATACTATAAATAAAATCCCTCCATGGTTATACCTTTAAAACACCTTCAAGAATATCAACTCCCAAAACGATGGGGTCTTTCTTGTTGAAAACGCAACGTGGTAAGATTTTCATAACACAGGGGAAGACTGCCTCATCGGCTGCTTCTTTCTTCTTTTCCTCCTTGATGTTGTCAATATAGGCCTTGAATTGGTCAAATAGGTGATAAATGATATCAGCCATAAAAATTTTCACGCCTAGTTCTTCCGCAAGATCTTTAGCCTCCTGATTGACTTTAACATCAAAAGCCAAGATAGTGGCATACTCTCTTTTCTTTTCAAGCATTACACTGGCCTTCATAACATCTTTTTTATGTACAGGGCCTATGCTCATACCACTAACAGGAATATTAACTTCTGGTGTTTTCAAAAATTCCAGCAATGCTTCCAAAGAACCAAGAGTCGATGCCTGTACCCAAACTCCCTCACCACTCTTGTCAATCTTGCTCATGACTTGCTCAATATCATCCATAGCTAATTCTTTGACACTTTCTAAATCATCTTCAGGCTTCACCACATATAAAGCTGTGCCAGCAATAGCATGTTCAAGGCCCTGACATAATGTAGATCAAAATAAAATCATTAAGACTTCCAATTTCACATAAGCAAGAGAACAAATAATATGTTGGCTACAAACTGGCAAGAACAGAGCCAGATCAATATCAGCATGAAGTACCTGGGCAGTGATTTTGATACCCATAGCAGCCTTAATTTCTTTATAATGGATATACTGGCCCTGAAATACAACATCATTAAATTATGGTACAGAATATATAAGCTAGCTGTTGATTGTTGAAGAATACCTCTCCAGATAACAATTCTGGTACAATCGGAACGTATAAGAGAGCGAAATAGGAAATAAAGTTATTAATAGTTTATTAGGAAATTCTCTCATTTAATTTTAATTTTAATTTTAAATATTTAAATGAGGATATTTTCCCAATTATCTAATTAGTTTATTAGGATATTTTCTCATTTAATTTTAATATTTAAATAGGGATATATCTCATTTGAACTTGGAGATTCAGATAGAGATATTTTCCCATTATCTTTAGAAGTCTTTTAGGGATATTTCTGGTCGTAATTTCTCTTTTTATTGCTAGTGATGTCCACTAGCATTATTCATTCAGTAAATTTATCATCTAGTTTATTGGAGATTCTTCCCTGTCTTATTATTTACTTTTCTAGTGAGAAACTTGCTAGGAAAATAAATTAGAAGGGAGAGATTACTCTTATTTTAATTCAATTACAGTGGTTCTGATCAAATTCCCATCCCATGTATATGACAAAATATAACGAAAGATCTGACATTGCAAGGTCTCGCCAGGAAGACAGCACAAACAAACATGAAAAAATATTTGAAACATCAATCCAGGCCTAAGATTAAAATGATCTTAAATAGATAGAACACGATGGAGACAGATACTTCAATGATTTTAAGCCCAAAAAACAGGTAACAGGTACAGCTTAAATATATTCTGTTCAGTACTGCAATTAGAGATTATCGCACAATTTGGAGAAAAACCAATGAAGCCATCACCAATTTGTTCATTTTTTTTATACCCTCTCCATGTTCAAAGCGATTTTCACATAAACCTCCAAAAAACAACCATTTTCCCAAAAAATAATGATATAATAAAATTACAAAAAGGTCTCTTTCTTCAATGAAGGGGACATATTTGGCAAAAAATTTAAAAACAAGACAAAGAAGGTAAGCAAACCTTTACACGGAGCTCCTTCATATGATGGGGTGTCAATAGAGCTCGAATTGTAGTAACAATGGGTCCCTATGATAGAAATTTTATTAATCAGAAACTGCATGCAGATTTAAGCTGTTTCAGATACAGTTTTGAGATACTTGCCTGCATTCCACATACAACGATTTGATCTCCTTCATGAAGAACACCATTAACCAATACAACATCAATAGTTGTCCCATGTCCTTCAACAACCTTAACCTCCAAAACTGTACACTGGTGGATAAATCAAACATTAATCAGTACCCTGCCGTTACCCCATCTTACAGCACTCAACCAACATAAACTTGTGTGACAAAAGCTAACCTGAACTTCATCATTATATGTAAGTTTCTGAACCATTGTTTTTTGTGCCCATTGAACCAACAACAATAACAAATCTGGGATACCTTCACCGCTGTAATATTCAAGACTCAAATATCACCACAAATACAAAAGAGCTAACCAGTAAGTATTAAGGAGATTACACAACTAGTGATTACAACAACAACAAAGTCTTGTCCTAACCATGTGGGATTGGCCACATGGATCACACCACGCCAATGTGCTCTATCATTAGTCACCCAACTAGTGATTAAGTCCCAAAAAAAATAAAAGTGCTTGATTCCCCCAATTGGTGAAGTTATAAATGTGCAGAATCAAATGCAACCATGCAGCAATGAGAATTTGAGAGTATGACCCTCCAATTAGAGGGTTAGCACCATTAGACATAAGAGTAAACAAATCTTTTTGAATTTTTCCACATACAATCCAGGTTCAACTAATGGATTTCAAACTAGGCAGGTGTGCATTTGAATTAACCAACAATGAAAAATTGCAGAAAACTCCGGCTACTAAAATTACCTTACAGCACTAGTCGGTACCATACTGAAAGTTTCTCCCATTTCTTTGTTTTTGTAGTACAATTCAGTGTTTAACCCCTGTTCCTTGAATTGAGTGACAATCTAACAAGGAAAAAGATAAATCAGAACGAGATAAATAACAAAATATACATTTATGACAGATAACATGTGACATCTTATAGAACCTGAGTAACTCTCATGTTAAACTCATTCTGCACATCCTTGGTTTGCTGTTTCATTGCTTTAACAATTGGAGAATCTTCTTGTACTTTCCAACCATAAAGTCTGTCAACCTGCAATATTCCAAGTGCAGAGTAACAATTATGAGCATACAGAAAAAATGAAATAAAAGATAGTTAATTAAGAATATAACTGAAATACTCACTTTGTTCAATGCAACAATGAATTCCGTGTTCCTATTCCTCAATAGGTTGAGTGATTCTATCGTCTGTTGTTCTAATCCATGCATGATGTCAACAACTAGAATTGCGATATCACATAGACCAGAACCCCTTGACCTTAAGTTAGTAAAAGATTCATGCCCAGGAGTGTCTATCACAAGTAAACCAGGAACTTTCAGCTTTGCATCAGCTTTTAGCTCCTTTGTTCTCTCACGTATGCTTTCAGCAGGGAAGTATGTAGCACCAATCTGTTGTGTGATGCCACCAGCCTCACCTTCCTGAACATTAGTACGCCGGACACAATCGAGCAGCTTAGTTTTGCCTGCATCCACATGGCCCATAATACAACAAATTGGGGAGCGAAGGTTCTCTCCACTTGGCTGAGAAGGCCCAGCTGAATGTGGTAGCAGCACATCCTTGTTGACTGGTTGCTTCTCAACCAGTTTTTTACTTTCAATTTGTTCAGTTGGAGGTGGAGCATCAGCTTTCTTAGCTGTGCCTGTCGACTTGACAACAGCCGGAGGTGCTGAAAGGCAGATAATCAAAGAAGCAAAAACGTAGAGATTAGAAGAGAAATACTTAAATCCATAATTGAATCACACTCTTGGCCTGCTTTCTTCCTTCTGCTTTTTTTTTTGGGGGGGGTGGGGGGTGGGAGGCAAGAACACACACCTCTAAGTAACAACTTATTCATATGAATGAAGGACGTTAAACAAACAAAACTAATTTAGTCAAACAATACAATAAATGCATAGCCAGCCATAAACCGGAACTAAGAAAGTTAATGCATAAAAAAACTCAGACTTTAGCTCTAAATAAAAAAGATCAAAAGAATCCATCAGGCTGTTACAAAGGCAACTGTATGGAAACAAACATCAAAATTCAATCACCAAATGTATGACTAGGCTTATTAAAATGGATATCTTACCAGTATTTTTTATCTCCTTTTTCACTACAGTTTCTGGTTCAGAATCTTCCTCCTCATCAGCAAATGCACCTTTTCCATTTAAATTAACGTCATCCCAACTCTTCGCGTCCCATTCATCCTCATCCTCCTCTTCCTCCTCTTCAACTTCGTCTTCAACATCTTCAGAAGGTTTAACGTGGTCCTCAACCTGCATTGGCACAATAACTTCAACCTTCTCAGGTTCTAATGGCTCTGCATCAGGAGGGGTCTCCAGATTTTCCTTTGCCTCCACGTCTTCAGCTGCCTTAACAGGGGCAGTGCCATTCTGATGATGATGATGATGATGGGCCTGTTTTGACTTCTTTGTCTGATAAATGGGTCGTTTGGATGGTGCAGCAGCGTCCCCAGTAGGAAGAGTGGCACCCCCAGTACTAGCAAGAAACTGCTTCCTCATGGCCTCCAAACGACGCGCTTCTTCCTTTTGCTTACCAGTCAACAATTTGCCTTCTTGCTTTTTCTTCAAGAGCTTCTCCTTCTCCCTTTCCTTCTTCCTACGTCTTGCCTCTTCCGCTTGCCTCTCAAGTTCCTCTTGCTTACGGCGCTCTTCCTCTTCCTTCCTCAACCTCTCCTCATCTTCCCTTTTCTTCCTCTCTTCGGCCTCTTTTCTTCGGGCCAGCGCCTCTTGCATCTCCCTAACATGCTTTGGCACTTTCTTGTCAGCCGCTTTGGCCTTGGAATCATTCTTCTTTGATTCAGCTGCCTCAGGTTTAACTTCCTCATTCTTTTCATTATCAGGAGCACTTCCAGCAGCTGCGGCTGCAGCAGCCTTTTTCTCCCTCTCCTTCTCTTTTTTCTTTTTCTTCTTTTTGGCTGCAGCTGACTCCATGGTCTCTTCTTCCCCTTCTTTTTCCACCACAGCAGAAGCAGGTGCAGCTACTCCAGCAGAAGCATCCTGAACTTTATCATCCTCTACAGGAGGGGAGGCAGCCTTTACTTGAGGCCCCTCCCCAAGCTCAGCTAGAAGCTTATCTAGGTCTTCCTCTTCTTGAGCAGTTCTTCCACTCTTCTTATTCTTCTTCTTTTTATTTTTTGACGTTTCAATCACCTCCTCACTCTTATTACCTTTATTGTTGTCCACTACACTTGGCTGCTCGAGCTCTACAGCATCTTGAGTTGCATTGAAAGACTCAAAATCATCACTAGCTTTGGAAATAGCAGTCTTCTTTTTCTTTGATGACTTCTTTTTACCTGAAAAAGCAACAATAGAATCATCCTCATCCTCAGCATTGTCCTCATCAGCTCTAGTAGACTCAAGCATAGAATTATCATCCACATCATCTTCAGCAAAAGCAGCACTAAATGAATTCACAGCCTTCTTAGAAGACTTTGATGACTTCTTTTTCTTCCCCGAGAAAGTGATCGGAGCAACATCATCTTCTCCATCATGATCATTTTGGTCCTGCTCTCCATCATCATCACCAAAACTAGATGCTGTGAACAAGGCAGCGGCATTCTTACCACTTTTCGACGATTTTTTCTTCCCCGTAAAAGCAATAACCGCTTCATCGTCGATGCTACCGTCCACAGAATTATCAATCACCTCCCCATTATCATCTGCATCTATGGCATCAAAAGCAGATGCAGAGAACAAACTACCACCCTTCTTTTTGGAACCCTTCACTGACTTCTTCTTCCCCGAAAAGCTAACAACCGGTTCCTCATCCTCCTCATTATCCGCCCCACCAGTCAAACTAGATTCTTTATCTCCATCATCATCATCATTATCTCCTCCACCCTCCTCACCACCAAGCAACCCAAAACTCGAAGCACTAAACACACTATTCCCACCACCCTTTTTCGATTTCCCCTTCTTCTTCCCAGTAAACACAACATCAAGCACATCATCATCACCACCATCACCATCACCACCATCATCACCATCATCATCATCAGCTTTCAAAGCCTTAAAGCTACTTTTTTTACCCTTCTTCTTCCCTGTAATCACAACCTTTTCCTCTTCAACACCCATTGGCTCCTCAGATAACTCAGTCCCAATAGAATACTCATCATCATCAATCATTAAACCCTTCTTCTTCGACTTCCCACCGCCTTGAGATACAGTGGACACATTATCATCATCACGAACACTCACTTTCTTCCTACCCATTTCAGATTCCAAATTCAATTATCTCTTCCACTAATTCACTAATTTACAATCAAGCCCTCGGATCACAAACTGCAAACAAAAACAAAAAATCAACACAAAATAGAGACCACATCATGTAAATAATTAACATCATCGGATCAATTTATACGAATTGAGAACATGAGAAGTTAAGAGCAAATAAAAAACGTAACGGAAATAAATTAATTGAAAACGACGAAACGTGAAAATAATAAATCTGAAATAGAAAAAGCTTAATACGGAAGGAGGATGGATGATTACTTGGAAGTAGTGTTCGTAAATAATGGAATTATTACGAGTGGCGATGAAATAACGAAGGGTTTTGAAACTTGATGAATAATTGTATGAAGAAGAAGATGAAGAAGAAGGAAGGAAGACCAAAAAGGAATGTAATTTTTGTTAGGGTTGGGTTTATATAAATTGGACTTGATTTTAAAAAGCCCACGCCGCCATTATAAGAGTTCTGGGCCCAATTAAGTCTTGTTTAGACTTGAGTTCTGGTTTTTAGGGTTATTCACATATTAAGTGTCTTAAATCATTTTTAGCACATAAGAAAATAATAACATGAAATAGCCCCTAGAAGCTTGGCGCGCTGGTTGAAAGGGGAGAGCAAAGGCGCTACATACCTGCCAGGTCTTGCGTTTGAAACAGGGAAAGTTTCAAACCAAGAGACAACTCTGGATTAGTCGATCTACACTCAAAGGATGTGGGACATCGGAGGCTCAATGCAAAAAAAACATGAAATAAGTGTGTATAACGCCTAAAAGAATTTTTTAAGGCCCCTATGAAATCTAAAGTACTACCTCCGGTCCTAAATATAATACCTAATTGACTTTTTTGGAGAGGTTAAGGTTGCGAAATAGACTATTAAATCATGACATATTTGATACATTTTTAGATTATACATTAGTTTAAAGGTAAAATAAACTAATCTAAGTGAATAATTTAGATAAATCAATTTATAATTAACTTATTTTTCTTTTTTATAGGATTTTCTAAAAAAGTCAATTAGGTCTTATATTTAGGACTGGAGGGAGTATAATTTTAATGTATATACCACCAAATTATAAATAACAATACTTTTTTTTGGTGAGATATAAATAACAATAATTTAGAATGCTAGATATGTGAAAATACTTTAGGGTGTTGGATGCACTTTAACCTTTCTTTTTAATTGCTATAAAATAGTGATAGCTTGTTATAAATGTAAGACTTATATATATATATATATATATATATATATATATATATATATATATATAATAAGAACTAAACAATTACAGGCTTTATTTATCAAAAGGTGACTTTTCTGACTCCTAATTGGGATGAATGATAATAAAGGTGGGATATGGTGAGTTCACTTCAAACCCAATTTATAAGAAGAAAAACTGCAAACAACCTACAAATATAAGTATGATATGAACATGAACATGACTTGTAAGCATGAACATGAACATGTATATAAGTGTGAAGAGGTGCAAAATTTATCTATATCGATATATAAGTACATGAACATGAAAAATGGTTTATTTTAACATACTTAGTTGGGGGTGTTCAGGGACATGATAAAATCCTAAAGAAGGCTTGTCCGTCCTCGTCTCAATAAAATATTACTTTGAAAGTAGCTACTTGTAAAAAATATAGTTCTTCGTGTTTGTAGCAAACGGAGAAATTTGCTCAATATTATTCCTGTAATAAGTCTTATATAACACAATAAGACTAAAAATTCATTAGAATCATATTTTCATCAATACATGACATATATGCTCACACATCATAAAATGACAAATGTAACAAAACATATAAATACATATATACATATTCATGGGACAGGAAAATGAACACAACTAATCATACTTTAAACCCAACAAGGAAGAAACCGGAGTGTATGTATGGTAAGTTTAGAAGCGTTAGCTTAGACTATGGTTGAGAGTACAAATCCCCACCCAAAAACTTACCCAAAAAGAAAAGAAAATTAAGCAAACACCAGTATATGGGGGATTAGGATACTCTCAGTGTCCGTTTTCTCCTTTTCTTCTCACTATCCCTCTCTTAGGGCATTATTTTACCCATTCAGATTCATTTAAGAGCTCATAATTTGCTATTTGTACCATTAAAAATTAAAGAAATGTATTATAATATAAAATAAATCAAGAACTTTTAATTTTATTTATTTTTGAACACTTTTTGTGATAAAAAATTTCAACTATCTAAACCTATTTCACTTCAATACAAGGATCTATAAGAGATACAGACTTGTCCAGTTAACTGTAAAATAATTTTACAATAACTGTAAAACTATTTGTAAAACTATTTTACAGTTAACTGGACAAGTCTGTATCTCTTATAGATCTTTATATTGAAG
Source organism: Mimosa pudica (assembly GCA_029929735.1). Classification (NCBI taxonomy): domain Eukaryota; kingdom Viridiplantae; phylum Streptophyta; class Magnoliopsida; order Fabales; family Fabaceae; genus Mimosa; species Mimosa pudica. The sequence continues at coordinate 13,675,148 of JAKELP010000029.1, read as the reverse complement.
TGAAATAAGTCTAGATAGTTGAAATTTTTTATGCTAAATTTTTTTTATATTATAATATATTTTAGTTTTATTTTTAATGGTACAAGTGATAAATTATGAGCTCTTAGATAAATCTCAATGGGTAAAATAATACCCCAAGAGAACTGAGTATCCGAACCCGTATATGGGAAGCTATTTTCACTTACCAACAGAAGCATACGATAAAAGATGATATGATAAGAAAGACGACAAAAGCATGCATCAGCAGTTACAAGTCCTGACAGAAAAGGACAAAATTCATTATCCGTCACCACCACCACGAGCTCCCTCCACCCTTCCCTGCCCGCCACGTGTCCCCCACATCTCCATTGCCCATGGATAGCCCCATCCATCTCTCTCCTCCTAATATTATCTCCCTACTACCTCGACTCGTGTAACCACTTCCACTTGGCCTTAGTGGACTCACACTAGAAAAATCAAACACACACACACATATAATATACCCACTTCCTCTTCTTACTCAAGATCCTTGCTTTTTGCTTACTTTTATTGTTTCTTGTGCGCTAAGGCAAGTTGTTAAGTGGTGAAGCATGGATCACAGTGCTGATGCTCAACGTACTGACTTGATGACTATTACTAGGTTTGTCCTCAATGAGCAGTCTAAGTATCCTGAGTCTCGTGGAGATTTCACCATCTTGCTCAATCACATTGTCTTGGGCTGCAAGTTCGTCTGCTCTGCTGTTAGCAAGGTCACTTCCTTCTTTCTTTGGATGTGCTCTTTTTTCAAACTTGTTACTCCCCTAGTACTTATTGCCTATCTTGCCAATTTGTGGGTATTATCTCTTTTCCTGAAACTAGAGTGTAAAACTTTATGCTTTCGAGAAATTGTTGTTATATAGTTTGAGTTCCAACTGATAGAAAAAGATCGATAATTGCATCTAGGTCCCAAATAAGAGACTTACTTTCAAAGAGGTCCAAAGGAATTGTTACAACTTATTAATGAAGACTATTACAGTTGTTAATAGTAGTCTTAACAACTCATCGGGACTTCTTTGAAATTAAGTCATTTATTTGGGATCAAGGTGTAATTGTCAAAAATGGTTGATTGAATCTGAAGTGTTGCTTTGAAATATTGTGTGAGTCCTTTATGGCATTGATGAAATCAGACTTTTGAGTGCTAAAATTTTTCAAATTCTAAAGAGGCCATTGTTATAAAGGTCATCTTTGCATGGTTAATAATGAAAGGAAGCTTGATGGTTTTGAATTAATATTAACAGATTTTGACTTTCAATGATACAGGCGGGTCTTGCAAAGCTCATTGGACTTGCTGGTGAGACCAATGTTCAGGCAAGTGCTTGATAATTCTGGTGACCTCGGAAATCTTTGCTTAATATTCTCCTCTCAATGTGTGAACTCTCTAATCTTTTGAACAGGGTGAAGAACAAAAGAAATTGGATGTCCTTTCCAATGAAGTGTTCATCAAGGCTTTAGTAAGCAGCGGGCGGACAGTAAGTCATGGTGTTGTTTTGTGAGTTGCTGAAATGAGCTTTGTTGGCCTCAGCTGACGGGTAAAATCTTTTTTCAGTGCATCTTGGTGTCAGAAGAAGATGAGGAAGCAACATTTGTGGAACCCTCTAAACGTGGAAAGTAATTATCACTCTTTGCTTCTTAGATTTGTTTGCTCCTTAGGCCACTGTCATATGCTTGGTTTTTAGAGGCTGATGAATGTTAAACAATGGATATTTCTTCTATTGATGTAGGTATTGTGTTTGTTTTGATCCTCTGGATGGTTCCTCTAACATTGATTGTGGTGTTTCCATTGGCACAGTATAGTCCCTCCTCCATTTGTGTTTCCTTATTAAACTCCTCTACCTCTATACTTTACCATAGACTACAGAGGAATTAATATACCAGAAAAACTGCAAGTTGCGGTTGTCAATTGAATATATTTGTTTTTCATCTAGATTTTTGGAATCTATTTGGTGAATGATCATGAACCAACCATAGAAGATGTCATGCAACCAGGGAAGAACATGTTGGCAGCTGGTTATTGCATGTATGGGAGCTCTTGCACGGTATGATAACTCCTTATCTGTCTTTTTTTACTTTTCTTAAATACTTTGTTTCTGTTTGGTGCCCCTTGATCTTTCTACCTCTCTTCTGAAATCTCTTTTGCACAGTCTGTCTTGATGTCTGGTCAATATAACTAATAATTTACACATATGGTAGTTGAATTTTTGTGTGAACAGTTAACTAAAAGTCTTTTGTTATTTCCTTCATTCATTGATTTGCTCATATATTTTGTGTGTATGATTTCTTTCAGCCTGCACCCTAAAAGCCTCCTTTGTTACATCATTATTTTGTATTTATAAATTTATAGCTTGTGCTGAGCACTGGAACTGGTGTTCATGGATTTACCCTTGATCCATCTCTTGGAGAGTTCATTCTTACTCACCCTGACATTAAGGTATTCCCGACATCTTTGCCTGCTTATAAATCTTTTTTCCTTAACATAGAAGTAACTAAGTTGTTTATTTTTGGGAAGTGTTGGATGGTCGTACGTATGAATAGGAAATGATCTGCTTTGAAATAATTGTTTGATTTTGAAATTTTTTAACAGATTATGTTCTGAAAATGTCCTCTATCTAGGAAGACATGAATAATCTGCATGCTATAATAGTTTTCCAAGTTAATTCCATGAATTAAAAACCATATGGAGACCGTATAATCTAAAAATGTTGCTCTCAAATAATATTGACATTAATTTTCTTCTAAAGTAATCTTTTTTTAGTTTTGGACAAGAAGTTATTTATTAGTTTCTGATACAAAATAGGCAGCTATATGGAATGTACATGTATCATTTCTGTCATAAATTGTTTCATGTAATCTTTTTGCAGATCCCAAAAAAGGGCAAGATCTATTCAGTGAATGAAGGAAATGCTAAAAACTGGGACGGTCCTACTACTAAGTAAGCATGAAAATCTTGTGTATTCTTAGGTACTGTGATATGATAGTTCCCATAATCTCTTGTTTCCTTTTGATCTAGGTTTGTGGAGAAGTGCAAGTTTCCAAAAGATGGTTCATCTCCAAAGTCTCTAAGATACATTGGAAGGTACTGGGCATTCTCAACCCCTACTTTACTTCCCAACTCTATTTTACTAGTTATGGGCACGCCATGCATATTAGTCATTAGCAACAATTAGTGTATGCCATTATAAGATTTTACATGACATGTGCATAGTATATTTCTGTGTTGTAAATGTTAGCATCTGTTTCTAAATTGTGACCCTTTTGCTGTGTGTGTTTTTATGAAAATTGGCAGCATGGTTGCTGATGTCCACCGTACATTGCTCTATGGAGGAGTCTTTTTATACCCTGGTGACAAAAAGAGTCCTAATGGGAAACTCCGGTGCGTTATGTCCTGGACATTATTTTTCTTTTGTGATTTGTGAATGCTGAATTCATGGAGATGGATGACTTGATTACTTAACTTGCTTGGTGTAGTGTGCTCTATGAAGTCTTCCCAATGTCATTCTTGATGGAACAGGCAGGAGGCCAGGCTTTTACTGGCAAGATACGGGTAATTTACTGCTCAGTTATCATGTTTCTCTCCCAATACCTTGAGAAGCGATTTTGCACATCTTAATCAGAGAACAAACATTTTTTTCCATAGCAATCAATTTCCAAAAAGTTAATCATAAACCACATTTGCAAATGATTGAGATCTTATGTGATATACAATTCTAATGTGGTGAGACCTTTCCTGTGTGTAGATATGACCAAGGACTAGGTTGTGTTAGCCACATGAATGTTAGTATTGTTTAAAATATTAAATTAAATCTGGACTACCCAAATTAGATGTAGATGATTAGTTCAACTGGACATGCACCCCCTACTCGTATGTATGAGGAGAGCTGAAATCGATTCCAAATAATGGGGAGAGGGGACCTACACACCCACTTATATTTTGACCATTTGAGCAAAAAGCTTTTGTATAGGGCTTCATGGTTCATTGAAGACTCTAATCAATATGTTCAACAAGTTAAAATCATTTTGGTATACTTGTGGTTAACTGATGTATCTCTTTGCAGGCACTTGACTTGGTTCCGAAGAAGTTGCATGAACGATCACCGATATTCCTCGGTAGCTATGACGATGTTGAGGACATCAAAGCACTTTATGCTGCTGAGGCTGAGGCTAAATAGAATTGTGAAACCAGCAAGGAAAGGACCTGAGTGCCCTCCTCATGTGCAAAACTATTTTCCCTCTTAGAATGTATTACATCTGCTCTGGTCGTGTAACTGTTAATATCAGTCGCTAATGTAAAACCAAAAATGGATAATCTCATTCCTTTTCTGGACTTTCTATGCCACATTAAGGCCACACTTTAGAAGCATCAAATTACCAATGCACATCATTTAGCTCACCAATTGTCCAGTTGATTCTTGACAAGTTTAGATTATTGACCAAAATTATACTCTTTTAAATTGAACATATCTGATAGGTTTTTATTGATAAATACTTATGTAAAGTTCATTGTATCTATCATCATGTGAAGGCTTCTAATTATATGTAATCATACATCCTACATTTAAAATATGATGTAAGCATGGTCCTTTATTTGCATGAAAATGTATGACAAAATGCCATAAATCGCCGCTGTAGACACTTCATGCCAGGCTCATCCACATCTTACAAAACCCAAGTTAATAAGTTAAAAAGTCATAACAATACAGGGGTTACCATTACGCTTGATAATCACCAGTTTACATAAACCTATCATCAGGTCACGCATGACAGTCTTTGTAACATGTGACAAGCTAAAAATGAATGGCACTACATCAAAAATCATGAGAGCCAATAACAAGTGAAGCTAGCTCTACAAATAGCCAAAGAAAGCTTGTTCATGTCCAATTCATAATTCGGATGTTTTAACAGAAATCAGTAACAAACATATCAGTACCCAAACTAATTTCACTATAAGCAGAAAGGACTATTACACAGTGATGTCAAAACCTTGTAATGATTACACTTCATCAGTGCCCATCATGCAGTCCTGAGTGGTGGGGAAACCAAAATCACCCCATCTCCCCTTACAAACAGGAAAGGAACTGTCCGCTTGGTAGTCTGAAATTGGAACAAAAAAAATCACATCAAGAAAAACATGATCAGTGTAAATGTTAAACACGTTCACTTTCAGTTGCTTTTGTTAAAAAATTGCACATAATGCTTGATGAAGAGCGTAGATGGGTGAAATTACCCCAAAATGAGTAAGACCACCACCAAAAGCACAAACTCTCCAGTCTCCACAATGACTTTTTTCCTAGTGAGAGTGATCTACCGTTTCGCTAACACATTAAGAAATTCTAAGGTATACACCAAGCCAATAGGCATCACTATCTTGCAAGGCCCCTCAAACAAGTCAAAAGTGTTTATTCCCCATCAGCTAGGTGGATATAAACTAAGCCTACCCTGTAATCTTTCAGCCAATAGTATTCATAGCAAGCTATAATATAGAGTGGCTTGCAGCAGATGATGGCTGTCACATTCCAGATTTCAAATGACATGCACCGCTAACCATGGCACAAGCCACGTACCTCGAAACCACAAGAGACAGGCCTTCACCAACATCTTTCTATTTCTTCACTCTAAACCAAAAGAGTTCAAACAAAACTCCTCACAAGACACCTTATATCTCTAAAAGAGTCAAATGACAAAGGAAATCCCACCATTTGCATCCATAAATAAAAGGGACAATTGTACCTAGGTCCCAAATAAGAGACTTAATTTAAAGAGGTCCCAAAGAGTTGTTAATGACTACTATTAACAACTGCAATAGCCTTAATTAACAAGCGGTAACAACTCCTTATGACCTCTTAGAAATTAGAAATTAAGTCTCTTATTTAGGAACTAGGTGCAATTGTCCCAAATAAAACATGAGAACTACTCAATTGTATGAGATCATGTATATTCATACCATTAACATAGCTCATCATTTAAACTACACAAGTTCTAATAAAGAATTTCAATTATCTCAACTAAATGGTGACCACATTTTACAAACAGTTCCTTCGGTTTTAAAAGCAAATGCATTTTAGAGATAAAGGCTCACTTACCCTGACAATCTCTTCGTATGTCTCATCATCAATTTCAACAGTAGTAATAACTTCCTCAACATCACCAAGAATCATATTTAGATGCTGATCATAAGCCTGCACGTAAGATTGGAGTCAAGTAAAACCAATATCAAGAGTAAAGCTCAAAATAAACATGAATAAGCAGAAGAAGCATGAAGAGTTTGAAAACTGAAAGACGAATTCACGTAACAGAATTCAGTGAGTATGCAATTGTGTGTTTTGAAGAATTTGATAGTGAGAAAAAAGGAAGGAAGGGTTAAAATTAGGTTGGGAAAAAGTGAAATGGAAAAGAAACCCTAATCGTAATACGTGAAGTTTGCCGCGAAGCTCTCGGTCAGAACGGAGCTTGACGTAGATGCGCTCGTCGAGGCTGAGTCTGATCAGATCCAGCGGCTCCTTCACCGCGCTTTCTTCTTCTGTCGCCATTCTTCTTCTTCTTCTTCTTCCTCCTCCTCACTCTCTCACTGATAAATGCTACAAAAACAGGGCTTCAATATTAGGTTATGGTTAATTTCCCCAAAAGGCCAGAACCAAAATCCTACTCCTTCCTTCATGTATAAATACTCGCTCTATCAAACTAAGTTAATTATAAATTGATTTACCTAATTTTTTCCTTTAGACTTATTTATTTTACTTATAAACTAATAGATAATGTAAAAATATAGGAGTATCAAATATATGTTATACTCCCTCCGTTCCTAAATATAAGATCACTTTGGTTAATTTGGGGAGATTAAAGAAGACAATAAAATTACATTATCTTCCTAAAATCCTCTCGATTACTTAACTTTACAAGGAGGAAGGGTTTTCAATGAAAAGAGGGAGTATAAGGGTAGTTTGGTCAAAACTTGAGATAAAATAGGAAGTGATCTTATATTTAGGAACTTATCTACTTCCCCAAAGTGATTTTATATTTAGGAACGGAGGGAGTAATTTAGTAACATATTTTGCAACCTTAATCTCTCAAAAAAGTCAACTAGGTCTTATATTTAGGACCGAAGGTAGTATAAAAGACCAAGACACATAACAGTTGGTTGAACTGGTAAGTGGCCTACAACTCATACAACCTCGTAAGATGAGAATGTATATTCGAATTTCGGGAAGGGCTCTTATTAGGAAATGGGACAACCTTAACTATGTTGACATTAGGCGCCGGATTAAGGGACGGTATTTAACAAAATAAAAAGAGACCAAGACTTGGTTGAATTTTTTGATAGACAAAGACCCAAAAATGATACATAACTATTGGCCAAGGAACAAAAATAGTATATAACTATTGCAAGGTACAAAAATGATACTCAATTTTTACCATGTGATCAAAAATTATATTTTTCACTAATATGACAATAATATTAAACATGAAATGTCCAAAATGCCCTTATAACTAAATAAACTTTACTGGGTGGCAATTAACTTATAGGGGCATTTTGAACTTTTCATGTCTAATATTATTGTCATATTAGTAAAAATATCATTTTTTTATCACATTGTAAAAGTTGACTATCATTTTTGTACCTTGGAATAGTTATGTATTATTTTAGTCCCTTTAACGATAGTTATGTATCATTTTTAGGCCTTCGCCTTTTTTTATTGAACGAGATTGCGGTTGCGAATTATATTATTGAAGGGTTAATACTTAATACGGAGTATAACTTATTTTGTTTTTTAAAAGATTTTACAAAATTTCGTCTTATATGTATGACTCCAGGAAGTACAATGTGATGTTCCAACTTCCAACATATATACTTTCATTTTTTAATACTCCTAATATTGAAGAGGTGAGGTGTTAAATGTGAACCTAATAGTTTTTAGTATATTTGGTACAAATCAATGAAAAAACTTAAACCTCAATGCATCTGTCTTCAAATTCAAGAACTTTTCATTATTATCTATAGTTAATATTCACTATACTACTTGATGTATGAAATGTAAGCTTGTTTACTTACTTAAAAAAATTTAATGACATAAATATAATTAGGAACAATTAAAATCTAGTTTCTTTTCCCTATAAATAAGACTGGATGATTGTGTCTTAATTGAATCTCCGATGTTTTTAACAATTTTTTTCTGCCATCGATTTCTTTATTAATCAAAATAAGGCTTTCTTGGGCCTAATATCCGAATCCGGCCTAATCAAGCTAGGCTTACATGAAGGCCAACCATTTGGGCCAGCAGTACGAACGTTTTTGGAAACCATTTAAAGAAGTTTTTTAGGAAATATATTTTTCTCGGAAATAATTCTTTGGGAAAATCTCAAATAAATCTCTTCCAATACCAAAAAGACAAGTGAGGAACCTAAACTTTCAAAAGGACTATGAAGGAACTAGTACCTACCTATCATTTTAAAATTCTGCGTTTTGACAAAATTGTCTTCATCCTAAAATACAAATTACTACCACACCCTAAGTTCACCCTAACACCCACCCTCTTCTCACAATTTGTGTTTTAGGATGGGGACAATTTTGTCTTTTCGCAAAATTTTAAAATGACAGGTGGGTGCTAGTTCCTTCAAAGTCCTTTTGGAAGTTTAGGTTCATCTTTTGTCCTTTTCAGTATTGGGAGGAATTTATTTGAGATTTTCCCTTCTTTTATTCTCAATCAAAGAATCTAGACTTAGTTTGACCAACCCAATCATATCACCCATCAAAATGAAACAGCAGGCTGGTTTGACCAACCCAAGCATATCACCCATGAAAATGGAACATTAGGCTAGTTTAACCAACGCAATCATATATATATATTATTATTATTATACCCATCAAAATAAAACCCCAAGCTAAGCCGAAAATCAATTCCCCCACATCAGACTTCACTCAAAAAATTTAAGTCATGTTCAACTACTTTTGTTTTATGGCCTTTTATTCTTAAAATAGACTAGGCAACAAAATTGCAAGATGTTCTCTCAAACAAAAATATTATACTTCTACTGTAATTCAAGCTTCTGAAGTTTGTGTACTATTGTATGCTAAATAACATTGGCAAAGAAAATTATATGCTAGTCAATGGGTAGTTGGTTGAATTGGTAAGTGGGCTACAACCCCCGTAAGGATGAAAACACGTGTTCGAATCCTAGGAAACGCTCTCATTGGAAGAAGATACAACCTTACCTACATGGGCAACACTACTATCTCTCGAGTCCGGATTAAACCGGAAACAAAAGGGAAAAGAAAATTATATGCCAAATAACGGACGGTTCATATTTGCTCGTACGTCTAGTTGAAATTAGAAATCACAATTAACAACCATGATTAATATTAATAAATATAAGTATGGTGGATAATTTAGGCCATATTTTGTCATCTTCTGTAAAGTGTGGTATATAATATTACTGGATCATGGCTTCCACACGCCTCGCTATTACTAATCCAAGTTGTTGATTAAACAAGTAGGGCCACGTACCATCATACATTGTATCTTGCCAATTCTCATCACGCTTAATCCTTGACAAAGACATACTTTATTCCTCAAGCACTATTATTTAGAAGAACCTTCTTCATCACATCACACTACACTTAATAAAGATCTATTACAAAAATTGATAAAAAAACTGATGACTAGTTCTTAAAGTTATCATTTCTCGCCACTATCATCAATCAATCGTCACATCTCAGTTGAAGTAAATATAATTATTTATATATAATTGTTTTAGAGAGGGGATTCAAACATTGTTAGATCTAGCTAATTGAAAATAGCTCTATGAAAAACATTAAATATTTGAGATTTTTTTAAAAAAAATCCTCTCACACTATCACATGGGTTATATTTAAACATTGGGCGTGTTATTGAAATGATTTTAAACTTTTAATGTAACGTGAAAAATGGTCTTTGGTGGGATATGAAAAAGAGGTGGTGTTATTACACAGTGAACTTCAGATCGTATCCCATAATAACTACTTCGCGGGATCCCAACACTAGTGGTTTTATCTAATATACTAGTTTTTGCCTTTTTTATTAGACAAACATATAGTAGTAACAATTTGATATTGCAAGTACTATGATGGAATATATTATTCACACTAACAAAATAGCTTTTATATTTCAAAACGAGGGCATATCTAAAGGTCAAAACACACATAGTCAACCCTAAACCTGCCACAAGAATATGACAATTATAATGACACAATTCAAACGAACCAATCTATCTATCTATTATCTTCTTAAAAAGTGGTGATAAGAACCTCATTGGTTCACATGTTTCTCTTCTATTCATCTAAGTGTCTATTCTCTAATAAGTCTAATTTGAATACCAAATACAAACTAAATTGGCATTAGTGTTGTGATCATAAAAAAAAAGTTATTAAAAATTCTAAACAATAAACAAAATCATAATAATCTGCCATTAATGTTATGGTTATAACAAATAAATGTGTGTTGTTTGAAAAAAAAAAAGTCAAAGTTTAAAATTGTGTGGTATTTACTATTTAGCTTACTATTGCAACGTTGTTCAATTTCGATAAACTAAATACAGGCATATGAAATATTTGACATTTTTGACAACATATTTGTGAAATACATGGCCGATGTATTGCATAGGGGTAAATATATAGTTGTAAGCTAAATGACATTCGCAGAACAAATTATATGCTAAATAGTTGACGGTTTATATTTGCTCGTACGGCTAGTTGAAATTAAAATTCACAATTCACAACCACAATTAATATTAATAAATATAAGTATGATGGATAAAGTTCAATTTAAGCCATATTTTGTCATCTTGTTTCTCTAGAGTGTGGTATATAATATTACTGGATCATGGCTTCCACACGCCTCGTTATAACTAATCCAAGTTGTTTAAACAAGTATGGCCTCGTACCATCCTACATTGTATCTTGCCAAATCTCATCACGCTCAATCCTTGACAAGACATACTTTATTCCTCAAGTACTATTTAGAAGAACCTTCTTCATCACATCACACCACACTTAATATAAGATCTATACAAAAATGGATAAAAAAACGTATGACTAAGTCTTATAACTTACTTCTACTCCCTCCGTTCCTAAATATAAGATCACTTTGGTTAATTTGGGGAGATTAAAAAAGACAATAAAATTACATGATCTTCCCAAAATCCCCTCAATAATTACTTAACTTTAAAAGGAGGAGGAGTTTTCAATGAAAAGAGGAAGTACAAGGGTAGTTTGGGCAAAACTTGAGATAAAATAGGAAGTGATCTCATATTTATGAACTTATCCACTTCCTCAAAGTGATCTTATATTTATGAACGGAGAGAGTATTATGTTAATATTGATTATTAGTGTTGGAATTCTGGTTCTTATTTACAGTGACAATTATATGTCTCATGATAAGGATATATGAGATTTTTTGCTCATCTTCTCGACACTATTATCAATCAATCCTCTCATTTCAATTGGAGAAAATATAATTATTTATATATAATTGTTTTAGATAGGGAATTCAAACATTGTTAGATCTAATTGAAAATGGCTCTATGAATAACATTGAATATTTGTGATTTTTTTAAGAAAAGCCTCTCACACTATTACATAGGGTTATATTTAATCATATTTTTTTGATTTTATCACTCATAATTTCATTGTCATGATTGTTGAAACAACTGATATGTCATTCTCATCAGACGTATATTATATCTAACCTAACCTAATATTATTTTCGCGCCTCAAATTTTCATGTTAAAAAGTAACTACTTTTTGATTTTATCATTAACACTTTCGCGGTTTCACACAATCAACCTTCACCTTCACTCACCACCTACTAACAAAACACACTACTATATGCCTTCCTCACATGAGAATGTTAGTTTTGCGCAACTATGAGACTATTTCCTTGTAGTGATAGTGCCCGAAACGTGCTATTAATGTCTACCATTCGTATTTAATTTATCATTTACTATTTTTGTGAGACAATAATCATATCATTTGATTCTATCAATCATAACTTGCATTGTCCTGATCGCAAGAACAATTGATGCGCCCTTCTCATCAAACGTGCAGTCTACCTAACCTAACCTATTATCATTTTCACGCTTCACATTTTCATGTTAAATAATAACTACCTTTTGATTCTATCATTAACAGTTTCGTCATGGTTTTCACACGGTCAGCCTTCACCTTCACTCACCACCTACTAACCATACACATTACTATTTGCCTTCCTCACATGAGAATATTAGTTTTTGCGCGACTACGAGTCAATTTTCTTATAGTGACATCGATGTAACTTACTATTAATATCTACCATCCATATTTAATTTGTCAGCTGCTATTTTTCCGTGACAATAATAATACATTGTGATTTTATCACTCATAATTTCATTGTCCAGATATCAGGAACAACTGATACACCCTTCTCATCAGACATACATTATACCTAACCTAACATGTTATCGTTTTGCGCTACACATTTTCCTATTAAAATATAACTATCTTTTGATTTTATCACTGTTTCACGGTTTTCTCACACAATCAACCTCCACCTTCACTCACCGCCTACTAACCAAACACAATACTACTTGCCTTCCTCACATGGAAATATTAGTTTTGCATAACTACGAGACTATTTCTTTATAGTGACATCACCTGAAACGTGTTATTAATGTCTACCATTCATATTTAATTTGTCACTTGCTATTTTTGCGTGACAATATTATCACTCAATATTTTTTGTCGACCAAAAAAAATTATCACTCAATATTTTCATTGTTCTGATCGTAGGAACAACTGATATGCCCTTCTCATCAAATGTACATCCTACCTGACCTAACCTGTTATTATTTTCGCTCTTCACATTTTCATGTTAAAATATAGCTACCTTTTGATTTTATCACTGTTTCACGGTTTTCACACAATCAACATTCACCTTCGCTCACCACCTACTAACCAAACACAGTAACTATTTGCCTTCCTCACATGAAAATATCAGCTTTTGCGCAACTATTAGACTATTTCTTTGCAGTGACAACGCCTGAAATGTGCTATTAATGTCTACCATTCGTATTTAATTTATCAGTTGTTATTTTTGTTAATGTCAATAATCATATCCTTCGATTTTATCACTAAATATTTTCATTGTTCTAATCGTATGAACAACTGATACGCCATTCTCATCAGACGTACATCCTACCTTACCTAACTTGTTATCACTTTGGCGCTTCACATTTCATGTTAAAATATAACCAACCACCTTTTGATTTTATCACCAACAGTTCATTATTTTTCACACAATCAACCTTCACCTTCACTCACCACATCCTAACCAAACACACTACCTAGTATTTGCTTTCCTCACATGAAAATTTTTGTTTTTGCCGACTTTACTTACTCATGTCACCTTAAAAAAAGGAAGGAGAAACATTTCTCATCAACTTTCTTAGATGGACCCAGCTTGGATCCTCCCATACATTGAACCTATGACGTGGAAGTGACCCCTCTTGGGCCTCCCTAGGTATATATAATAAGCCAATACCTTTCACAACCAAAGCCCCACCTTGTTTTCTAGTCTCTACTTCATAGACGGCTAGCCTCACTTCATGTTCATGTCCTCTTGCTTCTTCATTCACTTTCTTTCTATCCTTTTCCTCTGAAAAATTTGTTCTTTCTCAGGCTTTTGCTTTCCCTCACTGAGATATGTCATATGAGTATATGCTTCTCATGATCTTCAGCAAAAAAGGTTCTTTTTTTTGCCTTGTGGATTAGATTCTTGGAACATCTTTTGCAGATATGTAAATTAGCTTAAAGGTTTTATTTTGATTTGGTTTTCTGAGTTTTTTTATTGCATAGTGCTTCTGGGTATTATTGAATTATGTTTGGCATGTGAATTTTGTTGTGGACTTGGAATATTTGTGTGACGCATGATACTGGGGTGGATGGTATTGATGATCTATGATGATGATATAGGAGGGATGAATATGAATGTGATTGGTTAGATTTTAGTTTTAGTGGTGTGATTGACTGATTGGTTTGTTTATTGGAAGAAGAAATGGAAGGGAAATTATCTTAAGGAGGTATTGTTCCTGTTGGTGGTTCTTAGTGGTTTTGATTTGTCAGGATCAATGCACCAGCCTCAACATCATCTTCACCAAGGCTCTTCAGTGCATTCTGCTTGCCGTGATGGTTTTCCTCTTTCCATGGGAGCCTTGCAAAATTGTGATCAAACCTTTTCGATGGTTAAACAATCGGTGAGTGAGGATGATGAACCGAGCTTGACGGAAGATGGAGGAGTTGATGGCCGTGGTGAAGCAGGTAGAGGCAAAAAGGGTACGGCTTGGCAGCGTGTTAAGTGGACTGATGAGATGGTCAAACTTCTGATAACAGCTCTCTCTTATATAGGTGAGGATTCGAGTTCTGATGCTGGTAATGGAGGAGGAAGGAAGTTTGCTGTCCTACAGAAGAAGGGAAAGTGGAAATCTATTTCTAAGGTCATGGCCGAAAGGGGTTACCGTGTTTCGCCTCAGCAATGTGAGGATAAGTTCAATGATCTTAATAAGAGGTATAAGAGGCTTAATGAAATGATTGGGAGGGGCACCTGTTGTCAAGTTGTTGAGAACCCTGCTCTGTTGGATGTGCTTGATTATCTTTCTGAGAAGGATAAGGAAGATATTCGGAAGATTTTAGGTTCGAAACACCTGTTCTATGAAGAGATGTGTTCGTACCATAATGGTAATAGGTTGCACTTGCCTCATGATCCAGCATTGCAGCGTTCACTACAGGCGGCTCTTAGGAATAAAGTTGATCATGATAACGATGATGTCAAGAGGTCTCATCAAGATGATCGTGAAGAAGATGATCAAGATGTGGACAGTGATGATCATGATGACTATGAAGAGACTTATGCTTCACATCCAGATAGTAGAGGAGTATATGGTGCATTAGGGGGATCTGCGAAGAAATTAAAACATGGTCAAGTCCAAGAAGATATTAAAGTGCCTGTAAATTCCTTGAATTGTTGCAATAAGAATTCTAATTCCCATGGAGTAATGTTCCAACATGACATGAATCAAGGTTTACCTGTAGGCAATAGAGCAGCTTGGTTGCAGAAGCAATGGATTGAATCTCGTGAGCTTGCTGTAGAAGAGAAGAAACTACAAATTGAGGTTGAAATGTTGGAACTGGAGAGACAGAAACTTAAGTGGCAGAGGTTTAGTAAGAAAAAAGACCGGGAATTGGAGAAACTGAGGATGGAAAATGAAAAAATGAAGCTTGAAAATGAACGTTTGGCTTTGGAAATAAAGAGAAGGGAAATGGCTGCTGGCTTTAACTATATTGGCTTTTGATAAGCTTTGTGGCAGATTCATCTTATGTATGGTGCTTCATTTGTACTTCTGGGTCCTTGGTATGATGTGATTTGCTCAATTGAAATTTAAGGTATTTGATGGGGGAACTTTGGAAACCATTAGCTTTTCCTCCTACTTTTTAGAAATATGGGATTATGACTATTCTGGGGGATAGTATGTAGTGTTCAATGATTAGGCTAAATTTGAAATACATGGTTTGAAACCCTGTTAATATTTTTTTGGTAATATTGAATCTCTATCATTATATGATGGCTTTAACTTTGTCCAATATCTGCAATTTTTGTTTTTTTTTTTTCTGTTTGACTATTCTATGTTCATTCTAAAATCTTTGATGTGTGGAATTGTTGTACCTTTTAGGACTATGAATGAATAGATGTCAAACATATTAGTTGTATAATTGTAGCTTATGTGAGCTTCATATAAGTCTTCACAAGGCATTAAGGACGCCTTACTGTAAGTCAAGTAATCTTTGGTAATGGGGTTTGAAACACATAGGGGGCATTTGGTAAATGGATATTCGTTGCCCAATTTAAAATTAGAGGTTGACATTGGAATGAGGAGGAGAGCAATGCTTCTGTTCAATCATATCAGTTCCTCTTACCCTACTTTTTTGGTATCCCTTGAAGTTTGAGTGGTTTCTTTGTATCTAATAATCTAATCAACTCACTTAATTCTCTATTTAATTTTTGCTGCCCCTGATGAATAAAGCATATATAAGAACAGTTAGGTATGAAAGATGGCAGGATACTGTGAAGGCTATGATTGACAATTTTGTTTCTCTGCCATTAAACTTCATAGCCATATAAGACCAGTAAATGGAATTTCAGATTACCTTGAGTCTAGTTGAAGAACCTGTACAAATCTGTTGCTCATAATGCATGAACTTGCAACTTCTTGTCAGCAGAATAAAAATCTCCTATAACTGTTCTATGCTTTTCCCTCTGCTATCAATCTGCTACATTTCGAGTTCTTAAACTGTCGGTAAATAATGTTAGCCATGAAAAAATCTAGAAAATCTCTTCAATTATCAGACTTGGAACTGTCAAGTGTGAACTATGTTTCATTTTAACACTTGACGTAGAAGCTTCTGTTTTGTTATATGGTCAGTAGCATATTGTGTTATCATTATTTAAATTTAAATAGTGCTATACTTGAGGTCTTGAGGAAAAATAATATTTCTGACCAGCCCTCAAGTCTTTTGAGGTAAATAAAAGGAATTGTTGCCAAGTAAGGTCAATTTTGAAGAGATACTGTTCATACTACTACGTTTTTCTTCTGACAAGTACACTGTACATTTTCATTATGACAAGTCCCTGGGAGCACATCTTTGGTGGACTCATGAAATCCGTATTTTATTAGTTTGTTGCTAGCTATGTCTAATGTGGAAAATTAATATTTATTTTATATATATATATATATATATATATATATATATATATATATGCAAACACGTACATGCAATTCATTTTACATTTGTGGTTTCCATTTTCTGCTCTTGTCTGTCTTTAGAAACTATGTAAATAGTTTGTTGCTATCTTATGGGGCTCTGATATATCTGCTTATATAGCTTCATTCATAGTCTGACTGATCATGAGCTGTACCTTGTTTATATTTAGCAGTTCTTTCAGTCAATAATTGATTGATTGGTGTATTTACCATCTAGTTTCAGCAATGTCTTTCACTATTTGATCCTTTTATATTTCATATTTTACAGTAGTTATAATTTATTGATCATACCAATGATTCATTGGAGTGTATGAAGTATATTCAAATATATTTTGGTTGAAAAGTATACTCAAAATTAAAATACATTATTTTAATGAAAATTCAGAGGCATGTCACGTGATTGGACAACGTTTTAAGTTCATTTTACCAATATTTAGTTCCCTTAGATTTATTCTATTTTAAGGATTTGAGTTGATATTGCATTTTTAAGTGCATCTGATACGTTTAGAATACTAAAAAAACTTTTTGGGAAGTTAGATGCATATTCACTTAAAAGGATTTTTGAGGACTAAACATCGAAATTAAAATTACTTGAAAAAACATTTCATTGACAGACTTTTGACAAAAAACAACTAAGTAATTTAATAGTGAAATTGAACAAACAAATATTTATGGATGTTTGACTCACTTAAAAATACTTATAAAATACTCTCGAGTTATGGATGAATTATAAAATAGCGATGGACGTTAAAAAATTAAAAGGGTCAATCTAGTTCTAATCCCTACTTAGTAAGGGTGCTGGGAAGTGGCTGATTTGACCCAGGACCTCAGACCCTACGGTAAGTGAGTCTATCGTTGAGCCAAGCCGACCCTTCACATGGTAAAAAAAAATTGGCTGTAAAAAAAACAGGCGGTTGATCATATATGGGTTAGTATGGGTCCTAAAATAGGTCTCACATAATTATGATCTGCCTTATGTCCAAAAAAAACAGGTCGAGGTATGACTTGTCTTGTTTGTGCTGGCCCATCTCATTATAGTGATGAATTGATTCGCACTGTTTGTGGTTAATATGCTAATATTAACAATTGACAATTATGTCAATGAATAGTCAATAAAGCAACTATGCTCATTTATTCTATTAATGTAACATTGATGATTGATATATTGATTTGTTTCTTTTGAACCGAGTGAATTAGAATTCATCACAAGCTTGCTAATTATTACTAACGCTGTCACGTCAAAGATAAGGTTGGTCTTAAATTCTTCACTTCGGGATTCAATTAGGTCTTGTTTATAACTTATGAGTACTTCGTTAAAATTTATACGTGAATATACAGTTTTAACATTTATTTATAATATTTTCATATTGATCATGGTATAAGAAGAATAAAATGAAAGTAAAGTTAGAAATTTGTTAAATATTACGGTATAGTTAATAATGTTTAAGGTTTTTTTGGCCTTTGTGAAATATGATGAAAATGCCTTATGAATTAAATTATTTGAATATTGTATATCCCTTTCAAAACATAAATTTTCCCCAAATTTTAATAGATAAACTTTCTCATGTATTAATTTTATTGCAGAGGATTCGATGGGTCATGACCAGAATTTAAAAATATTGTTCTCTTGAGATTTTATAGGTGATCGGATTATATCCCTATGACCTACCAAAACTTGTATAAATTTGAATGTATTTAGTTTCCGGAAGCGCCTTATCTAAAAATAATTAAGAGTTAAGGGTCAAATCTAGCACTCTACTATTGTCAAAAGTTCACCCAACATAAACAAGAATTCGATGTCTCAAATGTAGCACGCATCTTTTCAAAAATGGCTCAAATCTAGCATTTCCGTCAACCTTAATGGGTTTGACCGTTAAGTTTGACTTGACCATGCCACGTCACCCGCCATGTCACTCAGTTTTGCCACGTGGCCTGCCACGTCACCAGTCATGTCACCCAATAATGGAAAGTGAGTGAGTCCATTGGTGACGTGGCATGCCACATGGCAAAACTGAGTGACATGGCGGGTGACGTGGCATGGTCAAGTCAAACTTAACGGTCAAACCCGTTAAAGTTGACGGAAATGCTAAATTTGAGCCATTTTTGAAAAGATGTGTACTACATTTGAACCATCGAATTCTTGTTTATGTTGGGTGAACTTTTGGCAATAGTAGAGTGTTAGATTTGATCCTTAACCCAATAATTAATCTGACCTTTCATTCTAAAATCTTGGCTTCCTTTGAGAGCAGCCAGAAGTAAATTGCTGAAACAAACACACGCACCCACTAATAAGTTTACTGAACATATTAGTATTTCGAAAACATCTTAGAAAAATTCCTAAATGCCGTTATAAAGAAAACCCAGATTTAGACCGTTTGTGCCCTTTTATTTAACAAGGTGAAAGGAATTAATTGTGCAACCTAATGTGCTTATCCCTGCATGTATTAAGTTTAAAAGGGACTTTATAGATCGTTCAATGCAAAATAAAATGGGATAACTTTTACTTCCTCCATTCCTAAGTATATATATGACATATTATTTGAGAAGAACTACTGCTTCTTAAGTATAAGACATCTTTCTTCTTTTTTCAAAGATGTCCCTAGATCAAACTATCTTTATTATTCCTCAGCAGTTCAACAAATCTCCATGATAATCACATAAATTATGAAACACAAATACAGATGCATCCTGAAGGTTGTGTTGTTTAATATACTCCCAAACTTTCCTACCAACATCAACACATTATAAGCTTGATTCAGAAGCACAAAGAAACTTGCCAAGCTGAGGAGAAATAGGAGTTATCTTCTGTAAGGAGTTGCCTCGCCGTCTCCCCCATATCAAAGCTCTGCTACAAGCTCCGAAAACCCAGTCAAACTTTACAACATAATTAGTAGGCACATAGACTTTACTTGATTATGAGCTTCCCTTAACAACACACTCAATTGAACTTTAATTTCCAATAGACTGCTCATCTCAATGGTGTTAACTAAAGCCCACATATGTAAATCTTTTCATGTCACAGTCCAGCAGATTTTTCAGCATTGGGAGAGAAAAAAAAACAGAAATTAAAAAATTACTTTATTTTAATATCCACTTCACCGTATAAGTATAAAATCAATACATATTAATTACTAAAAAAGAATCCAGTAGTGTCAAAATTAAGTGACCTATTATTGACGAATATGGTAAATTCCATGGCTAATACACTGATTTTTTTATATAGTGAATGCAAGGTAAAATTATACATTCACACATACAAAAATTCATAACTTAGCTTATAAGTGTGTCAAATAAAAAATTGTATCTCTTACCTCAATATATAAATAATTAAGACCATATGAGTAGCTATTTATAGAGATTCATATAAAATATTGTGGTGTGCAAACTAATAATAATTGAAAAAAAATAAAAATATAAATTATATATAGAACTAAAATACACGTCAATAACATCAAATATGGGACTTGTTTGATACATAAACACACGGAATATATGAAGAAAGAAATCCCAGTATTTTGGGGTATAGTTAATACGACTGACACCACATAATTGGACCCAAGCCCTAAATAGAGTCCACCTTCAACACCTCTTTTATTATATACTACACATATATTTGATTCTTTCACTTGATCACTTGAAACTTGGCATATACCAATATAATGGCGGCGCCGATGTGATCCTTAACAGCGACCTCAATATCAACCTGATCTTGTTTTTCCTTTCTTTTGTTAAGCTTCTCTCCAACGTAATGCCTTCGTCAATTCAAATTTAATAATTTATATTTTATTCTCAGATATATAACTTTGATCTTGATTAGCAGAAAGATGAGATCCTTCTTCACTGATCACCCTTACTTTGAATTCTTCAAATAAAGTATGTATATTTATAAAATATCACTTTGTGCTGTTACTTTCCATTGTGGTCCGTTAGAAATGAGAGAGAAAAGAGATGTGTGTGTGTGTCTGTGTCTGTGTGATTATATAAAGTCCATTTGGGAGAAGGCTTATCCTATTTATCCATTTAGTTGTGTAGGTCTTACATCATAGAGAAGCTGATAAGTAGATATATATGACTGAAAGGATATTTTTTAAAAAAAAAGAAAAGACGATAAAAATAAATGAATGAATAAATAAAAGAAGGGAAGAAGAAGTGGACGTGAGAGAATTGAAGGAATGTGTTCTGTAGTGACACACTATAATCTCTACTTTCTGGTTTTGTATGTGGGCATGCATATGGGTCCTCCACCTTTTGTTCCTCAACATTACCTTTTAACATTAGTCTCTCTCTCTCTCTGGCCCCACACCCTCTCTTCTATCTATTCCATTAACAATCTCATTCTTCAATATTATTAGGGTTTTACCTTCATTATCATCCATGCAACCAAACTATTCATGATTTTTAAAAAATGTTGTTGCTTTGGCATTTTATTTCAAGCTGTATATTTTGATTTGTCGGTGGCCAATATAACAATAATATCTTCTCTTATATATTTCTTCTGTGTGTGCAAGTTGTGAATTTATACCTTGATGGACATAGTAGATGTGCGAAATAAGAAGAAAAAGGTTTATCTCGAGGTTTATTCATTATGCTTAAAATGCACAAAATTTGTTGCACTCTCCATACGCAAAATTATATGCTAATTTTTTTCGCACTATAAGCTATAATTTAGAAGTCCTCGTAAACTATAAATATGCATCGACCATGATGTGTTAGAAAAATGCAAAAGAATTGATAGTGAATTAGATTTAATCATATATTCACACACACACACACACACTCGACAAAATATTGATGACAAATATATAATATATTTGAGAGTATATTGAAAATATTTGTACTCTAATGATATACATTATTGAGATTTCTTTTAAAGCATATTGATCAAATTAAAATTTGGTAACATGTTATATGTGCTTCTATATAATACGAGCTTTTATATTGTAAAGATAAGTAACATGAAATTTTTAAAAGTTTATTGAAATCAGAAAACTTCAACTATGAATTTCATTTTGTTCAATAATTCACTCAAATAACATGAATAGAAATTTTTAATTAGATAAAAATTCTTTAAAAAGTATTAGGAATTCGAGCAATATTAATAAAACTAGAAATGCATCTGTGTGTGTGTAATAAACATTGGGATCGCTTAGGGTTTTAAATATTAACCGTGTGGAGTGCACATGCTTGCATGTTCAAATGAATCTATATATGATATGTAAAACTTGAAGGAATTTTTTGGTGTTAGCTTATAATTATAAGCCATCAGAGATGTCACAATAAGTATACGCTTCACATTAAATTAAGGAATAAATCTTTTGCACATGGTTATGATTGCTTCCCATTTACTCTCCACTATCTCTCCATCTGGGATCCAGTTCAAGCTTTAAAACCATTTAAATAGTAATAATTTTTAATCATACGCCTAATGAAGCCTTCTTAAAGTATATAATCTAATTTAATACAATAAAATGAGAGTTTGAACTTGGCACTAAAGGAGCCTTATAGCTTGAAATAATTAACATTGCCATAGACTCTTCTTTATATAGAACATATGCCCTTTGCAGGGTTAATCATTGTAATTCTAAGCTATTATAAAGGAAAAACAGCAAGTGTCAATATCTTGAGGTAATTACAATTTGTAAATCACATGTAATGGTTTTTTATTCACAAACCATACGCCCCTCAGTCGTTTAAATATTGCTTTAATATTAACCTCTGCTTTTTATATATGCTTCGATCATCATTATGTTTCTGTTTGGTATGAGAGAAATGAAAGAATGCGAAATTTTAGTGAGTCCAATTTAAAAGAAACGTGAGAGAAAAATTAAAGAATTTAATAAACTATTTATTATTTTTTATTTCTTTTTTACATCGTTAGTATAATTTTATTATCTCTCACTACTTGCCCATATTTTAATAAGTGGGACTTATTAATAAAAGTTTCTCAATCCTCCCCTCCACTTTCCTTGCTTCAAAGAGGGCATGGAAGAAAATGGGTTAAGTTATAAAAGAACTTATAGAGAATTATTTTTTATACACAAATTAAAGTTTATCAAGGCACAAAATTATACATCAACCTTGTGAAATAGAACAAACGAGTCTAATCGATCTCTGTTATGTAGCCATATAGACATTCTGTAGAAGGAGAGTCTATATATAATAGCTAATGATCGGTAATGGAGATGAGACTTTTACTCAATTTTTGCATCTTAATAAAAAAAGTACTATCAATTTTGGTTTTTTAATTTTGCCTATTATTGTATTTGTGCGTTTGTTTAACTCGTGATGGCTCTATTCCAACTTTCAGCAATAGGATGAGAGAGAAAACGATGGGAACGAGAAAAAGGGGGGAAGTAGCTAGCTAGGGAGGTAGAAAATAAATAAAACCATCCTTTAGGGTTTGAGAGACATGAGAACCAATGTGTGCTTGGGAATAATGTGGTGTGTGAAATTTGTGAGGATTTAAATAACTTGGACAAGAATACAACAAGATAAAAAGAAGAATGGGTAGAGACAGAGAGATAGAAAGAGATCAGGGGGTAGAGGAACAAAGCATTTCAACAACATTTGAAGGAGGGGAAAAAAAGAATCAACTTGGTGCATTGCTTAGCTGGAGACAGATAAATCTAGGGTTAATCCACATGGTAGACAGAAGATGTAATGGGTACATTCACATCACATGCACACCCCCATGTGAAGTAAACCCTTTTGTCTACTTGTTAAAAATCTTCTTTCCCCCCAATTTTTATGGGTCCTCTTTCACTAATATATTTTTATATAAAGCCCTTCCCAGATCCACAATTTGTTGAGTGTGTTTTTAGTGAGTGCACACGCACATAAATCATAAATATTACTCCCTCCAGTCCTAAATATAAGACCTAATTAACTTTTTTAGAAAATCCCATAAAAAAGCAAAATGAGTTGATTATAAATTGATTTACCTAATTTTTCCCTTAGATAGATTAGTTTATTTTACCTATAAACTAATGTATAATCTAAAAATATATCAAATAAGTCATGATCTAATAGCCTATTTCGCAACCTTAACCTCTCCAAGAAAAAAGTCAATTAGGTCTTATATTTAGGACCGGAGTTAGTATATGTCAGCAAATAAAAATGTTACTCGCACACACACACACGTATAAATTCTATTTTTTCTTACTATTATCAGTAACTTGTCCTGGGGGGCGGTGTGCAGTATCACTATTTATTGCAATTTAAAGAGGGTTTTCATGATTACCAGAAACAAAATATGAAATGGACTGTTGTTCTTTCTTTCATCTCTTAATTATAATCATGCCCATTCATATTCATTAATTGCCACGGCAGTAAATATTTCATCAGAAAAATTTATTGTTCTGTTCTGTTGAAGTATGTCTGTTTCTGATGTAAAAGGACAAACTCATTCACAGACAGTAAACTGTGTGTTTTCCCGTTTTTATTAACAGTCTCCCCACTCACATTGTTGCTATAATAACTTATCAGATTCATAATTCATAATGATTTTTTCTTTACTGTTTTGTGATGTAATATGTAAATATGAATTTTGATTATACCTAAACATGAAGGGTATTTTGAATCCATCAAACAAGTTATTTTAAATTAAAAGATACAGTTTGCTTGAAATTTGTTTTGATTATTTTTAAGTATTGGTTTTAGTTCATATAATTTAATAAGGATTTGATGAGTTTGTGTATATACAAAATTACAAAAGGCAAAATCACTAAAAAATATAAGGACCAGTCATTATATTAAAATTAAATTATCATAAAATAATATAAACTAATTTAAAACCGTCTATTAAAAATTAAATAGACCGAAACCAAAATTTGATTGTTAGATAAATTAATGATTTTCATTGTTCATCCCTACACGTGAAATCATTTAATTACCTCCACTTAATTACTATCATCTCAATATATATAATGTCTTGCACTGAAAAAGTGGGGGATCATGATGTGATCTCATGTCTCTTTGCTATATCTACTTTCAGTGCCTACAATGACTTTTTGGAATATGAAAACAAATCACTGATTTATGTATTAATATTGAACTACTAGTAATAACTGGCTAAGCTAGGCTTTGTTTGTGTCATTGTGTGCGCGCGCGCGCGTCTCTGAATTCAAGAAAGAGACCAGTATATACATTGATTGAAACTTTGTTTTCTTTTACTTTTCTTCTCACCACTTTCGTTTTGCTTTGCTGCTAAGCTTTTCAACATTTAATGGAGATAATGTGTCTGTGTGTTTGTATATATATCTCAACATATGCTTTAACATAATGGAGTCAACCTGTTCCATCACCACTTTTATGGAACCTATACTTATACCGTTGTGGTATTTGATCGTTAGAATCAAAGTATGTGTATATATCTGTGTGAATGTATGTGTCAGTATAAATGTACTGCAGATGATATAGCCATATCATGCAAACTAGTTGATTGATTATTTATTGATTGATTCTGATTTATAAATGATGAGATATATGTGAGAGGTTTGTGTGTGTGTGTGTGTTTTGAGGGAAGAAAGTTACAGAAGTGAGGGGTATGGGATGTGTAAAATACCAAAAGAGTGGGCATAGTGGGTAGGGCATCTTCTCCCACAACTTTCTCTCTCTACAGCTAAGTAGAGAGAAGCTCTTCCATAAGGCATATGTCCTTTTATCCAGCTAGAGAGAGAGAGAGAGAGAGAGAGAGAGAGAGAGAGAGAGAGAGAGAGAGAGAGAGAGAGAGAGAGAGAGACTCTTCGCCAGCAAAGCAATGAGACATTTAGATACACTAATGAAATTTAAAATATATATGCAAGTTAAATAATTCTGATCAAATGATCAAGTGTTGCTTATATTGATACCGCTTGAACAAGAAAAATTGAAATTAAATCTGTATGACTATAGAAAAGTTTTGAAGAGATATATCCTTGATTGGATCTGAGAATTATCCAATATGGTCTCTAATACACAGATACAAATATACTTTTGGTGAGCGAATTTCTATTAATAATTTGCTGCTTTGCAATACAAGGAGTGCAATTTTGAAGATGTACACAAATTTGAATAATTTTTCCTTGATATATATATATATATATATATATATATATATATATATATATATATATATATTTTATTTTGAATTAGAATCAATCTATTATTTCATTTAATTTTTAGAGGAGATTTACTTGTGTGCATACCTTTGTAAATGCAAGAGTATTTGGTAATAAAATTTTCATAAATACCTATATAATTAACATTCTACTTACAAAACTTATACAAATAATAAATTATGACTGATATAATTCATTTCAAAATTGTATAATATATATGAAAAAACAGACAATTTAATTAGATTCAATAAAACTCGAATGGGGTATATGTATAAAGTTATTTTAAGAGGTCAAAAAAACAAAAGAAGGAATTGAAGAGTGGAAAAACTCGAAAAAGGTGTGGGAAATGTTATGATGAGATGCTAACTTTATTGTACATGGTGAGCTCCTATCTTTAGTTTGATTCACAATTAATATTAGCCAATCCCATATTCCATCCCCACATGTGTTCATCAAACAAAGATGACGCAACTGTACAGTGGCAAATTTAATTATACTATTGTTAACAGACATATGCATGTGTTTTTGTGTCTTCACAAAACTCTTTATCACCGAATATTAATAATTTTGTTTTTACAATTTATTACTCTTCTGAATATCTAAAACAACTCCTTCGGATAAAAAATTAAGATAATTAATACATCTAGGCTTCGCGATCTGATCATAATGCCAAAGCTAAGCAAGCCTTTATCAAGATAAAATTTGATATCGTTAGTTTAATTTAATTAAAGAATACCGATGTGATGAAGTTCACAATAATAACCATCGGATGTAATGATATTTGATGACAATTTTTAAACCCAAACAAAATGATCGATGATGAAAAATTATTAGGAGATAAGTTTTTTATTTTACCAAATTAAATCCATTTTGTGGTCCTCGTTTCGTGATCATTTATATACAAGGCAAGTTCCTTTCACACGATTTCTTCTTTTTTGTTAAAGATTATATAATTAAAGAAACTTGTGATTATTTTCAGAAAGCATTGCTCAAAAGATTAAATCCTGGTAATTAACAATTGAGATGAGCATAGGTTGTAAATTGTAATTTTATGTTAATGTATTATTACTATTGATCCTCTAAACAACAATTTATGCATCCAGAGCTTACTATGCTTATTGATCAGATTTGAAAAGAAATAACATCATGAGTTAGCTTAAATTAATAGTTAGTAAAAAAATTCTTAAAGATATAAATTTGATCTCATCATTAATTGAATATTCTAAAATTTTTCATTTTAATTGTTTTGTATAGTTAGGATAAATTGGTAATATAATGTGTTAATAACTAACTTAACTAATATCTTTAATCTAATCAAATTGGGGAAAGTGATCTTATATTTAGGGATAAAGGTATATTATAGTGAGACCTTTTTTCAACTTTGTTTTGGTGAATTCATTCAGCTAAATTGGATCATTTAACAATCAAAACATCTGCAAAACATGAAATAATGCCATCAAATACATAATTTATTATTATTCATGCAATTTATCAGCTACAAACTATATAATTGTTTTAATTTATTTATTAAGATCCAAAGCTACTAGCAGCTGGCTAATTCGATTCACGGGTATGTATGACCATGTTAATGAGGGAAAGTTTGCTACCTCCAAGTAATTTTCAATACTAAATACCTAAGATTTGAACTCGAGATCTATGCTTTAAGCTGAAACAATCCATAGTTAATTTGTTTATACACTTGGTCATTGGACCGTATAATTTATTCATTATAGACTTCCTAGTTCCAACAATATAGCAAAATGAATGCAATTAAATTAAATATAATATTTTTAGCAAAAATAAAAAAAATAAAAACACTCTTCCCTCCAATCCAAATAATGATATCAAGTTGATTTGTTTGAAAAAATAATTATAAAAAATAAATCATTTTTAATTTCTCTCAAAACTACTATATTTTACTTATATATTAACATATAATGTAATTGCATAGAGCATATGATAAAATTTAGTGTTCTATTGTTCTTCCTTAATTTTTTAAAAAATATAATCAACTTAATCTTGTGATTAGGATTGAAGGAAGTAATTTTTCCTGGTTTAAAAAATTAAAAATAAAATATCTTCTCAGTAAAATCAATTATTGTCATTCACTCATCACCATTGTCCAAACTCCAAAGTAGAAGAAAAAGAGGGGAATGCCCGTTTCCCATTGATGTCAACTTAACTTACATATCCACCTCTTTTTTTCAAATTTCCATAATATCCCTGGGACCATATCTTTTGCATCATTCACCATGACCAAAATACCCTTTCAATATAATTTCCAACTGTACTTTCTAATCTTTAATTTGGTCATCTAATTACAGTATGGGTGTCCGAATAAAAGTTAATCCTCGATGTTTTTTGCATTAAATGGGATATTAATTTAGTGGGTCCTGCGGTATTGCATCCTTCATGTCCTTACATTCCCCAATTCTTCCCCGTTTCAATCATTGACTTCGAATAATTTTCATAATTTATTGATCCCTACACATTTTTTTTTCAGAAGTAAAAAAGAACAACTATAAAAAAAATTCTTTGTTTAATTAGGTGAAATTAGAAATATATTGTATGTTTTTTAAATGACACTATTTTTTCCAAGATGAACAATTATGATGTGATTTAATTGAGTTTTATTCATAAAACTGTATGATTGGATCTGATTTATTTGAATATTGACTAATTCATTTCAAGGTAAATATCTCAGGTATGTCTTAAGCATGATCCAAATTGAACTTAAAATCTTTCCACTTAAACAATCAAAACTCCTTCTACAATTATCATTTTTTTCTCCCCTATTATAATGATAGACAATTGTTAGTTTCAGACAATTATATGTTTTTTAGAAATTTTCAAAACTAACGTGTAATTTGTTTCAGTTTTTTGGTGACAGTCGTAATTAACTTCCTTTAACTTATTAATTTTACATTCAAATTTTGTGTTTGGATCAAATTTAAGTATAATTTTAATAACTGATTAATTAACTAATGATTTAATTTTGGTCTCTGATTTTATAAATATTTTTCATCCTTTAATCATATCATTTCAGTATCAAGAATGATTTTAGTATCAATCACTGTGTTGTTTACAAAATGGAACCAAATATTATTTATTTTAAAAAAAATCAATGATTGTAATATTCAAATATTTTATGATATTATTCAGATTAAATGAGTGAATAATGATTAAAAAAGAAAATATCAAAATAAAATAATTGTGTGAAATTAGAAGATTAGATGTACACATAATTGTTTTTGATAAGAAAAAAGGTGCACACATCATTTTCTGATCACGTATTTACGGGCATAAAAAAGTCCCCAACACAAAAAGAGAGTTTTAGAAAGCATGATTTATCGAAAAGCACAACAAAACATATAGTTGCAATCAATACTTCTACGCAACACTTTTATTTTGTTATTTTGCTTTTAGTTATTAATTTTTCTTTTAAACATCTTTTCTGGTGTATTAATGTTTCCTAAACAAGACAGCTTGATTTGCATCCAAAATGACTTATAATCTCAATTCTCATACGCTATTAAATTAAATAGGATACAGGAAATGAGAAAAAAATATTACTCGTATTTCTTTAGAAATAATAGAAAATGATGAAGCAAAATCATGAGAGATCCTATCCTAGTATTCAACATTTTAATATGAGAAGGAAAGAGGGAAAAATACAATAAACTTTATTATATTAGACAGAACCACAATAACATTCCAATATAACAAAGAATATTAGTCCTTCAAAATGTAGCAGACATAATTTCAAATTTTTCTTAAGAAATATGCTCATATTTAGTGCCAACAACAAAGTAATTTCGGCAGGATTGTTTCAAGTAAGAGGACACTTATATTTGGCTTTGGCCATCCGTATGTGTAATTCTCCAATTTTTTTTATTAATAAATTGACTTCTCACACCACAAAAAATATATGGTCGACACTACTTATCAATAGTCACTAAACGTTTTAATGGATTAACAATATTAATTTAATCGGTTATATTATCTTCAAGCTCTAAACATGTAATATATTATAACCCGATAAGGGGATAATTACTTAGAGGTATCAATAATCTCGGTTGTGATTTTACATTTTCGTAAATCAAGCCACTCTAGCAACATCAAACAGTGGCTGATAAATATTAAATGGAAGAGGAGCGCAATCGAATTACCCAGAAGGCAAGTCATTTTCAAGTGGGTCGTGCACGGATAAGAGAGGGAGGTTTTCGAATTTTAAATTTGAAATTGAAATGGAACGTTAGCATAAAATATCACAGGAATATGTGTGTGTGTATATTAACACATAATAATTGGTATATGTAGTATGGGGATGAGCCAGCGGCTTTGATAAAGCAATATAAATATGGAAAATTTATATCCAATAAATCGGACCACCGCCAATTTGGCTAGCTAGCACTATATGGTCCCAAATATTTTTTAATAATTAATTTGTTTTTCATAAAAATAACAATGTTTTATTTTTAAATTTATGAAAATGCATAAGTTGGGATCTTGGCACAATTACAGCCATCAAAATCTTGATACCATTTATTAGGGTAGGTCACAAATTCAACAGAATATGGCCACCATTTACTTCTGTTTCATAAATGGCTTGCCCTAATAATAACATGACCTACATCTAACTAGTTTTTCCACAGTGGTTCCCACTTAAAACACAAATGAAAAATCATTTTCAATACTTTCAATTAATACATCACAAATTACCAAACAAAATGTTTAACACAAATACTGATATGATATATTAATAGCTTATTGTTATGATAGAGTGAACCCAGTTAAAATAAATATCTCACGTATATATCAGTATGGCTTATCTAAAATTGTCCCAACCAGTGTGGTGTGGTCTAATTTGGAAGTTGACATAAAATTGTAAATTTATTTGAAAATATGTGTAAACGATAATTCGACCCACTTGTTCCATTAATTCAACGAAAGTTGTATAAAGGGCTGGTAAATGTGTCTTTCATGGATCTCTTCTGTAGTATCACACGCATTAATTATGAATTATCAACTTATTATAACTTTCATGTGCTCCTATTTGTTTTCCAAAATAATTATGATATAAATAAAAGGAATATATACAATAACTAAAATGGGAAGGAGATAATTATAGTAAAAAAGTTATAATATAACTAAAAGCAGCTTGTGAAAGTTGATAGTGTCACAGTCATTGTAGGACCCAAAGAGGCCACACCTGCACATGTATGTAGAGTACTACAGTTGCACCCATCAAGTTGAAAATTGAAAACCACACCTCTTTTTTTTTTTAATTTTAAAAATTGTAAACCAGTAAAAACTTTATTAAACCAGGAGTATATTGGTAATTTCACAGGAAATAAAATAAGACACCAGAGAGACAAACCCAGATCAGGAGCCCCGTGGATGTAAATAAAATAAACCATGATTTGGCTTCAATGATTAAAGGGCAATGCTGGAACCATGTTAGGGTTATTTCCGTCATTTCCTTACCCCACAACCGCCATCGAAATCCAAAGCCCTCAAGCAACCTTTTCAAATAAATTTAAATTCCAAAATTAAGAAATATGTCCACATATACTCTGATCTAGCTAAGTTTTTTGATTGTTTAAAAATGTACTCCTATATAATTTTTGAAGGATTAATTACGGCATTCGATATTATTAATGATTCATTTGAAATTATAAGGAAAATAAAAACAAAGAGTACCGAAAGTGTTTGAAATATGGAAGAAATTTAAAAAATTGAGGGAAAAAAATAAAAGTAAGGCTGACCTACATGGGCCGGCTTTTAACTAAATATAGCTGGACAGACAAAAACCAACTTATTATCAAGATCGTCTGTTTGTGCAGGTGTTAAAAAATCTCTGTGGCCAAATTAATAAACAAAACAAAAAGAAAATCATTGTTTAAATTAACTGAATTATTGGGACACGCAAAAATAAAAAAAACAATAAACAAATCAATAAATATCTGTACATATATCTTTCTGTGCCACTTTTGATTATTACAGTGTGAAAACCCAGGTTTAATTAAACTAAAAGACTGAAGATTCCACGGAACGGGAAAAAACACATATTTATTACTCACCCTATATATAATAATACCAGGGTGAGCAAAATAAAAATTAAAAAGTGTTCTTGAGATTGACAAGCAGATCCCACCAAAACAAAAATAAAAATAAAAAATAAATTTAATAGTGGCCTCTGTCATAAATAAAATCCATCCAAGAAATTCACCACCACCCTTTTCTCCTCTCTCCTTTCTCTCTCTCATTTTTTTTCCTCATCTCTTCACTCTCTCTGTTTTTCGCAAATTCATAATTTATTTTTTTTCCTCCATGCGAGAGAGAACTATACTAAGCAAGAGAGAGACATATTCATATCCATACTGTAATAATTGGTGCTTTCTCTCTAGCTAGTTATATTGAGAGTAAGAATTAATAATAAGAGTCCTATCTACATGTTGGGGGACTCAACGGCGTTAGGCGGCGGCGGAGCTAGTAGCTCAGGCGATGATGCTGCGGCGGCGGCGGCGGCGGGAGCTGGAGTTGACGGTGGGGAGTCTGCGGCTGCTGCCACGGCCGGTGGATCCAATTCTGGTGAAGAAGGCGGCGGCGGCGGCGGAAGCTTCGGCGGTAACCGGTGGCCCCGCCAGGAGACACTGGCCTTGTTGAAAATACGTTCAGATATGGATGTTGCTTTTAGAGATGCTAGTGTTAAGGGTCCTTTATGGGATGAGGTTTCCAGGTAATTAAATTAACTAATTATACACAATTAAATGAAAATGAAAATAAAAATTCATTTATACGTAGTACTATGTTTTTTTTTCTGGTAAATTAAGGTGGTATCTATGAAGTGGAATTGTGTTCATTGGGTTGAGATCTGAGGGATAGAGAGAAATTGATGCAGTTTGGTTTTATTTTTTTGATTTTCTCTCTCCCTATCAATTTCAAGGCTTTTGTTTTTTATTTTTTACATCACCTTTGGCATTTTTTCCCTCTTTTAATCTCCCACTTTTCTTACACATGCTTTCTGTTTTGAGATTTCGGGAAAGAAGAACACATCATTCATGATTATTATCTTCGCTTTTCTGGCATTATTTTTCACTGATATATAATATTGATTCATGTTGAATTTTCCAAGTAAGTCATTTACCGACTGGAATTGAGTTCTCCCCTTACACGTATTTTCCTCAAGTTCCCCACAGTATTACGGAAAATCAAGCATTATATATAGTTAGATTATCCGATCTCTCACAATCAACTTTCTACTGGGTCATATTTTTTTCCATGGCAATCAATTTTGATGCATCAATTCATGGTCTGTTACATAAATATGTATATATACATATTTTTTATTCTCTTTCCTATCTCCCCTTTCATTTCACGATATTCTTACTTTGGTACTTGAATTAACTCTCTCTACTTCCCCACCACCTTCTTTTAATTTGTTTTCCTTGCAATATTTTAATTCCCCCCGTGTGCTTCCAATGTCTGTTATTATTTCACGAGAAGAGATATATATAAACCAGTAAGGCTGTTATATTATATATATATATATATATATATAGAAGGCATTGTTTTTATTATTTATTTGTTAACGAAATATACATATATGGCAGGAAGCTAGGAGAGCTTGGATTTCACAGAAGTGCAAAGAAATGCAAGGAGAAATTCGAGAACGTGTACAAGTACCACAAGAGGACCAAAGATGGTAGAACCGGAAAACCATATGGCAAAACATATCGTTTCTTTGATCAACTAGAAGCTCTCGATCATCACCAACAACAGCAACAACATCATCATCATCAAAACACCAATAACTCTAATTTATTCATTCAATCCTCTTCTTCTTCTCCTTTACCTGCACCACCTGTCTCCATCATTCCCACCACCAACCACCCTCCTCCGCCACCCCTCATGGCGGCGCAACCGCCACAAGTAACACCATCACAACCTTTGCCTCCAATAGTGAATAATGCAGCAGCTAGTACTGTTCCATCAATGAACATTACTACTACAACTGCAAATAATCCTACTAGTTTTTCAGTGCCTCCTCAGGTAACTATGGCAACAAACCCTACTTTTAATATGCAATCTTTTGCGAGTATTCCGGCGGATTTGTTGTCGAATTCGAGTTCTTCGTCTACGTCGTCCGGTGAGACGATAGAGGCGAGGAGGAGGAGGAAGAGGAAGTGGAGGGACTTCTTTGAGAGGCTAATGAAGGAAGTGATAGAGAAACAAGAGGAGCTTCAAAAGAGGTTCCTAGAGGCCATAGAGAAACGAGAGCATGAGAGGATGGTAAGGGAAGAACAATGGCGAATGCAAGAGATGGCAAGAATCAATAAAGAGAGAGAAATATTAGCACAAGAACGTTCCATCGCCGCCGCTAAAGATGCCGCCGTCATGGCCTTCCTCCAAAAAATCGCTGAACAACAAAACCTCCCCCAACCACCACCAACATCAAATAATATTACCACCACTCCCATTCCTCCAACTTCAACTCCGGCACCACCACCGCTAGTTGCACCGCCGCCAGCACAACCGGTGGCAATGCAACAATCCAATCCAATTCTCTCTACTCCACCACCTCCAGTTCAAGCTCAGGCTCAGGCTCAGACTCAAACTCAAGTTGCTCAGGCTCAGGCTCAGGCTCAAGCTCAAGCTCAGACTTTGATGACGGAGATTGTGGGGAAGGCTGACAATGGGGAGAACAATAGTAACATGATGGTAGTGGCGGGGACGCCGTCATCGTCAAGGTGGCCAAAGGTGGAGGTGGAGACGTTGATAAAGCTGAGGACTGACTTGGAGATGAAGTATCAAGAGAATGGGCCGAAGGGCCCATTATGGGAGGAGATATCAGGGGCAATGAGGAGGTTAGGATATAATAGGAGCTCCAAGAGATGCAAGGAAAAATGGGAGAACATCAACAAGTACTTCAAGAAGGTTAAGGAAAGTAACAAGAGACGACCAGAAGATTCCAAAACATGTCCCTACTTTCACCAACTTGATGCTCTATATAGAGAGAAGAGTTTCAAAATGCAGTCATCATCAGCTCCACCTCCACAACAACAACAACCGCCACAGCAGCAACTTCCACCGCCGGAGAACATGATGTCGACGCCGTTGATGGTGAGGCCGGAGCAGCAGTGGCCGCCGCAGCAGCAGCAAGATACGCGGGATGATGCAATGGAGGAAGACGAAGAAGAGGAGAATAATAGAGAGGAGGAGGAAGAAGATGATGATGAGGATGATGATGATGATGGAGGAAGTGGAGCTTATGAGATAGTGGCAAGCAAGCCAGCAACTTCAGTGGGTGCTTCTGAGTGAGAGAGAGAAAAAAAAAGGAAGAAGAAAAGGTCAAAAGGAATGGTGAAGCAATGAGGTGGGCCCAAGAGAATTATGGAAGCTAAGGGTTGTCGGAGGAGGGAGGAGTGCGGCGGAGATGCGACGGAGGAGGAGCGTTGGGGAGAATGACACATGGGCATGGAGGTGGGGAAGAGTGATTGGTACTTTGGTGGTATCTTAGCATCTTGCAGCTTAATGTCAATCATGGCTGATGATGATGAGGATGGTGATGATCCATATGTTTTTGTTTTTACAAATTTATTTATTTTTTTGGGGCGAAATAAATAATTTGAGGCAAGAATATTGAAAATTTTAAGATTTTCAGTTTTCACAATAATGGATAATTAATGAGAATAGTTTTTTTTTCTTTTCCTTCCTTTCTTTTTATTATTTTGTACTGTTTTTTTTAACTTTATAATCATATATATATGTTGGTGTAAATGGGGGAGATAGTTACTTTTTTTGGACCCTTTCTTTCTTTTTTTCTCCTTCAAAAGTTTCTCATCTCAAGTGTTTGATTTTACTGATCTTTAATTTTCTAAAATTTATTTGTTTTAACTGTTTAGATTAGGCACCATTATTTGGCTGTGTATGCATTTTATTGTTTTTGAATGAAATTTAAACATGCAAATGAATGAAAGAAGCAATATGAGACAATTGATTGCAGTATCACTTAACCAAGCTAAGGGAGTTTTCCTTTCTTAGCTTTTTTCCATTTTTCCATGTAAGTCAATAAAATAAAAAATCATCAAAAGGGGAACGCCGTAAAAATGAGTGGACATGAAGTCCTTTGATTTAATTGTTACTATTCCAAAAATATTATTAGTCATAAACTCATAATTATGTTAAAGGGGATGAAATTTGATTCTTTAATTTACCTATGAAAATGTATATTGGTTATTTTAAAATTTTAATATGCATATGAGACAGACGACCCCGATAATCATGTGGTAGGGCCAGGTTTAAATATTAGCTTGCTGTACACAAGAGGGTTTCCATTTTGAAATTGGCAAATATGGCTGGGGAAATGCATTATTACTATTATTAATTTTTAATTATTAATACCATTATTGTGGAGATTTTTCTTTTGAACGGGATAATACAATGGCGTAATAGATCATGAAACGGACAAATTATCAAGAGGAAAATTAAATAGACTTAAAAAAATATATTTCATTCATTTTTTAATAAACTAAATAGTATAGTGAAATGAGAGGACAAGAGAGGAGAACATGGCAACAGCCCACGTGGAGAGTGGGGTCCATGTGGAGGAATCTTGTGACTTGGGCGTAACCTCAATGAAAAGAACCTCTCTCTCTTTCTCTCTGTATGTGAGCCCACTCATCTAATCATGTACTTCTCTTGGCTCCTTCCTTCCTCGTTGAACCTTCTTCCTCATCATCACTTCAATGTCTCAAGTTTATTTCGTTGGACTCTCCTTTCATGTGTTTTTTACATTAATATACTGTTAGCCATACTACTTACACGACATGAACACCCAAATTTGGAAGATCTTTTGTTGGATGCTCGTGTGTGTGTGGTAATCGATAGGGACTAAACATAATGGGCAACAAATTGTTCAATGTTGTGATGAGATTTGAGCAATTCAAATATATTTTAGATGGTTTAAATTTAGATGGTCCAAATGAGCATGGAATGTGCTTCTTGATGAATATTTCAATCACAATCTTAGCTTATTTTTAAAGGTCCAGCACTTATCCCATACCATCAAATATATGCCAATTTTTTGGGGACTAGTTGATCATACAACATGCATGCGATGGTGAGTCGTTTTACATTCCTTTAGGATTTCCGTTTTGGATTGTAGAGTTTGAAATTTGAGGGATTGGCTTTTCCAATGTAATGTTTACATTAGAGTTTACGTCTTTAGGATCTGAAACGTTTAACTAAAAAATCAATCAACAGAATATATGTGCTCAAATTTGTGGAGATCATGCATTTGTCTGAGAAAAAAATTGCAAACTATGTTGTTAAATTCAACTAAGGAGTTCCAATGTTCATAGATATATATTCTCAACTTGAGGTATGCTTATTCCTTTTATTTTCTTCTTTACTTTTTAACTGAAAAGAAATTAAATAATTCGATCCACCGAGTTGCATTGAGAGAATCTCAACGACAGTGATTCATTCTCCAGAATTTACACATGGCCAGATCTTTCTTAATTAAGTCTAAAATAATTCACATAAAGAGAGTATATATATACCAATAGTTTGTTGACATAATGTACAGTTGTTGTAGATTATATGTGAAGGTGTTGGCAAAAGAGGGTTATTGTATACTATAGATAAAGTAGACAAAAACATTGTTACTTTTATCGACAAAATCTAGTTGGTTCCTATGCATCATATAGAAGGGTTTGAAAATTGAGATGCATCATGTTCTTACTTTGTGAGTGGTATAATTCATTATATTTTTATATTGAAATTTATGCCAATAATGATATTGATTTTCTTCATCAGGGTGTTTTTATACATGACCATATATAAGAAAAAGTAGGTCTATTCTTATTCTAGCCATAGTGCGGAATTCAGTAATAAATAAATAAATCCACGTGTTTGATCCATATATAATTTAAACAAGCAGTCTACCTTATTCCCTTTTAACTCCCCAAAATTACCGATCTCCCATATGGCCTTCTGAGATCAATCTAAAAGAAATTGTCATGATATTGATTGGTCAGATCAACCGACTAATGCAGCTTTTTTCTTCCAAATATTAATTTTATATTTGTCTCGCTATTACAAATAGTGTAGTGAAGAAATGACCACTATTTATTAGTTCCTCCATTTTTAAATACAGGATATAATAAAATTTTTTCAAAAAACTAAGAAGATATAAAACCGCTTAACTATAACATATTTATATATCATTAGATTATATATCAATTATAAGTTGAATAAATTAATTAGTTTAAAGAAAAATTTGGAAAAACTAGTATACTTGAAAGTAATTTATCTTTTGTTAAGATTCTCCAATGATGATTATCTATCACTTATGTATAGAGACGGAGGAAATATCATATAATTAATTATGTCTTATGTTTAGAAACGGAGTGAATTTCATGTAATTAATTATCTCTCTAAAATTGTTATGTAATGTGGATTTTCTCAAACACTTGATGATAAAGGCGTTTTCTTATCTTTTCACCCATTTTCAGTTAAGAAAATAGTTCCAAAAAAAAAAATCTTTTCACTTGAATGACGACCTTTGACGATATAATGAAAAACAGACATAGGATCGCTAAAAAGCATAAATGCGAGAAATTAAATAAAAGACCAATAATACATTACACAATATTTTTTAGGTACACCCCGTGTGTATATAATTATATTTGAGTTACTTTGATGAATCTCAATAACGATTCAAACATTGACTCATCACGACTAACTCTTTCTGTATAGCCAAGCCAACCCTATTGGTATTGGTAATATGTATAAAGTTATAAACTATAATGGTTTTGAATTAATAATGCCACAAAAAATGACCGTTTAATTTAAGTATTTAACTGAATTATTATTTATATTAATGCTAGTCATTCCCACCTTTATTGCTTTCTGTGATCTCTAGCTAGCTCGTGGCGCGCTGCTTAAATCTAAGTAATAATAATATTTTTATCATTGTTGATCTTTTAATTTTTATTAATTTGGGTTTGGCTTCCCTCCTCTACCACTTCCCATCCTTTTCCATCCTTTACCCCCAAAAAAAATTTATGTTAGGGTCAATTTTTTTTGCTTGATTTCATCATTAGGTTTTGCATAGAATTAATGATATGTTATTAATGGGCAAAAGCGTTGATCTAATAGTTAACTATTTCAATTTGGGTAAAAATAATAAATGACTATTTTACGGTGCATAAACAATAACTAACTTTGTGACCCGGTGTAAAATAATAAAACCGATACTAATTGTTAATTTGTAGTTTTGTGAAACCTCTTTTATATTATTTTTTATAGTAAAAATATCTTTTTACCCCCTCACAATTAAAACTCAACCTTTAATTTTTTCCTTCTGTCCTTCATCTTCCCATGTTGACTAGTATCAGTAAGGTTTCAATTGGGAGGGGAAAATATATTTCTCACTTTGAAAATAATATCATAAAAGTTCCACATAACTACAAATTAACATCTAGAACTGGTTGTCATTTTTGCACCGGGTCACAAAGCTAGATATTATTTATGCACTATGAAATAGTTATTTATTAGTTTTGCCCAAACCGAAATAGTTGATTATCAGATCAGTGCTTTTGCCCTTTTTATATTATGGTGAAAAAATGGTACAATTTTCAATTTTAGATCATTTTCAAAGATTCAATAATTTAACTTAAAAAAATACATTTTTTTTTGGAGTGGTGGGTAGGAAGTGGAAGAGGAGGGAAGTCACTCCCTACCAATTTATAGCATCAATTCATGGATATTTGGAAAAATATATATTGTTGATCTTTCTAATAAGGAATTTTGGTGAAAATTAAATTATTGTCTTAATAAGCTATTTAAACAATAAATTAAATAAGGAATTTTCTCAAAAAATGTAATAATAAAAAACAAACGGAGCGGGAGTGCTCTTTTTTTTATTATTAGGCTATTTTTGTCTCTTGTATTTAGTGTTAACTTCTCTTGCTCCTCTCTCTCACACATAGAGAACTTGTGTACTTTATATTTTCAAATAATTAAGAGATCAGACCTCCATTTAGGTGCTGTGCTACGAACATTTAGTTTCCCTAAGAACATTTTCAAGGGAAATTTGAGTGGTTCCAAGAAGATGGGTTAAGCATCCTTTTAGAAGAAAGTCAAAATCAACACTTGGCATGATTCCCACTAGCGATTCTTGAGGCATTTTGTGGTCGTTGGGAGAAAGCTATATTTGCAATTTAATTTCCAACAATTTAGGTTAATGAACTTATCTATCGTTATTAATTATGATTATTTTTCCATGCATTAAGTTCAATTGTATATCAATCTTCTTTGAAAGAAGATGCAGCCAATGATACAATAATAATATTTATATTAACCTATGAAGCTGTTGACCGAAATCAAATAAATTAAATATGCATGCGCGTGCCTGCCTTTGAGTTTGACACAAATACATTTTATATGGTAAATAAAAAACAAATTCAACCTCATTGAGAATGCAGCATCATACCCAAAATTAGATGCTCTTATTTTACCTAAATATCTCTTCCAGGCATCGACAAATGAATGTTAAACATTTAATAAAGATACACACTACAAGAGAAAAGAAACGGTCATTGCAGGATTAATAACTACTAAACATGTGTGTATCATGGGTTGACAATCCGCGATATAAACAGCCGAAACTGAGCATGATATCACGTCATAAAAATACGCGACATAAGCATTAAAAACACAACATTGGAAACTTATATGTCGCGCCAAGAACCGCAACATATGGTATAACTTTCTAAAAACATTCGCACCCTTATGTTGTGCCAAAAACAGTGGCGTAAGGGTGCAATCTTTTCAAAACAATAGGGCACCATAAATATTTATCCGAAGCACAAAACTTTTATTTTAATTAAGAAAATGTGATATTAAATAGGGCGAAGACCCAAAAATGATACATAACTATTGGCCAAGGAACAAAAGTAATACATAACTATTCTGAGGTACATCAATGATACCTAACTTTTACTTGGGATCAAAAATGATATTTTCACTAATATGACAATAAAATTGGACATGAAAAGTCTAAAATGCCCTAATAAATAAAATAAAGGGCGAAGGCTCAAAAATGATACATAACTATTGGCTAAGGAACAAAAGTAATACATAACTATTCTGAGGTACATGAAAAGTCCAAAATGCCCTAATAAATAAAATAAAATAAAACATAGAGTTAGTCCCTATAGTTTTAAAGCTAAGGTTTTAGTCCCTATAGTTTCCTCCATTTAATAGAGTTAGTCCCTATAATTTTAAAAGGACCAACATATGGCATTAACAGAGTTAAATATGATTACGTGGCACTAATTCTGTTAGTTTTTGTCATGTGGCTTATGAATGGAGAGTATGAGTTGGAAATAATTATTTAAGGTGGATAAATGATTTTATTTATTAAGGAATATATTAAAAAAATAGAAGTCATCTCTGTCACAAACCAAACTGGACGGAGAGGAGGAATTAGGGGAAGACGAAGAAGACATAGCTGGAGTAGTGGAAGGGGTGGGGGCCGCGGCAGCGGGTCTTCTCGCTGGGGTGGGCGAAGGGGAATTTGGTCTAGTCGTGGCTGCGGCTTCACCGTTCTCTGCCACCATATGTCGCTGTTGGTTTCTAAGAGAGGAAGAGAAAAAATGATGGAATGAAAGAGAGAGAGAGAGAGAGATGTGGTGAAAAGATCTTTATTAGGAAGAGCAAACTGACCATTTATATCAAAAGCCACCAAGAAGTAACATTTTTTATATTAAAGTTCTCAATTTGAGCACCAAACTTACAGCAGAACCATATCAGTTGGTTTAACCCTATGTTTTATTTTATTTTATTTATTAGGACATTTTGGACTTTTCATGTACCTCAGAATAGTTATGTATTACTTTTGTTCCTTGGCCAATAGTTATGTATCATTTTTGGGCCTTCGCCCTTTATTTTATTTATTAGGGCATTTTGGACTTTTCATGTCCAATTTTATTGTCATATTAGTGAAAATATCATTTTTGATCCCAAGTAAAAGTTAGGTATCATTGATGTACCTCAGAATAGTTATGTATTACTTTTGTTCCTTGGCCAATAGTTATGTATCATTTTTGGGCCTTTGCCCTATTAAATATTATTATTGGTTATAATGGAAAAAGAGTATAGAGTTATTGAATATAATCATGGAGAAAAAGTAGAGGGTTATTGGAAATAATGGAAAAAGAGTATGGAAACTGGTAGAAAAAATATAAGAGTAGGCGATAGAAATCATAGTGTTTAAATATATAACATGCAAAAATAGAAAAGACAATTAGTTAAGTATATGAATAATAAAGAAATAATTACATGTATGGGAAAACGAAGAAAGTAATTGAAGTGTAGCTAGGAAGAAGGAGGAAAAATGAAAGAGGAGATATGGAATGATTGTGAAATTTATATTAATGAATACAAGACTCATGTCACGTGAGGAAAAATGAGCGACATATATAATTCATTTTCATATTTAAAAATAAAAAGTTGATAATGAATTTTCCGACA
The DNA here is from genome assembly GCA_029929735.1 of Mimosa pudica. NCBI lineage: Eukaryota > Viridiplantae > Streptophyta > Magnoliopsida > Fabales > Fabaceae > Mimosa > Mimosa pudica. The sequence continues at coordinate 13,632,669 of JAKELP010000029.1, read as the reverse complement.
ATTTCAGCCCTCTCCATAACCATTTTTGCTAATGATTAATGCATTATTTCACTAACAAAACGTGATATGTGAATGATAATATATTAGATTAAATTTTAAACTTCTTTCATACATAATTTTCTTAAGTTTTGAGTTATAAACAAATAATTAATTCCTCCTCCTTAAAATTTAGATTAGATGAAATAATTATTAGAATTTGGAAGAAAATATTACCTGCAATTTGACGAATATTATATAAATATAATTTCATGTTTATATTTTATCAAAAAGTCTGACGAACTTTTTTCTCTGTGTATTTGTGTGCGCGTAAATCTTATCTATGTTTAAGGGGGACATAGATGTGGTCCAATTTAGCTAAACAGCTAGGGACCATATGCATATTTCGAAGGCTACTGTTGAGCTTCTGTTTGGCAGGATGGATATGATATTCACACAAAACACTAAAGAAAAGGGCAGTGACGTCCTTGTCATTACCTTTAGCAATTATGTTTAATTAATCACTAAGTAATCTCTCAAAAAGGTCGCAACAAGATCATAGTTTTGCCTACTAATGGCGTGTGATTTCAAAGCTTTAATCAAAGGAATGTGATGATTTTGAAGGGATAGGGCAACAAAATTGGTCAATACTTTGGTGATCTCCAAAATGGGTTGATGTTATTATTAGTATTATTATTACATTAAATTAAATGAATGATTATATTGATTAAAGTATGTTGTCTAAGTTGAAAATAACGCGTGTGCTAATTTTTTTGTCTTGAGATTTTATAATGATGAGATTTGATGGTATAAAGCAATAGGTTAGTGACTTAATCCAACTTTGGGCAATCATTAATTTAATTGGATCTAGTTGCAACATCTAGGTTGATTAAGGTGGATTAATTCTTGTCATATCTAGTATGGAAACAGTTTTTCTACTACACAACTCCTTTATGATAAGCTAAAGAAGAAAATTTTAAAACTAAACAAGTAAAACAAATTCCGTCTGAAAAATAATAAAGGGATCGGAGGACAAGTGAAAAAGAGTGAATTATCAAAGGTAATCGATCCTTTCAAAAAAGAAGGCTTGCATATATTGGGCTTTCAAACAGGTTGGTATTGAGCCAGCCCATTTTCTCGTAGATCAAGGAGAGCATTTACATCATGAGTCTCATTTAGTGCAATTTTCACTTAAATTCAAGGGGCAAATGCACTTAATCTTATAATGAACCGGGGTTGGGATTTCCTCTGCGGTGGTTTCCTCTGCGTCCCTCCTTTTCCTAATATAATACGCACACATTAGATTGATCCAAGAGTGCATAGCACATCATGATACCATTAAAAAAAATTGTAATGAACCGTTTGTTTTGCTTGTCTGCACCCTGTGTAAAATCGTACTTTCGCTAATTTTTTGTACTTTGTCTGTCCATGTTTGATGTTTATGTGACATACTTTACCAGACTTCAAGTCATTAGTTCCAATTTTCCTATAATAATTAGATGCTCATATTTATAGTGCCGTCTAAATATGATAGGTTATAGTACATTATTGACTAATCGTTTTGCTCCTTGTTATCTCTATGGCATGTTTCTGTTGGCATATATGGTTTCTATTTTTCGGTTGAATGTTGCATCGACATCGTATAACTTTTGTTGAAATACAGGTATTGTGGTCAAGGCTGGGGAGTCTATTGGTGTTGATGTTGATGATGCCTACGTCCATTTTTCTCAAGTTAGAACTTCTTAATTAATTATACATTCTTGGTGATCTTCGATGAAGCCTTTTGACATTATGATCACTCTCGTAGGCTCACCTTGGGTAGATTAGGGAGGATGAGGGATATGAACTTGTAGTTATTTACTTTGGATATAACTAGAATCTTGTTCTGGGAACCCTTCAGAAGAATATCCCTCTTTTTCTTTTGATTTAAAGGGAATTCACAGAGAAAAATGGAGTTCTTAGGTTGTCTTTTTCAATTGTCTTTTTGTTCTGTTTGTTAAATCATACTTCTACCCATTTTTCTTGCTTTTCTACCTATATTTGATGTCTATCTATCATAAAGTCACAGTATATTGACTTAAACTTGACTTTGATATCATATCTATAACATCTTAGCATCTCACTCTCGAAATTGTACACTTTAATACCTATTTAGTTTATGTAAGACTTTACAATTTACCCAATAGAGTTCAATATGCTCATTGACACATCAACATGTGACTGACTCTCTAATATCGTTTGTAACATTTCAACGTGTCACTCTAAAATCTAAACTAATGTTTATTCTTTTTAGTGGTAAAAGAACATGTTCTTTGTTTATATGTATATATAGATTCAAAAGAGATCATATATATAATGAAATTAATTAAGTTAACTAATGGATTTGTTACTTTTGTGTGGTACTTAAGTTATAAAATTAAATAAAATAATGCATCTAGCCAATTTCGGTATTCATATATGGAAAGAATCTGTCATGTAGAGCATTACTCTAGGAATATCTGCGCACATGGTGCATTCATGCGCATGTGATCGAATTCGAATGTGTATATGTGTAACGAGCTTGTATCAATAATGCACACCGGTTCCATATGTTTACATAATAACACACACTTAATTTCTTGGTTTCCTACAACAAAATTTTGGATTTTGTGCATTGGATCTAATGACTGAACGTTGAATTATATATAATTCTAAACAATGCGAGCTTTACAAAGTACAAACACACAGACACACACATTGAAATGGGGATAGCGCACTAGCAATGGTGATGGTATGGATTAGTAAATTCAAAATTCTTCCGTATAAATATGTACCTGGTGGTCCTCAACTACAACTTTCTCTTAAAGAATTATCTATTTTATTCAATAATAATATATGTTCTTTATATCATTTTCATTTCTTGTTTCTGAGGTCATTAAAATCTTCAACTTGCAAACAAGTGATTTCATAATGGACATGATGATATGTAGATAGCCTGCGATACATACACACATAATTGATAAAGTTCATAAAAAAGTCAACAGAAACAAATAAAAAATTGTTCAAAAAAATAAGGGGTTGATTTTGTTGAAAATGAATGATAACATGGAAGATTCCTTATTGTGGAGCCTACAAAGGATGGGTAATGTAAAGTTGTAATGTTGCAGAGGAAGAAAGAGGCATCTCACTTACCAAAATTTAATATATTAACACAATTTATTCTGCTACTCATTGCTTGCCCTTTTAAGTAATCAATGATTTTCTTTCTGATCTAATGTAGTAATAGTGGTGATTCCATCCTTCTTTTCTTCCATTGGAAAAATTTATTATATTTAATTATAAGACATAAGTATACTTTTGGTCATTTGTGTTTGCATAAAGTTTCAATTTAGTTTTTTATATTTAGAAACTACGCTTTTAATCCTTTTTTGTTACTACCTTTAGTTTCACTTAACGAAAAATATCAACTTAACAATTTTAAATGATTAATTTAGAACTGAATATTGAGAAAAAAATCTTAAATTAAAATTGTTTAGTGTAATTATTCTTATATTTTTAAAATTTGTCATCTTTTACCCCCATTTAATTAATCATGAAATAATGCGCTACATTTAAGTGAAATTAACGGTTTAATAAAAAAGCACTAAAAATATACTTTGCAAACATGAAAGACTAAATTGAAATTTGATTCAAAAATAAGAGACCAAAAGTATACTTTAATCTATAATGACATATTTTTTTAGTATATCTTGCGGTCTACAATTTCCATCAAAGAGTTATTGCAAGTATTGTTTTGCCGAGTTATTACCAATATTTTGCGGTGCAGCAAATGACTGTTATACATATTACCACCATATACACGCATGCAATTATTATATTGCAAGTTTATAAAAAGATTTTCATGTACTTACTAAATTTACGAAAATGGCACTATATAGATCCATGTTAATTAGTTGTCTATCAATAATGATATTATGTTGTGGTAAAGATTAAATCTCAGGACCTATAATCAAATGCACCAAATCCTTTAATTGAAGTATTTTCGTGAGATTGTGAATTTTAACTCATTACAGAGGATATAATGGGTGCATGAGTAGCTTTGATAAATTTAAAAATGGAAGTATTGAAATGCCCAATCTTTTAACTTTTGATAATTATTTAATAATCAAGTAATCACATAGAAATAAAAAAAGTGGTGTGCTCATAAACTTGAGCAGCCATACTTCTTCCTACTCCATCTATAGCGTAAAAGCTAATAAGGGAGCTAATCTTATTTTAAATATAAGATATATTTCTTTTATTTATCAATATTTTTTAATTTATCTCTATTGTCACTCCATCAACAATGATCAAATAAAAGTGATATGGAGGAAATTGTGGGATATGATGAATTAACTGTTTTAGAAAAAAAAACATGTCATATTAACTTTTTTCTTAATCTAACTAAATTAAGTTGGTGTATCTTAAATATTAATTAAGAAACAGAGGGGTATTTATTAGTTGGCTGTCCTATATGTGTGTGTATGATTAAGCTAAGAACTAGAGGAAGTAGTATTGATTAGTTGGATTAGTTAATTACTGGTATGATAATGAATTGTTACAATTAAAAAATATGTCAGCCCAGTTCTAGTCCATAATTGGTGATGGTGTTGAGGAAGGGAATATAACATGCAATTCTTACACATACTTTATAAAGAAAAACTTATTCGAACCCACACCCATACTCTATGACAGACAAACTTACCGTTGAGTTAAATCGATCCTTCCAATAAATTGTTACAACTAAAAAGCTACGATAATTCATGTATGCTCTATACTGCGTAACTGTTTTAGAATAGTGAATTTGGACAATAAGTAAAAAGATGGGGAAAATTGAGGGCAACAAGAAGAAGAGGTGCATGTGACATAAATTAGAAGAGAACATGGGAGCTATCTTGGTTAAGAAGACAACAAGTACTTCCACTTTGGCTCTGCTTTGCTGGCCCATGTGACCTCCTCTTCCCTTTCTCTCTTTATCTCTTATTCCGCCGCAATATATATGTCCCGCATTTCCTCATTTTCTCGTCCTTTCCTTTTTTTATTTTTTTAATTGTTTGGTTCTTATATTTTGAAGAAATTTCCTTAAAAAAAAGAAATTTCCTTAAAAAATATTTTTTTTATATAACTGATGATGCACCCACTATATTTATAGAAATTCACACTCGCAAACTCACATTTGAAAATGCTAAAAATTAAAGAATATGTTGATGATATTAGGGCATAAGAGCCGATAATCAATCAACTTCATTACAATTTGAGTTATTATCTCCCTATAAGCTATTATGATTAGAAAATTTCATTCTCAATAAATAGTGAATTATATATTTTTCATAAAGAATAATAAACCATTAGTGAATAATATATTTAAAGATTTAGTTACTGATATAGAACAATGACACATGTGATTTATGTCGTTGACCCCACCTAATGAGATCATAAGTCTTGCATGTTATTGAAGGACACCGATTTAGCGGTCGGTGTAGTGTGCCTTGGGTCTAGTCCTTCAAGAAATTTTAGTACCTCAAGGTAAGCGGAAGTTACCCCGGGTATCGTTCTCAAGGGAGCCTTGTTTAATTAAACTACCCTAATAAATTTGATGCAATGTAAGATGGATTTAGGTAAAGAAAATATATTTTGTTGATTTTTTAAAGAGTAAATGATGGGTGCAAAACAAATAAATATTTTTGGTATTTTTAATAAAAGGGTGTGATGGAAGTGAAGTGCTCTTGGAAATGATTTTCAATGGCCATCATAGCTTTCTAAATATTTTTGGGGAGTTTAATGCACTAATTTCCTAATTTACCAAACCTCATGGACCCATGAGTCCAATACCTAGTTGTTGAAACCTCATCCAATTAGGCATTGTTAAGCTCTTTAGTACCTCTGAGTTTTCTCTAAGTTTCCTAAAATATCAAACCTCACCAACCGGTAAGTCTAATGCCTAGTCTCATGAACCCATTCAAATAGACATTATTAATTACCCTAGAGTGTGATTATTGATTGCAATGCATTAGTTCAATTACAATTCAATTCAACAAACTATCTACCAATACCATGAGTAAATAGAAATATTTAATGAATTATAAAGAACATATGTATGACCACACATATTGTTGAGTCCAAATTCCTCATTACAAGTCAAAACCACAAATCAAACTCACAATAACAACCAAATCCAGTCCAATATCAAAACATAAATGCTAACCTAAACCTAGGCAATCAAAAATATAAAGAGAAAGGAAAGGAATTGGGACTCCCCTTTGAAGAACCATAGCTCAAGCCACTTCCCATCAACTCCAAGAGCAAGGAGGAACTTTATTGAGGCATGAATGGAGGAAGGAAGGTGGAAGGTTAAAGGAAAATGTGAGGGAAATGAGAGTGGGTGGAGGAAGGGATGGAGAAGATGAGAGAACTAGGGTTTTGGGGGAGCACTCAACCCCCAAAACTTGGGTTTCTAAGCCTAATCTTACACCATATATCAATGGGGACTTGGGCTTCATGTTTGGGTTTGAGTTTAGGTCCAAATTGGTGCTCAAAAGACCAAAAAATCAGAGAAAAACCGAAGTTGTAAGTGCTGTTCGCGCAGGGACCTGTCTGCAAAGTCTGAAAGTTATGGGGTCAGATTCTGTAATTTTCTCAGGACTGTTCTGCAGTGTTTTCAGGATTCTGGGCCGTTTCTGTAATTTCTGCCAAATGTCCAGAATAGCTATTTCAGCTCATTTTTGTCATTTTCTGCAAGGGAAAAATTACAACAACATAATACATTTCATCCCAAAAATTAATCACTTAAGATAAACAATTAAATGTGACGATTATGCCCTTATTTGACCCCTTTTCACACAAAACCATTTTTAATTCAATTAAATTATAATCAATTCATTTTAATTCAATATTGCATCTTCCAAATGTTAATAACTTCAATTTAGCACACTAAAAACATACAAATTTAAGGATTTGTCAACTCCCCCACACTTAAACCTTTGTACTCCCGGACAAAGACAAGTTTTAAAAAGCTTTGAAGTACATTAACATGACAATTATGAGAATTCAACAAACAATGTGAAATGGAATAATGCTAACAATGATTAACAATGATTGTAATGAATGTAAAGAGTATGAGTAGAGAAGAAAATCACTCAAGGATAAGTGTTTACACACATCTCACCATTTTGGGTTCATTTATACTCTCAATATCCACTTTGGTACACATTCTACCATATGCTTGTGAGAATTCTAGGGTCTCCACTAAAACACAAGTGCAATGCATCAAAAGGACTTTTGAGGGTTGTGGTGGTGGATAGGCCAAATGATGGAATGAAAATGAAAATGAAAAGAATTGATGTTATGCATGTTTAACCATTCATATACAACTTGTAGTACCAATTGCATATTGCTAAACTACTATGCATGCCTTATTTTTCACTTTTTGACTTTTTCTCATTTTTTTCCTCCATTTTTTCTTTCTTTTTCTTTTCCTTTTTCTTTTCTCTTTTTTTTTTTGTATTTTTTTTTATACATAACATGCTTCTTTGAAACATAACAATGACATCTTTTTTTCATTTTAAACAAAGCAATTATGCAACTTTTCTCATATTGACTAAACAATGCAATAACATCAAGTGAATGGCTCAAATGGGTAGCAAAAGGGTAGAGTGTTTAGGGTTAGTGTTTAGGGTTAAGGGCTATGAAATGAATGTCTTTATCATCCTACATTACACTATATGCAACAAGCTTTGACCAAGAATGCAAACAAGTTCTAGAGAATGATAACCAAGTGGATTTCCCTCAAGAATGGATAATTAGGCTCAAATAAACCTCACAATATATGGCTAATTCTCCTAAACTCATAAACAAATTTTCAAGACAATCAAGATTAACCATAGGGCATCAATTCCATTCAAAATATTGCAAATCAAAAGCATAAAAACAAATTCTCAAAATTGCCAAAAGTACAAAAATATGTCATGTCCAAGGTTAACAAATGTAAAAGTGAGAGAAAGTTCAAATTTTTTTCAAAATTTAGCCAATTTGAAGCTAGAAACATGTCTAAGATGCAATAACCCAAAACTTAACCCAACTACAACCCCTCCCCCACACTTAATTCCTACATTGTCCTCAATGTAGCAAAATCATGGAAAAATCCAATTAAATTTCGAAGCATGTGGAAATCAAGTGTGGTGGTGGTGTTAGCACTAAACACTTTATTTTAATCCTAGAAATGAGAAAAACAACTAAAGCTACCTTTTACTACTAGTTTGTGTCTCTCCCCCACACTTATATTCCTCAATCAATAATTAAACCAAGCACATGAAGAATAAAAAGGAAAACAAGTGAGGAAAGAGACAACCTTTGTTATGGTATCTTCAAATGCTTGAAGGAGAAGTTTTCATCCTTGATGAAGATTATGTTGGACTTTAGAGCTCCAACTTCTCCTTTGTTGATCTTCCTTGGTGGTGTTTGAAGTAGATACCTCATATGGCTCCTACAATGATGTCTATGCAAAGAAAACAAGCCAAGAGAAATACCAAATCCAAAAGAACAAACTTGGAGAGGGTTAGAGCATGCTTTAAGCAAGTTAAGATCAAAACTCTTCAAGTATGAATCACAACCAAGAAAATCAATATTACTCCTATTCGTAGGAGTTAAAGACACTTTTATATTTTTGAAGTCCTCTTGTTCTTGCAACCGGAAAGGTGAGGAACTCAACTTGGAGTTGAGGTACACCACATCGTATTTGCAATCACAAGAGGTGGGAGGTATAAGAGTGGAAGAAGAAGAGGATTTATGCAATATGGAAGATGAATGCATTCCTAAATCGGGAGGTAGGTCACAAGACAAAATTAAATGGAAGAATTCATCATTTTTCACAATTTTATCATTTAAAACATGTGAATCTCCCATATTTGGCCTACCAATAGATAAAAAAGAATTGAGATCAAAAGATAAGCAATTTTCATGTCCATTTTCAAGTGTAGCATGTATGTTATCAATTGAATTAGATGAAGATGTAGCATCATATGGAGTGGAAAGCCAACTATCAACTTCCATACAAATAGCACAAGACTCATCACAAGCACATTTATTAATGAAGGAAGAATGTTGGGAGGAGGGTGAAATGAATTCTTCACCATGTTCAATAGATTCAAAGAAGCTCAAATCATCATGCTTATCAACACTTGAAGAGGAAGACAATTGTTCGCAATTCTCCACATTGTTAACAACCAAGTTTGATGCATCATTAGTGCTAGTAGATAAAGTGTGCACATTACCAAAGTTCTTTTGTTGCAATGAAACAAATCTATCATACTTAAGATCAATGCATTCCATGCACATAGTATCATCATCACAAGAACAAGGTAAAAACTCATGCAAATCAAAATCATCACCACAACTAGTACTTAGAGCATCATTATCACCACACATATGATTTTTACAAGCAACATTATCAACTATACAACTGACAATGGAAGTATCACAATAAGAATTTTCAACATCAAGATCTTGAGGGAATTTAACAACAATTTCGTCATCCACCTCATCATCACTTGTAACATCAACCAAAGTAGTATGAGGAGAGATAACCTCTTCAAGAAGAGGAGGAATATTACCTAAGTGTGAAATCAATTCCTCTTGAGGTTGAGAATGTGCTTATTTTCCATTTATTGCTTGTGTGGGACTAGTCATTTGAAGGTGACCATCCACTTGAGAGGTGACATTTAGCTCTAGGTCCTCAACTCCTTCACAATCATAGGATTGACAAGGCCATGGAGTACCTTCTTCTCCATTTGTCTTTTTCCACATCACATGTTGCACAAAAGCCCGAATAAATTCTTCTATTTCCTCCAAACGCTTTTCCATCTCCTTTGTGAGTTGATTGACCTCTTTAAGCATAAACAATTTGGAGTGTTCACATTTAAGCTCATCATACACTCTCCTCAAAGCAAGGGTTTGGGAATCCATGTTTGGGAAAGTTAGGAAAGCATCTAATCCACTAGGTTTGGGTGGAGAGGGTGGGGGTGATGGTGCATGATAGGTGGGAGGGAAAGGATTATGGTAGGAGGTGTATGGTGGTTCATATGGTTGTATGTATGGTGTAGGAAAGTGGGTAGAGTGGCTTTGGAAGTAGGTAGAGTTGTTTTGTGGATAAGATGGTTCCAAGTATGTTGGGAATTGGTTGGGCATTTGGTATTCAAGGGTTTGATAGTAATTGTGCAAACGCTCTCTCAAGGAAGGTTCCTCATTGCTCAAAGAATGTGAGTAACTTGGTGTTTCTTCATTCAAAGAATAAGAATTCATAGGAGAATCATCATAGAACAAAAACTCATAATTATATGGCCTAGACATGATTATTGCAATTAAATAATCTCAATATGCAAAGTAAGTAACCAAAAAAAATTAAAACAAATAAGAAAAGCAAAGTGAACTAACCTAATATGCACCTACACTAAATGCAACCTAATGGCTCACTTTGACCCAAATCAACCTTGAAGATTGACACAAATTTACTAGGGAGTCAAATTAATGACTCCCCGGTAACGGCGCCACTTGAAGGACACCGATTTAGCGGGTCGGTGTAGTGTGCCTTTGTAACATCCTGAAAATTTAATACAGGATTAAAGAGTGTTTTGGAAATGATAAATGGAGAAATTAGGAATTTTGGAAATTTTTAGGAATTTTTGGTGATTTTTGGGAATATTTTTGGAAATTTTGAGTAATTAATATGCATATAATTACTAAAGAAATGAAGAGTTTGAAATATGAGGGAGTGGTAGAGCTAAAAATATTTTGAAGTTTAAGAAGATTGGAGGCTGGTTTAAGTGGTTTTAAATCAAAATGAGTACACTATAGCAAGTTTGGGCTTTAAATAACCAAAATCACCCTTATTTTCATCAACCAAACACGGCCTACTCCCTTCCTTATCAACAAATCTGACCCCCTCCATTTTCTCGCGTGGCGTGCTCCCTCTCCTTCCCTTCACCATTTTCATTTTCTTCTTCCTCACCACTTCGGCTATCTCTCTCTCTCTCTCTCTCCAAGACCTTAAATCAGTTTTGTGTTCTTCATCTTCTCTTCTCCTCGGGTCTGTTAGCCGAGTTCGGCCGGCAGCTTGGAGTTGTTTTTCCGGCGGGTTGTTTTGTTTTTCCGGCGGCCGAGGGCGGTGAGAGGTTGGTGGTAGTTTTTTTTTATGTGCTTGAAGTTCTTACTCCCTTCCAAGGTTAATCTCTCATTTTTCTTTCCTTCCGTGGCTGTTCCATGCTCAACCACCACTTACAGTGGCCGATTTCCGGCGTTTTGGACGGCGGTTGGCGGCGGTTGTGTCTCCCTTCTCATTCTTGAATTCCGTAAGCTCTCTTACTACCTTGTGATGTTGATTTGTGAATAAAGTTCCCTCTTTTAAACTTAGGGCTTTGTGAAAAATTGGAACTTCAGGATTGTCAAGCTACCATAATAATTGTTAAGTGATTAATGGAAGTTTTGTGAGGATATTAGATATTTCTTGAAAAGAGGAATTTGGTTATGTAAGGATATGTTGGAGTTTGGTGGAAGGTTTGTGAACACTTTGAGTTGTAAATTTGACATTAATATGGTGGTTTAATGGTTTGTGATTGTTTTGTAATTTATGGACATTGAAACATTGAATTTGAGCAATTAGAGTGCCAAATGCTAGGAATTGAAAGGGGATTTCGAAATTTATGCCAATGGTAATAAAATAGTGATCTTTATTTGTTAGATGAGATTTGAGAGGTAAGTATAGAATGATGAAATAGTGAATAATTGGGGCAATTCAGATTATGGTGATTTTGGATGATTGGTATAGACTATTTTGACTAATGTGGGTGATTGAGAATTTAAGTGGTAAATAATTATGAACTCTTTGGATAGGAGATTTCTGAACTTGATTTAGTTTTCAAGGTGATGAAGAGTTGGAATCTCTAGGCGCTTTAATGTCTGATCAGTGCTGTGATTGAGGGTTCTTAAAGTTCATCTTTCTTGTTTTGGCTGAATTGGTAGTTATATGTTTATGGCTCAAATTCTAATTAAAACATGAGGGAATGCAATGTTATATTATTGAGGAATTGAAGGAAATAGTTTCAGTTTTAAGCTTTAAACTATTAAGTTTAGTGCTTTAATTTAAAAATCTGTTTTGTGGCATGATTTAGTAGATGAAAATGATGTTTTAGAATGACTGAAAATCTGAACAGGTTTCAAGAAATTAAGGTTAGCAAGTTTATGACGTGGAAAGTTAAATAGAAATTGGATGGGTTGTTGTTTAGTTGTAAACCTGAAAGTTCATATTTAGGAAGTGGAGTATATTGGAAGTTGATTAATGGAATTGTGAAGTGATTTGTGATTACTTTTTAGAAGACTTTTTGATAGTAGGACAAAGTGATCAATAATTGTTTAGAATTAGTTTGAATTGGTGGTCAAAGTCACTGATATTGTGTCTTGACCATCAGCAGCTCATTATGTGATTGTAAACGGCAGCGCTTCGAGTGGAGCTCGCGGATGATAATAACTGAGGATATATATATATAGTGCTGTTTTGGAGCTTGAACAGGTAATCACGCTTAACTGACTGTGATACTGAGGGTGATGGTAGTTGAGGATTTTCTGACATCCTCTTCTACTTATTTATATATATAAATAAAATGAATTCAGATTATGTTATACATAAACGTGGGCTATAGGGTACCTTTCAACTGAACTGTACTTTATATAAATTCATATTTATATATATTCTTTGGTATGTTGCATGACACTGGTTAGTTGTACCGTCGGCCGATGTAACCTATCGATTTGCGCAAATCGATAGGTTAATTGTACAGGTTCCTCGGATTGTAAAGGAACCAGGGACGTTTTCACTTTTAAAGTGCTCCCCAGGGACGTTTTCACTTTTAAAGTGCTCCTCAGGGACGTTTTCACTTTTAAAGTGCTCCCCAGGGACGTTTTCACTTTTTAAAGTGCTCCCTTTACATGCTTTCAGTTTTGAGACTGGGCACAGTGTCAATCATGTTTATTTTTGTCTATTGAGAGATGGATGCATCTATTCTGGATATATACATCGATATATTTGCAAATGTTATGTGCTGTATGCAGGTTTTGAACTGTGGTACCCTGTAGACGCTCCACTACCCCACTTCTGAGTCTCACAGTGAGTTAAGTAGTGATTACTGAGACATTGTTTTGTCTCACCCCATTCCCTTTATTTTTGCAGGTGATCATGCCCAGAGGTAGTCTGAGAGGAAGGGAAAGAGGGACCGGCCAGCTGCACTGAGTCAGTGAGTAGGCCGGAGGTACACCGTAGGGATGTATATTGCCATTTATTAGGTTGCATCCGCTTCCGCATTTGTTTGTATTGTTTGGAATGAATTGTGTTAAGGAAAGACCTTTTCCTAACATGGTTATATTGTTGATTGTGATTTATTGTTGTGATGAGTGTTGTTATTTTATATAACCATGTTAGATGGGCCCCGCTCTGATATGGTTAACCTTTATGTAGCTTGCTTGGTTTCTTTTGCTAACCATGTTAGGTGAATCCCTTACTAACATGGTTAGGGCATCTAGTATTGATTGATATCGTTTTCTCTTTCTAACCATGTTAGATGTACTCTTGCTAACATGGTTAGACACCATTTGTATGGATTGTTTTGATTATGTGTTTTATTAGGTGGAAGTAAGTAGGTTATTAAGGTATTATTAGGAGGTATGTTTCAACTTGGTATCAGTTTTATGGTAAACGATACCCTGCCTGTTGCATTGCATATAGAATGGCAATATATATTTCTTTTCCCTTCCCGCTGTGCATGATCCCTAACCTTTGTATTGAAGATATGTGCAGTTGAATTTTGAGGACAAAATTCGATTGGTGGGGAGAAAGGTAAAATCGCAGTAAGGATGTTCAGATGAGATTAGTGAATGGATTAGGACTGTGATTTTCTTAGGTAACATAATTTTCAAGGTAAATGGTGAGTATTGGTGAAGTGTATAGTAATTTTGATGAATCAATTCGATTCTATTGGTTTAAAGTAAATTATAGTGGGGGTGACAGGCAATACAAACGAAATTACAATTAGTAATTAGTGATTAATTAGTAGGATTTGAAAGAAATGTTTAAATTCAGGACGTTCAATTGAAACTATATTTTAGAAGAAGTGAGAGTTCAACAATAATTTTGGTGGAAATTAATTGGTTGGTATTAAAGTAAAGTGTGATTGTGTATTAAAGGATGTTTAGAAAAGGTAGGATGTCATAATCATTACTAAGGAAGTGTAGGAATCAATTGAATAATAGAAATGCGATAGTTAGATTATGTTAAGGGTGGTATGTTGGTGAACTTCGATCCAACAAGTTTCATAGAAAACCTTAAAACAATAGATAAATAAATGGGTTTCTTGAATAATTTTTGTCGATATTGAGTGAAATTGACATAGCATAGGAAAGGTATGAAACCAAAGACAACCTAGATTTTGGGAATTGTGCTGACAATGAGAAAAATATAAGGATTTATTTAACATAAAGGAGATAGAGATTCAATGTATTTGAGAGATTGATAAGGAATCAGGATGTTAACTGAATGAGGATTCTTCTCGGGGGTCTCGATTATAATTATGAGCCGGCCATAATCATAGTCGAGGCATCATGAGAGACTTTATTTGGTTAAAGAAGGTAGACTTTTTGGCGAGTTGACTTCATTGAAGATAGAATGATAATATATTTGAATGTAGTGGAAAGAACTTGATTTATAAGATTATGGGAGGATTTGAGTCGATATTAGAACTAATAAGTTAAGTGAGAAATAATATGATGTTCATAGGAATTTATTAATGTTGGGAATATTGGAAATTTATGCTTTTGTGATGAGGCTAATGAGAATAATTGGTGATTCATGTGAATTTAATTAAGGTTGTTATATGAACTAGATTTTGGGACGAGAAAACATATGACTTGTAGTATTCTAAGTGTAGTTTTAGGTTCTAGATTTGTTATATAATACCTATAAGGATATGAAATAATGATGATGTGGCTAAATAGAAGGATTTGACCTTGAGCCCAATTTTGTGTTTAGAGTTGAATACTGTAGTATGCAAATGTGTTTGGTTTTGGGTTGTATGTAATTGTGCTTCATGATGGAGACATTTGAGAGTACATTTGGATTCGATTAGGCAAATCCTTGATTATGTAGAATTGGAAGTCAGGTGTATATTGTGGATTTTAGAATCTTATACTGGCTTGATTTTAAATTGAGAAGCATATGATTTGGAATATTCAGATTATGGTTTTAGGTTTCTAAGGAGTGCGATTCCAAATTTCTAATCCAATAGGATTAAGAAAGTTATTTATATCTCGGCATGTTTGATTCGTTTGAGTTTTGATGATAGTGCATTTTTCCTAGATATCCAATTGATTAATCTTTGTTTAGGAAGATTTGAGTTAATCTGGTATTTTGAGAGACAAACTTCTAATAATGAGATGATTGGTGCAATTTGGCGATTTATTTTCTTTTGTAAGAGTATTGGTTATTGGAAATAATCTACAAAGCATAGTCATGTAGGTTGGCATGTGAACTTAGAATATTATGATCATATGTTTTAAATTGTACCTAATTGTTTGGGGTTTTATTTGGCTGTTAGGTTGTGTTTATAGGAATTCTACCATTTTTACTTGGGGACGGACGAATAGGGCCTGAGAAAGGAATGAAGATGTGGTGTTTTGATTGACGCTGGAAATTGTAAAATAATCTGGCCTGACTTGAATAGTTAGCGATATATGATCTAGAAAAGAAATTTCGACAGATTTAATGTTGCGAAGACTATGATTGGGTTCCAGTTTGGGAATTTAAGAGTTGGTGAGCCTTTTGGTTTGGATTCATAGGCATATGGATAATTGGTTGAATTAAATGGTGAAATGCAACCTGATTTGGTTTAGATTATAGTAGGATATGAACTTGAGGGTGCTTTCGGAAGAGGTAACATGTTAGAAATTATATTAAGAATGTATAAAAGTCAATTGGAGAATGGAGATATGATAGTAGATTATTGTGATGGTGGTTTAAAGTTGAACTTTGAAATTTAGGTAGTTGAAGAAATTTTTTTTAAAAGAATTGTAGGATTATGAAACCATTAAGTCGTTGAACGGGTTATTGATTTTTATTACCTTATATGATTTTGATGGAAATTTGTAATTGTATAGTTTTGTAGGATTATGAAATCATTACGGTTTTTGATGTACACTATAACTTGATTACTTAAGTTAGATCATGTTGGAATTGAAGTATGGTATTAATGAAGGAATATGGTAGTGAGGGTATAATTAGAATGTATTGATTTAGATGTATTTGGACAAAGTTGTGAACTTGTAGATTTCAGTGTACTATAGTGTTTATGGAAAGGGAGGAAATTCAGGTTATGAATTAAAGTGGATTGAGGAGACTACTTAGGGTTCAACTGTGGGTTTAACGACTTCTGAAGTTTACTGGCTATGGGAAGCGACATTAATAAAGGGAGATTGTTGATGTTAATTTAGAAAATATAGTTGATAAGCCAAAGGTTATAAATGATATAAATATGGACTATTGTTTAGGCTCATGGATGTAACTAGGGTGAACGATTAGTATATCCAGTGATTTAAATCGATTTAGTAGGAAATCCTGAATCATGTAGATAATTGACATTTTATTACGAGTGTTTAGACAAAAGATTGGGTTGGATAGTATTAATCACATTTAGTATTAGCAATATGTGAAAAGTTGTCGTTATTCTACTAAGGGAATTAAGACGTTTCGAGTTGGTGATGGATTTTGGAAATTGTGAGCATGGGTGAGTTAAATAAATATAGAAGTTTTAGCGAACTTTTAATTGATTCATTGGAATTGAATAGAATTAAGTGAGTTAGATATGGTGGGATATGTTAAGTTAGACGAGTTAAAATAAGGAATAAATTCCTAGAGACATGTTATCTAACTGTAAGAAGTGAAGAGCTTGGAGAAGTTGGAAAGAGAGAGGGAGTAATGAAGATAATTAAAGTGTAGGCAGTTTTGATGTTAAATGGAAGAGAAACCAATTATTTGAGAAAAAGGGGAAGATGGTCGATAGGTGATTGATCGATATTGGCATAGGTTTTGAGATTTGTTCTCATCTCTATATAAGGATTTGGCAAAATATGACTATTTGGCGAGAAATATCTTGGCTAGTGAATAAAGAGTAACTCTTGTGGTCTTTTAAGTCAAGTAGTTAGACAATTAAGGTGTACTAAGATTAGCATTATGATTTAAATATTTAGAAGAAAAAGAAATGGCTTAGATTAGTTTGGCTAGGATTTGAAGTTTTCTTCCCTAATTCAAGTCATTAGGGATGTAGTGAGCAGATTAGGCTATATATTATTTCATAAGGGTTGTCTGACATAGTGAATTTTGGGGACAAAATTCCTAAAAGGTGGGGAGAATTGTAACATCCTGAAAATTTAATACAGGATTAAAGAGTGTTTTGGAAATGATAAATGGAGAAATTAGGAATTTTGGAAATTTTTAGGAATTTTTGGTGATTTTTGGGAATATTTTTGGAAATTTTGAGTAATTAATATGCATATAATTACTAAAGAAATGAAGAGTTTGAAATATGAGGGAGTGGTAGAGCTAAAAATATTTTGAAGTTTAAGAAGATTGGAGGCTGGTTTAAGTGGTTTTAAATCAAAATGAGTACACTATAGCAAGTTTGGGCTTTAAATAACCAAAATCACCCTTATTTTCATCAACCAAACACGGCCTACTCCCTTCCTTATCAACAAATCTGACCCCCTCCATTTTCTCGCGTGGCGTGCTCCCTCTCCTTCCCTTCACCATTTTCATTTTCTTCTTCCTCACCACTTCGGCTATCTCTCTCTCTCTCTCTCTCCAAGACCTTAAATCAGTTTTGTGTTCTTCATCTTCTCTTCTCCTCGGGTCTGTTAGCCGAGTTCGGCCGGCAGCTTGGAGTTGTTTTTCCGGCGGGTTGTTTTGTTTTTCCGGCGGCCGAGGGCGGTGAGAGGTTGGTGGTAGTTTTTTTTTATGTGCTTGAAGTTCTTACTCCCTTCCAAGGTTAATCTCTCATTTTTCTTTCCTTCCGTGGCTGTTCCATGCTCAACCACCACTTACAGTGGCCGATTTCCGGCGTTTTGGACGGCGGTTGGCGGCGGTTGTGTCTCCCTTCTCATTCTTGAATTCCGTAAGCTCTCTTACTACCTTGTGATGTTGATTTGTGAATAAAGTTCCCTCTTTTAAACTTAGGGCTTTGTGAAAAATTGGAACTTCAGGATTGTCAAGCTACCATAATAATTGTTAAGTGATTAATGGAAGTTTTGTGAGGATATTAGATATTTCTTGAAAAGAGGAATTTGGTTATGTAAGGATATGTTGGAGTTTGGTGGAAGGTTTGTGAACACTTTGAGTTGTAAATTTGACATTAATATGGTGGTTTAATGGTTTGTGATTGTTTTGTAATTTATGGACATTGAAACATTGAATTTGAGCAATTAGAGTGCCAAATGCTAGGAATTGAAAGGGGATTTCGAAATTTATGCCAATGGTAATAAAATAGTGATCTTTATTTGTTAGATGAGATTTGAGAGGTAAGTATAGAATGATGAAATAGTGAATAATTGGGGCAATTCAGATTATGGTGATTTTGGATGATTGGTATAGACTATTTTGACTAATGTGGGTGATTGAGAATTTAAGTGGTAAATAATTATGAACTCTTTGGATAGGAGATTTCTGAACTTGATTTAGTTTTCAAGGTGATGAAGAGTTGGAATCTCTAGGCGCTTTAATGTCTGATCAGTGCTGTGATTGAGGGTTCTTAAAGTTCATCTTTCTTGTTTTGGCTGAATTGGTAGTTATATGTTTATGGCTCAAATTCTAATTAAAACATGAGGGAATGCAATGTTATATTATTGAGGAATTGAAGGAAATAGTTTCAGTTTTAAGCTTTAAACTATTAAGTTTAGTGCTTTAATTTAAAAATCTGTTTTGTGGCATGATTTAGTAGATGAAAATGATGTTTTAGAATGACTGAAAATCTGAACAGGTTTCAAGAAATTAAGGTTAGCAAGTTTATGACGTGGAAAGTTAAATAGAAATTGGATGGGTTGTTGTTTAGTTGTAAACCTGAAAGTTCATATTTAGGAAGTGGAGTATATTGGAAGTTGATTAATGGAATTGTGAAGTGATTTGTGATTACTTTTTAGAAGACTTTTTGATAGTAGGACAAAGTGATCAATAATTGTTTAGAAT
The DNA here is from genome assembly GCA_029929735.1 of Mimosa pudica. Taxonomy (NCBI): domain Eukaryota; kingdom Viridiplantae; phylum Streptophyta; class Magnoliopsida; order Fabales; family Fabaceae; genus Mimosa; species Mimosa pudica. The sequence continues at coordinate 13,613,408 of JAKELP010000029.1, read as the reverse complement.
TAGTTTGAATTGGTGGTCAAAGTCACTGATATTGTGTCTTGACCATCAGCAGCTCATTATGTGATTGTAAACGGCAGCGCTTCGAGTGGAGCTCGCGGATGATAATAACTGAGGATATATATATATAGTGCTGTTTTGGAGCTTGAACAGGTAATCACGCTTAACTGACTGTGATACTGAGGGTGATGGTAGTTGAGGATTTTCTGACATCCTCTTCTACTTATTTATATATATAAATAAAATGAATTCAGATTATGTTATACATAAACGTGGGCTATAGGGTACCTTTCAACTGAACTGTACTTTATATAAATTCATATTTATATATATTCTTTGGTATGTTGCATGACACTGGTTAGTTGTACCGTCGGCCGATGTAACCTATCGATTTGCGCAAATCGATAGGTTAATTGTACAGGTTCCTCGGATTGTAAAGGAACCAGGGACGTTTTCACTTTTAAAGTGCTCCCCAGGGACGTTTTCACTTTTAAAGTGCTCCTCAGGGACGTTTTCACTTTTAAAGTGCTCCCCAGGGACGTTTTCACTTTTTAAAGTGCTCCCTTTACATGCTTTCAGTTTTGAGACTGGGCACAGTGTCAATCATGTTTATTTTTGTCTATTGAGAGATGGATGCATCTATTCTGGATATATACATCGATATATTTGCAAATGTTATGTGCTGTATGCAGGTTTTGAACTGTGGTACCCTGTAGACGCTCCACTACCCCACTTCTGAGTCTCACAGTGAGTTAAGTAGTGATTACTGAGACATTGTTTTGTCTCACCCCATTCCCTTTATTTTTGCAGGTGATCATGCCCAGAGGTAGTCTGAGAGGAAGGGAAAGAGGGACCGGCCAGCTGCACTGAGTCAGTGAGTAGGCCGGAGGTACACCGTAGGGATGTATATTGCCATTTATTAGGTTGCATCCGCTTCCGCATTTGTTTGTATTGTTTGGAATGAATTGTGTTAAGGAAAGACCTTTTCCTAACATGGTTATATTGTTGATTGTGATTTATTGTTGTGATGAGTGTTGTTATTTTATATAACCATGTTAGATGGGCCCCGCTCTGATATGGTTAACCTTTATGTAGCTTGCTTGGTTTCTTTTGCTAACCATGTTAGGTGAATCCCTTACTAACATGGTTAGGGCATCTAGTATTGATTGATATCGTTTTCTCTTTCTAACCATGTTAGATGTACTCTTGCTAACATGGTTAGACACCATTTGTATGGATTGTTTTGATTATGTGTTTTATTAGGTGGAAGTAAGTAGGTTATTAAGGTATTATTAGGAGGTATGTTTCAGCCTTGGGTCTAGTCCTTCAAGAAATTTTAGTACCTCAAGGTAAGCGGAAGTTACCCCGGGTATCGTTCTCAGATGGAGCCTTGTTTAATTAAACTACCCTAGTAAATTTAATGCAATGTAAGATGGATTTAGGTAAAGAAAATATATTTTGTTGATTTTTTAAAGAGTAAATGATGGGTGCAAAACAAATAAATATTTTTGGTATTTTTAATAAAAGGGTGTGATGGAAGTGAAGTGCTCTTGGAAATGATTTTCAATGGCCATCATAGCTTTCTAAATATTTTTGGGGAGTTTAATGCACTAATTTCCTAATTTACCAAACCTCATGGACCCATGAGTCCAATACCTAGTTGTTGAAACCTCATCCAATTAGGCATTGTTAAGCTCTTTAGTACCTCTGAGTTTTCTCTAAGTTTCCTAAAATATCAAACCTCACCAACCGGTAAGTCTAATGCCTAGTCTCATGAACCCATTCAAATAGACATTATTAATTACCCTAGAGTGTGATTATTGATTGCAATGCATTAGTTCAATTACAATTCAATTCAACAAACTATCTACCAATACCATGAGTAAATAGAAATATTTAATGAATTATAAAGAACATATGTATGACCACACATATTGTTGAGTCCAAATTCCACATTACAAGTCAAAACCACAAATCAAACTCACAATAACAACCAAATCCAGTCCAATATCAAAACATAAATGCTAACCTAAACCTAGGCAATCAAAAATATAAAGAGAAAGGAAAGGAATTGGGACTCCCCTTTGAAGAACCATAGCTCAAGCCACTTCCCATCAACTCCAAGAGCAAGGAGGAACTTTATTGAGGCATGAATGGAGGAAGGAAGGTGGAAGGTTAAAGGAAAATGTGAGGGAAATGAGAGTGGGTGGAGGAAGGGATGGAGAAGATGAGAGAACTAGGGTTTTGGGGGAGCACCCAACCCCCAAAACTTGGGTTTCTAAGCCTAATCTTACACCATATATCAATGGGGACTTGGGCTTCATGTTTGGGTTTGAGTTTAGGTCCAAATTGGTGCTCAAAAGACCAAAAAATCAGAGAAAAACCGAAGTTGTAAGTGCTGTTCGCGCAGGGACCTGTCTGCAAAGTCTGAAAGTTATGGGGTCAGATTCTGTAATTTTCTCAGGACTGTTCTGCAGTGTTTTCAGGATTCTGGGCCGTTTCTGTAATTTCTGCCAAATGTCCAGAATAGCTATTTCAGCTCATTTTTGTCATTTTCTGCAAGGGAAAAATTACAACAACATAATACATTTCATCCCAAAAATTAATCACTTAAGATAAACAATTAAATGTGACGATTATGCCCTTATTTGACCCCTTTTCACACAAAACCATTTTTAATTCAATTAAATTATAATCAATTTATTTTAATTCAATATTGCATCTTCCAAATGTTAATAACTTCAATTTAGCATACTAAAAACATACAAATTTAAGGATTTGTCAGTTATTTTTATATAAAGAATAGTACAGATGTGTTCCTAAAGATATTGATATTTAAGTTACTTGTTTCCCTCAGTCAATATGGTCAATGTTTTATGCATTTGATGCTAAAAATGAAAAAAAAAATCTCAATTATATAACTCTTTAAGTTGTATACATTAAGTATACATTAAAAAAAAAGATATGAGTATACATTAAGTAAAAATGCCTTATACTCTAAATAGAGAAAGTAATGAGTAGTAATTTAAAAGGAAATTTTACTATTTTCAGAATTAATAAAAGATATGGAGAATATCATATATATAAGATTCAAATAAGTAAATTAATTTTCCCAGGTCCAGACCATTTGTAAAATATTGACAAGTGAGGCATATGCATGCAAACATTGAAGTTCCATTTTAAAATTATGGATTTAAATGGTTATTTATTATTTTTATTCTAAATTTCATTATAAGACTCTCCAAAAAATTTCTGAATACTAATTCTTCAATTGTTGAATTAATTTGTGCGTGCACAAAATAAGGGTATACTATGATGCCGCCAGATGCCCTTTAAGCTCCCAAATAGATCGTCGTATAAGATTAAAAGGATCTGATTTTTTTCCTGGTTTCCCCCTTTTGTTTTCTCTTTTAACTAGATGCACTTATATGTAAAAGTATTTACAGTAAAATATAACCAAGTTTTTATATTTTATATATGTCGACGAATATTTCTGTGTTTGCTGTGACCATGCTTGAGGGTGACGCTTTACAATCCCCAAAAAAACAAAAAGGGGAAGTACAACTGAGGGGGCCGATAAAAAATGAGAGAGGAAAGATCAAATTTTCATTTATTATATTCTGAGATCTGTAATATATATTTTTATATTTGGGTGAATACTTTTATTTTCCAAAAAAGAACCCTATAGATAAACAACTCAACTTGCCCGGAGTATCATTCAAAACAAAAACACAGAGGTCCAATCAATTTCTTGATTGTATGATGCAAATATGTAATTTTAATCTTCAAAAAAAAGGACATTTTACTCCTATTTTCGAATGAAGTATTGAGATACATCTGTGTGTGTAGAGATATATGTATATGTATGTGTATATATATTTGTGCGTGTGTATATTAATATGCAAAAATAGCTCACAAATTTTTTTCTGAGTAACTATAGTGTCTTAGAAGTTTTGCTTTAAGCAATATCACCACTTGTTTCTGTTTGAAGTGCAATATTCCTCAAACTTGGGTTAAAGTGTAAAAAAGCCCATGTAATTGTCACGAAGGTGCAAAAATACCCATGTAAATTAAAATTGTTTGGAGCAAAAGTGCCCATAAAATTTCAAAATTGGGGCTAAAATGCCCGTTACAGTTAATTTTCTGACTTTTTGACGCATCATCTTCTGTTAATTCATCTCTCACTAAAACATGTGGTAAGTTTATGTATTTATTTGTCTTTGTGTGACGATGACGCGATAGAGGATGTTGAGTGAAAATGTAAAAAATTTAATTGTGGTGAACATTTTTGCTTCAGTTTTAAAATTTAATGGGCAGTTTTGTTTCAAAAAAAATTTACGTGAGTATTTTTGCACCTTCGTGACAATTACGTGGACATTTTTGCACTTTAACCTCTCAATTTTAACTTATTAAAACGGAGTAGTATTACACCTTACAGATAACATATAATAATCAATTCAATATTTTACGGTTTAGTAGTATTTTGTGTCTCAATATAATATGGAACTACCCAAATATTAATGTTTCCCTTAGTTAAATGAGCGCCCACAATTATATTGAGTCATATTTAATTTGGGTACTTTCAGGACTAAATTGCTATGTTTAAGTAGAGTTACATTAAACTATAATACTTCAAGTTTGAATAAGAAAATTATTTTACACTTTCAAGGTAGATTTGCACCTTAATCCATATTTTAACAATTATCGGTAATTTATTATGATCGTAGAGCGTTATTATTAAGTTTTAAACCTTCTAGATAAATTTATAGATATAGAAAACCTTTTTAAATAAAAAATTTCTTAAGTGAATTTTTTTTTGGATAAATTTACACTTTATAGAGTGTTTATAACGATTTTTTATTTAAACTATTAAAAATGGTCTCGATGGTAAGCTTTAATAATTTCATTCACTTTCACAGATGAAAAATTAAATAAACCTCATCGCAATTTAAAGACTAAAAATTGTTAGCTATAATAAAAATAATAAAATAAAAAAAGACTTATCCTCCTCCAATCAGAAACTTGCCTTATCTTGTCGGCTCATTCAACAGTATCCACTGAAGCGATCTTATTACTACTATTCGTCACTGCAACTACATAGCCTCCCCCATTACCTTCTTCTTCCTCCATACCATCTTCCTCATCCTCTTCCCCAACATTATCATCATCATCACCATCACCATCATCACCTTCTTCCTCTATGTCTTTCCCTTCATACCTAAACATATCATCATTCACATTATTATTCTCCTCTCCATGCGGTGGTGGCCTCCATTGCTGCTCAGGCTGCACCATCAACGGCTCCATCATCATCTCATCATGATGTCCGGTGCTGCCTTCTCCGAAGATGATACTATTAGTACCATTGTTGGTCTTGTTGTTGTTGATTTTGGTAGTCTTGTCTTTGTATAGAGCTTCAAGCTCTTGAAAGTAAGGACATGTCTTACTATCCTCACGCCTTTGCTTGTTACTCTCCTTCACTTTCTTGAAGTACTTGTTTATGTTCTCCCATTTCTCCTTGCACCTCTTTGCATTCCTATTATACCCTAGCCTTTGCATTCCCAACGATATATCCTCCCACAATGGGCCCTTCGGCCCATTCTCTTGATACTTATGATCCATGCTCGTCCTCAGCCTTATCAATGCATGCACTTCTGCCTTTGGCCACCTTGAAGAAGTAGCAGAAGAAGATGAAGAGATATTGTTATTATGATTATTCTCATGACCATTGTTTATGGTCACCACTTTTTGCAGTTCAAACTTGTTGTCAATAGGCATCAGTTGGAGTTGTTCATGTGGTTGTTGCTCTTGTTGTTGTTGTGGTGGAGCCGGAGGCTGAGGAGGTGGTGGGGCCGGGTTTGGCTGGCCGGATAATTTTTGTAGGAAGGTGATGACCGCGGCGTCTTTGGCTGCGGCGGTGGATCTTTCTTGGACAAGGATGTCATGTTCTCTATTGATTCTGGCCATTTCTTGAGCTCTCCATGCTTCTAACTGTGCTTCTCTCTCACGTTCTCTCTTCTCTATGGCTTCTAGAAACCTCTTCTGCATCTCCTCTTGCTTTGCCAACACTTGCCTTGTCAACCTCCTGAAATAATCCTTCATCCTTCTCTTTTTCCTGTACTTCTCCTCCATGTCCTCGTCAGAAGCCGTTGACGAAGAGGTTGACGTGGCGGTGATCGACGAGAAAAGACTCTTGTTTGACAAATTCCTAGGGTTGTTGTTGTTGTTATTGGTGGTGGTAGTGGTGGTAACAATAGTAGGTGGAGGAGGAGGAGGAGGAGAAATGAGAGTAGGGTTTATGATGGATGGAATGGTAGTAGTGACGTAAGAGATAGTAGTTGTGGGTGGAGTAGGATCATTATTATTATTATTAACATTATTATTAATGTTAAAGGTGTTAGGCCATGTTTGGAAAGAAGGTTGAGGTTGAGGTTGTGGAGGTGGTGGAGGGGGTGGTTTTGATGGAGAGTGGGTGAATTTATTTTCAAGGGCTTGTAATTGATCAAAGAATTTGTAGGTTTTGCCTTCTGATTTACCACTTCGGCTTTCTTTTGTTCTCTTGTGGTACTTGTACACGTTCTCGAACTTCTCTTTGCATTTCTTTGAACTTCGATTATATCCAAGTTCTGCCATTTTCCTATATATGCACACGTACAAAATTCATATATATATGGAAATAGTTGAAAGTGCTTTCCACTATTAGAAAAAGAATTACTGCTTTCGTTCAAATAAGGAAAAACTAAATCTGAAGCCAGCATTTACTGGTTTCTCTCAGGATATATAAATATCTATTGATATTAAATAGCCAATATAGCTCATAACAAAAAGAGTACTCATTAATGAATAAGCGGTTAGAATCCAAGAAAAAACACAGCACACAAAACATTAAACTTTCACAAAACTTGACCAAGTAAGCTCCTCACACAACTCTCCCATATACTATACTATAATATACGCAATGATTCATTCATGTGTGTGTATTTAATTATAAACATAAATTATTCTTCTTAATTACCTCAACCGAAAGGAAGAATGATTAATTAAATTCAATCATGAATTAATTAAGAAGAGAAGTATGAATAAACCAGATTCAGTAATAATACTACTGAGGCAAATTAAGTTTCATCTTCAATTTCATGCAAATATGTAAGAAATCAAAAGAAATAAGAGAGGGAGGGAGTAATTATTGGAAATGAGTTTAGCTAGAAAACAAATGGATATGAATATCCTAATAAATAAGGAGATAGATCATGCAACAACTTGAAAGATGAGCAGTTTCATGTTCAAAAATCAAACAAATATTGAATAATGATTCACAATTCAGCTCAATTATAAATACACACACACACATAGATATAAAGGAATACATACCTTGAAACTTGTTCCCAAAGTGGACCTTTAAGACTGGAATCCCGAAACACTGCATCCATATCTGATCTTATCTTCAACAAAGCAAAAGTTTCTTGGCGAGGCCATCGGTTTCCTCCTCCGCCGCCACTTCTCTTGAGATCAACAATATCATCACCTGAATTATTGGTTGCATCCATACCAACAATACTATCCATCATCTCTATTTCTGCACCACCATCGAAGGTCACCGCGGCTTCACTTGTCGCCATCATAGGCTCGCCGTTTGAAGTCTCTAACAACACACTTGGATCTCCAAGTTGCATATAGAGAGAGATGGGCAGAGAGAGAGGGAGAGAGAGAGAGAAGTTGTGTGCAAGCAATTACAGCTGATGAAGAGAAAAGAATAAACAGAAAGCAAGGTGAATACTCTCCTCATATATGAGGGATTTTATTTATGCCTTTGGATGTGGGGAGAGAGAGGGGAGGTGAATTAATATATTTGTTTATTTTTAGGTGGCATCTCTCTGTCAATTTCATGATATAAAATTTGGAAAATTATGCTTAAATTTAGCTGAACACTACTTTTTCTTTCTCTGTGTATTATTATGTGTTCCTTTAAACTCATTTATTAAGCCAAGGAATCTTCTGTCATTTTTTTATCTTTTTTTTTTAATTTTCGTTTCTGTTGAATATTTAAAAAGAGCTTGCTAGCTTTGTTATTTTTATGTGTGTCTTACGTAAGTGCTGAAGAAAAGTGGAGGAAAAAAAAAGATAAAGGGGTAAATTATAACACACATATATTATGTATAGTACATTTATAAAATAAAAAAAATATAAATAACAAAAGTAACACAGCTGATCCAATTAGAAAGATGAATTTTGTGAAATATATTTAAATGAAATGTATTTTAGAAATTTTAACTGTTGTAGTGGGAACAGCCTGCTAGATAGCGACGATGTTGATAACAAGTTGAGGCCCATCCATCTCCGTAGGTCAGCTTTGGTAATTGCTGAATGTTGGGGGAGTATGAAATTACTGAATCACCCCTCACTTGAATATCTTCAAAACTTTTAATCATGAATCTCAATATCAGTGATTAAGGGTTTTTTATGACTATATATAGGACTGGATCATTTTTAAGTATTGACGATTTAATTTCGGCAACTCTGTTAAAACACTTAATGTATTGACACATAATTGGCAGGGGTGTTCACTTTTGTTCCATCCCTGCTATCTCATTTTAATTCTGGCCATTTCAAGACGCGCTATAAAAAATCTCAAATTATCAATAGAAATTCTATCAATAATTTCGGTCGGTAATTAAGGTGTTTTTTATAGTGACGATGGTATCCCATCACAAAAATTTTGGGATGAAACAGAAGTGGGGTGGAAAAAAATTATTCGAACAAGACAGGGCATTTATAGAACGAGATTTGTTCACCCTGACCTTACTAAATATTTATCGTTTAAAGATATAATTAGTACTTTTTAATTATTTAATTAATATATTTTTTATATAGATGTTATTTCTGTATATTAAAAGGCATTAATATATTGACTATATATTTCATATATTTTAACAAGAATAGATAAAAAAAGGAGACAGGTATACTCACTAAGTAAATTCATATCCTTTTTGTAAAAAAAATAAATTGGATACTTCGTATCATACCAATGAAAAAGTTGAAAATGTGATAGGATATGAGACAATTTATTATTTCAAAGCCTTTTATGAGATGAAACATGGGAATAAGACCATCTCGAATCATGAACACTTCATGAAAAAAAAAATTAGACATGAAATATGTTGAATAATAGGTCGTTGTTGCTAAAAAATCATCTACAAAATCTCTTATTTAGCCATGCAATTTTGTAGTGCTAATAATTGGATTCGAAAGTTGAAACATTATATTTTAACCATTAAAACCCCGTTCTACTAAAATCAACCCTGGGGATGAATATCAGTGATTAAGATATATTCCCATCCAAAGCTAATGCAATGAAATCATAAAAATGGAATATAACGAACCTAAAATGTAAAAGTAAGCAACACCATATGTATGAACTCAGATATTATATCTAATAATTTTTTAATGATTTGAGCAAACTTAGGATACTAATGGAGCCACGTGGGCTGATTTCGATGGCGATCATCTATAATATGATTAACTCTTGTTGAGTTTTGTAGTTGGTTAAGCAACATTTTTATTCAATTGAACAATAAAATTAATTTAATTAGTGTATTGAAAGATAATGATGAATTATATAAAGGGATCGACGAAGGAGTATTTAGTTAGATGAGAGTCACTTTATAAAGGCAAAGACCATTTATGAATGGAAAATAACTTGGTGACAAATTCAGTTAGGCTCAACCTAACATAATAAATAGAATGAATTTTTTGATGGCTAAATATATGTTGTGAGGTTCTTCATGATTTGCCAATTATTTGAGGTATTTTTAGGGACCATTGGCATCTATATATATGTACTCTATGTGTATTTTTGAGGTGACTGTTGCCAATGATTTACTAGTTTGAGTCATTGTGTTAATTAATTCTCCCTTCTTTTCTATTGTGAATTTAATTATGGTCCAGATAATATATGTGGAAGAGAAAGGGATAAAGTGGGCATGTTTAATATTTTCGCTAATTGAATATATATACTTCCATTAACTATGGTAAGACCCCACAACGTGCTTCAACGTGGTGGACTTTATGACCCAATTATTTTTTATGGCTTTATTTACCAAAAATATATTATTTATATCCACACCGTTATAACCATCTATTTTTAGGATATAGATGGACGGAAGGAAAATAATGAATAGAAATTTAAAGTTTAGAATGTGAAATCATGGATTGAACTTAAAGAAAAATTGTTTTTGTAGACATGAATTCTAAGGGTGCCTATATGATTAAAAAAATAAATTTCCAAGTATGAACCTGAAGTCAAGATGATATATTTCAATAAAAAAGGATTTATCCTCTCAAGGACTCAATTATTGAAGGGAATGACAAATGGAACAAGCAAGATATAATGCAAGAGAGTGGGCGATGAGGTGGGACCCGAATAATTATTCATGAGATAAGTGCATATTTATCACCATTAGGATGTGTTAGTTCTGGCTTCTTTAGTTTGACAATGGCTCTTTTCAAAGCTAATGATCCCACAATATACAAATATGTTATTACAGATAAGTTATGCAAGGGTAAATTAGTAATTCAAATTGATATTCAAGAGAGGGATGTCTAATGGGAGAAGTAAGGTAGGTAAACATATATAAAAAATGATGCAAAAGGTGACATATAGTGTTAAAATTATTGCTCTATATAATTATAAATATATTCACACACACACACACACAGATCACATAATAGTTGTGTATTAGTGTATTTTGCTTGTCTTACGGACATCATTTTGCAGTTTGTTACACATTATCAACCATTTCATGTGCTCTTGTTGGCCTTAACCTCAGAGTTTTAACGCCAACTGGAATAGATGCCCATCCCTTCTCTTTCTCTCTCTAATACGATGGAAATGATCAACTTTTGAGTTTAAAATTGAAAAGCTTTTATTTTCCTTTTGATCCTGAATCGTTATATTTGAGCCAAGTAAAAGATATTTATATTCTGGCATTTGCTATGATTAGAGAATGTGCATGCGTATGCACAGAAAGGAAGCTAAGTCCAGATCAAAGCTGATGGGTCAGGAATCTGCTAAAGTTTTGTTCCAGCCAAAAACAAGAAGCTAATCATAAGAATGGAATTTACTTCTTTTATGGAAAATGATTTATAATAAATGGTAGTTTTGTTTTTGTTGGTAATGGTCTTTTCAATAAAATTTTGGAAATTATATATAGTGTGAGTTTAAATGTTTTTATTTTGGGGCTATGGCCTTCAAGGTCATATTTATACACGAGCATGTGCTACTTCCCTAAATCACCATCATAGGTCAACTTAGGTCCTCTCAAAATATTAAACTCTTTCGATGAATTTCTGTGCATGCTTCCACACAAATTTTGTCGTTAGAGAAATAATAAATTAAGTTGAGTTGCTGAGTTGCTTTTCGATCAAGTATATATACGTATATTCATTTAAAGACAATTAATTAAGCTACTAATTGAACTCATAATTAAGTTTTAGGTGGTGGAATAATATGATGAAGATTATAGAGTGGGTAAGGAATTGATTACAGATCGAGGAGTACCAGTTTAATTAATACTGGACCTGTATCACAGCATCATTGTTTTGTTCTGGAAGAGGTGTGTGTGTGTGTGTAGTTTTCCTGAATCCTCATAGATCACCTGTTTTTCATGAATTTACATATAGATATGTGTTCTGTTACAGAAATTGCTGTTGTTAATATTTCGTATAATCGTCAAATACCAGATGCCAACTTTAACCCAAAATCATGCAAATTGGCTTGAATATACACTTACAGATTTTACAAATCTCATAAAAGGGAATCTAACAAAAGAATTGACTACAGAAAAAAAATCAGTGAATTAGCACGGAATCCGTTCTAAAAATTAAAATTTGTCTTAAAATCTTTCATTTAACAACAAAATTTAGTTTTTATTTTCGGAGTTCCGTCAAAAAATTATGTAGTTAGTTTACTAATTTTCAGTCATTTTTAATAATTAAGAAACCCTTATTCAACATATCACAAGTCATTTTAAACTTGTCACATAAGAAAATTACTTGAGTCATAACATTCATATATACTAAAAACACCAGACATGATTAGTCACGGAATCTGTTGAAAAATAGGTCGTTGCTAAATATTTAGTCACAAAATCTCTCATTTAACCCTGGAGTTTTGTCTTTACAGACGGAATTCCTACACTAAATTCTGCAGCTAATTGACTATTTTTTTTATATATACAGGATTGACAGGGTTATTATAAGCTCCTCAATGGGGAGTCTAATAGCAAGAGAAGTATGCAATTTAAGTTTGAGGACAATGTCACACAATGATAAACTAAGACTTTGGCCATCTAGTTTTTTTTTTGGCCAATGGCCATCTAGTTTTTTTTTGGCCATCTAGTTTTTCTTTTTAAACTTATGTTTGTTGCAAAAAGGTATTTTTATTGAGAGCTATCTTCACGTACGGATTGGACTGTATTGTTACGACTTTCACATTATCGGAGATCATCACAAGAGAAGTGGGTTTTATAAGATGAAGAGACTCAAACACACAAATAGACTATTTATGTTTCGGATTATGAGCCAAAGGCACAAATGACGGACATGACCGGACCACCTATATGCCCTGATCATGTCCTAAATAATTGTCGGGCCAAAAATTTTGGCCCGAGACTCGGTCATGTCCTGTTTGGTCCGACACCAAGATCGGGCAGGACATGACCGCACGCAGGGCCACATGACAGACCATGATGGTCATGCCAAGCACAAAATGAGAGAAACTCAACCCCAATTTTAGAAAGTACAAAGGAAAAATTTGATCATCATTCATCAATAACAATTAAGAAACATCAATGCAATAATAAATATAATGAGTAGCATATAACTACTACAAAAAGGAGTTAGTGATCACTTTAAATATAGCTCTCAACCAAAATAAAATCACTTGGAATATAGCACGAACTACTCTAAATAATAAAAAAATTATAAAAAGATTAATAAATAATCGGGCCGGGCCGCCCGATTGGTCATGAAGCATATGCTCTAGTCATGTCCTACCCGATGGTCGGGTCAGTCATGTCCTAATAGGGTTGGTTCCGGGCCACATCGTGACGGACCATTTTTTGTATATGATCGGGTCGGGTCGTGGCGGGCCAAACGGACCACGGGCTTTTGTGCAGCCGTATGAGCAGTGCACGATTGTTAAAAAATGTGAGAGAGAAAATAAACGACATGAGTTAGAGGTAGGAGGAATCTGTGATATATAGATATAACAAAACTGTGGTATCTGTGATATATAGATATAACAAAACTGTGGTACAAGGGTCCCATCTGGCATGTACAGCTGAGCAATGAATCTCAATAATGTCAAACTGTGTGCCTGTCTGCATTTGTCAATTTAGAATGAATTATATTCCTCTCTTATTTATTTCACAATTCTTCAGACTGTTGCAAAAGGTAATTCAGTGGTAGTTATATGAGGCTATGTATATATTTACAATTAACTCCACTGCTGATATATATGTATGTATGTATAAAGAAGTGCCAGATAGATGCCTTGTTGGCAATAACAGTTTGAGATGTAATAGAAAGGGACAAAAAGGAATGCTAATAACATGGAAGGCATGTGAATAATGCAATAAGCTCTCTGCTAATCATATGTCCTCCATGTGGTTTCACCTTCTTCCTCTCACCATATATAGCTGCCATATAATGCTTTATTTTCTTCCCTCTAATAAAGTTTTCTATCATTTTTCTTTGCTTCATTTCCCTAAATAAAATAATACACACATTATTGTGCGCATTAGGCAATATGTGGAGTTAGATGATTCATTATTCTAGCTTATTATTGTGCTTTTACACAAGTATTATTTGCGTTCTCAATAATCTAAGTCTTTTTATATATTTACCGGTTTTTGTGTTGTGAAAAACAGTAGAAAATTAAATTATTTAATTAGGAGAATATGAGAAGTTTACTGGATATTTAATTTAAGGTCAATTCTCCAAGTTGTCATGCGCCAAAAATAAAGGATCTTACTTAACTACCGGCCATTAATGATTGAAGGATTAAATTTGGACGTATTCATAGATGTAATGTAATTCTTCAAATCTGCGATTGGTATATTGTGTTTTTTCCTCACCATGTATAGTTCTAGAATCTCATATAGGATAATATAACTCGAATTATCTTCATCTAAGATTATTAACGTAGATTAATTCAGTAAAATTTTTTGAACATAATGCTTTTGATATTTTCTATCAAATCTTCTTCCCACCATTTTTTGGTAAAATTTTGCCAACATTTCTATCAATTCAGAAAGTACATCATGAATTTAAGCATGGTTCCCCGTTTCTGTTATTTTTCGTTGATTCTGACACCACCTATGTACTACATTTTGCTAAAATAATAATATCAATCAATATAGTGTTAATGTATATAATGTATATTTCCACGTCTCAAATCATAATCAATACCCAATGAAGGGATATAACATATCAATCTAATTTAACGGTTTTCAGATTATGTTTCCTTAACAATTACGAGGGAGGTCAATTTTTTGAAACAGATATATTCTTGGAATGGTTCCAGGGTCTGGAAATTTCGGTTGGCAGATAAAACTACCAATGGCTCAATAATGACAAAAACTAAACTCATATATTGAAGAGTACGTAATTAAACTTGTATGGTCATATTTATTTACATATATATATATATATATATATATATATATATATATATATATATATATATTTCTGAAGTATTTGATCGGTATTACATCACATCAACCCAAATCTTCAAAGTCAAATGTTACACATCTTATTTTTATATATGGCTAAAACTTGAGTGTCGGTGCCTTTTTTTCCCTTTCTTCTATGAAAACATGGAGATTGGATGATCGAATGGTGGATGTGACTAATCCATGAAATTAAATTTGAAAAGCAACTTAAAACCTGAGTGTCTGTTGTACGAGTCATTCATGGGAGCTAGAGGTTGGACTTAGGCACATGTCACCTCTTATTTCTTATTTCTTAGGGGAAAATTATATAGGATAACAAAACAGATTTAATCATTAAATATTCTAATAAAATTGTAAATTATACAACAATAAACATTCAGTGTAAAAATTTTACAGTAGATTTATGAGGCTTACTTGTTATAAGACATGGAGACTACACACACATGTATGCATATAAATTTATTTTTGATAGGGTATATATGTGTGTGTAGATATATATTTTGGGTAAAATATAGTGGCTCTATAGCTTTGGGCAGAATGCTTGACTGGGAAGACAATACTTTTCCTTGAGTTGGGCTCATCCTAGTCTAATACCCGTACCATCAAGATTTGGACTTGGTGATTTTCATGAGCAAGGTTGGAATGAATTGGGGCAAGCAGGAGCCTGATTCCGATCTTACTTACCTCATCTACTGTTCTAGGTTCTTGGACCTCATAAAAAAGATTATGGGTTTGTGGGCTAGAAAAAAAAAAACTAGATTCTAGGTTGTTGGCCTGCCCATATCTTTCATATTTTTCCATCTCAGTTTTTTAAAAAGATTGGTCTAGGTTTATAGTCTTTATGATTGGTTAATAATCTATTTAAGTGTTTTAAATTATTTTTTGCCTAAACATTGACATCCTTGTTCTATAAAATGTGGGTGTATATTCTAACATAAAGTTTTAAGGGCAAATGTGAAAAATTATACATAAATTAATCCCATATAGGCATCAACACCAAATACTTCTCTTGAATCCATTAATGCTCTATTCATCCCTTTCCACCCCCAACCTCTCTGGCTCAATTCATTACCATCTCCACTTCTCCCTTCCTCTACTTCTTCCATTCTTAGTTTTCTTAGAGGTATACAAAACTAGAGTGAGATAGATAGATATTAAAGAGGTTTCAGGGGATTTGTATGCAGATGGGTCGGAGGTGTTAGCAAAATTAGTGCACACAATAACTAAATCTAGGTGGGACCCAATTTTTAAAAACAATCCAAATCCAAACATAAATAACGTTGCTTAATCCAATATTTATTTTGCCGGGAAAAGTCACTTTTACCACCACTTATCCAAACTCTTGTACCAAACTTACCTCCATTTAAGAGTCATTTAGTCATTTGACGTGACTTAAATATAGTGGATCCAGGCCCTTCGGTGGGAAGTAATATCCTTTTCTTCTAAAAAGAAATGAAACTTTTATCAGAAATTTCAAATATTAATACTCCCTCTATCCCGCAATATAAGTTAATATAGTGGGAGAGGTCTGTCCATAATATAAACTAATGTCGAGAATGGTCTGAGTGTTTATTGTATTTTTTTTTCCACTTTTACCTTTTATTGACAACAATCTCTCTCATTTTCCCTTTACACACACATTCTTTCATTCTTTCTCATCCAATTAGCATCCTACTTATGCTCTTCATAAATAGGGGCAAAGTTGAAAAAAAAAATTCTGACATATTGATTGTTTTCAACTATTTTTAACAGTATTTTGGAATATAATCATTCATTTTTCATTAATATTAGTTTATAGTGGGACGGATTTTTCATTAATATTAGTTTATAGTGGGACGGATGGAGCATAAAAATTTAATTTTTGCTAACTCTCCTTCACCAGACAAGGAGGTGAGGTCGTCTTATGACTTGCTGACTAGTAATCCAAAATAATTAGTCCTCGATCGTTATGATTTAATTTAATGAACCCATGAAATTTTCATGCGTTTTATTAAGTGGTATGTGGTCCCAAGAACTTGGTAGAGGCGTGCATTATGCAGCAGTACAGCACAAATATTCCACTACTATAAACAAGAAATGGTTATACTTAAACTGAAAACAAAATGAAGTTATTTCGTGTTCAATTTATGCATATTTGGATCATTTCTCGATTTGTGCGTGTCATCATCCTTGCGGATGGACCATGCTAATTTTCTCTGTATCATTTCAATTGAATTGTCCCTTAGGGGACACCCTAAGAGACAATTCAATTTATACATATTGTTCGTTATAAAAGTCATTGATGCAACTATTTAAAATGCATTTAGAAGATTCATTTGAATTTTCTTCTTTTGTTACACCGCAAACTAGTTAATAAAAAGTTAACAAGGAAATAAAAATGCTGTAAAATCAATCTCTAAGTAAATATCACAACTCTCTTCTTTGGAAACTGAACGTTAATATGTTATTGAGTCAAGAGTTTGATTTGTTTTCTGGGAGTTTCTATAATTTATAGCTTGTAGCTGGTAATTAGAATCACCTGTTCATCATAATTTTTTCAATGCGCATGCAGATTTTGAAATGAAAGTTACAAGGCTATATGTGTGGATTCTTTCAAATGTCCCAGTCGGCCCATAACTCATCATTCAAGCACATGTGAACGCCGAAAAACATCACCCCTCCAACTAAAGAAGTATAGATAAGTCCTAAAGCTTAATCAAATTTTGTAGGGTGAAGATACAAAAATGATTCTGTAATAGTATGACTTAGAATACACTGAACATTCTATAGTTTTTTGAGAGGTAAATTAAAATTGACCGGTGGTTATTAAAGTGGGACACAAATAACCCTATATTTACTATTCATTTAATAGCATTATTTTTCAAGGTTAGAGCGTCACATGGATGCTTATAGAGAAATTGACAAAAATACTCTTCCGTTCACTCTTCCCTTTTTTCAACCAGTTTTCTTCTAATTCTTCCGCCATTAATGGCAACCCGCCCCGTATCTTCATCCAAACCCGACACTCTGTTATAATTTGACGAAAGTGTGTTGATTCCAAATATGTTGATGAAAATGTGTTTATTCATAGCTTTCTGGAAATGTTAGTTTTGGAACTGAAGTTTTGATTTGTTGCCATGTGCCTGATCATATTGACTGATAGGAAACATAAACAAATTAGTTTTTGTACTCGTGTAGAGATCGAATTGTTTTGGCTCCTACTGCATTTATCATTTTGAACCAAAAAGTTTTAGGACGTAGTTCATATGAGTTTAGATTTATTAATTGATTAAATTCACTTGTTTTGTGTTCTTATGACTCCCAATATCTACTCATGCATTGGAATTTTTTTGGCAGATTATTTACGTCTTCTGCTTCTGTAGTGTCAACATGTTTTTCTAGCATTATTTGGCGATAGGATTAACTATGGAAATAAACAATACTACCTCCGGTCCCTAATGTAAGAGCTAGCCGCCAAAAAAATGCTTCTTAAGAAAACATGTGAATGTTAGTTGATTGTCTGGAGTTAATGTTTCTTTTCCAAAATTGCCCATATTTATTATGGTACTTTTAAGAGAGAGAAATACATAATCATTAATAAATATGAAAGAGAGTTAGGGGTAAAGTAGGAAAAAATGCATTAAATGAGGAGAGAAAGTGGGGTGAGCTCTTACATTAGGGACCAAAACCATTCAAATTTTGAGCTCTTACATTAGGGACCGGAGGGAGTACCTCATTCATTCATCTAAAATATCCAACGATATTTATTTATATATTTAGAGTTAATAATATTTTTGCCAACAAACAATTATGTAAGTATTATTATCATATTTGCTAAGACCTCAATTTTCCTCTAACACCGTTGTAACTTACGATTGGAAAATATAAACTATATTAGAGATAAATTGATGTTTTTGACCAATAAAATACTTTTTTATTGTTTGTTTATCAATTTGATATTTTTTATTGTTTGTTGTACATATTGATACTTGTGTGATTGTTTGTTAGTCAAAATGATTATTAGACCTTTAGTTAAATGAGATATTCATATGATGATCTCCTATTATTGTTGATGTCAGAATGATAAGAAGAAAACGGAGCTTGAAGAAAGAGAAGAGAGTAGGAAGGAGAGTATTTTAGCAGTGCACTAAGAAAGAGGAGTGAGAGATAGCTCATCAAACAAGAGAGCATGAGCGGCGAATCATCCGGAGGGGAAGGTCCGGCTGTCGGCGGTTCAGCAGAGGAAGGGCCCCATGATCGTGGAAGAAAGAAGGCTAAAGCGGATGAAGCAGAGGATCACCCAAATGCTCCGGTTCATGGCTGGCAGCCACCATCTGGTGCATCCTACATGGAGACATTACTTGCTGCTAAAGTTCAGAATTGCCCAAAGGATTCTCGAGGTAGTGGAGTCTTTACTGAAGCTTGGAATGAATATCTTGATGGATTAAAGGGTTATTTTGGCGAGAATGAGAACCTTCAAAATCAAGAAGATCCTGTTACTGATGAGGCTATGAATGGAGGTATCTCAATTCCCAAATTTAAATTTACTAGAGAACAATATGAGTGGTGGTGTGCACCATGGAAAATGTCACTAATTGTGAGGCTTCTTGGAAGGAAAATTTCTTTATGGGCCATGCAGGATAAACTCCAGAAAATGTGGAAAACTAAGGAGAGGTATACTGTTCGAGATATAGACAATGGTTATTTTGTGATATCCTTTAATTCTGAGGAAGACTTGAATTATGTTTATTTAGAGGGGCCATGGATGATTGCCGACCATTATCTGATGGTGCAAAGGTGGAGACCCAATTTCGACCCCTGGGCATTGGATCATCATAGAAGAATTGCGGCTTGGATTCGTATACCGGTTCTCCCTCTTGAGTTCTTCAACTCTGAGAGCCTACACATGCTTGGGAATTTGGTTGGGAAAACTTTGAAAGTGGACTCTATTACGTATACCACAGAAAGAGGGAGGTTTGCCCGTATATGTGTGGAGTTGGATTTGGATAAAAACCTCATCCCGGCTATCAATATTTTTGGTAAGGATCGTACAGTGGAATACGAGGGGCTTCACCTTGTTTGTTTCAATTGTGGAAAATATGGACATCATAGAGATGTATGCCCTCATTCACCTAAGGCTGTTATTCCTCAAGATAAGGAGAATGATGTCAAAGGAAAAGCTAATGAGAAGAATGGGAATGCAGATATCCCAGAGAAGGGTAATAATCAAAATTCTGATTCTACCTCGAAAAGAGGCCGTACGGAGGAGACAAGTGATGTTGGTGACGGTGCTACAATGACACAAAAGGATAAAATTGGCATTTGGAACTTGGTCAGGAAATTCCCACGTAATCAGGGAGTGAATGCAGCTAAATCGGCTATGATGAGCAATAAATTGGGCAAGACAGGTGGAAATTCCGTTTCAGCTACAAGGAGAGAGAATCATGTTAATCCCAAAGAGGCAGTTATGGCGGAGAAAGGGAAGGCGGGTTTTTCTCAATCCGGTTTTAATGAGTCCAGAAATTTTGGATCTGATTTAACTAATAATAAGAGGTGGGTCCCAGTTTCCAATTCTAACAATGTGCCAACATCAAATTTGAAGAATATGAAGCAAGTTCGGGTATTGCGGACGATGAAGAAGAGTAGTAAAGGCCCAACAAGTGTTAATAAAGAGGGAAGCCCATTTCAATGGTCCAATAATCCTTTCAATGTTCTAGCTAACCAGGACGAGGACATCTCTAAAGAAAATCTTGAGCCCACTAATAGTTTAACTACGAATGGATTGGGGGTTGTTGAGGAAGATATGAGCATAGTTCAAGATGTGGACTCAATGGATGAGGTGGTGGAGGGCCCTCAAGGCCAACATATGTCTACAGTCTCTCAATGAATTGTCTCTTTTGGAATTGTAGGGGCGTTGGGGGTCGATCATTCCCTGGTCTTATTAGGGAGTTAAAGATTAAGTACAAATTTACTATTTTGTTTCTTTTTGAAACACGTTCCAGTGGTGTGAAAGCAAGGAAAATTATAACCAGGCTGGGCTTTAAAAATAATTATATTGTGGATTCAGTGGGCTTTAGTGGAGGTATTTGGGCCTTATGGGATGACTATGACTGGTCTGCTACGGTGATGGATGTTTCAGATCAATGTATCCATATGCAGGTATCTGCTAACGGTCTATCCACCTTTGTGACAGGAGTGTATGCGAGCCCGAACCTTATTAAACGACGTTCTTTATGGAGGAAGTTAGAAGAAATTCAAAGAATGGTTGTGGGCCCTTGGTGTATCGGTGGAGATTTCAACAGTATTCTTTTTGTG
This sequence comes from Mimosa pudica, assembly GCA_029929735.1. NCBI lineage: Eukaryota > Viridiplantae > Streptophyta > Magnoliopsida > Fabales > Fabaceae > Mimosa > Mimosa pudica. The sequence continues at coordinate 13,592,385 of JAKELP010000029.1, read as the reverse complement.
AATGAACGTCGGTCGAGAGTAAGAGAAGCTTCATCTGTGGATAAAGATTTCAGTACTTGGTACGAGGAGTCAGGCTTTTCGCATATCCACACAGCTGGGTCTTTTTTCACTTGGAGGAGGGAGGGATGCAATAGCAAGTTAGATCGGATTTTAATCAATAATGACTTTCTGGATGGATTTCCTAATGCATCGGCTAAGGTTATCTCTAATCTCAAATCTGATCATAACCCCTTACTATTATGCTTTGATAATTTTGTTCAGCGCCCTAGACAAGAAGTTCCGTTCAGATTTATGGCTTCATGGATTCTTCATGAAAATTTTAATCAATTCATGGATGATGTATGGTCGAACGAGTCTAGCTGGTTTGATAATCTCCATCTCTTTACTGAGAAAGTTAAAATTTGGAGAACAGAAGTTTATGGGCACTTGGGATGAAGGAAATGGAGGATTTTACAACGGTTAGAAGGTATTAGTAATTCTTCTCAATTTTCTCCAATTTCTTCTGAGTTAATGTTGTTACAGAGAGAGCTCTGGAGAGAATTGGAAGAGATAATTCTGCATGAAGACTTGTTATGGGCCCAGAAATCTAGGTGTGAGTGGTTTATTTTGGGGATAATAATTCCCACTATTTTCATAGACGAGCTAATGCACGAAGGAAATCCAAAACCATAGATGCCATTCAAAATGAGAATGGAGACTGGGTATATGAAGAAGAGGAGATTAAGTCGCTTGCGGTTAATTTCTATAGAAACCTTTTTTCTGAGGAGAGTGGTGCTTACAATTATGTTCAAACTAATATTACCTATCCTCTCATTCCAGATAATCACCTTTCTATTTTGAATAGTGGCATTAACCAATAGGAGATAGATCAAGCTTTCATGAGTATGGGGGCGCTTAAAGCTCCAGGACCAGACGGGTTAAATGCCCTCTTCTTCCAATCTCAATGGGGGAAAGTGGGCCAAGTGTCCTCTTATTTTGTTAAATATATATTTGAGAATCCACAAGCTATTCGGGAGGTTAATCAGACTTTTCTGGTGCTGATTCCAAAAGTTTCTCAACCAGAGAGTATTAGAGACTTCAGACCTATCAGCTTATGTAATGTAATGTATAAGGCAATTACGAAAATTGTGGCTAATCGTTTGAAACCATTACTTGATAATATTATTTCTCCTAATCAGTGCAGCTTCATCTCGGGCAGACTGAGTTCAGATAATATTATCATAGCTCAGGAGGTTATTCATTCCATGCGTCACATGAAAGGAAGGAAAGGTTTCATGGCAATAAAAATTGATTTGGAGAAGGCCTATGATCGCCTTAGATGGCCTTTTGTGATGGATTGTTTGAAGGAGCTGAGAATACCAGATTGGTTACTACGACTGGTGGAAGCTTGTATTTCTTCTACTTCCATGCAGTTACTATGGAATGGAAGTAAATCTGATTCTTTTAACCCTTCCAGAGGAATCAGACAGGGTGACCCCTTTTCTCCTTATTTATTTGTTATATGTATGGAAAAACTAGCTCATCTTATTCAGAGACAGGTTGATTTAGGAAGATGGCGACCTATTAGATTGACGAAGAATTGTCCTCCTTTATCACACCTCTTCTTTGCTGATGACTTAATTCTTTTTGCGGAGACAGGTTTAGACCAGGTGGAGGTGATTAATGAATGCCTTAATTCTTTTTGTGATGCCTCTGGACAAAAGGTTAACATGGGAAAATCTAGAGTTTTCTTCTCTCATAATGTTAACCATAATATTAAATCTCAATTGAGTGATCACTTGGGATTTAGTATGGCTGCGAACTTGGGAAAGTACCTGGGAGTTCCCCTTCACCATGAGAGGGTTAAGAACGAGCACTACCAATTTGTGGTTGACAAGATTAAACAGAGATTAAATAATTGGAAGTGTAATACGCTTTCTTTGGCTGGAAGAAACACTTTGATCAAATCAGTTGCTATGGCTATTCCAAATTATGTGATGCAAACGTCCCTGTTACCTTTAAGTTGTTGTGATGAAATTAACCGATGTGCCAGGAATTTTCTATGGGGCTCTTCCCAGGAAAGGGGGAGAAGCCATCTTCTCTCTTGGAATGAGGTTTGTCTTCCGAAGGACAGGGGTGGCCTAGGACTAAGGCAATCGTATTTGCAGAATAGGGCCTTCATGATAAAGATTGGATGGGGTCTTACAATAAATAGAGAGGCTCTTTGGTCTCAGATCGTCAGAAGTAAGTATCGGTGTGGCAATGACCTTATACCACGTATTGACTTGCAGAAGAACGGTTCAAGAGTTTGGAGTGGTATTAAGAAAACTTGGAAGGATGTTAGTGATGGATTGGAGGTTGTTACTCGGCAAGGAGAAGTAACTGCTAGATGGCTTCATGATAGAAGTGGAAGTCTCTCTGTCAAATCTGCATATAATTTTCTTATTGGAAGCTCTTCATCAAGTGATTCGGGTTGGAGCAGAGTATGGAAACTTCGCATTCCTTCAAGATGTAAGACTCACTTGTGGCTTCTCAAACATGGGAGACTCTTGACGAACCTGAATCTATTTAAGAGACATATCCATGATAACAGGAAGTGTGTCTCGTGTCCTCTATTAGATGAATCTTGTATTCATATGGCTAGAGACTGTCCAAGAGCCAAGGAAATTTGGAGGGGACTTGGAGTGTGTGATGATGACTATGTTTTCTGGGAAAGTGATTGGGATTTGTGGTTGAGGCGAAACATTGCAGTTTCACGGTTCAAAGGATTCAGCAATTGGAATGCCATTTTTGCTATTTCTTGTTGGATCATATGGAGAAGAAGAAATGAATTTGTGCACATGAATGATCTTTCATCTGTTAATGATGTGCTGTCAGAAATTAAAGGAATTAGTCATTGCATGACTTGTATGACTAGCAGGGCAGGAAGTTTGATTTGTGATGGGAGGAATGGGAAAGTATCCACAGGCCCAATCAATGACTCAGTTCGAATCTTTGTTGATGGAGCCTATTCTAATCTGTCTCATATGGCTGGATGTGGAGGGGTAATTAAAACTGCAGAGGATGACTTTATTGAAGCCTTTTCATGCAGATTAAATGAGCATGCAGCGATTAGTGCAGAATTATGGGGTTGTATTTGGGGCCTACGAAGAGCTTGGGAACTGGGATTTAGAGATATCAATTTATTTTGTGATTCTACTGAAGCTATTTTCCTAGCAAATTCTGCAGCTTTTTTCAATCATGAGGACAACGAGGCCATTGGTATGCTACAATCTCTTCTCAGTTATGATTGGGAAGTTTCTCTCCAGTGGATTCCTCGGGAGGAAAATCATGAAGCTGATTTCTTTGCTCGTTTGGCTTTAGGAGCAGGATCTGAAACTAATTTCTTCCCCAAGCTTGCAGCAGAACGGCTTTTGGACAATGCAGGAGTCACCTAAATATTTATCTTTGTAGCTTTTACTTTCATTGTTGTTTTTTGATTTCCCTATTTATCTAAAAAAGGAGAGTATTTTAGCAATTTTTTTTTTAAATTGCACACATATTGATATTGAGGGAGGCCTCATTCCATCAACGGGTAGTTTTAATGCATATAATTACAGAGGGGCATCTTAGGAAATCTCAATGCCTATTTATTACAAATATCCAATCCAACCGATTTACTTAATAATATCTTTACATTAGTTATATCTCATAATGAGGAGTTGAGAACTGTTGGACAAAAATCTAGAGAGATGGGCAAATATCTTAGTGGGGAACCCCTATAGCTTTCGATGATAAAAAATCATTATATAGGTGATGCGTCTTCAACTTACTGTAAAAAAAAAATCAATATGTGATCTCTTAAGTTATTATTGCTGTAAAAAAAATTCAAATTGAGAGAGTTGCAACAAGAACTAATCATAACACATGTACTGTAAAAAATCATTATAATCTGCTACTGAGATCCGAGAACTAGTGTGGAAGATTTCTAGGTGGGGAATAGAAATGATGGATGATCATAGTGCAGGAAACAGGGCTCTTGAGATTTTTGTCAAGGATGGATATGATTGGTGTGATATATTTGTATGTGTCTGGGTGGATAGTATTCTAATTTACCAACCTTCTAAGGTTTGGTTCCTAGACATTAAGCAGAGAATTACTTACTCACATCTATCTCGTGTGTTCATATACATTGTTCTTTTTTTGGCGTGACATGTACCTACCTGTTCAGTGGTATTGATTACCATGTTCATTTTTGGGCTAAACATGTGTCTGTTCAATGTGACAATGTTATTCTTTGGGTTACAAATGTGATTCTCTACCTTATTGTTTCTTTGGTTGTGTTTTCATTACAATTATGATGAGCGTTGTTTTCCTTGAGATCTTGATCAAGAACTATTCAAGATTATGTGTTCCTATGGAAGCAGATTTGGTAGCCAAGTGGATTGTCAAAGCTTCATTGGAAGGATCTTACTCATGGGATTTAGCAAGCCTCTATTTATGTTATCACCATTAAACTGTCTCGAAGAATTTTTCAACACTGAAAAGTTTTTATTCTTTTTTTGTTTTTGTGGTTTATCTAAATCACTTAATTTGATTTTTTTGATTTCAGACTTTGTAACTCTATTTCATTTTTAATGTTATTAGTTTTCTATTTTTTTATAACAAATTTTCTACTTTTCTTTGTGGGCAAAAAAAAATCATTATATGACCTCTGTTTTCTTAGGTAGTAACATGTATATAGATGCGATTTGTACGTGAACTCAGTCTTAGCCTCTATAGACTATATGTGTATTTACGTTCAGAGAATCAAATCCAAATCCCATATATTATATATACGATTCGGTGGTCTTGCTGAGTGTTTGCACATTGAAATCTATAACTCAAATGCTTAGTGCAACGTGACTCAACTATTCTAATAGTGCTCCACTGCTCTACCTAATTGCTATATATGGTGTCAAAAATTGGTGGCGCGTATCATTCATATTGTCCTTGCCATTTTCAACTGTACTCTTTTCAATATGCGCACAAGTGTGCGTGTGTACATACAGATGACATATTTCATTATATTTGGAGAGTTACTAAGTTAAAAATTAAGAGTTGTGATTTGAAAAGATACTGATTTCTTTTGGAATATCTACTGTTGAATAAAAATAGAAAAGTTAAAAAGATATAGAACATTTGATAGGAAATATATTAACATAATCGTGTGATCGTGGTGTTTTAATTATTCTGGAGTTCCTTATTTTCTTGAATGATATTGCAATACAGATGAAGCTGAGCGATTTTGGGTGCAATTGATTGATATATTACATCAGGCACACGAAGGAGAGGAAGAGGACTCTGTTTTGTTGTAGTCATCGTCCCCATCATATATGCTTAAAAAAAGGAAGAGTGCGTAGAGAATAATTGGTTGACTTGGTAAGTAGAGTTTAACCCTTATAAGAATGAAAACGTATGTTTGAATTCCGGGAAGAGTTCTCATTGAGATGGGGACAACTACTTGTCTGCCGAATTATTCTTATAGTGGGGTTTAACCCCTATTAAGTGGTCGGTTGTCTACCGAATTATTAATATACATTGGAAATTATGAAATGACTCGTAAAAAGGAGTATTATCCATGCTCAATGATGTAAATTAATGACTTTTATTAGATTAACTAATGTGCTTCATATCATATTCTTTCTCTATTTTCATTCCCAATTTGCTTTATGTTATGTTTATGTAGCGTGCTTGCGTGCGTGTCCAAAATATTAATACATTTTTATTAATAAAGTCCAAGATATTAATATAACACGTGCAGAATGAACTACTTTTATAAAGAATCTTTAGAAGATATTGTGTTTTGTACCACTTGGCAATAGATATCCGATCTCTAGATTAGGGCTAAGCACTTTATAAACAAACAATGTTTTGATCTGACAACTAGTCATTGATGCCTACAAAAGCTGGCTATAAATCCCTTCACTTATGCTCTCTTGTCTTGAAAACAAAATAATCTCTCTGTTAACAAATATAAGACTCAATTATGACTTTTTTTAGAATGATCCAAAAAGCTTTATAAATCACTTAATTATAATTTTTTTTTATAGTATTATATTTATATGTAATTTTATTAGTCATATAAACTAATCTAGAAAAAATTTAACTAGATCAATTTATAAGTATTATTTATGAACGAAGAAAGTATTATTTATTTATCTCTTATGCTTATTAATTATTTTCTTTCAAACTAATTTGTCTGACATATGACATATATGTATAGTATAAAGTTTTACAAAATAGAGTATATTTTAGAGAGATCATGTCACATTTAATATAATTAAACAAGTTATTCATATTCTTCAATCTCTTTGAATAAGATAAATAGTTGTTACATTTAAAACAACAAAATCAACATCAAATTTTATCATCTCGCTCCTTTTTCCCAATTTGCTGTGTCTATTCCATACAATGTAGTTTATTATAAGCATGCACCACTTGTTCCTGCTGTGTGTGTGTGTGTAATGTTCTTCTATTGAGATGACACAAGTGCCTCATCATATATCTTTTTGAATTGTGAAGACCTACACATTTTATTGGCAAAAAAAAAAAAGAAGACCTACACATTTTCCTGTACTTATAATATTCAACTAATAAAGAGAATCATCGCAAAATTGGGTTAGGTAAAGAGTAAGCATTAGAGACAATAATATAATGATGAGTTTCTACATTGCAATATCCATATCATAAATCTATATAAACCACCCTTTTATTGTATAGCAAAGGCACAGAAAAGGAAACCATTAAAGAAATGAATAATTCATCACTCTGCCATGGGGCAAAAAATAACAGGGCTTATGTTGCAATGATATTCACTCAGTTTGTTTATGCAGGCATGGCTTTGTTGTCCAAAGCTGCAATCTCCAAGGGAATGAACCCTTACGTGTTTGTTGTTTATCGGCAAGCTTTTGCCTCGCTTGCCTTGTCTCCATTCGCATTCTTCGACCGGTTCTTAACTACTGTGTCTTTTCCTTAAAATTTTTATATCTCCATTGATATATCATTTTAAGCGGATGGATCACCTAATCTAACAAGTTTCTTTGTCTCTTAAATCTGCAGTAAACAAGTTGCTCCCTTGTCATACAACATGCTAAGCAAAATCTTTCTTGTTTCTCTAGTTGGGTATGCATGCACTGAGTTTCTGAATTATTAAGCCTTCCTAACCTTAATCCTTGAAAAGTAATCATTTTTTTCCTATGTCAAGCCAAATAATATTATCATTCAAAGTAATAAAGACAGAATAAAGATTGAGAATAATACAATCTTGTAAACTCAAAAATAGTGACATTGATGTATTTTCTAATTCATTATCCTATATATGTCTGTGCCTGCATGCTTATTCAGGTTAACACTAAGTTCAAATATTTATTATGTCGCAATCAACTACACCTCTGCAACATTTGCTGCAGCCACCACAAACACCATCCCTGCCATTACTTTCATCATGGCTGTTACTATCAGGTAAGATTAGATTTATATTCATTTATCAGAAGGTATTTTTACTTTTGACACACCTAAGTAAGAAAAAGTGTAATTATTAAATGTTAGGGTGGAGAGCATTTCAGTGAAGCATATGCATGGGATTGCTAAGATTTTGGGTTCAATTTTGAGTCTCTCAGGGGCAATAATATTTGCTTTGGTCAAAGGACCTTCAATTGGTTTCATGATGAATTGGCATCCATCAATAACAACACTTCACTCGAAAGGAGATCAAATTAAAGGAGTTGTTATGATGCTCTCAGCAAACACTGCTTGGTCTTTGTGGCTTATTTTGCAGGTGAATATCTTAATCTCATAATTACATAAATGTGTGTGTGTGTGTGTGTGTGTGTGGATATGGAGTTTAATTAGAATTTTAGATATAGAGATACATGTTAAGGTTGTTTTTCTATCAAAATAGTTTAAGCTATGTGATGACTCTCTTTTCAACATTATATACTTTTAATCTCTGCTTTGATTAATTAATGACGTAGAACTTCTTATATTCTAAGAATGGATACAAATATGTCAAATTTTGTTTTCTGATATTTCAATTACATATATGATAGATCAAACATATACAAAGTTCCTTGAAAGTGAGCACGTGAGAAATTTATTTATTGCAGGGATTTATTGTGAAGGATTACCCTGCAAAATTTCGCCTCACTACACTACAGTGCTTCTTTAGCTGCATACAGACAGTTGTTTTTGCTGTCACTGTGGAAAGGAATCCTTCAGCCTGGAAGCTTGGATGGGACATTCATCTTCTTTCTGTGGCTTACTGTGTATGTTTTCATACCATGCATCTTTGTGTTTACATTTCTTACGCTATGGTTTAAATAGATGTGTTGAAATTGTTTAGATAATTTCATTATAATCGTAACCCATACCTCTCTCTTTATGTGTGTGTGTGTGTACACACACATACACTCACGTGTGTATATATTAGACTTTTTAATGTTGATGGTGATGCGTGTAGATGTTAAAGTAAAAGTCCAAGATTAGCTCATGAACAGTTTTAGTATCGATATAGTTATAGCTAATCTAGCGATACAAAACATATTTGTTCTTGAGGATTGGAGCTGAATAAAATGGAATTTAGACACGTTCATATTTTTCCCCCGAAAATGTGTTGAGTGTTGGTTATAAGACCATGCATGGATCATTGTGGAGCCAGCAGCCACTTATCAATCAACTTAACAAATTAAATCTACTCCACCATTTCCTTTGCGTTGTATCTGCTTTCACTGTTCATACCAGGGTTTTATTGGCTGCTTCTCCATATGTTACACCGAAAGGACATGTCTGTGGGCCACCTAAGCCCACACGGGAGTGTCCCCACCAATATAGACGTTGGGTTCAATTGCAAGCAGATTTCGAATCTCTATTTAAACCCATTTGTAGTTCCATTCTGTGCCCTGTAGCCATTAGGCCATTTACATTTGTTGGTTCAGTTGCTTACTTCGTTTTGCTAGCCACATTCCTTCACTGATCACGGTTGAGGTTGTCCACAACAGTCCAATCGTGGTCTGGCCTCCCCCCTATCCCAATATTTCCCATTATGGTGTGTTTTTCCGTTTTATGTTACATGCATACAATCATATTAGTAGATCCCATATTCATAATGGGATCAACAAGAAAGAGGGATGCTCACATATGCGTGTGTGTGTGTTTTCAGATTTCAGACCTCAGACTTAGTCCAAGCTGGGTTCTTCTTTCTTGGTGGTCATAACCAGCTAGGCATACATCTACTTCTCGGATGTCTACTTTCCATGGTACAATTAATTTTATATTAAATTTTCTCTTTGATAACTGTTATTGGTTTAGACGGTTTAACATATTGGTTTACATGGTTTAGCATATCTGCAGCGTAGTGATTACGTGCAACATGCTATCAGTATGATATCTATATCTTTACGATTACAAACGACTTTTTTCTAATGCGCGCATTAATGTTCATTGCTATTTGTGGCTATCATCAACTTTAATATGAATTCTTCTTACTGCAGCGAGGAGTGCTAAATGTGATCTTTTCGGGCACGACAAAATGCTAGATACGAGCTGAAAGTCTGAATTTATAATGGATGATGGCATATATTATACTCCCTCCGGTCCTAAATATAGGACCTAGATAACTTTTTTTTGGAGAGCTTAAGGTTGCAAAATAGCTTATTAAATCATGACATATTTGATATATTTTTAGATTACTCATTAGTTTATAAGTAAATTAAACTAGTTTAAGGGAAAAAATTAGGTAAATCAATTTATAAGTAACTTATTTTGCTTTTTTTTACGATTTTTCAAAAAAGTCAATTAGGTCTTATATTTAGGACCGGAGGGAGTATATCAGATCATTGGTATCGGAATACAAAGTCAGTTTGTTTGTTAATATCTCTTTATATTCTCTGGTTATCATCAATTCATCTAACTTGCATTTTATTGCAGATAGGTATTTTTAGTGTGATCATATCGGGGACATCACCAAGGTGGTAGACACGAGAAGACTCTCTGAAAGAATTTCAGTTGCAGTTAAATATCATAGAGTTGAAATATGCCAAACACAAGGGCTGTGAAGATTTTGTTGGTTACCTATGTACATTTAGCTCTTTATCAAACAGTATATATTTGACTCCGGTTGTCGTCTTTTGCATTCATGTTTCCTTAGGTTTATGCACTGTACATTTCCATTGGCTAATTGCACTACATAACAGCAATAATAGGCAGAGCTCTCACGAATAACCCGTTGGTAGTGCTCAAAAATAAAAGTTGATGTGAGTTTGGCTTAAGGTGTGTGAATGTGGTTTATTTTTAAGATGATTTATTTAAATTAGTTTGAAAATAAATTCTATGTCGATTTATTTTTATGTTTGGATGAACTATGAAAAAAGTGACTTATTTTCTTATTTGATTTATAAACATGTTTAGATGATTTTTTTTTTGTTGAAAAGTAAGTTGAAGATAAAAAAGGCTTCAAAGATCATGAATTTCATTGAATAATACACCTCAATCAAACATTTGAATTATGATGATTTTGATTGAGAAAATAAAATTAGTTTTTTATAAACCAAGAAAATATAGTTATATACCTCAAATCAAATTTTATATTTATAAAATATAAAACTTCTCTATTTTTAATATGATTTTACCGCACAAGTTGCAAATTTAAAAAAAACATTACTTTAGTTATATGGAAAAAGAGTACCTTAAAAGAGGCAAGTGACTTCATAGCCTTTTATATTATTGGTAAAGGAACATTCATATATGCTTCCTAAATATCGATGGATAAGGAAAAATACATAATCAACACTATCTACTATACATAACTAATGATAAGTTTTTAGCTAACTAATGATACATATAACTAATTGCGACGCATGCTTATGACAAAGTGAAGAGATGCATATGACAAGAAGAGAAAAGAAGATAATTGAAGAAAAAAAGAGATGAGTGAACTCTCAATTAAGAGATAAGGAAGAAGAAGGAGATGAGTGAAGGAAATGATTGAACACGTAAAGAGTTAAGGGTATCGTTGGTAAAAGATCGAATAGATTAGCCACCGATGATAATAAACTTGAAGAAACATGCTACTTATTTCTAAAAATAAAGTGACTTATGAATAAGCTGACTTATTTAAAATAAGTTGAATGAAAAATAAATCGAACAAATATTAAAAACAAGTCATTTACCCAAAATAAATATAATATCAAAATAAGTGTCTTATTTTCTTGAAAAAAATCCAGCCAAACAATAAAGTGCATCGAGCTAGGCAAGTAAGTGGATAGTAGATAATCTGACTAAGGAATTGGACGACCATTCTCTCTTGAGATTTTTAATATTAATAATATAAAAAATAATATGAATATCAATATTAATGATGGGGTCCATGCGACACGTTCATATCGGCATGCCATTTGAAAATTGTGCTGGAGCCCTCTGACAATAGTGGGGTCATTGTTAAAAGTTAATTCATTCATACGATGGGGTCCATGTTCTGAAAATATTACTATGAAGGCTGTGGACACATAAGTTTTTGGAAGTACTATCATTTAAGATCAATGGGACCACTTTTAATGCTTGAATGGTCAATCTACATCGTCCTGTTTTTTGCAAGACTTTTATGGACCCCATGTGTACAAACAAAGGCTTCTAATTTTTTTGTCCTTTCTACTAGTGTGTGAATTTAGTTACAGCCCAAGTTGTGATATTATTCATGTTCTTCATTATTTCATGCTTACGCGCAAACATATCAAGAACATCAAGATGTGGGAAAAGTGTACAATTCTAATGTTAAATAAAGTCCACGCACGCAAACTTGACATGTGAGCAATTTTAACTAAAGTGTAGCTTAACTACCGTTGACTATACAAACATGGTTTCTCTATTTGACTATACTCAATATTTGAAAGGTTTTAAAACTATTCCAACGCCACCCCTAACTGCTCCTTTTTTTTACCTATGATGAATACTCACAGCTCCTACATCAATAAATTTTTAGACAAAATTCAACCAAAGAGACACACCAAAAACCTTGATAAATGCTACTTTAATTTGAATGAAAAAAATTGTTTCAAACTGCTTAAAGTTACATGCATGTGGAAAACACTTTGAAAATCAAGATAAGCATTCTAAAATAAGTACTGTTTGGTTAATATGAATAGCATCAGTTTGAGGGAAATGATATTTTTAAAATAACTTTTATATATAAGATCCTCACATAAAATAGTATTTGTGGCTACATAGATTCCTTTAAATGTTTATTTATTTACTTCCATCCAAATGCCTTTTGTCTGCACTCGGGTCCCTCCAGATTTTCCCCATTAATTTTGCATACCCGCATGCAGTAGATAATGGTTACAAATACTCTTCCCATGTATTGTAAAGCTCGTATCCTTTGTACCTTAGCTTTTTTTATCAAAGTGCCCTTTGTACGTACAGATGCATAAAAGTGACGTTTTAAGAGGTACTCCCTCCGTTCCTAAATATAAGATCACTTTGGTTAATTTGGGGAGATTAAGGAAGACGATAAAATTACTTGATCTTCCCAAAATCCCCTCAATTACTTAACTTTAAAAGGAGGAGGAGTTTTCAATGAAAAGAGGGAGTATAAGGGTAGTTTGGGCAAAACCTAAGATAAAATAGAAAGTGATCTTATATTTAGGAACTTATCCACTTCCTCAAAGTGATCTTATATTTAGGAATGGAGGGAGTATTATTTTTTAACAGAGATTTATATTGATTCCTTGTCAGCCATTTGTTTTGTTTGCATGCGTTTATTTGTAAGTTGGGTCTGATTGCCCTCCAGTGTTAACGTGTCTGGGTCCCACTAAAACTCTGACCTAAGTTTTCATATTCCTGTACTTCGACGTTTTCATCTTTGAAAGTAAAGCTAATGTCCCCACGTATCCTACTGAATGATAATTAACAAGCTTTGAAAGTAAAGCTAATGTCCCCACGTACTATTTTGTCTTGTGGCAAGATGACAAACATGGTTGTCTTTGTTTCACTGTGGTTACATGTAAAGTCCATAACATGCAAATTGATAAAGCTCTATCGTAGCTCTGTTATGGCTATCGTAGCTCTGTTATGGGTGGGGGAGGGGTTACATAGTATAATGGCCCACTTATTAAAGTTATAGATTGCGCCTGCTTCATTCACTCAAGCCACGAGAGCTTTTCATTATATAACGAATTTACCCAGAGTGTACGGGTCCTAGCAAAGGTATTTGATGATGATTTTTTTTTATGCTGTAATCTTATTATGAATCGACAATGTAACCATGTGTCACAAGTGTAATAGCTAATTATCAAATCTCTTGTGTAGTATCTTCAGTCAAGCGGGAAAGCGCAAGATTTAAGGGATTGTTTAACTACTTTGACGCTGGAATCGTGCCACCATAAGGTACTAGCCCCGGTCCTATAAGATCTAATTGACTTTTTTTGGAGAGGTTAAAGTTGAGAAATAAAGTATTAAATCATGACATATTTGATATATTTTTAGATTATACATTAGTTTATAGGTAAAATAAACTAGTATAAGGGAAAAAATTAGGTAAATCAATTTATAATTAACTTATTTTGTTTTTTATAGGATTTTCTAAAAAAGTCAGCTATGTCTTATATTTAGGATCAGAGAGAGTAGTTCATATTTCGTAATTTCATAGTTTCATAATATATTTAATCTGTTACTTTGTAATTTAGTTACTATGGTAGCTAGGTGGGCAAGAGTTCATGGCGCGCAGCATATGTATTACACAATTTGAGTTACTTTTAATTGATAGTCTTGCCGCAGGCTAGCATCATTGGGAAGAGATTGAGGGGTGCCAAGGAATGTGTCCACAATGGTAATAATTTTGGTTCTAAACTGCACGACTAATCACGTGTTAATTAAGTATTTTATACGATCCAATCATTTAGAATGTGGTTCTGGATTTAAAGCAATAACAATGTGAATAAAATTTTTGGATGAATATCCTCATTATGATAGTATATCCTCTCGTGTTGGAACGTTTTCATTTTGCTTTGGCAAATTAACTACTTTGATAACATCTATATGCTCCTTTTTTTTATATCAATTTTATTTGAAAAGTACTTATTATCATAGTATATTTAAGAGCACCATGTCCAACTGCCTACGACACATTCCATGCCTACGACACATTCCATTCAGCAGGCCATTCTTGTCTAATGCCAGAGCGCCCTGACAGTTGTGGGGCCGATGTGAGTTGTTGTGCGATCATTCAGTGATGGGGTCCATTGTTTGAAAATTTATTGGGAAGGCTATAACGAAGTCAGTGTGAAGGATCAATATACGTCGGCCCAAGTTTTGACAATGGGCCCCATGTGAACAGATCTTTCAATGTGTGCATGTCTTTTTTGTTTGAAGGATTAAGAGCCAAGTCATTGAGCTTATGTTTTATGGGTGTCTTTAGAAATAAAAATTGGAACTTTTTTTTTTTTTTTTTTTTTGGACAAAAAAAAATTGGAACTTTAAATTGGAACCGAGATAAGGTTTATGAATATATACCTTCAGTTTTGACAAAGTACTACTAATCTTTAAAAGTGAAACCACTATTGGATGTCAAAGCTGTCATTTACTGAACTGAAGGCTGGCGTGGACTGACTTGCAGTACAATTTATTACTCGTCTTAATTATAAAGACCGACGATTTTATTAGTCTTTTTTTTCTTTTCACTAAAAAACTTTATTAGTCATTTTCTACTTTCCAATCACTGTACAAAAATCATTCATATAGTAAAACGATTGTGTAATCACATTTTCATTAAAATTTATTTCTAAAGATATATAGTTAAACAATTATAAAACTAAAGATATAATTAAATAAGCGAACAAGGTTAAAGAAAGAATGAGATGATATAGTTAGCATGAAGACAACTATATAAAGACTTTACAGCAAAATGACTGGACATTTTCTTTGTAGTTGAGAATTTACGGGATGCTCATGAGGGTAAGCGAGAACCCTTGTCACAAAAATGTCCAACCTAAACTTAAAAAACATGCCTAACAAAAATTTTGTCGCATTTTTGGGGTGAACATTCGGTAGAGTATGCCACCCTACCCTTTTAGTGTTGCGCAAAAATATTTAAAATTGTGTGTGTGTGTTAGTTCTACATGAAAAATTATATATTATATAGTTGATGAGTCCCCAATTTCTTATATTATTTTATATATATTTTAGTGTGTTTGGAGAGTCATTGATAAAAAATTGAAGGAATTTCTTTTGAATTTGATATAAGGATACCAAATGTTTACATGATTATAGGGAGTAAAGATAAATATATTGGTTTGAAATTTAAAAGAAAATTGACATGATTTTAAAATAAAATTAACAAATCTGATGGCGTTGTTGTTATAACTATTATTATATAATTACAACTCATTCCCTTTTGTCAAATTGTGATGAGAATTAGTGTGCTTATGTGTCATAACGTGAAGCCCAAAGGAAACTAATTTGGATTGGAGAAGGATGGGCCTTAGTGCATTGTTTTGGGAAGATGAATGAGAGAAAAAAAAAAGAAAAAGTAAAGGCAGTGAAGGAGTTGTGTCACAGTTCAAACATGGCCCAAAAAATTAACCTACTTTCTCTCCTCTCTTGAGCAGCTGCTCAAGAGGGATAAGTGACATCACTACAAAAAAACTGTAGTGGCCATTTTCTTCAGTAGTGTGTGCGAGAGAGATCTAAGTAAAGAATAGTATTATGATATTGTAATACATATTGTAATCTTTTATAGAATTATTTCAAGTAACATAATCTTATAGCTTTAATTTACCGTATTTTGACCATTTTTTAAAAAAATGATCTCGATCTCAATTGTTAAGTTGATGTTTTTGTGATGTTGATATTTGTTTCCGAATAATTTCAAGACACAATAATAATAATGATTGCACACACATAAAATAATTACTATATGATATTGAAATGTATTTAAAATTTATAATAATGATTATGATATTAAAATTATGAGTTGTGAGATTATGATATTGAAATGTATTCAAAATTTATAATAATAATAATGATCACACACATATATTATGATTATATTTAAAATTCATAATAGTAATAATGATTACACCACACACATAATAATGTACTTCGTCTTTTAAGCTACATAAGTGACAATTCATACACATGCACCTATTGGGCACTACAACAATAATACTCACTGTACTAGCTAGAAAGGATTCATAATACTAATTTCAAAATTACTAAAGAAAAACTCCTTAGGTTTTCTCAAACTGACATGACACCAATATGTATATGTTCTTTACTGTAGTATAAGCTCCACACACTTTTCCGTTATTGTATTGTGGCTGGTAGACCACTTTCATAGCATCATCTATCGAAAACATAATGGGATGACCTGCTATGGTCAAATAAAGATTAGTGACAATTGAGAATTTGACCTTTTCATGATATAAACATGGAAAAAAGTATTTTACTATCTTTTTATACCTGACATTGCAGGCTCCTCCAACCTAAGGGATTTCACGAGTATGAATGGTCTGAACTCATTTTTGTTAATCTGTTTCCTCAACTTCTTACGCTTACCCTTAGCCTACGAACCACACATGTAACTGATTATTTTTTTGGTTACCTCATGTAAAGATTATTGCACCTCTTGCATGGTTGTTCATCCAGCCTTTTATCGCTGCAACATTACTTCCTTCTGGTCGGACCGCACATTCTAGGTTCGCAATTCCAATCGATGTTAATGAAATCTATACATGTTCTATAAGTTAATCTTCTAATCTTGCTAATTTGCTTCGTTCAACTCAACTGATTATTTGGGATGAGGCTCCGATGGTCCAATGCTTTTGATTGAAGCTCGTGATTGGTTGTTAAAAGATATCATGCACTCACACCAATTATATGTTTCACTTTCTAGAGTCTATTCCATGGACGGCTTAGAGATATATGCTCCAAAAAAGTCTATGGATGGGAAAGCTGTGACGAATGTACTCCCTCCGGTCCCTAATGTAAGAGCTAGCTGTGACGAATGTACTCCCTCCGGTCCCTAATGTAAGAGCTAGCCGCCAAAAAAAACGCTTCTTAAGAAAACATGTGAATGTTAGTTGGATGTCTGGAGTTAATGCTTCTTTTCCAAAATTGCCCATATTTATTATGGTACTTTTAAGAGAGAGAAATACATAAGCATTAATAAATATGAAAGAGAGTTAGGGGTAAAGTAGGAAAAAATGCATTAAATGAGGAGAGAATGTGGGGTGAGCTCTTACATTAGGTACCAAAACCATTCAAATTTTGGACTCTTACATTAGGGACCGGAGGAAGTAGTACACAACGAAATATTTAGGAACATTTCTTGAATGAGTCAAGTCGAGATGTATGCAACTGCAAGAATATTTAAGAATATGTTTTGCGGTACAAGTAAATGTTTTGCGGCTTTATCTTTTGATTAATAATTTTTAGTTGGTTTGTAAAAACAATAGCCTCTTGCCTAAGTGAAATGATCGAGTTTACATCTAGCCGCGCATCGCTCGGGAGTGAAATGGCTAGTCATTGGCTAGCCATTGAAACATGTGACTATCTAATTAGGAATGTCATTTAATAATTCTAGCATTGAAACATGTGAATATCCGATACATTGAAGTTATTGCCATGTGATTATAATGCCTTATATTCCCAAAATATTCATTTGTTGGCAGATTTACGATTTCAAAATATTCGTTATTTCAAAGTTTTTTAGCCACAATTTCAATTCTAGCCGCGCATTGCGCGGGAGGTTAATGGCTAGTTTATCTCATAAACCTACTACCACATGTTGCACATTCAATTAATAGAGATGGCCTGGTAAAAAAATAATTAATAGAGATGGGTTATGGCGTAAAAAGCTTAGTTATCCCAAAGTGTAAAATGGTGGTTCCGATCCTTGTTAAAAGTGGTGTTCACTTTTTTTTATACAAAAAGTGGTGTCCAGAATTTAGCGCGTGAATATAAAAAAATTGCTGTTGGTATATCTATTTATACAGTGTAGTGCAAAATGTGAAATTCTTCTTGGGCCAAAGTGGATGCATTTCTCTCCAAGGAGATAGGAGAACGTCATTTCCGTAGCCCACGGTTTCCCAAGAGTCAAGAAAAATTATTGCCATTGGAGAAAAATACATCTTATATTTGTCACTCGTCAGACTACAATTTAATTAATTTGGATTTTTTTAATTCCAACTTTTACAGAAGATAACTCATTCAAATCGGTAACGTCTAATCAATCTAATTTATTGTTTCCCCCACTAAGCTGGGTTTTCTCTTTTGTTAGGATTAGCGCTAATCAAATAATAATAATTTGAACTGACTTTTTTTTATGATTTATTAGTGTGTAGAGTGGAGTTATATAAGGACGAAAATCCACTGGCTTAATTATTATATCAAGATTATTCATGAATGTTGAACACCATCATTTTAATTGTTCCTTAATTATTATTATAATCACATACTCCCAACTTAATCCATTAATTGTCAATAATTATTTCAGGGTGTGATTGTAGCAGCAATTACGTATTGGCTCCAAGTGTGCACTATAGAGGAGAAAGGCGCAGTATTCACAGCAATGTTCACTCCACTCTCTCTTATTATCACTGCCATCTTCTCTGCATTTTGTTGGAGAGAACCAGTTCATTGGGGAAGGTGTGTATGTGTGTATTTTATTTATATTCATTATTGATGTTATGAGAATTTGAATCCCGTATTTTAAGTTTATTGCCAACATCTTTATTGAATCATGGTTATATTACAATTTCTATGTGACAGTGTGGGTGGTACTATATTGCTGGTGATTGGACTCTATAGTGTGCTGTGGGGAAATAATAGAGAAACAGAAAAATTCAAAATCCATCAACAAATACAACCACCGAAAAATCTTGATCAATACAACACATGCGAGGTCTCTTTGCAGATCTGATGAGCTTGTTGATTCACAACATGAACGAGGAGAATTTTATCTTTTGTTCGTGGATTGATGAGGTCTCTTGTGCTAAGGATGAAGATATAATGTGTTTGTGTGTGTGTGTGGACAGTAATTTTATTGTTAATCAAAATGTATGTTGTCACAATAATTAAGAGCGGTATTGACTTGTAAATTTATTGTAACAAGTCTCTTTGAACTCTAACTTGAGTACTGTTAATTTTCAAGATAACTAAAAATGATTATTTTAAATCAATTTTTGTCACTAATTTTTTATTAAAAATAAATTATTCTAAAAGAAATAAGAATGTAAAATAACAATTTTTTATTCAAAATCTAATTGTCTTGTGAATGTGTTTAATTAGGATAATATTCATTTGCAATTGAGTTTTATATTGCAAGTGAACACATGTTTTCTCTTATATTATTTTAAGGTTAGAATATGAGTTTTATGTAAATATTACTCAAAAAACTAGAATGAAGGTCATATATTCTCATGTTCAGAATGTGTGTGTGAGTAGTCCCTCCTATGGGAATGTTAAAATAGGGGTAAAACTGTTTTAAAAATATATATTTTAGAGAAAGAGAAACATGAATACCTTTTGAATTTTTAAAAGCTCAAAAAGGTAACTTTAATATGAAAAAGATATAAGAGGAATTGTTCACGATTTGAAATAAATGATTTAAATATTAACCACTCTATTAATTGCATTAATTATTTGAGTAACGACGTTACTCACTTTATACAAATAGTAGAACTTTACATTAATTTGGTTCAAATTAATAAACGTTGTTAATTAATCACTTGAACAACGGAGTATTAAATGTTCTAGAAATTAAGAGAATTAATCGTTCTACTAGTTAAGGTATTAATCATTCAATTTCACTTATATTAGGATTTCTTTTGAGTAATAAATTAATCTAATACTTATAAATTTCACTCTTAGCTTATATGTGATTAAATATTCTTCCTACTTCTTAAAGTAATTGTTGACAATCTCGAGGTTATATGTAATACATTATACACTTGCTATTTAGCGTGTTAATGTTCAAATCGATTCTGATAGCTCTTGCTCATTTGACATTATATTCAGGAGAGGATACAACGGCTCTCACTTTCTTCTCACTATACTAGAGTCATACGACATGCAAACTTTTAGGCAATGACTTATTATTAACAAAGTTTCTTTATTCATTAATCCATATTTATGAGATTTGACAGAGTTTGATGTTGGTTGTTGGAACTAAGTTTCTAACACAACCCTCATCGTTTATTTGGTCTTCAGAATTAGCTATACATTTCACGAAATCTGGATGCTTTGAAATTTATTTTTATATTCTTTGTCATCATTCATAATAAATAGGCACTCCAATCATTAGTTCATTGAACATAGAGGTGCATTCACCTTTTTTACGTTAGAAAACAGAGAGGTTCATTTACCTTTTTTACGTTAGAAAACAGAAAGGTGCATTCACCTTTTTTACGTTAGAAAATAGAGAGGTGCATTCATTTCAAGTAGCAATTAATTATCTTTCTTAATTGATAGTATAAGGCGTCTTCAAAAGTTGCATATGATTATGAAGTATGAACCCATTAAACGTGTTAACATTTCAGTCCCAAAAAAATTAATTGTGTTAACATAAATAGATCAAAATCATTATATATTTCCTAGTGTTTGGATTTCATTTTTAACATCTCCAAAACATGTGGTGGTTTTATCATAAAGCCACCGTCACATATAGTAGTATTAATACTCTTATATACTACTACTTTGATTAGCATGATCTGTTACAGAATACAGCAGGCGATCATTTTCCCTTCTATATAAACATATAAGTTTTTTTTTGTGTCAATCTCAAGAAAAGTGAGTAACGGGAGAGCAGAAAAAAAATAAAAGAAAAAAACGATGAGGAGTTTATTTAGGTTCGTGGTAAGAAACAGGGCTTATTTTGCAATGATCATGTGTCAGATTATTGGCGCTGGCTTGGCTTTGTTTTCCAAAGCTGCAATTTCAAAGGGAATGAACCCTTTTGTGTTTGTTGTATATCGGCAGGCTTTCGCCTTTTTTACCTTGTGTCCCTTTGCATTTTACGACCGGTTCTTTTTCTTAACTCTTCCTTTTTTGTATATCTCCATTATAAAAATCCTTTACCTATCTCTAACCTCAATTATATAACAATCATATTTTTGAATTATTTCACATGTGCAGTAAACATGAGGAGGCTCCCTTGTCATTCAACTTGCTCTGCAAAATATTTCTTCTTACCTTGGTTGGGTATGGAATTTTCTCTTGCTTTAATTTTAACAATCATGACATTTAATCAAAAGAGAGTTTCAATACATAAAACTTCTCCTTTTGTATTTTTTTCTTGCAAGACCTCTAATGTCCCTTTAGAATTAAAGGAAACCTTCATCAAATAAAAAATGTCGTCTTAACTTCTAAAATGTTTTTTCCTTCCTATAGATTATTATATTTATATTCCAAAATAGTAGTACAATAGGATAAAATGGTGCCGTTTTATTTTTATTTTGTATGAATTTTTTAAAGAAGGTTAAAAGGCATATTTTTAAAGATTATTAATAAAAATTCAAGAATATACAATTTTTCTTACAAAACATTCAAAATATCGCTGCAAATCAGAAGTAATGATCCTTAGGGAAAACCATTAGAGAGCATTAGAGATCAGTGCGGCATCAGAAGCCTCTTGTCATTTTTTGTTCCTAGCAAGCAAGAAATTAAGTGGAAGACGAAATTGTTGCATATCCTATTTTCATCTTCACACTGTAAGGAGAAAGACATTAGTCATGTATGCAGTATTGTAGGCCCAAAACACTGGCATAAAAATGTTTTCTAATTATTGTTCATTTGTTTTTGCTGTGTTACTGAAACATTCAGGTTAACACTAGCCACAAACTTTTTCTATGCTTCATTAAACTATGTCTCTGCAACAATGGCTGCAGCCTTCACAAATGTCATCCCTGCCATTACTTTCATCATGGCTGTTCTATTTAGAGTGGAAAGCGTTTCCATAAATGAGTTGTATGGTAAAGCCAAGATTGTAGGCACTATTTTCAGCATTTGTGGGGCAATAGTATATGGATTAGTCCAAGGACCTCCAATAGTTTTGCCCAATGAGCACCTGAATAATTCTCATAATTCAATAACAGTAACTCACTCTAAAAAAGATCAAGCCAAAGGAGTTCTTCTCATGCTCTCAGCAAACGTCACAATGGCTTTGTGGCTTATTTTGCAGGTATATACAGTATTATTTGTCTAATGATATAGAATTCCTTCATTACATTTGATATTTAGTCTCAAAATGATTTGATCAAAATGAAGTATAAAAAAGCAAAGCTCGCTTGTCTTAGTGTAAGTGGTTTTGTCAAAGTAGTATATATATGAATGCAAAAGGAGGCTTTTGGAAGATTTACACATAGTTAAAGAGTACAAAAAATTCACAAAAAATTGGGTGGTGTGACTGGGCGCTAGCCATATGTCCTAATCTTGTCTTACAATTTTTTGGGACTAAATTCAGTCTTGTTTGGCCCGAGACCAAGACCTTGGGGTCCCCTAAGCCACATGACATGTCTTATTAGTCCTTAATCATTTTATATAAAATAAAATAATGAAAAATAATAAAATAAATCAAAGACTAATGGAATAAATGAAAAAAAAAGAGTTTGGGTAAAGAATTATTAATAATTATTAATATTAATAATTTTTATATGAGTTTGGGTAAAGAATTATTAATAATTATTAATATTAATAATTTTTATATGGTGTATTATGATATGATGTATTTTTAAATCGGAAAAATATTTTTATAAAAAGAAGTAATAATATCTCCTAGTCGGGCCACTGTTTCTAAAACCTATGTCTTTGTCCCGTTCTGCCTGGTAGTCAAGTTTCGTCTAGTACTGTTTGTTATGGTTTTAGGCGGATTTTTTCTAAGATCGTGTTGCCCTTATGCCAAATCGGGTATGGGTTGGCCACTTGGCAATGGGGCTAGGTGTGCACTCCCACTTACAATAATGTACAAATCTTATACGATTAAGTTATATTTAAAATGGTTAATATTATTGTTAATAATTGTAGCTTAATCAAACTTTGCTTTTGTTCCATATAATTTTAAATTGTTGGTTTCTGTCACTATAAATTCATAAGGATCTGGAATGAGTTGTAAGGACCAATAATCAAATTCAAACCAAATTTTCATAAAATTATAGGGATCCAAACTAAAAATGAATCAATCGAGATATATATATATATATATATATATATATATATATATATATATATATATATATATATATATATAATATACTCTATTAAAAAGATATAACAAATTGACTTGTTTCAGGGATTTGTTGTGAAGAAGTATCCAGCAAAACTTCGCTTCACGGCTCTACAGTGCTTGTTTTGCTGTATGCAAACAGGTGTATTAGCTATAATATTGGAAAGGGAGCCTTCGGCATGGAAGCTTGGATGGAACATTAACCTTCTTGCTGTGGCTTACTGTGTATGGTTAATGATTAATGTATATGAAATTTATTTTCAAATATCACTTAATTGACAAATCCATTAATTAATACTATTGTGGTTTAGGGTGTGATTGTAACAGCGTTTTCATATTGGCTCCAATTGTGCGCTATAGAGGATAAAGGCGCAGTATTCCCAGTACTGTTCACTCCTCTTCCTCTCATAATCACTGCCATTTTCTCTGCCCTTCTCTTGCAAGAGACGCTCCACTGGGGAAGGTACATATATAGATATATAATATTACCTCCGGTCCTAAATATAAGACCTAGATGATTTTTTTTATGGAGAGACTAAGGTTGCGAAATATGTTATTAAATGATGACATATTTAATATATTTTTAGATAATCCATTAGTTTATAGGTAAAAAAACTAGTTTAAGGGAAAACATTAGGTAAATCAATTTATAATTAACTTATTTTTTGCTTTTTTAGGATTTTCCAATAAAATCATCTAGGCCTTATATTTAGGACCGGAGTGAGTATCTTTTTTCTTCTTATATATTTATTTGTGTTTGTTTATCATCATTGCCATCTTCATCTGTTTATTTTTAAGCAGGCTAAACTATATGCCTTTTTCACTAATTTTTTGTCAAGTTGAGACTGTAAAGTACATTATTTTGGTCTTTTCATTTTAACACTGTCAAATTTATTCAATTAAAAAATGTTGGCCCGACAAATTTAAATAATGACTTGGTAATTTAGTGTTGGAAAATAACTTTCATGATTCGAAATTAAAACAAGCCCATTCATAACTACATTGTTATTTTAATTTGATTTTTAAAATATAGATTTAATTACTAGCTAGCACTATATATCAAAATTTAATTAGATAATTACTATATATGTATAAAAATTATATATTGACTTAATATATTTTTGTTGGATAAGACTAATGCGTCAAGTTAAGGCCAACAATAGATTTTATAGACTCGATTTTATAGACTCAATGGAGTGAAATCAAACTTCATGTGAACTTGAAGGTTAGAGGTTTGCAATTTTAAGTATATTTGAGGATACGAATGATTAAGGGGGTGCATCAATGGTTTCGTTGCAGTATTGGTGGAATGATTATTCTAGTGATTGGACTGTACATTGTGTTGTGGGGGAAGCATAGAGAAAGTAACAAAATAGTCCAGAGCCCGGAAACCACACGGGAAGACTTGACAATTGAAAGCACACAAGAATCTAAAGAGGTCAACCATATTGACATTACTACAATGGACATTCCAACACAGAACGAGCCAATGTCGTCTAGTATTGCAACGTCAACAAAGTAGTATTTCACTGTTTTGTTGTTTTTTTAAAAGATGGGTAGTGTTGTAATGATAATTCTTAGTATTCCATCCATCCGGTCCTTATGTCACCAATTACATATTTCTCACATATCAAAGAATGATGATTGTGTCTTAAAATTCGTGTTAAATTTATTACTTTTTTCAATTTCATCATTCATTAAATGATGTGTTTTACATTTTCAATTTTGAATCTCCATTAATAATAAAGGTAAATGTGGGAAAATTGTAGGTAGTTAGTAACTTATAATAAGGATCAGAGGGAGTATTATAATAAGATGGTATCAAATTAAAATGTAAATTTATGGGATACTTACTACCAAAAATTTGTTTACGCCAATTAATCAAAGTCCACAATATGCATATACGCCACAAGTATATTAAGTGATACTTACAAAATTTATATTATTCAATTTTTTCTATGATGTTCTTTTAAATTAGATAAGTTGGATTCCAACCAATAATAGAATAAAAACAATAAGAAGTATTAGCTACGGTTTACAACCGCCATTAATATAGCAAAATAAAATTTATGTATTAACTGCGGTGCAAGCCCGCCGCAAAAGTGCCACTATATCCAAACACGTACTTTTTTAATATTAAAAAAAATTTTGTTTTAAAAGAGTTCATTTAGACAACCGCGACTAATAGCTTATTTTTAATATTGACTAAAGATGCAAAAATATTCATGATAAATTGTAAAAGGGACGCCCAGAAATATGGTAATTTTCAAGTTGCAAAAATACATATGGTAAATCAAAATGAGACACCATATATATCATCTCTCTTTTACTCCTATGGTGCTAGACATCCCTTTTACAATTTATCATCGATATGAGTGTCCCTTTTCCGTTTAACATGTATATTTTGCACCTCAAAATTACCATGGTATATTGGGTGCCCTTTTTATAATTTAACGCACATGTTTTTGCACCTACACCTTTTATTGTCTAAATTGATACATGCATACTTATTTGTTAGATAGATAAATGAGATTGTTTTTTTATTGTATGCTTCCCATGATCTATTTCTGCATCACATGAGCTTATGTTAAGAAATGATAGATCGATCACATGTTTTCGGCCCTAATGTCCTCGTTGATACATTTATGGTTAATACAACATTTAGTATTTAAATTTTCAGTTAAATTGAAAGTTTTTGTCATTCAAAATCACTGGTTTTGGTTATTAAATTTGTAAATTTTGGTCTTCATTCCAAAATTTAAAAAAACCTTTAAAATGACATAAAATTTAGAGACCAAAACAAAGGTGAAGATAAATTGATCAAAAGTTTAAGGACCAAATATTCTATTAACATATATGTTTAAGATGCTTTTCATTCAGTACATACAATGCTTTCTAGTGTTAGGCATATGTTGAGATAATTATGCCTATTATTAATTAATCATTTAATAACAGTAAATTAAAAATAATTAGGGAATTTGTTGAGGAGACTATTTTTTGATACAAACCTTATTAAATCACTCTTATTATCATGCTTCCTCATGTCATAAACTTGTGCTCAGAAATAGCTATGCTTCCTATGGGTTTCTTGAAACTTAATTTCGGTGCCTGTATGTCAATCCAAAATAATATTCTCTAGTTAGAAAATACTGCACCGATTGCAGGTAAATTTGATAAAAGAAAACGAGGTTTCATTTTGTCTTAATATATTGATCTTTTGTGTGGATAATATATTAGTATCACTTCGTTTTGATCACTATAGTAGTATACATTTTTTTGGCCATCCATTTAATATAAAGCATACTCATAATTTTTTATCCCAGTCCCGTAATTATATTCCTTGGAGGTAGTTTTGGTATCTTTTAATTTCAAAGATGTAGTTATGTCTTAATATTCCAAGTCATCCTCAAATCCCAACAACCCCTCCTTCCCCTCGCTCCCCTATGATAGCTTCCTCGTTAAAATCGCCCTTGCCCCTCACGCCCTCCCTTAGAAGTGAAATAGTTAATTACTATATCAAAACTTTTTTTTCCTTTTGCTCATAATATTGAACAAGTACTCAATCATTTATTGATTTAACATACATAGGTACATCACATTTTCTGTGCCGGATGAATCATTATCATACATCCATTAGCAACAAGGAGGGAAATAATTAAATCTCATGATGATGAGGCATCGTATATTCTGAGAGACATGTTTGCATATACTTCAATGGGATTTACTTTAAATTATGTTCATGCACAATATCTGCAAAATAATTAGTATCACTTAACTAAATTATAAGAAGATTTATTGTCTCTTAATTTGAAGAAATGGGAAAAGGAATGATAATAAGATCAAATCACATGATTACTGATAATGCGGATGCATGTATTAAGATTCTTTCATCAATTGTTAACAAAAAATCAAAACATGAAAGTAGTTATTATTTTATCATTTTGGGAATTGAGATCTTTGTGATCTTTAGCAAGCTAAGTATGATTAGATTAATCCCTTTCCCATTTCTCAATACTCCATAATGGCTACCAACAATATTGAGCAAAAAACTACAAGAAATAAATTATGTATATATACGCTCATTTTCCTAAATATTATATTCCATTCTTGTTAATGAATATGGAAGAAGCAAATCAGTGGCTTTTATTGACCTTCAAAATTGTGTTGCACTATATATTGAGGATTAAGGGACTGTACTATATACTGAGGATGAAGAGACTCGTGAGAACAAAAGTCGTGAAATTGAAGAGAGCCAGTCACAAGTGAATGAGATTGAAGAAGAAAGAAGTTTCCGTCAAAGTGGTATTTTAATCCTTATAATACATTTCGTTTGGTTACATCGGTGGTTCTCAGTATTCATCATCGAAACTTTGTCTATAAGTATGTGATCTCACGCGAATCTCTATTGCACACTTAATATTGCAAACAATCATATATATTCTTGTGGTTTTTTTCATGAACTTTTTTGTTGATTTCAGAGTTATATTTTTTCTGCAAATTCATATATAGCTCTAAACCTAAATTACTTCTTCGGTGGTTTCTTTGAAAATATTAGTGGGTGGTTTATGTTTTTTAACTGTAAGTTTATTTTGACATCATATCTTTATGTTCCATTCATGATCCTGTTCAATAATGCTCATCACCAAGTGATGAACACTAAATTCGGACCATCCAAAATTTAATCTGAATGATCCATATGTTTCGTTTTTTTTACTTTTATTTGTTTAAAATTATTTTGATGTGTGCATGATTAAAAATAAACATTATATCGTAAAAAAATTTAATGTTAATTGTCTAAAATCAATGTATTGTATGCTGATTAGATAGATGATGAGTACAGTACTCATATAAATGATTATTATTTTCATGTTATAAAAAAGATGTTCATTTGCTGTATGAAGTATGAACATGTATAATTAAGTCATTATTAAATTTTGCAGTCTGTTGTATTTTTATATTTATTAATCTTCTATAGGTCTAACCAATACCTTTTTTCACGTCTAAAGGTTGAAATTAGGGAGTAAGAAAAAAAAAACAGGCAGATTGAAAGAAGAAAAAAGAAAAGAAACATCATGCGTTCGCTTATAAAGTTCTTGGGAAAATATAAGGCTTATGCTGCAATGATTGTCCTACAGCTTATTAATTCTGGCTATGTACTATTAGCCAAAACTGCAATTTCCAAAGGATTGAATCCTCATGTCTTTGTAGTTTACCGCCAAGCACTCTCTGCCCTTGTCTTGTTTCCATTCACATTCTTCGAACGGTAATTTGCTAACTGTTCCTATCATTTTCTTAATTTTATAATAAGCTTTTTTTGTCTCTGAAATTAATTTGCAGGGACCAGGGTCCGTTGTCATACAAATTACTCGGGAAAATTTTTCTTCTTGCTTTGTTTGGGTATGGAAGTTTGTATGTGATTTTGCTACATAAATTATCAAGGCCATTCAATTCTAGTCCTTGAAACTAAACTTTTAGTAAATTCATTTTTTAAGGGCAATGACCCTATTTTACAATTCAAGTAACCACTCTAAACCACTGGGCACCCTAAACTAATACTTGATACAATTTTAGCCTTGAAATAATCAAAGTGGTCCAATTTTATCCTCTGACCAATGTAATGTTGACACGTGGAATGTAATGTTGACACGTGGACGACACATGTTAATATTACATTGGTCAGAGGTAAAATTGGACCATTTTGGTTACTTAAATGGTAAAATTGTACCCATTATTAGTTTAGGGTGCTCAGTGGTCCAGAGTGGTTACTTGAAGGGCAAAAAGGGTCATTGCCCTTTTTAAGAAAAAACTCTAATATATATGCTTGTAATTAAATATTCAGGATAACACCAGGTATGAACTTTGCCATCATTGGACTCAGCTATTCCTCTGCAGCATATACTCAAGCTATCGCAAACACAATTCCCGTCATTACTTTCATCTTGGCCGTTCTATTCAGGTAAAAAATGAAAAACACACATACATTCAATGTTCAATTTCCCTTTAAGAAAAAACCAAAAGAAGTGATCTGGTTTTAATAATGCTATAGGGTGGAAAGGGTTTCCATGAAGCATTTACATGGCGTGGCCAAGATTTTGGGTTCTATTTTGTGCCTCTCTGGGTCAATAATATATGGTTTGGTCAAAGGACCTGAAATAAATTTCTTCAACTCGCAGAGTAATATTCATTCAGTGACGGCAGCAGCTCACCACTCTAGAGGAGATCAAATAAAAGGACTACTTTTTCTGTTATCAGGAAACTGTTTTTTGGCTTTATGGTTTATCTTGCAGGTATGTTGTTAGTCCCAAAGCTTTGATATAGTCATATGGATACAAAATTAAGGCAAATGTCTCAATGTGTGCATGTGATAAGTTCAATTTTACCCAAAAATTAAACATAAATGAGCATTAAGTACCCAGAAGTAACAAATTTATCCAACCATTTAAAACATTAATTTTGACCATAATTTTTTAACTATAGATATGTTATGTCATCATGTATATGTCATCATTTTAAGGCCCATTTTACCATAAAAGTATCCCAAATGAGTGTTTTTGCCTTGGAATAAGTAAATATCACTTTGAATAACAATTTGCACAAATTTTGTATCACTAGATTTGGATACTTTTGGAGTAACAGGGTGGTTACCATCAAGGTAAACATGGACTTTAAAATAATGACATGTACATGGTGACAGAGTCACATCAACATTAGTAAGTCAAAAAGTAGGAGTTATTAGTCAAAGTTAACATTTTAAGCTGTTGAGATAAATTAACTATAATTTAGACAGTTCTTGGACAAATATGTTCTTGAAGACATGAAGTTACTTCTAAATATTCAATGTTCCTTCGTGATTAATTCTGGGATAAAAATGGACCATATATATAAAAAGGAGGCTAAATTAATGGACAAGGTTCCATCAAATAGGGTGTCAGAAGAGATAGGCGTACGAAAATTCATCCCCATAAGCTTGCTGGCTCTGCTCTAGAATTTGATCTTATGACCTCTAAGTCATCTAACAATGACCCTTAGTATTGTCACTTGAATCACCCTGTATGTCAATATACATACCTACATACCTACATACATACATACATACATACATACATACATACATACATACATACATACATACATACATACATACATACATACATACATACATACATACATACATACATACATACATACATACATATATATATATATATATATATATATATATATATATATATATATATATGAACTGAATGCATTTGATCATTTGATATATATAGACATATCAAAGGGTGAAAGTTATATCATTAAATATATCCTATATTTTGAAAAATATCTCACCTTCCCCTTGTTTAAGAATAGGTGTTAAAATAATAAGTTATGCATTATAAACATTTTTTCATCTTTCCTATCTCAATTACATAGGGGTAAAATAGTCACATTAACATTTATTTATCTCAAAACTGGACTTTATATGTAGTAAATAAATTTTGTAGTGGTTTCGTTGGGCTTATAATAAAGAATAAATAGAGTAGTATATAGCACACACCCAAATATCTCAAAGTTAAATACTTTGCGTCATGTCTCTACAAAATACATATTTCAGGGCATTATAGTAAAAGAATACGATGCAAAAGTTAGCATGAGTGCCCTACAGTGCTTCTTCTGCTGTATCCAGTCAGCAGTTTTTTCTGTAATAATGGATAGAGATGCTTCAGCATGGAAGCTTGGATGGGACCTGAACCTTCTTACTGTGACTTACAGTGTATGTTATATTATCTCAGAATTTATAATTTTAACTTTGAAAGAATAAGATGAAAGAAGAAAAACCCTCTTAGTATGATTAACTAATAAAAAAGATTCACAGTCTATCAAAAAAATAAAAAAAATTTCACTGTGGGCTGTGGCTGAAGGGTGTGCTAGGAACAGGGGCTGCGTTTTGGCTCCAACTGTTCGCCATCGAAGAGAAAGGTGCAGTGTTCACAGCAATGTTCATTCCTCTTGCTCTAGTAATCACTATCATCCTCACAACACTCATATGGAAAGATCCACTTTACTTCGGAAGGTTCACATCATTCCTTTCACTTTTTAAGCATACAACTACTTTATTAATTAATTAATTAATATTATACACACACACACACACTAGTAATGCCTACTTAACTAATTTGATTGGATTAATAAAATTAGTTAAGTTATTAAAATTACATGAGATTATCATATTACCTGACCATCTATATTTATTTACATTCTCCCTCTTTTATTTGTTTAATATTGAGAAGTATTAGGGATAATTTGATGAAAAGCGGGACAACCTTAGATAAGTGGCAGTTGAATTTCAAAATTATTTTAAGTGATTATGTAACATGATTAAGTATTGAAGCATTGACATTTACTACTCAAAATCTCTTTTATGAAATTTTCAAATTCAACTGTCATTTCTTTAGAATTTCCCCATGAAAAGTTGGAAAAATTAGAATGTTGTCTTATATCCAAAACCAAACTCACCCCCTAAACTAGCTAGGTTTAGAAACAAAGAAATTATCTAATTGATTTTTTTAATTTTCTAAATTAAATTAAAAAATTACTTATAAATTGATTTGCCTGAATTTTTCAATAATTAAACTAATTTTTTTTATAAGCTAGCATATAATCTAATAATGTCCAAAATATATTATGATTGAATATCTTAAGTATTTCTTTATTCAATATCTCCAAATAAAGTTAATTTAATTTTATATTAAGAAATTGAGGGAGGATCTTAATTTTCATTAATATTGTTAGAATTTATTAGTTGATTTTGCAGTATTTTATCTAAAATTAAAATGTACATGATCGATTGTGATTCAAGGAATAATGAAGTTGCTTCCTGTATTTATGACAGTATTGTCGGAACTGTTTTGTTGGTGGCTGGATTGTATGGTGTTTTATGGGGACAGAATAGAGAAAGTAAACAAGTCGAGAGTAGTCAAGAAACCACACCAGAAGATCCAAAAGACGAGTACGATGATGATATTTTAGAGCCAAACAATGATGAGAGCCCCCCATCCATGGAGATCCGAACGGAATGATTTTACATATCTGATCTTATCCTCAAATTTTCTCTCATTTTGGTATTAGATCCACTATACTAGTTTCATTTTGTTTCAAACTTTGGTCCATATAATTAAATAAAACTTGGATCCTTTTTATATTTAAAAAGATTGAAAGACAAAAATGTCTCGCTTAAAACGTCCGAAGTCTGTTTGGTACAAATTATAAAAGCATGTAGTAAACAAGCTCTTAGAAAACTAAAATTAAAATAAGAGAAATTCGTAGGACTAAATATTATACTAACCATATACATACTGATTTATATAAAAAATATATATTAACCACTTTCCTTTTATTAGGTTATATACTTTGCATCGCCTATATTTCATTTCATGTCTTTGTATATACAGGTCTACTTTTATTATTGTAGGTGCACAACACGTGTGTGTAAAGAATACACACACACACACTCCCTCCGGTTCTAAATATAAGACCTAATTGACTTTTTTGAAAAATCATCAAAAAAAACAAAATAAGTTAATTATAAATTGATTTACCTAATTTTTTCCCTTAAACTAGTTTATTTTACTTATAAACTAATGGATAATACTAAAAATATATCAAATATGTCATGATTTAATAGACTATTTTGCAACCTTAACTTCTCCAAAAAAAAGTTATCTAGGTCCTATATTTAGGACCGGAGGTAGTATGTATATATATATATATATATATATATATATATATATATATATATATATATATATATTCTTTACACACACGTGTTGAAATATTTTTTCCAAGTGTGTGTGTAAATATAATGATAAAAATTTTAATTTTGAAATACAGAAAAGAATATAACATGGACAATTTTATTTGTGAATCACCCATAAAATCTACCGGATTGGTGCAGCAAATTTATTTATTTTTTTGAACTGAAGATGCAGCAATTGGTGCCAATGCTTCGTGATTTCTCGATCTTCACATTTGTTGGCAAAGAATATTTTGGAACAAAATACTAGATCTGCCTTTCAATTTTTTTCTAGAATTGTTAAACTGAATCCACATGTTTAAGAGGGAGTAATACACAATTCAAATCATTCAAAGAAGTTTTTTTATTATCATTCATGTTTTGCAACTAGCTAGCTAGCATGACTAATTTCTTGAAATCTCTGTCCAGTTTATCTAATTTCATACTCCCTCGGTCCCTCCGATCCTAAATATAAGACCTAATTGACTTTTTCTAGAAAATCCTTAAAAAGCAAAGTTAATTATAAATTGATTTACCTAATTTTATCCCTTAAACTAGTTTATTTTACTTATAAACTAATGGATAATCTAAAAATATATCAAATATGTCATCATTTAATAGCATATTTCGCAACCTTAATCTCTCCAAAAAAAGTCAATTAGGTCCTATATTTAGGACCGAATGTAGTATAATTTTTCGCCATTATTGAAGTTCATCTTATCTTACATTAAGGATACATTAAGGATAGTTAATATGCTTTTTAAACCATGTTTATCAAAGAAAGTACAGCCTGAACCTGCCCACGCGGGCATGACCAGTTTGGGTTGTTATGAGTCAGCCATGTTTTAACACCAACCCGCTATAACTCGTACCAACCTGGGAGAACTCGGGCAACACGGTGAGTTATTGGGTTGACCTAGGTTGAGTTTTATAAAAAATATAAAATTAAAATTGATGTTTATGGTATTTTTATTTATTTTAATGATATTTTTCATACTAATTTTTATTAGTTTATTGACAAAAAAATTATTTATAAGAATATTTTGATAACATTTATATATTTTAAATTTTAGAAAAATACTATTTAGTAAATAATTAATTTTATTTATCACCGATCTGACAACCCAGTCGGTTCATAACTGACCTAGAAATCTTTGACCTACGGTTTCGGTCGATCTGATTTACGAGTCAAATTTAATTACCTTGATTTAAACTAACATTAAAGATAGCCAATACATTATTGAAATTTTCTTGTGTATTTCAAAGCTTCAAATGTGGTTCATGTTCTTGTCTAATTTGTGACCCCATATGCTTATTAGCGATAGATCTTTATATTAATATTGGGTGAACTTCAAAGTTCATATAGCTTCGTCTAAAACTGCGTCTACCACATGGAGATACATGATTATTGCATTGTATTCATTAATATGGACAATGATTAAAGGATTGGTTTTGAACAAACTCAGAGACGAAAGAGTCCAACATTTCAACACTCACATGCTGCATCACCACCACATGTGCGGTGTCTCCTTTGGAAGCGAGAGTCCACCTACGACAGAATTCATCGTCTTGAGGCTTCTCAAACACCACAATATTGCTAAATTCATTCTTCGTCACACCCTTAATACCTGCCTTTAGAAGTTTATGTTGCAAGTAATGTGCATTTCTCATACACTTGTCCACTTCGTTCTTGAGCCCCAATAAGCCTTTCTTCTTGATAGCATACCACAAGAAGATTGGAGCGTGGCCGTTCCTGCTTCCTGTGATTGTAGTGTCCCTTGAAGCTATGATCTCAACATCGCTAGACATGGCATTTATGTAATCCAAACAAGTTATTAAGACTCCACAAGGTACAGGACATCCTATAAACTTGTGCCCAGAAATAGCTATGCTTCCTATGGGTTTCTTGAAACTTAACCTCGGTGCCTGCATATGTCAATCCAAAATAATATTCTCTAGTTAGATAATATTGCACTGATTGTAGCTAAATTTGATAAAAAAATGAATTGATCTTTTTGTGTGGATAAATTACATTAGTATCACTTCGTTTTAATCACTAGTATACATTTTTTTGGCCATCCAATTAATTTGAAGCATACCCACATATTTTTTTTTAACCCGGTTCCGTAATTATATCCCTTGGAGGTAGTTTTTTATGCAGTTATGTCTTAATATTCCAAAACCGGATTCAGAATTTGAATATTTAAATTTGAATTTCAAGATAGTAACTCGTCATTGAAATTGACTTACTTGTTTAATGAAAGGAAGCATTAGTCCAACCAGAGCTCCATCACAATGGATATAGAACCGATCACGACTAACTCCACATTCTTCGAGTGTTTGGACTACCAGATCAATATCATCAATAGCTCCCTTCATAGTTGTTCCTAATTAATATAACAAAATACCCTTACTTTGAGGTTAATTCATGATGATCCATCAAAGGTCATTAAATAATGTGTGTGGTATTGAGAAATCCAAATAAATCTCACATCAAATAAATCAAAGGTGGACTAAAGGTATATATATATGAGTTGAGTCTTCATCACATTGACTTAAGCTTTTGTGGTGGAATGACAAGACTCATATCATGTGCCTTTAGATCATAAAATTCTTGTTGAACCTATAACTTTTAAAATGAAAAACTCTATCCCAGCTTCTGGTCTAAAAAAAAAAATACTCTACCAGCTCAGTTGGTCTCATATATACTCATCTATTTCTATTTATAACACACTTTTCAATATGTTTTGTATAGACAAAGGAAAAACATTAATATATCTCACTAATAATGCCTTAAAATGTTACAACTTTCCAACTTACCCCTATTTAATGTCTATTACACACATGAAAATAAAGTCAACACATGATAAATAATGAAAGGTAAAATTGTATATTCTTATGAAAGAATTATTAAGGTGTCCTATAAATAAAATTAAATGGCAATGTCTTATCTCTTTATCTTACAAATAGGACCAGAGGAGTGAATAATAATTTGACTTTGTTTAATTTAAAAACTTAATATACTCTTTTCGATGTTTCCTCATATTAACTGCATGACTTTTCATCTCTTTTTCTCACACATTCTCTACTCACTCACACTCATCATCTTCATTAAATTAGGCTTGTTTGGTAAAATGCATGACATATCTGATCTTACTTTTTTATATTTAGCTTAATTATTTGAACTATTCAACAATTCATTTTGCATGAGTTGTTGTTCATAAAAGAGGACCAGAGGGAGGAAGAGAGGGAAGTAGTTAGGTAGGGAGGTGGAGAGAGAGACCTATGTTGAGGTTGATGATGGCAGGCTTATCTTTGTGAGCAAGAAGTGAAGCCTTGAGATCAGAGCAATCAATCTCACCAGATCTCAGCGTGGCAACCTTTACACAATGAACTCTGCACATTCTTGCTATTTTGAACACTGAATAATGTGATTCTTCTGAGGCATACAGAATACCATCTGGCAATTGTTCCCTCCTATATATAATATAATATGACAATCCCATATATAATCAAATAAAAAATGACTCCTAAAACATACATCAAGAGTTGTGAGGCATAATAACTTACCCTAATAAAATCCCATGAAGATTTCCTTCAGTTCCTCCTGTGGTAACATATCCCCAATACTGGTTCTTGTCAATCTCCCACAAGCCAGCGAACCAGTCAAGAACACAAACTTCAAATGTTGCTGAATTGAGAGTGTAGCTGCTACCCACGAATGGATCGCCAGCATTGTTTATGTGACAATGCAGCAACAAAGGTGCCAATGTTTCATAGTCAAATTCGAGATTTGAAGGGTAGCCTGCTCGATCAGTAACACAATTATTACGACATTGTTATAGAAATAACCGTATGTTCCAAGATTGTCACGTCTACCATACTAAAATAAAAGGTTTATTTGACAAATTCTTGTATTTGCATGGTTTTTATGTACTCAAATGAAGAAATTAACATGATTAAGATGTAATTGTCCATTATGACTCCCCATTTTGGATTATACACACACACACAAAGAGTCATATTTGGATACAAAATTATAGAGAATTGTTGAGATTTGGTAATATTCCAATTGTTGGGAATTTTCTGCAGCTTTTATTATGATATTTAGTAGTAGAATTACGAAGTATTCTATTGATTTCAATTTGCCACAGGACAACATGGCAGCACCATTTGGGTTTGATTAAGAAAAAGAAGCAAAAGGTCAAAGGCAACATGATAGAGTTGAAGCATAGTGAGCAAGACATGTTTTGGGCGGTGGCAACCAAATGAGATATAATATGATATAAAGAAGAAAAGATCAGAAAGCTGCAGGGGTGTGGGGCGTTAAGGAACAAATTTAAAAAAATATAAAGAGAGAGCAGACGCGGCACTTGCCGGGGCCGGGGGGGACACCCACGGAGAACAGAGTCATCCCTTTCAAATTTTGGCCTCTCAACTCACTCTTTTCCCATCTGCATTTCTAATTATGAATAAAAGGTTTTTTACTTGAAAACGAACTAAAATCAAAATGTAAATATATTCCTAATCATGAATAAACCTGTTGAGTTATTGTATTTTATTTAGAGACTAACGTATACTTTTAATCCCTTATTTTGGCATCAAATTTCAATTTAGTCCTTTTTTTTGTTAATCACCGCTCGATTTAATCCAGACTCGAGGGGTAGGAGTGTTGCCCACATAGGCAAGGTTGTCCCCTCTCCCAATAAGAGCGCTTCCCGGGAATCGAACACGCATTCTCATCCTTATGGGGGGTTGTGGCCCACTTACCAGCTCAACCAACTACTCATTGGTTTGTAAAGTATTTTATGTTTGTAAAGTACTTTTAGTCCTTTTTTGCTAACATCGTCAGTTTCATTTAACGGTAACAATGAGTTATTAAATTTAAAACATTATTTCATAAGTGAATTGGGGTAAAATTGAAAATTTTTAAAAATATAAGAATAATTATAGTAAAATAGTTTAATTTAGGCATATTTTATCGATATTTAAGATCAAATTAACCATTTAAAAATTTTCAACTAGAATTTTCCGTTAAGTGAGACAAACAGTGTTAACAAAAAAGGAGTGAAAGTACACTTTCTAAACATGAAGGACTAAATTAAAACTCTATATAAACATAAGAGACAAAAAGTATACTTTAGTACTTTTATATAATTGAGTTATTGTATATTGATTATTGGACATAATTCAAATGATATGACCTCATACTCGTAATCATTTTTCTTTACTGCACTTCTTCTATTTTGATTATAATCAAGTTGAACTTTTTATTGAATTAAGGAGCAAATTTGATTAATTAGACCACGCACCAAATTATGATATATACTGCATATAATTAAATATATAGTTTATAGGTAAAATAATAAATATTGAAGAAAAAGGATAAACATAAACAATTTAAGTGGTTTGTTTTGCATTATCTTAGTTTATCTTAATAGGAAAATTTGACCGACTAATTAGGACTGGAGTGACTAATAATTCAGGTCTTGATTATAGAAAACACTGGTAACCACACATAGAAACTATAAGTTCAGTGATTACTTAATCTAAAAATGAAAAAAGTAAAATAAAATATACTCATGCAGAATACCAGAAGTGCTCATCAAAGTAAATTATGCCTTTGAGATCCAAGAACTAATGTTGATCTCACATTAGCAGTGGGCATTTGAACTTTTTGATCTAGCTAATAGATTATGAGCTGTCTAATAATCAAGTCATTATATATATTTTCTAATGAAGCGCGATAGGGTGTTTGATACTAGCACAACATAATACTCCCTCCAATCTCTAATATAAGAGCTAACCGACAAAAACACACTTCTTAAGAAAACATAAGACTGTTAGTTGTGTGTTTGGAGTTAATGCTTATTTTCCAATATTGCCCATATTTATCACGATACTTTTAAGAGAGAGAAATACATAAACATTAATAAATATGAAAGAGAGTTAGGGGCAAAGTAGAAAAATTAAACGCACTAAATGAGGAGAGAATGTGAGATGAACTCTTATATTAGGGACCAAAACCATTCAAATTTTGGGCGCTTAAAATTTTGGGCTCTTATATATGACCATAAAGGTACGGTGAATACCCAGGCAGCGCTTTTTGTTGTGCGACAGAGACTGGGCAAAGCTAGTGATCATTTGAGCCAAGTGTTCGTCTGATTCCCCCAAGAGGTTTGTGATGAAGAGACTCATATTTTGATCATGTTGCTTCTCTGTTTCAGAGAGCTTTTCTCTCATAGGCATTATCTTTGTTGCAGTCGTTGAGCCATCTGCTGCCACCAAACAAGGATTATTCATTGTGTGTGTGAGAGATAGAGAGAGGTAGTGTGTGATAGAACTTGGAAGAGGGAGCCAATTATATATTCTCCCTACATGCATCTTGTACGTACTTATTACCAGAAATTGCTCTCATTAGCAATGATGCCTTTGTAATGTGCTATGATAGTTATATATCATAACCTAACTAGGCATCTTGTACGTACTTATTACTATAAGAGCTTAACTTTGGATTGTCCCTTTTATTGAATGCATTTTAATTTTCTTATTTTATCCCTAACGAATTTGAATTTTTGCTTTAAATATGGTTATAACTTTTTAAAAGAGATGATAGTGAAACATAATAAGAGTAATATTGAAAAAAAAATTAAAAGTTCTATTTTAAACATGTTTATGGTTTTTAACTATTTGTTATCCATTTTTTGGCGAACAACTTTTTTGGTCAGAATTACAACTTGATTGGATGCCCCACTATATATAAAGACTCCAGACAAAAGAATTAATATTTTATATGTGGCAGTGATTTGGTAGTTGGGACGTATGAATTACGATCGCACTCTTTATTCTTTGGAATTACTATCAATCTACCCACTGTATCATAATTTCAAGGAACATTACTTTCATTCTTAAAAGACTGAAGGTAAAATTTAACCAATAAAGTTGTGTTACGAACGTCTGGCATCACATCATAGAATGTTTTAAATAAAAAATACGCATAAAATGGTAAAAAAAAATTTAAACATACTTTCGGTTACTTTTTGGTCTGTAAGTCCCACAATAATTAATTTTAAATTATTATTTTTAATTTAATTTTATTTTTTTCTCCTCTATCCTCTCTCTTGTCTTAGAAGGACGAACTGGACAAAATCCAAGTTGGAGAATCCAAGTAGTGAATTTTTATGAGGCTCTGGTATGATGGAAATTAAGGGAACAGCAGTATGATCTAAATAATTAGCTTCCTTTTGAAAAATCCAAGTTGGAGATTGCTCCCCTTAATAAAGAGAAAGTAGTAAAAAGTCTCAGGAAGAGAAGGCTAAGGGAGTTCAGGTTGATAGGCGAACAATTGTTTAAAAAACTGAAGGATTTAACAAACTTGATCCCTTTCAACCACTTCCTTTATTTGTGTGATTTTATACTTCATTAGCTCTTATAAATAAGAAGTGACAAATGCAGTGTTTATTATTTATACACTTAGTTATTACTCCCTCAGGTCCTTATTATAAGTCACCAACTACATCTAATTTTATGTCCTTAATATAAATCACTAACCGCCACATTAAATGTTTTTTCCCACTTTACTCATGTCATTAATGAAGATTCAAAGTTGAAAATGTGAAATACACCATTTAATGAAGGATGAAGTTGGAAAAAGTTGAAAAGTAAACATGAATTTTAATACCCAACTACCATTCTTTGGTATATGTGAAATGAGAAGTTGATGACTTATAATTAGGACCGGAGGGAGTACTACTATAGTTGAAACATTTATGGGTGTTTTGAATGCTTCACCCATCTTGTATATCTTTGACATAAATAATGTTGGATGAAATAATTGAATGTATAAATTCTTTGATTTCTTCTTTGATGAATCATCAATGAATAATGTAGGGTAATTATCATTATGAATATAACTCCTCTAGAAATTTAGTACTCCCTTTATCCCTATATATATACTCTATCTGATCCTTATCATAAGACACCAAGTAACAGGTTCATTTGGTCATTTTCATAAGGCACTTGTTAGTTTCAAAGAAGCATTAAATATGGTCTTCTATCTATGTTTTTTCAAGGTCCTTTTGGTTTGATCCTTATTATAAATATGTTTTTAGTTCTAGTGAGGTTATTATGTTAAAACGCGTGTTCTGTTTTTGACCATGAAATTATGTGAATAATTTGTATTTATATTTTTCTCATTTTGAGTATTTCAACTCATGAAATTATTGAATATGCATGTTTGATTTGATGTTTAAAAAAGGGTGAAGGTGCAAAAATGATACTACCTCCGGTCCTAAATATAAGACCTAATTGACTTTTTTTGGAGAGGTTAAGGTTGCGAAATAGGCTATTAAATCATGAAATATTTGATATATTTTTAGATTATACATTAGTTTATTGGTAAAATAAACTAGTTTAAGGGAAAAATTAGGTAAATCAATTTATAATTAACTTATTTTGCTTTTTTATAGGATTTTCTTAAAAAGTCAACTACGTCTTATATTTAGGACCGGAGAGAGTACTAAACTTTAACCGAAATTGCATTTCTAATACTAAAGTTTCGCGAGAAGCAAAAATAGTACCCAACTTGAGCTTCGGGTGCAAATATAATATTTTCACTTGAGAGAAATAAAATTTAGATATCAAAAGACTCTTATGCCCCCCATTCCTCCATCATTAAATAAAAAATTTAATGAGGGGTATAAGAGTATTTTCGTATCTAAATTTTATTTCCCTCAAGTGAAAATATTATATTTGCACCAGGAGCTCAAGTTGGGTACTATTTTTGCTCCTCACGAAACTTAAGTATTAGAAACGCAATTTTGGGTAAAATTTAGTATCATTTTTACACCCTTCGCCCTTTAAAAAATTAAAAATATTATTGTAATGAGCATTTTTTCCCATATGTGTACGGTGCCAACACTTGTGCCCATACTCGGCCTAAAAGGCATACGAGCACCCCTGGACCACGGTCCGTTACATTTATTATTCAAGTTTCCCATGACCAACCACAACCGGACCTTATACTAACAATAAACATTTGTTGGCCAAAAAAAACAATAAACATAATAATCAATGAATGGCGGCTTTTATAAGTCACTTAAAACATCTTATTAGCACATACATTAATGTGTATGTGCTAGTAAGATGTTTTAATGTTCCATCATTTTTCTTAAAAAAAAATTAATCTAAGCCAATTGCAAAGTAATTCGTCCATGACAAATGCAAATTGATCGAGATCGACTTATTTATGACTAATAATATTCAAATTCGGTCCATAAAAATAAAAATTTGAACCCAGAAACTTGATTACCCCAGATTTATACACACACACGCACTTCCATAAATAAATGTGCTTTTGTTTAAGTGTTAGGACTGTGTTTGACTTTACTAAACCATGTACTGCTCAAAAATACGTATATTCATGTTAATTTAATTTTGTCCGCATTTCATGATTTCATAC
This sequence comes from Mimosa pudica, assembly GCA_029929735.1. Classification (NCBI taxonomy): domain Eukaryota; kingdom Viridiplantae; phylum Streptophyta; class Magnoliopsida; order Fabales; family Fabaceae; genus Mimosa; species Mimosa pudica. Next base: position 13,549,938 of record JAKELP010000029.1, on the reverse strand, counting down.
CACAAAAATTCATACAAGAATCTCATTATGCAAATAGAAACAGTCACTCACTGAAGAAAACAAAGGGATTGATTAGTTTTAAATCAGGGAGGAAACCTGAATTCTTAAAATTTAAAGTATGACAATAAATACAAATAGTACTCCCTCCGGTCCCTAATGTAAGAGCTAGCCGCCAAAAAAAACGCTGAAAACATGTAAATGTTAGTTGAATGTCTGGAATTAATGCTTCTTTTCTAAAATTGCCCATATTTATTATGGTGCTTTTAAGAGAGAGAAATACACAAGCATAAATAAATATGAAAGAGAGTTAGGGGTAAAGTAGGAAAAAATGCATTAAATGAGGAGAGAATGTGGGGTGAGCTCTTACATTAGGGACCAAAATCATTCAAATTTTGGGCTCTTACATTAGGGACCGGAGGGAGTATTTCATAACAAAATACAAATAGTAAATTTCCTACAAATCTTCCACGGTCTTAATTTTAAGAAAAAGTCGAAAACCTTAAATTTGTCTTATGTTTAAGAATTTTTAGAACTGGAGCAATATTTATCACATCATAACCCTGAATACTTTTAAAATACAGTAATTAAATGAACTACACTGTCAGTTTAAAAAAGGAATTACACTGTATAATTGATGAATCATTCTACAATTCTTTATATGGCATGGTATCTCCATGAATTACTATAAAAAGATCAAGTAGCTCTCTCCCACATACACATTACACTGTACGGTCTCCAGGCATAATGCATGACATTGTTTGAAGTACAAATTATCCTATAAAGTAAATACTTTTAAAGAGTAAATTTTTTGTCCTCAACTAGAGTCAATACCAAAATCGGTGCTTATTTTGGGGTAGTTAGCGTCCCTATAAGTCGAAGTAGCGCATGTTATGCATTGGTATAGCTAAGACTATAGCATCACTTATACATATAAACGCTTCCATAGGATTTAATTATGTAAAATAACCTATACCGGCGCTTAAGCCTTTTTAAGAATATTTGAATGCATACCCTCATTTATATCTTAAAATCGCCGGTATACAATGACATACGTAAAGTAAGCTAAAAAAAACATAAATCATCTCCTACTCTCATCCCTTTCATATTCCTTCCATCCCTTTCCATTTCTCACCAAATTCCTCCACCCAATCCGCCATAGTTTCTCATAAATTGGGTTTAGAGTTTCTAAGCTTCCTTCCATGAGTGGTTAGACCTCATTTTGCTCTTGGGGGCAATAGATCCTGGACAACGGCCCAACTCGCCAAAATAATGTAATTTTATAACTCAGTCCTTGACAGATTGAGCCTAAGACTGGTCCACGGGCTTCGCTCTTTCCAAATGCTTTTTTTCACTTCCAAACATTTTATACTACAAAAGATAATCAAACATACATCACATCAAAAATATTTATATAATAAGTTTGGCAGTTCATTATCCGCACACCACAATTAAATAAACTATTAAGTAAAGTCCACACTACAATTGAATAAAATACAATATTAAGAAATAAATAAAAAATGTGAAATCCACAAACTACATTAAACATTAATAATTAACTTCATTAGGAATTTTCTTCTTCATCATTGCTATCATCAACATCAAAATATATTTGACATGATTCTCTATGAGTAGGTTCTTCTTCTTTTGTGGTAAAAATATCAATTTTTTCCTGTTTTTTTGTTTTTAATTAAGTATTAAGTAATGCTCCCTCCGTTCCTAAATATAGGACCTAGATGACTTTTTTGAAAAATCCTAAAAAAAAGTAAAAAATAAGTTAACTATAAATTGATTTACCTAATTTTTTTCTCTTAAACTAGTTTATTTTACCTATAAGCTAATGAATAATCTAAAAATAAGATATCAAATATATCATGATTTAATAATCTATTTCGCAACTTTAATCTTTCAAAAAACAGTTATCTAAGTCTTATATTTAGGAACGGAGGGAGTATTAAATAGTACACTTTTTTTTTTAAAAAAAAAAGAAAAACCCAAAAAACAGGTTGAATATATAGATAGTTTGTTCTTTTTAGCGCCTTAATATTATGCCAATTAGAATCATATCATTTATTCATCTGTGTTGTAAACGTGATCATTTATTATTCATCTGTGTTGTAATTTTTTTTTTGTTTTTAACTTTTCTCCAAACTAATTCTAATTATAAACTGATAGATAATAAAATTATACATATAAATTTATTAAAAAATCTTGTAACATATGATTGTGATATGGTTAAGTAACTGATTTAGCTTTTCTTTTGTCAGAGATTATGATTTAGTTTAAGATCCCTAAATTATTTAACTGCATTCATATGGCCTATTGCCTTTAAGCCTGTGCAAGCCCAGTAAAATCCTGTCATGCTTGGTCCAAAATAATGGCCTGATGACAATTCGGCATATAGGCTCATATACCCAAAATCTATACATTTATATGTCCACATATAATGATATTATTATCTCATTATTGTCTCTTTGTTCCTTTACTTCAAGAAATATGGATGGCTCAATGTTACTCATTTTGAAGCTCTAAGGAGGATATAATGTTGAAATGTGTCAGCCGATGACAAATTGGCACCGAAAAATATACTCCCTCCGTTCCTAAGTATAAGATCACTTTGAGGATGTGGATAAGTTCCAAAATATAAGATCACTTTGAGGATATGGATAAGTTCCTAAAGAAATTAAATAACGTTATTTCTTTGTCATGACATTTATACAATCCAATCATCTCAAATTTTCATCTTCACCTCAAGCCTACGGCCATTCCATCATGGATTCAGTAAAATAATTCAATTCACATAAACACATAACCTTTAGTGTCATGGCCAGGGTGACCAACAAATCATGGAAAGAAAAACCAAGGAAACAAGGATTACAAGCACATGCGTCCATTCAGATTTGCAAAATCGAAAAGAAATAAAGAAGACAATGATTAGAGGCTTAAACCAAAAAGCAGTATCTCGCTTCAAAAAAGAAACACGGCCTGGCAAAAAAGTTGCAGCAACATAATTTTTCTTCCAATGAATACATTTATTTATCCATTTCTTTCATGATTGATTTTTTTTACTCAAAATAATATATTTACTTTTAAATGAATAGTCATCATTAAAGTTTGATGAGTCAGCAATTTCCATTAAATTGAATGACGGTGTTAGAATTGAAGGATAAGAGTGCACTTTCCAAATAAAAGACTAAAATGAAATTTGATGGAAACATAAGGGACTAAAGGTATACTTTAGCCTATAATTTAATAATATCACATGTTTTCTCAAGAACTTAATATGATCTAAAATTTTGAAGGATTTGATCATAATCAATTCTTCTATATACCTTAATTATTATTCTCCCGTTTATATTAACGAGCAAAAACTCATGTACGTTGCATGGGGAGAAAGTATTAGGGCCCACTGTAATATAAAGTCTATTCTATATTTCTAATGTTGTAACCTAACAATAAAGGCCATTATTAATTGGTTCAACATTGTTTGCATATCTGAAATCACCAGTCAATGGATTTCCAATCAAGAGTACTAAAGTACAAAAAATGTGAAGCAACCACTCACTCGTGCCTATACAAGCAGGATCAGTTAAGTAACATGCATAGTGCATTGAGATCTTTGATACATTTGAAGCAAAAAGCATAAAATGAAATAACTCCGGTTTAGAAGAAGTTAATTGACACTGGAAGTTGAAGTGTTGTGTGCCTGGATTTGAAACAAGGTGCTCTGAAACAAATGAGGAAGACAATGTGTCAATTCAGGGAATATAAAAAAATGTACTAACATAAATTAACTATACAAATGCATACATTCTAAAAAAATAACTCTAAATGACTCACAATGTGGCAACCACAGAGGTACATGATTATTGTATTTATTAATATGGGTGATGCTTAAAGGATTGGTTTTGAACAAACTCAGAGACGAAAGAGTCCAACATTTCAACACTCACATGCTGCATCACCACCACATGTGCCGTGTCTCCTTTAGAAGCGAGACTCCACCTTCGACAGAATTCATCGTCTTGAGGCTTCTCAAACACCACTATATTGCTAAATTCATTCTTCATCACACCTTTAATACCTGCCTCTAGAAGTTTATGTTGCAAGTAATGTGCATTTCTCATACACTTGTCCACTTCGTTCTTGAGCCCCAATAAGCCTTTCTTCTTGATAGCATACCACAGGAAGATTGGAGCGTGGCCGTTCCTGCTTCCTGTGATTGTAGTGTCCCTTGAAGCTATGATCTCAACATCGCTAGACATGGCATTTATGTAATCCAAACGAGTTATTAAGACTCCACAAGGTACAGGACATCCTATAAACTTGTGCCCAGAAATAGCTATGCTTCCTATGGGTTTCGTGAAACTTAACCTCGGTGCCTGTATGTCAATCCAAAATAATATTCTCTAGTTAGATATTATTGCACTGATTTGTAGATAAATTTGATAAAAAAAAGGTTTATTTTATTTTGTCTTAATAAATTGATCTTTTTGTGTGGATAAATTACATTAGTATCACTTCCTTTTAATCACTAGTATACTTTTTTTGGCCATCCAATTAATTTGAAGCATACCCACATTTTTTTTATCCCGGCCGGTTCCGTAATTATATCCCTTGGAGATAGTTTTTGTATGCAGTTATGTCTTACTATTCCAAAATGGGATTCAGAATTGGAATATTTAATTTGAATTAACTCATCATTGAAATTGACTTACTTGTTTAATGAAAGGAAGCATTAGTCCAAACAGAGCTCCATCACAATGGATATAGAACCGATCTCGACTAAATCCACATTCTTCGAGTGTTTGGACCACTAGATCAATATCATCAATAGCTCCCTTCATAGTTGTTCCTAATTAATATAACAAATCACCCTTACTTTGAGGTTAATTCATGAAGATCCATCAAAGGACATTAAATAATGTGTGTGGTATTGAGAAATCCTAATAAATCTCACATTGAATAAAATCAAAGGAGGACTAAGGGTGTGTGTTTATATATATATATGAGTTGAGTCTTCACCACATTGAATTAATCTTTTATGGTGGAATGACAAGACTCTTATTATGTGCCCTTAGATTATAAAACTCTTGTTGAACCTAGGGGTGGGAATAGCTTAGGCCGGCTATCAGGAGCCTATGACTTGGACCATTAAGGTCTTGGACCGGCCTCCTTATATTCAGGCCAGGCCCAGACTTTTTCTTTTGGACTGTTTTGTTTAACATGTCAGTCTCAGACTTGAGAAAAAAGCCTATTAGCCTATCAGACCGGCCTATTAAGAAGTAAAATAGTATTTATTTATATAAAAATTTATATTATTATATTAATTGATGTTATTTTTTACTAATTCTTAATATAAAATTACAATTATATCATCGTCTATTCTAGTGTTTCTATTGTCTCTCATTCTCTAATTAAACCTTCATTCAAATGATGTTGCCACCAATCATCTTTCTAATTAAACATCTTATTGAGTAGATTAAATTAATCAGGCTAATAGTCAGGCCAGTCCAGGCCACAGGCCAGGCTCAGACTTAAAAATATTGTCTCTAATAGGCCACAGGCCAGAATCAGGCCGATCATTTATAGGCCAGGCCATTTTGTGACCAGGTCAGGCTAGGCCTGGACCATTCCCACCCCTAGACTTGAACCTATGACTTTTAAAATGGAATACTCTCCCAAATTCTGGTCCAAAAAAAATACTCTACCGCTCTCAGTTGGTCTCATACATACTCATTCATTTCTATTTATAACACACATTCAATATGTTTTGTTCACACAAAGGAAAACCATAACTATATCTCACTAATAATGCCTTAAAGTGTTACAACTTTCCAACTTACCCCAATTTAATGTCTTTTACACACATGAAAATAAAGTCAACAGATGATAAATGAAGGGTAAAATTTATATTCTTATGAAAGAATTATTAAGGTGTCCTATAATTAAAATCAAATGGCAATGTCTTATCTCTTTATCTTACAAATAGGACCAGAGCAGTAAATAACAATTTGACTTTGTTTAAAAATTTAATATACTCTTTTCGATGTTTCCTCATATTAACTACATGTCTTTTCATCCCTTTTTCTTACACATTCTCTCACCCACACTCATCATCTTTATAGGCTTGTTTGGTAAAATGCATGACATATCTGATCTTACTTTTTTATATTTAGCTTAATTATTTGAACTATTCAGCACTTCATTTTGCATGAGCTGTTGTTCATAAAAGAGGACCAAAGGGAGGAAGAGAGGGAAGTAATTAGGTAGGGAGGTGGAGAGAGAGACCTATGTTGAGGTTGATGATGGCAGGCTTATCTTTGTGAGCAAGAAGTGAAGCCTTGAGATCAGAGCAATCAATCTCACCAGATCTCAGCGTGGCAACCTTTACACATTGAACTCTGCACATTCTTGCTATTTTGAACACTGAATAATGCGATTCTTCTGAGGCATACAGAATACCATCTGGCAATTGTTCCCTCCTATATATATAATATAATATTACAATCCCATATATGATCAAATAAAAAATGACTCAAAACATACATCAAGAGTTGTGAGGCCTAATAACTTACCCTAATAAAATCCCATGAAGATTGCCTTCAGTTCCTCCTGTGGTAACATATCCCCAGTACTGGTTCTTGTCAATCTCCCACAAGCTAGCGAACCAGTCAAGAAGACAAACTTCAAATGTTGCTGAGTTGAGAGTGTAGCTGCTACCCACGAATGGATCACCAGCATTGTTTATGTGACAATGCAGCAACAACGGTGCCAGTGCTTCGTAGTCAACTTCGAGATTTGTAGGGTAGCCTGCTCGATCAGTCAATTAGCCCAACACAATTATTTTACGATATTGCTAGAGAAATAATAGTATGTTCAAAATGTAAATATATTCTTAATTATGAATAAGTGTGTTGATTATTTATTGTACTTTTTTTGTTGTTGTTGATTTATATATTGTACTTTTTTATATAATTGAGTTATTGTATTTTGATTGGACATAATTATTCAAATGATATGATCCTCATATTCGTAATCATTTTTCTTAACTGCCCTCCTTGGTTTTGATTATAAAATCAAGTTGAAATTTTTTTTATTGAATTAAGGGAGCAAATTTGATTGGACCACTTACCAAACTATAACATATATACTACATTTAATTAGATAGTTTATTGGTAAAATAATAAATATTGAAGAAAAAGGATTAATATAAACAATTTAAATGATTTGTTTTGCATACATTATCTTAATTTATCTAAATAGGTCAATTTGATCTACTAATTAGGGCAGGAGGGAGTAGTACTTCAGTCTTGATTATAGAAAAAACACTCGTAAACCACACATAAAATCTATAAGCTCAGTGATTACTTAATCTAAGACAGCAAAAAAAATAAAAGAAAATAATATACTCATGCAGAGTACCATGAAGAGCTCATCAAAGCCAATGCATGCTTTTGAGATCCAAGCTACTATTGTTGATCTCACATTAGCAGTGGTGCATTTGAACTTTTGACCTAGCTAATAGATTATGAGCTGTCTAATAAACAAGTCATTATCTATTTCTTCTAATTGGTGGTGGTGGGGGGGGGGGGGGGTGTTTGATACCAGTACGACATAACAAGTGATATGTCAAAAATATGACGATAAAGGTATGGTGAATACCCAGGAAGCGCTTTTTGTTGTGCGACAGATGCTGGGCAAAGCTAGTGATCATTTGAGCCAAGTGTTCGTTTGATTCCTGATAAGCTCCATAATTGCACACACATTTCATCTAAATTTTCTGATTTATCACATGTTTTTGGTAAACAAATAGATAGGAATAGAGCAATACTCATATTGTAGAGAAAAGGATATAAAATACATGTGATTGAGACTATGAGTTGAAATTGCTTAATTTTTGATATATATGTGTTGAGGAATTAACCTTTCCTATTTGAGTTGATGTGAGCAGGAATAAATGGGCAAGCATAGGAACATCAAAAGATTGGAAGCAAGGAAGAAAAAGAAGAAGAGAAAAAGGAAAAAATAGGTTCGCTAGCCGTTAGCACTCAGCGAACGGACAGCGAACGCATCCAAAATTACACCGTCTCTGCCAAAATCTTCGCTACACGTTCGCATTTCGCGAACGCACAGCGAACTGTGAAAAAGGAGGTTCGCTAGCCGTTAGCACTCAGCGAACGGATGCAGAATTACACCCTTTCGGCCAAAATCTTCGCTGGAGGTTCGCATTTCGCGAACGTGTAGCGAACCTGTGAAGAAACTGAAACTGTGCGTTTTGGACTGAAAAAAAAAAGCTGAAGGATAAAAGGTTGAATTGAACCACATTGAGGAGGCCGACTGGGGACAGAATTAGGGCATTTCTTAGGGCACAAAAACACCTTTCTCTTGGGTTTCTTGGCATTGGGTGAGCTAGGGCTTGAAGATTGGAATGTGGGAGGTTGTTGGAAGCATTAAAGACATTTAAATCTTCCTCTTCTTGGTTCCTTCTTCATCTCTCCTTGTTTGTAAGCATTTATGACTATGTATTCCTTTTGGGGTTGTAGTTTATATTTGATTATGAGTAGCTAAACCTATCTATCTAGGATTATTTTGAACCCTTGTATGGAGTAACTCTTTAAAACTCCTATCCTTTTGTGATTAATGTATATATATGTGTTTATTTTACTCTAGCCCTAATGTCTCTAAGTGATTGATCACCATTTAGTTGACATGTTCATTTGACTTATGACTTGAGAGAGCTAGGTTAAATGTAGAACCTGAGTAAAATAGTGTGAGAACTTGAAGTTTGCATGACAAATGAATGATTTTGTTAATAAGATAGACATATACTTATTAGCCTCACATAGCCACATTAGGGTTGAAACTTAAAAATTGAGTTTTATTAATTGTGACAAGAGATTGCATGATTAATGGAATTAAACACTTGTTCTTGACTCGACGGAGCGTTTACAAGTATTTTAGAACCCTAGGTTAACACGTATATAAACATTAAAGCAAGTAGAAGAAGAGTTGATTAAAGGTTACAAGATACAAGGGGGATAAATAATCCTAGGTGCCAATTATTCCTTGAAAAGAGCAACTTGTCATCATTGTCCAATTTTAATTTTAGAAATTAGTTTTTACTCATTTACTCATCAAATCACTTTTATTGTTAGCTCAACTTAATTTAATCATTATGCCTCTTTTTTGACCGGATTTGTATCTCAATCCTCGTGGGAACGATCTTTACTTTCACTTTATTACTTGGCGCGACCCGTGCACTTGCGGAGCGAACAAGTTTTTGGCGCCGTTGCCGGGGATTTGGAAACAAATCCTTTGGTCAACCCCAGGCTTGGTTATTAAATTTCGATTGAGCATAATATATATATAATTAATTTTCTTTTCTTTGTTTACTAATACTTTTGTTAGTGCAATACTTGCTTTGTGTTGTTCTTTCTCTAGTTGTCCTACAGGTTTATGCAACCAGTGCATTCGGATAACCTGGAGGTAGTCCTGGAGTTTGAAAATTTCTTTGACGCGACCGACACTGAATCTGAGACCATGGCTGATGATGAGTATGATCGGGCTACTGTGAATGACTTTGCTACCAGAAACATGGCTGGTGTTCAGTCTTGTATCAGGATGCCAGAGATGCGAGCTCACAACTTTGAGATTAAGCCGGTTATGATCACTATGCTCCAGTTGCATGGAATGTTCCATGGGCTTTACAATGAAGATGCAAACAAACACTTGATGTACTTCTTAGAAGTTTGCAATTCTTTCAAGCAAAATGGAGTTCCTGATGATGTTCTTCGACTCCGGCTGTTTCCTTTCTCTCTGCAAGGGAAGGCTAGAGAATGGTTTGATAATTTGCCAGAGGGGTCCATCGATTCTTGGAATGCTCTTGAGAATAAGTTCAGAGCAAGATTCTTTTCTGATGATAAGTCTGTTGAAGCTAGAGATGAGTTTATGAGTTTCAAGCAATATCCTGATGAGCATCTCTATGCTGCTTGGGAAAGGTACAGAATGCTAATGAAACAATGCCCTAATCATGGGGTAGACAAGTGGGTCATCCTTCAGATCTTCTGTAACCGCATTAATCCTCAATCCAAAGCTATGCTTGACTCAATGACAAATGGAGGATACAGACATGTCCCTGTTAATGACATGTTCCGATTGCTTGATCAGTTGGCTGCTAATAATTCTCACAGTTCAGACAGGCGTTCACAGCCTCTTACTACTCCAAAGGAAGATGTCACTTCGTCCTCACAAATGGCTACTATTCTATCAGCCATAAACAAACGTTTTGATGTGCTTGAATCGCAGGTGCAGAGAAGTAAATCTCAGGGTGTTCATTCTGTGCATATGACCCCAATTGTGTGCGATCAATGTGAAGATGTTCATCTCCCAGACCACTGCCCTCTTTACATGGCTTCTGCATCTGTGAACTATATGGGGAAGTTTCAGAATCCTAACAACAACCCTTACTCCAACACTTATAACCCAGGGTGGATGAATCACCCAAACTTTAAATGGAGTCAAGGGCAAGCTGTGAATCCTTCGTCTTCTTCAGGTGTGAACCCTTCTCATCCACCAGGTTTTCAAAGTCAAACCAGACAGATACCTCCAAAAGAAGAAGACCCTAAAATGGATAGGATGAAGAAAATGTTGTCACAAATCTTGGCAGGGCAAGAAGCTGCGAGAATTCAGAATGATGCTAGGCTCGCGGGTCATGATGCCTCTATTAAGAATCTTGAGATACAAATGGGGCAACTCGCATCTCAATTGAACGTTATGGCAACTCACATATAAAAAGGAAGTCTCCCTAGTGACACAATTCCTAATCCAAGGAACAAGAGCCAAGAAGAATGCAAGGTAATCACTTTAAGGAGTGGGAAACGAGTTGATAATGAGCCTAAGCCTCAAGGAGTTAACAAGGAATCTCAAAGTGATATTGTTTTTGATGAAAAAGCCAAAGTTGATGAAAATGTTCCTGCAAAGAAAAATATTGTTGAGAGTAAAGACAAAGTGCAACATAAGGATGATGGTGATGACAAGGCGAAACCACATGAGGCAAAGCCAAAATATGTGCCTCCTCCTCCTTTTCTTCAAAGACTCAAAAAGTACCAGGATGATGGACAATTCAAGAAATTCTTAGAAATGTTCAAACAATTGCATATCAACATTCCGTTTGCCGAAGCACTTGAGCAGATGCCTAAATATGTAAAGTTCTTGAAAGATGTGTTGTCCAAGAAAAGGAGGTTTAGTGAATTTGAAACTGTTGCTTTGACTGAAGATTGTAGTGCTATTCTACAAAGAAAGCTTCCTCCTAAGTTGAAAGATCCTGGGAGTTTCAACATTCCATGTAACATTGGGAATAACTTCAAAGGAAAAGCTCTTTGTGATTTGGGGGCAAGTGTTAACTTGATGCCCTCTGCTGTTTTTAATCGATTAGGCTTAGGAGAGACAAGACCTACTACTGTGACATTACTCCTTGCTGACAGGAGTGTATCTCATCCTAGAGGGGTCATTGAAAATGTCTTGGTGAAAGTAGATGAGTTCATATTTCCGGCTGACTTTATTGTTGTTGATTGCGAAGTGGATTGGAACATTCCAATCATACTTGGGAGGCCATTCCTTGCTACTGCTAGAACCCTTATAGATGTGGAAAAAGGTGAAATCACTTTAAGGGTCAATGATGAGAAAGTGAGTTTCAACATGAACCAATTGAAGTTCTCATATGATTCTCCTCAATGTGCCTTTGTGGATGTGCTTGATTCTACTCATCAAGAAAAGTTGTATTCTTCATCAGTTAAAAATCCCTCTGAAGTATTGTTGAAGGAAGAAAAAGGTATTGAAGATGTTCATGGTCAAGAATTAATGAGAGTGTGTGCTATGGATACTTATGGTCATGCAAGATTCAAGCCTTTTGATCCATTTGATGTGCTCAATACAATAGACACTTCTTTGAATTCATCTAGCAAAGATCCTTCAATCTTGGAATTGAAATCATCTTCTCATCAATGTGATAAACTGGAAAAATGTGGTCTCAATGCTAGTGAGAGTGCAAGGTTGTACAAGAAAAATACTAAGAGGTGGCATAACAAGAAGATAATTGCTAAGGAGTTTGTGGTTGGGCAACAAGTCCTCTTGTTCAACTCTAAAATGAAGTTGTTTCCGGGAAAGCTCAAGTCCCGTTGGTCAGGACCGTTCACTGTGGTCCAAGTTCTTGATCGTGGTGTTGTAGAGCTTGAGAACAATGAAGGACGAAAATTCAAAGCTAATGGACAGCAGCTTAAGCATTATTGGAGTGGTGAGATAGATCGTGCATCAGTCTCACTACCCCTTTCTGATCCCTCTTGAAGCAGAGAAGAGTCTAGCTAAAGACTATAAATTAAACGCTTCTTGGGAGGCAACCCAAGTTCTTAACCTTTCTCTTTTGTTTTTGATTTTTGTGTTATTTAGTTTATTTTGGTAGATTTGCACTTGTTTTTCTCTTTTTGTAGGAAGAAAGATTTCTCCTGATACTTGGATGATTTTTCATGGGGGGTGCTGGAGCTTACGGTTTTGGAGGGAAAGAAGAGGTCTACAAGGGGAAGTACATTTTGAATCTCATCTTGGATTTATTTTTGGGCATTATTTTGAAGCATTGCATGTATGGTTCTAATGGACTGATTTGTGATATTAGTGTATGCATGCTGATCTTTTTGAGTTTCATGGGTTGAATAGTCATAGGCTATATGCCTATTTATTGTGGAATGATGTGCTCCTGTTTTACTTTTGTGTGCATTTTGCTTTGCTTGTCATGGAAATGATGCATGTTGAACAGTAATTGGAACTTAAACTGTTGTGAGCTGACATTTGGAAAAATTCTGGTTTTGGATTAGCATGATTAAGGGAGTCAAGTTTAGTGAGGAATTTAATATGTTTTGGATGGATGGTGGTTATCAATTGCTTTTGGTGATGTATGTGAGTGGTGCTGTGGTTTTTGATGTGGAAATAAAGTGGATTTGTGAGAGAAAGAATGATTTTCAATGGTATGTGGTGAGATCTCTAATCAACTCTGTGTCTGCTAAAATATTTCTGCAGAATCAGTTTAGCAGGTCGTTCGCTGGTGGTTAGCTAGCAGCGAACCGTCAGCGAAGGGGTCTGATAAAAAAATTAAAAAAAAATTAAAAAACTAAATAACAGAAACCGTAGCCTTACATCCCCTTTCATCTCTTCCTTCATCTCTGATGGCGCCGTGCTCAACCTCGAGCCCCCTCCTCCGTCACCAACCATCAACCCCGCCCCATCATCCACCACTACCTCCACCATCAACATAAAGTCTTCCTTTTCCTTCCTCGCTGTTCAACCTTCCCCATTGTTCTGCTCATACTCATCCTTACACCCCCACGCGAAAAATCACTTCTTTTTCTCTTCCTTCGCTGTGACCCCCTCCGTGGCCATCAACCCGCCGTAGCCGTCGTTCTTCACTCCGGCAGCCTCAGTCATTCCCTCTTCCAGCCCTCAATTTCGTGCCTAGTCTCTCTCTCACTTGGTAACTTCCATGGTTCTTTTCTTACTCATTCTTTTGATTTTAGTTTAGGTTAGTTTGGGATAGTTTAGAATAATATAGATGAATACAAAGATTTTGAGAATTTTGAAAGAAGTAAGAATGAGAGATGAAAGTTGTAGTTGTTGAGAGATGGGAGAGATGCAAAATCCATAGCAATACTTTGAGATTGAGCTGTTGAGAGGATTGACATGGGTTGCATTTTCTGGTTTTGATCTTCCCTGTGATACATGCTTGCATTTTTCAATAGAGTTTTGTTACTCATGAATTTAGGGGCTTAAAGCTATTTAATAAAATTATTTGTGCTTCATCTTTTGGATTTTTGAAATCAATGAAGAATATTTGCTGCTCATTAATTACTTGTGTTCTCTTGTAAACTAGCTTAAGCCCCAAATTCTAGATTAACAATACTTTCATTGTCACTGCTTGCCTTGTGTTTTTCTTGAGAGTTAATGAGAAAAGATGTGATGATTGACATAGAAATGGACTTGTAGCACACCCTTAGCCTCATCTGATTTACTTGGAAGTTTGAAGTGCATATCATTCAATCCTTAGGGAGTAAGTGAGAGATTTGACAAGGAGCTGCAATTTGGATGCCTAGGTGAAGCTCAATGGTTAGGATAGTCCAAGTTTGGGGGAAAACCTTTTATTCAAAACCTTTGTAGGATTTGTAGGATTTTTTTTCTAGCATTTTGTTTAAGCCTTTCCTAGGGTCACTGTCAACCCCATTTTTGGCTGCATGCTGTTATTGCTACATTTGTATTTGATATGCAGAATTTTTGATGTTTCATTGCTTGTGTCATTTTGATTTTGCTGTCATTTGGCTTGTTACCATCCATTTTTCAGTCCACAGTGAGGACACTGTGTGATTTCAGTTTGGGGGAGGAAGATATTCCTTTGCATATTTTGAAACTTTTTGATAATATGGATAATCTTTGCTTGTGAATAATAAGTGCACAGGAAATTGTTTTTGATGTTTTTGATAGGTGAATGTGTGAACTCTTATCCCAAATTAGAGTTGTTGCATTTTTGATTCAATTTGACCATGAGTTTTCTTGAAAAGATGTATGAAATTTCAATGATATGAATAAGTTGTTTGACTAAAGGGTATATAGAAGGTGAACATATATGCTTTGCTTGACTGAATTGTGGTGTTAGAGCAAATCTCTCCTTAATTCTCTTGAACAACTTAAGCACAAATGGAGTTAGAGTAATTGGATGATAGATTTTGTGAAGGAAAAATGTAATAAACTGATGTATGTGTTTTCTCTCACTTGATAATTTCAAAATTCTTTTTGGAAAATTCACATTTTTGACAGGTTGCACATAAGTTTGAAAAATGATTGAGGCCATCATTAAATGCGATTGAGCCTTTCAAGCCATCCTTAACAATTTTTATCCCATTTGCACCCTCTTTGAGCCTTTTAATGAAAAACCATGATAATTTTCTTTTGCAACCCACAAAGGACCTAAGCCTTACACACCGGAAAACCATGAACTACCTGAATCTTGATATAATTGACATTTCATTAGTAGTCAGGATTGGTATGGTTGATAAAAGTGTGTGCAAATGCAAAAAAAAATGTGTGAGAAGGGAAATGGTGGCTATGAAAAGGAAAAGTTTGTACTCCTAAGTTGAAAAAAAAAACAAAAAGAATGAAAAAGGAGTGAAAAAGAAGAAAAGAAAGAAAAAGAAAAAAAAAGTGGCCATAAGACTAGGAGTACAAATAATCAAAATTGAGATGAGTTTGGGGGAGTTTTATGTTTCTTGAAAGAGAATTTTGTGAAAGAGTGACTATGATGAAATGCTTTCATTTATCTCAAGATATTTGAACTCCTTTATCCCATTCTTTCAATCAACCAAACACTTAAACCCCTGGCCCCATTACAAGCTTTAAAAGCCCTCTTGATTTTAAACTTATGTGCTACAAGTTGAAAGTAGGGAGAGAAGAAAAGAGTGGAGAAATTTGAAGAGTGAGAGTCTATACATGCATTGGAGTTTTACAAAGGACCGGAGAAAAATCTTGAAAATTTTGTTTAACTCCATCACACACACTAGTTCAAAGATTATTGAGAGCTTGTTTTTAACATCATGAGTCATTCACCTCTGCATATAGTTCAGATATTCTATATATCAATTAGGAAGAACAACATATGAGGACAAGTAATTAAGTCAAACTAGGGAAAACATATGGTCAAATCATAAAGATTTCTAAATTGCTTGAGGACAAGCAAGGACTCAAGTTTGGGGGAGTGATAAGCTCCATAATTGCACACACATTTCATCTAAATTTTCTGATTTATCACATGTTTTTGGTAAACAAATAGATAGGAATAGAGCAATACTCATATTGTAGAGAAAAAGATATAAAATACATGTGATTGAGACTATGAGTTGAAATTGCTTAATTTTTGATATATATGTGTTGAGGAATTAACCTTTCCTATTTGAGTTGATGTGAGCAGGAATAAATGGGCAAGCATAGGAACATCAAAAGATTGGAAGCAAGGAAGAAAAAGAAGAAGAGAAAAAGGAAAAAATAGGTTCGCTAGCCGTTAGCACTCAGCGAACGGACAGCGAACGCATCCAAAATTACACCGTCTCTGCCAAAATCTTCGCTACACGTTCGCATTTCGCGAACGCACAGCGAACTGTGAAAAAGGAGGTTCGCTAGCCGTTAGCACTCAGCGAACGGATGCAGAATTACACCCTTTCGGCCAAAATCTTCGCTGGAGATTCGCATTTCGCGAACGTGTAGCGAACCTGTGAAGAAACTGAAACTGTGCGTTTTGGACTGAAAAAAAAAGCTGAAGGATAAAAGGTTGAATTGAACCACATTGAGGAGGCCGACTGGGGACAGAATTAGGGCATTTCTTAGGGCACAAAAACACCTTTCTCTTGGGTTTCTTGGCATTGGGTGAGCTAGGGCTTGAAGATTGGAATGTGGGAGGTTGTTGGAAGCATTAAAGACATTTAAATCTTCCTCTTCTTGGTTCCTTCTTCATCTCTCCTTGTTTGTAAGCATTTATGACTATGTATTCCTTTTGGGGTTGTAGTTTATATTTGATTATGAGTAGCTAAACCTATCTATCTAGGATTATTTTGAACCCTTGTATGGAGTAACTCTTTAAAACTCCTATCCTTTTGTGATTAATGTATATATATGTGTTTATTTTACTCTAGCCCTAATGCCTCTAAGTGATTGATCACCATTTAGTTGACATGTTCATTTGACTTATGACTTGAGAGAGCTAGGTTAAATGTAGAACCTGAGTAAAATAGTGTGAGAACTTGAAGTTTGCATGACAAATGAATGATTTTGTTAATAAGATAGACATATACTTATTAGCCTCACATAGCCACATTAGGGTTGAAACTTAAAAATTGAGTTTTATTAATTGTGACAAGAGATTGCATGATTAATGGAATTAAATACTTGTTCTTGACTCGACGGAGCGTTTACAAGTATTTTAGAACCCTAGGTTAACACGTATATAAACATTAAAGCAAGTAGAAGAAGAGTTGATTAAAGGTTACAAGATACAAGGGGGATAAATAACCCTAGGTGCCAATTATTCCTTGAAAAGAGCAACTTGTCATCATTGTCCAATTTTAATTTTAGAAATTAGTTTTTACTCATTTACTCATCAAATCACTTTTATTGTTAGCTCAACTTAATTTAATCATTATGCCTCTTGTTTGACCGGATTTGTATCTCAATCCTCGTGGGAACGATCTTTACTTTCACTTTATTACTTGGCGCGACCCGTGCACTTGCGGAGCGAACAATTCCCCTAAGTGGTTTGTAATGAAGAGACTCATACTTCGATCATGTTGCTTCTCTGTTTCAAAGAGCTTTTCTCTCATAGGCATTATCTTTGTTGCAGTCGTTGAGCCATCTGCTGCCATCAAACAAGTATTTTTCATTGTGTGTGTGAGAGATAGAGAGAGGTAGTGTGTGATAGAACTTGGAAGAGGGAGCCAATTATATATTCTCCATATATGCATCTTGTACTTATTACTATAAGAGCTTAACTTTGATATAGGTCCCCGAAATAAAAGCACAATTTTGGATTGTCCCTTTATTCAATGCATTTTAATTTTCTTATTTTATCCCTAACTAATTTGAATTATTGCTTTAAATATGGTTACAACTTTTTAAAAGAGATGATAGTGAAACATAAATAAGAGTAATATATTGAGAAAAAAAATTCTATTTTAAACATATTTATGGTTTTTAACTATTTGTTATCCATTTTTTGAAAAACAACTTTTTTTTTGTCAGAAACACAAACTTGGATGCCCCACTATATATAAAGACGCCAGACAAAAGAATCCATATTTTATATGTGGCAGTGATTTGGGAGTTGGGACGTATGAATTTCGTTCGCACTCTTTATTCTTTGGAATTATTAATCAATCTACCCTCTTTATCATAATTTCAAGGAACATTACTTTCATTCTTAAAAGGGTGTAGGTAAAAGTTAACCAATAAAGCTGTGTTAAGAACGTCTGGCATCATAGAATGTTTTAAATAAAAAATACGCTTAAAATCGTAAAAAAGGATTTAAACATAGAGTTTAACCCCGTTAAATTTCGGTTACTTTTTGGTTTGTAAGTCCCACAATAATTAATTTTGAATTATTATTATTTCTAATTTTATTTCATTTTTTCTCCTCTATCCTCTCTCTTATCTTAGATGGATAAACTGGACAAAATCCAAGCTGGAGAATCCAAGTAGTGAATCTTTATGAGACTCTGGTGATTCAAACGAAACAGTTTGATCTATATAAGCTTCCTTGTGAAAAATACAAGTTGGAGATTGCTTCCCTTAAAGAGAAAGTAGTAAAAAGTCTCAGGAAAAGAAGGCTAAGGGAATTCAGGTTGATAGGCGAACAATTGTTAAAAAAACTGAAGGATTTAACAAACTTGATCTCTTTCAACCACTTGATCCCTTTCAACCACTTCCTTTATTTGTGTGATTTTACTTCATTAGCTCTTATAAGAAGTGACAAATCGAGTGCTTATTATTTATACACTTAGTTATTACTAGGTTAGTTGAAACATTTATGGGTGTTTTGAATGCTTCACCCATCTTGTATATCTTTGACATAAATAATGTTGGATGAAATAATTGAATGTATAAATTCATTGATTTTTTCTTTGATGAATCATGAATGAATGTAGGGAAATTCTCATCTTGAATAATATAACTCCTCTAGAAATTTAATAATCCTTCTATCCCTATATATACTCTATCTAATCTTTATCATAAGACACCAATTAACAGGTTCATTTGATACCTTTCATAAGGCAGTTATTAATTTACAAGAAGTATTAAATATGGTTTTCCAAGGTCCTTTCCATTTGATCCTTATTTTAAATATGTATTTAGTTATAGTGAGGATATTATGTTAAAATGCGTTGTTCTGTGTTTGATCATGAAATTATGTGAATAATTTGTATTTATATTCTTTCATTTTGAATATTTCAACTCATGAAATTATTGAATATGCATGTTTGATTTGATGTTTAAAAAATTAAAATACTGTTGTAATGAGCATTTTTTTTCCATATGATGTGTATGGTGCCAACACTTGTGCCCATACTCGGCCCAAAAGGCACACGAGCACCCCTGGACCAAGGTCTATTACATTTATTATTCAAGTTTCCCATGACCAACCACAACCGGACCTTATACTAACAATCAACATAATAATCAATGAATGGCGGCTTTTATAAGTCACTGTAAACATCTTATTAGTACATACATTAATGTGTATGTGCTAATAAGATGTTTTCATGTTCCATCACTTTTTTTTAAAAAAAAAGTAATTTAAGCCAATCGCAAAATGATTCGTCCATGACAAATGCAATTCAAATTGATCAAGTTCGATTTATTTATGACTAATAATATTCAAATTTGGTCCATAAAAATAATAATTTGAACCCAGAAATTAAACTGCCTGATTTATACACACACACATCCATAAATAAATGTGCTTTTGTTTAAGTGTTAGGACTGTGTTTGACTTTACTAAACCATGTACTGCTAAAAAAATACGTATATATTCATGTTAATTTGATTTTGTCCATATTTCATGATTTCATACCACAAAATTCAAACAAGAAGATCATTATGCAAATAGAAACAGTCACTCAAGGAAGAAAACAAAAGGATTGATCAGTTTTAAATCAGCGAGGAAATCTGAATTCTTAAAATTTAAAGTATGACAATGAACACAATGGTATTTCATAAAAAATACAAATAGTAAATTTCCTACAAATTTTCCACGGTCTTATTTTTAAGAAAAAGTTGAAAACCTTAAATAGGTCTTATGTTTAAGAATTTTTAGAACTCGCCATCATATCCCTGAATATATACTTTTAAAATACAGTACTTAAATGAACTACACTGTCAGTTAAAAAAAAAGAATTACACTGTATAATTTATGAAGCATTCTACAATTCTTTATATGGCATGGTATCTTCATGAACTATAAAAAGATCGAGTAGCTCACCCACATACACATTACATTGTACCGTCTCCAGGCATAATGTATGCCATTGTTTAAAGTACAAATTGTCCTATAAAATAAATACTCCCTCCGGTCCTAAATATAAGACCTAATTGACTTTTTTGAAGAATCCTAAAAAAAAGCAAAATAAGTTACTTATAAATTGATTTATCTAATTTTTTCCCTTAAACTAGTTTATTTTACTTATAAACTAATGGATAATCTAAAAATATATCAAATATGTCATGATTTAATAGACTATTTTGCAACCTTAATTTCTCTAAAAAAAAGTCATCTAGGTCCTATATTTAGGGCCGGAGGTAGTACTTTTTAAGAGTAAATTTTTTGTCCTCAACTCAAGATGATTAGAGTAAATACCAAAATCGGTAGCCAGCGCCCCTATAAGTCGCAGAGCATGTTATGCAATGGTACATAGCTAAGACTATACCATCACTTATATGTATAAACGCTGCCATAGGATTTAATTATATAAAATAATCTATAGCGGCGCTTAAGCCTTTTTAAAAATCTTTGAATGCATACACCCTCATTTATTTCTTAAAAGCGCCGGTATTCAAAGGTAGGTAAACTAAGCTAGAAAAACATATTGTAAACCCTTAAATCACCTTCTACTCTCATCCCTTTCATATTCCTTCCATCCGTTTCCATTTCTCACCAAATTCTTCCACCCAATCCACCATAGTTTCTCACAAATTGGGTTTAGAGTTTCTAAGTTTCCTTTCATGAGTGGTTAAACCTTATTTTGCTCTTTGGGGGGGGGGGGGGTGATACATCCCGGACAATGGCCCAACCCGCCAAAATAATGTAATTTTATGAAGCTCAGTCCTTGACAGGTTGAGCTTAAGATTGGCCCTCGGGCTTCGTTCTTTCCAAATGTTTTTTTCACTTCCAAACATTTTCTACTGCAAAAAAAAACATAAGATTGAAAAGCATAGATATAATCCAACAATTTTGTTTGAATAACAAATATTATCAACGCAACGATTCAATACATATAAAGATAATCAAACATACATCACATCATAAATATCGTCTATATAAAAAGTTTGGCAGTTCATTATCTGCACACCACAATTAAATAATAAACTATTAAATAAAGTCCACACTACAATTGAATAAATTACAATATTAAGAAATAAATAAAAATGTGGAATACTCAAACTACATTAAACATAAATAATTAACATCAAAAATGCTTTTTTGTCCTATTAATTGCTTTTGAACATACACATTTTTGCACCAATCATCTTTTAAAAATACCAAATCAAAAACGTTTCCTGTGTTTTACAAATTTTACGTTTAGTTATTATTAGGTCCATTTTGCATTAGGCTACTCAAGTAAATGATAGCAAGGGGTAATACCCCAACTCCTTGGTTCTAAATCCTTGAAGGGAGACTCGAGACGGTACTATATCAATTGGTCTTTGCCCTTCAAGGGGTATCGGTATAAGCTCATTTTGTAGTGGGTGAACTACTCTTTCTGCTCTAACCCTAAAACCTGAAATGAGCGAAAGTGTAAAAACTAGTAACATGTGTGAACTACTCACAGATAAGAGTGGGTTCATCACATCTCTTTTTGTTTTTTACCCGCTTCTCCAATACTCCCTCCTTTGGTGAGGTATGTATAATTGAGGACTTGAGGTGGCAAGCCATACATATGGACTTATATAACTGAGTAAAAAAAATTAATTTCCAATCTTTTAACTATATATAAAAAAAATAATTTCCAATCTTTTAACTATATATAGTTCAAAGACTCCAAATTAATTTTTTTCCATTTTCTTTTTTACCTCAAGACTCACCAAATAGCCAATGGTTTAGGGGTAGCCCCCAAATTTCCTACTGGAGATATAGTTTACTCAGTTATTTTTTCATCTAATCCATTGATGTTTTCGAGTGCGTATATTTACAATCATGCTTAAAAATTTAATTTATTTATAAAAAAATATGCTTGACGGATATGTAAGGTTTTTTACCCGGGGTTTATATGAATAAGTTTGGAATCGATCAATCCTAATGTTGGCCTATTTTTCTTATATATTCACGCCTTTAAAAGTTACTTCGTAACGTCTTTTGATTAGAACACACTGCTTATTGTAAGCATATAATGAACTTGGCTATGTAAAAAAGAAAGAATTTTCCTGTGTTTATCTTCTCTATTTATTAATGCAAGGACGGCAAACTTTCTTCTAGAGAGTGGAGAAATGAAGCTGGAGCCTGAAGGGCCCTTTGGCCATATGGGTTGGTACATGAAGACAATTCCAAGTTAATTGGGGGTTAATTGGGAGGTTGGATTTGAGATTATGGACTATTGACACCTGGCGAAGCATCAAGGGGACACGTCATCTCAGGGAATAAATCCCAACTGCTGAGGAATCGCCACGTGTATGATCAAGCCAGCACATGGTGTAATTGTTCCATGAAGTGCGTCTGTGACCACTGCCCAGTAACTTTATCCAAATCTTTTCCTTCTTTTCTATTGTTTAAATTAGGGAATCTTCTTATCATAGTTTACATTGCTTTTCTCGTGACTTATCTTCATCATTTTATTTAGCTTCCCTTTCTTCCCCTGTTCTAATCTTGATCTCAGAACCCCATTTTCGTGATTATCTCCAATTCTTAGCCTTATTATCATACTGCCATTGATCACTACTTCAATTTTTAGCTCTCAACTGAATTAGAAGGTAGTACCACTATATATAGCAAAGGACTTGTCTTGCACTCAAAGGACTAAGTGGTGGATCGTTGAATTGGATCAAACTTCAATGACGTAAGCAAAACACATTAATCTTTTACCATTTAGGTCAAAATCATAACAACAAACACTAAATTAGGTATATTTTTCGGATTTATCTAACAATATCCGACACTACTATATATCAACCAGCTAATCCGATTCACGGGAATATAGACCACAATGGAGAAGTTAATTGCCTCCAAATAATTGTCGCAACTGCATATATCTAGGAATTGCATTCTCCCTTTTCTACATCCAGTTTTTGAAAAGTTTCAATTTTTATACAATTTTGTTTTTAAGATGAAACCGTTATAAAGCTTTTCTTATCATCCCTCCTCATTTCCTTCCAACTAAAGGAGGTGTTACCATCAATGGGTAGTTTGTTGAGCTGGTAAGGTTGAAAATACGTGTTTGAACCCCGAAAAGCACTCTCATTGGGGAGGGACAACTTTGCATAATGAGAAATAACACTCCCACCCCTCGAGTCCAGATTAAATCAAGCAGTGATTAACAAAAAAAAAAGGTGTTACCATGTCAATGTTAAGTGCTTGCACCTGCTGTGCTGTAAGAAAACAAAGGAATTCATTACTTTACTTTCACTGTCATTTTTTATTTTAGGATTTATAGTACTACCTATACTCCTAAATATAATATCACTTACTTTAATTTGATTATATTAAGGATACCGGTTAAAGTAGTTATTAGCACATGATATTACTAATCTACCATATACCATTATTTCTTATTCCCCCTCTCTTACTAGCTTGTTTATTATAGATAAACTTTATTGCACTTTATTTAGAAAAATGAGAAAAATTAGAAAGTTGCTCATATTTAGGAATAAATTGAAATGTGAAAGTGAGCTTATTGCATGCAACATGGACTCGAATGAATAAAAATAATACTACCTCCAGTGCTAAATATAAGACCTAGTTGATTTTTTTTTGGAGAGATTAAGGTTGCGAAATATGTTATTAAATTATAACCAATGGGTAGTTGGTTGAGCTGGTAAGTGGGCTGCAACCCCCGTAAGGATGAGAATGCGTGTTCGATTCCCGGGAAGCGCTCTCATTGGGAGAGGGGACAACCTTGCCTATGTGGGCAACCTTGCCTATGGGTAGTTGGTTATTAAACCGGGCGGTGAATAACCAAAAAAAAATATGTTATTAAATTATGACATATTTGATATATTTTTATATTATTCATTAGTTTATAGGTAAAATAAACTAGTGTACCAGAAAAAATTAGGTAAATCAACTTTTAATTAACTTATTTTATCTTTGGGTTAAGGTGCATTTCTAGTACTCCACAATATGACAAAGTGCACTTACAGTAATACACAATTTCGGGGTGCATTTGTGGTAAGCAAGAATAAATATCGTTGCCCCTATAATAACTCCGTTAAATAAGTCATCTTTGACAGTTAGGAGTAACATTTAACTGTTAAAAGGTGACATGGGGAGGAATTATTAATGACGTGGCAATGATTCCTCCCCAGTCATTGCCACGTCATTAATAATTCCTCCCCATGTCACCTTTTAACAGTCAAATGTTACTCCTAACGGTCAAAGATGACTTATTTAACGGAGTTATTATAGGGGCAACGATATTTATTCTTGCTTACCACAAATACACCCCGAAATTGTGTATTACTGTAAGTGCACTTTGCAATATTGTGGAGTACTAGAAATGCACCTTAACCCTTTATCTTTTAAGAATTTCAAAAAAAGTCAACTAGTAAGACCGAGAGTAGAAAAAGAAAAGCATACGTCAAATTCCACCGTGTTTCCAATAAACGATAAGTAGAAGAAAAACAACGTTTTTGCAGTCTTCTCAGTTCTCACTTCTGTCTACCTCTGAACAGAACAACCATCCATCCTTCTCTTCTCTCTCACTTCAGTACTATGTTGACCTTCTGTACGGATGACAATTGACAAAACTACCCTCCTCCACTTTCTTTCGAAATCTCCAATCTTTCCTTCCTCTTCAACACATACAGAAACACACACACACACACACACACACACACACATATACATACATACATACCCACATGGATTTCTTCGTTGAAGGCGTGGGAGAGAGCTCCTCTCCGCCTAGAACCTCAGGTGGCTTCGCAAACTACGATGTTAGGAACGATGTTTTCAATCGTTTGGTGGAAAACGGGCATGCCCATCAAGAAGAAGAAGACGATTTTCGTGAGCTTTTGGATTCTCACTTCAATCGTTTGCCTCAAAGGTCACACCTTTATTACTTGGTTGTGTGGGATTTTATGCAAGTCTTTTGCTTTTTGCTGAATTGGGATTGGTTTCTTGATTCTCTTTTGTTTGAACTGTAGTAAAGGACAATGAAAGTGCATTTGCTAATTTTGGAGGTTTTGAGAACGTTATTAACATTCTCGGTTTCATGTCTTTATTAAAGTCTTTCTTTTTATGATGAAGAGGTCTATTAATCTCAAGTTAGAACATTTTGATACATTTATACACATAGACTACTCCCTTGCATCCTAAATGTATGACATCTTTACCGAATTTGATTTGATTAAGGATGTTAGATGAAGGGTCAACTCAGTTCTAGTCTCCGTTTAGTGAGGGTGGTGAGGAAGGGAATATATTAGACAGTCTAACATCTGCTTTTTTCAAATTGGCTGATTCGAACCCACAACCTCAAACCCCACGACAAGCGAGCTTACCGTTGAGCTAAGCTGGCCATTCAGCCAAGCCGGCCCTTCTTGGTCCCATGGGATACATAGATAAATTAGTTAAATATACATGTTTTTTTTCTAAAATACCTTAATCGTCTTTTTTTAATTCCATGGTCCCCGTGCTTGATTGATTGTTGTTGAGGGATAATTCAAGAAACAATTGACAATGATTAGAAATGGGTTCTGCATTTAGGACATAGATCAACAATCCAAATATGTTATACATTGGGAATAGGAGGAGGAGGGAATATTAAGTGTTACTATATTTAAAGAGCTAACATTTCAAATTGCTCAACGTTTTGGCATGGATTTTCCACATTGCTCTCTTTTGTGAGATTGGCATAGAGTGAAGCTGCGCAATTCAATGTTGAAAGA
This sequence comes from Mimosa pudica, assembly GCA_029929735.1. NCBI lineage: Eukaryota > Viridiplantae > Streptophyta > Magnoliopsida > Fabales > Fabaceae > Mimosa > Mimosa pudica. The sequence goes on along the minus strand of JAKELP010000029.1, from coordinate 13,524,048 downwards.
TGATGTAGACTTTTAGGTTGTAAATGTTCTAATTGGTCTGTGTTGTGAAGAATTGGTCATTTAAGTTATATAAGAAGATATAGTTATACTGATAACTAAGACTGATACGTGGAATCTGCTTTCATTTCAGTTATTTGCTTGATGTTAACATAGACAGAGCGGAAGACGTTTTATTACATCAAAGACTTCTTGCTTTGGCAAGGGACCCCAGCAAGCGCCCTGTCTACAATATACGCTTTTTGGAGGTACTTCTTTTTCTTTGTTTTAAAATATACACATGCACACACATTTTCAAGATGTGTTTTGTAGGTAATCAGGGAGATGTGTGTGGTTATGATGTCATGAACTATTGGACAGTTTTATTCCTTAGGATAATGAAGGAAGAAATATACCATAAGATGAAACTTGGAATTATGCAGATGCATACTTTTTTGCTTCCTTGCAATCTTGTAATTTTAATTTTGCAACCATCCCTTTTGATCAAAATGTATGGTGAGGAACCATGTCCCTTAATACTGTATGGACTACTTGTGCCTCCTTGGTATGTGACTACATCATAATACTGCCCTTCACAGGCATTCTCAATCGCTGCCCTATACTCTTCCGCATCTGGGATTATACTTACATCAGTCAGCTAGTTTGGCTGGTTATTTTGTTTTTCTTTTGTAGTTTAGCATTTTTTTCGAAGGTAGTCCCAACTCTAATTCTAATATTCAGACATTGGTCTTTGCCCTTGTAATAATTGGTGGAGACCTAAGAAAGCAGGGGTACTAGTCCTTAAAATGAGCTTATTATTGGAAAGAGCAATCCCTTTAAGTGTCACATAGATTACCTATTCACCCCAATGTGGGACTTTTTATGTGGCTTATAATTGTACAGTGATCTGAACTTAGTATATGAAAATGGTTGGCAGCACATTTCTACTAGATTGGATGATCAAGATCAGCAAATTGTAAGTCCTCATTCCAGTGCAAGGCCATCTTCTCCCACATCTAACGGGGAAGCTGCATCATCTCATAAGAGGTTGGTGGTTGACCAAACTGCATTGTATTATCTGTCATTGCTTCACTATTACCACTTTAATTCTTAATGGTGACTTTTAGGCAATAGAAGGTTTGATTTGTTTATATATATTTTTTAAAATAATTGTCAGCTGTCAATTCTGAACTATCATGTATATCATTTCTGTGAGTAGGGCAAGAGATGGTGCAGCTGAGTTTGAGCCTTGCTCTAAGCTTGAAGATCTAAATCTGGATGTAGCTAAGAGTTCTAAGGTGGCTACTGACAATTACTCCCGGATGTAAGCCCAAAAATCATCTGCATTTTCATTCTTTAGACCATGTTTTTTAAATCTTCAAATGGTTATGTGAAGAGAAGTAGTAATATTCATTTACTTTATTTGGCTCCTACCATGATCATAAGATACTTAGGGGTCGTTTGGTTCGCTGGAACTGGTTTTGATGGAAGTGGAAGTTGAAGTGGATGTAGGAGTGGAAGTGGAGGTGGAAGTAGGATTTTAATGTGTCTTTGGTATGTAGTAAAGTGGAGATGGAAGTGAGGTATTTTTTTATATTTGTATATGTAAATAAAATATGAAACTCCTAAAATACCCCTTAAAAAAAACAAACTTCCAACAAAAAAAACTCAACCACTAACCCACCACCATTTTCTTCCTCCACTTTTCCTCCCAACTTACACTCCTCCCTTTGCCGGCGGCGGTGGCTACACGGTGGATAAACTGAAGAAGATGGACCCCACCAGCGACCCTCCACCCACACTCATCATCCAGCCTTCCTCTCTTTCTCACTCTCTTTTCCATCCAAACTCTTTTTCTTAAAGTAGAAAGTGCAGATCTGATTAACTCAATGAATAGCAGTCAAAACATATAACGAGTTCAAGTTTATAGCAGCTACAAATTGAACAAAATGCAAAGGGCGAATCAATTCATGCAACTTAAAAATATTTAAGATTAAACTTGTTCTTGTGCTCGTGTTCTTGTTCAAGCTCCATGGTTGTACGGCGTCGCCGTTGCGGTGGTACGACGGCAGGGTGGCGGCCGTCTGTTCGGCGCCCATGGGTGAGGGGAAGAGGAGAGAGAGAAAGAAAGGAAGAAAGGAAGGGAATGGGGAATCGGCGGCGAGAACGGTGGTACGGCGTCGCCGTCGTAGTGCGGCGGAGGGGCGGCTGCAGCGACGGTGGCCGTGTGTTCAGCATCCATGGGTGAGGGATGGAGGAGAGAGAGAAAGGAAGGAAGGAAGGAGGGAAAGAAGGAGAGGAGTGTTCGTGTGAGGGAAGGAGGAAAGAGAAAGAATGTGTGAGATGATGATAAAGCAAGGACAGAGTTGGCAATACATAAAATTCTTGAGGATATATTTGTCAAAAAAAAATGGGCTCCCATGGAAGTGAACCACTTCCATAGGTTTTGGGGTGGAACTCATTTTGGGGTTTTTGATGGAAGTGGAAGTGGAAGTGGAAGTCACTTTCCACCACACCAAAGACACCAAATGGTGATTTCCACTTCCACTTCCACTTCTCTATCCCCAGTTCCTGCGAACCAAACGACCCCTTAATGTAATTACTGTTATATACATGTGTCTAGATGATTTCATATCTACGCCTTTCTAATAGTTTGGGGCATAATATCATCATATCTGTGTATGCTCCTTGTTTTATATAAAAAATGTTCTCGTGCAAATAAGAAATGAGAAGGAGTATAATAGCTTCCAATGTCTTGGCTACTTTATTATTAGAAACACCTCAAGAATTTTGTAGATTAATACCTTAATCTTTGTTTTCTTAATCATGTATGGTTTATGGAAGAGTATAATATCTTCTGAAGATGAAAATGTGTGAATGACACTTTGATTCTTTTCTTTCTCTCAAATTGCAATATATATTGCAGGCATGAGCAACCGAGTGTTCCAGTTCATGAAGTTATATTTTCTGCCATTGACAAGCCAAAGCTTTTAAGCCAGGTGTGTTTTAAATATTTTTCTTATTTTTTAAATATTGGAATTACTTTTCGCACTTTGATCGATTGGTTGAATTTGATATCTACTTTCCTAATGATAGAACCCATATGATAATGAATTAGAGTTTATTATTTTGATTTTTGTAGAAAACTGATGTGAAACAATCACAAGTATTGTTGTTTGATTCACTATATGGGTTCTGAGCAATGTGATTTCTTCTGTTTTGTTTCAGCTGTCTGCATTGCTGTCTGATATTGGACTTAACATCCGTGAAGCACATGTTTTTTCAACGACAGACGGCTACTCCCTTGATGTATTTGTTGTAGATGGATGGCCCGTAGAGGTAAATAACAAAATGTTTGTGTTCTCATTTACTTTACCCTTTATACCCACCCATACAGTTCTGTTGTTTTGAGAACAATCTATTCATGGGTATCATCACATAAAACCATTGGCTTTCATCATAAACTGTTGCTAAATAGCATGCCAATCATACTTTTCTAATTTTAGGGGGGAAAATAATCAGTGAATCCCAGAATTTGTGCTTGTCGGATATTAAGAAGCATTGTATCATTTTTCTTGTATGATATGGGATATATAGACTTCAAAAGTTGCTGAATATGCAATCTTGTTCTCAGGACGCAGATGGATTGTACGAGGCCATGGAGAAAGCTGTAGCAAGAAGTGAGGTGCATGAAGTCTCATTGACCTTGTATTTACAAATTGAATGGTTCTATTTATGGGATTGTGGATTGAAATATTTCTAAAGATTTGTTTTAACATTTATTGGATCGACATGCTTGAAATATACTTATGAACGAGAAGTGTGAATTTAAGTTATATTGATATGAGGCGCCTGAGTATGAGATTTTATGGGATTTTCATACCTTAAGGTTGAAACTATCTAAAGGGATTTTTTTGAATCTTAAGGTAGCTCCACTAATTCTCATGTTTTTCTCCTTCAAGGCTTTCAGCTTCACTAGCATGGTTTACCTCCACAGCAGTGGGGATAGATGTGTCTTTTTAGGCCAAGAGGATAATTTAGGTAGAAATTGTCCAATGATACAAAATGAGAAAGAGGATATAATGACACTCTTGTTACAATCCCTAGTTCCTTTTCTATCAGCAATATAATACTTGGTCATGACTTGAAAGTTTGGGCTTCCCTGGTTGCAATGCTTTGAGCCTTCTTTCTTGAATAAAGCCGTTGATATTTCACAGGTTCAAGGGAATGTTGCCCTTTGTTATGGGTTGTGTTTTGGAAGGCCACATGTGCATTTTCCTAGGCTGTTTATATGATCCTATTTGGTCATTTTTCTGGTTTCTCAATATTAAGTTAAGCAGCATAGGATGGGGAGGTTGGATTCATTATTAGAGGGAGTCAAGCAAGATACGAGCCAAAAATAAACTTTTTCCCTGTGATTGAAATCTCTCATTTTAGATGATAGAGAGAAATAGGGGCATTTCATGAAATGTGGCATCTTAAGGTATAAAACATTGAGTTGGATGGTGATAACTGATGAAAGCAATGTTATATAACATGCCTCTGTCCCACTTTTAGTATTAGTAATAACAATAATTTGTTTGAGTAGTGGCGTACAAATGGATTAGATTGATGAATTAATTTATTTGATCGATTAAATTCACCTTTCCTGAAGAAGTCATGAATTTCTGAAATATTTTCTGATTAGGAACATCTTTTTGTATAGCTTGTAATTAAGACTTGGAAGATAGTAATCATGTTCATCCTTACTGCAGGGGTCTTGGTCTCGTTCTTCAAATTCCCATCCAATTGTGGAGAAGGCCATAATACAAGAAGAAAGATCTGGTGGTTGGGAAATAGACAGGAGGCTGCTTAAGATAGGAGATAGAATTGCATCTGGATCTTGTGGAGATCTGTAAGTTGAACCTTTTCACTTTGAATTAACTGTTTTCTTAGTTTTAGTTCTTTTAGATGCCTTGTGACTTCTCTGTTCCTCTGATTGGCCCTGTTGTTCATCATAAGGTATCATGGAGACTATCTTGGTCAAGATGTCGCTGTTAAGATTTTGAGATCTGAGCATTTGAACGAAGCTTTAGAGGACGAGTTTGCTCAAGAAGTGGCAATTCTGAGGTCAGTGTCACTCTGCTCTTAGTATATGATTTATTGTGATCATGACCTTCCCCTAATAATTTTGATTGATTTTGGGTTTTCCATATATTGTAATTTATTTTGCTGTGGTGATAGTGATTGATGATATATTTACCTTGAACTTTTATTAATTTTTGAACCTTAAAAAGGAACAATCTGAGATATCAAAATTGAGTCTACCAATCATTGTTGATGCTGCATGCTACAAAATCTCCAGCCTTAAAGTTGTGTGTTTGAGTTTTTCCAATTTGCCTCTCACTTTCCACCAGAATTGAAAATTTTCTGACTTCACATTTTTGCATTCAGACAGGTGCATCATAAAAATGTTGTTCGCTTCATTGGTGCATGTACAAAAACTCCACATTTGTGGATTGTAACAGGTATCTTTCTGCTGGTAATTGTTCCCGGGTTCATTGGGCATATCTCTACTAATATATGTAGAAACCAGTCTATCATTTTTGTGTTAAGAAGGCAATTGCTTGGAATCAACTTGGAAATAATTCCTTTTGTACCCGTTAATGATCAATGGACATTAATGGTTTTCCTGAAGAATTTGTGCCTTTATGGCTAGTGTTAGGGAGTTTGTGCACGTCAAATGTCCACATGCCTTTATTCTAAGTCAGTTTCCTTCCTAACTATCATTTATGAATGGGAGCAATCACAACCCAGTTAGCTTAATTCCTTACTAGTGACTGGTTGTGGAATTCATATGATTTGGTTTTAAATAAATGCTTTATGTCTTCTTGCTCAATGAAAATATCATTTTGGACTACAGTAAGTTTTGCTTTTCCCTGGTTACTGTGTTATACTTTTAGTTACTATCTATTCACTTGGCTATAGTAGCTTTATTCATATTCTCTTGTACAAGTATTTTAGCAATGTTGTTGTTTGTTTCAGTTCATATCTTTGGAAAATATGTTGCTTCTCTTGGAACATGTTGACTCATCTAGATAGTACACTTTTACTAAATTTGTTAACACATACACCGAAATGAATGAATTTTTTGCTGTTGATTGATTAATTCTCTCAGGAATATCCATTACCTTGATATATATGCATACTGCATACATATGGTCTCCCGATCTGCTTTTTGTTGAATGTTTTTTTTATCATTCTACTAGATGTATTTTTATGGTTTTTCCCCCGCTTGCAGAGTATATGCCTGGAGGAAGTCTGTATGATTACTTGCATAAAAATCATAATATGCTGGATCTCGCTCAACTACTAAAATTTGCAATTGATGTCTGCAAGGGTATGGAGTATTTGCACAGAAATGATATAATTCATAGGGATTTGAAGACAGCTAATCTATTGATGGATAGCGACAATGTAAGACCTAATGACAAATTTTAAATAAAATACTATAATGTGTTACCCTTACTAAATTGGGTTTTATTTTCTAGAAGTACATTGATGAAATCTATGCAGGCAGTTATGTCCCTAGTTGTGGATTCACTTCTTTTTTTTATCCTCAACCACTTGATTATAGTTAACTGAAACTAAATTTACCACAAAAATCTAAAATGATATTCCGTTTCTGGTATTGATTTCATCTGATCTGCTTCACTAAAATATACGGCTCCTTTATTTCGCATAAATCATGGGACTTGAGAGCCTGATATATATGTAGAATATCTTCTCTATAAACGTTTGCACCTTATGTTAAAAACTAATGTAATCAATCTGTTTTGTTCGACTTTCAATTTATGCATTTCTAGTTTGACTAAAGAGCATTGTAAGTTTAGGTGCTCTGTTTTATAGTTTGACTCATTCATTGATTTATAGATAATAACTTAATATAGTTGCTTAAGAACTGAAGTTAGTGAATATTTTGAAATATTGTTATTGTAACTATATCATCTCTGGTTTGTATGTAAATTTTTTAAGAATATAAATGTGCTGTTTTCCCTTTGTTAATGGCACTGCTATAAATGTTCATTTGAAGTATTCTTTCACTTCCCTGTTAGGCTGTTAAAGTAGCCGATTTTGGAGTAGCTCGGTTTCTGAATCAGGGGGGAGTGATGACAGCAGAAACTGGAACATATAGATGGATGGCTCCAGAGGTTTGTTTTCTAGAGATGACTTTACTATTGCTTTTTGATATTTTAGCACATAAAAGGTGCTTGATGTGTATGTGTGCATATTAAAGCTTAGGGTTCTGGGAGTAGCTATTGGCCTTATTGAGAATCTTGTTAACCATTCAAAAATGAGTCTCACAAATTAAGTGGGATTATTAAAGGATAAGAGATAGTTCTAGCAAATCACCTCATCTTTTATCTTCGAGTTAGTTATCCCCACGTATTGCCCAGACGGTGGAGAAATTAATGGGACTTCTGAGGCCGAAATACTTGGTTATTACAGACATTTAGGAGAAAGCCATATGGTGTCCACATATGATTGGCGTTTACTTTCATTTATTGTCCCCCTAAACCAGAAATAAGCATCACAAGTAATTAAATAAGTACTGAAACTTGGATCTGTCATGTTTTATACTTTCTGGCTTTACTTTCTCCATCTAACTGTTTTCAAATTTTCTCTTAAGGTTATAAATCATCAGCCCTATGATCAGAAAGCTGATGTATTCAGTTTTTCCATAGTATTGTGGGAACTAATAACTGCAAAGGTACTGCATAAATTTCAGTCATATAATTTTTCTTCTGAGAGACTGAGATTACTCTTCCGCACATTAGACTAACTGAAAACAACATACGTTCATGTATGGTAATTCAGGTACCATATGATGCCATGACTCCACTACAAGCTGCCCTAGGTGTGAGACAGGTTTGCTATCTCTATCCAAATATAAAACTGGAACATTAGACCATAAAGTTTAGTTACACAATTGGATCCTCTTAATGATGTGAATCTTCATAACTAAACTACATGAGCTCTGAAAAGCAACAATGAACATATTTTTTATGCCCTCATTGAAGTGCATTTTTTCTTAGGAAATGCCTTCTTGAACTTTCAAAATGAAAAATGATTAAATCTAATATATGTTATCGATCAGGAGTGCACTGGGATTCTACAATATTCAGTTGGTATACAACAAGGAGTGTAGCATTGTGTCTGACCCAACAATGATTTACATCATTTCAGGGGTTACGCCCGGAACTTCCAAAGCAAGGGCACCCTAAACTAATAGATTTAATGAAAAGATGTTGGGAAGCCATTCCAGCCAACCGCCCATCCTTCTCTGAGATCACAGTTGAACTGGAAAACCTCCTTAAAGAAGTTGAGGTAAGAAACATTTAATAGCTGCATCATACATATACATGCATGCATGCATGTATCTGTGTATGTGTGTGTGTGTGTGATTCCAGTGTCTATATCTGTGTGTATGTGTGTGTGTGTTATTCCAGCTTTCATTTCCATATGGTAATGTTTCATTCATTTATCTGGCTTAACCTTAGTCCCTTGTGTCCAAATTGCAGAATGAATCAGAAACTAATGGTGCTTGAGATAAGCATAACATATTACATTGATGTTATATCTTCAAGCCGTTACACGAGAATTTGGACTTTTTTTATTTTCCACTTTCTTTGAGTGTTCAAAATGATAAGAGTTTTTATTCCCCTTTTTGCTCGAGGGAGAAAGGAGTTGACAGAAGCTGACCGATACAGAAATGACAGAGACTGTATAGAGACAGACTAATTATAAAGTTGATATTACTTAGAAATATATATAAATCCCACGCCAGTTTATGTCAAAGCCTTTATTGTAAAAAAAGTTGTTTTTGCCAGAGGAATGTTACCTGCGGTTATCAATGAACAGACTATACATCAATTGTAACAAACAATATCCATTAATGAAATCAAAGCGTAATTTATTTGAGGCTTGATGATTTATTGTGTTTAAAGAACTGGTGTTCACCACTGAGGTGAGGTTCTTTTCTATCCCTTTTGTTTTAATGACTTAGCTTGAGCTATTATCTATTGTTTTCTCCTGTAAACTGATCATTAAACTAGTGTCATGCAGTAAATTTTTGTATGATGAAGTGGGGAACCGATTCACGACCATTATTTTTTCAACTTAGGTAGTTTCCTCTTTTTTGCCCGCCTAATTGATTATATTTTGATTTTTTTCCCTGTCGTATAGTTCTTATTTTTGTTTGCATAAAGGCATTTTGTTTTCTAGAAAAATTCTTTTAGGGGACAGTTTTTTGTGAGTGATTAGATGGTAGATTATATTTAGTATTTTAGTGGTAATTTTCGTATCTGCTCTGAATGGTGATACATAATTAAAAAAAAAATAGAGTAGTAGGGCTACCGGTTTTTAATCAATCTATTATACTATTTCATGTTGCATATTCTCTTTGTTATGACTTTATTACCCATTTCTCCAATTCTTTTGAATTCAACTCATTAAAAAAAAATACATCCCCTCCCCTATCCTCGTACGAAATAAGCCCTAAGAGAGAGTATTATTGGTATGGATTGGTTTTCTAAAGTGTGTGCAAAACGGGCAGGTTGAAAAAAGGAAGCCTATTATATTTATAGTACATGTGGTCGAAAGAATGACCCACATGCCACATCAAATAAAACAGAAACAGTGCGAAAGTAATAGATTTAATAGAAACAGATATTACTATTGTTGTTATTGTATAGGCTGGTTTTCAAAAGCCTGTGCAAAGGCAACAAGGTTGAAAAAAATCACAACAAAGCATACACATGTATGTGTGCTGATGATTTATCATAAGCGAGTACATATATGGACCGTCTCAATACAATGGTGCCTCACCAAACATAAATTGATATAAATTAAAAGACATGAAGAAAAGTGAAAGATGGTAGCTATGCAAAGCTTCTTTGTACTACTCCCTCCGTTCCTAAATATAAGATCACTTTAGGGAGGAGAGCTTGTTCCTAAATATAAGATCGCTTTCTAATTTGATTCAAGTTTTCCCCAAATTAACCCTATATATGCTCCCTTCACCCAAAAAATAGTGGTTTGAAAGTGAGAGAATATTTTTAAAACTTAGGTGAGGGGTATTTTGGAAATTTCATGTAATCCTAACTCATTGGAATGTCTTCCTTAATCTCTCCAAATTTGTTAATTAAAGTGATCTTATATTTAGGAATGGAGGGAGTATTTAATAGTAAGGAGGAGGAGGTGATGCATAGACATAGTGCTTGTGTGGTTGCGGATAGATAGGGTTTGGGGTTGGGGGAGGAGGAATTGATGGAGGAGTACTATATGAAGGGCTTGGTGATGGAGAGTAAGGTATAGTAGTGGTGGAGGAACCTTGTATGAAGGTGCTGGCGATGGAAACACAAAAAGTGGGGGAGAATAGTCATTGGTGAGTCCACTCTTCATTTCTCCTTACTATTTCTTTACTTAGGCTAGTCCAATTCCGTCTTAGCAACGAAAAGGGTCTGTTTGGTACGAGTGATTTGGAGGGAAGGGGAGGGGAAGGAAAATTTTTGTAAGATGAATTTTTTAAAATTGAAGAAGTGGGGTGGTGATATTTTAATAAAGATAGATGTTAAAAATAAGAGTTATACATATTAATTTAGAATTTCCAACTTCACTTCTCAAATTTTTATAAATTCATGTCACAAAAACTTTTCCTCTGCCCATTTTCCCTCCCCTCCCCTCGTACCAAACAGACCCTAAAAGTAAAAAGAAGGGAAATCAAGGATCAAATAGCCCTAAATTCATTCATGCCGGGAGTCTAGCTAGATATTAATCTAATTCGTAAACCAATTTTCACTTGGGAGTCTAGATATTCATCAATTATTAGCACAATTGAGACTGCTATTGTATCTTTATTATCTTAATTGTCTCCTTCTAGGCATGTAAAAACATACAAATCTAGGAATTATCAATGCTTATTGTTTATTAATTAGTTCTTGTTCCATTTGATCATTGTTAAAAAAAACACTTAATTACAACAATGGTATGCAATTTGTGTTTTTGGAACAACCGTTAAATACTCCCTCCATTCCTAAATATAAGATCATTTTCTCTAATTTGATTACATTAAAGATGTTAGTTAAGTTAGTTATTATCGCATGATATTCACCATAACCATATACATTTATCCATACTCTTTATCTCTTATTTGGTAATTATTGATAAGTATTATGAGGTTAACTCAGGTAAAAGTTGAGAAAAATTAGACACTGATCTTATATTTAGGAATAGAAGGTGTAGCACTTATTTATAATAGTTGTGGAAATTTTCCACTGATCTCTCCATAATTGGAGGCCGATTTGATCTAACAATTCAAAAAGTAAGATGTCGTTTGCCAAATTAGACTCAGTTAGGATCGCGTGCTATTCATTTAGGTTTAAATCCTATTATTAATTGACATTAGGAATCTCTTATCTTCAAGTTTCAACTAGGACTATTACTGGCGTCGACTGTTCTGAAGAAGAAAATGACCGCCATGATGCAGACATTCAGTTAGCCATACACTCAAACTATCATATCACGTAAATGTGTGTGTGCATGTGTGCTTTTTTCGACACGAACATTTACAGAGAGAGATACAATTAAACTCTTATGAGACACAAACATATAAATGACTTCCTTAATTATTGTTACTTTAATGTTTTTAATTGGTATTCATTATATTTATTCCAGCATATGCTATATAAATTAAATATAAGATCTTTCTATCTAATTTAGAGAGATTACAGAGGTTAATAAATTACTTAATTTTTTATATTATAAAAACTATCTTATAAATTAGATCTTATAATTATGACAAGAGCTATAGAGTGTTATTTTATTATATAAAACTGAATAATATTTTCTAGATAGATTCGAAGTTTACAGTGGACAAAAATTAAATCTTCTATTAGTAGATCAGCAATCTCTCCAATTAAATCCTTTATGTTATGTGACTTTTCAAAGCAAGAAAGTTTTACATTCATAAAAATGTAAAAGTTTTTTTTGGATAATTATATTCATATTAAACATACTTATAACATGATTGAATATAACATAATAGATAATTAAGCTAATGGGTAAAACAAACCAACCTATAAGTATTGTCCCATTTATAAACAATTGATGCCTAAATATCTACTTCTAATTGACAAAACCACAAAGCTTTCCTACTTTATTCAGACGAAGTAGGTTTCCCCCAAAAAATAGATAATAGACAAATTATTTAATAGAAATTCATCGCAAACTGTTTTGTAAAATAATTTTATTTAAAAATTAGAGCCTCCAAAAATTTATGTGCTAAGTAATGCATTACGGTATTGATGCAGAGTGCGTATTACCTTAAGAGTCATTCTCATCAAATTTGAACAATGAAAACTCCAGTTAAGATAAAATATGTAATGATTAAAAACAAAAATACCAAATGATTCAAATACGCTGTGTTGATACAACACCAATAGTAACAATGTGTATCGGAAAGATCAAAACTTGAATTTAAATTCAGAACAAATCATTTATCTATAAGCCATGACTAGTATAATGTATATCTAGACGATTTTATGTAACAGTATATGGGAGAAAAATATGTAAAACTCGTTCATTTTGTCATTAGTTCGTTACTAATCATATGTCATTGAGCCGATTTATCTTATAAACTAAAGGACAGAAATTGAATATAACCGGGAAAATGGAAGAATCAGGAAACAAAAAACAAAAGGGGAATCAATTGTCATCAAAATAGTAGGTCAAGGGGACCCATTTTTGGAATGACACGTGGGTCCATTTGAAGGGGATAAGGTAGGTGAAGACTTTTAGTACGCCATTTGTTTTCTTTTTCGGGAAAAAAAGAAAGAAAATTATTGTGATTAAGATTAATCTTACGATTCTACAGTAGAACTGTAAGTAGCACAATAAAATTGGGACACCCTTTTCTTGAGTCATGGTACCAAGAAAATCTTAAGACAACATTTGTGTCACGGTCCCAATAACACTATTGATGGGGTTTTAGACCCACTGAGGTGAGACCGTGACTTAAACTAGGACGGGACGTCTCACTTTTCTTTAAAAAAATTTCGCTCATCATGAATTTTTAATGGCACATGTACAATTTTAAGGACATGTTAATTCGAGATTTGAATAGGAGACACATTTTTATATTCAACTTATGAATTATTAGAACAAACGTAATATCACCTGAAACTTGGATTGAATGGAATGGTGGAGGAAAAAAGAGAGATTAGACATGCTCTAAATGTTCAAACACTAAAACCTAAATGATTAAATCAATCAATCAAACTTGGTTAAAAAATCAACCAAATAAATAACTCTTAATGAAAAAAAGTGGAAAATATGATATTTTGGTAAGGATATAGATTAATTTTAAAAAAAAGGAACAAATTCATATTTAGATTAGGAAAACAATTAAATAGGTAATCATACTTATGGTATCGGTACCTCATGAACTGAGAATAATGAAGGTGTAATTGTGTCTTGGTAGTATCTGAAAAACCATAAATTGAACTTGTCAATATGTGCATTTTGATTGTAATTAGTAGATTTAATTGACCAAAATTTAGAGAAATTGTGAATTAATTTGGATTTGCACATGGTTGAGAAAAATTGGAAATTTAATATGATTTTTATGTTTTAAATATGAAAGTCCGGAATTGCCTTTAGTTTTGCATTTGGGAGAATTTCATATAAGGACCAAATTTGGGAATTAATTTCTGTGAAGGACCAAAACATTCTGAAAATTCTAAGGAGGACCTAAGTCCTTGGGTGAAATAAAATGTATGTTTGAAAAGACTAAAAGGCCCTAAGTTTGGTCCTTAAATGAAATTAAATGGAAGCTAAGAGCTTTGGGAAAAAAACCAACAAAAGCAAGCTTCTTCTTCATTCTTCTTCTTCTTCATGAAACCCACATGCTCATTTCTTCTTCTTCTTCTCACGTGGGTAGACCCATGAAGGAAGAAAAATGAATCTTTGATAACCAAACATATAAACAACTTCTTCAGTCTTCTTTTTCTTCTTCATACAACCCATTTCTCATTTCTTCTTCTTCTTCTTCTTCTTCTTCTTCTTCTTCTTATTGTCAGACGAGGCAGGCCCATTCATCATTGATGAAGTTCGAACTCCCCTGACCTCAGGAAGCACACACAAGAAGGAAGAAGAATAAAGCCAACACACTTCTTATTTTATTTCAGGGAAGTTTAATTGGTTTTAGAAGAAGTGATTATTGAAGTTTGGGTGAGGTATATTTTTGGGAATCTGTCATTCTCTATATGTATTTGGTTTAGTTTATCTCTCTCGTGTCTCTGTGTGTGTATTTGGTCTCTGATATGATGTGCTTTTTAAGACCAATTATTCATTGTTGTTGACAGGAGCTTTTATTTGTTTAGAGGAGGCTTTTCGTTGTTGATAGAGTCAATTACTTGTTTGAGGTCTGACATGTATTGCTCTTTAGGACCAATAATTGAGTGTTGTTGAAAGGAGTTTTTCGTTGTTCAGACAAGGCTTTTCTGACATATGTGTGATTATGAAATTAATTTCGTAGCTGTTCATTTAAGCTATTCTATTTTGATATGTGCATTCTGATGTTTGTGGTGAGGAATATGTTTGATTTTGTAAAATTTATTGCATGTTTCATGTCGGGGTGAATGTGTGGGTACTGTTAATTTGCTGATGGAATGTATATGATGGAAGTTGATTGTGTTCTAAGGTCTGGTGATTTATGGATTATTTCAGATCCCCGATTAATTGGAAAGTCAATTACAAAGCCTAGCAGCAGCTGAAGGAGGAGCATAAAGAAGAGCAGAAAAAGATTGAAGAATACGCTAAGCTTCTTTGCTATGAGAAGAAGTCTGAGAAGAATGAAATGACTATTTGGCAGAAATTTGTAGTCTGGAATGAACTTTAAGTTTTCATTTGATTTTATGTGTAAAGACATTATAATTAGGTGTCATTATATATGATTGTTTATGTAATTAAGTGTCATTAAGCTATCATATACTTATAGTGGTCATTATATGTATTTTTGAATGAGTTGCATGATAGATACTTATGATTCTGTAATCTAATTGTTACTAGATGAATAATTTCAGGATGGTACTTAGTGGAACGTTGTCTCAAGTGATAGTTACTGTCATGGACATGTTTTACATCAGACCTTGAACAAGTGCAATGCCCTTTTCAACAACAGAAACTCACATTTGAACAAGTAAAATGACCATTTGAGCAAGTAATAGTTATTGTCATGAACATGTTTTGCACCAGACCTTAAACAAGTACAATGCCCTTTTCAACAACAGGAACCCACATTTGAACAAGTAAAATGACCATTTGAGCAAGTAATAGTCATTGTCATAGACATGTTTTGCATCAGCACCTTGAACAAGTGAAATGACATTTGGAACAAGAGAAACTTGTGTTTCAACAAGTAAAAGTTCGTTTTGAACAAACAAGTATTTAATATCAGTAAAATTGTTGCATCAGACCCTAAACAAGTGAAATGACATTTTGAACAAGGGAAACTCACGTTTCAACAAGTAAAAGTTCGTTTTGAACAAGCAAGTATTTAATGTCAGTGAAATTATTGCACCAGACCCTGAACAAGTGAAATGACATTTTGAACAAGGGAAACCCACGTTTCAACAAGTAAAAGTTCGTTTTGAAAAAACAAGTATTTAATGTCAGTGAAATTGTTGCATCAGACCCTGAACAAGTGAAATGACATTTTGAACAAGAGAAACAAACGTTTCAACAAGTAAAAACCTATTTTGAACAAGCAAGTATTTAATGTCAGTGACATTGTTGCACTAAACCCTGAACAAGTGAAATGATATTTTGAACAATAGAAACTGACGTTTCAACTAGTAAAAATCCGTTTTGAACAAGCAAATATTTAATGTCAGTGACATTGTTACACCAGACCTTGAACAAGTGAAATGACATTTTGAAATTGAATAATATCTAGAGTCAAGAATACATCCAACTAGTTTTTCCCCTCGCTCAAGCTTACAATACAAAAATAATAATATAGAAAAAGTAGTGGTATGTAGATAAAGATTACAAAAGGTTGAACTTGAATACACATTGAAATTACAAAAATCACATTGCTATCATATCAAACCAGTGATCCCCTGTTTCCATTTACTTTTTTTTGCCATGACTTGTTTCCATTTACTCTTTTACTTCAATTTTCATTTTCTGCTGGTATGCTCCCCAAGCCTCTTTGAAACTCTTCCCTCAGCCATTCTTTCTCTGATGTTCATATTTTAAAAGAATGTCACCAAACAACTCTTTGAATTTCTCACTTCACAAATGTGTGAATCATGGATGCATGAGCCAATTCTGCCTTCAGCTGCCAACCAGCTGGATTATTGCTCCACTTCTTATTGTTCTCCCACACCCTGCTGCACATGTATCGTATGAAAAAGCACCATCCACTTTCACAATATATCCCTGATACTCATGTCACCCAATCATCAATATTTTGATTTGGTAAACCCCAAACAAAGCAAACAAGAAACACAATATTATGATACCCAAACAAAGATATAACATAAACTTTTAATACATGATAACTAATTTTTTTTCTCTTCATGTTTATAACTATAACTCACCACAAATAGCTCGATTTAGCTTGTGACTCAGCACAATGTATTATGCTACCTGAATATATTGTATAACCTTGATGTGACTTGGGACTAGAACAAGTATTAGGAAGTGAGAGTATATACTTTTTTTTGGTAAGAGTGACAGTATATACTTTTTTTTGTAAGCAGCGGCAGTATATACTTTATACATAGACATATGCCAATAAACTAAAGAGAAAAGTACTTCACTAAATGGCTCTTGACTCCAATAAAAGAAACCTTTTTGAAACAATTACTTCAGCACTAGGCAAAGAAAGACATTTTCATCCCTCCAAAAAATCAAACCCCGAAATTCAGAGCATATATCTTCAAACTATAAGTATTAAATAACAGCAAATCAACACAACCAACAGATTTTTCCTTTCAACTACTTCGAAGTTTCTTAAATTAGATATGACAAATAAACTTCATTGCATACCAACATTCCTTCCAAATGCACGCTAGAAACATAAATGTAGTTTCAGTTGGAAGACATCATGTAGTTGTAGTTGGACAGTATAAGTGACTCTTGACATTTACTTACAGATGCCTATAGGAATTAAAAAGACGGTTCAATAAAGTGTGGGTAATTAATTATACTCACAAGAGCCCTCTCATGAGCCTTCAGCAACAACATACCTTGTTCTTCTCTGCTAGCCCTATTCCAATTCCTAAAAAATACATATTGATTAAGAGAATGACTAAGATACCCAATGTCAAAAGACCACACCAGGAGCAAGACAAAATGTTAAAGACAATCAGCGTGTTTGGCTCGACTTATTTTGAGAAATAAGCCAGCTTATTTTGGATTTTCAAGGCCAAAAACCCAAAATAAGCTGGCTTATTTCTCAAAATATGTCGAGCCAAACACGCTAAATAGATAGTCTCCCAAAATATTAATTTTCACTTCATATCCATCAAAAGAAACATCTTTCACTAAACACAATCAACTACAATGAGTTTTTTTAGAAAAAAAGTAAAAATAATCCTTCTCCACAGTAAAAATAAGGCTAATCATAGCTAACAACTCAATTTAAGTGCAGGTGATACTTTCCACTCAATGCCAGAATTAAACATATAATTGATAGCAGCAAATCTGATCAAGTTCACCTAAATAAAAATGCAAGGAAGAATGCTGATCACTGAAAGTAAGAAAACTGAGCACAATGTTCCTGGTCTTTAAGGAACAAAAAAGAAAGAAAGGAAGTTCTGAATTAGAGTCTAAAAAAACTTAAGTTTGAAATACAGAAACTAAATCATTTCAGCCTTAATCGTGGAAACATCTTAGTATCAACTTCAACATCAAATGACTTAGTCTCATGCTTATAAATTGACACACAAAACTAGCTAAGTAATTTGACCACAACATACATCACAAATACCTTCAGGATTTTTTAAAAGTGGTGGTAATAGATAAATACACAACTAATATATGCCTTATCTCATAAATGAGCTATATATATGATCTGAGCTTATCCTCAATTTGGGGCCACGAAGTAAAAATTCTCTCTCCACCAGAAGAATAGTTAAGTGCATAAATGAGAATATGAATGAATTGAAAAACAATGAAAATGCCAACCTAGATTTGGATGGAGATGAACACCGCCGTGGATTGTGCTTGGAGGTTGGGTGGCCGTGGATGTGAAGAGATTGGGAGTGGTGGGATTTCATGATTATTGAGCCACTAGGAGTAGGAGTAGGAGGGAGTTGGTTGAATGAGAGTAAGAATGCATTGTAGTGTGGTTCGGGGATGAAGCTGCCTGCGGCTGAGGAGGAGACTGGAGAGTTGGGGAGAGGAAGTTTAGTGAGTTTGAGAAGAAGGTTAATATGGTCTTTTGTCCTTCCTATTTAATTTCACTTTGCCCCCATGGTCCTCAGCTGATGTTTCAGAATATTTTGGTCCTACTTTTTAATTAAATGCCTATAGAGGTCCTTAATTGAAATTCTCCCTTTGCATTTTGTTGTGTCTTTATAACAGGGGCTAATTTGCAATTAAAGAAGCAAGGGATATAAGTAGAATTCGGCAATAAAAGGAGGGGCAGAGCTGTAATTTCAAGAGGAAAAATAAAAGAAAGAAGGAGGAAAGAGAAGACGAAGAAATCTGGAAGGAAGGCAAGAAGTAAAACAAATTCAGTTTTGGGTTGTGGGAGAGCAAGAGGGGAGTTAGTTATAACCGAATTGGAGAACTGATTTTTGTAACTTCTTATTCTTGCTTGATTCTTTTCATCTTGAAACTCACACTCTCCTCTCTCGGTTCATCATCATCTTCATCCTTCACACCTCAGCTCAAATTCTTTCTTCTTCCATTTAATTGCTGCAATGGAGGCCTTCATTTCTCAACCTGCTGAGCTTAATTTCAGAACCATGAGCGGCTAGATTCTTCTTCTTCTCTAGGAGATGAGCCAACGCCTGAGTCATTGATCTTCAAGAGAGTAAATCTAATTAATGTGTTAGATTAGGATTAAACTTGTCTCTGTTCAGAACTTGTTGTTCTTAATTCTTTTCTGATTACATGATTTTTTTATGGCTATTCAGTCAGGATTATGGATTTATATGTTTTTAGGTGCTAATGCTCTCTAATTTAGAGTAGATTCAGTGATGATATTTGGCTTGTTCAAGTCAAACTTTGTGGCTGAGTTGATTGATTTTTAATGAGTATTGTTCAATATTCATCTAGGAGTTCTAAATGCATTTCAATTTGCTTAATCTCTGGAATCAAAATCAGCATCTGAGATCGGTTTACTTTGAATAATAAAAAGACAGTGAAGGCTAGGCAAAACTCTTAAGGAAGATAATTCAATTGTGATATCTCTTCATAATTCTTTTTCGCTTGAATTCTTTTTTCTTGAAAATTCTTGAATAGTTTTACCAGAAATTCATTCTATTTAATTTGTAAAAACACTCGATTAACTAAAACCCTTAGATATTAGCTCTCCGTGATCGACCTAGGTTAAACACTATACTATAGAGTTTTAGTCTAGAAAATCTTTGAGAGTCTCACGACAAGGCTTCATCAGCATCTCAATTATAATTCAATCCAAGTACAATTGATTCCGCTACCAGATCCTGTTGGTTCCAAGAAATTTCTGTCTCAATAAGTTTAAGATATGATCTGGACAATCAAGACAGGATCTTTTTGAACAACCATATTCTACAAGCTATTTTCTTTTTTATAACCACGGGTGTCCAAAATTGTTCGGACGACGAGGGTAATGACATTCTTTTGCATTTCCATGACTTTCTCTGCATTATTTGAGTTTTTTTCTTTTATTTGAATCACATCCATAAACATTATGGACAGAGTTTTAATGTACATTTATTTTTAATTTCACATCTTCAAAGACTATATGTAGATGTCAAAAAACAAAAAAAATAGAATGAAGAAGAAGCCTTATTTTGTATGAAGCATAGGTAAGATAATGTATATAATAATTATTACCATCACTGTTACATTATGAATACAACATGATCACCCAAAGGAGGGAGGGATAAGAGATAACCAAAGGATCTTTGTGAATTTTCTAACATTATTCAATCTATTTCTATTGTTGTTTAATTTCATTAAATTTTATAAATTATTTGAAATAGTTGGTTGACAAATCCTTGAATTTGTATGTATTTAATGTGTTAAATTGAAGTTATTAACATTTCAAAGATGAAATATTGAATTAAAATGAATTAATTATAATTTAGTTGAATTAAAAATGATTTTGAGTAAAAAGGGTCAAATAAGGGCATAATCGTCACATTTAATTGTTTATCTTAAATGATTAATTTTTGAGATGAAAGGTATTATGTTGTTGTAATTTTTCCCTTGCAGAAAATGACAAAAATGGGCTGAAATGGTGATTCTGGATATTTGGCAGATATTACAGAAACGGCCCAGAATCCTTAAAACACTGCAGAACAGTCCTGGGAAAATTACAGAAGATGACCCAAAACGTTCAGAAATTGCAGAACAGTCCCTGCGCGAACTGCAGAATTCCAGACTCGTTTTTGCTGATTTTTTGACTATTTTGACACCAATTTGGACCCAAATTGAAACCCAATCATTGACCCAACTTCCATTTGATATTAATTTAAGAATTAGGCTTAGAAAACTTAAGTTTTGGGGGTTGGGTGCTCCCCAAAACCCTATTCCCTCCATTCCCTTCATCCTCTTCTCTTCACTTCTCATCTCATTTCTTCAATCTTCCACCTTCCTTCCTTCCTTCTCTCATGCCTCAATAAAGTTCCTCCTTACTCTTAGAGTTGATGGGAAGTGGCTTGAGCTTGAGTTCTACAAAGGGGAGTCCCAATTCCTTTCCTTTCTCTTTATATTTTTGATTGCCTAGGTTTAGGTTTACCATTTATGTTTTGATATTGGACTGGACTTGGTTGTTATTATGGGTATTTGTGATTTTGACTTGTAATGAGGGATTTGGACTCATCAATATGTATGGTCATACATATGTTCTTTATAATTCATTAGATATTTCTATTTACTCATGGTATTGGTAGATAGTTTATTGAATTGAATTGTAACTGAACCATGCATTACAAATCACTAATCACACTCTAGGGTAATAATTAATAATGTCTATTTGAATGGGTTCATGAGATTAGTCATTAGACTTGCCAGTTGGTGAGGTTTGGTATTTTAGGAAACCTAGAGAAACTCAAAGTGAACCTATTAATTGCTTGAGTAACATTAGACTTCAATCCTTTGGTTTTATTTTATTATGTGGGGTTCCAATAGTGAATTAAAATCATAGGATTAATTAAGTGGCGATTCGGGGTTCCGGTCGTAGGATATATAGTTCCTTGCAAGTAATAGGTCCACAAGCACTAAAGAGCTTAACAATGCCTAATTGGATGAGGTTTCACAACAACTAGGTATTGGACTCATGGGTCCATGAGGTTTGGTAAATTAGGAAATTAGTGCATTAAACTCCCCAAAAATATTTAGAAAGCTATGATAGCCATTGAAAATCATTTCCAAGAGCACTTCACTTCCACTACACCCTTTTATTAAAAATACCAAAAATATTTATTTGTTTTGTACCCATCATTTTCATATAAAAAAATCAACAAAATATATTTTATTTACTCAAATTCGTCTTGCATTGCATTTAGTTTACTAGGATAGTTGAATTAAATAAGGCTCCTTGAGAATGATACCCGGGGTAACTTTCGCTTACCTTGAGGTCCTAAAATTTCTTGAAGGATTAGGCCCAAGGCACACTACACCGACCGTCAAATCGGTGTCCTTCATTGACATGAAAATATTCGTAATTAAAAATAACCAACTAATTGTCACAAAAATGGTGACCTGTTTATTAAATGATTATGAAGCTTTAACCATCAAAATATTGGTAATTACAACTTAACAATGACTCAAAAATTTACACCAGAAAAATTTGGCGGTTTGGTTCCCTTCATCTCTCATTTTCCCTCTTTTCCTTCATCTCAACCGTCTAAATAATCCAATGATTCACACATGATTTTGTGGCTACTTTTAGGTTTCTAGTAAACATCCAAAGTCAACGTATTGTAGTTCGATGCTAATAATTCAAATATTTACGAATTGCACAGTTTAAGAACCATGATTTGTTAGTACGTACGACTGATCTTTTGGACGTATGTATCAGGAATTAGCATTTTATTGTTTCAATTCATTATTTCACTTCATTAAGGGCACTATAAAGTTATAATTAGAAATCATCACAATAAATCACAAAACATTATGGCGGGTAGGAGAGGACGCTAATAAAGCAATAATGAAGATCCTCGGGCTAGGATAATTAAAAGGCATATGTTTAAGTGAAATCTTCTTATGAAAGCAAAGTCACATAGGCAAAGATTAACAAATATCATGAATATTCATTATATATAAATGTTAATTTCACAATCCTTTGCAAAAGACGAAAGGTTGAAAACTACACAAAGTATATGCATGCATTTGCTGCTGATTTTTCAGAGTTGAATACATATGGACCATCTCAGTGCAGTTCCTTACAACTTTTAATAAATATAATACCCACACCAAAGAAGAAAAAGACAGAATATAAGTTAACACTTTATTTTCTTCTCAATATATATAAATAACATCATTTTTCTGAATGCAGACAAACTCAACGCGGAAACTTTGCTTCCATTCTTCTTTTAAACGTAAACTCCTTCCTTCTTTCCAATGCTTTCTTTATTCTGCTCAAACTGTAGATAAAAAAAATGTACAATATTTATATTGCATTAAAAGACATGACGCAACATTAACAAGCAAGTCAACATGATATGTGTGTATGTCTTGATTTAAAAAATAACTGACAAAGATTTTGAAATTTAATTAATTTGTAACATTTTTAAGTATATGGAATGCGTAGCTATCACGCTACCTAATTACTAAGTACACAAATTTAGTTCTTTCACACAAAATTGAAGCCTTATACGACATAGTTATTAACCAAATAAAGAGAGGCGAAAGCAACTTACTGTAAGATATGTATTTCAATATGGCATGCAAAACCACTATCTAGTAGTGGTAAGGAGGGGGTGGTGAAGCATAGAGATAGGGCTTATGAGGAGGGGAGTAGACAGGGGTTGGAGGAGGTGGTGGAGAAGAGTACTTGTATGGCTTCTTAGGTGGTGGTGGAGGAGAAGAGTAATGGTATGGAGGTGGTGGGGAGTGCACTGGAGGCGGTGGAGAAGAATAGTGGTAGGGTGGTGGTGGAGAGTGAACTGGAGGAGGTGGAGATGAGTAATGGTAGGGAGGTGGTGGAGAGTGAACTGGAGGAGGTGGAGATGAGTAGTGGTAGGGTGGTGGTGGAGAGTGAACTGGAGGAGGTGGAGATGAGTAATGGTAGGGAGGTGGTGGAGAGTGGACCGGAGGAGGTGGAGAAGAGTACTTGTATGGCTTCTTGGGTGGTGGAGGAGGAGATGAGTAATGGTAAGGAGGTGGAGGAGAGTGGACTGGAGGAGGTGGAGATGAGTACTTGTATGGCTTCTTGGGTGGTGGAGGAGGAGATGAGTAATGGTAAGGCGGTGGAGGAGAGTGGACTGGAGGAGGTGGAGATGAGTACTTGTATGGCTTTTTGGGTGGTGGAGGAGGAGAAGCATAATGATATGGCTCCTTTGGAGGAGGAGGTGAGGAGTACTTGTATGGCTTCTTAGGTGGTGGAGGAGGAGAAGAATAGTGATAAGGAGGTGGTGGAGAGTGCACTGGTGGTGGTGGAGATGAGTAATGGTACACCGGAGGCGGTGGTGGAGAGTGAACTGGTGGTGGAGGAGATGAGTAATGGTAGACTGGAGGTGGTGGAGATGGGTAATGGTATGGAGGAGAAAGTGGAGGATATTTCTTGGGAGGTGGAGGAGATGAGTAAACGTAGTCAGCACATATTTGAGAAGGCAAGCTTAGAGAAAGTAAAACAAAAACAAGTTTGAGAGAAGCCATTGGGAAACCCATTTTGGTTTGTTTGGTGCTCTTAGGAGAGCAAGAGCATAGCTTTATATAGCCTCTATGTTTCACCTCTCATACCACAATTATTAACTCGGTCATTAATATAATTACTATAATCAGATTCAACAAGTAAAAACGTTTTACTAGTTTTGAAGAATATACACACATCAGATACTAAGAAATAATTGAATGGACAATTTTTAAATGAAGAGAGTTGGTTGGACCATTGCGATCCCAAGTTGGGTTTTGGCAAACGCGGGTAGTGGTTGCAAGCTAAGCATGACATGAAGCAGTAGTTATTATCAATGTGGACCCTACTTATATAGTACTTTACATATCTAAAATAAAGGACAAAAAGTTTCAATTTTTTTAGTCCTTTTGCCTTTGGTAGCATTATATTAAATAATTCAAATATTCGCACACAAAGTCTTCTTCCCCATGTATCCTGATGTGTGTTCAAATTGTGGTTTCTTCTCCACCGAGGGTGTTTGCCATAACTTGGTACATTTTTCGGGTAAGATACTAGACACTTGGAAGGCTTATCTTGTGCAGGCTAATATACATGTATGATTATATACTCATGTGTGCATCACCGACGACACTGCCAAGTAGTATATATAGTTTATTTTTAGCATAAATCATCCCTTCAATAAGGGGAGGAGGAGCCTGCAGTGGCATAGCCCCAATTTACTTCTGAACACTCTACTCTTCTGATCCGGAGCGGAAAGAATGTGGGCCCGTTTGTTACAGTTTCTATAACAATTTTGACTCTAAATTATGTTTCATAAGGTGCACCAATCGGCCCTTAGTCCATAGTATAAGTTACTAAAAAGTTAATAATTACTGTGTTCCCATTTTACTCTCTTATTTACTAGTGATATACATAATATATGGACAAAATTATTGGGATGAGATAGATTTGAATAGGGATCAAGTTAGAATTTTTTTTATTTTAGAACATATTTAACTAGTCAACCTAATCATTATATATATAGTTGGTCTAGAGCTATAAGGTCTTTTTAGATTTATGTTTTAAGCTCAATTCCTAGAGGTCTATATATATGGGAGGGGAAGCCACAAATTTCAAAATTATAGAAATAATCATTTGTTCAGATACCTGGAACAATTTTTAGCATGGTAGAGATTATTTGTTGATCACCAATCAATATAAAAAAAAGTAACAATTTTTTAGTTTCATTGAACTGGTTGATATTTTGTCCAAAAAAAAGAACTGGTTGATATGTTTTGATTTGAGAGGGGTACCCTTTTTAATAAATAGTATACCCAATACAAGAGATCTATCTGTGAGGAAATTTGCGAACAAGCATTAGTTATATAGATGCAGCAAATTAAACCATGCACAAGCCCCAGCTGGGTCATCTTTATTCATATGGACATTGCAAATATTCAAATAAAACAACCATCAAAAATACTTTTACGTCTTGGCCGGACGCTTTATTTTTAATGAAAGTCACTTTTCAGTTGAAGACTTTTATGAATGATATCTTCCAGCTGGAGTTAGTATACAAGATTGGAAATGGTTATTTATATAGGACATTCTATCCACGATCGAAAGTCCTACTTGCCAAGCAAGTTAATATTAATTTGTTACTAAGTAAGATTCAACATTACCTAGCTAGCTAGCTATTAGTTATTTGATAACGACGTTTTGGTAATCAAATATAATAAGCTGCTTCATTTGACCAAGGCCTATATTTATTATGTCCACATGTTTGGATATTATTTAACTCCAAGGATAAAATTTAATCAGATATAAATATGCTACTAATATGTCAAAAGTTAGTCTGAATAAATAATACAAAAACAATATTTAATCACACTTAGCTTCTCTTATAGTTAATCACATATTTATTTTAAATGGATCATTTTATAATTAATTTAAATCATTTTCTAGCTAAACAAGCTCTAACAAAATGACCAACACCAGCAAGATTGTTGATCCTAGTAAAAAAGATGCTTTAATTGTTTAATAATTTTTTTTTTAAAAATCATATATGTGTGATGTAGAAAATGCCTTTGATTTTGAAGAGTTGTCTTTAGGGATCACAATTCTTGATTATATATGAGCTTGATAGATAATCATAAAAGAAACTAACTACAAATTTAACAATTGAGTTTCAAGATGCAAGAAGTTTGATTTGTTTTCAAAATATGAAAAATAAGAGATTAATCATACATGCATGCAATGCCTGGGATCGGATCATCGGAGAGTTTAATTATAATCAAGAAAATAAATCCACCGAACCCTCCTAGCTGTTAAATATCCACAAGGAATATATTTAAGAGAAAAAGAATATATAAATCATCAGGTTTGGTGAAAATAATATTATAAATATTACAAATTATTTAATACAGAATATATAGCCGTCAGCAATGATCATTGCGTTCACTGTAACAATTTGGTTTATTCTTGCTGTCGTTTTTGACCCTCCTATAACTAAATTCATTGACAACTCTGTCGTACGTCTCTCTTCCTTGTGGGACACATTGATCAAAGAATCCTCTCACGTGTCTCCCATCATTCTTCTCTCAGCATATATAGAAGGAGTAGGTGATGACCAATACAATGCAATCTCAACTTCTGTCTTCATTTCTGTAAACTGAGAGAAAGAGGGAGATAGAAATTAATACAGAGCTCAATAAAACTCTTTTAAATGCATATATAATTTAAATGACATAAAATAAGTTTAAACCAGCTGTGTCCAATAAGAACATGTGTTATATGCTACTCCCTCCCGTCCCTAATATAAGAGTCAGCCGCCAAAAAAACGCTTCTTCAGAAAATATGTGAATGTTAGTTGGGTGTCTGGAGTTGATGCTTCTTTTCCAATATAACTCATATTTATTATGATACTTTTAAGAGAGAGAATTAAATACATAAGCATTAATAAATATAAAAGAAAGTTAGTGACAAAGGAGGAAAAAACACATTATATGGAGAGAGAATATGAGATTAACTCTTATATTAGAGACCAAAATCATTCAAATTTAATTTTAAGCTCTTATATTAGGGACCGGAGGGAGGGAGTAATATAGCAACAAGAACTGGGTCTTATATAAATCAAACCTTAGTTTACCATGTTATAGTCTAAAACCGATAAGGTTAATAGGCATTGGATCTAGTAATTAGCTTGGCTGCTAGCTTCATATTATTCATATCAATTGCCATCATGTGTGAAATCAATAATAATGAAAGCCGTTGTTGGCTTAGCTCAATTATTTAATTTTGACGTGTCATAATTAAATATCAATATGCATTAGTTTTTGGCAATAATTTTTAGTCTATGTCTTGCTTGTCAACAACAGGCAGACAGAATAATAGTTCTCATTTGTATTTATACAATAAAAAACAAGATAAAAAAGACCATCAAGTCATAATTATAATTGAAATATAATTTATCAAAATCAGGGAAGAAGAAAAGATATGTTTTAGGAAATCATTATTTGAAATTTGTAAAGTGGTTGGCATGATCATTTTGAATTATGATATCAGTAAATAAATTATAATAAATGGATCGGAATAGACTCCACAAAAGGTCACGCATTTTGTGTCTTGAATATGCTTTTATCAAATGAATTTTAAGAAAATGTCTATGCTAATTAAGTGGGTGACTTTGTTGTACGAATACTCTGTATTTACTTGGGTCCACTGAATTTATGAAACAAGAAAAAAATGGAGAAAATAGTACACTCCCTTTGATTAGTAGCATTAGTATTTACAGCTCTAAAGCAATTTGCGATAATCGATTCCAACAACTTCATTATACTATTTTTAACCTGAATTGGATCGGAATATGCATTTATGACTCGATCATGATAAAAATACAAACCAAAAATGATAATTGATCTGGTGTTTATGTACGATCCCGAATTAAAAAAATTTGTGTTGAATGATTAGAGGATAAAAAAATTAAGTACGCGTTTTGTTCGCACATATTTTTGGACCTTCGACAGAATCTGTTTGGCATATATGTAGTATGAGTTTCTATTTTGAACTTTAATTAGGCTTTGGTTTTTCAGAATAATCTTAAGTTAAATATAAGATTTCTTACTCTGATCAATTCACTTGATTAACAATAAATTTTCCTTCGAAGTAATGTAACATTTTCTTCTCTTTCTGCATTATTGGTTACAGAGAAGAAAAAAACATCGATTACAAACATATTCAATTATTTTCTGAAAAATAAAATAAAAATGTATAATTCATTACAAAAAAAAACTAATTAGATAGCATAAAATTAAAGCGTCGTCCTATATCAATGACAAAAAAATTATAAGGGAGCTAGATTCTTTTAAATTGAAGTACTTAAGTAAAGAGATATAAACAAAATGCCATTTGTATGGTAGGTGAGGACACGGTTCTGTTCTTATGTGTATTAATGAGATTGAGAAGAATTTGAGGGATTCAGAGTGTGAAATAGCAAAGGAAAACAAAATATATCTAAAATCCTACTACATACGTACTTTGCCCGGAACCTATATGCCCGTTTAAAGGTTCAAGGGAGGTCAATGGTCTACTCTACCCAAGTTATATGTCCTTTTCGCCAAATTACCAACTCCAAATTAAAGGACAGTTTGTTAAAGAAATCAATTTTTCATAAACAAATCACATGTATATTGACAAATGCCAAGATTTACAAATATTTCATATCATTTTATACAGATTTTATCATATTATTTGGACATTATATTGCATATCGATCTTGTAAAGATATCGAGTTCTGAAATAATTATACATGCTCTTAGGGGCATTTTTGGAATGCTTTTGTTATTATTCTTGACTTAATCAATTATTTATTAGAGCTATTCATCCTGTTTGAGGTTATTTTATATTATACAAACCTTGAAAAGGAGAGAAATTTTGGGGGAAGAACTAAAAATTCAGAAAAAAAGGTTAAAATACAAATTAAAGTTATTATAGATTAATTATAAAAATTAAAAAAAAACACTAAGAACTTCTAAAAATTGCAGAAATTTCCATCATTGGTCATGACTAGCAATATATAAGGTGTTATTACTCGTGCTTTTGCTTTTGAACTTTATACTATATTTCCTTTTTTGTGCCGTTTTATTAACGCAGAGGAGATCAATTTTTTTTGGTGAAAGTACAGAGGAGATCAATTTGAATCAAGAGAAAATGGTAATAGAAGAGCTAAAACCTAAAAGGTAAGAGAAGCAAGAAAGAAACCATTAATTGAATGTTATTAAGGGTCTGATCTTTGGTATTGGTGTAAAAACATTAAATCTCTCGTTGTCTCATCTTTTAAGGTACTATAAATCATTGGATGATTAGTCTCTCACTTATCAGGTGAGAGACCTATACCTTGATCATTGATTAAAAAAATAAAAGAAAAGCAAGAGATTTGGAAGCGAGCGGGAATAGATTGCACTTCACATTGGAAGCACATCTTCACACCTTCCCAATTTTGAGCGTTCAGAGGGAGTAGGAATGGACTTGGGAGAAAATTGGAGGTTTGAAGAAAAGATATGCTGGAGGCTGTTAAAAGAAATTGGTAGTTTCCTCTCTCATTCCTTCTCATCTCTTCCTTGTTTCTCTTGTGCTTCTCTTGCTTTATTTATGGATTTGGACATGTTTAAGATATATGAACCTCCTTCAATTGTGTGTCGATAAATTTCATCTTCTAGGTCCATTTTGACGTTTATATGGATTGATATGTGGACTCTTTTTTCTTTTGCTAGTTAATAATTGTTACTTAGGTGTTTAATTTGTGCTTAATAATGTTTTCTAAATAGATGACCATCATTTAATTTATTCATAAATGTTAATCCAACCCCTTGAGTTGTTAATATCAAACATATATCTATAAAAAAAAAAGCTCATTAGAGTAGCACCCATGCATGTTGAGAAAACTATAATTAAGTCTTTAATAAGAGAATGAATCACAATCAGGCCACGTAAATTGTTAATCCAACCCCTTAAGTTGTTAATGAGACTTCTTAAATTTTCAAGAGATCTGATTGTAATTAATTCCCTTATAAAGGATTTTGTGATTTTCCCTTAAATTTTGACTAGTCTGCGCCAATCTTCATCGTTCACGCTTGCTGCGAAATCTGTCACTTAGCCACGTAGTTATGTTGACATGTTGCGACAGGTGAGGCCTCTCAAGTCTCAATTTTGTAATGTGGATTCGCAATGAAGAATACAAGTGATGATGGAGCGGCCCATTTAATCATGAGTATGGCTAATGTTGGGCCATTTCCAAGGATCAGAGGAATTTATTAGTGTTCCAAATGTATTGGAGTGTTCTTAATATACTCTTCCCACGAATATAAGAATGATTTAACCAATTGGGGTAGGTTACAAAATATAAAATAGGGCTAAAGTGCAAAAATGTCCATATACTTGTCATGAAGATGCGAAAATACCCATGTAAAATTTTTGGATCAAAACTACACATCAAATTTCAAAACTAGACAAAAGTGTCCATCACTATCAATTTTTTGACTTGTTCACTCATCATCCTGTCGCATCATCACATGCCAAAATATGTGACAAACTTATATGTTTATTTACTCTTGTGTGATGATCAAACGGCAGAGGATGACGAGTGAAAAAAAATAAAAAATTAATGGTGATGGACACTTTTGTCCTAATTTTGAAATTTAATTGACAGTTTTGCTCCAAAAATATTTTGCATGGGTATTTTTGCACCTTCGTGACAATTACCTAGACATTTTTGCACTTTAGCCCAATATAATAATTTAGTAATTTGAATAAATGACATGATTTTTATAATATAGGGTTAATACAACTTTTGATCATTAAATTTTAACTCAATTTTATTTGTCCAAAAAATAGTTTCACTCAATTTTGGTTATAAACCTGCCATGAACTTTAAAATTGATAGTTTTAGTCCTTAAACTTTTAACAATATTGACTATGATCCTTGAACTTTAAATGTGATTTTGGTACCTTAACTTTGTGTCATCTATAACCTTTAGTCCTTGATTTTTCCAAGTTTTTCTTAAGTTCAGTGGATCAAAGGTTGTAAATAACATAATAAGTTCAAGGAAAAATTATAATTTAGCTAATAACATACAAAGTTGATCATCAATAAAAAAAGTAACATAAAAGTTGAGGATCACGACCAAAGATTTATAATTTAGCTAGGGAACCAACAAAATTGAGTGAAAATTCAAAAGTTAAAACTGCCGAATTAAAAGTTTGTGGACAAATAAAGTTACATCCCCTTAATTAGCTCCCCTTAGTTCTTGTCTCGTGTTCAAGAGTGATGTAATTTTATTTAATTTCAATCAAATGAGATATTGTACATTTCATTTTGAGTAATATAAACACCTTTTTACTCAAAAAAAGTTTGTGGACAAAACATTACAATTAAGTGAAAGTTTAGGAATTAAAAGTAGTATTGGTATTTTAAAATATGAGGTAAATTAGGTAAATTAGTTTAATGAAAAATGAGAAATATAGAGAATGGATGAGATATATTATACTTTAGACTAAATTCATCAATCCGACTAGCCCTTATAGTTAATGCTAGTGATGGTATCATTTTTAGACCTAAGAATAATAGAAGGACTAACACAAAAGGTAGGGAAGCAGAATGTCTCCACTTAAGGATCCCTCCATTTAGCTCCATTTGATTGAAACATTGTGTTTTGGGTCTCTCCTTAATTATTAAAAAAGTTTCACACCCTTCTTCTTCCTTTTCCACCTCAGCTCCCCCTTGTCAACCCTTACAGCCACCCCCTCCCCCTCCGGCTGTCATGCCTTCACCGGAATCTCCATCCCTTCATCATCTCACCATTTTCCTTCTTAGATGTGAAAATTCCCTAAAAATATTGTGGCGGATGTTAGATATTTTAATATCTTATTTATATTATTATTATTATTTATGTTTATTTCAAATATCCATTAGGTGGCCCGTTAGTCATATTAGGCCCAGACAAATTAGGGTTTTGCTTAGTCTATATATAAACGTCATAATTTTGATGGAAGGTAATGATGTGTGTGCACCAGACTAAGCTAAGAGCGATTCAGTAGACTGCTCCTTTAGGGTTCCCTTGACTTGATAAGGCAATTCACACATACCATCATTGTGCCTACTCCTGTCAAGATAAGAAACTTTTGTTCTATGGTTTCAGATCATCAAGTTACGTGAATCTCTGCATCAAATGGACTAGCAATGGTAGAGGTATTTATAAGTCTTCCGCTGTTATATTCTGAATTAATTGTAGACATCATATATGTTATAGTTTATATGATTGGTCTAACAGCGGAAACTTTGGTCTTGTAAATAGCCATGTGAATTATATAAAGCAGAGTAATGCTTGCATTTATAGGATCCAAATTGAAGGAGGAATGAAAAAAAGATGAAAATGCTTACGTTGAATGGCGTTAATGGCCCTTTCTCCTTAATTAACAAGATGACAAATTTTTCTATAGGAATTTTGGATCAAGTGCATATAATGTTGGGAGAGTCAATCCATTACAAAAGCTTAAGGGCTTATATATTGAAATTTTGGATCAAGTGCATATAGTGTTGGGAGAGTCAATCCATCACAAAAGATTAAGTCAATGTGATGGAACTCAACCATTATTATATACCTTCAATCCAACTCCAATTCTTTTGATGTGAGACTTTGTTATCTTCAATATATTCAACCATACATTTCTCACAACTTCAAAACAAAGACACAACCTTCTTTTTTGCCAATAAATTTAGTGGCGGGGGGGGGGGGATTTTGAGTGGATAATAAATGTCGCTCCTTAATTAAAAAACCGATCACATATGGGAGAGAAGAGTTCAGATCGCGGGCGTCAAGTGAAAAAGTGGTAGTACTTTGTTGGTCTCAAGTGGTGCTAGGTGGGGCATTTTTTTTTTAACTTGAGAAACCCAAAACATGAATCTGTATAAGACATAAAGAAGAGAATTTTCAAAATTATAGTAAGGAGAGGGGGGGAGTGAATGGCAAAGGGAGGGGCGAGAGAGTGAGTGTATGGGTGTTAAATTTTTTTTTTAACAATTAGAATGGTATAACACGGTTAGTTTCAACTAAATGGAGCTAAATGGAGGAACTTTAAGTGGAGACATTCCGCTCCCAATATAAAAGCAAGTTTTTTACCAAAAAGAAGGAGCTGCTAATTAAACCATTTTTTATACAGATTGAACCATTTATATATAATTTATCCCAAAATTATTGCTTCCTTATTGTATAACCAAGTAGCTATAGTGTTCTTTAGAATTTAAACATCACAGGCCAAGAATGCATATCGCAGGAGTTAGGCCCACAATAATGTATAGTTCCATGAGTTACGGGTACAATGCATAATGTTAAGTTACCATCAACAATAAGAAGCTGTCATGAACAAAAGTCCAATGAATCTCAAACCCCAAAAAAAAGCCGAAAACAAAAAGGAAGAGAAGAAAGAAAAGACTAGGAATGCACAGAGTTACGTATTTGTCCCTTTCTTCCCTACCAAATTATAATTGCAATCCTCAGTTACTACAGTAATATGTCCTACCATGTTGGGTGCAGACACAAGGAAATGGATCATCTTGTTTCGTAGCAAGAAAACGATCGTAATTTCAAATTAATTGGACCTTTCACTTCATGAAATATCAAAAGGGTCCCGCGTAATTCCTTTTACAAATCAGAATATTAACGGAACATTATCCCATCAATATACATACCCTGCAACATATATGTATAATTACGTAACGCGGTGCCAAATCCATATGTTAGGCGGGTTTAATTTAGATTAGAGTGGTAGAAATGACTTTTTTTTTCAAACTTAAAATAAAATAAACTTAGATTGTGTAACTTAAGTATGGATAAGCATTAGTAAAAAATTAATTTTGATAAATTGATATTTATTTAGATTTTAATTAAAAAAACAAGTTTAGATGTAAAATTTATTTAAAAAAGTGTGAACTATACCAAATTAATACAAAGGTGAACCGAAATACATATATGCATAGAATTAAAAGATATGCGGATTTGAACAAAAAAAATATATGCGGATTATTTTCCCTTAAAAATACCAACATGCATGGTTATAATTTATATACGTGAGTTGAATTATCGGCGTGACATCCTGTTAAATTCCTTAGAATCTTTAGTTCGAGTCATAAAATAGATACTTAACCCTGAAATTATAGTAGTCAAATGTTCTGATGATTCTGTTGTATGATAAGAAGCTGAATTTTGATGACAGAATGAAGAGGAAAGGAGAGATCTTGATTGATGATAATGAACCAGCAGTTGCTAGTTAAACATTTAAATTATGGAGGGTTTTGATCTCAATGAGATTTGATTCAGAGCAATAATTTCGAGACGGCCCCACGGTTTTTTAATAAAATAATTAAAACTCGAAATCCATTCGCATTAAATTAAGTACCTACTATTATTTGAAAAGTTATAAATATAAGCAAATTGGAGGGTGGATTTGTGGGGTTTGGTGATTTCAAAGCGATCCAGCAACTTTTCAGTCAACAGTGCATGCATGCAATGTAGTAGTACAATTGATATTTGATAATAAAGTAGCAGAGCGATAAGAGATGGGGACCATATATATAAAAGCGCAACGTGCCTTACAGCTTACAATTTCTAAATACACTACCCACTCCAAGCAGAAACAGACAGATAAACCAAAATAGCTTAAAGTAAAATTTACTTTTTCTCAATATATAAAGCATTATCTTCTTAAAAAGGCAAAACGCGGAAACTTTGCTTTCATTGATCCTTCCTTCGTGGACTTTATGCTCTCTTCATTCCGTCGCTTTCTTTATTTCTTTCAATACATATCCTTCATACACTGCAAAGTTTTAAACATGAAAATGATTGCTCTGTTACTTCATGCCAATTGCCATTGAATCCCTCAATCATGCATATCGTAATTATTAATATTACTAACAAAAACACCAAGAAGAATTATAAGTAACAACAAAAATGATTTTATATGAGATGCAAACAAATAAGTTTAAAATTAGTTCTTTTCCTCCATTTCTAACATTTCAAGAAAAGTCCAAGTGTTAATCTATTTTTTCTCTCTAACTTAATAATGTCGTCTTATTTTAAAATAGAATATGATTAAAATTATAAAAATATTAATAAAAAGTTTTAAACAGCTTGGTTTTAATTAGCAGGAGTTTCAGTATGCACTTCATTATTACAGCGAACTTGCAATCTCACTCATTAGAGAAATGTGGCATACATTTCGAAGTATTCCCTGCAATGAAAACTCAAAGAAAACGACTACTTTATTTTTTAAGAACAGGAAAAGAATCTTACCAAGAGACTATGACTATGCAAAGTCATTCTCTAAATGTGGTAAGGTGGGGGTGGTGAAGCATAGACATAGGGCTTGTGAGGTGGGGAATAGACTGGAGGAGATGGTTTGGGAGGAGTGTAGACTGGAGGAGACGGAGAAGGGTAAGGATGCTTGGGGGGAGAGTAGACTGGAGGCGATGGAGAAGGGTAAGGATGCTTGGGAGGGGAGTAGACAGGAGGAGATGGCTTAGGGGGAGTGTAAACTGGAGGTGATGGAGAGGGGTAATGCTTTGGAGGAGAGTATACTGGAGGAGATGGAGAAGGATAATGTTTTGGAGGAGAGTACACGGGAGGAGCTGGCTTAGGGTAATGATGATGCTTTGGAGGAGTGTAGACTGGAGGAGATGGAGAGGGATAATGCTTTGGAGGAGAGTAAACTGGAGGAGATGGAGATGGATAATGCTTTGGAGGAGAGTACACAGGAGGAGATGGCTTGGGGTAATGATGATGCTTGGGAGGAGTGTAGACTGGAGGAGATGGCTTAGGGTAATGATGCTTGGGAGGAGTGTAAACCGGAGGAGATGGCTTAGGGTAATGATGCTTGGGAGGAGAGTAGACTGGAGGTGATGGAGAAGGGTAGTGATGCTTGGGAGGAGAATAAACAGGTGATTTCTTTGGTGGAGAGTATACTGGAGGAGACGGTTTAGGGGGAGTGTACACTGGAGGTGATGGAGAGGGGTAGTGCTTTGGAGGAGAGTATACTGGAGGAGATGGAGAAGGATAATGCTTTGGTGGAGAGTACACAGGAGGAGATGGCTTGGGAGGAGTATAGACTGGAGGTGATGGTTTAGGGTAATGATGATGCTTGGGAGGAGTGTAGATTGGAGGAGATGGCTTAGGGGGAGTGTAGACTGGAGGTGATGGAGAGGGGTAGTGCTTTGGAGGAGAGTATACTGGAGGAGATGGAGAAGGATAATGCTTTGGTGGAGAGTACGCAGGAGGAGATGGTTTGGGAGGAGTGTAAACTGGAGGAGATGGTTTAGGGTAATGATGATGTTTGGGAGGAGTGTAGACTGGAGGAGATGGCTTAGGGTAATGATGCTTGGGAGGAGAGTATACTGGAGGTGATGGAGAAGGATAGTGATGCTTGGGAGGAGAATAAACAGGTGATTTCTTTGGTGGAGAGTAGACTGGGGGTGATGGAGAAGGATAATGCTTGGGAGGAGAGTAAACAGGAGGAGATGGCTTAGGTGGAGTGTAGACCGGAGGAGATGGCTTAGGGGGAGTGTAGACTGGAGGTGATGGAGAAGGATAATGCTTTGGTGGAGAGTAGACTGGAGGAGATGGCTTAGGTGGAGTGTAGACCGGAGGTGATGGTTTGGGAGGAGTGTAGACTGGAGGTGATGGAGAAGGATAAGGTTGCTTGGGAGGAGAGTAAACAGGAGGTGGTGGAGATGGAGAGTGGTAGGGAGGTGACACTGGAGGATATTTAACAGGTGGAGGAGGAGAAGAATAGACGTAGTGATCAGCCAAAGTTTGAGAAGGGAAGGTGAATGAGAGTAGAGCCAATACGAGAGTGAGAGAGGCCATTAGGGACCCCATTGTGTTGAGTTGTTTTGGTTTGGTGGTGATCTTTGGAGAACGAGCTTCCCCTCTTATAGCTTCTTTGTTTACCCTTTTCACCGCTAAAAAATTCACTAGGAAAAGGTATTACCTTGTTTTGAAGATAATCCTTAAATTATTGAATAATCAAACATGAATGTTTTTAATATGAAAGAGTGGTTAATTATTGATTGATTTGCTGGGACATTGGGATCCAATGTGGTCAGGTTGGCATGCAACGCGGATATTGAACTTGAAAAGAAGGTGCAATCAAAGCTGGGAATATAAAAGAATATCTCTGTATGTTAACTTTGTATACAGAAAAAAAGACAATGATATTAATTTTTTAAGTCTTTATTTCGAACCATTATAGCTTATGATTGAAATATTAAACACAAAACCTTCTTTAATGCCTAAAAGGATTAATTTTTAAATTATTTGTCATTTCTTCAATAGTTCTCCCTCTCTTTTCGTCCCCAAAAAAATAGATCAGATCTCTCTTAGCTTGTGCACGCAAACGCACATGCACAAAAGCCTGCATGATTAATGAGTTAAAATTATTGCTTTTTTGTTGTTATTATCAAGATCACCTAAAGGAGGATGAGGAAAGGTAACATATACTATATATGGCCATGTAACTGTCGGTGGTTTTAAAAAAATAATTACCAAATAACTGTTTGGGAATCTATAAACGGGGAAAGGGTAAAACTAATTAAGCATATAATTGATGTAATAAGCTATGCACCGGGAGCTGCATGTAGTAGCTAGTCGGCTCTTAGTTTGTTTTAATTTACTGTTTTAGTTCGCAATTTTTTTCATTATGTATAAAAAACAATAAAAAGCTATGCACAAGGGAGATCTTGTAGATTTGAAATATTATTTTGGCCAGTATTATAGATTTAAAAAATGATGATATATAATTCCATAAAAGGTTTGATGGAATAAATATATATCAATTGTTGGCAAAAAAATTATATATATATTGGACATAGAGCATTCATGAATCATGATGCGTTATGTATAAAAAGGATTGTTTAAACATGTGGGGTAACCATGTTGTCCAAACAAATCATATGTTGGATTTTATATTTTTTGTAATTGTAATAACATAATTCTCGGCAGAAGATTTGGAAAACAATTTTCCTCATAACTGTAGTTGCATAATGATGCTAATATGTATACATGTAAGTATGTAACATATCCATTTGTTCAGGAAAATCCTATTGTTTTACAGACATTAAACTGGATCAGGCAAAAAAATTATCAAGTTATGTCGAAGTTCCAAAGGATAGATGTGATATTAAATGATTTATTACAACTCATTGAGTTATCAATATTGAGCTGCAATTGATAGCTCTTTAGTTATCAATGACAACTCATATTGATAATACTACCTCCGGTTCTAAATATAGGACTTAATTGACTTTTTTTTGGAGAGATTTATGTTGCGAAATAGGTTATTAAATGATGACATATTTAATATATTTTTAAATTATCCATTAGTTTATAGGTAAAATAAAATAGTTTAAGGGAAAAAAATTAGGTAAATCAATTTATAATTAACTTATTTTACTTTTTTAAGGATTTTCCAGAAAAAGTCAATTAGGTATTATATTTAGGACCGGAGGGAGTATAACTTATTGAATTGTCAATAAGAAGTCATTTAGTATCACCCACATCCTTGACACCTACTAGTAATTTTCCTAAAACAGTTTTTCTTAAATGTACGACATCAATTGCTATATTAATTGTTTTCCCCATTTCACCCTGTCATTATATTAATAAGTTCAAAGTTAAAATTGTTTACCTAATTCTTATTATAAGACATCAATTAACCATTCTCACATACCAATATAGTTGGTTAAAAACATTAAATTTGTCTTAAACTACTAGTAATTTCCAATAGTACCCTTATTTATTATACTAAACCCTATAATTTACTTACTATTACTCTCTCCCACTACCCATACTAAATATGGTGTGTATGTATATATGAAAACCAACTACTGCGTTATAAGAAGGACTAATAAAGTTTATTAGTCGATGCCTTATAATAAGGATAAGAGGGAGAAGTCATACTCAATAGTAGGAGAAGCTAAAAAATGGTTAATTTAAATGAAATTTAATTATCTAACGGCTATTCTATATTTTATAAATAGATAGTATGTGATTTGTAGTAAGGATGAAAGGGAGTGCTGCCATATGTGAAATCAAGATTTTGTTAG
Source organism: Mimosa pudica (assembly GCA_029929735.1). Classification (NCBI taxonomy): domain Eukaryota; kingdom Viridiplantae; phylum Streptophyta; class Magnoliopsida; order Fabales; family Fabaceae; genus Mimosa; species Mimosa pudica. The sequence continues at coordinate 13,484,881 of JAKELP010000029.1, read as the reverse complement.
GAACCTTTTTAGTAGTAGTTTTTAGCCAAACTTTCAGTAACTAGCTAGTTAGTTGTTTCAGGCCGAAAACGCTAGATTGTTACCAAAGCTTAACTCAACAAAAACTGTCTTGCTAGTCATGAATGGTAAACATGTTCATCATCGGTGGTTTTATTAAAACCTTCAATTTGTACTACAAACTTGATCTTAAATTGAAGAGAAAATGTAGTATCATGTGACCGCGCGCGTGTAAATATAAATATATGCATGCATTGATGTTTGCCACTGACGTACTCGTGTGTGAAATTTTAACAATGATCGTTCCTACTACTGATCGATGAATACTAATGTTCATTGATCGGAGGTTTAATTTTTATTTTAAAATCACTATCGTTTTTTGAGATTTACTATTAGTTTTGAAGACATTAGGAGAACTCCATTTAATTTTATACTATGTTTTTGCAATCATATTTTCTCAAATTAGGTTGCTACTTTTTTTTAAAAAAACACTACTAATAATAACATAGGCTTTTTTGACCTTTAATAAAATTGGCTTTCAATTACACATAATAATATTATGGGCGAAAGTGCAAAAATGATACTAAATATTACCTAAAATTGCGTTTCTAATACTAAAGTTTCGCGAAGTGCAAAAAAAGTACTCAACTTGATGTTCATGTGCAAATATAGTATTTTCACTTGGGGGAAAAAATTTAGATATGAAAAGACTCTTATGCCCCTATTCCTCCCTCATTAAATTTTTATATAATGAGGGGCATAAGAGTCTTTTCATGTCTAAATTTTATTTCCCTAAAGTGAAAATACTATATTTGCACCCGGACCCTAAGTTAGGTACTATTTTTGTTCCTCACGAAACTTTAGTATTAGAAATGCAATTATGTGTAAAGTTTAGTATCATTTTTGCACCTTCACCCTAATATTATTTATCTGATTGGAGAACTGGTAGGGTCGTAGTAGTTAGCATGCGCATTATTTTGATATACGGTATGGGATCAATCAAATCGATCGAACGAGATCAGGAGACTGTAGAATCCACACACACACACCACACACACACACACGATTAATTTGAATTGCCTTCTAGATCTAATTAATTCATGTTTAACTCTGTCTCTATCCTTATTACTGATTTCTTTCGATCAATTTTCACATATATAAGAATAAGCTGTACATTTACAAATAATACACGTATTCTTTCATCCTTCTTCCCAACAAAAATTAAATAAAATTAAAGTTAGAAAAAATTATTAATAGCTATATATATAAGAGAGTTTATATTTATATTTTTCAAAATTTTCTTCAGGAACTATTAATTCTTTTTTATCAGAAACAGGAACTATTAATAAGGAATGGAGAAGTGGTATATAGATTGAATTTCACTATTCATCATCTTGATGAGCATCAAAATATGCATCATTTGATAGGAGATGTGAAGTGTTTAGATTTTTTAAAATTTAATTTTTTTGTTATATATAATATAAAATAAATTTATTGTATAAAAAAATATAAAATAAATATATTTTGTTAACTATATTTTTTAAAAATAAGTTTTTACAGCCGTTATATGAGTGGTGTTCATACGATACATTAAAATTGGTTAAGCATAAAATATTGAACTGATTCACCAATATTTAAATATTTATGGAACAAATTAATTATTAATCAATGAACAAGAACAAATCAAATTACTCTATACATATTATATATATAGTCCCTTGAGTTAGATAAATACTTGATATATAGACTAGAAAAGGAAACATAGGACTTTCACCAACGCCCTTTACTATGTGCCAACCTGTAATTCATTATATGTACATTCAAAGGATGATTTACATCATGTAGTTTTCCTTTTAATTAATGATGATAACTATTTTTATTTAGATTTATATTCAGATATAATCATACAAACAAATTAACTTTGACTATATGATAACAGTACAACTCTGATATAGAATTCAAAATGTCGGTTTCCTAGAGTAGTATGATCTAACTTGAATTGCATATGCCATTTTACTGATCTCTTACAATATAAGAGCTGGCATCCTTTTTTTAACCCCACACACACACACACCCTATTTATATTTATAGTTACAATATTGTAGTATTTTAATAGAATTACAACGAAACTGTAATATTGATGAATATACTAGGTCACTTTTGTAAAATCATATCTGGGATTAAGAAGGTGGGTAATAAAATATTTAAGACGTCATTTTTAAATGACGTGTCACTTTTGTCATATCAATGTAATATGGCCAATTTCCAATATATTACCCTAAAGGAAATATATAATCACCCATTTGCGAATATCATTATTTCTTTTTGGTCTGCTTGTGTCATTAGTTATGATGTAGTTAACTTAACCCATAAATTTTTTATTTGATCATCGATAATTAGTGAACATTACTTATTGCTAATGGGTGAAAAAGATTGCACTATCTTTGATAAGGTTGAAAATTTTAATTTTAAAGATAGAGAAATAACGTGTGGAGAAAACTACTATTTTTATTGAATGCATTTGGCCAAGAAATGAGTGCATGTATAGCTTTTTTTTTTTGATATAAAGGCAAAATGATATTAATTGGCAAAAATATTACATAGTTCTAATAACGTCTTTAAAATGAAAGTTAAAAGCAGTACATAAATTAGCAGGTAGTAAATGAATGGATATATAAGAGAAAGGTTGAAGCAATAAGGCTGTATCAGTAGCGATTGCATGCTTCACTGAGGGCGCCCATCTGGAGAAGTCAATTGTCCGTTTTCCCATGTTCCATATGGTGAGACTTTGCTTCGGATAGTCTGAATGATGAATCCAGTTCAAAGCTAAACGAAAGCATCCCAAAGCAAACAAATGACCAGGAATAAAGGAGCGCTGCCATGTGAAAACTGGAGCTAGGGCCCCATCAAGACATATCATTATACTAATTTAACTATTTATATGTATAGCTTCACTGATAGAAAGTTATACTAATTTAACTAGGGATCTAATCTTAGATCTGAGACTTGGAACCATTTTTTATGGGAAAAACCAAGTGAGAAGATAACGCATGATATTTTTATCATAGTATTATATGAGTGCCGACACTGAAAAGAATGGGGTGGGACCCAGTGAAGATTCCAGAGAAGACTCAAACCTTACAAGATCGACGGCTATGATCTCATCGGGTGTAGTACTATAAACTTTTACTCCTCCATTTTTAAATATAAGATCACTTTCTCCGATTTAAGTAGATTAAAGAAATTAGTTAAGTTAATTATTTACACATGATATTACCAATTCATCCCAATTATATTCCTTTTTATCCTCACTCTCAATCTCTTACTTGTCATTTTAGATAAGCATGATAGGGTTAATTTAGAAAAAAAATTGGAAAAAATTAGAAAGTGATCTTATAGTTATGAATAAATTATAAAGTGATACTATATTTAGGAATGAATGAAGTATCTTTTAGTGAACGCAAGTTTTTATAATCCGCTGATGAAAATACAAACGGAGAGAAGTAATGTCCCGTTTTGTGAGAGCATCTACCATTGATTAGAGATGAAACATGAATTTCCTAACACAAACTAACTGAAAATTTGAATGTTAATATAGGTCCTATAACAGAAAACATATATTTGGTCCTTTCTTTGTTCTCAAACAACACCGGTGCTTACTGTTTAACTTTTTTTCGACTTCAAAACTAATTATCAGCTCTCAAGGTATTTTGAATTGGGTTTTTGTATAGTCTTTTAACATAATTGCTTCATTATGAAAGTCAAACATTTAATTACTGATTTTCTTATAGTTCGAAAATAAGACGTCCAGTCATTATGTATTGTATTATCAGAAATGTGAGAAATGAGTAGTACAATTTACATATATTAATTTATATTCTAGGTGAAATGCATTAACTAATAATTAAATTTTATTGAGTTTTAAATGTATCAATTAAATTAATTGTCTGAAACATTATCAAAAAAAATTAACTGTCTGAAATCTGAATATACTCTTCAATTCTCATGCAATTATCAAAAATTAGCTTCCGTAACCACACACACATGCGCATATAATAAATCATGTATTATATATTTTTTAAAGATATGAAAACATAATAAATCATGTATTATATATTTTTTAAAGATATGAAAACTTACTGGCCTTCATCCTGTTTGTGGATCGCAGATTAGTATATTCAATTTGTGTTTTAAAAAAAAGATTAAATACTACTATCAATATTCATTAGGTTGGATTGGATCGTACGCAAGGCCAAATTTGACTTTGTGACCTCAATTAAAAGTAAATGTTTCAAAGTGGGGACATACGAAATTATATAATTTTAAATAGAGCAGTCAATAATATTTCAATGAGATCCAAATCCAAATAATTTTTTTGAAGATATTTTTATGGCAGACCGCACAATCCTACCTATGTGGGCCTCTTTTACCCTTTGAGTCCGGATTAAACGGATGTCCCACGTTGAATTACGGGAGCTATTTAACAAAAAGTTTTTTTTTCTCAAATAAGTAGTTAACCAGCTTTTTGAAAATCTAATAATTTGAACTTTTTTTCAATAAACTGAACTCATGCATGTTTCGTTTATCAACCTTTTTGAGATATATTTCCAATTTTTCTTAGATGATCGATACTTTTGATATTTTTTTAAATTTATATTTTACTTAACTTTTCCTTGCATTGCAACTAATCAATGAAGTCATTTAAATAATAGTATTCACTAACAAAAACTTAAAAGCTGCATATGATAGGAACTTTCTTACTTTTGGTTGATAAAATGGAAGTCCGGCCTTAAGTTTTTTACAACATCTAAAGCTTTTTAAATGCTAATGAGATGGTAAAATTTAGAGGTTTAACGGCATATAAAAATGTTTTAAGGTGATTGGATATTTAGACATTTTTGAAAGCATAAACATTTGGCAAATCAATAATGGTCGCATCTTCCGTGATTACAGGGTGTCTCCACTACGCTCTCATAGCCGACACCTACATTATTTTTTATTTCCACCTATTCAAGGTTTTTTGGTCAAAAAACACGGTATTCAATAATATATAATTATATATACATCTTTGGTAAAAAAATAATATATACATTTTTTGTGGGTAACGAATTCCCATTGTGAGTATACATCCTCGTGAATCGAATTAGTTAGTTTCTAGTAGTGTTATATATATATATATATATATATATATATATATATATATATATATAAAATATGCGTACAATATGGAAAAAAAAGAATATGGTCGTCACAGTGTTTCAAAATTATGGAAAAAATTATACGAGCTCTTAATTTATATATTCCACAATTATTAATTATCAATGTATCTTCCTTTCTTCAATGAAAGTGGCGAATAAAACTGTTTTTTGTCGTTGTTGTTCATCAACCCTTGACTACTATTCAACATGCAGCTACATGTTAGACTTTCTCTTCTTGTATTAATGAGTAGTTGGTTGAGCTGATAAATGGACTACAACCATTGTAAGGATGAGAACGCGTATTCGAATCTCGAGAAGCGCTCTCATTGTGGGAGAGGAGACAACCTTGTCTATGTAGACAACACTCCTACCCCTCGATCCCGGATTAGTGAGTTGTTAATAGGCTCCAGATTATCGAACTATATTACTCCCTCCGGTCCTAAATATAAGACCTAATTGACTTTTTTGAAAAATCATAAAAAAAGCAAAATAAGTTAATTATAAATTGATTTATCTAATTTTTTCCCTTAAACTAGTTTATTTTACTTATAAGCTAATGAATAATCTAAAAATATATCAAATATGTCATTATTTAATAGACTATTTTGCAACCTTAATCTCTCCAAAAAAGTCATCTAGGTCCTATATTTAGGACCGGAGGTAGTATTCAACAAAAAAAGACTTTCTCCTCTTCTTTCTTCATCACTGTATTAAACATATACACTCACTATCTTATTATATCTTACTAGAAGTAACTTTAGCTAATTTATATCTTATTATCTTTATCATTTTGTCGAACTTCTATTATGATATATATATATATATATACACACACACACACACAAAAGTATCTTAAAGATGTTTATATGTTACGCAAATTAATTAATTCGTCTAGGTTATACCGTTAAATTGGTCTTCTTATGTGTATGTCAAGCAACATTGATAATTTAAGGGTTAAAGATTAAATTTGCCCTGGAAGTTTTAGCCTAGAATCATATTTGCCCCTAAAGTTTTGTTGGGATCACATTTACACCTCAAGTATACAAAATGGATCAAATTTGCCCCCACATCCTACATGGCTTGCCAACTCATCCTCCATGTCAAAAGTATTGCCACCTCATCATCTTCTCCATCCCTCCCTCTCCCTCCTCTCCTTCTCTCCCTCTCCCTCAACAGCCCCTCTCTCTCCCTCCTCCCCCAATTTCAGAATATTCTGCAGTCTTAATTACGTTAATAAATAAATCCCCTAATAGTTATCACACAGCTTCCCAAATGCCTAGCAAACCAAAACTGAAAACCCCACACTCGAACTAACCTTAAAAATCCAGATTTTGGAAAGTTCCTTCTCTAATAGTAATAATCGATTCACTCACTAGTTTCATAGTCGACCACGTTAACTGAAGATCTGACTTAAAAGATTTGGGAGATTTAAAGAATGGAATGGAAATGGGACTCTTGAGGACGTTTTTGCCTATGCCGACACGCTGAGATTTAAACTGAGTTTAGCTTGCAAGATTGTGTTGTATTTTTCTGGTAGCTAAGATGTTGATTTGGCATTGCAGAATTCTGAAATCAAACAGTAGGGGGGAGGAGTGAGAGAGGGGGCTGTTGAGGGAGAGGGAGAGGGAGAGGGAGGGAGATGGAGATGATGATGAGGTGACAATACTTTTTTTGATATGGAGGATGAGTTGACAAGCCATCTAGAATGTGCGGGCAAATTTGATCCATTTTGTATACTTCGGGGGTAAATGTAATCCCAACAAAACTTTAGGAGCAAATATGATCCTACGCTAGCTAAATATTTGATCTTTAACCCATAATTTAATACTCTTTTAACCAAGACACAGTTCTAAAATTTGAGGTCACGAATGTTTGTGTGTGTGTTGCCGACAACAAATTGTTTATCTTTATACCCTTTAAGAAATAAGTTACGTGAAAAATATCACTTTGAGTGGGAAATTCAATAATGATTAACTTTTATTCAATTCGAATTCGATAAAAATCAATGCCAATCCTTAACATCAATATATCAATATATGCGGAGTATATCATATATAGGTAAAAAAAATATATGCTTGTAGATAAATATTATATCCAACTTGTCCGAATATGGAGAGTACCACTTGTTTTGGTTCTAGTAGAGGTATTTGGGAAGACATCTGATTTCACCACTAAAGTGAAATTGGATGGAACCTACCTATGTAGACAGAAATAATGGTCTTACTTATCATGTTCTAGACCCCACAGAGACAGACCCCATGAATCATAAGTTAGGAGTCATGCTCATGCCTTTGAGTTAGGAGTCCTACCCTTAAATTGTGGGTGACTCAAACTCATTTTCTAAAATTATATATATATAAATATAAATATCTATTCAGCTTGACTTTCTTGCTATTCTCTTAGCATCTTCTTACCCTCCTTTTTATTCTTATTGTAATTATTACTATTAGATTGAAATTTTGACAATCCAGATTAAAAGTTTTCTAAACATTATATTTGAAATATTTTTTCATTTGTTGATGGTTTAAACTATTATAACTAAAATTTTTTTAATTTATTTATTAAATAATTTAGTATTTTATTAATAATTTTACTATAAAATCTATACCTCGAAAATTACAATCTAAAATGGGAATAAAGAATAGAAGGGGAAGATATGATAAGAACAGAGGAGGAAAGCCAATTCAAATACATCATTTCATCAACAACAAATTTCATCTCTTTGCTTAAATACAAGTCATTTTAAGTCTTGTTTATAGCTGCAAACAACAAATTATATACAAGTCATGAATTTTATTTATATGTATGGGTGTAACCGGCTTTCTATTTATAAAAGAGATGAGTAGGAATAGTTAGGTATATTTAGACGGTTTAGATCTTATCTCAATGGTTTTGATTTTAGATTATGAGTATATATGTTAAAATATTTTAATAACAGAATAAAATTTATAGTCTCTGGATATGTTTAACTCTCTCTATACATGTTTCTACATGTTTTTATGAGTGTATTAAAAAATTCTCACATGTTGAAGTTGCACACAAAAAGTTTATTCATTCAGACTTAAGAAATTCTAACAAAAATATAAAGTGGTATAGTTTAGCCATCTCTTAGATAGATATAAAACAATTTACAAGTAGGTAATTAAATTAATTTTAAAGATGTACCTGGTCTAGAATTCTAGCTTGATACAAAGAATATTCTACGCCTTTATAATATCCACCGTCTTTCGTGGATATGCATTTGATGAGGTCTCTTTTGTCAAAGGAGAAAAGGTTAATATAAGAACAAAGAGTTTATCATTTACAGATGTTATGGATGCAATGCTTAAAAATGTGAATTATTCTAAATATTTATAAAAATTAAGAGACATTGACCTAAAGATGGACAGTAACGATGAATTCACACTTTTCTTCTTCTTTTTTTACCATGTCTTTTGGTTATGCCTTTTTAAAATGTTTTAATTTATTACCGATTCACTCTGTCATATATTCTCCCTTATATTTATTTATTATATTTATTCTATCTCATTTATGATCTTCATTAATAAAGGTATGTTTGAAAAAAATTGTTTCAAGGTATTTTTTACTTTTAACTAATTTTAAATCGCATACAATTGTATGTTTTTAATAGTTTTTCTTATAAAACTGATTTATTGCCTTTATTTGAGTTCGACAACAAATTATTTCTTGCGATTCGGAAACTCGATTGTTATTGATATTGATTGATGCGGGATGAAAGAACACTTAATTAGCAGAATTTTGATATCTTAAAGAAGAAAAATGTTCTTTAACCCAAAATTTTGTTGAGGATGTGGAAAATCATGCATGTTAGGCATATACTTTTGAAGATGGCAAGATGCCATCAAAAGAAAGAAAATAAATGCTTTTGCATGTGGGGGCACCTTCATTTATAATCATTTTGTCCTTTTCAATTTTCCTACATCTCTGGACCCCAAAATTGCCGTCGAATGATTAAAAACAATATCCTAGAGTTTTCGAATTTTCTTCATAAATAATTAGAAAATTTAAATATGCGCGCGCACTGTCCTAGAGTTTTCGAAACAAAAGACACATCGTTAATTAGTTCAATCACTATTTTTTTCCTTTTGCCCCTCATTAAACGTTAGTATGTGTCATTTAATTTTCAATATATATTTAACGGAACAAAGTTAATTTTTAAAAAATTGTAGGAGTAATACCTTCAAGAAGTTTTAAAATTTTTCCTAATTTTGGTTAAACATTTTGAAATAATTTTGGTTAAACATTCTGAATTATGTATAATACACCATCCACACACACACAGACACACACAAGGCTCTTATATAGTCTACTTTCATTTGCTCCGACCCTAAATATAGCAATTACATAATTAGTTTGTAGATATTTGAGAAATTGATTAAATAAAATACTTATAATAAATTCCTTTTATTAGTTTTATAGAACGTTTTTTCATTGTTAGTATTGGAAACTAACAATCAGTAATTTTAAGAATAAATTATAAATTTAATGGATAATGTAAATTGAATGCCTGTATATATTTTAAATCAAAGTAAACCCTTATATTAAATCCTATATTTAGAAATGCGATGAATAAACAATTTAGCAAGTCAAACACATTTATATGATGCAAAACCGAAGGATTGGAAGGAAACAGATAGGTTCCGATCAACAGACTCCGTCATTAATTTATGGATGAACGATAGTCTTATTTATAAGCATTCAAAAAGGACGAAAAACTGAAACTAATAGTAGTTACTATATATAATCAAATTAAGCATTCGTCTATTTACCAAAGACCAAAATAAGTGCTTCCCCCTTGAAATACAAAACGTTCAAATTAAGAATATACTCACTCTTTTGACCAAAAAACAAAAAAAAATATACTCACTCTTGTATTTTTGATAAGATCATATTTGGGGTTGCCCAAATATTTAATGTGTTTTTACCAATTCTAGCTTTTAATAATTTTCAGCATCTTTTTCCTCTTCTGCATTCCTTTTTATAAAAATATGTTGATTACTGCTATTTTTATTACTTACCCCCCATATAAATGGGAACGTACTTAAAAATAACTTTATTTATTATATTTTAACTAACTTTAAAGCATTTCTTAGACTCCGCATTATAACTCTCCAATACAGAAAGGAGTGAAGCGGGTAATAAACTTGGCCTAATATGAACATGTGATACGCATAATTATTTTGAGCACCAGGCAAAAGATGGTTGGTGCTTCCTTTGAATCATTTATGCTAGTGAAACTCAAATAAGATTACGTGACAAATTTCATTTAAGAAGCCATCCATTAGAATATGACATAAATATTAATTAGTCAAACAAAAAACTCAAAATTCAAGTATACAGAGACTCGCGATGAAGCCCACCGTTTTGCCCCTTTCACTCCTACCTAATTTCACTGCCACTTCCATTATTAGTCAAGTCCTATCATCTACATTAAATTACTCTACTAGTACTATTTGTTGAATCGTTTAAACAAGTGATTTAAATTCACTCTGTTTTTTTTTTAAAAAAAAAACAGCAAGGCGGCCTCCGATTTGAATACCAGCTCACGAAGCTTTGACTAGATGGATAGCACCTTATCCTATCTCAACTATGCAAATCAACTAGCTTCCCAATAATATTTAATTTGACTACTTTCTTGCATTATTTATGTTAAAATATAATTCATATTTAAGTTTCAAATCAATTTATTTTGAGTTAAAACAATGGTTGGTTCTTACACATTACCCTCATTTTGATTTTTATCGAAATAACCGTAAACCATATGTTTTGGTCCATTCAAAAGAAAAATGATCGAAATAGTTTTTTATATATGAGGATTTACATTATAGATGGAGAATAATTGAAAGATTAAAACCTATGGTTTAAAACAATAAGGAGGTATAATATTGACAAAGTTTAAGATCAAATATTGCATTAACCCATTTTTTAGTTGGGGTGATTATGACCTTGAGGGGCATCACTTCTATACATTTTTTTTGATAAAAGTCAAAATGATATTAATTAAAAGATTACATAGTTCTAGCAATATCATGAAAAGGATAATGAAAAGCATTAAAATGATCGTCAATAAGCAAATAAAAGGAAAGTAAGGAGAAAAGACGGATCAAAATAGCAACATCTCTGGCAATGACATTTGAAACTGAAGGAGCCCAGCAGCTGATGTTGATACTATGCTTACGAACACATCACTTCTATACATGAGTAGAAGTACAATGAATATTGCAACAAAATCATGAGATTTTCCACAAAATGTATGAATGAATTGAAATAAAATCAGCGCACTAAACAGACACTTCCCCATGGAAACTCCTTAGTTTCCATTTCTTTCCCTCATTTTCAGGCAAGCAAAAGGGCCAATGCTCCCTACGGAAAATGGCATTACAAGCAAAGTATATTCTGCAACTTGGAATTCAAATTTGACGTGCAATATCTGATTCCCTATCCCCAATTACCTACACTACCAATTACCATATGTACACAAACGATAACTATTTGTAATGCCGACAAGTTGCTTATTTTAACTTATCTTACCTCATATTTTGAGCCAAAATTTTAGGGAGAATTAATTAGAGGTCTCATGTCCCATAGAAGAGAAATAATTAAGATGAGATCACACGAACTGTGAATTACAACTTCTAAAACTAACAGTAATACCTTATTGGTCTCACACAACAACTCGTGAGACCTCATTTTAATTACGTTTCTTCCATGGGACCTATAATTAATTTATTTGAAAATTTTTTATGTTACCTCTTATATTTATGGTTGAAGAGTTTATTTAATCAGTCATTGCCCTATTTATGGTAACAACCAGCCGATTATTAATTGTAAATGAACCAAAAATGCATTTAATGATGTTTGAAAGTTATACAACTGAGCATCTCGATGATCTCTTTATAAAAGATAAGGGGAAAAGTATGTTTGTTCATTAATGAGAAACTTGTTAGAAAAAAGCTTAGAGTAAACTTAGACGATGTGGTGGAAGTAATTCTTCTAACTTTTCGATACGCTTGTCAGCTCCCTTAGGTAAATTAACCCAGAATCGCTCTATCTTTAAACAAAATAGGGCAAAAATCAATCCTTTCAAATAATTCACGCCAAAGTGGAAATTGATTGAAATTATGCATTTCCTACCTACTGTATGGTAATTCATTCACCCAATTGGGGGTAGATATAAATGAATTACAGTAACCAAAAGCCCCCATGAATGCCAAAATCAACTATAGAACAAAAAAGTTGATGATAATGATAGCCTGAGATAATTATAATTTAACTTATGACATGTATAAATATATACTCTCTCCTGTTCTTATTATAAGTCATCAACTAAATTTTCTCATATACCAAAAAAATTGGTTAATGCATTTAATTTATCCTGAAATTCAAGTACTTTCCAATACTACCCAAATAATTACATTTATTTCCAAAACTATTAACTATCACTCTCTCCTACTACCACACTATTAAATATGAGGTATATATGGAAAAAAATAATTAATGCACACCATGAAATGACTTATAAAAAGGACGCAAAAAATTGTTAGTTAGTGACTTGTAATAAGGACCGGAGGGAGTAGCAATGTATTATTACTTCGGAGATAATTGTGGCCTTAATTTTATATTTGATTTCATGACTTGACATATGTAGAAGTATTTGGTTTGGTTTCAGATTTGATTTTTACATACAGGTCCAAAAAAAAGATTTGATTTGTACATTGCATAAGAACGTTTGAATTCTGACAAAAAAAAAACGTTTGAAACCATTTTAATTATGGCTCAGCTTGGCAAAAAAAAACTGACTCAGACTCAGTGACTGCTACAAATTAGTTTACTTGTGTGTATTTATGGTCTATAGTACTAAATATAAGTACTCAAGAGTTATTAAAAAAAATGGGGCACCGAAGAAGAGAAATGCAAAGGGCGACCACTAAGAAAAGGATAGAAAAGGATGAGTAAATTACTAAATATAAGATTCATTAGCTTTTCTTTTTCTTTTTGAATGGTATAAAAACAAATTAAACCACCAAATTATAACATGTCACAGGTAATTAAATTATAGGTTAATTTATAGTAGTATAAAATAAATTAGTTGAGAAAAAATACAATTATAGACATTTTAAAGTGATTGATTTCACATCCTTAAAATCATAAAATTAAGTCCAAAGAAAGTATTTCATGACAATTCCATACATGAATCATTAAATAATGCATTCACATTTCAGTGTTGCACAAAATTATCACTCATAATGTAATAAAAACAATTATCACTCACAATAACTTATATTAGTCTTTATAATTTATATTATTCTTCTCTTTTTTACTGAAACTTAATTTGTTCAATATAGTGCTTTTGTAAAATCATGTATAATATAATATTTAAAATACAACTTGCAAATATCATCATTAAAATACTATAATATACAAGATAAAAAAATTTAAACATTTTCATTCTACCATAACCAACATTTAAACTCTAACATGATTTTGAGAAAGACTTATTCAGCCGATACAATGCAAATCCTACATATATAAGCTAATAAGTTGAAGAATATTCAGCAACAATAACTAACACGAGGTTAATTTAAACATGACATCCCGGAAGCATATGCTCGTTAGATTTGTTCAAATTAGATCGGACTAGATCTCAAACTACCTACTATTTTATGTGCACCTCAGGGAATCCTTGTAGCAAGTGTACGCCGGAGGGGTGATTAAAATTGTGTGAGAAGTATCTTTGTTCCATGAAAATGCTCACCCAAAAAAGACATATATAGTATCACTATGATGTGCATTCATTCAGATTCCCTAGGCAGCCTCGCTTACCTCTTACCTCGAGATCCCGGTCCAGTTCTTGGTCCAGGAAACCGAGAAAACTGAAGGCGCAAGTGACTCGAGTCGGAGTTGAGTTCATCGACTTTATAACCTACACCACACAATGAAAAATTCAGTAAATTCACTGTTAGGAAGTTTTTGTGAAGAAATTTGTAGAGCAAAGAGTTTAATATGAAAATCTCCATAACATGATAAGTACTCGTGCATCTCGCACTCCTTGGAACACTACAGCATCATAAGGTGTAATTTGAAACTGAAACATCACATGCCGAGGTAATTAATGTTCCACAATCACAATAAGAACTGCCCATTATTCCATACCTTGCAAGGCACTCAAAGCAGTTGCTGCACAAGCTGGATTTGCAAAATCCACAAAGCAAAGAATAAGAGGTTCTCCACTACGCTGCAATGAACAAGCATTTCAACATGAAGAAGATTTTAGAACTGGCAACTAATTAGTACTACACAGACAGACACACACAATGGCCAAAGAGGAAGGCATAAAGTACACTTACAGTTTTTGACTCTTTTGAAACAAGCCTTACTTCTCTGTATCCAACAAAAGGGCGGAAGATATCTAAAGTTATGTTAAAGAAAGTGAAAATCATAAATGAAATAAACTAGGTGAAAGAGAAAAAGATGAAAACAAAACATTATTCCATAGCAGTATCTCTGAACAAAAAGGGATACGGGCAACCTCTCTTCTAGTGCTATCAGGAGGGAGGCCCTCAACGTATAAAGTACTTGAAGCATCTGGTGGTAATGGTACTGTCTCTGGTCCAGGCCGTGGAACAGTATCCACTGGGAGTTGACCGCCATAACTAACATTTCGTCCATTTGGCGCAAGATCATGGCCACCATTTGCAGGGCGTCTCATGACAGAAGGATCAGCTAGTGAATGACCTGGCATTGAACTGCCAACAGGCCTTGACATACCAACGCTGCCCATTGTACTAGTTTCTCCAGAATTGTATGAAGACATTTGCTTCAAAATCAAACAGGACAGACCTTTTCAGCAAACTAAAAATAAAATCATAAGTGAGTACATATTATGCAAACACATAAAAGCTCAAGACGTTACCGCGCTCTGGAGGTAGCGATCATAAGCAGACAAGATTGTTTTTGTGTCTTTTATACCAAGAGAACCAGTTCGATCATCATCTCGAGTAGCATAACCTTGCAACTCATTACCAGTAGCCATGCCAGAGGTTGACATATCTGAAAGGCGAAAAGTAAATCTTACTCTTCCAACTCATTTCTTAGCAAAATAATAGCAGTAAACAAAGACCAGAACACATAAATTCAGACATAACCCAAAAACTGAAATCAGTAATAAGTAATGACCTGTGAAATTCAACACATTTTCTATTCTAAAATGAACGAGTGACATTGTCAATATATGCTACCCTCAGCTTTATCTCCAAATCAAAAGCAAAATATACACCCGTATATTTCCTAATGTCAAAGACTTAGCCCTGAATTCTTCTGACTCAAGGGGATCAAGTTCTTCAACAATTAAATTCCAATAAAAAATTCAAATCACCACACAAATAAGTAGAGCCAGACTAGAACAGGACAAAAGAAAATGAAACTGAAATTGAAGGGAAATCACAATCCAGTCATACGATGCAAATCAATATTAATGGTTCATCGACAAAGAACACCATGCACTTATCTTGTACATATACCTGCAACAACAACTACAGAGCCTTATCCCACTAATTGGGGATGGATATATAATGTTATGTTATTTTAGAAATAAATTAGTGATTTGATTTAATTGATTGATTTAGTCAATCATTAATGGATTGATTGAGTCAATTAATTAGATTGATTAGGTAATTAGGTTTGGGATTATTATTATGTTTTGTTATTTTATTATTATGTTTTATTAGTGTCAAGGCTATATAACTTGACTTAGGGTTTCATTTGTTGATGTCTTGCATTTTGATGAATATGAGTTGAGTTGTGTTGTGACGGCCGATGGCCGGTCTCCTTCTTTAACCTCCCATTCTTCTCTTTGAACCCTCTTCTCCATATTTCTTGTCTTGAATCCTCTATGTTTCTTTCTTCTTCCCCTCTAATCTAAATTACTTAATTATAGAATATCAATTCTATAATATATAAACACTCAATTCCATTGTACTCCATCAAAAACCATATTTTTTGATAAATCATTGATCAACGGTCTTGCTCAGTAACTTATAAAAGTGTTCTCGTTGGTCTCTAACTACTTTTTAACAAACTCTTTTCTACTTGATTAACCATTCTCGTGGGAGCATCTAATTGCCTTCTTTATACGCATCCATACTGCCTCAAACAATCTTCTACCATTTTCTCCTCAATAGATGCTACATTGACTCGCTTTTGTATAAGATCATTGTGAATCTTATCTTCTCTTTTATGACCTTATATCCTACTCAAAATCATCATCTCTCATACCCACCATATGCTCAAGTTGCCCCTTTAAAGCCTAACGTTCACTACAATATAGCATTGCGGGGCTTATAGGTGTACAATAAAACTTCCCTTTTACCTTATAATGTATCTTTCAGTCACAAGTAACATTGTTAGTTTTTATCCATTTAAACCAACAAACTTGAATCTCCATTTAAACCAACAAACTTGAATCTTATGATTAACATCATCATCAATTTCAAAATCTCCTTATATAATTGATCCCAAAAGCCAAAAATCTAAACTTTTCCATTTGATGAATAATATAATCTTCCAATTTCATCTCTCTATTATTGCAAACACACCTCTTATCAAAACTACAATGCATATACTCTGTTTTACTCCTATACATATACCTGCACTTATATCGAAATTTAGAAAGGTGTTTCATATGATTCAGAACTTTATCTGCTCTCATAATTCAGGGAGACTCTTAGGACAAAGGACAATAACGCTGCACTGGTATAGACACTCTAACCAAACAAGATCTTAAGAGTCCATACATAGTGTAAAGCAGCGTACATACAAAAACTGTAACAGTGCAATGGACGAACCAATACTGAACAGAGGAAGAGAAAGAGTGCTAGCATGTCCAATAGGGTGAAGAAGGCAAGAATTAAAGAAGGAAAATGCAGATAATATTCCAGTTGATTTATGTGAGTTTATAAAGAAAAGGTGCAGAATAGAATGAAGAGGCATAAGAAATTGAAGGTCAGTAGTAACAGGAGAGCTGTTGCAGACTTGCAGGAATGAGAAAATATGCGGAGTGCAAGAGATATTTAAGTTTGACTTTTAGCCTTCATATCCATAACAGGGACAAAACAACAAATAGGTGAACGGAAAATTTGTAAGAATAAGTATGAATTGTAGAATTTGTCAGCATACAACTATTTAAATTTATGCAGTGCTATTTTAACAAGTACATTATATTGAGTGTTTCTCCTCTAATTCATTCATTAAATAAACACTTACTTTTCCTAATTAAAGTATTTTGTTTAAGTGCATTCACAACAACAGTTTACTCCGTCTATGTTTATAGCCAGTCTCCAACCAAGGTAAAGGAGTGTTGTATTAGGCAGCAACAGCCAATGTAAAATCCTGTCAAATCTCATGAACATGAATCAATAACAATGGCATTGTGCGATCCACAACCTAATGGGATAAGGCTTTATTGTTGTTGCTGTTGTTGCATTCACAACATTGGCTAATATTTTATCATAATGATTAATATATTACTTCCTCATTTAACAGCATGAAATGTACTAAAAGTCAGTAACTAGACCTACTCTTGTGCCTCAGGCACAACTTATATCAAATCAAATATCCCATACTCATACCATGTAGTCATGTACAATTGTGAATGAATATGTCAACACTAATCTGAAGTGTCACATCCACAAGTTTCTTCACACTTTGACAATTTGTAGGTCTGTGTGAAATGGGTGAGCCCAAACATGCCTTATCATGATCTTTACCTTCAAACATCTACTACACCAAAAAAATGGAGAAAACCTATCCTCTCTTACAGGCCCACTCATCAAAGATGATTTCCCAAGAACAAGACAGGGCGCCCCACATGGGCCAAAGACCAGCATCTCACATGCGTCACACCACAAAAATGGGCAAAACTGTTTGCCACTAGCACAGACCATCAAGAAGTAAAAACCATAATTAAACATAACCAAGATCAAAAGTTGGATAAAACAAGTGAGAGCAACAAAAGTTAATAACTGATCCCAAAAAGGAATAAAAACCATTTCCTTGCATACACCACAAAAGCTCAAACTCATATTCCAAGTTTGTCCAACTAAACTTGCTAATACCTAAAAGGGAACATAAACTTCTAACTAATAGCAAACTCTTCTAGACAAGACGATACCAAACATAAACCCTAGTAGAGACGAAATCCACGTCCAGTAAAAGTTCCACTTAAACAAGTATTTCAACATGACCGAAACATTTTCTAATTTCTATAAAGTAACGCCCAAAACAAACTCTGCATAGTCTATCACCTCATCATCAAGCAGTAAAACTCATACATATAATACCAAAAACAACCCAGTCCTCTAACTAGAATCTCGAAAAAATATATCTATGACAAGCCAATAAATCCCACTGTCAATCTCATCTAGAGGATCACCCATGTCCCATGCCTACAAAAAACCTATCTTCACTATCTGTTCAACCAATTCAGCTCATCATTCCTTCATTGTCACATCATCCTCCAATTAAGACATCATCCTCCAATTAAGACTCACAGTACACTCCCATATATGAAACACCAAGTACTCCATAGTTCTAGTTCAAACAACACCATCATAGAGTAGTGAAAAAAGAAAAAAAAAACGAAATTTCCCCACAATTGAAACAAGATATCACTGCATCCAAGCCTGTAAAGATTATATGTTAAGAGATAACCCTCTCAACATTGAACATAACCATAATTCCTAACAAAAATTGCCAATTTCACCCCTAAAGCACCAAACTTTGCACCAGATCAACCCATATTAACAATCAGTGAGAACAAAAACCTAAACCCAACCTCATATATCAACAAATAACCTAGTAAAAAACAAAACCCAAAGTGGGGTACCTTCCAAAGGCAAAATCACAGCCAAATAACATGACAAATCCAAAAACATTCATCAAAAACCCAAATTTTTCATTAACACACGAGAAAAACATAAAACCCACATGGAAATATTAAGGAATAGAATGAGAAAAGCGAACCATATTCAGTACGAGGTCGTTTAAGCATGGCAGATGAGGGAAGCATTGCGTACTGCATCGCTTGCTGGCGATTCCAGTAGCCATCCGCCATGGATAAAGGATTAGAGAGAGATTGAGAATCTCAAATTGGGGAAAAATGAAGACTGATTTTGGACTTTGATGTGAAAGAAAAATTGCCAAAACCCTAAAAAAGCTTCTTTCTTTCTTTGTTTCTTCCTTTTCTTTCTTTCCGGGTTAGTCACTTCCACCTCGCGCTTCTTCGTTTCCTTTTTTTTTTTGGATTGCTTCTTAAATCACCTTTATATTTTTTTTCCTTTTGGTCAAATATAAAAATAAGATTCCCTCTTTTCTTTTAATCAACGATTAAGGTATCCTCACTCGACAAGTGGGAGACTAATTCTCGGTTGATTTATAGACACCTCAAAAGGTGAGATAGTTGGTCTGGGAGATTTAATGTTTCTCCGTGCCCAATGTCAAGGATCGAACTCAGACAATTGGTCAAGGGTGAATGAGTTTTTGTCACTCAACCACATACCTCAGGATGTCACTCTTTTTTTACATATTAGAAGACATATTTAGGTCATGGTAAATAAAAAAGAAAGCATATTTGAGGAGCTGAATTTGTTTATTAATACAAAATATTTTTATTTCTTTTTTCAATTTTTCTATAAATTATGCTATTGATCCTTAGTGATAATATCAAAGAGTTGGTTAGTGATAAAACAATGACATGGTATGATACTATGATCTATGTAGTCTACCCTATGTAGTGAGATAAGGCTCTTTTGTTGTTGTTTCTCAATAATAATCATGAAAGAAAGGGAGGGTACGAATAAAGATGAATGATTAAGGTATTTTGTTAATGTCATGTGATTTTAACTAACATCAAAAATAAGATTAAATTAGGTAAATGTGTTATATTTAGTAACCAACATAACATAGTAATACACATTTGATTCATGTAATTAAGTGTCACTAGAATTTCCATAAAAAAAAGTGTCATTAAATTTTCTTTGCAACTGATTCAGTATGATTTTTTGTAATAAAATTTATATATCAAGTAAAGTTTAGTTTAGTTTAGTTATTCTGATTTGTCCTTAGTTCCTTGAATATAAGTAAATTATCTTTTTAAGAAACTAAGGAAGATTATTGAGCCACCTAATTATAGTATATTTTGCATAATATTAGCTTATGTATGTTAAAGTATATTTTTGGTCATTTATGTTTTCATTTATTTATTGGTTAATATTATCATATCAGTCTTTTTTATTTAAAAGTACACTCGTAGTCCTTTTTATACTAAAACAATTAGTTTCATTTAATTGACGATGACTCATCAAAAATATTGTGTTAAATGTGGATAAAAATGACTGATCTTTATTATATAAAATAATCATACTAAAATTTTTTATTTTAATCATATTTTGTTAAGATTTAATTATACAATTAAATGAAGCTAACACAATTTACCAAAAAAAAGGAATAAAAGTGTATTTTTTATAAAATAAAATAAAATAAAATAAAATAAAATTTATTGCAAACATGTAGGATTAAAAGTATAATTTTTTCTATATTATCTAATTATGATCATATCACAAAAAAAATTTTAGTAGTTGTTCACTCTAATTTTGGGATTTGTGGTGTCCTCTCTCGATATAAGCCATTGTTATATGCGTGTGTGGTTTTTAACAATGGTATCGTGCCTTCATGATCCCACAATGGTATCTGGACAATAAAAGGCTGCAAAGTTTTCAAACTAAAGGAAAATAAAAGCATACGAAATGGTGGTGTAATGTACATTTCGGACATTGAATCCATTTTTTGTTTGTTTTAGATCATTTTGTCAACCAAATTTCAAGTAATGAAAAATGTTAGTAATGTGTATATATGTAATGTAATCGTCATATATATATATATATATATATATATATATATGTATGTATGTATGTATGTATTTTTAATTTTCGATCTAGCCGTATTTTCTTGAAATGAGGAGTATGTACATCCTTTACTGTGTTGTATATTGGGCTACTGGCCCATTACTCTCAACTGCTGACCCGGTTTATAACATGATCTTAACTTCATGCATTAAATTTCCGGGCTGATAAAATACCTGCACATTGAATGTGCCATTTTGCGAGATATTGCTAACATAGTCCCTCCAATATTTTCTACTCCCTTTAATCCTAAATATAAGATCTATTTGATGAGGTGATTTTGGCCCTAAATATAAGACTATGTACTTTTTTAAAAAAAATCTCTCAATTTTCCCCAATTTAATTCTATGAAAGCTCTTCATAATAAACAAGTAAGAAAGAGAGTGAGAGAAAATGTAAATGTTTAGGGTGCAATGGAAATATCATGTAACTTTAACAAACTTAACTAACATCCTTAATCTAATTAAATTAGTTAAATAAGTTTTATATTCAAGACCAAAGGAAGTACTCCCTCCGGTCCCTAATGTAAGAGCCCAAAATATGAATGGTTTTGGTCCCTAATGTAAGAGCTCACCCCATATTCTATCCTCATTTAATGCATTTTTTCCTATTTTACCCCTAACTCTCTTTCATATTTATTAATGCTTATATATTTCTCTCTCTTAAAAGTATCATAATAAATATGAGTAATTTTGGAAAAGAAACATTAACTCCAGACACCCAACTAACATTCACATGTTTTTTTAAGAAGCGTTTTTTTTACGGCTAGCTCTTACATTAGGGACCAGAGGGAGTATTTCATAAGATGCATTTGTTAGCTATCTTGATTCCCCACATCTCGTTTGATTTTATTGTTTGATTTTTATTGAGAAGTATTTATAGAGGCAATTTTGAAAAATACTCACAAAACATAAAAATTGAGTCATACTTTGAAAGCTAGGACCGACTCATAAAATAAGTTATATATTAAAAACTAGAATAATGACTATTTTTTTTATTTCATGAATAATGACTATTTGTTAAATTGGTAATTTATCAATTCTTTACCATATTGTCTTATTTTCACATCGCCTGATTAAAAGAATGTGGATCTTTTTGTCCTCATTGTTTGACTTGGTCGTAACTTATAACTCATATCACTACTTTAACTACTTCAACGTTAGTTCAATGCAACTTAGCGTCCACATTCTTGACTCCGTTGAAACTTTATCCATGAACTAACACAATCTTTATACTTTCAACCATTTAAAAATTTAATGGTAAAAAAACCATTTACAAATTTGGCTCATAAACTTCATGAAACATATAATTTTATAGAAAAAAATTGTAAGGACAATTGTTAAATGATTGAGCTATGGTAATTGAGTTAAATCAAGTCAAAATTTAAGGGACAAAAATTACCGGAAACTAGATAGCATTGAGTTAAAGTTACGGATTGTTATATGTGAAACAAATCCATCAAGGTAGAATATAAGCCTTTTATTTTTACTTTTTTTCCCTTTATTTAACCTCTTATCATTTACCGACTTTTCTTAAATACACATGCTGATCAATGGAATGGATTTTGCGTGACTAATTAAACTAAACATAGTTGATTTTATTGTCACTGAATGTTTAATAAACATACCGTAGTTTGGTTCTGATTTTTGAGTTGACGGTAATGCCGGGGCCCTAAAGGGGAAGAGGCTATTGCATGCAACAAAAAACCTAGAAAGGCATTAAATACAACACAATCCAATCCTCTCACTCATCTTCAATTTGTCTCCAATCTATGTCTCTTTGTCTCTCTACCTCTCTCTCTCTTCTTAACTACGAGAGGGTCCTTATTTAACCCTGTTCGTTCAGTATTTCAGTTATTCACTGCCCTTTGCCCACCCAACGCCAACCTCCCCTCCCCAAATCCTTTCGATTCTCACTCCTCACACTTACGTGCTTATGAGCTTATCAAAGGTCCTCGTTGGTTAGCTTAGCTTCGTCGTCACATGACAGTTATTGGTTACTCCTTGTCCATAATAAGCTAAGAGTTTAGCTGCCAAAACACACTTCTTAAAAAAAACATGTGAAAGTTAGTTGAATGTATGAAACTAATGGTTTTTTTTTCAACATTACCCCATATTTATTACTCCCTCCGGTCCTAAATATAAGATCTAGTTGACTTTTCTAGAAAATCCTTAAAAAAACAAAATAAGTTAATTATAAATTGATTTATCTAATTTTTTTCCCTTAAACTAGTTTATTTTACCTATAAAGTAATGGATAATCTAAAAATATATCAAATATGTCATCATTTAATAACCCATTTCACAACCTTAATCACTCCAAAAAAAAAATCAATTAGGTCTTATATTTAGGACCGAAGGTAGTATGATACTTTTAAGAGATAGAAATATATAAGCATTAATAAATATGAAAAGATATAGAGGTGCGTTAAATGAAAAGAGAACGTGAGATGAACTCATATATTTTTGTAGGATTTCGGGCATACATGATTTGCCGATTAACTTTACTGGGTACCCACACTAAATTGGATAATTAATTGGAATCTGACTACGATATGTTGTAGATGCACCATGAGATAAAAAGGAAATGACAAAAAGAATTTCTCCTGTGAATAAGAAAAACAATGTTAACTTTTCCATCACCCCTCTTGTATTTATAAACTACATACAGAAGAATTATAATCCTTTGGGAAAAGTCACAATTTTTGAATAAAAATATAATGGAAAAATTACTCATTTTACCTCTATTTTTCCATATTTACATAATATATAGCCTCAAATCTAATTGGGCTTGGTCCTAACCCACTAAGGGTAAACCCTAGTTTTTATAAAAATTTGAACCAAAACCATTTAAATTTTAGGCTTTTATATTACATTCAAGAGAAAGTATTAATAATGAAACAACGGTGAGTATATACTATATCTCTGTGTTTACATATATTCTTGCCAAAAGGGAACATATTAGAAATTAGAAAAATAATAGTATATACTCTGAAAACAATGACAAAGTCACTATTGATGGATATGGTTCACTACTATAGCTATGCCATGTTATTTTTCTAAAGCAAATTCTTGTCCATGATCCATTTCCTCACTCTTTTACATAGTTATTGTAGATAGGATATATATAATATGGGTAATTTTGGAAAAAAATGAAAAAAAAAGAGAAATAGGTAATACATTGAAGAAAAATATCAAATAAGTTCTATATTAAGGGTGAGATAGATGGACAAATAATAATAGCTTTCATGAAAAATATAGTTAAAATCCCAATATTGGAACTTAACTTGTGGAAAAAAGATGACTGAATAGTCTAATAAGTACTTCCTCTGTTCTTAAATATAATATCACTTTTAAATTTCAATTTGTTTCTTAAATATAAGACCTCTTTCTAGCTAATTGTTCTCAACTTTTTTAAATTAAACCTAATACTACTTATCTATAATAAACAAATAAGAGAGGGGAAGTAAGGATAAAAGTATATGGTTAAGATGAATTGGTAATATCATGCGGTAATAACTAACTTAACTAACATCCTTAATCTAAAAGAATAATTAAGGAAAGTTGTCTTTAATTTACAAACGAATGGAGTATTTTTATTCAATAACACTTATTATCGAAGCTCGGAGTGCTCGTTACTGTTGGTGAGAAAAATACCAAGGACAAAAGTACATGCAAAATTATTTTAGGCTATTGGATTATATTTTATATATAGCTGAATAAATAAAAATTAGTTTAGAGTGTTAAGTCTACGAGAAAGATATTTCAGTTTAATGATACAACTTATCCCAAAGTAATCACTAAATGTTTGGCTCATATAAATGAGCATTGATAAGCAGAGAAATTGAAACCAAAAAATGAACTGAATATATTTTTTGGCTATAATTGAGGCATAGTAATAATCAAATTAAATTTTGGGAAAATACATCTTATTCAGATAGAGGCAAGAAATATATTGAGACATTTAATTTGTATTATTAAGACATTAGGCGGTTGAAAGGCATATGAAATTAACTCTGAAGATAAAGCAAAGGAGAGACATTTCCATGTTACCATGAGACTTAGCATATGAGTTATAGAAAAGTCGGAAGTCGGAGTTCTTGTAAATTAAGTCGGTCATTAATTTCTGTATTCCCCACAACCTCACCTAACCACACAACGCTCCCCACTTTCATCTGCTCCCACATATTATTATATAGTAGTGTATTTAAAATTAATATATCTATGATAATTATACGACTTTACATTTATCACAAATGTAGATAATATAATACGGCATGTTTTGCGCACAGAGCTTGATATAAGTTACATATCTAGCGAACAATTTGTTAACAATAGGACGTCGTCCTTGAGACATCGGCAATGCGACGATTGTATATTGTTATTTAAGTTGCGTTTATGTCATGATTATTCTCAAGTTGCATCTATATCAGGATCATTTTTGTTGGGTAAAGAAAATATATCACGATCATTTTGAATCCAACATGCAATTTTTACAAGTGCAACCTAATTATTACATTATATAAACACTTATTTTTATATAAATGATCAACTTCATATAGAAATACAAGAGATAAGTACAGTAAATACTTTTTTTTGGATAAAATGATATATTAAAATTAAATAAAGTCTTACAATGAAATAAAACAAGGAGTGCGTGAACTTAAATTGAAAGCAGGAAACAGTTGATGACATATACAATACTTAAAACTAACTGATGAGAACATTTGTACTGGTGAGTAGTAATCTCTGAAAATGACATTTACAGATTTGGCTGATAGAGTTCTTGAAATCCAGGTGCGAGAATTTGAAAACCAAATGTCAAGTACTAGCTAGTCTTATGGATGGGAGACATACTTCCTTTCTCTTGATCCAAAGCATAGCAATTCTAAGACACATCAATATAAAACTTGAATCTCCATCCTTAATTCTTGAAACTTAGCTTGCAAATATACTTGCAGATTTTTTATATATCCATATAGATCCAGATTGACATGATCTTACAAAAACAAATGACACACATTATGCAGGATATATGATAATTGACAGAGCCTATATGCGTACTTTAAATGTAAACTTAAAAGCAAACTAAGGTGCATGTGTGCCAATTATCTTTCTTAAGGGGATATTGTTATATTTCAAAACTAAAAATATTATATATTTAATAAACTCAAACTACACGACAAAAATACAGTTTAAGAACGTTAAAGTAGTTGGTCTTAAAATTTTTTGAAATAATTATAAAATCGAATGACTATATTATATTTTTTTTCAAATTTTTAATTAAAAAAATGCCCATACCCCTTTGGGCAAAAAGGAAAAAACAATTCCCCTGAAGACCCGTTGAGTTGTTATAGGAGTTTCCTGTGAAAAGGGATGATGTAGTCTCTAACTTCCGAATAATGAAATGGACAAAATAAATATATATACTTCTTCACGTTGTCTCATTTAATACTCTCCCTTCCTCTGCCAACATCCGTATCTTTAACCACATGATCTTCCATTCATTTTCCCAACACTTGTACCTTCATATACTGCTTCAAATATTCATTTCACATACATATTTTAAGATAATGTTGCTAATTTCCTTTTCAAATCAATTCATTAGATTTATGTATGTAGAAAACTTAATTAGTAGGGATTCGTGGGTATTCTTATTTTGATCAAATATATGATGTTCTGAAACATAAAGCAAAAAGCGTTTTGAGTACTTTTTTTAACAAGCACATTTTTTCATGAGTTAAACCTATACCTTACTTTCATATGGGGTGATGCTACTGATCACCATTTCGACCAATAACTTGATGGTAAATGGATTTGTCTTTTACCCAAATTTTGAGATATTAGTTTGTTGGTGAAAACAACTCTAAGTCTTACAAAAAAATAGCTACAATAAATTAGTCTTAGTTTTGTCATTTATGATTTATATTTTCTTGATTGGCAAATCATTTTAAAAATGCATTTTGGGCCAAATATGAATTTCAACTTAAACCACCCAAACAATAAAAAAATCTGACATGTCCAAAATGTATTTTGAGGATCCACTTTTTTCCTTAGTTTTTGGTTGGTTGGGTCTCATTATTATTATCGTGGGTTTTTCTTATTACTGAAAATACCTTTCTCCACTCTATCCTCTTCTTTTCCTCTTTCCACACATACATTAGCTATATCTTTTTTTTGTAATTTGCATATTAAAAAGTCATTCTAATAATAATAAGACTCAATCAACACACTCACATTTTATCAAAAAGTCATTTTATCAAAAATTGCATTACATAAAAACTAATCCAAACAAACCTAGGAGAAGAGCCTTTGTGTGTTGTTGATAGAAACTCCTAGTCTTGCAAAATAAATAACTACATTAAATTTTGGGTTAATGAAACTTTTGCAACTTAAACTTTCACTCAATTTCAGTTTTACTGAAATCGATGGTTTCGGTCCCTTTTAGTCCAATGTTGACAGAAAGTTTGAGGTCTAAAATCATTAATTTTAAAGTTTAGGAATAAAAAATAAACTTAAAGTTTTAGGACCAAAAGTTATACTCCTATTAACCCAATATAAAATAGGAATCATTGTCATCATGTTAGGTAGAAAAATTTCTTAATTTCTTGACAAAATCTTATTTCAGGGGCTTTTAATTATTAAGTAAAGTAATATAATTATGATTTAATTTTGGGAATAAATTATCTATCAACCAGGTATATCTTGTGTTAACTTTGAAGTAAATACTGTTTCAAGTTAACATGCAAGGTAAGCTCATATTGCATTTACTTTAATTTACATTATTCCTAATGATTTATCTTAAGATAATAAATTACACTAGTCAACTGACATAATATGCAAAAAGAATTCAACAAAGAAAGCGTTTTAACTCTATATTTGTGCTTATATTTAATTGATGGTATGACCCACGTCATTTGACTGACAAAGTCCATTTGATAATTTCTACATACTTAATTTAAAAAAGTTTCATGTAATCAATTCAATAGTAAAAGCAAACGTAAATATATTTATTAATGGACTGGACTCTCTCTAATAGTCTAATATCTTGAAATTCTCATCCCATCCCACGTTCCACTCATCAATGCTGTACTGTGTCCATTCTTTCACAAGCCATTCTTTAGAGCAGATTCTTACCAACACTACAAATTCCTTTGTATCATTTATTACACGCATATCAGATATTAAAATTTTTCTTATATATATTCTTAGTTTGCACCACATATATATACATATACTTATGTCACAACCTACATACCGGTCTCTCTCCATCAACTTTTGTTCTTTAACAAAACCCTCCCTCTCTCTCTCCCGCTCTCCCTCTCCCGAATTCAATCACCTGGAATTTCTTCTCTCTTCCTTAAATAAAAGAGAAGCTTTCTTAGTTTGGTGAAATCAATATGGGAAGAAGAAAACATCTCTGTGTCCTTCTCATGATATCATTTTTTCTATTATGTTTGGCTGGGAATAGTTGTGAGTCATCAAGAAACACTGTGGTTTTCAAAGTACAGCCAAAGTCTCATGAATCTCACAACTTCTTTGGCTTCTTGCCTAAAGGAGTACCAATCCCTCCTTCAGCACCTTCAAGGGAACACAACAGCATTGGATTAGAAAGCTCACAGAGAAAACCATAAACATATATACATATATCTTAGCTTATCATGAAGATGGCTGCAGATATGGTAATGTATATTGTATATGTTCCTTTAATCATTTTCTCTTCTTTTTCAATTTTATAATTTATATTATTTTGGTTTTATCATTATGTTGGGACTTTTTTTATTAGGTCCTTGCTAAGTTAGACAGTTTTAGAGGAAGAAGCTGTACATGTTCAAGTCTTGAAAGGATTATATGCAGCTAGGTCCTTTTTGTATAACTTGTAATAGAAGCCTTTAATTTTATTCAGTGCTATGAAATTTCAAAATCAAATGTGTAATTTTGTTGGCTTTACTTGGAGATTAAAGCTCGTGTACTTGAAAGCAAAGAGATCATGATTAATTATTTATATGATATATATTTATATATATAGAACACTTCTGCAAAATTGTCCAGCTGTATATATACACGTATATATACACCTATTTATGCTTGTTAATTCTTATCTTCTTGCAATTGCAAGTTTCCGGTGTCTGTTGGTTGATACAAACAGTATGCTAACTTTGACATGAAATGATCGATCATGAAACCTTGATTTGATTATTAGTCAATTTAACTTGATCTATAAAGGCGAGTTACACACACACACCCTTTTATGTATTATTGGATTGTTGTTGTGAGAGTTTATTCAAGAACCTTGCGAACTTAATTGAATGTGTACTAAAGCTTGAATAAAGGGATTATAACTGTTGCTATGAATGACCATACTTGGCCATGAAATTTTGGGGAGTGACGTGTGAATCGTCTGAAAGTTGCATTTTGATTTTATTTGATCATGTATCAAAGAAATGCGTACGACCATAGATGTTTAATTATATATTTATATATATTATATATACTCCATATCCTAATACCCTATACTCTTATTTGTACAGCTTTATTGCTTCAACTTCTTGCATAAATTCCAATTTGTCATTTTAACTTGTCTTCATCGGTTCAAAATTATTAAATGCTACTCTCCCGTTCTTTTTTATTAAAGGGTTGGCCATTCAGTATAAAAAGACGAGTAAAGTAGTGTTGAACCGGTTCTTACATTCACATCATACTCTCAATATATAACCGAGAGCAATTATATATTTAATGAAGTTATACAATCATTTACACAAATAAAAGAATTAACGATCATAGTTCTGTTGAAAATATATACACATATAGAAACAAATTATCACGTCAAAATGACATCTTTTTGGTAGCTAAACTGTTTCTTGTGTCATGCATTAAATTCGAGTAAATTAAGCTTAATCTTAGGCCATGTGAGATCCATTCGAGATGTCATTTTCAAGGGCAATTCGTCAAGTCAAAAGGTGGGTGAAGCAGAAGTTTTGGGTTTAATTAAAAGGAGGGAAGTTCAAGCGGGTTTGGTTAAACAAACGAAGGTCCTCTCTTAGTTTCAACAGGCATGATAATTTTGCTTTGAAATTTGAGGCTCATTTAATTTTGCACTTCAGCTTGTAGAACATGTGAGTGACAATGCATGAGTTTTCCTTTAACATTAAAGTTAGATTTGTAGAGATGTATAAAAAATATCCTAGCTCTTATCCTAAATGCAAGACATATTTATCTAAATAGATTAGATAATTAACAAAAATAATCAATATGACGTGTTTTTTCATAAGACGTGCTAATAATCTTTCTTAATTTCACTCCTGTTTAATTATTGTTGAAGAAGTAATAATAGAAAAGATTAGAAAAATATTGACAAGGATGACAAATCCGTCCTTAAATTTCAATACTAAAATCAACTCGCACATTATGTCTTATGTCAAGGATAGGTCCAAGAGGAGTACAATATTTGTATAAGATGGGATATTAATAGAAATTGACTTTTCATGTATAATTTAGATATATTGATGATAAGATAGTGATAACGCAAGTTAAATTTATGTATGAAAATTTCATTGTATATTTTTAAAATTATTCTCCTACCCTTATCTTGATTTTTCTGCCAATTCTCTAACTTTCTTGATTTAAAATATTTATGTCTTTGTCACATTTATCACTTGCAATTCCTAAATTAAGAAACTATCACGGCTGTCGCAATGAAATACATTGCTTGGGCTCCATTCCAAGAAATTTGATCATATAATTTCTTTGCTTTATTAATGTATGACATATTTAGAGAAAAATTGATGAAAACAAATAAGATATACTTTCTATGTAGCATTACGCTCTTTGGTTACTATTCCCTTCCTTAAACTTACCTTTTGGTATATTTTTGCGAATGGAGATATCAGCGTACCACCAAACACAATTTATAGTATTTAAAATTTGCTACATATTTTTCATCCTCACTTTCTTTTTTTATTGCCGTCCAATTATGCAAGCCAATAAACTAATATGACAATAAGGACTTTTCTTATCTGTTTTATTAGTTTTTTATATTCCCATGTTGAGCTGAGGCATGAGAAAGAGACTGAGTTTATATTAAATGAATTAAACTGCGGAAGACATTTTGTTATGTTGCTTCATGTCTTCTCTTTAAGAAGCTCATTAATGTACTTGAGAGCTTTTGATAACAATCTTGACTAGTTATTTATCAGTTCATCTCTCTTTCATTAGATGGTCCCACTCTTAAATATAACCTCAAAATCTGAGGAGCACAGAGTAAATAAAGCTGAAAAAGGACTTGAATAGAGACTAAGACCCCCAAATTAAGCACAAAACTGGTCCCATGCGAGCTACTATATCAGTTTAATGGCCACACTTCTCATAAATGAAATGCTTGTTCATGTACAAATGTACATGCCATACAGCTAACAGGTAAATAAAATAGACTCGGAACAGTAAATACAATAGACTAAGAACAATATTCAATGACAAGCTCACATGTTATAGAGAAGTTTGCGGAGGATTTTAAATTCCATCTCACTAAAGGGACAATTTAATGCATTGGTATACAATTGGTCGGGGGACATGGTGTTGAAGACTTTATTTAAAGAAAAAAAAAGCATGTAGAAAAGTTCTCTGCAAGACATGGGATAGAAGACTCTTTGCCAAAGATTATCTCTATTGATATATAATTTTTTATATATACATTACATTACAACAGATATGTAAAGGGAATACACCCAAATGAAATGGAAGATAACTAATTTAAGAGAAAAGGACCAAAGGCAAGAGGACAAAGAAAGGGGGGAAAGATAGACTAAAAAAAATCTGAAAAGGACTGTATGCTTCTTTAACAAAATGTGCTGATGGAGAACAACCTTGTGTCTACAACTTTTTCTAGGACTATGAGACAGCTGAAATGGCACCTTCTGCACCACGAGTTGCTTGGCTCGAAGACTTATCGGTGCTGCTACGGACATTGTACCTTTCATATACCTTCTCACGATTTTCTGACCACCAAGTTTCTGCTTGGTGCTCTCCAAATCTTCGTCGACTGCACAGTAATAACCACAACAGGTTAGCTATACAATAAAATCACAATATTGAGAAACTTTCAAAGCTTTCAGTTCCAAGGCAAGCTGATCATATGAGGTTCATGATGCTTTGAGAAGCCCAACCAAAACACACGCATCCACACCAATATGCCCGTATAAACTCAGGTTTCTCATGCCAATAGGTTATTCAATAGGACAATGGCATGTGAAGAAAGATGGTTTTATGAGTCAAATACTTGTTCAGTTATAATGTTACATGTAGTTTATATTACATATGATAAATCCCACTTAATATTATAACAGGTCAATTATCAGTGGTTTTCTACAGTTGGTGCGAATGATGCTAGATGCCTAGATATAATACCTGAAGCGCACGCGTTTTAGATCTCTTGTTCCATCACTTAAAGCTGTTAGTGTTATATACACCCCAGGTTCATACTGTTCAATCCATTCTGCCTCAATTTGATTACTATTAGCAGCCAGTACAGCACTCCTTGATCTTGAACCACTCTCGCCATCTCGGAAAGGCCCAGAATTCCTGCCATCAGCCATATCTAATATGCTACTGCTAGTTGTTGGAAACAAACCACCATTGGCAAGGATAACATTTGGGTATTCATTTGTCCCGTTGGAAGGTCCAGACAACCGGTTTTGCTGGTAAGGATTGGTTGCATAATTAACTGTGACCTCATTTTTATTGAATAGAGAAGATTCAAAAGCAAAGGAGGCAAGGCTAGATCCACTGATTGACTCTGCTCTGGTATGTCCCTCCACATTTGTGCTAGGATAGTGAATGCCATTTGGCTCCAAACCATTTGGCACGATAGCTGGCCGGATGCTGTCAGCGTCATAAGCTCCTGGAAGTAGCCTCTCAGCTAGATCTTTAAGCTGAGATGATTTGCAAGAGAAATCAGTAAAACACAAACAATTTCATTACAGTAAAAAGGCAGGTATAAAACAAGTGTTAAAAATGAAAGACCTCTCCTATCATACATAAAACAATAATATATAGATACATGCTATTATGATTTGGATTAAAAAGTATATAATCTTTCTGAACTTCAAATTAGATTAAGACAAATTTGATTATGAATTCTTCCAAAAACGAAGTATCGGCAAATAACACCATGTCAATCACTTATCTCAGTAATGTATGTTAAACATGAATGTTAGGAGTTTATCACTTTATCTACGTGTCAGCCAAAATTTAGGGCATTTGTGTAATAATCAAAGTTCGCAACAATCATCCACACAGAAAGTTTAGATGGATTCATTTGATATGATTTGTCATCCTTCTATTAGTAAATTCACAATCACAATTGAAAAATTTACGAATGACAGCAATTACTTGCAGAACTTTAAAAGTACAAGGACACATGGTCAAGCTTTATAAGGTTAAAGGAGTACATGTGCATGATTCAAAATTCAAGAAAATGGTGTCATGTGATCCATGTAGCTGATTTCACCTAATGCGATAAAGATTATTGTTGTAACTAGTTCAAAATTCAAGAAAAACTAGTACATTTTAGCTTACAATATACTAAAGGAGAAAAGGGAAGCAAAAATAAATAAGAACGAGGAAATAAAATGCCATGCAATAACATGGAGAAAACTGTGACATTGATCAAAACAAAAATTTCCAAAATCTTGGACCATGAGTAATTTGTATATCATGCAGCCCAATCTCGTAGAAGTTTAATCTGCATATTCCTTTTCTGAGAAAACAATCCATGACAAATTCATAATAAGACATGCATTAGGCTACAAAAGTAAAACACCATACAAAATATTCAACCCCTATCAAGCTAGATGGCTGACTTGATTCCAGCATAATATAATTAGCAGAATTTAACCTGTGCTGTAAGTGACTTAATTACTTCTTTTGCAGCTTTAGATTTGGCAGATTCTTCAGCAGCCATTGCCATAGCTTCCTGAGTTCTCTTTTCCGCCCTTTGAAGCTCTACTTCTTGTAAATCACACCTTTTTCTCAGGCTCTCAACCTAATAAGATTTATGTTAGTTTCATTTTGATAATTTAGATATAGAGGCAGAGATGGTAACTACTCTAGCACAATGGAAATCAACTTTTCTGGTCATTGGAGAAAAGAGTGCTTCTTCAGTTCAGCGTTGAACAGGATCAAATCAATAGGAGGGAAAAATCATTTGGAATGGGAGCAGATTATTAATTCAACAGAGAGGAGGCATTACATACCTGAGTGCGTAACTTCAGCACTTCATGATTTAGAAGTTCATTGGTCTTCTTCAGACTATCATTTACACTTTTCGAGAAAGAAAGTCCTGATGTCGTTGGAACAGGTGTAGCTGAACGAGGCGGACTTGGTTTTCTAGAAAAAGGGGACACAGACCTTGAGCTTACTGCTGATGATGTCAGAACTGGCCTTGGAGTATTACGTCTCATATCAACAGCAGTAGACAACACAACATCTTTCAGCTGCAGCAAAGGGGCTTGTGAGGTGGGAGCCAAAGAGAATGTATCAGTCTTCTTCCCTTGTCTAGCTGCCTTGCTATCTAGCTGCTTTATCAAGTCCACATTAGAAGGAACCGGTGACTTGGCCGACCTGATCTCAGACTTATCCTTGTTTTCGCCAGACAAACGAGGCACAGCATTCCTTCTATTATTAATACCAGCTTCTGCCACCTTAGTCAATTTCACGAAACAAGAATCACAAACACGGTGTGGCTTTCCAGGGTTAGGAGCCAAAGCTGCTCTCAATGCCTTTCTTGAACTGCATGCGTGGCAATGCACAAGCCCACAATTATAACAGTTGTGCCTCTTTCTAGTGAAACCAAATGGCTGTCTACAAGTAGCGCACTGAGATTGCTCAGCACCCGATACCCATTTATGAAGGCATATAGCAGCAGAGTAGTTTGAACCACATGCAATATTTTTAACATGTCTATCTTTCAAAGCTTCAACCAAAGTTGGGGCTTTCCGATCTTCAACATCCCCATGACCCAACCTTCCATTAGCACCCTTTCCCCACGTAAAAACTTCATTTTTTGATGTTAAAACAGCAACATGATATGCACCACAAGCAATATCTTCAACGAATTCTTCAGAAAGATTGTCTTCGACCAAGCAGGGAAGCTTTCCATCAGACTGTGGATTGCCAAGCTGACCATAAACAGTGCTTCCCATCGTAAAAACACGCTTTGAAATTGTGAGGCCAACTGTCAAACTGTGACCACAAGCAACCTTATGGAAATTATGATCAATTAGAAAAGGCACACAAGTTGGTTCAAGCCGGGCCTCCTTGTCTCCATGTCCTAGGCGATTTTTGTCACCATCACCCCAAGTAAACAATTTACCAGATGATACACTTGCACTGGATTGTGTCACAATAACCTCAACCACAGCTGCAGTATGCCACACTCCACAAGCAACAGTGATTGTTCTTAATCCAGACAATGATTGTACTTCTCTAGGATATGAAACATTCTCCCTATCTCCATGACCGAGGACCCCAAATGTTCCATCACCAAATGTGAATAGTTGCCCAATTGAAGTTATGAAGGCAGTGTGCCATGGACCACATGCGACAAAAGCAACTTGAATTCCATCTAGAAGACCTGAAATTTGTTTCGGTATCCAATGACTTACATCAGTTCCGTGACCAAGAAGTCCAGCATTATGAGTTCCATCACCCCAACTATATAGTTCCCCAGCCATTGTAACAGCACAGGTGTGAAACTCCCCACAAGCAACAAAATCAACGGTTGTAGAAGCCAAAGATTCAACTAGAAGAGGTTGAACTACATTCTTCTCAACACCATGGCCAAGACGTCCTCCAGATTCTTCACCCCAAGTAAATACCTCACCTTGCCTTGTCACTAGTGCAGCGTGTTTAACACCACATGCTATATGATGTACGTCTAACACTACATTGGATTCCAGTGGCCTGGGCAAAAGCACATCTACCCTAGGACTGAAGTGATTGAAAACTTTATCTTCACCAACTACCAAAACATTCTCAGTGATAACCTCTCCCCATATGTATACATCACCCAGAGCATCACAGTCATCTGGTGCAGACCCATGACTTGATGTGCTGGGGGCGCTTGAAACACTAACTCGAAAAATATCTGAACTAGATCCTTTTACTTGCATATTTGAAGGATCTAATGGTTAATAATTTGCAGACTTCACTAGCCAAAAGGACTTTGAAGCAGTATTAGGATTAGAATTTAGAATTCACAGAAGTTCAGGAGATTTAATGTCTAGTGTACTAACTAAACTTCCACTCAGACTACTTGATGTCAAATCCCTGTTATCCTGAAAATAATTCAGACTTCACTAGTCAAAAGGCAAACTAATTCCGATAGTAGAAATACATGTAATTTGGAAAGCTTTAAAATAATTAGTAAATTAGTACACCGATAATCAGACAAATTCACATATCACTGTAGAACAGTTAAAAGAGTATACTCAGAACAATCAATAACTAAAAAATCATGATAAAATAATTGCATAAAAAAGTGCACAACACTTGATTTCAGACAAACTGTCCTATACATCCTTTAAGAGAACAGCAATTAATTCAGAATATAAAAGGAAATATCTTTACTCAATGGCAATAGTACATTATTCCAATCATCACCAAAGTAGCAAGTTCTCTTTCCTAACCATCTGAGAGTGTAATCCTAAGGAAAAAGGTGGAACACTCCATTATTTCTGAGAAAAACATCCTACCATACATGACACAGGTAAAATGATATTGAACTGCACAAAAGTGGATTTACATCAAGATAAAGACACCCATCAATTTTGGACCACTCACCTTGGCCAGAAGATGTCAGAGCTTTGGGGCCAGCAATCCTTGAACTTCTGCATCAACTTTATCCTTGCTAATCTGCAAAGAACTGAAAAAATCTAGTAACGATAGAAAGTGGTGGAAATCGAAACTAGATAATGATGCAATGATAAAAAAACTTCAGAATCCATCACCAACCAAATCAAGAGACTGCTTTCTGCTGTAAAAAATAAGAGAAAAGAACAGACAGTACGTCTCAGTACTCAGATGCCATTGAAAAACAGCCAGCCAGAAGACTAAGGGAAAATCAACATTATGAAGAATGAGTCTATGGAAAAGTTTACGAATATCACCTAATAATAACAACACAGGGTGGGGCCTTTGCATATTATAAGATACCCCTTCCAGTAAAACCATACACTTCATTGTAAAATAGGGGCATAATTTCAATGGTGCTCAAACCAAGGTAATGACGCTGAAACTTGCCAATAAAGTCATTCACTAGATATCAGCCACAGTAATGACTTGAACATTCATACACAAATCCACCACCCAAAATCTAAGGAAATACTACAAGAGGCCGCAATACAGTACACACACAAAGTCGCCTCATACCACATCACTCATCAATATCAAAAGGCACAAAAGAGTAGCTATCTAGATTCTAGTACAAGAAGGCACTTATTGAAGTAGAACATTTGAGCATTCAATAACAGTATCCCAAATGAGCTTTCAGTGATGAGCCAGCTTACATTGAAACGCCTGAATGGATAAGACTTGGGCTTTCCTTGTTGACCATAATTAAGAAGTTGGGCACCCTTTTCCAAAAGTATCAATGCCTGTATAATGCAGAAGCAACATGGAAAAGCAATAGGAAAGATCAGAACGACATTCGCAAGATATTGAAAGATGCAACCGTTGCATGTTTATCAAAGGTGCAGCAAATAGTCAACAAAAAGAACCATCCAATTGACATTGCAATGAATAAACAAGTTTTGTATTGGAAAAAGATAGCCAGAGAAACTATATCCTTAAAAAAGAACATCCAATGGCATCTATTCTCTTAAAGAGCAAACCATTAATAGTTAAGAATCGAAGTTTCTCACAGCATACAGAAGCATCCCATTGAAACATAAATAGTCACTCCCATCATACCCTATGAAAATCCTCATTTTCAAAACCAGTGACAAAGCCTAAGATCATTCAATCAAGCCTTCATATTCAAAATGATTTAAACTTTCAGCATACATAGAACACCTTGAAAGTTTACTAAAACTCCAATAAAAAAAAATCAACAAGTAATCCTCCATATTTTCATTTCATCCTTGCTTTTCCAGTCTTCCAACTAAAACCATCTCCAATTCCAACTTCCCTCACTATCCAAACAACATAACACACACTGATTAGTGATCACAATACTCTAAGCCAAGAAATGTACCTTCAACAAGAAACCAAACAATCACCATATTGTCTTAACACAAACCAAACAAAAAAAAAATCTCTAAGCAAGATGCAACATTTACAAAAACTAAAGCAAAAAAATTAAATTTTTCACACTAAAAAAAACAGAGAAATATACCTGCTCTATGTCACAGTCGACATTCCCGAGGCCATCAAGATCTAACATTCAATGTGAAAGATTCACCAAAACGCCACCTTCATCTCTGATCTCTTAACAAAGGTCCAGTAGTCATATGCAACAATCCAAACATATTTCCAACACTACCATCACCACCAACAAAAAAAACCACACTTTTTCTCTCTCAACCAAAAAAAAAAACTTCTCTTTCACTCTCAAGAACGCAAAAAATCTCGTTAGATCTATTCTTCTTCACGAAAACTGCATACCCAGAATCCCCATTGGCAAGTTTAGCTCAGAGCATAAAGTTCTTCAGCTCATCATGGACCCAAAAGAAGAAAAAAAAATGGTCTTTTGAGAGAGAAGAAGAAGGTTTTAAAACATGTTATGTTGGTATGTAAGTGAATGGAGGTTGAGGGAGATGTTTCCGGTGAGATTGTGACGACGGCGTACGGAGGAGAGAGAGAAAAGGAGACAGGAGAGAGAGAATGAGAGTGGAAAGAAAGTACAAGTAGTCAAAGACGAACGAGGAAAGAGGAAAATGTTAAAATAAATTATTATTATTAATTAATAAATATTTTTAAATAGGGAAAAGCAGAAACTAACCTGAGTCTGAGAGATGAAATCATGAATGGTAATGAGAAGGGGGAAAATGTAAATTTGGCCTTGAGAATTGTATTAACTTTTTAAATTGATCCTTGTAGTTTGGATTTCCCTGAAAATGAGAACAGATTTCCAAAGCTCGATGGTGGAATTTTGTTGATTATTATTCCCTTCAGTGTAATATAAAAGTCTACTCCCTCCTATCCCTGATATAAAAGTTAGCCACCAAAAAAACGCTTCATAAGAAAAATATGAATGTTATTTGGATGTCTGGAGTTCTTTTTTTTCAATATTGCTCATATTTATTGTGATACTTTTAAGAGAGAGAAATACATAAGTATTAATGAATATGAAAGAGAGTAAGAGGTAAAGTAGGGAAAAACGCATTGAATAAGGAGAGATAATGTGAGATGAACTCTTGTATTAGGGACCAAAACCATTCAAATTTTGAGCTCTTATATTAGGGATCAGAGAGATTAGTTTTAAAAAAGAACATGCTTCTTAAGGAAATAAGTAAGTCTTACTTGAGTGTTTGAAATTAATTTTTTTCTTTCTAATATTATTCATATTTTATTATGATACTTTAAGAGAGAGACATACATAAGAATTAATAAATATGAAAAAAAATCAGAAGAAAGTAGAAAAATGTAATAAATAAGGAGAATATGAGATGAGTTTTAGATAAAAACTACTGAAATTTTGGACTCTTTACCTATAAATGAAATGAAATGAGCATAAAGGTAAAAAAAAGAAATGAAATGAGTATTATTATTATTGTTTTAGAAATAAATAAATGTTGGGGACAGAGAGACACAGGCACGTAGTCAAACTGACGTTGTAGTCTTGTAGATGACACAATGACAGAGGGCGTTTTTAGTAATTTTAGTTTTGAGGGTAGCAAATTACACATATGCTACTTTTTTTTTGGCCAATACACATGCTACTTTGATACTACTCCCTCCGTTCTTAAAATATAAGATCACTTTGGCTAATTTGGAGAGATTAAAGAAGACTTTCCAATGAATTAGGATTACATGATCTTCCCAAAATACCTCTCACTTAAATTTAAAAGACAAATAGATGTTTGAGAGAGAAGTGAGGGAGCTAAGAAGTATAGGGGTAATTTGGACCAAAATTGAGTCAAATTAAAATAGAAAGTGATCTTATATTTAGGAACTTATCTACTTCCCCAAAGTAATCTTATATTTAGGAACAGAGGGAGTATTTATTATAGGACACAACATAAGGTTTTTCTTGACCATATATGATAAGGTTTTCTTGTTTATATATAGAAGTCACTTCCATTTGAATGTATAATTTTTTTATTTGTTTATTTCATGTTAACTTTGTTTCATACGAATATTAAATGTGAGTAGAATAAAAAATTTGCTGGATTTTATTACAAAATTAATGATATTTAAAGATTTCCTTATCTTTGTAAAAATGAGATAAGTGACTTATAAATAGGACAAATGGAGTATATATTTATTATTTAAGGTACATAATGTAATATTATTTTACTTAAAGGAGCGGATTGGAGGGGATAACGATATTTTGAGATATATCAAAATATTTAAGAGGATAAAATAATCTTATATCATATAAATCTCGTGCAGCAAGCCTCTTCCAAAGTTTTGTTTCACTGTTTTTTAGCTTCTTGAGCTATGCTAACTAGACTTTCCTTTCAAAGAGGTCGCTGTGCAGTGCTTAGATCTTTGATGGTCTAATGGTCTAATGAATAAAGTATATCTTCATATACACTTCTGCGTAGGACTGAGGTAGGGTGTTCTATTTTCTGCCGATTGACTATTGACTAATACATAATGCCTAATGTCTAATCCTTAATGTCATACTTCCTGAACTATTAAATATAGGGGCTAGATTGAGACTTTATTTTGGTCCTAAATATAAGACTCAGATACATTTTTGGTAACCTTTTTTCTAAGTTACCCTTCTTCTTCATAACAACTCCTTTGATATCGGAGGAAGAGCTACTAAGTAATTAAACTAATTAAGGATGGATCTTATTGGAAAGACATTTAAAATTAATCCTTTCTTAATCTTCTCAAAAAAGTTATCTAGGTTTTATATTTAGTATAGGATGGAATAATCTCTTTTACTCCATCTGGTACTAAATATAGGACCGAGTTATAGACTTCATTTCGGTACTAACTATATGTTGTTGACAAATGTTTGGTCACGATTTTTAGGTATTCCTTATTTTTTTACACAAAAAGTGTTGTAGATCCTATTTTTAGGACTGAAGTGTCTACTTTATGTTTGTTCAGAAAAAAAACAAGTCCTTATTTTTAATGTGTTAAAGCCATGGTTTTTAGCCCGGATGGAGTGATTTATTTTTAGTCCTTCTTATATTGCTTTTCCTGTCCAATCCTTTGAAATCATCTAGAAGGCAAAGATTGAGGAAATCTTGGTAGGTGTGTGGTGTCGCTTTCAATGTCATTTTTCACAGAAACTTGATGTCGAAGTTGTTGATTTTGTCTATATAACCACACATTTTTTTGTTCAAGTTGTCATAGGCTTCTCTGGTTGTTCGTTTTGTATTTTAGTTGTGCTTCGTTCTGTCCAGTTTCTTTCATATACGCAGCAATTTGTATCAAGGTCATGGCCGATGAAAATTCAGTGGTGCCTCTTTCACGTTTGGCTAGAGGGCTGTGCACATATTACATTGTGGTCAAGATTGACCGGATCATATATAAGGAGGCCCTTGGTTATTCTGCTGGTCCTGAGAAGGCAGTGAAGGATCAACAAGCTATGCAGATTGTTGTGTTTGACCAGGCCGTATGCTGTTTAGTTTGCATGTGTGTTTAATTTTTCCAGTTTGTGCTAAATTTATTTTTTGACTGATATAATTTATGTTGCTTTAGCTTGATAGAATGCTAATTGTGATCGATGAGAGGAGTGTGATGGCACGTTTTTCTCGGCTGATGCTTCATGATAAAGTCTACCGGATTTCCAATTTTTTGGTCCGATTGAATCATAAGCTAGATGAGACAAAGTATCACTTGACTTTGACACATACCAGTGTGGTTGAGCGAGTTGAAGTCCAAATGCCTGATCATTGTTGGGACCTTGTCACCGTTCCTCATGTAATAACTGGGTTGGCTGATACATCTGGCTTATTTGGTATAATATACAGCGCATTGACTATTAGAGCTAATAAATTTGTTAATATTGTTATGTCCATTTTTTCCATGTTCTAGAATCTAATTTTATTTATGCTACAGATGTTTGCGGTTTTCTTGTGTCAGTGTATGACTCTCCTATGGCTAATGATATTGGTTGGTATTGCCGAGAGGTTACAATCTTGCTGGAGGACAATGGTGTGCTTGCTTGCGGGTTTGTCTACTTATTTATTGCTAAATTGTTGTTCTTTATTTTGTTTTATTGGTTTGTGTAGTTATTGTTTTTCTTTCTACAAATTTTGATGAAGGGACTCGAATGTGCTGCCCTGTGTTCTGAAGGGGGAATCTGCTGAAGTAGCCATGGAACAATACAAAGCATTGAATTGTGATGGTCAAGTTTTGGTTGTCATTCAATATGCGAGAGTTGTGGAGGTTTCAGAAGGTGTGGTTATTTGACAATTTTTAGATGATGCCTATATATGTTTTCCTAGTATGATAATCTATGAGATTCACTTGATTATGGTTTGTTATGACAGATGAAAATATGGTTGTTTCTTATATGAATGCAACAAGGGTTTTCTTCAATCCTCATTTCCCTGATCTGTTCGCAAGAAGGAAAGCTATGCTGTTGAGGAGTACTCCTGTTGATTCTGTGTCATCTATTCCAATTCTGTAGTTGTCATCTTCTGTGGGAATGTGTTGATAATAATATAGTGGGCTTATGTATGTTGGCTTCAGGAAGTTTTTAATGTTGTTTGTTTGCTTTACTCAGTGTTGTATGTCAGCTTATATGTATTTCTTTTCCGGTTCTGGGTTGTAATGAATAAGACGTGCTGTAGTTTGATGGGGAAGATGAGAATGCAATATTCAAGACAGTGTACTAATTCTGATGTTTTATTGTGATATGATGGCGAAAATATGTGGCTCAATTTCTCTTATATTTTATCCAATTGGCGATTTTGCATCTATTATTGTTCCTCACCATTCATTAAAATGTTTTAAGATTGACTTGATTCTAATAGTATGTCATTCTAAATTTGCAAAGAGTACTAATTATTTAGTAGAGTTGAATGCCTAAGGCTATTTTTACCAAAAGAGGGAATGACAAAACTAGATGTTAAGAATTTATTTGGTTTTATATATGATATAAGATTGTTGAATATAATGTACTGAAAATATTGTGTTTTGATCAGCTTTATAGTAGCATTCTGCATGTCATGTTCCTTG
Source organism: Mimosa pudica (assembly GCA_029929735.1). NCBI lineage: Eukaryota > Viridiplantae > Streptophyta > Magnoliopsida > Fabales > Fabaceae > Mimosa > Mimosa pudica. The sequence goes on along the minus strand of JAKELP010000029.1, from coordinate 13,441,348 downwards.
TCTTGGTTCAATGGGTGGCGAAGTGTTTACCTTGATGTTTGGGTGTTATTAGATGCGAAATTTGTGTGTTGTCATTTGTAGGGCTCCATTGATCTTAGATGGAGGGATATTTAATTTTTTCCTATCTGACGAATAATTTCGCTAAAACATTAGTTACCTTTTGTTAAAGTGAAGGCTGCATTATTACTTTTAGATTTTACACAAATTTGTTTGTTTTTTGAGGTACAACTTTAGAATAAGGCATGAGTATTAAAAAAAAAGATGTGTTTAAAGTGCTTAATAGAGTAGGCTGTTCTTCAATTTTTAATAATAATACTGCATTCTTATATTATTTTAAGTCGGGGAGATAATTATACATCTACTATTCATCATCACTTTCCACAAACCCTAAATCAAATCCTAACTCTGATGCCTTTGGAAGGCATGGTTCAGGATTGTCTTGCCGAGAATTGTCTGTGTCGTCCCTGATTGTCAAGTCTCCTATTGCGGGGTAAGCTGCGAAATTTGCTTGGATGGTCGGAGCCACGGTTGGGGTTTGATATGTCGTTGCTTGTGTGTGGTTGAGGCGGGTGTTTCTTAGTGGCCGGATTCTCTTCGACGGAGTTATTGTCATGTAGAGATTGTATGCGAAGTTCCAGAGTTCGATTGTATCGTTTTGTTCCATTGAGCTCGCAATACACACGGAAGGTAAGAGATATATGTAGTCGTCCTCTGGGTTGAGCTCTTCCAGTGGGTTTTCAATTTCGCATTGTTCCCACCAGTGGTTCATGAGATCGTGGCTGCTGAATATGTTGTAGATCCAGCGGAAGAACATGAAATCTGGTTTGTAAAACCGTCTTGTGTTAGCCCAGACTTCACTTGTCCTCAATACTTCCCATTCCCAGCCACCGGACGTTGCATTGTAGGTTTCGCTCACTTCTAGACTTCCAACCTTGATTTTTATTTTCCTGACGCCTTGCTCTTTGTAACTGTTAATGAAGGTTTCTAGGACGTTATAGCAGAAAGGTGTGTACATAAATGGGATTGGTGGCATTTTGGAGATCTAGAATGTATGGTTCTTGTAAGTTTAACGTATGTGTGTGAAGCTTGCTGACATCGTCTCATGCTTTGAGGCTTAAATAGATGGTGTGAAGTCCTGTTTATGCAGATTTGAATTGATGCAAATAGTATATTTGGTGTCATTTTTCCTAATGAGGATTGCGCTGAATGACTTGTGATGAATGGTGAGCAGGGGCCGTGAATAATGCGGTTGATAAATGATAGTTACCAAGAATGATATGATTTCTGAGTTATTGATGTTTGTGTTGCAAGAATTTGTCTGGATTTTTGTACCTTGGCTATTTGATTGATCTAGTAGACCTCGCATCGCTGTTGTCTTTTTTTTTCGGCGGGGAAGTGTTTACCTTGATGTTTTGTTGTTATTAGATACGAAATTTGCGTTGGTTTGGGTGCTTATAGTTGTGCTACTTTGAAAGTCATTGGTTGCATTGTCACATTGCCAACACAGATTGATGGTGGTTCATTGGTTCGATAATTATTTTAAACTAATTTGCCTTGCCTTTGTTCTGATAGGTCTGATTTGGTCCGTGTAAATGGCATAGAGTCAGTATGAAGCAGTGAGTGAGTGTGGAAATTAATGCATGTTATTGGGAGTTCAATTTGTTTTTTTTTTTTTGAAATATTTTTGTAGATGTAGACTGGTATGATCTCTTAGATTGGTAGTGGTTGCATGACTGATTTGATTTTGCTTGGAGTTTGACCTTTTACATTTGTTGTTGATTATTTGGGGGTCCTACAGTAATTGTGAATCAGTAATGTAATGTTCAATGTAACTCATACTGTAGATGCTGGTATGATTCATCACCTTTGAGTGTTATGGTTGTCTGACCGGGTTTCAACAATGTTATGATTTTTGTTGGAATTTGCTCCCTTCGATTTGGTGTGGCCTTTGTGGGTCTCATAGAGTTTATGAGATTCAGTGGTGGACCAAGCAATATACCATCCAATTTGTAGATGAATAGATTGGCCATCTCCTATGAGTGATTTGGACGGATGAAAAAGGTTTCAAGTATTATTTTATTTTGCTATTAATGTGTTATCTTGGAATTGTGGCGTCCTTGCTTATTTACTAAGGAATTTAATGTCTGATTTTAGCTGACTAGGTGTTTGCATACCTTTGAGTGATAAGTCGGGATGGCAATTTATTTTTTGGCTGTTACCTAAGCAGGTACATGTTCTTTGTTCTTTTATGTGTAATTGTTAGTTTTTGGGAGTTTTAGTTGATTTATGTTGAATTTTTTTTGATATAATTTTGTAGATGTAGAATGGTATGAAACCCTATGCATGAAGGGTGGCGGAGAAGTGATTGTTTTCAAGAATGGGTCCTCTTTACTTGGTGATTAGTCCAATTGATTTGATGTGCTTCTTCAATTTTTCTGGGACACATGCAGTGGGTTCTGGCAAGGTTTTGGACTCATGATTGATTTGATTTAGATTGCATTTGTCTATCTAAGATTTGCTCTTGCTCATTTGTGATGTTAGTGTATGTTTGAATCAGTGATTGACCGTTCAAGGTAAGTCATATTGCAGTTGATTATATTGATCACCTATATCTGATAAGGGGGCTGACAATGTATATATAATTTGTATGATGTGTCATGGTTTTAATTCTTTCGGAGTTTTGTTGATGCTTAGTAAGGCAGTTAAGTTTTTCAATATTACTTTCTAATAATACTGAATTGGTGCACCTTGGAAATTATATTAAGAACTTCCTCAATTCCTGTGTTTTTGAGTTCTGAATCGATATCTAAGAAGGTGTAATTACAAGGTTGTGTTTTGTTCATGTTTTATGTTTGTTCTTTGCATTTTTTGAGTCAGGGGCAGTCTATTGCTGACAAGCTGTTGGTTTCAATGATGATATGATTTTGCGTGGATCTTCTTTTCCTAGATTTGTTACGGCCCTTGTGGATTTCTTTGGGTACATGAGAATCAGTAACGGTCCTTTGAATTTAATGCATTGTGTCTTGGCATATTTTGTTGATCGCCTATGAGTGATATGGGTGGAGGGCAATGTATTGTTATTGGGATTCCATTAATTTTTATTGCAAATCACGATGTGTTTCAGATTTTAATTTGTTTGCATTTGCACTATGATATTTATATGGTGGTTTTTTCATGTTTGTATGTTTATTGGACTGTTCTTTTGACTAAGCAAACATCTTCTCAGCCGGGGAAAATGCTTCAGATATTTTTAGTTGTTTACTTGGTTTATATTATATACCAATTTTGGAGTGGTGCTAAGGTATTAGTTATGTTCATTTCTGTATTGTTAAAGATAAATTGTTTGTTCTTTGGTTATGAACCACTAGAAGGTTATTTAAACAATTTTTTATGGTTTGTTTTTTAATATATTAGCTGGATAGCTGGGTTGTTTTTTAGGACTATTATGTTGCAGATTATCTTTTTGTGTTGAAACTGAAGATGAAAAATCGTTTGATATCCATTCATAGATATGGGGATGATTGTCTATTATTGGTAGGTTTGGTAGGATGGGGATTGGAGGTGTAGTAGTTGAACTAAAATCATGGTATGATGTAGTTTGTGGTTATGATGTGATTTTGATTGATGCAGGATTTGTGGTACAGTTATTTCACTAATGTTAATAGTTAAATTCGTTGATAGGATAAAATATACTAATCTCCCACCCATTGGGTCACTGTTCTGTTTTGTGTATTTTTAGCTGAGTTGGTCCTTTAGAAAAAGTTATGTAATATTATTATATGGAATATTATAAGGAAGTTTATTATTATATGGAATATTATTTGGAAACATCACATATTTTTTCTATAAATTAATTAGTTTTAATAAAAGAATTGGCATACAAAAATTGGCATTCCTAAAGTGCTTCAGAGGTTTGACATTCAAATCTAAAGTTCTCTTGGTCTTCCTTATGCCCCCCCTTAAACATTCTCCCGCCCTTTTCTGGGTGATTTGAATTTGAATTTTAGGTTACATTGCAAACTTTCCTTCTTACCTTCCCCTTATATATAGAGCGTTGGTCATCTTGGATTGAATTGTGTGCCAAGTATTGAGTGTTTGTTATTTGGTCCTTCATTTCCAGAGAGAAATTTTTTAGTAATGGCTAAGCTAACTTGTATTAGTGGTCTGACTAATGGTTCTGATAGGTGGGCTGTCAAGGTGGGAGTGTTTAGGAGGTGGAAGGTTTATCAGAAGAGTGCTCCTGGGTTACTTTCATGCGCCACAATGATTTTTGTTGACAATGAGGTAAATGATCACTTATTTGTGTTTTTTATTTACATGGAAGATAATAGTAGCTAATGAAGCTATTGGTGTTCTTATTTGATTTTGTTTTGTTAATCCTGGAACTTATGAAATGAGGGAATGGCATAACTAAATGTTAAGAATGACATAAGTATTTGCATCTGCTTAGTAAGGCATTTACATAGTTTACTATCTTTTTGTTAATTCTGCATTTTTGTTGATATTCTTGTCCTTTTGTGGTTTAGTGTTTTTATTCGTACCATTGTTTCTTATGAAATGTATAGGGGAGTAAAATCCAAGCTAGCATTATGGCAAGAGATATTCAAGGTCATTTGGCTGAAACATTATTGGAAGGGAAGCACTACTATGTTGCAAACTTTCAGGTCTTAGAGAATTCTGGCTCTTACAAGGCTACAGCTCATGCTTTTAAGCTGTTACTTAGCCCAAGTACTTATGTTATGGAGGATCATTTTGATATTCCATTGAATCCGTTTAGTTTTATGTCCGTGGTTGATGTTCTGAAATCCAAGGAGTATGATTTTGCAGAGCACTTGATTGGTAACTGAATTTTGTGCCTTTGTTTTGTCTTTTCTCTGTTATGCCCAGAAATTTTTGTTTGATGTGCTATTTTATATACATTGTATTAGTTATTGTTTGGATAGCTTATTTGTTTTTGTTCTGGATAGACTTGGTTGCTTTGGTGAAAAATGTTGGTGGTTTGGAAGAATATACACGTGAAGAGCAAACTAGGAAAAAAGTTGAGGATGATTCTCTGTGATACCGAGTGAGTTTCTGTTGCTGTGCACATGTGTTGTTTTTCTTAGGTGTCTTCACATAATCTCTATTATGTGGTTGATAATTTTTTTCAGCCGTGATTATTATCTGCTTTGTGGATAACTTAGTTCTATTTTTTAGGGGCAATGAAATTGAGTTGGTCTTATTTGATGAGTGTTCTGGTGAGGTGTATTATAATCAACTTAAGGAGCTTGAGTCCCCTGTTGTTGTACTAGTCAATCTTGCAAGGATTGCGTTTGATGAAGAAGGTAAGGTGGTTGTTGGACTATATCTGCTACCTTGCTAGGCTATTTTCTCAAAAAGTTCCAGGTGTATTATTTTTCTAATGTAGAGTATTATTTTTACTAATTATTATATTGTTTTCAGGGAAAGCTCAAATTTGTAGTTCATTTGAAGCAACCCGGGTTCTAATTAATCCAGACATTCCATCTTGCACTGAACTTTTGGAGAGGTCTGTTTTTCATAAGTTGTTATAAAAAGGATTATAACTTCATTTTTTGCACTTTGTATATTCGTTTTTAATATGCTGAAGTCTAATATTTTTGCTGGGAAATTTACAGTGCTAAGAAAATGGTAACACCCCTTTCTGGAAAGCTTGGTGACCATATAGTGCCTCCTTCAGCTCGGACCTCTGGTGGTGCTTTGGAAGAAAATACAAGGATCTGTATTTCAGAAGTGCCTTCCCAAGAGATTGTAAGTATAGCTGTTCTGGTTTTTATTAACCTTATTGATCTTTCTTCTGCTGTAATGTTGTCTATTTGAGGAGAGGGGCTCCATTTTTACGGTCCAATACTTTGTTGACTATTTTGGTTTATATATTCAATGTAGGGATCATCATTTGTCCTGTGTGTGTTGTTTACCAAACTTGAAACCAAGTATGGTTGGACATATAGTGGATGTGCAAAATGTTCCTCAAAAATAAAGGATGAGGGCAATGGGTTGTATTGTCCTGGCTGCAAAAAGAAGCCAAGTCTTATTGTACCAAAGTAAGCCTCGTCTTTAGTGCTGATTTTATTTATAGTCTTATATGATTATATTAATTCTATTTTGTTGTTCTCTAGACTGAAGGTTCATTATACGGTGGAGGATGAATCTGGAACAGCCTCTGTTGTTTTTTGGGATAAGTTGGCTTCTCAAATACTGGGGAAGTCTGCCGCTGAGATGAAGCAGATGCTCTTGAGTGTATTATTCTTCATCTTCACAACATTGTCTGTGTATTTTTCTGTATTTTTTATGTGATGAATTTTATTAAAGTGTTCTTTGTTGTTGTAGGAGAAGAGGGAGTATGATTTCCCGGATGAATGTGATGCTATAGTTGGGAAGCGAATGCTACTAAAACTTAAGAGGAACTTATTCAATTCAAGTCACTCATCTGCAAGCATTAGTATTTTACAATATACTATTTGTGAGAACTTGAATGAACAATTTGCTGCAGCTGCAGCTGAGAATGTATGATTTCTTAAAATCCCTGTTTGTTGTTATATGCAAACTTGAATTGTTGTAATTCTTATTCTTGGTGGTTTGTCTTGTAATGTATTTTGTAGGATGATACTCAGATTGGTGAAGAAGCTGTTGATCTTGGCCGTAATACATGTGAATCCCCTTTGCAAAATACATTTGACAAGCTGCCACCCATTGTTGATTTGACTGAGTTTGATGAGCAAGCAAGAACTCGGACACCAAGTAAGGCAGTGTATACTTTGGATGACCTGCCAATCGCTCATAACACTGAGGCTACTCCTTCTTCAGTTAGCAAAGGTAAAAGGAAGTCTGGTTCTCGGGCAGACCCCTCTGGTTATGAAGCATCTGTTTCCCGTGCTGATCATAAGCTAAAGAAGATCATCAAGAAAGAAAAGGTGTAGACACCAGGTCTATACCAGAGTATGTCTCAATGGAGATGATAATCTATGGCTCATAGATGGTTTATGCTGTGTAATAGTCTGCTGGTTGTATCTTTATTTGAGTCTTATGTTTGTTTGCAATATTATGTCCTTGATGTTTAGTGTATGTGGTTATGTAGGCTGAAGCAGTATAATGAGCTTGTAATATGTCGATGAAGTTGTTATGTAATAGTCTAATAGAATTTATGTGGTGTTGTAGTACTCAAATGGTGTAAGCTATGTTTCAAATTAATGAAGTTGTTGCTATGTTCTGTGAGTTATGAGTTGTCTGTTTTTTTCTTCATCTTTAGTAATATCCTAAATATTTATCTTATATAAAATACAATAAAGGAATATGCTCAGACATCAGTGGTTTCATGCAAATGGCTGTGCTGTTAATTTTATAAGTAGATGTAAAGATGAGTCTTGGTAATTGATTTTGTTTTAATCATTCCTTCTGTTTTAATTCCTTGATAAGACCATTTAGGTTGATTTTCCTTATATCTTGGATATTCATGACTGATTAGTAAAGTACAATCATTTAAATTGCACTCTATATTGTACTTGATAGAATTTTTTTCATTGGATCACAAACGTTAATTTATCTATTATTTATTATTAAGTTATATTTGATGTCATATATAGGGGAAACTACCTTTATATTGATTACTTCTCTTAATCTTTCCTTGTACTTTTAATGTATTTGGACATTTAATGTTTGATTTGTATGGGATATTATTCAACAATAGTAATTAGCTCCTCATCAATAATATTTACTCCCAGTACAGAGAGATACTAGATCTTATAGCTAAAAAATTATGTTTTTAAATGCCACTTATTCTTATATTATATTTATTCTAGACAATTGTTCAAGAGATAGAACCCTTGCCTTATGTGGAAAATTTTACTTCTTTGCCAAAGTTATTGTTGTTTTAAAGGTAATTACCATTAAAGTACAAGTACTTGCGAAGTTTAGTCCAATTTATTAAGTCAGATTGTTTCTAAGGCACTTTTTTCTACCAAATGGGCTGGTTGAGATAGTCCTTTTTTTCCTTTAATTTGTAGTGTCTGAGATGGGCTTTTTGCCTCCTTACAAATAATGACATGTTTGGGCCCGCTTTCAAATGGACCTAATTAAGATATCCATACTAAATTGGCTGGCATAGCAATTTGTGCAGAGATTTTAATCAAAGTAAAATCATATCATTATTGCAAACTATCAATTACTTATCTTATTTATTCTAATACACTACCTAGTATTACATATAGGATCCGATCCCAGACCATTATATTTTAATGAAAGTAAAATCATTATGTTATTATATATATGAATGTGGGGAGAGCCGCTTGCTCCTTTTTTTCACTTCCTGCTTTTTCTTCTTTGCAGTACGGACTCTGGTTTTTATGGTAGTGGAGTCAAAGCTGCAAAATGGTTGAACTTGATGAGTCGCCCGAAGAGAGTGCTGTGTGCGAGGAAGGGGTTGGGAGCTCTATCCATCACATTCCTTGCTGCCAGCCACGTAGTAGGGTGTTTTCTTCTTCTACCTTGAACAGGGAATGTGATTCCTTGAAAAGCGAGGTATTGTCGGTGAGTCACAACAACAAGGAGAATTCTGGATTATATGATACTGATGGAGGAAAATGTGTGACCCCCATTTTAGATGGTCAGCGTTGTCAGTCTCGCAGGCATCATTCGGCGAAGGCCGTAAGTAAGGTCTCTAAGAAGAGAAAATTTTCCGGGAACACATCATTGGATTCATCATCATTGCTTCAGCAGTTTGAGAGACCTTATGAACCAGGTTAATATTTTCTGTAGTTCGATCGCCGTAAATCCTCTTACTGTACTAATGGTCTGCGTTATATATGTAGTCTCGGCATATCAAATGATCCATGGTTGTGCATATAAGTTTAATGTTTCCTTTTTTTTATAATGGTAGTGGTTTCAGCGCTGAACGAAGTAGTTAAACCTTTTTTTCATCAATTAGTCAATGTTTTTCCGTTTTTTTCCTGGTTGCATTCTCTATCTTTAATGGTACTAAAATTTCAATGGCGTATATGGTTTTTATTTATTGTATTTTGTGGATTACGTTCCATAGGTGGGAAGGAGCGAGCTGACAATCTTACTGGAGGAGGGTTTCAGCGGATATCTAAAAGAATGAAAAATTTGCTGGGTTTACATCAAAAGGCTGAATATTTAGAGATGAGTGAAGAGATTCCTAGTAGCGAAAATGTAATAGCGTCTGTTTTGAAACACTCTGATGATACATTAAAGGCAAAAGTGCTTACTGATATCACTAATCGTTCCATTGGTAGTTCAAATTTCTTGCCATCTTTGAAGACTTCAGGTAATTCTTTTATGGTCTGAGTAACAGATAGTTTAGTTGTAGGCAAGTATTTTAGGTGTAATAATTTCATTATTGATTTGTTATGTTTCATCTAAAAATGCAGATGGGTTTGATGGATCTTCAAGTAACGCATATAAACCTGAATTGAGCAGTCAGAGTACCCAAAATCCCATTTCTGGATGTGTTAATTTAGATGATGATATTACTCTACAAAACATGCTTGATATTGGTATGTTAATATATAAAAATGTTTTTTCTCCATATATAGTTAATTGGCATCTATTGCTTACGTTGGTGCACACAATGTTATTTTTTTTTTCAGAGCAAGTTGCAAATTATAAAGAAATTCTACTAAACTTGGAGTTTAATGAAGCTTCATATAATGATGGTGCTGCTCTTGAAGTAGATCTTGGTAATATTTCATGGTTTTAATATAATACTGTTATAGGATCATTCCTTTATCATCTGAGCTCATTCTGCTTTTGTTATTTGAGATGGTTGTGATCATATAAAATGGTTTTTCTAGAGGATAATGTCATTTGCTGTGAAGAAGGATCCCCTATGTGTTCCAGTCAAGAACAAGCTTTTCCAGGTTCACAATAATTATCTTTCTTTGTTGAATGTTGTTTCATTTATGACTGTTATGCGTTTATATTGTATAAGTTTTTGTTTTAATTTTTTCAGAGTATATTGATGAAGGTGATTGTACATTTGTTTGTAAATATTGCGGAGCTTTATTTTGGTATAATGAAAGAATTCGGAAAAAAGGGTCAAAGCAGAAAAATATTGTATTCTCAATGTGCTGCATGCAGGGTAAAATCCAACTCCCTATGATGAAACCTCCTCCTCCTCTTTTCCAGCATTTATTTCTTGATAAGAAATCTGATAAGTCTAAAAACTTTATAAAGAATGTTAGACAATATAATAATATGTTCTCCTTTACATCGATGGGAGGAAAAATTGACCATGCAAAAAATTCTGGAGGTGGACCGTATTGTTTTTCGTTGTCGGGTTCTGTTCACCACAATATTGGAAGTTTACTACCTGGTGAAGGTGCTAGACCGGTGTACTCCCAGCTTTACATCTATGATACTGAAAATGAAGTGCAAAATAGAATTGACGCTGTAAGGTATTCATAAGAATTTGTACGTTAAAGTTTCAGGTAGCATATTATTTGTAGTATATCTAGCCAGAGTTTGTATTTTAATATTTGTTGATGTTTTGTGCAGCAAACATTTGGATGCAAAATCTATTGATGTTGGTATTGTTGAAGATATTAAGACAGTGCTTGATGAAGTTAATCCATATGTTCAGCGTTATAGGTGTGCTGCAAACCACATTCAAAAAGAAAGAATCGCCTTTGTTAAGCTGTGTTTGTTAAGCTCTAGAAATCATGATGGCAGGGTATATAACACTCCTACAGCTTCTGAAGTTGCTGCACTCATTGTAGGAGACGTTGATATGAATTTTAGTGTTAGGGACATTATTGTAGAGGAAAGATGTGGAAAACCAAAAAGAATAAGTGAGTTGCATGCATCATATCTTCCATTGCAATATCCATTGTTATTTCCTTATGGCGAAGATGGGTACAGAGATGATATAGAACATAGTGAAGAAAGCCTTTGTACCACCAAGAAGAAAAAGCGGTTAAGCATTAGGGAATTTTTCGCTTTTCGTCTTATGTCTAGGGATAGTGAAGTTTCTATACTGCTTCATGCTGATAGGTTGTTTCAGCAGTTCGTTGTAGATGGATATGCAATGGTTGAAGCCCAAAGAATACATTGGTATAAAACACACCAGAAAGAACTTCGCGTTGACTTATATCAGGGTTTAGCTGATGCTGTTTTCCAGGGTGAGCACACTGCTTCCGCAACTGGGAAGAGAATTATCTTGCCTGCGTCTTTTACTGGTGGGGCGCGATATATGATTCAAAACTATCAAGATGCCATGGCTATTTGTCGCTGGGCTGGGTATCCTGACCTTTTTTTGACTTTCACGTGTAATACTTCGTGGCCTGAAATTGACCGTTTTGTTAAAAAATATAATGTTAAAGCTAATAATAGGCCGGAAGTTCTTGCTAGAGTATTTCGAATGAAATTACTAAGGCTCATGAAAGTCTTGAAGGAAGACAAAATTTTTGGCGAGGTTCGGGCAGGTATATATATTTTTTTCCTCGTGAATATTTTTCTTTTTACATTTTTTCAGGTTAATATTCGAACTTTCGTTTTCTATATCTCATTATTCCTTATTGTTCTATTAATTACTTAATCTATGATATGAGAATCTAATAATTTTCTAACTATTGTTTTAAATTTTTGGCAGAGGTGTATACCATAGAATTCCAGAAACGAGGATTGCCGCATGCTCATATTTTGTTATTTCTTGAAGATCATGACAAAATAAAAAATGTTCAACATGTAGATCAATTTATTAGTGCTGAAATACCCGATGAATTGACAAAGCCACATCTTCATAAGCTTGTCAAGAGTTACATGATTCATGGACCATGCGGTATTAACTTCCCTAATAGCCCATGTATGCTGAAAAAGAAGGAATGCAATAAAAGGTTTCCCAAGAAATTTTGCCAGAACACTGAAATTGATGATGAAGGTTTTCCTACATATAGAAGAAGCAATAATGGTATGACTGTTAAGATTAAAGAGGGTGTTTTTTTAGACAATAGGTTTGTTGTGCCCTATAATGCAACTTTGCTTCAATTGTTTGAAGCTCATATAAATATTGAGAAGTGTAATCAATCTATGGCTATAAAGTATCTCTTTAAATATATAAGTAAAGGTCATGATAGAGTTGTTGCTGGTATTTTTAGTGGGCCTACTGCTGGCCAAAAAAATGTGTTGAAGGATGAAATTCAGCAATATTATAATTGTAGATACATTTCGGCATGTGAGGGGGCATGGAGGCTTTTTGGATTTGACATTCACCATAGAAAGCCTTCTGTTGAAAGATTGAGTTTTCATTTACCCAATCAACAATATGTAATTTATAACTGTAATGATGACGTTGCTGATGTTGAGAAACCGAGGGTTAAGGAGTCGCAGTTTTTGTCGTGGATGAAAGTTAATTCTTCTGGTGATGAAGATGCTGTGAAATTAACTTATGCTGAATTTCCCAAGAAGTTTGTATATGATAGGACACAGCGTCAATGGAGTACTAGGAAAAGTGGTTTTTCAATTGGACGTTTAGCTAATGCGTCCCCTAATTCCGGAGAGCTGTATTATCTAAGAATTTTGTTGACAAAAGTAAAGGGTCCAACATGCTATGATGATATTAAGAAAGTGAATGGTGTTGTTTATGAAAATTTTAAAGATGCTTGTGAGGCCTTTGGTCTTTTGGATGATGATGTAGAATTTGTGAATGCTATTAAAGAAGCTGCTCAATGGTCTAGTGGTAAGAGTCTACGTAAGTTATTTGTTATCATGATTTTGTCTAATACGTTGCAGAAACCAGATTTTGTGTGGTTTAAGTGTAGAAATTTGTTATCGGAGGATATGTTTTACATCCCTCATACGCGTCGGCTACATTCAGGTTATATTCTAGAATTTATTTGAGAGTCATTGTTTAGATTAATTTTCTATTTAGTTTTTGCAAATTAAAGTTTTTTCCGTGCAGATATTATTTCAGATGAAGTAAAGCAACATGCTGCTTTAGTTGAGATTGATAAACTTTTGCAACTCAATGGAAGGTATCTTTGTGAGATTGATGGGATGCCAAGCCTTGAATCTGATCAGCTTATTGATTATACAAATCGCCTTATTCTTCAAGAAATAAGCTATGATCGCCCAGCATTAAAAAAGATTGCTTCCTCAATTTTCGCATCCTTGACTGATGAGCAGCTCTCAATTTATTTTTCTGTAATGAAGTCTGTGGAAGAATCATCTAAAGGTTTCTTTTTTGTTCATGGTTTTGGAGGGACGGGCAAGACTTATTTATGGAATGCTCTGGCTTCTTCTTTGCGGGCTGATGGACACATTGTATTGACTGTTGCAAGTAGTGGCATTGCTGCTACTCTCTTACCATCTGGAAGGACAGCTCATTCTCGATTTGCTATTCCAATTGTTATTGCCGAAAATTCATGTTGTTCTATATCTCAAAAATCTCCACTAGCAGAACTTCTAATTGCTACTAAGTTGATAATATGGGATGAAGCACCAATGATTCAGCGGTTTTGTCTTGAAGCTTTTGATCGAAGTCTTAGGGACATAATGCATTGTGATAAAATTTTGGTGGAAAATGTATTGTATTAGGTGGTGATTTTCGGCAGATTCTACCTGTTATCCCCCACGGGACGCGTGCCTCTATAGTCCATGCTTCAATTTCTTCCTCTTATTTATGGGAATATTGTGAAGTGTTTCATCTCACCAAAAATATGAGGGTAACTAGTAGTGGTAGCTCTGCAGATGTGGATAAATTAAAGTGGTTTACGAAATGGCTACTTGACCTTGGAGATGGTAAATTGGGTATATCTCAGGATGGAATTGCTGATATTGACATACCAAAAGAATTTCTTGTCCCTTATAATGAATATCCTATTCAAGCTATTGTTGAAGCTACATATCCAGATTTATTGTCAAACTTATCCAACAATATGTATTTCAATGAAAGAGCTATTCTTGCACCAACAATTAAAATGGTTAGCCAAATTAATTCCTACATGTGTTCACTGCTTCCAGGTGAAGAATTTCAGTTTTTGAGTTGTGATTCTGTTTGTCGTTCTAGTGAAGATAATGACAGTGTTGATAGTCTTTATACAAGTGAATTTTTGAATACCATTGAAAGTTCTGGTTTGCCTCCACATACCTTAACATTGAAGATTGGTGCACCTGTTATATTGCTACGCAACATTGATCAAAGCGCTGGACTTTGTAATGGTACAAGACTTCGAATTACTCGCATTTCGAAGAACGTTTTGGAGGGTATATCATTAAATGGTTCTCATCCTAATCAGAAAGTTTTAATTCATAGAATGAATTTGAATCCATCTGAATCAAGACTTCCATTTAAGATGCGCAGAAGGCAGTTCCCAATAAATTTGAGCTTTGCAATGACAATTAATAAAAGCCAGGGGCAGTCTCTCCAACACGTCGGTGTATATTTAGAGAAACCGGTGTTCACACATGGTCAACTATATGTTGCTTGCTCTCGTGTGCGCAGCGTTGATGGTCTCAAAATATATATTCCCAGTTCTAGCGGGAGTCTTGAATGTACCACTAAGAATGTTGTTTATGATGAAGTTTTGAGGAAAATCTATAATGTAAATTAGTTGTGCTTAATATGGTACATTGGGTACATTGGGTATGCTGGAATTATGTTATTGTAATAGTCTAAATCATTGTCAGTTAATTGAATTATTGCACGTTTTGGTGAATTTGTGGGGAAAATTGTTCAAAAGTAATTTAATGATGAATTATTATGATTTCTACAATTAATGATGGTTAAAAGTGTTTTTCATATACAATTTGTGTTTTTCATTTTAAAATGAAGTCATACTTTTATTATTCATCATTACTTTAAATATTGTTAGACTTTCTGTGGACAAATGAAACATAAATTCAAACTTCAAGGCAAATCTAATTTCATTCCATAAATCCATTGATGGTATGTTTAAAAATAACACCTAAAAATAAAGAACCTAGATAAAGAGAGGGAAGATGCAAAAAACACGTTTATATATAGAAGATTAATGGCGACTTGGTTTGTACAATTTAGGCGTTTGGCGACTTATAAATAGGACCGGAGGGAGTAGTTGTACTTTAAATCTTTGCCTACAACGAGACTAACCATGTAATTAAACCTGTCTTGCAAATGAAAACCCTTCACGATTATTTTTATTTAGGGTATAGATTTTCATATCGTGGGTCCCATGTCATTATTATATGAAGTGCTATTCCTCATGATGTACATATTTTGTACTTGATTTTGATTGCATGGAGCCGCTCAATTGTATTGGAAAAGAAGTGCTCAGACTGAATTCCCTGTACATTCATTGCCTTGCTCCTATTCTTACATCCCTTATCGGAGAAGTCATCTTTTATGACTGGGGGAGCAGGTTCTCTTCTTTGTGTCTCTAGGGAGAACTCCTGTTCATTTCTTCCCTTATTTATACTCTCTGTTATATCATCACTTCTAACCTTCGAACTCCATAATCTCACTCACACCAGACCCATCCCTCGCAAAAGTAAAACAAAATGTCGGCCGTGGTGGAACCCAAAAATATATCAGATCTTGAGATAGGCCCGTTTGCCGGCGAAATCGTTGTTAGAGTTGATCTTATAATACGGATTCAACATCTTTGTCATCCCCATGGACCGCATCGACCGATGATAGAGCAAGGAGGTGTTCAAGTAGTTGTATTTGATGATAGTGTATGTGTCTTTAACTCTTTCTTTCTGCTTCGTGTTTACATGTCCGTCATTTAAGGGAAGGATCTAATACATTTTTAAAATTATTCTTTAGAAAATGAGGATGTTACTTGTGTTTGAGAATCAAAATACTCTAAACCGTGCTCGATCTTTGTTCGCGGAAGAGAGGGTTCTTCGTTTGGGTAATTTTGAAGTTTGTTTGAATGAGGCTACTGCTGGAGGGACTTTGTACATCAAAGCCAAGGAGGAATCGCATTTTGAACATATCCTGGAATGTAACCCCCTGTTTCCCAGGGCCTTGCCCCGTCACTGTTTTGATTTGGTTACTATCTCTGAGATTATTGAAATCCAAACCCCAGGTCGTGGCTTAGTAGGTCAGTAGGATTTTTCTTTTTTAGTATTCTTTGTATAGCCTTAAAGTCATTTTATTTAAAATAATGTTTTACTTGTGATAATAACAGATGTCTTTGGTGAAGTTGTTGACTGCTATGAAAAGGGCATGGAAGCAGTTGATGAGGTCGATTCTAGGGAAGTTATCCTGGTTCTTAGAGAGACTGGTGTCTTGGCTACCAGGTAGTGATGTAAATTTTTTAAAATCATTCTACATGGTTTACCTTTGAACTTATTGATTTCGTCATTTTTATTAATTATTAATTGTTTTGGAATTTCAGGGAACCAACTATTTTGACCTGTGTGTTTCATGGCCAATGCGCCGACTCAACAATAAGGGACTACAATCGTGTTGCGAAGGACGGCCCCGCTACAGTGGTGGTGATGTATGCAATGATCAACCGGGGAGGTATTAGGTCTTTTTTCTTTGTTGTTCAGTTAAAGTAATGCATTTGAGGTTATTCTGTTTGATCTTTCTTTTTTTTTATAATATGTTTAAACTGTGTTTACTTCTCCGATATTAACACGCCTATGTTTTAATTTTCAAGAGTACCCAACTTTGGGAGAATACAATGATGCTACCCGGACTTTTTTTAATCCTCCGTTTCCTGAGCTTTTGGAGGCGAGGAAGGCTCTGGTATATCGTTTGACTGAGATGTATAATAGGAATGAAATTCCTATCCTCACTCAAGCCTCGGAGGAACCTGAGGATAGCATTGACCACGTTTATTTATCCTAAGTGATGTGGATTTCTGGCTGATGATTTAATAGTGGGGGAGCAGTTGATGTGTGGTGGTTCTTTGTTTTTTGAACATGTTTCAACATATGTTTCGTTAATCTTCAGTTGTGGAGTACTTAATTTCGTTACTATGCTTCTTTTCTATGAATACTAGGGCTTCCTAATGCAAACTTTTGCTTTGTTATGTTTGGATTATCAGTTATTTGTTATCTCCCTCTTTATATGGTGGTTTTTCCATGTTTGTATGTCTATTGTTATGGTCTTTTGCCTAAGCAAACTTTTTCAAAGGTCGGGAAAATGCTTCAGATATTTTTAGCTGTTTACTTGGTTTGCATTACATATTAATTTTGGAGTGGTGTTATGGTATTAGTTTTGTTCAAGTCAGTAGCTAATGTTTATAGTCCTTGGATGTCAAGGGGTTGTCTTGAATATCTCTTAATTATCACATAGCTAATGTTTTCACAATGTTTCATTTGCTTGCTCTTTTGGTTGGAGCATTAGGGTACTTTATTGTATATTTTAAAAACTCTTGAATATTTTGGTTGGTTTGTGTGGAAAACTGCTGTAAAATGCTAAATTTTAGTTTGTGTTTTACAAGGAAAGGCTTGTGGTTTTAGCAGAACGGGGATGTTTAAAAATTTTTGCTGGTGTAGTCTTTGCTACCCGCGCAAAGCGCGGGTAATGTTTGCTAGTTTTGAAGGGAATCAATTGAAAATTTTGATAGAAAATAATGAAGGAAGATTTAGAGGATCCCACCTCCACTTCTAAAAGTATCCCTATACCCTTCCCTCCCTACCGTCCCCTCAATCATAACATAGCATAAAAAATGTTCTATCTTATCCTAAATATAAGAACACTTTACAATAATACCTTAAAAGTTGTCTATATACTAATTGTTGATTGTTATTTGTTGTTGTCAGTTCACCAATAAATGTTGCTACTTCTTAATATGTTATATTGACATTCCGTTAATTCATTTTTTTATATTTCAAATGAAGGAGAAAAAGGTCATTATTACATCAAAACAATAATTCAAAAATAACTTTTAGCAACTTCAAATTTTTGGAAGTCCTCAATTCATAGATTCTGATATCTCCCTTTTCCATAACATGTCTATATGACACTTGTTGCTTGTATTTATAGGGTGTCACTTATCTCTCAATTAATAAGGTAAGACTTTTATCTCAAAAAATTACTAATTGTATGGGAGGAATTGAATATGTAATCAATATTTAAATAACTTTTTTTATATCTAGAGAAATGATTCTGTACTTCCAATCTTTGTCTGGTTTGCTTCAAATCTTGTTTCATATGGAATTAGCTCCTTTAATTTTTATATGAATTCCCACAATTATCCTCTATATGTTTTTGGTGTAAGGATTCATGTTTAACCACACGATGGATACACGTAACAAGCCCTTGGAGTGTGTTGGCCAAAAAAAAAACAAGCCCTTGGAGTGATTGGACCAAATAATTAAAATAAATATATACTACCCTTGAACTCTACAGCTTGGCAAATGACTTGATATCAACAGTTTGAAAGGCAAAGAATAAGGACATTGCTGAAGCATCAAAATTAATACCATCACTTTCTAATATTCGTAGCCTTTATTTATTACACAACCAATTTTGTTCCGAGCTAAAAGTCATAGTCCATCCCATCGCCCAAATTTATATATGCTTTGACGAAAATGATACTGATTTTCTCATACAATAAATTGAAGTAAAATTACGTTTTAGTTTCTTGAAATAAGCATTTCTTTCACTTTATCATTTCTTCCTCAGGCAAAGGTCCAATTATGTCCCAGAAATAACCCTATAGGACCATTCAATGTCCTAAACTAATAAAGGGAACATATACTTACCTTGTAAGTAACACATGCATAGGCATTTCACCTTCATCCGACGAAGCTACCAATGGGCATTGCGTGACAGTAGTATGATGATGGTGAAATGACTACACATGTTAATATGTTATATTACCAGGTAAGTATATCCCCTTTGTTAGTTTAAGACACTAGATTAATGGTTCTTAGGGGTTACTTTTAGGACAAAATTGAACTTTTACCCCTTCCTTCATTGATTATTCTTCTTCAATATAGGTTTTCAGCCATATATAAAGTAGTTAAATTAATTTTTGTACAAGAAACCGTTGACCAAAACTGTATAAGAAACCAAGGAAGTGATATAGGATGCATTCCATACAGCTGGACTCTAGATTATTTGGTTGTTCAGGAGGTTTCTCTCAACCCATGTGAAAAAGGCTAGGGTTCAAAAAAAGGCATGCCAGAAGCTGTGAGGGCAGCAGCCAAAGGCTTTAATCGTCTTAATTAACCAAAGAAAAAACTAGTTGTGTTGTTCCAACATAAACACTAATCTATATTAGACCACTGAGTATGCAATTGTGTAAACTGCTTGGAGGTCACGAGATTGTGTACATAGTGGACATACATTCCTGCAAACACAAGCTAGTATAAGTTGCTGATAATAGTGTCGCACACCGGTATATAAAATGAAAAAAATGTAATTATAAGAAAAAAGTTGACATATACTCCTCTAATCCTATTTATAAGGCAGGGATATCTTTTCTGTTCTGTATAAGTCAGATTATTATGAATTTATAGGTCCACCATTCATTTATTATATGTTGACTTTGTTTTCATGTGTTACAGTGAATATTAAATATAGGTAGAATAGGAAATTTATTGGATTTTCCTGGGAAGTTAATGATGTCTAATGTTTTCCTTGGTCTATGCAAAACATACATCAAATGACATATAAATAGGACAATAGTATATAGTAGTACTTCATAAATATTTATAATATATTATTAGTTAAAAAATTATTTATCTTATGCAAACGTTGGCAGACTAATTTTCAAAAAAATGTAATTATAAGAAAAATTGACATATATAGTACTTCATATTGTTTATATTATATTATTTGTTCAAAAAAATTGCTAATCTTATGTATCAAGAAATTATTTATCTTATGTTATAAAAAAAAGAAATTATTTATCTTATGTTGCCAAACAACTTAAAAAAATTCATAACAAAAAAAATAAATTTATAATCTTAAAGTGAGGTTTTTTATTGTGATTATAAGATATGGGAATGGTCATCCATCATCCATCAATAATAATATACCAACATAGATATTGAACATATACATAGAATATTCATTAGAAGCCCAAATATATACGTGGTAGTATTTGAATAATGTTAAATGTTTCTGTCAAAAAAAGATAATGTTAAATGTTCAAAATGACTATTATTTATGATATAGCAACACATAACCTGAAGAAAATTATAGATTTCGATTTATTTTTTTCTGTTTATCACCATCCATCAGAAAGGGACAACGATAAGAATAATATTTATAACTATGATATAGACATCAAACTATATATAATGCTTTATCCCAACCAATAGCTTTTTCTTCATTCCAAATTTTCTATAATACAATAAAACCTCATGTCCCTTTCAAGCTTATCCAACCATTATTCATATCTTTTCGGTGCAAATTAAAATACTTAGCTACATATATGTTTTATTTTCAATGTTATCAGTATTATTGTTTCAAGTTCATAGATAGATAAATTTAGCCATATGAAAATGAATATTGTGAATATAATAGTACATATATGTTGAAATAAAAAAAATCTAAACGCTAATTTAAGTTTAATATATTACTTATTTATTTATTATTAATACAATTCTGAATTGAAATATGTTAAAAAGTTCCTTTTTATCAAATATAAGTATAAAGCAAAAAGCCGCAGATTTGTATTTAAAGTATACGCCTTTTTTTCTTCTTGTTTGAGCTATATATTTTATGAGGAAATAATAATGAAGGAAATGATAATAATATGGAGATTATAAGGTTGAGAGCCGGCTTCGAGGATTTGGTACTATATTTGACGAGTTGGTGGCCAAAAAGGGACTAACATTCTCTCGGTACAAGAGAAAGAGAAAAGTTTATGATGATAAGAGTACAATACACCACTATTATAAATATGTATATATAGTTTTTATATGTTGGCCAAAAAATAAATAAATAGTTTTGATATAAAACTATATAGTTATATTAGTGGGTTCCAATTCTAAAACTCCAAAGGCTTGCTTTGCCGAGAAGAAGCCAAAAATTGTATGGAAAATCACACAATCACAATCCTTTCTATGGTTGTGAGCCCCATGATCTTCCTTTTTCAAAACAAAAGCACTGCATTACAATCTGAGTTATTATTGTAGTAAAATAGTGGTGTTTAGACTTTAGAGCAGATCTATGGAGTCTATTCTTGCACTCAACCTAATTGTAAATAATGATATAATATTGTGGGTTTGATCGAGTAGTTCCATTGAATATTTTTCTATTTGTTTTTCTTAACTTATATGAGGAGATCTAAGTTTTTTGCTTACGAGTTATATTGCTGAGGAAGTATTTTTTATGCAATATTATTTTGAAAGTTTCAAATAAAACATAATTATATTGCCACATTCAGCTAAAAAAATAATGTTAACTGTTCATAAAACAATTTTAAGCCCATATTGCTAGTGAACTAAAACTTTCAAGACATATTTACACCCTACCCGAACAAATATTAAATGTTGGACTAGACTAATTTTAAAACTAGAATCTTATAAAAATGGCAAGAGGAGGGAGCACTATGATATCAAACAGAGTTATAATTGTAAGCAAGAGTTTTTCGTGGGCATGTTTTTTGTAGATAAGAGTTTGATATGAAGAAAACAAGACAAAAAAGTCTCATTCTATCAGATAGTTTGTGTTTGAAATGGCTTAAAATAAAAAATGAATACTCATTTTAACACTAAGCACCTAAAATGGATACAAGTGTGTTTGGTTTGACTTATAAGTTGCTTATGCAAATAAGTAACTTATAAGTTGAAGTTAAAAAAAATAGCCAATTTTAACTTATATAAGTACTTATTTTTGTTCACATGTTAATTATTACATTCGGTTCTAATTTTAAGATCATCATGACTTTTTTCGGAGAAATTAAGAATGAAAAATTAATCACTTTTAATTGTCTATAATTAAATTTATTCCTCAAAACTAATTTATTTTATTTATGCATTAATATATAATCTAATTACATGTGACATAAGTTATAATTTAGTGGTATAATTTGTTTCCTTAGCTACTACAAAAGAAAGTCAAAATGATCTTATACCACCTTCACCCTCACTTCTTTTTGGAGAAATTAAAGATGTAAAATGAACCACTTTAAATTGTTTATATTCATTTTTCTCAAAACACATTAATTCTACTTATAGACTATTATATAATATAGTTACATGTGCATATATTATGTTTTAGTGGTCTTATTTTCTTCCTTCATATCCACAATAAAAGTTAAAGTAGTTTTAGTTTTAGGATCCGAGGAAGTACCATATATATTTTTTTTATTTCTATTATCCAATAAAATTCATGCATTTTTGTTATTTTTATCTTGAACTAATTTTCAAGAGAATCCTCCAAAAATGTTTGGAAAGTTAAATTGATCATAAAATGTCATTTTTTCACAGCTGATTTAAACATAAATCTCTTTACACAGTTTGACTTATTTTCAATCTTACATGTAATATGTGAGGTTAAAAATAAGTCACTTTTCCATAATTCATTCAAACACAAGTCAAGTACATGCATTCCAAACTCAATATCTGTGGCGGATACTATGTGATGGAGAAGTATACAAGCACATATATTACAATGTGACGTGGACTTGCTTGCTAGTTGCTACTATATTAACAAACTTATTGTAGGCTTGTCTCCAAGCTCAGTTGAAGAGCAGTGGCCCTACAAAAGGCCCAGAATCCAACAACGAATTCCGAGCCCATGTTCAAGTAAAATTATTGTCACAAAATCAGGCTGCTTCTTCTTGGCACTTTCTGTTCATATGTTGGCTTCATGCCAACTATAAGTAACACATCATCCGAGAATTTTTGATAGTGATGTTAATAAGTATACGCTCATCTTTTTTTGAAAAGGGATATATATTATAAATGAAATCTGTACATATACATCAATGGGGAGAGCTCAAAAATGTTGCTCTCTCTTTTTTTTGATAAATAAAAATGTTGCTCTCTAGAATACAAATGTCTGTAGTAAAGTATCAATGGATAGTTGGTTGAGCTGGTAAGTGGGCTACAACCTGGTAACGATGAGAATACATATTCAAATACCGGGAAGCGCTCTTATTGGAGAGGGGACAACCTTACCTATATGGACAACACTCATACCCCTTGAGTCCGGATTAAACTGGGCGGTGATCAACAAAAAAAGATGTCTCTAGTAAATCCTCCCTCTAATTGTGTGCTCAAAAGTAACATTTACACTATGAGGACTGGGGTGAGTGATTGGTCTTGGAAGATTCTCTTGTTCCGAATGTCCCATAGTCTCCAACCCAACAATCCAAACTTAACTGGTCAGATCAGACTTCATACTTGCTCATTGGACGTATACGTTCATTAAATTGGAAAAGAAGACTATGGTCTTGTGCGTGTGGAATGTGAAGGTGGGTGTGTTTGTAAAAAAAGGAATATGTGTTTCATATAGTTCCCATACGGCAGACTAGTTACAACACAACTAAGAGGGATAAGACTTCTTCTTTGTTTACATTTTTTACCTGTTTATATTTTAACTAATTTTTTTCATTTAAATTCAACATTTTATGTTTTTTCCTTGATGAAGTGCCAACTGACGGACTGATTGCCTTCTCACGAGCCATTAATCAAATATGCTGAGAATTCCTTCCTCCTCCTTCTAATGGAGGTATGCTTTTTACTCTTGGTATGCAGTGTGTGCCTGTTATTGTATCATCAACGTTGTTTGGAATTCTAATTTGTTAATATTAATTTTATGTGAATGTCAAATGACCCTCTGACAAGATATCATGGTAATAATAATTAGGCGCCTCTCTCTTCTGCAAGTCCACATTGTTAGTTTGACTTTTATAATAGGTAGTCAACATAAGATTTAAATCTCATATATCTATGCTGCTAATAGGTCTGAAAAAAAGCAGGTTATATCATTTGGAACAAATCTCATATATTTTCAATGTAAAATACACGATATCAGTTGGCAAGAAGATTTCAGCACATAACAGAAGAATAATTTAAAAGGCAATAAGCAGAACAGAACTTGCTCAATCAAATACTAGAAGAAGATTGTTTAGAGCATCTTATTTCAAAGTACAACATAAATTCTCTACTAACAAACCATCAATTCTTGGATCATAATTTCTCGGATGCCAATTTACTGAAGGAGTGACACATCCTGCAAGAAAACATAGTAACATGTGAACATATTCCCAAGTAATTTCATAAATGCAATTACTTCATTGTTGTTATCTTATAGTGTGCCCTTTTCATTTAAACATCATTACTAAGTTAAAGTGTCTCTCTAAGTTAGCCTAGACTCTAGTAATTTACTATCACGTGGTAATTATGAATAAGATATGGATGGGAGTAAAACAAGCAAAGAAAAAAGCATTACCTTGTGTCGGCTAGTCTTTGATGGTAAGGTATTTAAGCACATAAACATCAAATATGAGATGGATTTTGTCTGTTACTGTGTTCAAAAACCTGTAGTAGGCTTGCCTCCAAGTTCGATTGAAGAGCAACGGCCCAACAAAGGCCCAAAATCCAACAAAGAATCCCAATCCCATGCTCAAGTAAAATCCTTGAGACAAAAATGAGGCTTCTTCTTCATCTTGGTCAGCTTCTTGGGGTGGACTCATACCTGGGCACATTTTGTCAAGTGGAAATCCACAAAGATCAAAGTTTCCTTCATAAGATGAGGCATTAAAACTCTGCAACTGCGTTCCTGTGGGGATTTTTCCTGAGAGATTATTGTTTGATAAGTCCAATACACTGAGACGATCAATATGAGCAAGGCTTGGAGGAATTGGGCCTGATAATCTATTCTTTGACAAGTCAAGAAATTCTAGTGACTCCAGATTCCCAATCTTCATTGGTATCACTCCACTAAGCTGGTTTCTTGATAAATTTAGGGAAACCAATCCCAATAAAGAGACAAGTTCTTCAGGTATATATCCAGAAAGAGCATTACTAGAGAGATCAATGCTTTTAAGAAAGAACTCTGGGCTCATAAACACATGATCCCCACCTTTCCACATCAATGTTATATAGTATTCCACTTCTCCATCAATGTCATAAAACACATTTGCTGATGAGTTGATCTTATGATAACGATCACTAGGACGTGTGTTAATGTTATTTTGGGCCATAATAGAAAAATTTTGAAAACATGAAGGAATTTCATTGGACAGGTGATTATGAGAAAGATCCAAGAGCCTTATTTGTGTTAAGTGACAAAGGTGCATGGGCAGACTTCCATATAAATGATTCATTCGTAAGCTTAAAATTTGCAATTGTCCAAGGCTTACCCCAATCCATGAAGGTAAAGGGCCCAACAATTTATTTTCTGATACATCCAATAATAGTAACTTGGAGCAGTTCACTAAAGAGGAAGGAAGTTCTCCAGTCAAGCTATTGTTTTTTACAACCAAGACCTGCATATTCACAAGATGTCCTATAGAGGATGAGATCTCTCCTGACAAATAATTGTTGCTCAAATCAACAAACTCTAACAAGTTTAAATGACTCCAACAATTTGGTAGGTGCCCCTTTAATTGATTGTTCGATAGGTCTAAAAGGGCAATAGCTCCATGCTCAGTTTGACCACATACAAGTGGACTCAAGTTTGAGAATTTATTTTTAGAAAGATGAAGTTCTGATGCTTGCCCAAAAAATGACGGAACTGCACCTTCAAAATTGTTTGAAGTTAGATATATGTTTGGCCGTTGACTAAGATTGAAGGGTAGATTTGGAATTTGACCGACAAAATTGTTGAATGAGATGTTCAGGTGGCGATTGTTGTCTAATAGTGACCAAAACCATTCCGGTATGGAACCTGAAAGCCTACCATTTGAAATGTCCAAATAAGATAAGTGATGTTGATTACGAAGCCAAGTTGGAAAATGTGGACCAATCATGCAAGAAGCCATATCCATATATTCTAATTGAAAAGGAGGAACCCAATTGGTTCTGATTTCCAAGGTCAATGGATTGCCACTCAATGATACTATTAACAAATTTGAAAGATTTTTAAAATGAGTTTCCGTGATTACACCTCCAAAATTATTCCCTTCCAAATACAAATATTTCAATTGAGACATCAATCCAATGCTTTCCGATATTTTTCCTTCTAGTTGATTATAAGAGAGATCCAAATAGCGCAAAAAGGGAAAAAAGGAAAGATGAGGTAAGAAGCCCGTGAATCTATTTCTTTGCAACCCCAATTCTGTAATGGATGCATATTACACCTTGATGCATTAGAAATGAAACTTGGAAGGTCCCCACTGAGGTTGTTGGAGGCAAGTCCTAAGCTCTTCAATGAGCACCTATTCCCTAGTGAAGTAGGGACTTCACCTTGGAGATTGTTAGAATCAAGATGGAGAACTTCAAGAGAGTTCATCATGTTTCCAAAACCATGTGGAATGGAACTACTGAGAGAGTTTTCACCGAGTTGTAGTTCACGAAGATTGAAGGTGAAGTTGGAAATGCAATGGAATATGTCTGATGATGTCAAATGATTCAAGGACAGATCAAGATGGACAAGAGAAGTAAGGTTGTGACTGAGAGAAGTCAAAATGAGACTATTTGATGAAAGGCCACAGCTTGTTAAATAGAGCTCTTGAAGATTATTGGAGCCAAAGTTTAAGGTCATTGCTGAGGTCAAGTTATTAACTGAGAGATCAAGAATAGTGAGGTAAGGAAAACGAGGATGAGAAAATAGATGGTGAAGGTTATCTGTGGAAAGATTGGTATCTTCTAGGTGAAGCTCTTGAAGGGTGGTGGAGCTGAAATTGAAGAGCCATTGAAATAATGATGGGTTATTCAAGTCATTATAAGAGAGATCAAGGGTGATGAGAGATGTAGAATAGTTGGAAGGAGAAGGAGAGAGAGGAAGGTTATGAGTATAAGTAATGCCACATCCTCTTAGTCTCAATTCTCTTAGTTTTGGGAAATGCTTACCACTCATCATGTGAAGCCACATCTGAGAATAGCCAACATCACTCATCAAACTCAAGTCAAGATTTGTTAATGAAGAGAGATTAGATATCCATTCTACATCACTATTGTTTCTTTCAGTAAGTTTGAGGTTATCTGCATGAGGAAGTAGCAAAGTGTGCAACATGGAGAGATTCCCAAGTTGATAAGGAATCACTCCAACAAGATGATTATCTCCAAGGTTAAGGTAAAGCAAGTTGGAAAGATTTCCTATTTGCCAAGGAATACCTCCTTCCAAGAAATTATAACTCAGATCAAGGTATAGTAAATTTGAAAGCTTCCCTAATTCATGGGGAATACTCCCAACAAAATTGGAATTAGATAGGTTGAGATACTTTAAGTTGGTGAAATGATTTATGGACCTAGGGATGTCACTCTGATAGAAATAATTGTGACTGAGGTCCAAATGTTTCAAATCATGCAACTCACTCAACAAAGTGATATTAATTGTTCCCGTCAAAAAAATTTCAGATGAACCACGGAGATTAAGGATTTGAACATGACCTGTGTGGTTGCTGCAGTAAACTCCATTCCAATTGCAACAATCTTCATCATCTCCCTCCCTCCATGTGGACAACACACCAAAGTCATCAACCATGTCTTGTTTGAATGAGAGAAGAGCTTTCCTCTCCCTCTCTATACACTTCTTCCTTGGTTCCCCATAAATGGCCACACAAAGTGTTGTATGCAACAGAAACAACAATATCAACAACAATCCATCAAAGCACTTCAACAGAAAGCCCATCACTGTGACAGAATTTCTTCAGTTACAAGCTCAAAGGTTAACTAATTTTTCTTTGGAGATATGAGGCCTGGGAAATGGATAGTCGTATTTATAG
Organism: Mimosa pudica; assembly: GCA_029929735.1. Lineage (NCBI taxonomy): Eukaryota > Viridiplantae > Streptophyta > Magnoliopsida > Fabales > Fabaceae > Mimosa > Mimosa pudica. Next base: position 13,413,584 of record JAKELP010000029.1, on the reverse strand, counting down.
AGTTTATTGTGGGTGCCACACTTCAATATTTATGAGAAAGGCTTTAATTTTTTATAGTTAGCAGAAAACACTTTTTTAGCCCCAATGGTAAAGTAAAAATAGATTAAAGTTAAAGAGAAAAGGATCACATAAAAAAAGATTTATTCAGTGAATGATTAGATCAACCATATTACAATACTACCTCTGGTCCTAAAGATAAGACCTAGTTGACTTTTTTTTGGAGAGGTTAAGGTTGCGAAATAAACTATTAAATCATGACACATTTAATATATTTTTAGATTATCCATTAATTGATAGGTAAAACAAACTAGTTTAAGGGAAAAATTTAGTTTAATCAATTTATAATTAACTTACTTTTCTTTTTTAAGATTCTCCAAAAAAGTTAACTAGGTTTTATATTTAGGACCAGAGGGAGTAGTTTAATGGACAAAAAATAACGAAAAAAATCCCAATGGATGAATATATAAGAGGCACAAACCTAGTGAATGAAACTAGAAATAAAAGTAAACAGACAGGTCAGTCACATCATGAGAGATCGAGCATACAATTTTAGAAGATTAAGTGGTTAACTGATTTTATTTATGAAAGTGAATGATTAATTGATTGAGCTAAATTGATTGGGCAAATTCTAATTCGTAAACTTTTATTATATGCAAGCTTTGGGCATTGTTTGTTGGGAATTTACTTTTGTTTTTCCTATAATAAGAACCAGACCTTTTTCAACTATAATTTTGATTTAATTCAAAAAGTTGTTAGGAAAATAGCTGCATCGGTCTTTCATAATTTAGGCTTGCAAATTTGTACTGAAGAAAGTTCAGTCAAAGAAAATCTCCAAGAAAAATAAAATGGATTGATAATAAGCCACAGACTACTTAATTTACCAGCCATTTCTTGATACATTTATATATATTGTTCAGTTATTTTCAATTATCAAAATCACTTCCATCAAGATGATTGTCGTTATTTAGCAAATTTTCCACTTGTGCTTCGATCCTCTTCAGAGAGAATTTAAATTTTATGGTGAAGATAATCTGAATGGGGAAATTTTGACGTAGTACCCACTCATATTCTAATTATAAGACTACTTTTACTTTTTGAAGAAAGTAAAATTACAAAATTAGCTATTTTAATATGTCTATTTTTATCTTTTAATTTTCCTCAAAATTAAATTATTTCATTCATAAATTAATCTATCACCTAATTATATGTGTCGTATATTATAATTTAATGGTTTAGTTTAATTTCTTAACTTACACAAAAAAAAAAAAAATTAAATGCATCTTATATTTAAAATTAGAGGGAGTATAAAATAACAAATCAACTAATGTCTTCCTACTTTTGCCCTCAAAAAAAGGCCAAATTATATTCCATCAGATCCGGATTCTCTCATAATCCATTTTTCTCCACATCCCATAGAATCCTTCATCTGTCCATCCAAAAGATCAAAAGGCTCAAGATGCGACATGTCAAAAAGCCTCCAAAATGGATATGAGTGCTCCACAAAATCTCAAGTGTTTAATTTTATATTTTCTCTATCTTCACGCCCCTCCCCTCGTTCTTCCTCACTGTTTATCTTCTTCCATTTTTGAGGCTGGATGATGTGGCACATTTTGAGCCTTTTGATCTTTTGGATGGGCAAGATGAAGAATTATGAGGGATGTGGAGAAAAATGGATCATGAGAGAATCCGGACCTTATTCCATCATGCATTGTTCAAGCTGTCTTGTCATCTAGACAATTTGTCAATCGGCAATCCACAAAGATTTGAGTTTTTTTCATAACACCCGTTGCATTAAAATTCAGTGCTGTTATCCCTACAATACAAGTAAAATAGATAGGGACGCAACACCACAACTTTGCAAGTCTATACTCAAGTCAAGAAACTTAATTAGCATATACTCCGTATATGATATTTAAGTACGCAAAAATGATCGCAACGCAACACCACAACTTTGCAAGTCGATAGTCAAGTCATTAAACGTAGCAATTTATTAGGTACGCAAAAATGATAGAAACTCTTTATTTTTTGAAGTCCATAAACTTAGACATTATAAATGTCACTTCCTGAAAATGTGAGTATTTTCATCACTAACATTACCCTATTTCTACGAAGTCCAAATATATACCCTACCATTATTTTACAAATTAATTTTCAATTGTTTTTATTGAGGCTATGAATTATATAGAATATATTTTAACATTTTAAATTTATTTGTTTATGATTATGATAATTTTACAAAATATCATCAATAAATTGTAACTGAAAAGGAGGGACCCAACTGGTTCTACATGATCAATGTATTGCCGGACAAGGATAAACCCAACAAATTTCAGAGATTTTTTAAATAAGATTCGGTAATCACACCTCCCAAATTGTTCCCACTCAAATACAAATATTTCAGTTGAAACATGAATTCAATGCTTTGAGGTATATTTCCATGAAGCTGGTTATAAGAGAGATCCGAATCTTGCAAGAAGGCAAAAATCAAAAGATCAGGTAACTTGCTGGTCAATTGATTTCCTCCTAAAGACAAACCTTGTAATGGATGCCTTTCACACCATGATGTATTATAAATAAATCTCAGAAGGTCCACACTAAGTTGTTGTAGCCAAGACTTAAGCTCTTTAATGTGCAAATTTTCCCTTTATCAAGTTTGTAATTTGCCTGTGGTCTTTTTTCATATTTCTTTATTTTCAGTGTCCAACATAGAGGGATAAGCTCGCTTCTTCTATGTTTACATTTTTTACCTGTTTATATTTCAACTAATTTTTCATTTAAATTCAACATTTAATGTTCTTTCCTTGATGGAAGTGCCAACTGACGGACTGATTTCCTTCTCACGAGCCATTAATCAAATATGCTAAGTGTAACAACCCAACAAAATTATATACAAGTATTAAAAAAATCATATTTACACTCCAAAAAGTCCAAACAGTAGTAACAAATTTAAAACTTAATTATATATCTTTTTGAAATATAAAGAAAGTAAAACATTAAAGGTTGAGGTCAATGACAAAATAAATATAAAATAAAAGTGTCTACTCCTCAAGTGTCTTCCCTTACTTATTATTAGATCTGTTAATGATGGGGTGAGATCGACATCTCAGTAACTACTGAACTCTCCTAACATACACAAGCAAATTACATGTAATTAAAATACAAAAGTCATTCTCATATTCGTCCGTACAAATCAACTCTTTATCCATCTCAATTGACCTCTTAATTCAAAAACGATTCATTCACATTAATATTCTTTAATCATGCATAAATGCAGTATGCCTCCCTTATATCACCTCCACCCTTATACCGCTGACAGGAGCCATAGCTTAACATATAGTTCGAACAGAAATAAATCTAATTAACTAGATTATTCCAAGCTCACCAGTACATGAGATATACCCTGCCAAAGGTATAGAGCTCAAGCATGGACTATGGCTCCCCTCCTTAAAGAACAAATATAAGGAGTTGTCACATGTCCCATAACTTCCATGCAATCTCTGGCAAAGGAAGACATAGAAGAAAAGGTCCTGACAAGTACCACTACCATCCACTATGCACCGAGTGGTGGCATACCAAGTGGTAATAAAATTCACCATACAGATCTTCTCCCCTCTAAATTCTATCCCATCACCATGAATACAAATGTTATGACAATTATATTCAATTTCAAAACCATATCAAATTCCAATTCATGATACCATAACCATGTTGCAATTCCATGATCACTCATAACATATATAATCATGCTTCACAGAGGTTCAACTGACAAGTAAACTGTATCAATACATATAAGCAAGCTTGAAAAGGGACAAACCAGCATACATCTCACATAATATAGATAAAAACAAACATGTTTAAAAGGATTATACCTCACATAATTTAAACAAATTATAATTATTTATAATATAACTATACACATATTTGCAAGTATCCATCAGAATTTTTTAGAGTTACCTGTTGCTCCTTAGCTCACAAGTAAAATCACAAAATCACTTCGAAAATTCTCATTGAGTATCTACAAAACCATAAGTATATATTTTTATCATCACACTATTCAACACTAACTAGAGTTATCGTATCACTACCCTATAATTCTAAACTAGACCTTAAATACATGTTATAGATATAAACTTTTCATATAGGAATACTATTATTTATTTACAAGTTTTATTATGTGTAATAGTTTTATTTTCATATATAGTAATAACAGCATTACCGTCATATCTACAGTGTGAGAGGAAATCAAATTCTCCTTTAACTGACGACTAAAGCACCGCATGAGGATAAGAAAAACAATTTAATAATGTACGTATAGTATATGTATATTATATATAATTTATAGTCAGACATATGAATGAAAAAAACACTTATGAGACCATTGATTAACTAGGTATAAGTTTACACAAAATGGTTTGACATGGTCCCTATAAAATAGATGAAATATATATTTATTTTTGCACTAAAATTACATATTAAAACAAATGATATGGTTGCTAGGGGTGAGTTTGAAGAATATAATAAGGATAAACATAAAAGTCATAATTGATGTCAGCAAAACAAAAATAATGAGTTTTAGATTATTTTTATTAAATTACTTTGGCAAAGAAAATAGAAAATGAGGTTTGAGAGAAGAGAGTATTTGTTCGAAAATGGTTTAACATATGTATTTATATACACACCTAATAAAATAATGATTAAAAGAGGTTACATTTTGAGATGGTAAAATAGGTTCATTGAAAAGAACATGTTGATTGACAAGTTACTAATTGTAGGAACAAAGAACAAAGATTAATATCATAATACTAACAAGTATGAACATGGTGCGAGAAAAAGTGTCTATGGTGTACCTGATTATGATCATTCTAAGTAGGGAGGCGGCTAAGTGTTTGTGTGACAACAAATAATATTTATAAGGGGGCTTAGGGTAAGGTTTAACAATTAGGTATTTTACTATTAGGCCTTTCTAATTGGGTTTGTACGGGTCGTCAAAATAAGTAATATAAAAGTTATCGTTCCCACGGAGATTAAGACAAAACGGATTAACTATTACAATTATGTTATCAATTAGGTTGAGTGGAAATATTTGAGTTTTGAGTTTCTAACCTAACTAAATTGAAAATAATTTAATTAAAACTAAACCAACACTTAAAATTAAGAAAGAGAAGTATAGGATTATTTATCATCATTCCATTTCAAGAGACATACTTAAAGCCCTTTCAATTAGTATGCTAATGTATATATGTGTTTGCCTAAGGTTAATAGACATTTGAAAAAGCTTTCTGTCAAGTATAAATTTATGCATGTATTAATTGTGCAATCTCTTGCTACAATTAATACAAGTTCTAATCCAAAACCAACCTTTAGTGACAATGTTGGGCCAATAACTATATCTCTATGTTATAAACAAACCATCCATTTAAAACCATAAACTTTAGGTCCAACATGTTTTTATCCAAGTTCTAAAACAAATATACTTTCTCAAGTCATATTCCATTTAACTAAGTAAGTGGTGATCAAGCACTTAAGCAAGTAAAAAGCAAGATAAAAACCACACATGAAATCCATTAACAACTAAGAGAGGTCTTAAACAAATCTCAATCCATGGAATGGGTTAAAACAATCCTAAACCAAATACTAGCTAACTATCATAACTAACACTAAAATCAGCACTAACAGCCACCAAATCCAGATCCAGAGGAACAAGAAAAGACAAGAGATTGTTTAGAGAACTCCCCAACAAATGCTCTTCTTTCTCTCCTTCCTTTCTTGCAAGAGCTGTCCCACCAAGAAGTGGCTGCATTCAGTGGTGACTTTGGGCGCGTCGGGCGGCGGCTTCGGCTCCGGCAGCGGCGGCTTTAGACTTCTACCAACTTCCTTCACAGTCCTCTCGTCCTCCCGTGAAGGTGCTGAACTGAAATCCAAGCTCCCTCTTCCTTTTTCACTTTAAGTTCGCCCAGCCACCCAAAAGAATGGAGATTTTGATTGGGAAGAAGATGATGAACAGTGCCCAGAAAATGGCCGCCCCCCCTCTCTGCGGGTGTCCTTCACTTTTCTATTGCTTTAGGTCTCTCTTCTTTCTTCATCCAAACGGTGCCGTTTCATAAATTCCAATTGCCACCAAAACTGCACCGTTTGGCTTGCTGAAATTAATGAAAGACAATGAAAATAGACCAATAGAAATGATGATAATAATATAAAAACAAAAACATAACCACCACTGCAGCCTTTGACCGAATTTGTTTCTTTCATTTTTTTAACTATTTCCATTTAAATTGACTATTATTTATAACATTCCTTAGAAAATGCAACTATTTGTTATCTCATTAAAATATCAATAAATCTCTTTAATTTTGCCACAATGACTCCCCAATCATACCAAAAATATATATATATATATATATAATCTATTCAAATTGGGGAGTCATCAATAAATATATATATATATATATATATATATATATATATATATATATATATATATATATATATTACTATTTAATCCACTAAATGTTTTTATTTCTTTCCTGATCTACATATTTTTTTTTTAAAATCTTAAAACAAATTTATTATTTCTCCAATATCCTATTCTTATTTCAAAAGAAATTTAAATATTACAAAACCATTTTCTATGTGTTAAAAATATAGGATGTTACGCTAAGAATTCCTTCTTCATCCTTCAAATGGAGGTACGCTTTTTACTCGTTATGCAGTGTGTGCCTGTTATTGTATCATCTACGTTTTTTGGAATTCTTTTTTTTTTTGCCGAAAACTGTTTGATGTTGTTTGTCAATATTAATTTTATGTGAATGTCAAAATACACTTTGACAAGATATCATGCTATCTTGTGAATTCTTGTTTGATGTTGTTTGTCAATATTAATTTTATGTGAATGTCAAAATACACTCTGACAAGATATCATGGTATTTGAAGGGCTGGTTCCCACTTTAACCCTTGACACAAGGGAGTTGCGATAATAATTAGGCGCTGCTCTCTTCTGCAAGTCCACATTGTTAGCTAGTTTGACTTTTATAATAGGTAGTCAACACAAGAGTTTCTTCTAATGAATATTCCTGTTTTTTCTTTAGTTGACCTTGATTTTGGACCAAATCTCATAAGTCTGAAAAAAAAAGCAGGCATATCATTTGGACCAAATCTCATAATTTCACAGTAAAATACTCCCTCCGTTCCTAAATATAAGATCATTTTGGGGAAGTGGATATTTATATCACTTTCTATTTCGTCACAATTTTGGTCCAAATTACCCCTATACTTCTTAGCTCCCTTACTTCTCTCTCAAATCCATTTTTGTCTTTTAAATTTAAGTGAGGGGTATTTTGGGAAAATCATGTAATCCTAATTCATTGGAAAGTCTTCTTTAATCTCTCCAAATTAGCCAAAGTGATCTTATATTTAGGAACGGATGTAGTATACCATATCAGTTGGTGGCAAGAAGGTTTATTTTTCACCCCTTCTGTTTTTGTTTTATTTAAGTTTCCCAAACTATAATTACAATCCTCAAGTTTTACACCTTTTCCCGCATCAGTTTTTTCATCTCACAAGGCCCTCAAAATTTTATGATAGAAGAGCTTATGCCGTTTAAGAAGAGAAAGAGAGATCTCAAATCTAAAAGAGAATACACTCAATAATCTGCACGCTAAAACATAATGACTTTGATGTTGTAAATTAAAGAATAAAAGAATGACGAGAGAAAAGGAGAGGGAGAAAGCCACGTAAATAATACTGGCCACACTTTATTAATAATAATGAGCCTATTTATAGGCGTTTACAACGGAACTAGTTAAATAACAACTTCCTAAAAACATGACGAGAAAATCGCAAAGGACAGATTTTCCTAATTATTTAATAAAAATAAATATGCTAAACAATAAAACAATTGACTAAGTCAGTGTTTGCTCTATCATACCACTATTTGTTTGCTCTATCATCAAAAGGAGTCGTACTCACTCCAACAAAAAAGAGCAAATAAATGCTCATACACCAAAAAGAGTAAAGAAAAACGATTTCTTTAACTCAAAAAATGTTTCACACAACACTGTGAAACCAACAAATATTCCCTGCGGCTTGTACTCTTTTCCGAGTCTCAGAGGCCGATGATGACTCACCATATTTAGTGGTTTTTAGGAAATATTTTATTGTATTTGGGGGAGTCATTAATTATATAAATAAGTGATTTTGTTGTGAATTGGAAAGAAAGTAATTTGAGGATTATATGAGTCATTCTTTTGGAAAATCTGAAATTTAATTGAAATAGGAAACTTAATACATTAAAAGAAATATTTTGATGAGAAGTTTCCTATTAATGAGATTATGTGATTGAGTCATTGTGATTATTTTCTATTTCTTTCTCTTCATGAATGCAGATTTAATGAAAAAAGAAATAAAGAGAAAGAGGTTTATTTGATTATGTGCATTCATCATACAAGAAAAGGAAAGAAAAGAAACTTAACATGCAAGGCAAAGACAATATGGTGTTGGACTATTTTATTATAAATATACACATGCAATTGAGGAGAAGGAACTTGGTCAGAATTCTTCCAATTCCTATAGCCTACACGAGATTCACGCAAAGAAAGAAGCAAGCAGTCGCGAATAGTGCTTGGAGACAATTCTTCCAATCCTTTGCACTCAAGAGACACGTGAACCTGAGAAGCAAGAGTGGTGTGATATCATTCATCATCAACGCAATATCCTCCATTTATTCATCAACTTCAATATCAATTTTGGAGAGGAGAAGCAAGGCTGAACAATAGAGAGGGGGATTCCGATTCGGGTTCTTACATCTGTTTGTTTTCCTTGGAACTTGTGATTTAAACGTTTATTTTTTGTGATGACTTGGATAAACCATATGTGTGGCTAGTTTTCTTTTACAACTTAGAGTACTATGAACTTGTTTGTAACTTAGGATTTTATTTCCCACTATTTAGTCATGGTTAATTTGACTTAGTTTATTTAATCTTGCTATTATTGATTAACTTGTTTAGTGCTTATCACCATTAGACATGTTTAGGGAATTTAGAATTGGACTCGAAAGAGAGAATTTTAAATAGATCATAAGATTAAATAGTGTAGGATTGAATTTTTTATCTGATTTGCGACTAGGATAGACATATACCTAGAAGCCCTACATAGTCACATTAGAGCGGTACCGATACTAATTGGCTTAGTAAATTAGTGCAAGACATTGTGTAATTAAACTAGACAAGGATATAGGTGGACCGGAAGGCATTTATAGACACTAGTACTCTAGATTAGCTAGTTGGATTAATTCGTAATTAATTTAGTGGGGAATAAAATCTAAGAAGCAGATAAGGGATTGGTGGCTCTAGGTTGTTCTTTTAACTCGTGAATTTCATCTGTGTGAATATTTGTTTTATTTTATTTTCTTAGATATTAGGTAATTAAAATCAATTTTCTTTTATTTACTCAACTTAAATGAAAATAGGAGATCTAATGCCTAGTTATTAATTGTCTGAGTCTCTGTGGGATCGACCTTGAACTACCACTTTACTAAATTTACGATCCGTACACTTGCGGAGTTTTTATCAAAATTTTGGTAGCATCAGCCGATCTGCATGACTTGTACTCCTTTTTGAGTCTCAGAGGTCTGCAACACCCTCAATATTCTCCAGGGTTTGTACTCTTTAAGAGTCTCAGAGGCCTGCAACACCCTTAATATTTTCTCTCATCACCCACATGATCTTTCAACCTGAAGCTCTGATACCATGTTGTAAATTAAAGAACAAAAGAATGACGAGAGAAAAGGAGAGAGGGGAAGCTACGTAAATAATACTGGCCACACTTTATTAATAATAATGAGCCTATTTATAGGCGTTTACAACGGAACTAGTCAAATAACAACTTCCTAAAAACATGACGAGAAAATCGCAACGGACAGATATTCCTAATTATTTAATAAAAATAAATATGCTAAACAATAAAACAATTGACTAAGTCAATGTTGAATTATTCTTTCAACATTTGACATATTTAATTAACTCCCTTGTACTATATTCCTTCTTTGAAATGACATAAATATATAGCTTCAGTTTCAACACATAGTTGTTGCAATAGAACTTCCTTCAGATGCACCGATTTTCATCCATTTAACATTATGTCTTCATTGTCCCACATTTTGCAATAACTTAATCAAATCGAAATATAAGTTATACTCATTGTATTCATGGAATTCTGTTCTTAACCATAATTATTTGACCAATAGCTCCATATGATGATATCAATAAATCCAATACCAGCAATATCTCTACTCAAATAATTAAAAAAATTCAAAACTTACCATGTTTGTTGAAGTTATATTTTAAATTATGCCAACATGTGTGTGTAGTCATCAACTTAGTGAATAAATTTAACATGAATGGCCATATTGCCCCTAGATTTCTTATGGTTGAGAACGGGTACAATTGAACAGGATGTTCACACAAACATCAAACTATACTCAATTAGCATACAACAGAAAAGAGTAATTTAAAAGGCAATAAGCAGAACGGAACTTGCTCAATCAAATACTAGAAGAAGATTGTTTCAAGAGCAGCTTATTTCAAAGCACAACATAAATTGTACAAGCAAACCATCATTTCTTGGATCATAAATTCTCCGATGCAAATTTACTGAAGGAGTGACACATCCTGCAAGAAATAGAGTAACATGTGAACATATTCTTAAGTAATTTCATAAATACAATTACTTCTTTGTTGTTATCTTATAGTTGCGCCATTCCTAAGTTAAAGTGTCTGTCTGTGTTAGCATAGACTCTAGTAATTCACTATCACATGGTGATTATAAAAAAGATATGGATGGGAGTAAAAGCTGCAAAGGAAAAAAAGCATTACCTTTTGTCTCTTAGTGTGTTCAAAAACCTATAGTAGGCTTGACCCCAAGTTTGATTGAAGAGCAACGGCCCAACAAAGACCCAGAATCCAACAACAAATCCCAATGCCATGCTCACGTAAAATCCTGGAGACAAAAATGAGGCTTCTTCTTCATCTTGGTCAGGTGGACTCATTTTGTTACCTGGACACATTTTGTCAAGTGGCAATCCACAAAGATCAATGTTTCCTTCGTAAGATGAGGCATTAAAACTCTGCAACTGCGTTCCTGTGGGAATTTTTCCTGAGAGATTATTGTTTGACAAGTCCAACACACTAAGACGATCAATATGAGCAAGACTTGGAGGAACTGGGCCTGATAATTTATTCTTTGACAAATCAAGAAATTCTAGTGATTCCAGATTCCCAATCTTCATAGGTATCATTCCACTAAGCTGGTTTCTTGATAAATTTAGGGAAACCAATCCCAGTAAAGAGACAAGTTCTCCAGGTATATCTCCAGAAAGAGCATTACTTGAGAGATCAATGCTTTTGAGAAAAACCTCGGGGCTCTTAAACATGTGATTCCCACCTTTCCACATCAATGTTATATAGAATTCCACTACTCCATCAGCGTAATAAGAGGTAATTAATGATGATTTGATACGATGATAACGATAGATAGGACTTATGCCAATGTTATTTTGGGCCATAATAGAAAAATTTTGAACACAAGTTGGAATTTCATTGGACAGGTCATTATGAGAAAGATCCAAGAGTCGTATTTGTGTTAAGTGACAAAGGTGACTCGGCAGACTTCCATATAAATGATTCATTCGTAAGCTTAATATTTGCAATTGTCCAAGGCTTTCCCCAATCCATGAAGGTATAGGCCCCAACAACTTATTTTCCGATACATCCAACAATAATAACTCAGAGCAGTTCCCTAAAGAGGAAGGAAGTTCTCCAGTCAAGCTATTGTTTTTGAAAACCAAGGCCCACATTTTGACAAGATGTCCTATAGAGGATGGAATCTCTCCTGACAAATTATTGTTGCTCAAATCAACAAACTCTAACAAGTTTAAATTACTCCAACAATTTGGTAGGTGCCCCTTTAATAGATTGCTGGATAGGTCTAAAAAGACAATGTCTCCATGTTCAGTTTGACCACATACAAGTAGACTCAAGTTTGAGAATTTATTTTGAGAAAGATGAAGCTCTGATGCTTGCCCAAAAAATGACGGAACTACACCTTCAAAATTGTTTGAAGTTAGATACATGTTGGGCTGTTGATTAAGCTTGACAGGTAAATTTGGAATTTGACCGACAAAATTGTTGAATGAGATGTTCACGTGTTGACTGTGTTCTAATAGCGACCAAAACCATTCTGGTACAAAACCGGAAAGCCTAGCGTCAGAAATATCCAAAATAACAAGTTGGTGTTGATTATGAAGCCAACTTGGAAAATTTGGACCAATCATGCAAGAAGCCATATCCATATGTAGTAATCGAAAAGGAGGGATCCAAGTGGTGCTGATTTCCAAGGTCAATGGATTGCCACGCAATGATGTTCCTATCAAATTAGAAAGATTTTTAAAATGATTTTCAGTGATTACACCACTAAAGTTATTTGAATCCAAATACAAAAATTCCAATTGAGACATCAATCCAACGCTTTCCGGTATTTTTCCTTGAAGTTGATTATCAGAGAGATCCAAATAGCGCAAAAGGGGAAATCCCTTAAGAGGAGGTAAGAAGCCCCTCAATCGATTTCTTTGCAACTCCAAATGCTGTAATGGATGAATATGACACCTTGTTGCAGTAGAAATGAAACTTGAAAGGTCCTCACTCAGGTTGTTGAAGCTGATTCTTAAGTCTTTCAATGAGCACATATTCCCTAGTGATGCAGGGACTTCACCTTGGAGATTATTAAATTTAAGATCCAGAACTTCAAGAGAGTTCATCGTGTTTCCAAAACCATGTGGAATGGAACCACTGAGGGAATTATCCTGGAGGTATAGTTCGTGAAGATTGAAGGTGAAGTTGGAAATCCAATAGAATATGGCTAATGATGTCAAATGATTAGAAGACAGATCAAGATGGACAAGAGAAGGAAAATGAGAATGAGAAAATAGATGGTAAAGGTTATCGGAGGAAAGATTGGAATCTTCCAAGTAAAGCTCTTGAAGGGTGGTGGAACTGAAACTGAAGAGCCATTGAAATAATGATGGGTTATTCAAGTCATTTTCAGAGAGATCAAGGATGACAAATGACGTAGAATAGTTGGAAGGTGAAGTAGAGAGAGGAAGGTTATGGGTATAACTAATGTCACATCCTCTCAGTCTTAATTCTCTTAGTTTTGGGAAAAGCTTACCAGTCAACATGTGAAGCCAAATCTGAGAATAGCCAACATCACCCACAAAACTCAAGTCAAGATTTTTTAATGAAGAGAGCTTAGATATCCACTTTACATTACCACGAGTTTTCCTTTCAGTGAGTTTGAGACTATAACCAAAATCATAACTAGCACCAAGTTGCAAAGTGTGCAACATGGAGAGATTCCCAAGTTGATAAGGAATGACTCCACCAAGATCATTTCCTCCAAGATTAAGGTAAAGCAATTTGGAAAGATTTCCTATTTGCCAAGGGATAACTCCTTCCAAGGAATTGCTGTTCAGATCAACGTATAGTAAATTTGAAAGCTTCCCTAATTGATGGGGAATACTCCCAACAAAACCAGATTTAGAAAGGTTGAGATACCTTAAGTTGGTGAAAAGATTTATGGACCCGGGGATGTCACTCTGATAGAAATAATTGAAACTAAGGTCCAAATATTTCAAATCATGCAACTCACTCAACAAAGTGATATTAATTGTTCCCCTCAAAACAATTTCAAATGAACCACGAAGATTAAGGATTTGAACATGACCTGTTTGGTTGCTACAATAAACTCCATTCCAGTTGCAACAATCTTCATCGTCTCCCTCCCTCCATGTGGACAACATTTCAAAGTCGTCATGGATGCCTTGTTTGAATGAGAGAAGAGCTTTCCTCTCCATCTCTATGCACTGCTTCCTTGCTTCTCCATAAGTGGCCAAACAAAATCTTGTACGCAAAACAAACAACAATATCAACAACAGGCCATAGGAACATTTTAAGCGAGAGGCCATCGTCTTGCAACGAATATCTTTTGTTACAAGCTCAAAAGTTAAACAAATATAGAGAAAATCGCTGAAAACTGTGATGTGTTTTTCTTTATCTACTTTTGTTTGGTGATATGAGGCATGGGAAATGGATTGTCGTATTTATAGAATTCATTGTGGGGGCTACACTTCATTATTATGCGCTCAACCTTTGGTGTTTTCACTCAAAGTCTTTAAAATCTAATTTTCTTGACAAAGACTTTGGTTTTTTCTAGTTAGTGGGAAAAGGGTTGGTAGCTGCAATGTCATAATAGAAGTGGATAAAAGTTAAAAGAGAAGAGGAAAGTCACATGAAACAGATTTATTCAGTTCTCTTGAGAATGATTAACCATGCATGCATGACAATGGTATAATAGGTAAGAATTAACGATGAAATTCAATTGGATGAATATAATTAAGAGAGACAAAATGATGGAGCAAATGAAACTATAAATATAATTAAAAACAATAAGGTTAATCACATCATGAGAGAGTATGTTTTTCTATACGATTAAATCAATGATTAAGTTAAATTGTTTATTTGGGCATTGTTTGTTTGGAATTCAATCTAGTTTTTATTATCAGGGCCGGGCCTTTTTCAACTCCAATTTTAATTCAATTTAACTAAAATCTCTAGAGTTGGTAAAAAAAAAAAAACTAAAAGCTCTAGCAATTTTTTTGGCACACTTATATATTAAGTTCACTCTATTTCAATTATCAAAACCCCTTCCATCAAGATGGTTGTCATTATCATTTCGCGAATTTCCCACATGGGCCATGATCGTTTTTCACAAGGACTTTGAATTTTATCGTGAAGACAATATGAATGGGGAATTTTCGACATAAGTTTTATTGTTAGTATAATATAAAATAAAATAAAGTCAATTAATAAAGACGCTTTTCACATGGACTATGATCGTTTTTCACATGGACGCAAGTTTTAGCATATCTGAATGGGCTACTTTCTCCTTTCCTCTTATCACCCACCTGGTCTTCTCTCTTTTCATTTTTTTCTCATTTCTTCTATCAGACCATCACCTTTCTCTCTCTCCTGTGTCTGCTCACCTTTAATTCCTTCTTCGTTCTATCTCTATCGTAAAATGGGCAGGGATATAAAATGAGCAGTGTTATAAAATTGGGCAGTGTTATAGTGATTGTATTTAGACTGCTCATAATTTACTGATTATTACTCCTCATGTCCCTATTTATAAGTGTAATGACCCAACAAATATTCTGAGATTACTACTTTACTATTAATCAATATTTTACTTGTTTTCTTTTTTTTTATGTCTTGAAAATAGTATAAAATGATTATTAAATTTTTAGTTATAATATTGAATTTTTCTTGAAAATTTTGTTGCAAAAGTTAATTAATGGTCTGATTGTTGTTTCCTTACTAGGTTGGGAGTTCCATTGTATTGTGTGTTGAGAGTTATATATCTAAAAAAAATTACAACAATTTTTATCAGAAAAAAATTACAACAATAACTATAAATTTACTATTAACCTGATGCAGAATTTTATATATAGTTAGAAAATTTTTTAGTTATTTCATAATATTGGGTATCGTAGAAAAAAATAATATTCGATCACCTTATGTTTATGTAATTATATATAAGTTTCTTCTCCCTTTCTTTTTTTTTTGATAAGACTTTCTTCTCCCTTTCTAGGTGCTGAAAAAATCTACTATAAAAACAAAATATTTATATCCATTTAAGTTTAAAGCATACATTACAATTTACAAGTTACTCCCTCTGTTCCTAAATATAATATCACTAACCTAATTTGATTAGATTAAGGATACTAGTTAAGGTAGTTACTAGTACATGATATTACTTATCTACCCTAATCATATACTCATCTTTATTCTCACTCTCCCTTTCTTCCTTATTTATTATAGATAAGCATTATTAGGGTTTTTTTGAAAAAAATTGAGAAAAATTAAAAAAGTTGCTTATATTTATGAACAAGTTGAAATTAGAAAGTGATCTTATATTTAGGAACTGAGGTAGTATAAAAAATGAAAGAGTCACTAAATAAGTATTTTCATCCTTATTTTTATTTTATTTCATTGGAAAAAAAACTGCCATGAAGTCTTTATAAAAATTAACATTATGAAAAAAGTAATAAAAAATCAATCCCAATTAGATTTTAATGAAAATTCCATATTAGGTATCCCAAATACAATAAAAGTACTCAAATTTGCAAAAGAATAAATCAAGTACTAGACACTAAATTCATATTACTATTAGATATTGTAAAAGTACTAGAAAGTTGGTTCCTCACAACACGACACCAACCTAATAAACCTTTCTAAGACTCACATCCATCTTCCTCCCCCAAACACATTTCCTCTCTGTTCACCGCCTTCTCTACAAGTTCACCACCACTTCCACCATTGTCAGGGCCGCGGTTGACCTCCTTGACCATTATCACCATCACTTTTTAAAGAGGAATTTTTTCATCAATAGCTCCACATAATCATATCAATACAAAAGGCCGGCCGATTGATAATAGTTTCGTAACAATAATGCAAAAAGAAGTATCATTTCAAAACTTACAATGTCATTTGGGAGAATAGAAACAATTGAACAGGGCAATCACGCAAACCATCAAATTACCCTCATTTAGTACACAACTGAAAAGTTTTAAAAGGAAATTAGAAAAACACAACCAGTTCAATCAAATGCTGGGAAAGAACATTATTGAGGGTACAATACATTTCAAAGCATAACATCAATTCGTCCAATATGCCATACTTCATTGCAGAATCGATTCATCCCATGCCAAACAGTCGGTGTAACAGATCTGTAAGAAACAAAGTAGCATGTTCAGTAAGTCAATAACCAGAAATATTATAGCTTCACAATATTTATACAACGTCCAAGTGTGATTTATATTAACATCATTGCTGAGTTAAAATGTTTTCCTATATTAATATAGACTCTTGAAATTTACTCTCACATGTTTATTATAAATCAGAGTTGAATGTAGGAGAAAAAACAGCAAGAGAAAATCAAAGGCATAAACTAAATGATAAATGTGTTATAGCATCAGAACAAAGTAAGACCCTGCTGAATACATTAACATATAAGTACCTGGCAAGTGGTTCACTTCTTTTCCATTCTGTTCTGGTGAAGAAACCTTTATATGTAACACTTTTCCTTTTGAGTACTGAAAAATTTGGTTGGGCTGTTGTTGCAACCAACAGGGATGTTTTCTTGCTGGACTGCTAGAATACCTTCCAGATATCATTGCAAATATTTTAATTATTAATGATCATATATTATTATTCAAACCCAATAATGCTTCAGTCATATAAGAACACTACCCTGTTTACATATGCAGAAAAGATATTACTAATCTGAACTTTTGCTATGATCACTGTCGTCGGAGATACTGCCATCATCGTTGTGAGCATCAGAATAAAAAAACATGTTAATGTAATACACATCCATCCCTATTAACACAAAAGAAGACACTTTTATTAACATAGTTACATACCTTCTGTATGAGGCTTAATAGTTAACTGCTTTCTGTTGTTTGCAACATTTGCAGCTCTTGTAGTTGGTTTTTGCAACTTGGAATTTGTGAGTTTGCTTAGCTTTTTTCCACTCTTGCCATCTGAGGTACATGTGTTAAGTATAGATGAGGCATAACCAAATCAAAATATTCCTTCCGGTCCTAAATATAAGATCTAATTGACTTTTTCTGAAAAATCCTTAAAAAGCAAAATGAGTTAATTATAAATTGATTTACCTAATTTTTTCCCTTAAACTAGTTTATTTTACCTATAAACTAATGGATAATCTAAAAATATATCAAATATGTTATCATTTAATAACCTATTTTGCAACCTTAATATCTATAAAAAAAAACTCAATTAGGTTCTATATTTAGTACCTCAGGTAGTATGTGTTATAGTCTCATGATGGCGTATCTTGACGCTGCATACTTTAAAATATAAGTAGCTGACAAGTAGGTCACTTTGTTCCATTCTGAATTGCTGAACAAACCCTTATACCTTGCACTTTTTCTCCTGAAATCTTAAAATTTGGTTGAGCTTGATTTATGACCACAACATGGTTGTTTTCTTTCTGGGTTGATTGAATACCTTGCAGACATAATGGCAAATATATTAACTTATACTGATAATATGTTATTACCTTAACACAAGATGGTTTCAGACATAAATATAACCTAATAGCATGGTGCATTTCCTAATAACTTTCAAGGGGAGTTTCATTTACGTACATGTTAAGTAAGAAAGATGGTTATTATAAATAAGAGTTGCATAGGAGGAAAGTTACCTTATGGCGGCTAGTTGGTGTAGGTAAGAAAGTGAGGTATCTAACGACATGAATTGCAACCAATGCCATGATATGGTTTCCGATTTCTATGTTAACAAGTTTGTAGTAACTTGCCTCCTTCTTTGAAAATGTGGTACAAGTATAACGAATTTTTTGTAGTGTTGGATGCACTGATTTGTTCATCCACAAAAAAGTTGTCTGTCATAAATGCTTTGAATTTTGCAATAACTCAATAAATTGAATATATATAAGTTGAACTCTTTGGAATTACGGACTTCAGATTTTGTTCTAAATCAAAATTATTTGAAAAATAGCTCCAGATAATCACATAAATAAATACAAAACAAATACTATTACCTTAAATACAATTCATGAAGAATTTTTTTTAAACCTACAGTATTATGATAGGTTTATATTTTGAATTATATTTATATATATAGTCGTCAGATCTTTTGGAGAACAGATACAATTGAACAAGGGAATCATACAAGCATCAAACCATCCCCAACATAAGGGATTAATTTAAAAAGCAATAGGCATAATTTAATTTGTTCAACTAAATACTAGAAAGAGAATTTTTACAAGTACAATGTTTTACAAAGCATAATACAATAGATTCTTCTAACAAACCATGATTACTAGAATCATCAATTCATCCGGCGCCAATTTACTAAAGGAGTAACATAACCTGTAACAAACATGGTAGCATGTTAAGCATGTTCCCAAAATCCCAAGTAGCTCCATAAATATGATTGCTTTATTGTATTTTTCCTTTTTGAATTTGAACATTATGCCCTAGTAATTTACTCTCTGATGTTAATGATGAATAAGAGTTGGATGGCAGTGAAAACAGCAAGATAAAATAAATAATTACCTTATGTCAGCTAGTCTCTGTTGGTAAGGTACTTCAGCACATAAACAGCAAATATGACATGGACTTTGTCTGTTATTGTGTTCAAAAACCTATAGTAGGCTTGCCTCCAAGTTCGATTGAAGAGCAACGGCCCTACAAAGGCCCATAATCCAACAAAGAATCCCAATCCCATGCTCAAGTAAAATCCTTGAGGCAAAAATGAGGCTTCTTCTTCATCTTGGTCAGCTTCTTGGACTGGAGGCATCTTATTATTACCTGGGCACATTTTGTCAAGTGGCAATCCACAAAGATCAAAGTTTCCTTCATAAGATGAGGCATTAAAACTCTGCAACTGCGTCCAGTGGGGATTTTTCCCGAGAGATTATTGTTTGACAAGTCCAACACACTAAGACGATCAATATGAGCAAGACTTGGAGGAATTGGGCCTGATAATTTATTCTTTGACAAATCAAGAAATTCTAGTGATTCTAGATTTCCAATCTTCATAGGTATTACTCCACTAAGCTGGTTTCTTGATAAATTTAGGGAAACCAATCCCAATAAAGATACAAGTTCTTCAGGTATATCTCCAAAAAGAGCGTTGCTAGAGAGATCAATGCTTTTCAAAAAGAACTCTGGCCTCATAAACACCTTATCCCCACCTTTCCACATCAATGTTATATAGAATTCCACTTCTCCATCAAGACCATAAAACACGCTTGCTGATGATTTGATATGATGATAACGATAGCTAGAACTTGTGCTAATGTTATTTTGGGCCATAATAGAAAAATTATGAAAACAAGATGGAATTTCATTGGATAGGTTATTATGAGAAAGGTCCAAGAGCCGTATTTGTGTTAAGTGACAAAGGTTCCTGGGCAGACTTCCATATAAATGATTCATTCTTAAACTTAAAATTTGCAACTGTTCAAGGCTTACCCCAATCCATGAAGGTATAGGCCCCAACAACTTATTTTCTGATACATCCAACAATACTAACTTGGAGCAGTTCACTAAAGAGGAAGGAAGTTCTCCAATCAAGCTATTGTTTTTCAAAATAAACCAAGGCCTGCATATTCACAAGATGTCCTATAGAGGATGGGATCTCTCCTGAAAAATTATTGTTGCTCAAATCAACAAACTCTAAAGAGTTTAAATGACTCCAACAATTTGGTAGGTGCCCCTTTAATTGATTGTTGGATAGGTCTAAAAAGGCAATGTCTTTATGTTCAGTTTGACCACATACAAGTGGACTCAAGTTTGAGAATTTATTTTTAGAAAGATGAAGCTTTGATGCTTGCCCAAAAAATGACGGAATTGCACCTTCGAAATTGTTTGAAGTCAGATATATGCTTGCCTGTTGATTAAACTTGAGAGGTAAATTCGGAATTTGACCGACAAAATTGTTGAATGAGATGTTCAGGTAATAATTGTGTTCTAATAGTGACCAAAACCATTCTGGCATAACACCTGAAATCCTTCCATCAGAAATGTCCAAGAAAGATAAGTAATGTTGATTACGAAGCAAACTTGGAAAATTAGGACCTATCATGCAAGAAGCCATATCCATATATACTAACTGAAAAGGAGGAATCCAACTGGTGCTGATTTTCAAGGTCAATGGATTGCCATGCAATGACATTCTTAACAAATTTGAAAGATTTTCAAAATGAGATTCGGTGATTACGCCTCCCAAATTATTCCCTTCCAAATTCAAATAATTTAATTGAGACATCAATCCAATGCTTTCGGGTATGCTTCCTTCAAGTTGGTTATCAGAGAGATCCAAGTGTTGCAAAAAGGGAAAAACCTTAAGATGAGGTAAGATGCCTGTCAATCGATTTCTTTGCATCTGCAAAACTTGTAATGGATGTATATTGCAGCTTGATGCATTGGAAATGAAACTTTGAAGCTCCCCACTCAGGTTGTTGTAGCTAATTGTTAAGCTCTTCAATGAGCACATATTCCCCAGTGATGTGGGGACTTCACCTTGGAGATTATTTAATTCAAGATCGAGAATTTCAAGAGAGTTCATTATGTTCCCAAAACCATGTGGAATGGAACCACTGAGTGAATTATTCTGGAGGTTTAGTTCGTGAAGATTGAAAGTGAAGTTGGAAATCCAATAGAATATGGTTGATGATGTCAAATGATTAGAGGACAGATCAAGATGGACAAGAGAAGAAAGGTTAGGATTGAGAGAAGTAAAGATGAGACTATTTGATGAAAGACCACAGTTCATTAAATTCAGCTTTTGAGGATTATTGGAGCCAAAGTTCAAAGTCATTGCTGACGTCAAGATATTATAAGAGATATCAAGAATCGTGAGGAAAGGAAAATGAGAATGAGAAAATAGATGGTAAAGGTTATAGGTGGAAAGATTGGAATCTGTCAGATAAAGCTCTTGAATGGTGGTGGAGCTGAAATTGAAGAGCCATTGAAATAATGATGGGCTATTCAAGTCATTAAAACTGAGATCAAGGGTGACAAGAGACCCAGAATAGTTGGAGGGTGAAGGAAATAGAGCAAGGTTATGGGTATAAGAAATGCCGCACTCACTAAGTCTCAATTCTCTTAGTTTTGGGAAAAGCTTACCAGTCATCATGTGAAGCCACACCTGAGAATAGCCAACATCACTCACAAGACTCAAGTCAAGATTTATTAATGAAGAGAGCTTATATATCCACTGGACATCACCATAATTGTTTCTATCAGTGAGTTTGAGGTTAGAATTAGAATCAAGTTGCAAAGTGTGCAGCAAGGAGAGATTCCCAAGTTGATAAGGAATCACTCCAACTAGATCATTATCTCCAACATTAAGGTAAAGCAACTTGGAAAGATTTCCTATTTGCCAAGGGAGAACTCCTTCCAAAAGATTGATACTCAGATCAATGTAAAGTAAATTTGAAAGCTCTCCTAATTGATGGGGAATACTCCCAACAAAAAGAGAATTAGAGAGGTTGAGATACCTTAAGTTGGTGAATAAATCTATGGATTCAGGGATATCACTATGATAAAAAGAATTGTAACTGAGGTCCAAATGTTCTAGACCATGCAACTCACTCAACAAAGTAATATTGATTTTACCTTCAATTTGAAGTGAAGGTGAACCATGAAGATCAAGGATTTGAACATGACCTGTTTCATTGCTGCAATAAACTCCATTCCACTTGCAACAATCTTCATCGTCTCCCTCCTTCCATGTGGACAACATTTCATAATCTGCATGGATGCCTTGTTTGAATGAGAGAAGAGCTTTCCTCTCCCTCTGTATGCACTTCATTATTGCTTCACCATTGGTGCCCAAATTGAGTCTTGAATGCAACAAAAGCAGCAGTATCAATGAAGTATATAGGCAATTCAATGAAAAGCCCATCTTAGTGAGAATATTTCATCAATACAAGTTCAAAAGCGAACCAACTGAAGAGGATTATAATACAGTATCCTTTGATAACTGTAGTTTGGTTTTTGTTCGTTTTTTCAGCTTATGAGATGTGAGGCATGAAAATTTGAATTTATAGAGTTCATTGTGGCTATGTTTGATAGTTTGTTTTGTTGACCTTTCTGATGAAGAAAAGTCATTGAAATATATGGATGCTGAGAGATTAAATTTCACCAGCTTTTGTTTTCAAAATAAAAATAAAAATTCAAATATAGGTGGAACTAGTGTGTAGAATTTATAGAGTTCATTGTTGCTATGTTTGATAGTTTTCAAAATGCTGTTGGAATTCACAATATTGAAAATTTTGCTGGATAGTTTGCTCTGTTAAGATAGACTATTATATTGTTTTGGTTGGACTAGAGAAAATTTAGCACGTCTCAAGGTATTAGGCACTGAATTAGTCAATGAGCTAGTTAAGGACTAGCTGAAGGTCAATGGGGGCAGATTGGGGTCAACCGAGAGGTGGATTGGCCAAATTTATAGTAATATAAAAATATTTCAAATATGATTATACAAACAAATAAAAATATATTTTTTACTAATTTTTAAGTGTGAGCTATAATTGTTCCTGGCAGATGAGGACACATTAATCAAGTTAGTAAATTTTTTTTTGGTCAGAATCAAGTTAGTAAATGAGTCTAATGAAAAAGTAATTTTTTGAATAAAAAATTAACAGTGGTCCATTTTTTATTTTCAATTTATATATTTTTCTTATTGGTACTAAAATAAAGGTCCAAAGTCCAAACCCAACACAATCAATGATTTAAATAAATCTAAGCATTGTCAACCCCTTGGACCTCACTCTTTAAGATTGTGTAACCCCTTCTACACAACCTAGAGGCACCCTCTCTTGCACCCCAAAGATTAACTAGGTTGTCCCAATGATATTCATTCGACCGAAACGAATTATATATTATATATTAAGCCTAATATAGTATAAGCCCTACGAAATCCAAAAAAAAAAATATAGTATAAGCCCTAATTAAGATCAGGAAAGCCCACACGCCATAAGGCCTATTATATTTGCAACGGTGAAATCATTCCATTAATCTCAAATTCTTTTTTGATCTGAAATTAATCTCAAATCCTCAACTCACTACAATCCTCAAAAACTCCTATTAATTCTTATACTTATGAACAGCCATGCTGCTGGAAAGCACAAAACGAGCTAATATTAGTAGAACTCTCCAAAGTTTTGTTAAATCTTGATGTTCCAAGGGATTGTCAACATAAAATAAAAATACTGATGCTCGGGATTAATTATTTTATGATCTTCCGTCTGATGTTGTAAAAAAACATTCAGACTAATGGATATGTAGCTTTTCCACCTTTGTTTACGTTCCCCGAATATCTACAGAATCATCACAGCAGTTAGTTTCTCTCTTATATGTATTACCTACTTATTTCAATTGTAGATCTAGATTATTGGATATGTAGCTAATGGTCTGATTTTAGTGTTTTACAAAGATATTGTTGATTTCAATAAAACAAAACTAGTAAGATCTAAATTATTTGATATGTTTATGCGAGATATATATATATATATATATATATATATATATATATATATATATATATATATTATATATATATAGACACACACACATGTACATATTTAAAATATAAAAATAAAATAAGAAAATTTTATGCATGAACGTTATTATATATTTTTCGCTAATTTATGATATCATCAGCCAATCGGGGTGAAGGTCGTGTCCATCTTAATGATTTTAAGTAAGATCAATGAATTAAGTTGAAAAGTTCGTCCCCTAAAAAAATTATACATACTCCCTCATGTGTGAATTGAACTACCTCTTCCAAAACATTTCCTTTATAAGCGCGATCAATATGGATTCACCCGGCTAAAGATTAATATTAGTGTTTATGTCCAACCAAAATAAATTGTTTTTCTAGCTCTTATCGGTCCCCTTGGGGACAAATTTAGATCTTCGTTCCCTTGCTGGCTCGTGAGATGCATGGTCCTAGTTCAAGAATGGGTGAATATAAAATATGAACACTCAAAACACGGGCTACCAGAAAAATTATTATTCTATAGGAAATGATAGAACCTTGGAGCAATGGAAGATTGAGGAATCCTCTGATCTGAGCCTTGAGAATTATTAGCCGATAACTGATCTAGCAGCCGGAACACTTCATTCATTGGCACAATCCGATACCCGCCATTGGTTATAAAGTCGACCATTGCTCTAGACTGGGGATTAAGGCGAGTATAGAAGATCTGAATAATCACCCATTTGTCCACTCCATTATTAGGACATTGCTTCATCAACATCTTATACCTATCTCAAGCAGCATAGAGAGTCTCATCATTGTGTTGCTTGAAACTCAAGAACTCATCTCCACCCTCAACAGACTTGTCATCAGAAAAAAACCGAGCTTGAAACTTGGTTTCAAGCTCATTCCAAGTGGTGATAGAACCTTTTGGTAAGTTGTTGAACCACTCCATCGCCTTTCCTTGCAGAGAGAAAGGGAACAAACGCAGTCGAAGAACATCAGCTGAAACCCCATTCTGCTTGAATGAATCACATACCTCCAAGAAATACATCAAGTGTTTGTTGGCATCCTCATTGTAAAGACCATGAAACATCTCATGCATTTGAAACATTGTGATCATCACCAGCTTAATCTCAAAGTTCCTTACTTGCACATCCGGAATCCGAATGCAAGATTGGGTTCCTCTCAAGTTCCGACTAGCAAAGTCATTAACCGTAGCATGATCATACTCATCATCCGTCATAGCTGCAGTTTCAACCTCAACCTCTTGCTCAAGATTGATTACCCTTCAAGTATTACTTCCAAGTCACCAAACTCAATGTGTTGCATGCACCAAGAAAGGAGTACCTACAAAAAGGAGTACCTACAAGCACTACAAGATCACAATGATCAAAGTAACCAAAAGTGAAAATAAGCAAGGCAACCAAGGTAAAACTATTTCTAACACCTAAGGTAATTAGAAACAGCAAAACACAAACTTACCACAAGATAAGGAAAAGAGGTTACATGAAAGCAATTAATCACACAATTAAACTAATCAACACAAGAAAATAAACTTTTTTGCTTAAACTACAATCCTCAGCAGCGGCGCCATTGACAACGCGGATGCACTTCCGTAAGCATACGGGTCGTCAAGTGTAGTATAGAAAAAGTGTCATTCCGCAGAGATTATAGTTTAAACAAAGTGATTAGCTCTAATTGCATGCTCAATTACCTTAAGTAAAAACATAGTGGGAGTTTGTTGTTCAAGTAAGAAAAGAATTTTAAATTTGAATGTAAAGAGAGTTGGAGTTTCAAACACGATTTAACAATGATACCTAGGGTTGAAAAGAATTTTAAATTTGAATGTAAAGAGAGTTGGAGTTTCAAACACGATTTAACAATGATACCTAGGGTTGCTAATCCCCTATTTACTTCATGAATCAAGGTTTCTCTCTCCTTTTTAAGTGATTAAATGAAAATATGTGCAAGTCTAGGGTTCAAAATCATTTGAAAAAACTTTCTCAAGTCATAATCAAATTTATGCTAACATTGATTGCACAATCTCTTGTTACAATAAATGCAAGCTCTTTTCCTCAACCACCATTGTGACAATGTTGGGTCAATAACTATATCTCTATGTTATCAACAAACCATCCATTTAAAATCATAAACTTCAAGTCCAACAAGTTTTTATCCAAGTTCTAAAACAAAATACATTTTCTCAAGTCATATTCCATTTAACTAAGTAAGTGGTGATCAAACACTTAAAACAAATAGAGAGCAAGATAAAAACTACACATATACTTCATTAATTACTTAAAGAAAGAGAGAGTAGATGGTTCAATTCATAAATAGGTTCATAACAACCCTAGATTAGGGTCTTAGTTACACATAAATGTAAATAAAACAAACCCTAAAACTATGAAAGAGTTCATTGAAGAGAGGTGAAGAAGAGGGAGAAAGATCATATAACCACAAATGGAGAATGTTCAAATCTCTTCAAGCTTTCCCACTTGATTCCCAAGAGATCCCAAGTTCTTCAAACTCTTCAAGACTCCCAAAAGTGCCCTAGAAGTGTGTATTTTCGTGTTTTCAAGTCCCTCTTTGAATGCCCTAAGTTTCAGCTTTTATACCATGTGAAAATTAGTTAAAACGTGTAGCTGCATAATACTCCTCGCATGAGCGCGCCCAGAGCGCCCCATGGGCACAGAATGGGCACCGTTGGCGCCCAGGGCGCGCCCATGGACACCAGATGGGCGTCGGGCGCGCCCACGGGCGCCGGTTGGGCACCGATCGCTCTCTTCCATTTTTCTTGCTTCTTTTGCTCCCTTTTATTCATCCTCTTAATTCTTTCTTCCTTCTACACTTGAGCACCCCTTCCTACATAAGAGAGAAAAAGGGTTGATGAACTTTTACACTACAAAATACAAACAACAATTTAACTCCAAATTTCACAAAAGTATGCTCTCCTTGTATTGTTCATTTCACCTCAAATTATGTATATTTTTATCTATGTATCTTCAAAAATCATGTACAACCCAAGGTAAATGTGAAGTGAAATATGTGAAATTATGGAGTTTCTCTCATATATATATATATATATATATATATATATATATATAAATTAAACTCTTATAGTAATTACATATATAAAGTAATCATTAGAGTTTGCATTGACGGTATTGACCCTAAGCCCATCCCATTATAGATTGGTCGTATCTGTTGCTCATCCTAAAGCAAGCAAGAAAGCACCATTGCATTTCCTTAGTTACTTGAAATGGCTTCCAAAACACAAGCTCTGATACTCCTTTTTCCCTTGGTGATCTTGCTCTCTTTCTTGATGAGCTTATCCCAAGCAAGCAAAGACTGCCCAACTGTCACCTACTGGGGACAAAATGGGAATGAAGGAGAATTATATGAAGCATGCGACACAGGACTCTATGAAATCATCAACATAGCCTTCATCAACAAATTCGGCAATTTCAAAACCCCAAAACTAGACCTCACAGGACATGGTATATGGTGGCCGGTAAGAGATCTCACTCAATATGGGCCCCAAGTAGCCTATTGCCAAAGCAAAGGCATCAAAATTTTCATTTCTCTTGGAGGAGATTCTCCATTCTATACCTTAACTTCAAAGGCTGATGCCAAACATCTCGCAAAACACCTCTGGAATCACTACCTCAGTGGCGACACTTCTTACCAAAGTCCCATGGGACACGTCACATTAGACGGCGTAGATTTCGACATAGAGGCCGGTGGGAACTTGTATTGGGACGATCTTTTGAAAGAACTTTACAAATACTCACATCATAAGAAGTTTCTGTTATCAGCTGCACCACAATGTCCAATCCCTGATTATTACTTAGACAAGTCCATAAAAACTGGCCTATTTGATTACATTTGGGTTCAGTTCTATAACAATCCTCCATGTCAATACAATAATGATGGAGATACTCAAAAGCTTATTGATTTTTGGACCTCGTGGACCAACACCTACACCGCCACCAAGTTCTTTCTCGGTCTCCCGGCGTCACCGGCGGCCACTGGCAGCGCTGGTGGTTTTGTGCCCATTGATGTGCTGAACAATGAGATTATTCCGGAGGTCCAAAATTCTCCACAATATGGTGGGGTTATGCTATGGAGTAGGTACTTTGATGCAGATTTTGGGTTTAGTGGTCAGATCATATGTATTGCTCCTGAAGTTTCCAAGGTTGGAAGTGAGTCGGTGGTTGGGGTGATGAAATCTGCCACCAATGTTATGTAACTAGAAGCTGCATGGTTGTCACTTGTCACTGTATAGCCTCTCTACTATGTAACGTGTAGGAATAAGTTGAGGAAGGGTGTGCCTTGTGATGATCCTCACGTGACAACTTGACTCTAGTCAATTTGTCATCAATAAATAAAAGTATCTAATAATATATCCGTATCATATATTGATATATAGGTGTTCACTGTTCAGTATAACATCCTACTGACTAATTGGACATATTAGGGAAGTTAATTAAATGGTTACTAATTAATTATATCAATAAGACTTGACCTCTCTAAAACATCACTTATAAACACTCTTAAATTATAAATAATCTAAAAAAAATTAGTTGGAATAAAAATGATATAAAAAAATTAAGGACACGGCCTGTGCTGCGTGTTAAATATTTTTTCGCACACTTTTTTCTTCTTTTTTCCTGATAAAAAAAACACTGAATGGTGTTATAAAAAAAACACTGAAAGGTTTTTTTTTCCTTCTTCTTTTTTCCTGATAAAAAACCACTAAAAGGTCTTATTATTTAGTGATAATAAGGGTAATTTTCAAAGCTGTAGAGACTATTATTCTTGTTAAAAAGATTTATTTTTATATTTTTTATTAAAATTGTGAAATGTTCATATTGAGTTTTTCAATTTAAATTTATTGATGTATTTTCATATAAAATTATTGATAGAACTCCTAACTCATGACAAACTGGGTGCCTATGTCCATGTTCAATGCAGGGGAGGACTACAGCGGGGAATTATTCAGCTCAAATTTCAACAATTTAATTTAAATAAATATAATGAAAATTGGAAAAATTAATTTGAGGTCCCACACAAGGGACTTAATACTAGAAAAGTCTTAAAAGTTGGGAAAATTAATGTAGGGTCCCAAGGGACCTCACTTTAATATATTTGAAAAGTGAAAAGACAGTTTTGCCCCTAGCCTATTAACATTTGTCACATGTGCCCAGTAACTTGTCAAGGTGTAACAACTTACTGGGCACGCTTAACTCTTTGGGCAAACTTTGACAAGTTACTGGGCACATGTGACAACTAGTTGGACATGCGAAACAACTTAATGACCAATACTCTTTAAGTTAATGGGCAGGGAAAAATGACAAGTTACTGGGCACACTTGATAACTTTTTGGGAAAACTTTGATAAGTTATTGGGCACATGTGACAACTAGTTGGGCATGTGCAACAAATTAATGGCCAATACTCTTTAAGTTAATGAGCAGGGCAAAATGACAAGTTACTGGGCACGCTTGACAACTCTTTAGGCAAACCTTGACAAGTTACTGGGCACATGTGACAAGTATTAATAGGCTATAGGCAAAACTGTCTTTTCACTTTTCAAATATATTAAAGTGAGGTCCCTTGAGACCCTACATTAATTTTCTCAACTTTTGAGACTTTTCTAGTATTAAGTCCCTTGTGGGGGACCTCAAATTAATTCTCCCATAAAAAATTTCCCCATTATCACTAAATGACAAAGTGCTTAGATGGGTTCTTTTATTACGAAAAAATAAGGGAAAATTAATTTGAGGTCCCCCACAAGGGATTTAATACTAGAAAAGTCCCAAAAGTTGAAATAATTAATGTAGAGTTCCAAGGGACCTCACTTTAATATATTTGAAAATTGAAAAGACACTTTTGCCCCTGACAACTTAATGGGCAGCCGTGACAACTCGATGGACATAACGTGACAACTGAATGGGCAAATGTGACAACTTGTTGGGCATGCATGTGCTTTAAGTTAATTGTTCAAACTCTCTTAAGTTAATGGGGAACACCTGACAACTTTAATGGGCAGCCGTGACAACTCGATGGGCATAACTTGACAACTGAATGGGCAAATGTGACAACTTGTTGGGCATGTGCTTTAAGTTAATTGCTCAAACTCTCTTAAGTTAATGGGGAACACCTGACAACTTTAATGGGCAGCCGTGACAACTCGATGAGCATAACTTGACAACTGAATGGGCAAATGTGACAACGTGTTGGACATGTGCTTTAAGTTAATTGCTCAAACTCTTAAGTTAATGGGAAAAACCTGACATCTTAATGGGCAGCCGTGACAACACGATGGGTATAACTTGACAACTGAATGAGCAAGTGTGACAACTTGTTGGGCAAAAGTGTCTTTTCAATTTTCAAGTATATTAAAGTGAGGTCCCTTGGGACCCTACATTAATTATTTCAACTTTTGGGATTTTTCTAATATTAAGTCTCTTGTGGGGGACCTCAGATTAATTTTCCCAAAAAATAACTGTAGCGCACCGTGTGCTACAGTGGAGAAAACCCACGCCCTATAAAATTAATTTAAAATAGTTTTTTTTACTTGATAAATATCCTTATTAAAAATTTATACGGCTATACTATTGCTACCGCACGAACTGACCAACGCCTAATATATTGCGTGAGTGAGTACTCTTCTTTTTTATTTTTTGTTCAATTTAAGAAAGGCATGCATGCGTGCCTCTTTTTCATTAGTAGTATAAGCATAGTAGTTAATGTTTAAAGCGAGTATAAGCCCCTGAATACATCAAGATGATGAATTAATGTGGGAGGTTTACTTTTTAATTGGTTATTGATGATCATACTATAAGTCACTACAGAATTATTAGTTATCATTTCTTTAAGAAAATTGCCCCTATTTAATTAATTGTAGAACATATCGAATATGGTAAAAATGAGTAATGCAAGAGACATTTCAAAATGCACAAAGATAAAATAGATGAGAAATAATGTACACTCTTTATATGTACTCATTAATCTTTAGTACGTAGGGCAAAAATTATATTAATATACCGTAGTTAATAAAGTTGTGCATGATGGTAGGAGGGCTTTCTGGTAGGTCCTGGGTACTGGTTACAGGGAGTGACATATGTTTTGGGTTCTAGAGCTTTGGGCCTATTATCATTATCCTCACTACTTTGGTTATTGAAGCCGATACTTTTAATTTCTTGAATACCAACGCCTTAATTCATATAATGAAACTTTTCTGTTACATGTTTCATTTCTAAATATAAGATCAACTTTCCTAATTTAATTTGATCAAGTATATTAGTTATTAAAACATGACATTAGCACTTCATTCTAACTATATACATTTATCCTTATTCTTTTTCTCTTGCTTGTTTGTTATAAATAAATATTATTATGGATGATTTTGATAAACGGAAAAAATTGAAAGTGATCCTATATTTAAGACAAAAATTAAAGGGTTAAATATCATTCTGGCCAATAAACTATTTTGGAAGGGTCAAATTGGCCAAAGAACAATAAAATGACTCATTCTGGCCAAAGAACAATTAAAATGACTCATATTGGCCAAAGAGCTATTGGAAAATACTAAAATACCCTTGGGGATCTAATTAATATAATTTCTGAAATGTGGCCACATTTAAAAATAAAAAATTACTCACTCCACCCATCCACTCTCTCTCCTCCCACCTTCCCTCCTTTCACCACCACCGACCACCACCCTCCTCCCTTTCTCTCTCTCAACCTCACCCACCGTCCCTCCCTCACCGTCTTGCACTGCCACAACAGATCTACATACTCAGAAACAACAAGATGCTTGGCCTCCAGTTCCAATCTTTCTCCATTAAATCATCCTCACTCGCACGTGTCACATCCAATTTCTTTCTTCTTCTCTACATATACACTCATAAAATGTGATTCGCCTGAATTCACCTGAAGAAGAAGAAGAAGCTTCTCACTCTCTCACAGCTTCAGAATCGGAATCCTCAGTCAGTGATTGTCTGCCACTTCATTTGATGACTAGTGCTGTGGATTAAGAATGTGAACGAAAGTAGCTATCTCCACTGTTATTCATGGTCATGAAGCAAGATGTTACAGCTTATAGGATGATTGGGGGATTTTTATGCGTATATCTGTTCGTTCATTTGTGGCATAGGTGAGGGAGAATGGCTTACAATGGAGAATCGTCGTTGCTCATCTGTTTCTTCGACTCAAGAAATTAAAGTAGATCTGTTGTGGCAGTGCAAGGCGGTGAGGGAGGGACGGTGGGTGAGGTTGAGAGAGAGAAAGGGAGGAGGGTGGTGGTCGGTGGTGGTGAAAGGAGGGAAGGTGGGAGGAGAGAGAGCGGATGGGTGGAGTGAGTAATTTTTTATTTTTAAATGTGGGACCCACATTTTCAGAAATTATATTAATTAGATGTCCAAGGGTATTTTAGTATTTTCCAATAGCTCTTTGGCCAATATGAGCCATTTTAATTGTTCTTTGGCCAGAATGAGTCATTTTATTGTTTTTTGGCTAATTTAACCCTTCCAAAATAGTTTATTGCCCAGAATGATATTTAACCCAAAATTAAATTTTAAAAGTGATTTTATATTTAGAAATGGAAGGACGAAATAGTACTTATTAATAAAATAGGAGACCTATTATTTGACGGGTACTAATAATGAGACTATCTCAGTCAAATCTGCTGTAAAGGGGATGATGTGGAGATCATTTTTTGATCCACCACCATCCCCTCTCGTTCTTATTGCTTTTGATGACCTTTCGGCTTGTTCAGGGTGCCGTGTGCGAGACGGCATTGGCTGACCCTTGCTTTGTTTTTTATGTCTTTAGCTTTGTAAACTGTGTCGTTTATTAAGTTAATGAATATGTTTCTTTCTGACCAAAAAAAAAAATAATAATGAGACTATCTCATTATGGAAAAACAAATTTTAATTAATGTCGAGTTCATCAAGTAATTCCTATTCAATATGAAGTAACCTTATGCAACTAATTATCTTTCTGCATATACATCCAAATAGACATGCTTCTCTCATTTCCCGTTTTCACCCTCAAATTAAGTCATTTCAGGTCAAATTTCTTATAACTATTTTTATCAATTAAATTCTACATAAATTAGCGATATTTTGATATATTATATATAAAACTTGATTAATTATTCAAACTTTATAGGATTTTTCAAAGATTTAATACTCTAAATTATAAAGTTTTTTCAAGTTAAATGATTAAATCCTCATCGTTCTCCTCTCTCTTGGCATTTTCTCTAGAGCCGGTAATGTGGGCCTGGCCCGTCGAGCCGACCAGTTTTCATGCACACCCGAGGAGGGTCGGGCTTACCACTTTAGGGCCGCGGGCCTGTGTTGGTCTGCCCGCAGGCCGGCCCGTATTTATAGGCCCGCTTCCCAATTTTTTTTAAAAAAATATTAGAATTGCATTTACTCTCTCACTCATTCTCACTCATAGACAGAGTCGCTCACACCACACGCAAGACTGAAACCACACAACACAAGAATGAATGTTATTGTTATTGTAGTTGAATGTTATTGTTTAATGTTTATTTAGATTTTTATTTTAAGACTTTGTTGTTTATTTTGACTGTCAGATTATGTGTATTAGTGTATGTTGTTATGTACTTATCAGACTATGTTATGACTTATGATTATATTTATTGTGATGTTATTAGATGATTTTATTTTGCTAAAACCGTAAAACGTACAAGGAGAACAAGGTGGAAAGAGGAAAAAATGGATTTAGGAAAAAGGGTTTAATTTTAAAAAAAAATGAAAATGGACCAGGCCCTATGGGCCAGGCCCGACCCGATGGCATGAGGGCCGAGCCATGTAATTAGGGGTATAAAATGGGGACCGGGCCTAAGTGGGCCCGGCCAATTAAGGCCCGATCCTATGTGGCCAGCCCATTAGGGCCTGGCCGGCCCTTATTCCCAGCTCTAATTTTCTCACTTCCTCTCCCAGCAATTAGCTAGTGCACTAGAACTCGTTCCAAGCTCAATTAGCCGTAGGTAAGCTCTCCTTCCTCCTTTATTCCCTCTTCTTGTCTGATTCTAGTGGGATTTCTGGAGAGGAATTAATTCAAAATTGTGGGCTCATATCATAAACCCATAAAAATTAACATTAAGCTCTTTGAACAAAAAAAGATTACCACTAGGCTTTAAGTTTTGGTGCCTTGAAAAGCTTTTAAGTATTGATTTACTGTTTGGTTGATTCTTCTTAAAAGCCTCAAATTCGTTCTCTGTTCCAACATGATAATTAGGGGTCTTGGTGGGTTGAGATTCTGTATCTCTCGCTATGTGATTTTGTTCCGAGAATGAAGGGATGATGGAATTGGTATTCATTGTGTGTGGTTGATTCTTCTGTATGTTTGTGAAAATTTTGCTTGTTCTTTTCCTTTCCTTGCTCTGTTCTGTTCAGCTATTAACTGTGTGTTGGGGTTTTTTTATCTTAAAATTGGGTTATAACTTCATTATGAGTACTTATTACGATGATTGAAAATTTTTATTCCTTGCTCTATGTTTGTGCGTGTGTGTCAATTCTGCTGTGTTGTAATGTCAGAATTAGAACATTAGAATTTTTAATTGGTCCGATTTTGATCGGTTGATTAAACCGGACATTTTCGGAAATTTGGGGCCCTTTTGTGTGAATTTCGCAATTCCTCCAAGACTTTCATTTTTTCCCTTGAATTTTTTCAGTTTTTTTGTTTCATTTTTCTTACTTCTTCCCATCCTGATTGAGCTCCACCATACTTGATCCTCGAGGAACCCATAAGTAGAAATAAGATAGAATAATGATCAAATAGCCCTAGAAATTAATCACACAAATTAATTTATAAATAGGGCCAATTAAACCTAATCTCCTACCAATTTCACCTAAGGGTTTGATATATCAAATGAGACACATCATTGGATCAATATTGCATGTCAAGTATGTTAGTAGCCTCAATAAGCGCATAAAAAAACAAACAAATCTAGGAATTTGTGATAGATTCATATATTTCTTTGGGAAAATTAATTACAGGTCCCTTACAAGGGAGTTAATACTGGAAAAATCCCAAAAGTTGAAAATATAAATGTAGGGTCCCAAGGGACCTCACATTAATATATTTGAAAAGTGAAAAGACATTTTTGCCCCACCCCCACTCCAGCTCGCGAGAATGTCTTTTCACTTTTCAAATATATTAATGTGAGGTCCCTTGGGACCCTACATTAATATTTTCAACTTTTGGGATTTTTCCAGTATTAACTCCCTTGTGAGGACCTGTAATTAGTTTTCCCTAATTCTTTTGGATTTCATCGAATAATCCCTTTTCAAAACTTTATGCAACTAATTATTTCCCCGTACGCAATTTATAAAAAAATCCCCGTACGCAATTTATAAAAAAATCCCCGTACGCATTGTCTGTTTTCACGTACGCGGCCAGCGGCTAACGCCAGCAAAAGTACAAACCTTATGAGGATTATATTTTTTATATATAAATTTGAGGAATATATTGAAGGAAGCAATATCCAATATCTCATTTCACTCTAGAAAGCATGGCAATAAAACAAAAGGCAATTCACAAGTTCTTTTAAACATACATTGAGTGAGAGAATAGTTTTTTTCTCTCTCTTGGTAACTGTGCCAATCTGCTTTGCTCGGATGAGTGACCAAAATAGCCGGAAAGTTCCTCCGGATCGGGGACCGGACGAGGCTGATGATCAAAGCCAAATAAAAAAATCGAAGAAGGAAACCAAAGAAGATGATCTGATGGGAGAAAACATGGTTGATGTAGAAGAAGTTGGTGAGAACAGTAATG
The DNA here is from genome assembly GCA_029929735.1 of Mimosa pudica. Taxonomy (NCBI): domain Eukaryota; kingdom Viridiplantae; phylum Streptophyta; class Magnoliopsida; order Fabales; family Fabaceae; genus Mimosa; species Mimosa pudica. Next base: position 13,377,622 of record JAKELP010000029.1, on the reverse strand, counting down.
AGACTGGGATGGGTCAGGATCCCACTGAACCTAATGGGGCGGTGTCCTATAAAGACTCGCTACTTGGCTTTCATAGTGCTGGATTTAATGGGGCTGCATATGGGAACTCTGACGATGGAGATGAGCCTTTACTTTCAGATCTTGTGGACCAAGAATGGAAACTACCCGAACCTTCTGAGGAAATAAAGAAGCTTATGAGTGTATATCCAGTGGTTCCTCTGACAGAAGACGAATTTAATGAAGACTGCAGGAAGTGGAATAATGCATTGATTATCACGGTCCTAGGAGCCAGATTTAATGTCTATAGGTTAAAAGAGAGGCTGGGAAGGCTGTGGGGCTTTCAAGATTTCAACCTCATAGACCTTCCAAACAACTATTTTGTGGTCCATTGGGGAAGTGATGAGAACTGGGGAACTAAATACAAAAAGGTACTTTTTGAGGGGCCATGGGTGGTGGGGCATCATAGTGTGTTGGTACAGAGGTGGTCACCATACTTTGACCCCTTCAACAACCCGCTGGGCAAAATAGCCACATGGGTGAGGATACCTAATGTGCCTCTTCACTGTTACTCTCAAAAATACATCTGGAGGCTGGGTGACAGGATTGGGAAAACTCTCAAGGTAGATATGCACACACTTGCTAGCTCTGGCTCTGGAGATTTCAAGGTGGAAAGGGGGCGATTTGCTCGGATCTGCGTTGAAGTAGATTTGCAGAAAAAACTCATCCCAAGAATCATCTGTGCCGCCTCGCTATTGAATGTTGAGTATGAAGGATTAAGTCGCATATGCTTTGGGTGTGGACGATATGGTCATAAGAAGGAGGCTTGCCCATGGAAGAGAAGTGACGCCGCCTCGGCGACTATGGATACAACGGAGACCTCAGTCACGCCGGGGTTACAGGTGGTGTCGCCGCAGCTAGCAGAGGCGGTGGACAAAAAGTTTGGCCCTTGGATGCTTGTGCGAGGACCAGGTAACGCGCGTGACTTGAAAACTGAGCCAAGGAAAACATCGTACAGAGGTGGGAGGATGACAGAAGAGAAAAAAGGGACAAGTAGTCACTTTCAGTCGAAATTTGCAGTCCTGGCCGACCTAGAAGAGGGTGAAACGAGTACAAAAGAAGTATGGGGGCCTGCTAATAACTCTCAAATACGTGTCGCAGGGGAGAAAAGGGACCTGTCAGATAAAGGGAAGACTGTGGGCAGTCAAAGGCAAATTGTGACAGTTTGGGCCCCCAAACCTCAGGCGCAAGGGAAGGGAGAGAAGAGCTTGATTAGGCCAGCTACTGGACCAGGGAAAGAGAACCGAAGGCCCAATTCGGAAAGGGTGGTCGTTGAGGCCCATGAGGAAGATACACCTCATGAAGACGCTGGGCTTTTAGAAGGGCCATGTTTGTTGGCAGATGGAGGTAAGGAAAAATCCAACCGGGTCCACTGTGCGGTGAGTGGCAATATCAATTCGACTGAGGCCCAGTTCTTGGTCCAACCCGAATTGCCGGGGCCTGGAGCCAACCAACAAAACAGATTCGACGGAGTTAACAGAGATCCTCCTGATCTCTTGATGCCGCTGGAGGGGGAGCTCAACCAGAGTGGAGTGTTCCTCCCTTCTGTGGCTACTCAAAGACCACCGTCGGAATTGGCACGACTGGTGGAGGAGCAACGGGTTGCTGATCTGACATTACCTCAGAAAGTGAAGGGGAATGCGAGGAAGGGGAAGAAGAATGGTCGGGAGCCCCCTCCCAAGTAAGCCCCTTTTGGGTTTTTTTTGAGTACTTTTTGTACATAATTAAATGATAATAGCATCATGGAACTGTCGCGGGGTTGGAGGCAAGGCCTTCCCCCGTATGGTAAAGGACATAGTCAATATGTATAAAATTCAAGTTTTGGGGCTCCTTGAAACCCGAATTAGTAAGAGTAGAGCTGAGCAGATCATTCGTAGACTGGGATTTACACACTGGGTTAGAGTTGAAGCCACTGGGTTTGCAGGGGGGATCTGGATACTCTGGAATGCTGCGGATACGAGGGTAGAATACTTATACTCCAGTACCCAACTTATCCACTGTCGGATTACTGAGATCAATACAGGCCTTAATTCCTTCACCACTTTTGTTTATGGGGAAACATCAATCTTAAAAAGACGGATGCTTTGGAGTCTGTTAAAGACTCTTGCAAGCATAATTACAGGCCCGTGGCTAGTGCTGGGCGATTTTAACTCATATCTCTACCCTGAGAATAAGCTTGGGGGTGCGGCCCCTATACATGTTAATATGTCTGAGTTCCTTTCTTGCGTGGAGGATGCTCACCTCATGGAGATCCCAGTAGTAGGGGACCAATTTACGTGGGAAAGGGAGGGTGTTAGAGAGAAGTTAGATTGGGCATTTTGTAACCTCCAATTTGATTTTGACATGCCCAACTTCAAAACGTACCATCACCTTAAGTTCAAATCTGACCATAGGATTATTGTGGTCGCACAGGAGAACCGTTATGGTAATCCTAGGAGACAAAGAAATTTCCAATATCAAGTAGCTTGGGAATTAGAACCAGGCTTCCATACTTTAGTTGAGCAGGCATGGCGGGGGAAAGATTGGCAGGAAGGGAGACAACAGTTTATTGTGGATGTGACGAGATGGAATGACACTTCTTTGGGGAGCATTCCGAATAAGAAAAAGGAACTCCTCCGAAGGTTGCAGGGCATTGATAGAGCTAGACAAGATAATGCCTCTAATGGTTTGTTTAGACTTGAACAAGCCTTATGGAAGGAGTACTCCAAGCTTCAGCAGCAAGAGGAGCTACTTTGGTACCAAAAATCCCGGTGTAATTGGCTTTCTTTTGGTGACAAAAACTCCAGTTACTTCCATGCCTCAACTGTCTTGAGAAGGAAGAAAAACCGGGTTGACTCGTTGAAGAACGATGATGATGTTTGGATATGTGATCAGAGTGCCCTTAAACAGAGTGCTCAGGATTTCTTTCGGGAGCTGTACACAAAAGATCCGAACATTCTTCCAGTAGCCGCTTGGCCAGTTAATTTTCCCAGGATTAACAATAGCCAGATGGAATTTATTCATAGGGAAGTTTCAGACGTGGAGATTAAGAACTCAGCCTTTGAGATGGGGGCCTTCAAAGCCCCAGGGCCTGATGACTTAAATGCCCATTTCTTTCACTCGCAGTGGGATGTGGTTGGGGGACAAGTATGTAGTATGATTCGTGACCTATTTCGTGATCCAAATAAAATTAAGGAGCTGAATAATACTAATATTGCCCTTATCCCAAAGGTGGACCATCCTAGTCACCTGAAAGAATTTCGGCCGATAGCTCTCTGCAATGTTAGTTATAAGATCCTGAGCAAGGTCCTGGCTAACCGGTTAAAAGGAGTGATGAGTCATCTTGTCCAACCTAACCAATGCAGCTTTATTGGGGGTAGGCAGAGTTGTGACAACATTGTCATTGCTCAAGAGGCCATCCACACCATGAGAACTACCAGACGAGGAAAGGGTGTCGTAGCCATCAAAGTGGACATGGAGAAAGCTTATGATCGCCTAGATTGGGGCTTCCTGGAGTATACCTTAACTTGCATTGGGTTTAGAAGGGATTTCATTAACCTCCTTATGGGCTGTGTCACCACGGCCAGTATGCATGTTTTGTGGAATGGAGAGGTCTCAGGAGGCTTTGAACCATCAAGAGGAATTAGACAAGGAGATCCTCTAAGTCCTTATCTGTTTGTGCTTGCCATGGAACGCTTGGGACAATTGATAACACATAAAGTCACTGATGGAAGTTGGCGGCCAATTAAACTGAGCTCCAGAGGGCCCCAGGTTTCCCACCTTTTCTTCGCCGATGACCTTGTGCTTTTTTGTGAGGCCTCAAAGGAACAGATGGAGGTAGTCCGGGATGTGATGTGCTTCTTTTGTGGAGTTTCAGGGCATAAGATCAACCTGCAAAAATCTAAAATGTTTGCATCGAGGAATGTTCACTTTAATCGGGCGGTGGAACTTAGTGGGGTGCTGGGCATCTCACTCACAGCTGACTTAGGGAAATATTTGGGAGTTCCGCTGTTACACAAGCGGGCAACCAAAACTACCTACATGCCACTGGTTCATAAAATCCAGAAAAGATTATCCTCTTGGAAGGGAAAATTCCTCAGTGCAGCTGGCAGGACAGTGCTAATCAAGTCGGTCCTCACTGCGCTCCCTTATTATCAAATGCAATCCACCCTTATTCCGAAGGGTATTCTCAGGGATATTGAGCAACTGAGTAGAGACTTCTTTTGGAAGCACCACGCTAATCCGAGGAAGATGCACCTCCTCGCCTGGGATGTCCTGAAACTGTCTAAAGAAGAGGGAGGCCTAGGCATCAAAGACCTACAATGCCAAAACAGAGCATTTATTATGAAATTGTGCTGGAGCTTAATTAGCAATCCAAATGCCTTCTGGGTCAATTGTCTTAAAACCAAGTACGGGTGTGGTACGGGTAAATACCCGATAGTAAAGAAGAAAAGATCTCAATCTGAAGTTTGGAGGGCGATTACAACAGTTTGGGAGGACTTTATGAGAGGTGTGACTTTCAGACTAAGGAGCGGGACTACCACAAATGCTTGGAAAGATAGGTGGTCCACACTTGAACAACCCCTAATTGAGTATGTGCAAACAAATCATGAACACGTGAATGAAGAGGAGTCTGTTAGAGGTTTTGTGACTCAGTCTGGCTGCTGGAATATAACTAAATGGAGATATTTCCTACCTGAGTGGGTGGTCCAAAGAGTCACTTTAACGCACCCACCAAATCAAAGTGGGGCCGACCTCTGGTGTTGGAAACCGTCCACGGATGGGAATTTTAGTGTGAAGGCAGCATACCAGTTGCTCCGCAATAGTCCTCGGACTCACAGGAATCCGATTTGGAGGAAAATCTGGCGGTTAGGTGTCTCAGAAAGAGCAAAGCATTTTATGTGGCAAGTTTACCATCAGAGAACCCCTACCAATGCAGTGAGAGCTATGAGAGTGAGTGACACAAACACTGAGTGCCCGTTTGAGTGTGGTAGAGAGGAAACAATCCTTCACATGCTGAGAGACTGTGAGACTGCAAGGAGAGTGTGGCTAAAGTTGATTAACCCTTTATATAGATATATGTTTTTTAATTGTGCCTTGCAGGACTGGCTAAATTGGAATTTACAGCGGGAGATTGGAAGGACGTGTTACAATAGATGGCCATGGGAAAAGATTTTCTGCCTGATGTGCTGGACAATTTGGAAGAATAGATGCACAAGAGCATTTGAAGGAGCAGGGGATAGTGTTGAAACGATAACTCAACGTTGCCTATTCCAACTCATGGAGGAAGCTGATCATGGCCGCTACAAGCACCAGATCTTGCATACAGAAAACAGAGATGACTGCCAATGGAAACCACCGGAGGAAGGATGGCTAAGATTGGATGTTGATGGCTCGGTCACGGGCTCTAACCACGCGGCGTGTGGGGGTGTTGTTCGGAACGACAGAGGTGAGTGGGTGGTGGGTTTTCAACAAAAATTGGGGAACTTACCATCTACTGCAGCTGAAGTTTTGGCCATCAGAACAGGCTTGTCACTATGTAAACAACAGGGCCTTGCCAAAGTACGCTTGTTTACAGACTCGTTACAAGCCATGCTTTTGATTCAAAGTGACTGTGACCCAACTCACCCGTTGAGCAAGGAAATTAGAGACATTAGAGCAAGTCTAACCGAAGGACGTGAGCTGGAAATCTACCACTCGCATAGGGAGACGCTGATAGTGGCTGATCTTCTCGCAAGACGAGCGCATGAGAACACCAATGTCAATGAAGTTTTGAGGGACCCTCCTAGCTTTTGCTTGAGCATGCTGCATCAGGATATGCTGGTTTCTACCAGCGAGCCATTTCCCATTTAGATGGGTGGCTGATTCCAAGCATTAGCTTGCCTTTGTATTCAAAAAAAAAAATAAAACAAAAGGCATTATGAGAATCTTTTTGGCGCTGCAGATGGCAATGATCAACACCATGCACCACAAATGAGCTCTTTATTCTAGTAAATCTACAAAATTCAAATAAATTTTAATGGTCTAAATTTAAGATTTTTAAATAATGATTTTTTAAGAAGATCGTCTGTAAAATAATAGGAAAATCCCACAAAAAATCTCTTCAAAAATGGAAAAGATAAAACCTGCAGCCCTTAAATCTGAGAAATATCAAATCAAGCCATAATCTTTCTATATCTTATGAAAAGGCACAAATACCTCTATAGTCGTCAAATACATCATAAATATTTTAAAATTTAACATAGTGATTTTCAATTGGATTATGACGAATTTCAAATTTATATTAGCAATTAATTGACAATGTGTTTATTATAAGGGTTCACTTGTTTGATCAAAGAAAAGGGTTCATTTCGATCAAAAAAAGATCTGTTCGATCAAAAAAAGAAAAGGGTTCACTTGCAAATTAAAGGATCTAGATTCCTCTAAAAAGATGAGATATTTAAACTTATATATCAATTAGAGAAATTATATATATATATATATATATATATATATATATATATATATATATATATATATATATATATATATATATATATATATTTCTTAAAGTGTTCTATTACCGTATCTGTTATCATGTATGGAAGAATTAAGTTTTACGTGCAGGACGGAGGCTAATGCCTAAGATACTTGAGTGACGACTTGATTATTATGCACACGTTATCACTTGAATAAAATTTTAATCATATATAGTGTATGTACCAGTCATTGTTTCATCTAATTTATGATCAAAAAAGGTTTTACATGACGCATTATTATTGTTTCTTGGTTTCTCGTTCTTTTAGATGTCGGAACTGAAAATAAGTAAAAAAAAACATGTCAAATGCATAAATTAATTACTCCCTCCAATCCTAAATATAAGATCACTTTCTTAATTTGATTAAATTAAAGATGTTAGTTAAGCTAATTTTTTTTATCATAATTAGTTAAGTTAATTATTAACACATGATATTACCAATTTATCCTAATCATAAACCTTTATCCCCACTCTCCCTCTATTGCTTGTTATTGTAGATAAACATTATTAGGGTTAATTTGGGAAAAAGTTAGGACAATTAGAAAGTGATCGATCTTATATTTAGGAACAAATTGAAATGTGAAAGTGATTTTATATTTAGGAACGGAGGGAGTATCAATTGAAAACCAGCTAACAAGTTAGCAAACTTTTGATATGTATCGATACGGAAAAGCAAGAATATGTTGTATTGATTTTTGAAAAAAAAAAGACTTCTAAAATATGTTTGTTTTGCATTGATATATTGGACAAATATTTTTCATTGCTTGTGGTGTCTGAACGATTAGGACAAAAGAGAACCAAGTTGTATGTTAAGGGCCTTGATAAATGCATTACCAGATGGCATATCGCAATACTTTCAACATCACCCAGTTATGCTATATATATATTATCCTAACGAATGCATGGATATAAAACAATTAATCTAAGAAAAGGATAAGGACGTGTTATGCTTCTGATCTTACACATGTGTCCTCTTCTTTTAAGTTTGCTGCTTCCTAGGACTTGCATGATTGAGGTTTTAATTTTTCTCAGAATAAATAAATATAAATAGGACACGTTTTTTAAAGGACGAAAATACTAATATTAAAAATGTTTATATGAATACTTATACATGAAAAAAATCGATATTTGAATTTGGTGAAGAGTTTATTATATTAAAATAAAATATTATAGGGTAAAAGTATAAAAACATACATGTTAAGTCGTAAATGGGGCACCAACCACTATGGTAATTTTGAGGGTGCGAAAATGTACACGGTAAATCAAAATAACATAACTTAGCATCATAGAAGTGAAGAAAAAAGATGATAGAGTGCCCCATTTTGGTTTACCATATATATTTTTGCACACTCAAAATTACCATGATACTACTGGGTGACTTTTTTATAATTTATTAGGTATGTTTTTACACCTTGGCCCAATATTATATTCCTCAAAATCATGGAAAAAGTTAACCACTCTTCCTTATTAATACAACTCACTGCTGTAGAGAAAATATGGAAATATTGGAATTACCCAACATATATGATATATCTCAAGGAATACATTTAAAAATATAGGAATCACTACAATATCTTAAAGAATATCTTATATATAAACAACAAAAGGTTTTGTATGTCACAATTTGATAGTATGAAATGACATGTGAATATATATAATGTTACAAGATATGACATAACACGATTATATTACTCATTTGTCCTTAAGATTTTTTAATTGTTAGTATAGTTTGTTTTTAAGAACCTCAGTAATTAATTTTTACTAAAAATATCTTCATCATGATTTTTTTTATCAAAGTCTTCACATCATGATTTTAGATAAATGCCACCTACTCTATGTAGAAGATAACAAGGATAATTTAATTAATCTAAATGAATTAAATAAATGAAAGAGACACGCAATTATCACATTCGAACTTTTACTGTTTTAGTATTCTATAAGTGTGTTTGGATTGCCGTTGGAAAAGTAACTTTTTTTCAATTTGACTTTTTTAGAAGTAAGATTGAAAAAAAGTCCGATTGTGTATTGTGATTATGTTTGGATGTGCAATGAGTATAAGTTACTATTTTTCAATCTGACTTTTAAATTTATGTTTGGATAGTTACTTTGAGAAAAACAAGATTAGATTAAAGCATTAATTTTATTAGAAGTACATATGACATCAAAGTATTGTTACAATTTAGAGAGAATATATTTTAACATTCAAAATAAAATACATATTACCTCCGTCCTAAATATAGGACCTAATTGACATTTTTTTGGAGAGATTAAGATTGCGAAATAGATTATTAAATGATGACATGTTTGATATATTTTTAGATTATCCATTAGTTTATAGGTAAAATAAACTAGTTTAAGGGAAAAAAATTAGGTAAATCAATTTATAATTAACTTATTTTTCTTTTTTAAGGATTTTTCTGGAAAAAATCAATTAGGTCTTATATTTAGGATCGGAGGGAGTATAAATTAAAATTTATACACACACAAACTCCTTGCGATCCTAAATATAAGATCTATTTCTAATTCTTATCAAATTTTCTCAAATTATCCTTCTCAATGTTCCTCATTATTAGACAATAAGAGAGAAATGATTAATGTATACTGGATATCATGATATTTTAACTAACTTAACCAACATTCTTAATCTAATAAAATTAGGTAAATAGATCTTATATTTAGGATTGGAGGAAGTGTGTCTACACACACACATATGAAAGAGAGTTTGAAGTTTGAAGCAAGAAGCAAGAAGCAAGAAAAAGTAAGAAAATGCTACTTCTCCTCCCACCTTGCTTTTGACTCAAAAGCAATTTAAGTTTACTTTGCTCCCAAACATATTTTAAAGCAAAAATAAGTTAGAAGTAAAAATAAGCAAAAAAAGTCATGTGGCACCTTACTTTTGGCTCTTGCCAAACACACCCTTCCATGATCAATAATCAACAGCCGGCAATATGTTGTTTTCCTTATTTTCTTTGATTTCTTATATCGATATAAAAAGGGAAATTAATTATAAATGCATCCCATGGAAAACGAATTTAATTAAAATAAAATTCCAAAACTTGTCTCAATAATTAAACTGAGATCAATACAAAAGAATTGTAAGCGTTGGATAAAAAAGTTTCGTGAGCTAAAAGATTGTTATCAACTTATCATCTAATAAAAAATTCTTATTAATTTAGATTTAATTATTGGTCATAATAACTTTGGACCATATCATTACAACTTTTGGGTCAACTCAACTTTTCACTTTATGCTTATATTTTACCCTATTGATAGCATTTTTTAAATTATTGGTCAGTAACATAGTTTAACTTGACAATAACGACTCTTAGCTACGCAATGACATCTTCGCATAGCTTTAAATTTAACGATGAAGTTTCTTGGGATCTCATCTTCTATAATTTCCGTTCATGATACCAATAATTAATTTTCCCTATAAAAACTTCAATTTTTATTATACTCATCATTACGATCTAATATGCATCAGATATCAATGACTAAGGTTTAATCGGCTCTCCTGTATGTCTTACTACCTTCAGTCCTAAATATAAGACCTAATTGACTTTTTTTTGGAGAGGTTAAGATTGCGAAATAAGCTATTAAATCATGACATATTTGATATATTTTTAGATTATACATTAGTTTATAGGTAAAATAAATTAGTTTAAGGGAAAAATTAGGTAAATCAATTTATAATTAACTTATTTTGCTTTTTATGAGATTTTCTAAAAAAGTTAATTATGTCTTATATTTAGGACCGGAGGGAGTATCATCCATCAGATATCAATTTTTCCTCTCTCCCTACATATGATATATAATCGTCAAAATTATTTAAATTAAAATTGTCCGCGTGTGAATTTTGTTTGTGCCCACTGTATCTATCTGAACTGCTACTGGTGCTTTGCGAAACTGTTACTAAACGAATATATCAATATTTTTCAAGCATTTAATTCAAAATATCATTGATATCAAAGAATTATAAAAATGTTACTCCCTAGTAAGATTTTCTAATGAATGAGTGACCTATTTGAATAGTTGATCTTGGTCTTAATACACATCCTACTTATGTTTTAGGTTAAATATTATTTTACCTAGTGACCAATTACTCAAGTATCAATTAACACAATAAACAATAAAAAATATCTATTATACAAATGTCCAATTGAAAGTATCATTACCAAATTTTGGCTAATTACCGTTACATCGACATAACATGGCCAATGAATTATACATGTGGCTACAATTTAATGTCAATTAAGAAAAAATTGACAATATGTATTAGTCAAAATAATACTTTTTAACTATGCATTGCCATAGTAGATCATTTTTATTGTTTATTTTGTCAATTGATACATAGGTAAATGCTAAATAGTGAAAATGATATTTAAGCATTATGTATGTTTTTTGTCCATTGTTTTTTTAAATTATGTTATTGATACCCCTCGACCATAATTAAATAATTAAAATAATAAAAAAGAAGATTAAAATATCTTGAAAAAACTCAAAAAGTTTGTAATAATTAATTTAACTAACATTTTTCATTGAATAGAATCATATGTATAAATCTTACATTTATGATGAAAAGTAGTATTTACAATATGTACTTCGAAATATATCCCCTTTTTACAAGAGTTTGCTTAAATTTGTCAAATCATTTACTGAGTATTTCCCCCACTTTACTCATCATTATTCATCCCTTTAACTATTCACGTTCATTTTCATACTCATTTATAACATTATCGTTAAAACAAAATTATTTCAAACATATTTAACTTTCAATCATTTCTTTGATCTTTGTGATATGATTTTGCCTGCTTAACTCTTGTAATAATGGATGGATGGAGTGGTATATAGTAAATTTAAAGGCAGAATAATTAAGTAAGGACAACCATAAGATCAAAGATGCCCATTCGTTGTTCCCTAGCTAGAATGCGTGGTCCTAGAAAGGGTGCTACAATAAATGTAACATTTGCATTTCACACGTGATACATGTATAGTACTACTATTTTACATAGAAAATACTCATATGGTTATTATACACTCATACTTATATTATACGTTATCTCCTGATATTTTATATATACGTTATTTCCTCACATTTTATATATATCTAGAAAAACATTTATTAAATTTCATTCATCTCCATATAAAAATGTAACAAGTTTCAAATTTTATCTCTATTTAATGCTTAAACAATTCCCACCCCAGCGGGAAAACTAAAAAATACACTTTTTTACAGAAAAATAAATATTAGGATGAATGGATTATTATAAATGATGTGATAAAACTTATAAACAGAGTCAAAATAGATCACCTCTGCATTATATTATCCCATATAATTAGAACTTCCCATATATCTATGATTCATGTGCCTCATTTTTAATTGCTCAAAGTATCTCTCAACCTAATAGGCCAATGAAAAATCAATGGATAGTTGATTGAGCTAGTAAGTGGACTACAACCCCCGTAAAGATGAGAACATACACATGTTCGAATTCCAGGAAGCGCTCTCATTGGGAGAGGGGACAACCTTGCCTATATGTGCAACACTCCTACCATTCGAGTCTGGATTAGCCGGTTGTCAATAGGCGTCGTACGCCTGTTACCAAGCGGTGTTTAACCAAATTAAAAATAATAGGCCAATAATGAATAATTCATCGTGGATTTAACACTTGTTAAAGCGGACGGGTGAGCTATACTCACTAGACCAACACAAGCTTGTTATATAAGTGCCTCCTTTAAAGGTTAACGCGAGACCATGATGGATATAGCAGAGTTTTAATATAGAACGTTATATATACGGTTGTGCCAACTATGTATCGTTAAGTGTGATGATTTTAAAGGTCGAAAAAAGTATGATGATTTTAATTTAATAGCAATATACGTCCGTTATGGTTCAATAAAATAAAAAAATATTTTTTTTGAGATATTAAGGTTACAAAATATGTTATTAAATTATGTCATTTTTGATATATTTTTTATATTAGTCTTTAGTTTATAGGTTAAATAAATTAGTTTAAGAAAAAAATTAAGTAAATAAATTTATAATTGATTCATTTTGACTTTTTAGGATTTTCCAAAAAAGTCAACTAAGTCTTATATTTAGGATTGGATCGGAGGTAGTATTAGAATATAATTTGACCCTTATAAACCTAAACTCTGTTGGCAAAAAAAAGACCTTAAGCCTAGCTAGCTCATTATAAATTGGTGGTTTGAGTTGCTCCTCCAAAGAGCAAGAAAGCATAAATCCTTTGCTTAGCAAGCTTAATTCTCTCAATACCCAAAACATTGATGGCTTCCAAAACACAATCTTTGATGCCCCTCCTTTTTCCCTTGGTGATCTTCCTCTCTCACTTGAGCTCATCCCAAGCAAGCAAAGACTGCCCAATTGTCACCTACTGGGGACAGAATTCTGGTGAAGGAGACTTGAAAGAAGCATGCGACACTGGAAAGTACGACATCATCAACTTAGCCTTCATCGACCAATTCGGCCATTTTAAAACTCCAGTCCTAAACCTCCCAGGACATGGTAAATGGTACCCGGTTAGAGATCTCACCGAATTTGCGGACCAAGTAGCCCATTGCCAAAACAACAAGAAAGTCAAAATCTTCGTTTCTCTAGGAGGAGATGCTTCAACCTATACCTTAACTTCAGATGATGATGCCAAGGATCTAGCAAAATACCTCTGGAATTACTACCTCAGTGGCGACACTTCATACAAAAGCCCAATCGGACACGTCACCTTAGACGGCGTCGATTTGGACATAGAAGCCGGTGGAGAGTTGTATTGGGATGTCCTTGTTAAAGAGCTTCATTCATACAAATCAAAAAAGAACTTTTTACTCTCAGCAGCACCACAATGTCCACTCCATTATAACAACTTGTTAGACAAGGCCATGAAAACTAGTCTCTTCGACTACATATGGGTGCAGTTCTACAACAACGATCAGTGCCAATACTCCGATGCTAAAGGTACCAAGCCCCTTATAGATTCATGGAACCTGTGGATCGACAATTATAAGGCTGACAAGTTCTTTGTGGGCCTCCCGGCATCAGAGGCTGCTGCTCCATCTCATGGTTTTGTCCCAATTGATAAGCTCAACAATGATATTCTTCCACAACTGGAAAAATCTCCCAAGTTTGGTGGAGTTGAGTTATGGTATAGGTTCCATGATAAAACTTCTGGTTACAGTAGTAAGATCAAATGTACTACTCCATATAGAGCTTTTAATGTTTTAGGTGAGTCAATGGTTGATGACATGATGAAATCTGCCTCTGAGGTTCTGGAATCGCAGTTCTAGACTGTGACTCCTGCCTCAATCTATCTCTAGCAAACTTGCTACCATATGTATGGCATAAGAAGGTATAGGAGGCCATGTAGTTCCTTCCACCATTAAATAAATGAATAAAACTTTAATTAATGAAATCTTATACAATTAGACATTATCACTGTACTACTACAAAAATACTTTTTCTGGTCGCTTTTTTAGGACCTTCGCGTGGTTTTTTTAAACAACTAGGGCACCCCATATTGGTTACTTGATTTCCTAAAGAATTCTAATTCATTAATGACTACCCAAATAATGAATTAGGACTAAAGAGATTATGATCAATGTTTTTGTACAATTAATAAATTCATTTGCTTATGTTAATAGCTAAATTAATGTCAAACGACACATTGCTTAATTAACTAAAGTGATAAATATCAATATCAAAGAACTAATTAATTATCAAGGAAAACTCTAAATCTACAATGTGAGTCACCCCACAAATGCTCTTAATTTCTCTTGAAGCTTCAATTAATTAATTGTCACCCAAATAATAAAAGTGAGTGTTCAATGTTCCAATACAACTAATAATTTATCCTATGCTATCTCAATCAAGAAAACACATTGACATCAACAATCCAATAATAGCCAAGCCATCTTGAACAAAGAGCAATAAAACAAGAACCCATACATTTCATCAAATTCAAAGTTAATGTATGTGCACAATGTTAAGCATCCAACAAAAAGTAAATAACATAAACAAATTATTTTTACCATAAAGATATAGATGAAGAATACAAATAATAAATAATTCAAATAACAATTCCTAGAATCCTAAATAAAGTGAAATGCATTTAACAAAGAAATAACGGAGAACAAGACTCCCCTTCAAAGGGAAGAAAGTGGTGGAAATGAAGGATAGATGGAAGAAGTGGAAGAAAATGGAAGAAATGGAGGTTGAAATGGAGAAAATGGAAGAGGAAAGGGCTGGAGATGGAAATGGAAGGAAGATGATGTAAATAGTTAGGGTTCGACTATATTATGTCTAGAGAACAAGTGGATATCAAGTTAGAATTGATTTAGGTAGGATCTGGGTCAAAACCAGCAAAAAATATGTCTCAGACTCTCATCATGTATCAGCACGTGTTGGTCGTGATGCTCAATGTAGAAGCCACGACCAATATTTACTGTTGCTTTCACCATTGGCTAGCCACTGACAAAAGAGACTAATAAATTGCAAATTTTAGTAAGTTCTAAGTTCCATAACTTTAACAATATTTCTAGAAGTTTTTTTTTTAATCTTTTCTAGAATTTGTTAGTTTTTTGCCCAATTTCTCTTCTTCTCATCTAGAGTCCTTCGTACTTGGCCATTGAGCGACCTTACAAGTGAAAATATGCAAAATATGAAGATCAAAGGGCACTAAAAAGCAACTGATGTTAACTGATCCTCAATTATGGTCAATTAATCTTATTTCCATGCTAATCTCACTTGATCTGATCCAAACTATTATGCAATTAGACTACTATTACACCTTTACTATGTTAATTTCCTCAATTAGGCATAGAAAAACACTATAAATCCAAAGATTTGTAATACGCTCAAATCGCAAAAATAATTCCTTTAGATGACATTTGATGAAAATTCTACAAATTTGGAGATTTAATTTAATGAACCGAGTTAATAAATTCGTACACGACCTACATGCAATTTTCACACCACTCAAGATGTAGAGAGGGTCGAAGCTCGTAGGAATGGGTTTTTTTTTTTTTGGGGGGGGGGGGGCGGGGATGTTAGTTGGCTTAAATGTTGAAGTGGAATTAAGGTTGTCAAAAAATGGATAAGATGATGAATCAAGTCATATCTCTATATATATATAGTTTGAATTCTTATGATTTATAAGAATACCTAGCTAACTAAATGTATTTCAGTCATTCAGTGTTTGACTGGAATAATAGAGAAAATATGGGAGCCAGAAACAAGAAGTAGTCGTCGGTGAGAATATAGGAGTCTAGAGTTGACCTGACAGGAGCCATGAGCTAGGAGGCTGCTATGGCCAAGACATAATTAAGTGTCCTGCGGTGGTACGGGAGCAAGATGAGGAACCAAGATTTCTGAAAATTATTGAGAGAAATTTGAGATTCTCCCTCTCTAGCGTCTTGATTGTCCTCTTTTATATAGATTGCATATATGTTTAGAGCTCACACTTCAGCTTGTCAACCGCGTTAGTTAGTTTTGCTGTTGTGTTTGGTCCGAAAAATGCGTTAAAAAAAATTATGTTCAGAGCGATTGATCGCTAAGTTAATTGCTTTATTCAGCATATTTGTGGAAATTACATTAATGATGATTTTGACTTGGGAATAATGGAGGTGATTGAGAGCATTTGGTATCCATTACTTCCTTATTTTTGGAACCTTTCTTGACTTTACTCCGCCAGTTGGCTAGGACCATGGTTGACGTTTTTTTTTATAAAGAAACAGACATCAGCTATGACTGAACATTAGTTGAAAAATTTAGTGCTCACAAGAATATTTAACCTTGGTTCTATAATATAATAATTTTATGTCCTATAAACAAAAAATAATAATTTAAATTTTTTTTTTATTTAATAACATGTTGGTTATTTTCAACTTCCTACTATGAATCTTGAAATTTATAGATATATGTAATTATTATTTAATATATATTAAAGAAAACTAGCTAGCTACCTTCATTTTTTAAATGAACATAAATACACAATACATTTATTTATTTTTATATAAAATGATTGAATATCGGTTGTCATGATTTCAATTGAGCTATTTGTTTGTCCCAAAAAATTGAGCTATTAAAATTTTGTTGGCCCAAAATATTATTTATCGATTCAAACATATATTAAACGCAAATAATATCATAAAGGTGGAGTAGAAAGGGAAGCTTTAATGAAGAAGGAAGGTTGTAAGGAAATATGTAATTAATGGTCAAATGCATATTTTATTTTTAAGTTAAATAATAAAAATTAAATTTGCTTATAAAATATTATAATATTATAATGAGAAAATTCACAATGATCAACATTTTTTTTACTTTATTGCACCATCATCCAATTTATTTTATTTTTTGATAAAACCATCATCCAATTGACCCATGTACATATAAGAGCTCATGGTTAATGAAAGCGGCAAAATATTTGACAATTGGGCTTCTATCAAGGTTTGAGAATGTTGGAACTGGTGATGAATAAAAGTCAGTGAAATATATAGATGCTGAGAGATTAAATTTCAACAGCTTTTGTTTTCAAAATAAAAATAAAAGTTCAAATATAGGTGGGTGAAGGACACCGAATTTATGGGTCGGTGTAGTGTGCCTTGGGTCTAGTCCTTCAAGAAATTTTAGGACCTCAAGGTAAGCGCAAGTTACCCCGGGTATCGTTTGCAAGGAGCCTTGTTTAATTCAACTATCCTAATAAATTAAATGCAATGCAAGATGGATTTGGGTAAAGAAAATATATTTTGTTGATTTTTTTAAAGAGTGAATGAAGGATGCAAAACAAATAAATATTTTTGGTAGTTTTAATAAAAGGGTAGAATGAAAGTGAGTTGCTCTTGGAAATGATTTTCAATGACTATCATAGCTTTCTAAATATTTTGGGGAGTTTAATGCACTAATTTTCTAATTTACCAAACCTCATGAACCCATGAGTCCAATTACCTAATTAGTGGAACCCCAACTAATTAGAAATTGTTAAGCCCTTAAGCACATTTGGGTTATCTCTAGGTTTGTTAAAGTACCAAACATCACCAACCGGTAAGTCTAATGTCTAGTCTCATGAACCCATTCAAATAGACATTATTAATTACCCTAAAGTGTGATTAGTGATTTGTAATGCATTAGGTTAAATTATAATTCAATTCAATCAAACTATCTACCAATACCATGAATAAATAGAAAGACATCAAATAAACCATAAAGAACATATACATGACCATGTATATTGATGAATCCAAATCTCTTATTACAAACCAAAATCAGAAATAAACTCAAGTAAAGAACACAATCCAAATCTCAAAATGTATATGACAAACCTAAACCTAGGAAAATCATTAATATAAAGAGAAAGAGAAACTCCCCCTGTACGTAGAACCAAAGCTCAAGCTATCTTCAAATCATTCCCAAGAGTAAGGAGGTGTTTTAGTGATTCACAAAGAAAAGCTTAGAAACCCTAAACTTAATCTATGAGCACTTATGGTAGGTGAATGGAGGAATTTGGGAGGAATGATAGAAGAATGGAAAGAGAACAAAGAGAGGGAAAATGGGTGTGTGAATTTGGGTGCCTCCCTCCTCATTTTCAGTTTCAGCTCTCTCTTTTCTTAATTCATTCTTTGCTTCTCAATTCTGTTTCTCGCGTCCAGCCCCCTCCACGCAGCTTCCTCACTTCCTCTTTAATTTCAATTCCTCTCCATCTCACGTGCTGCCCTCTGCCCAGTCCAACATCATTCTTTCTTTGTTTTTATTTTGGGCTTTTCTTTCTCCTTTTCTTCTTTTGCCAAGCCCAAACAGCATGTAGTTCAATTCAATCCAAAGATCTTCCAATGGCCCACAAGTTACTAATCTAAAGAGAAGGAGAACAAACATGTAATATATTTTCCATTTTTCAATTTTCAATCTATTATTTATTTATCTAATGATTTATCCAAGATAAAACCTTTGTCTTAACTCTAAAATAATCATAAGTGGGATTAAAATTGCATCTTTAATATGTTAGTAACTTCAATTTAAGATAATAAAATCATACAAATCTTAGGATTTGTCAGTGGGCAATGTTGTTGGAATTCACAATATTGAAAATTTTGCTGGATAGTATTCTCTATTGAGATAGACAATTATATTATTTTGGTTGGACTAGAGAAAATTTAGCAACGTCTCAAGGTATTAGACACTGGATTTGTCAATGAGCTAGTTAAGGTAGTGAGCTGAAGGTCATTGGGGCAGATTGGGGTCAACCGATCGGTGGATTGGCCAAATTTATAGTAATATAAAAATATTTCTAATATGATTATACATACAAATAAAAACATTTTTTTACTAATTTTTAAGTGTGAGCTATAATTGTTCCTGGCAGATGAGGAGACATTAATCAAGTTAGTAAATGAGTCTAATGAAAAAGTAACTTTTTGAATAAAAAAGTAACAGTGGTCCATTTTATATTTTCAACTAGATTTCAATCCCCGGGCAATGCCCGGGAAACATACACTTAAGCTAGGTTGATGGATTTTCAAGGAATGATTGTATATAACGCATCATCATCAACGACCAATTAATTTATCAAACAACAATTTATATTTAAAGCAATGTAATGTGTAGTAGAATATAAAGTTAAAAGGCTATAAAATACAATGGGGGTAAAAACCAAGGAATATAAAAAAAATAACCATACAATGAGGGTGTAGCTTTTTTTCCATTTAAGGGGATGTTTCCATAGGCTTTATATCCACATGTGGTCCCTATCACAAATGGGTCACCAAACTCTCAAAACAATTCTTCATTACCTATATGTGAGAACCAAAGAAAACTATAAAGGGAGGAGAAATATCATATGGATACTCTTGCCAAATTTGAAAGTATACTGAGATCATGTCAATGCATATTGCACGGGACATATCCATCAAGGTGAAATGCGAGTGATCATTCATCAAAATACCTAGGATGAATCAGTGCTTTTAAGAAGTCAATTGAACTCACAGCAGGAAGAAGATTTGAAACTGCAGTTCCTAATAAAGTTATGACTATAGCTGGAAATGAGAGATCCTCTAGCATATCCATCAGGGTGAAATGCAAGTGATCGTTCATCAAAACATGAAATGCATGTAATTAGTACATGGCTAGATGCAGCAACAGCAAGAGAAGAAGACCTTGATCAAGTTGCTATACAAAAATACAATCACAAAAAAAACCAGTTCCCAATTTTAGGCATATAATACCAGAGCTAGCTCTGAAATCCCATAGCACAAGTCAATAAGGAAGAGTGTTCTCTTGTGCCAGAACCAATTTCAAGATTAAGATTAGAATTATAATCAGTTTCTTGATATTAAACAATAATGGAGTCTGTAAAATTAAAAAAATGACTTTAAGTCAACTGGATCTATGCTTTGGAAAAATCAATTATTTAAAATATGTATTTCCATGGAAGCCAACACAAGAATACATAGGCGCATACCATATTAATGGCAATGGCAACAGTTGATGAGAGCCTAAAAAAGAATTGAGTGGAAGATGGGAACTCTTTCTGAAAAAGAATGAACAGATCAATTATGCAGAGAACTTCAAAGCATTTTTAACACAACTTTTTCATATATTACAGCACCAACATTGTGTGGTCCTTATGGCTGCAACAGTATTTTTTATTTCTTCTGCATAGTTAATGTATATTTGATATGTCAGCTTCAGAACACAACTTATGCATTAACATTAAGAAATTGAAACCTAAAGTGGAATAAGTACTCAAACTCATCTGTAATATATTTTATTTTAATGCTGAATGTAAAATGAACATATGCCCATACATTGAAAGGTAGTAACTTCAGCAAAAAAACCTGGGAGATGTGACACAGTTGGCTATAATAACACAGTTGACAGAGGGTCATTAATAATCATCTCTTTATTACAACCGTCAGCAACAACTCTGTTTCCTCAGCACAATTTCGTAACCAATTTTTTTCATATCCAATTTCATGGCTTTCTACCAATTCCTTTCTCAGGAAAATTTAACACACACACACACACAATGAACATTGCTGTAAATGATCAATATCCTCTGTTTCGAATGCAATGTATTTAGGTGACTGCAATAGACATGTTCATCCTTATCAGACCTATATAAATAGCAGTGAATAAGCAACATATATACATAATCACCCAGTCATAAACTCTCTCTCACCTTAATGGACATAGTATACATTAAATTTTGCATCTAGGCCACCATGCACAATTTACCCAATTTCACCATTCCTTCACTTTCTACACAAAATCTGAAAAATTCAAAAGAATGAAAAGAAAGCATCAGAGTGTGAACTTCAAAGTTCAAAAAAGAAGAGAGGTGAGGAATTAAAGAACACTTTGAAAATGTGACTAAGTTGTTTGTGGCTTAATACAATTATACTTTAAAAATAAACTAATAGAGTTAAAAGAGACTTAGACAAACTGAACAACAAAAAGTCATTTAATCTATCAAACTAAAAAACAACATTAATTAGCAAGAAAGAGAGGTTATTCTTCCATGTAGATTAGTTATCACAACATCTCTAGTAAAACTAAATCACACACACCACCACCATCCTTATATCATACACACCTATCACAACAAATCACCTTCCTTCTTCCTTTCTCTCCTTTTACTCTATAAAGTTTCAAACTTTCAACTTATTTTAGCCCCAACCTCCTTCCCATCAATGGCCGACACCATCTCCGACAAACAAATTTCACATTCGAACTATCAAGTTACAAACTTCAAGATCACAAAACCATGGAAATCAAATAAACCCATGACCCCACCATTCACTCAATAACATGCCAATTGCTAACGTAAGGCAGGAAACGATCAAGCTACAAACTTTAAAGCACAAAACAATGAAAAGCTCATAAATTTATGACCTCATCATTCATTCCATACCATGCCAATTGAAAACATAAGACAGAAAATGATCAAGTTACAAATTTTAAACCACAAAAACACGAAAAAGCTAATAAATTAAAAGGCGTAAGATATAACAAAAATAAAATCCCACTAACCATAGACTCACAGAAAGTAACAAAAATGAATTATAATGGAAAATGCCTTTATATCCCAATAACCACACATCATAGATGACTTTCATTAGGAAAACAAATCAAGTAATGACATGCATTCTCAAACCTGGAAATGATCAACTATAACCGGTCATCAAGCATCAAAGGGGAGGACTAACATAAATCTCAAAGCTGGATAATAAAATCCCACAATCCACTAGTTAAATTGGCTAGGTTCTTGGCTATTGAGCTGCTTCCCATTCCAATCAAATGTCAAAAAAACCTTAAACTTTAGGTCATTCTTTCGCTATTGTTAAGGCCAAACCAGCGATCGAGGTCGTCTCTCTCTCCTTCAGCAAGAACAAAAGGAAGAGGGGACGCAAATGAATGGAGAAGAGAGTGAAATAGAAGATGAAGAAGATGGAGTAAAAGTGAAATGAGTGCTGAGAGAGAAGAGGACGGAGGCGAGACGTGAGGTTTAAGCTGGGTTCGGATGAGAGAAGAGAAGAAAAACAGAAAAGAAGAAGCCGTAAAGTAATCGGCTCTATCTACAGTGATACATAGAGAGAAGCCGGCAATTAAACGGCTCAATGAACAGGAATCCAAGAAAAAGATTTATAATATATATAGATTTATATTTTTCGTATTGGTACAAAAATAAAGGTCCAAACCAAATACAATCAATGATTTAAATAAATCTAAGCATTGTCATCCCCTTGGACTTCACTTTTTAAGATTGTGTCACCCCTTCTACACAATCTAGAGGCACCCTCTCTTGCACCCCAAAGATTAACTAGGTTGCCCCATTGACATTCATTCGACCGAAAAGAATTATATATTATTAAACCTAATATAGTATAAGCCTTACTTAAGATCAGGAAAGCCCACACGCCATAAGGCCTATTATATTTCCTGATAAAAATAATAAGGCCTATTATATTTGCAACGGTCTAATCATTCCATTAATCTCAAATTCTTTTTTGATCTGAAATTAATCTCAAATCCTCAACTCACTACAATCCTCAAAACTCCTATATTTACTATGCTTTTGTAAAATTAAATTTCACTTTCATTTTAATTCTTATACTTATAAAAAGCCACGCTGCTGGAAAGCACAATACAAGATAGATAATATTAGTAGAACTCTCCAAAGTTTTGCTAAATCTTGATGATCCAAGGGATTGTCAACATAAAATAAAAATATTGATGCTCGGGATTAATTATTTTATGATCTTCAGTCTGATTTTTTGAGAAAATTAAGATCGCAAATTAATCACTTTAAATGTTTCATAATTATATTTTTTCTCTCAAAGTTAGTTTATTATACTTATTAACGGACATATATTCAAATTACATGTGACATATATTACAATTTATTAGTCTAATTTACTTTCTTAATTTTCACATAAAAGTGTTTGGATATTAGCTAGCGTCTATGTCCAACTGAAATATTTTTTCCCATGTGCTTATATTAGAGATAGGAGAAAATATCACAAAGATCAATTATGGAATATGATAAAAAACAAAGATCTTGTATAAATCCGATAGGGAATTCCCTTTGGGACATATACAAGATCTTTGTCCGCTTGCTGCTAGCGAGATGCATGCATAGTCCTGGTTTTAGAATGAGTGTAAAATATGAACACTCATATCACGTGCTACCAAAAAAGGTCATTCTATAGGAAATAATGTCTCTATGCTTAGTGTTTTTTTATTTAAATCTCCGTGCTTAGTATTAGTACAAGGGCTAGTTGAGTAGTTTGAGTAGATTGAAGGGACATTTAATCATGTATAGGTCATATGAAAAAAATATAATTATGATGAATTTTCTTGAGTTGTAATCACTAAGCAAAAAGTTATTATGTGATCAAAATTGGTTAATTACAACCCACAAATATTATCTTAATTATGTTTAAAAATGACACTTCTTCTAAAAATTATCTCTAGATTAAACAGTTCGTTAAATCAATTAATTAGTTTGTCACAAGTAGAAATTGTTTTATCAAAATTACATTTATTTTAAAAATTAATGCTAGTACTTTTAGATGGAAATTCTTAATATTACTTGGGGAAAATATGTAAATTTGTGAGAAAAAGTGCATTGACATGTTATATATATAGAATCAAATGCAACCGCCCTATATATGTGTATAAAAAAATGTAACCTGCCCTAATTTAAAAAAATGTAACCTGCCCTAATTAAACTACTCCCTCTAATCCCAAATAGATGACTGTTGAATTTCAAAATCATTTTAACTAGTTAATTATCAAAATTAACTACTAGTGAAGTATCGACATTTATTACATTCTTTATGAGATTTTCAAATTTAACGTAACTATTATTTATTTGATATGAGACCAATTTAACTTTGAATTTGTTTAATTTTGTGGAATAAAGCTAAATAGCCAAATTAATTTTAAAGTATATTACAATAGTTTATAAGTGAGGTAAATTAGTTTTGAAGAAAAAATATATAACTACATACAATTTAAAGTTATTAATTTTACATATGAGTACTTTTTTTAATAAACAATTATATCTAATAAAATATAAAATGTGTATAATATCTAATAAAATATAGATTTTAAAATATAGAATGTGTATAATATCTAATAAAGAAGTTTTATAGATTTAAAACACTTACTAAACAATATAAAATGTGTATAATATCTAATAAAATCACTTATTTGATAATTTTTTATACTAAATAGGTCAAGCCTGAAGGCTTGTAAGCCAGACTTTCATGAAATATGTTTGACCTATTTAATATAAACTTGTAAATAGACCTTGATTTAACCTATTTAATAAACAGGCAAGGCCAAGCCTTAACAGGTCAAACTAGAGGCCACATGTTTAAGGTCTGACATATTTCCACCATAATAATATCTAACTCTTACATCGATTACATATAGTAATACTCCCTCCGGTCCCTAATATAAGAACTCAAAATTTGAATGATTTTGGTCCCTAATATAAGAGCTCATCTTACATTCTCTCCTCATTTAATGTGTTTTTTCCTACTTTATCCCTAACTATCTTTCATATTTATCAGTGCTTATCTATTTGTCTCTCTTAAAAGTATCATAATAAATATGGGTAATATGGGAAAAAAACATTAACTCCAGACACCCAACTAACATTCACATGTTTTCTGAAGAAGTGTTTTTTGGCGGCTAACTCTTATATTATGGGCCGGAGGAGTAATATAGTTTTAGGGTATTAACCCTAAGCCTTAATCAACCATTATAAATTGGTTGTATCTGTTACACATCCCAATAAAGCAAGCAAGAAATTAAAGCACATTGCATTTGCTTAGTTACTTGAATGGCTTCCAAAACACAAGCTTCTTCCATGCTCCCCCTTTTGCCCTTCCATCTCCTCTCTCACTTGAGGCCATCCAAAAGCTGCCATTGTCACCTTAAAAGAAGTGACGCAAAGCCTCATCGATCAGCTTTAGAACACACGTGCTATAATTATAAAGAAGAGTACGTGAAATTGGTGGATGGATAAGATCAGAAAAATTTGTTTGGGGCCTTTGAAGAATGATATTGCACAGCCAAATGCTAGCTATTGAAGATATAATTTGGCTAGATAAATGAAAACAGGGATGACATGTATATGTGAAAGAGCGTGAGAGATTATTAATTTTTCTCTGATCGAATACGTTCAAATACAAAAAATAAATTAATGTGTAATAAGTGACAAGAAGATAATGTTGATGTTTTGAAACAGAAAAAACAAGAAGATAATGTCGATACTGCTTTATTACTTTGATGGTCCAGTTACGTGTTTTGCACGACCATTGCTAATGATTTGGACTTTGATATGTTTATGCGAATACACGCGCGCGCGCGCACATGGCGTATTTAAAATATAAGAATGGAAATATAAAAATAAAATAAGAAAAGATTTGTAGATGAATGTAATTATATTTTTTTGCCAGTTTATGATATCATCAGCCAATTGTGTCAAGGTTGTGTCCATCTTAATGATTTTATGTAAGATAAATTAAATTGATAAGTTTGTCCCTTAATAAATAATAGTATAACACAATATCCCTCATGTGATCGAACTACCTCTGATCTTACAAAAACAAGTCCCTGTGGCCAAATAAAAAAATAAGTATTGGTCCCGCTGGTTAACTTATTCAGATCTTCGTCCCCTTGCGTGATTACGAGATGCGTGGTCCTAGTCATGGGGGAATAATATTAACGCTCAAAACACGTGCTACCGAAAAAGGTTAATATTCTAGAGGAAATAATAATATCTCTATGTTTTGTATAAGGGCTAGTTGATTAAAGGGACAGTTAACTAAAGGTCCTATGAAAAAATATACAATTATGATAAAGTTTCATAAATTATAATTACTATTGTTGTTAGATCAAAGGTTGTTATTTATAAGATATAACTTCACGAGTTATTATTGAGTTATTATCTTAAATGTTTCTTCAATAACACTTTTCCTTAGATTAAATAAATTGGTTAAAAAATCACTTAATTTAATTTATTTTGTAACAAGTAGAAATTGATTTCTCTAAATTACCTCTCTTTTTTAAAAGAAAAATCCTTAACATACATATGTAAAAATAACTAGGATTACTTTGTAAAGAAAAATGTAAATTTGTGAGACAAAGTGCACTGACATGTTATGTATATCAAATCAAATGAAGCCCCTCCTTACTATACTACCACCCCTTATCCTGTATATATGCAACCATTTACATAAAGTAATAATAGGTTGGCCAAAAAGAAATAGTAATACTTTTTTTAGACTGAAAAGTAATAATAGAGTTTGACAGTATTGACCCTAAGCCCATCCCATTATAAATTGGTCGTATCTGTTGCTCATCCTAAAGCAAGCAAGAAAGCACATTGCATTTCCTTAGTTACTTGAAATGGCTTCCAAAACACAAGCTTCGATGCTCCTCCTCTTGCCCTTCCTTCTCCTCTCTCACTTGAGCTTATCCCAAGCAAGCAAAGACTGCCCAATTGTCACCTACTGGGGACAAAATGGGAATGAAGGAGAGTTAAATGGGGTCCGGTTTCTCTCAGAAGCGGCCTTCTCCTTGTCCCTCAGAATCACCATATTACAATTGTTCATTTCCTCACCAAACAAAATGACGCTTAATAAATTTTTTCTCTCATAATAGTTACTTTGGCAAGAGAATCCCAACTCTCAGAATCTCTCCTAATAATATTTTGGGGTTTTATTTTGACCATTAAGATTCATTTAAGAGCTCATAATTTGTCACTTGTCCCATTAAAAATAAAAGAAAACTTTATTATAATATAAAGTATTTTTTAGCATAAGAATTTTCAACTATTTAGATCTATTTCATTTTAATAAAAGGATCAATAAGAGATACAGACTTATTCAGTTAGCTTTACAATAATTTTACAGTTAACTGGATAAGTCTGTATCTCTT
Organism: Mimosa pudica; assembly: GCA_029929735.1. Classification (NCBI taxonomy): domain Eukaryota; kingdom Viridiplantae; phylum Streptophyta; class Magnoliopsida; order Fabales; family Fabaceae; genus Mimosa; species Mimosa pudica. Next base: position 13,350,614 of record JAKELP010000029.1, on the reverse strand, counting down.
ATAAATCTTATTTTACAATTAACTAGATAAGTCTGTATCTCTTATCAATGCTTTTATTGAAATGAAATAGGTTTAAACAGTTGAAATTTTTTATGCTAAAAATTGTTTTATATTATAATAAAGTTTTCTTTTATTTTTAATTAGATAAGTTGCAAATTATGAGCTCTTAAATAAATCTCAATGCCCAAAATAAGTCCCCAAAATGTGATAAGGAAATCCCAACCCAAAGAAGTGGAGTATGCGGAGGAAACGGTATGGCTGTATGGGCTCTAAAAAGATTTAACCACGTTTCACTTTAGAGAGCTCATTAGATGAATTGGACGGGTGATATTTGGAGATTCTGAGGGATGTGGAGATATTTGCTTCTGAGAATATCCTCTCCCGAGTTAAATGTAGCATGCGACACAGGGAACTACAACATCATCAACATAGCCTTCATCAACAAATTCGGCAATTTCATAACCCCAGAACTAGACCTCACAGGACATGGTATATGGTGGCCAGAAAGAGATCTCACCCAATATGGGCCCCAAATAGCCTATTGCCAAAGCAAAGGCATCAAAATCTTCATTTCTCTTGGAGGAGATGCTCCTAGCTATACCTTAACTTCTGAGGCTGATGCCAAACATCTCGCACAATACCTCTGGAATTACTACCTCAGTGGCGACACTTCTTACCAAAGTCCCATGGGACACGTCACTTTAGACGGCGTAGATTTCGACATAGAAGCCCGTGGTAACTTGTACTGGGACGATCTTTTGAAAGAACTTCACAAATACTCACAACAAAGAAAGTTTCTCTTATCAGCTGCACCACAATGTCCAATTCCTGATTATTACTTAGACAAGACCATAAAAACTGGCCTATTTGACTACATTTGGGTTCAGTTCTATAACAATCCTCCATGTCAATACAATAATGATGGAGACACTCAGAAGCTTGTTAATTCTTGGACCTCGTGGACCAACACCTACACCGCCACCAAATTCTTTCTCGGTCTCCCGGCATCACCAGATGCAACTGGAAGCGCTGGTGGTTATGTGCCCATTGATGTGCTGAACAATGAGATTATTCCTCAGGTGGAAACTTCTCCAAAGTTTGGTGGGGTTATGTTATGGAGTAGGTTCCAAGATGCAAATTCTGGATATAGTGGTCAGATCATATGTACTGCTCATGAAGTTTCCAAGGTTGCAAGTGAGTCGAAGGTTGGCATGATGAAATCTGCCACCAATGTTATGTATAACCTTTTATCGCGTTACTAGATGCATGGTTGTGACTGCATGCATAACCTCTCTACCATATAACGTGTATGGAATAAGTTGAGGAAGGCTGTGCCCTGTTATGATCCTCATGCGACAGACAACTTGACTCTAGTCAATTTGTCATCAATAAATAAAAGTATCTAATAATTGATCCGTGTATAGGTGTTCAGTATAATACTCTATTGATTAATTTGTGCATGTTAAGGAAGTTATATGGTTATTAATTAATTATAGCAATGATACTTGACTTCTCTAAAATACTTATAAACACTCTTAAATTTTAAATCACCTTATAACTAATACAAATAAGTTGGAATAAAATGATAAATAAAATTAAGGATAGGCTTCTCTCCATTATTGCAGACCCTGCGCTGCACTGGGGAGGTGTGTTTAATATTTTTTTCACACATTTTTTTTCGTTCTTCTTTTTTCCTGCTAAAAGATGCATTGAAGGATTTTTTTTTGCCTTTTTTTTTTTTGATAAATTAAGAATCCCTTAAAGGTCTTATTATTTAGTGGTAATAAAAGTAATTTTCATAGCTGTAGAGTGTAGACTATTACTCTTGTAAAGAAGATTTATTCTTATATTTTCATTAAAATTATAGTTATGTAGAAATTTGCTGATATTATTTTTCAAAGTGAAAAATACCTTTTAACCCTTCTCATTTAAAACCCAAAATGTCAGGAGGGAAGGGGAAGGGAGGAGGAAGAAGTGATTTAATTGAGAGTGGTAAAAATGTATTTTCACTTTGAAAAATAATATTAATAAGGATCCATGTAACTATAAATTAACATTCAATACCAGTTTTATCATTTTTGCACAGGTCACAAAGTTGAATACTATTATTTATACACCGCGAAATAGTTATTTATCATATTTGACCAAACTGAAATAGTTAATTATCATATCAACACTTTTGCCTTTAAATTTATTAATGTATTTTCATGCAAAATTATTGATAGAGCTCCTAATCCATGACCAACCTATATATGTCCATGTACACTGCACAAGAGGCTTGCAGTTGGGAATTATTCAGCTCAAATTTTAACACTTCAAATATAATGAAAATTGGGAAAATCACAATTAAATCCCTCCTAATACCCAAAAGGGCAAATGAGGAACTTAAACTTCCAAAAGGACTATGAAGGAACTAATACCTACCTGTCATTTTAAAATTTTGCTAAAAGACAAAATTGCCCCCATCTTAAAACACAAATTACTATCCCACCCTAAACTCACCCTAACACTCACCCTCTTCTCGCAATTTGTGTTTTAGGATGGGGCAATTTTGTATTTTCGCAAAATTTTAAAATGACAATAGGTGTTGGTTCCTTCATAGTCCTTTTGGAAGTTTAAGTCCCTCACCTGTCCTTTTGGGTATTGGGAGGGATTTATTTGAGATTTTACCATGAAAATTTTCCCTATTATCACTAAATGACAAAGAGTTTTGATGAGTTCTTTTATAAGAAAAAAAAAGAGGCAACAAAAAAGAAAATAAGACCACAAAGACGAGTTCCACTGTATCGCACCGTGCGCAACAGTGGAGAAAAGTCAAGTCCTAACATTAATTTGAAATCATTTATTTTACTTGATAGATGTCCTTGTTAACAATTTTTATATGGCTATCTATTGCAACCGCACCTACAGTACGCCTAATATAATACGTAAGTGAATATTCTTCTTTTGTTTTTTTAATTTAAGGAATGCGTGCCTCTTTTTCAATAATTGTATAAGCATATTAGATCATCTATAAAGCGAGTATGAAAACATCAAAATGATGAATTAATATGGGAGTTCTTGATTATTGATCATAATATAAGTTAATACAGAATTATTAGTTATTTCTTCAAGAAAATTGCCCCTATTTAATTATATATTGGTGAATATGGGTGATGCGAGACACATTCCAAAAATCACAGATAAAAATAGATGAGAAAAAACCTGTGCATGATGGTAGGAGGTCTGTCTGGTGGGTACTGGGTACAGGGAGTAACATATGTTTTGGGTTTATCTCTTACGGCTATTGGATTCTAGAGCTTCGGGCCTATTATCATATGCCCACTACCTTGGTTATTGAAGCCGATACTTTTACTTTCTTGTAAGACCTCAATCATATAATGGAATTTTGATGTTATATTACTCTCGCAATTTCTAAATATAAGATCATTTTTCATAATTTAATTTAATTACTTTTGTTAATTAAGTTTGTTATGAAAACATGATATTAATAATCTATCCTAACCACATGTATATCTACACTCTCCTTATTTTGCTTGTTTATTATAGATAAACATCATTATTATTGATATGGGAAAATTAGAAAGTGATATTCTATTTAATAGTAATAAACTAATTTAAAAGTGTTCTTATTTCTAGCAACGGATGGAGTACTTTTTGATAAAATGGCAGGCCTATTATTTAAATAGTACTAATCAATGAAATTGTCTCAATTATAGGAAAACAAGTTTTAATTAGCGTCAAGTAGCGATTTTTTTCGAGTTCAACAAGTAATTCCTCTTCATTATGAAGTAACCTTATGTAACTAATTATTTTTCTGCATATACATCCCGGTAGACATGCTTATCTCATTTTCCGTTTATACTCTCAATAAAGTCGATTTGGGTCAACTTTTTTATAACTATTTTTATCATTAGATTTTACATAAATTAGTGACAGTTTAATGTATTATAAAAAAAAAATTAAAAAAATTTATATGATTTCCCAAAGATTTAACCCTCTAAATTATGAAGTTTTTTGGGAAAATTAATTTGTAGTCCCTCACAAGGGACTTAATAGTAGAAAAGTCTCATAAACTCCACATATTAAAGTAGGGTCCATAGGGACCTTACTTTAATATATTTCAAATACAAAAAGACCATATTGTCCCTTTTTTCCTGCCCATGAACTTATTAAACGTGCGCATGACCTTATCATTCTTGCCTATGACCTCGTCAATGCTTGCCCATTAACTTGTCATAGGGTGGGTCATGACCTTGTTAGAGTTGCCCATAATCCTGTTATACGTGTGCATGACCTTGTCATTCTCTGTCCATGACCTTGTCACAGACTCACATGGAGGGGCAATTTGGTCATTTTGTATTTGAAGTATATTAAAGTAGGGCGAAGGGGCAAAACTAGTCACCGTACATTTTCAAATGGACAACTATGGCACCTCTGAATTGGATGGTGCAAAACCGTACATTGTAAATAAAAATGGAACAAATTTAGTTTCGCCGTTAAGTTAAGGCAAACCGAAGTTAGTTTAAGTGTGGGTCCCACCTTCATTAAATGACGTGACATCCAGCATGACCTCTGAACCCTAATTCACAAAGGGGTATTTGCACTTTAATCCCAAAGAATCATATAATTATTCTTAAGTCACAACTCACCGTCTCCTCCGTCCTCCTCCCCAACTCTCCTTCCCTGCACGCCGCCGCTCCTCCGGCAGCCAACACCTCCGGCACCACCGCCAACGAAAATGGGTATGAGTAAGAAGATAATTTTCACTTGATCTCAAAACCTTCATTGCCTGAAGGAATCTGCGCTGTTCTCAGCCAAAAATCGTTGTTGTAGCTCGCTGGAAACAGAGAAAACAAATAGAGAGTGAGAGGAAGAGGGTGTGAGGAATCGGAGTTGAAAAGAGAAAATGGGTAGGGATCTGAGTTTGAAAGCTTACCTGAGCTCAAAGATGAACTTGTACACCAAACGACGGTCTCCTCCAACATGCTTCGCCGTCAAACGCCGCTGAGGGTGGTGAGGACGAAGAGAAACAGAGAAACTAAGAGATGTGTTTCCTATGGTTGAAATGGAAAATGAATTTGGGGCTGGTTGTGTACGTGAGTTTAGGTGTAGGGTGATTTTGGGTTTGGATTGCGGCACCGCTGTCGGGGGTGCCGGAGGCGTTGGCCGCCGGAGAAGCAGCGGCGCGTAGGGAGGGAGAGTTGGGGGGAGGACGGAAGAGAGGGTGAGTTGAGACCTAAGAATAATTATATGATTCTTTGGGACAAAAGTGCAAATACCCTTTTGTGAATTAGGGTTCAAATGCCATGATGGATTGCCACGTCATTTAATGAAGGTGGGACCCACGCTTAAGCTAACATCTGTTTGCCTCTACTTAACGGCGAGGTTAAATTTGTCCCATCTTGATTTACAATGTACGGTTTTGCACCATCCAATTTAGGGGTGTCAGAGTTGTCCATTTGAAAATTTACGGTGCCTAGTTTTGCCCCTTCGCCCATTAAAGTAAAGTCCCTAGGGACTCTACTTTAATATGTGAAGTTTATGGGACTTTTCTACTATTAAGTCCCTTGTGAGGGACTACAAATTAATTTTCCCACGTTTTTTTTCAAGTTAAATAATTAAATCCAAGAGAAAGATCTTAGAATTTTTTTCTTCCTCTCCCAGCAATTAGTGGTGGTGAAGGCGGCGATTCATGGCAGTGAGTGGACTAGAACCCGTTCCATTATTTCCCCTTTTTGTCTGACTCTAGTGGGATTTCTGGGGAGGAATTAATTCAAACTTTTTGGCTAATAAACCCGTAAAAATGGACACTAGGCTTTAATTTTTAGTACCTTGAAAATCTTTAAGTGTTGATTTAATGTTTGGTTGGTTCTTCGTAAAAGTATCAAATTCTTTCTCTGTTCCAACATGACATCTAGGGGTTTTGAATTGAAATTATGTACCTCTCGCTCTGTGATTTTGTTCCAAGAATGAAGGAATGATGAAATTGATATCAATTGAGAATGGTTGATTCCTTTGTGCATGTTAAAAGTTTTCTTGTTTTTTCCTTTCATGTCTCTGTTCTGTTGAGCTATAAACTCTGTTGGGATTTTTTAATCTTAAAATTGGGTTATAGCTTCATTATGATTATGAGGCACTTATTAATATGATTAAAAAAATTTATTCCTTTCCCTCTCTGGGTCAATTCTGCTGTGTTTTAATGTAAAATTTAGGACATTAGAATTTTTATCTATGTGATTTTGATGCCAATAAAAGGATGATTAAACTACATTTTGGAAAATTTGAGGTCATTTTCTGTAGTTTTCGTGCTCCAAAACTTTCATTTTTTCCCTTAAATTGTTTTAGCTTTTTGTTCCATTTTTCTTACTTCTTCCCATCTGGATCTTGCTCCACCATACTTTGTCCTCGAGTGACCCCACGAGTATATCAAATAGCCCTACAAAATTATAATTACACAAATGAATTTATAACTAGGGTTAATTAATCCTAATCCCCTACCAGTTTCGCCTAAGAGTTTGATATATCAAAATTAATGGAGGTGGAGGGAGGGACATAAGTTGGTGGCGTGAGTTGAGGGTGAGAGCAAGAGGTGTATTATTATGTGGTATGAGATATGAGAGTAATTTTGACTAATTTAACAATCAAAATTAACTTTGGCTAGCTGAAGGGTAATTTTGAAACATTTTGTAAACTTCTAGAACAAATTTGATCCTAAAAAAATTTTAGGAGCAAATTCGATCTTCACTGAAAATTTATAGGGCAAATTTAAACTTTAACCCATAAAACAAAAGGCATCATGAAAACCTTTTTTGCTCTGTTGACAATGATCAAAACCATGCACTGCGAATAAGCTCTTTAAAATTTTAATCTTCTAAATTTAAGATAGATTTTTAAAGGGTAAAGGGTCAAATCTAGCACTGAACTATTGACCAAAGTACACCCCACATAAAAATAAATTTCGAGTCTCAAAACTAGCACTGATCAAGTACAGAATTGGTCAAATGTAGCAATTCGGTCAATTTTAATTGGGTTGACCGGTAAGTTTGACCGGATTAAAACATATCACCTGTCATGTCACCTAATTAGCTATGTCACCTGCCATCTCACAACATCTTTGCCACATTATCACCTTCTTCCCCACCACCATCAACACCTTCATCATTAACACCGTGGCAACTCCCTCTCCAATCTCAAACCCAGCAACTGAATATAATTTTGGGTTTTGCTTCAATCACGAGGGACCAAAATACACCACATTCCAATTATATTCGTGTCCACATTCCCAATCTGAGTCAAGCCATTAATAATCATCCCCAAAATACACCACATTCCAAGAAGCGTTGGTTTTGATCAAAATAATCAACTCCCTCTCCAATCTGGGTTTGAGAGGAATGTGGTGATTATATTCAAAATAATCACCCAGCAAAATACACCACCATCAATACTCTTGCTCCCCTCCCAATCATCACATTCCTCTCAAACCCAGCAACTCTCAATCACCACACCCAAACAAAAAAAAAAACTCCCTCTCCCCTGCCTCCCTTGCATGTCTCGCCACAAGCCCCACCACAAGCGCCGCTAGACCCTCCGTATGTTCCTCCGCCGCCGATAGACCCTTCGTATGTTCCTCCGCCACCACCGTCGCGACACAGATCTGTGGTGCGTCCTCCTTCACATTCACCTCATCATCGTCAGTCTCCGAGGCACTCACCTTTGCCTCACTCACCGTCGTCGGCCGCCGCTTCTCCACAACGTCCTCCTCCTTAAAATGCGAGAACGCCGATTTCGTCGTCACCGACTTCTTCATCTTCCTCGAAAGCTTCACCGGAACCTCACCAGACGCCGGCCTCGTTTCCGATAATTAAGTTTTACATGCAGGAGGGTAGTTCCAAAAGTACTTGAGTGACGACTTGATTATTATGCTCGCGTTGTCACATCAATAATACTTAAATCATGTATATGTATATATGAGTAGGGGTGGACAAATTAATTCAAAAACAAAACCGAACCAAATGAGTTAGTTTCGGCCTTTTGGTTTTTTATTTCGGTTTTGATTTCCATTTTACACAGTTTTAGTTTTCGGTTTTGTTTTTTATTTTAGCTCGTTTCCGATTTCCAGTTTTCAATTCAGTTTTATTAGATATGATGCTTATTGTTTTATTGAAATTTCATTTTTTTTTAAATTCATGTGTATTAAAATACAAGATAACGTTATTCTTGTTAAATTTTCATTTTGGTTAAATCTGAAAGAAAACAAACAAAAATATAAAAAATCGGAAAATTGAAACTAAACCGAAAACAAATCATTTTTTCTGTTTTAGTTTTGATTTTCGTTTTAGTTAGTTTTCATTTTCGGTTTTTGGTTCAGTCACAAACGAAAAACCGTTTGCTCACCCTTAAATAGATATGTACCAGTCATTGTTTCACCTAACCTATGATAAAAAAAAGTTTTACATGAAGCATTATTTTTGTTTCTTGGTTTCTCGTTCATTTAGATGCCGTAAATGAAAATAAGTAAAAGAAAATATCAAATGCATAAAATAATTATTGCTCAAATCAAAACAAACCAACATGTTATCAAACTTTTTATTAGAGTCGAGAAAAATGGGTCAGTCCGCTTTAAACGGGCTAGCCCGACTCGACCCGCATTAGAAGCGGATCAACCTGACCCGGACCAGTTCTAATGCGAGTTGAGAATAGCATAACCCGACCCGCGTGTACCAACAGGCGGGCCAGCCCGACCCGACCCGAATTTAAAGCTATATTATTTTGAAAAAATTAAAATTGAACGTTGAGTCAGTAAAGTAAGTACAAAAAAATTGTGACAATATCATTTACCAACAAAGTAAATTAATAATTTTATCTATCTAAATTTCAAAACTATAATGCAAACAAATTCAAAATAGTTTATGACTCTCAAAGATCCTTAACGTAAATCGTCTAATTTTTTAATCAGCAAACTATATATTCTTTGATCTCCAACTTAGTCTTTTTTGTTGTTACCCAACAACTAAACTAAAATATCTATAACATATTACAATGTCAAAAGACTTTTTGGCACTTCTTTTTCAATCCCATGTGGAAAGCCTCATATGTAAGAACATATATCCATGACCTCAACAATAATTTCTTCCTCATACGCTTAATATATACTTAAACTCACATATTTACGTTACATACACTTCAAAACAAAAATCTGAAATCTCACACATTTCGAAATAAAACCTAAAATTAAATTAAAATTGAAGATGAAAATAAAGAAGAAGACGTGAAAGAATGAATATGAGTTTTGGTTTTAGAAGAAAAGACAGATAATTTTTTTTAAAAAAAATAAGTGGGCCAACCATCCAATCTAACGGGCCAGTTTGACCCAACCCGATTTAATCGGGTTAGCAACACGACCCAACCCGATATAAGCAGGTCACAATTTCTTTGGCCCGATCTGCTTTTTTTTAGAGCGGGTTGGGTTGAACCCGGCAGACCGAGTTGAAAATTCTGGCTCTACTTTTTATATGTATCCAGACCGAAAAGCAAGATATGTTTTATTGATTTTTTTTCAAATACTTCTAAAATATGTTCGTTTTGCATTGATGCATTTGACAAATATGTTCTTTACTTGTGGTGTCCGAACGAAGAGGACAAGCTAAGAGAGAACCAACTTGTATGTTAAGGGCTTTGATAAATGCATTATCAGATGGCAACGCCAGACTTTCAACATTACCCAGTTATAGAATTGTATAAATTATCTTAACGAATGTATGGATATAATAAAAATTAATCTGAGAAAAAGATAATTAAGGACATGTATGTTATGCTTTATATCTTACACAAGTGTCCTCTTGATGGCTCCCCATATTAAGTGGTTTTTAGGAAATATTTTGTTGTATTTGAGGAGTCATTAATTAAATAAATAAGTGATTTTGTTGTGATTTGGAAAGAAAGTAATTTAAGGATTATATGAGTGATTCTTTTGGAAATCTGAAATTTAATTGAAATAGAAAACTTAATATAATAAAAGAAATATTTTAATGAGAAGTTTCCTATTAATGAGATTATGTGATTGAGTCATTGTGATTATTTCCTATTTCTTTCTCTTCATGAATGCAGATTTAATGAAAAAGGAAATAAAGAGAAAGAGGTTGATTTGATTATGTGCATTCATCATACAAGAAAAGGAAAGAAAAGAAACTTAACATGCAAGGCAAAAACAATATGATGTTGGGCTATTTTATTATAAATATACACATGCAATTGAGGAGAAGAGGAGGCTTGGTCATAATTCTTCCAATTCCTATAGCCTACACGAGATTCACGAAGAAAATTGAAGACGAGAGGAAGCAGCTCACACACGTTCATATATTATTGACGCAAGGAAAAGAAGAAGGAGGCACTAGGGACGTACTACAAAGGCACACACACATATATATGTATTGACATCAACACACAAAAGGAAGTAAGCAGCTCCTCAATCTTGTCCAATTCTTACTCCTTTGTGAACTTGTAGTATGTTTTTGGATTTTCACCCAATTCTTATGTTGAACCCTATGTGTGGCTAATTTCTTCTACAACCTAGAGTACTATGAACTTGTTTGTAACTTAGTATTTTATTTCCCACTATTTAGTCATGGTTAATTTGATTTAGTTTATTTAATCTTGCTTTTAGTGATTAACTGATTTAGTGCTTGATCACCATTAGACATGTTTAGGGAATTTAGAATTGGACTCGGAAGAGGGAATTTTAAATAGACCATGAGATTAAATAGTGTAGGATTGGATTTTAATCTGATTTGCGACTAGGATAGGAATATACCTAGAAGCCCTACATAGTCACATTAGAGCGGTACCAAGATAAATTAGCCTAGTAAATTAGTGCAAGACATTGTGTAATTAATCTAGGCAAGGATGTAAGTGGACCGGAAGGCATTTATAGACACTAGTACTCTAGATTAGCTAGTTGAATTAATTCATAATTAATTTAGTGGGGAATAAAATCTAAGAAGCAGATAAGGGATTAGTGGCTCTAGGTTGTTCTTTTGACTCGTGAATTTCATCTGTGTGAATATTTGTTTTATTTTATTTTCTTAGCTATTAGGTAATTAAAATCAAATTTTCTTATTTACTCAACTTGAATGAAAATAGGAGATCTAATGCCTACTTATTAATTGCCCGAGTCTCTGTGGAATCGACCTTGATTTACCACTTTACTAAAATACGATCCGTACACTTGCGGATTTTTTTATCAAAATTTTGGTAGCATCACCTCTTCTTATAAGTTTGCTGCTTCCTATAACTTACATGATTGAGTTTTTAATTTTTCTCAGAATAAAGAAATAATATAAATATGACACGTTTAAATTAAACCACGAAAAATACAAAAAAATGTTTATTATATGTATGCTTATACAGTTATACATGAAAAAACCGACATTTGAATTTGATGAAGAGTGTATTATATTAAAATAAAATGGGTTAAACCAACTTTTGGTCCCTAAACTTTCAAATCATTTTGCTTTTAGTCCCTGAACTTTGAAACACGTGGTATTGGTTCTTGAACTTTACTAACATAGAAGATTAGTCCCTGAAGCCTTAAATCATCTGATGTGGCATTGATTATGTTAAATTGGGTGACTTGGCAAACCTATTAGGATGCTGATTTGTAAAATATTTTATAATATTAATTAAATATTTTAAAAAAGAAATCAAATCTGAACTTGGCCTACTGTGGTCGACGAAGAGGGTGTTAATACGCAAAGAAAGCATTCATGAGTACTGAGTCCAGAAATCTCCACCAAACCAGCTTCTAGAGACAAGAACGACTGTCTCTGGCTCTTCCTCTCTCCCTTCCCTCCATTATTATTGCTTCTACATTTAACTTTTCTTGTTCTGCTCCTTTGGGGAACTGCTTCTGAACCACGTCATTTCTTGCTTTGAGCCCATTTCGAAGAAGCTCGCTGAGGGAAGGCGTGTTTTATGACAAGTTTGCACCCAAATCATAATTGCTATCTGATTGTTTTGGGTTTTGTTTTTATGTTTTTCACTTTTTGATGTTAATGAATCGAGGTTGCAATGTGAATAAATGGTGTTCTGGAAACAAAACTACAAAATACAAATGGATGGCCTTATTTGTTAAATGGTGTCTCGTCGAACACAGTGGGCAAGTTCATATTTGATTTGTTTAAAATAATTAATATTACAAAATATATTTGCCACATCAGCATCCTAATAAGTCTGACAAGTCACCTAATTTAACACAATCAATGCCACATAGGAGGATTTAAGGCTTCAGGGACTAATCCTTCTATGGTGAGTAAAGTTCAGGGACCAATACCACGTGTTTCAAAGTTCAGGGACTAAAAGCAAAATGAGGTGAAAGTTTAGGGACCAAAAGTTGGTTTAACTCAAATAAAATATTATAGGCAAAGGTGCAAAAATATACATGTTAAATTGTAAATGCAAACTCAACACTATGGTAATTTAAGGGCGCAAAAGTGTAGATGGTAAACCAAAATGGGGCACTCTATCATATTTTTTCTTCACCTCTATAGTGTTGGGTGCCCCTTTTTATAATTCTCCATGTTGTTAGAAGTCTCATGTTGTTTTACTATGTATATTTTTGCACCTTAAAATTACCATTATATATATGTTGGGTGTCCTTTTTACAATTCGCCATATATATTTTTACACCTTTGCCAAATATTATATTCCTCAAAATCATGGAAAACTATCTCTTCCTTAATACTCACTGCTGTAGAGAAAATATGAAAATATTTAAACTACTCTACATATATCTTAAGGAATTCATTTGAAAATATAGGAAATCACTACAATAATATCTTAAAGAATATCTTATATATAATCAACAAAAAGTTTTGTATGTCAATTCGATAGTTTGAAATGACACGTGAATATAATGTTATATGATAACATAATTATACTACTCATTTGTCCTTAAGATTTTTTAATAGTTAGTGTAGTTTGTTTTGAAGAACCTCAATAGTAGTTAACTTTTATTAAAAATGTCTTCATCATGATTTAAGATAAATGCCACCAACTCTATGTATAGGATAACAATGAAAACGACATATTGCCAGCTTTTGATTATTGATCATGGAATACTAAAAGTTCGAACGTGATAATTGTGTGCCTCTTTCATTAATTTAATTCATTTAGATTAAATTATCCTTTTTATCCTCTACATAGGGTAGGCGGCATTATACACGTTTAAGACAAACTAAGACATAAAAGTCAATTTAAAATGTCTTAAATTAAGACATTTTAAAAAATATCATCAGATTTTGGCTAACTACCGTTATATCAACAATAACGTGGCCAATGAATTATACACATGCCGCTACAATCTAACTCTAATTAAGCCAAATTTGACAGTATTAGTCAAAATACTTCTTCCACTCTTTAATATTAGAGCAACACCACTAAAATAAATCATTTTACTAAAATTAGTTGAATGTGAATTTAATGTTTTGTTTTCAATATATTCTATATTTATTATAATATACTATTAAGAAAGAGAAATACATAAATATAAATAAACATGAAAGAAAATTTAGGGGCAAAGTAAAATGAACTCTTATATTTTAGATAAAAATCATTTAAATTTTGAACTCTTATAATATGGACCGGGGGAGTATCATAGTAATTAATTTTTTTAAAATAATTCTTCATATAATAAATTAGAAAAATAAGTGTTACATTTAAGAATAAATTGAGTATGCACTAAATTGCACTATAATAAATTTAATAGAAAAGTATTAAATCCTGGAGCATAGGATCAAAGATGGACGATCGTGGTTCCCTAGTTAGCTAGAAAGCTTGCGTGGACCTACTGTCCTAGACGAAAGAGCGCTACAATAAATCTAATATTCATATATAACACGTCATACATTTTGTTAAAATATATCAACTTTCTAACTTTATCTATATATAATACTCCTATACAATATGTTGGCAAAAAAAAATACTATACAATATTCCTCATAAAAATATACAGTATACCTCTTTGAAATAAAGAAATATAATAAAAAATGAATCAGCATATGTAGTTGTAGTTATATATGACTTATGGTAAATAGAACCAAAATAAATTAAATATGAAAACCAAAGGTTTAGCATGAACTTTTCTTGTATTATCATGTAGTAACCAAAGCTTTTCTGAATTTCATTATTATAGTTATGAGGAACTAGCCACTCTAATTTTAGGACTGATGACTTTTCACTCAAGATAAGTACTTCATTTGATTAAGATTCGAGCTCGAGATCCACGACTTGTATAACACAAAGCCTTACCCTGCTAATCCAATTTTTATTTGTTGATTAGGATTATCTGAATTTAATAGTACGTAAAACATTTCTATGCATCAACATTATTTATGGTTTTAAAAGATTGAATTTGACGCAAATGACCCTAACCATAGCTATAACGCACACTATAAATGGGTAGTTTATGTTAACGTTGCTCATCCAAAAGCAACAAAGCATATATTTCCATTATTGCCTAGAGCTTCAATCTATCTGAATAACCTAAATATTGATGGCTTCCAAAACACAAGCTTTGATACTCCTTTTTCCCTTGGTGAGCTTGCTCTCTCACTTGGTGTGCTTATCCCAAGCAAGCCAAGACTGCCCAATTGTCACCTACTGGGGACAAAATGGGGATGAAGGAGAGTTAAATGTAGCATGCGACACAGGGAACTACAACATCATCAACATAGCCTTCATCAACAAATTTGGCAATTTCATAACCCCAGAACTAGATCTCTCAGGACATGGTATATGGTGGCCGGAAAGAGATCTCACTCAATATGGGCCCCAAATAGCCTATTGCCAAAGCAAAGGCATCAAAATCTTCATTTCTCTTGGAGGAGATGCTTCAACCTATACCTTAACTTCCGAGGATGATGCCAAAGATCTCGCTAAATACCTCTGGAATTACTACCTCAGTGGCGACACTTCTTACAAAAGTCCCATGGGAGACGTCACTTTAGATGGCGTAGATTTCGACATAGAAGCCGGTGGAGACTCCTACTGGCATGTTCTTGCTGAAGAACTTCATTCATACAGAGAACAAAGGAAATTTTCACTCTCAGCAGCACCACAATGTCCAATCAATGTTAACAACTTGTTAGACAAGGCCATCAAAACTGGCCACTTTGACTACGTATGGGTCCAGTTCTACAACAACCCATCGTGCCAATACAACTACAATGAAACCCCTCATACTAAGGGATTTTTAGATGCTTGGGTTGCTTGGACCACCACATACAAGACCACTTATAAGTTCTTTGTAGGCCTCCCGGCTTCACCTTCTGCAAATGGTAGTGCTGGTGGTTATGTCAAAATCAATGACCTCAACAATGACCTTATCCCAAAGGTGCAAGGGGATCCCAAGTTTGGTGGGATAATGTTATGGGATAGGTACCATGATATACCTGATAATTACAGTGGCCAGATCAAATGTGCTGTCTCTGCAGCTTTTGGCGCTGTACATGAGGCATTGGCTGACATGATGAAATCTGCATCCGAGGTTCTGTATCGCCTTTCGTCGCAGTTCTAGACTGTGACTTCAACCTCTCTACCTATTTGCTATCTTGTATGGAATAAGGTGTAGGAGGCTACAGATCCTTCCACCATCAAATAAATAAAAACTTTAATTGAGCACGTACTTGATGCTGCTCTTGTGATGTTTAATTTCTCTTTTATTTGTACTTCGATCATTTGGACTTTGGATCGATGTTATTTGCAATTGTGTTATATATTAACTCGATGATAACGGAAGGAGTTGGGGGTCTCAGTTACCCCATCAATTTGGGGCACTTTTCAAATATAATTTGTGTTTCTTTATAACACATTGTATTCTGCGTTATAAGATGAAACCTTGATATATCATGTGCAAAAACTAGTTATGAATGAACATTTTCTATGTTTTTTGAAAGATTCTTCTAATGGACTATTACAATGATTAAATCACAAATTAAAATACTTCATCTGTTCCCAAATATAATATCAATTTCCCTAATTTGAGTAGATTAAGAAAGTTAGTTAAATTAGTTATTTACATATGCTATTACTAATTTATTCCAACTATATATACCTTTATCCTCACTCTCCCTCTTTTATTTGTTATTATAAGGTTAATTTGTGGAAAAGTTAGAAATTGATCTTATAATTAGAAATAGATTAAATTTTAAGAGTGATATTATATTTAGGAATGGAGGAAGTATGCATTAAATGTATATAATATTAAAGTATAATAAGTCTTGTCAAATTCTTTTAAATTTATTTTGTTAGAAAAGCAAACCTAACAATATTTATGCCTAAATTCTTCAATTCTGGACTATTCAATACATACATAATCACTATAGACAAGATTATTCTCTCCCCAAATAATAAAACGATCATAATTTGAGATAAGGTTACCAATATGTAAGTAATAACCCTAATTGATAGAGAATCTAATTTGATTGAAAATATAATATTTCGTAATTAGTGATATTTCTTAATAATTCTCTAATAAGACTTAAAACGTGTTATAAATTATAAGCAATGCTCATTCCACAATTAAGGTTGCTTTTGAACTGTTTGACAATAGTAAAATCTTGCTTAAGCGACAGGGCGATTTGAAAGGTGTAGCCGCCTCTCTCACACACGAATACACAATTTATCAATTTAAACATGTTATATATAGATACCATCAGCCAAACATGTCACTTTTGCGTCTTGTCAGAGATAGCTACGTAAGATCAATAACTTAAAAATAAATTCATTTTATAATTTATATGCACACACGTGCCTAAAATAGATATTTGCTTGATGACAAGTATAGTAGAGTGGGTCAGTGGAATTTATTTGAGGAATCAGTTTCGTTGCTTAAAGGAATTATTGGTTGCGTTGATTAAGAACTTACGATGAAGATGAATGAAAATAAAAGAAAGGCCTTATCATTCCAGATCACAAGCAATTCCCCTAGCTAGCTATAAAGAATAATACTCGTACGATGGCGACAAAATTTGACCTTTAATTATATTCGCTACGCGATGCAAATACTCCTATCTCGCACCTCACGGGATTTTATTCCATAGGAAAAAGCAAGATCCATGTACCGCGCGCTCATTGGTATTTTTAAATCATGCGTACAGCTGATGAGTTCTGGTTTAGATGGTTACAAAAGCTTTTTGGGAATACAATGAGGCAAGCTTCCGCTTGAATTATAGTGACGAGGCTTTAGCTAGCCCGAGAGGAATGATTCATCCCAGAAAGATGATGTCTAACAATAACTTTTCTGTATGAAATCTGGTGAATAACTTGCAGCTCTTATTCTTTTTTTTGTTGTTAAACACTACCCGATAATCCAATATTTATTATCAATCAACTAATTTGATTTCAGGGGTAGAAGAGTTGTCATTATAGACACGGTTATCCCTTTCCCAATGATAGCGCGAGATTCGAGCACACATTCTTAGTAATGAGTCCGCTTATCTGCTAAATCAACAACTCATTGGTACACTCTGTCTTATCTTCCCAAGTGGCCTCCCTTGGAAGCATATCCACATACTTCGGTAATTCTCTGTTTACACATGAAACTTCCACGTCCCTCTCCCCATATAGAATGGTTCGAGCCATTTCAATTTCAGACCTATAAATGATTTACTAGTCATAAATTCACTTTTTATGGAAAAAAAATTAGTTATATCACCTCCTCTTTTTATAAATGAATTAATAATTGATGTCCATCGATAAACACGTAACACATTTGCATTTTTATAGAATGATTAAATATTAGTTATGATTTGATAAATTATTGGACTCGATCTTTATTCGTCCCAAAAAAGTTGTGCTAGAATTTTTGGCCCCAAAATGCTATCTATTAATCTGAACAAATTGTAAACGCTTGTCCACCTCCTCCTACATACGATAGGAAGAGGGTTGATGATTTTTCAAATATCAAATATATAGATAATTAATTAACTCCATATTTCACACAAGTGTCATGTTTTCCATTGGTATCCATTTCTAATTGTATTTGTATGTTTATTATCTATGTAACATTGAAAAACATGTATAATTAAGGGAATAGAGATGAAGAATGTAAAATTATGAAGTTTATCACCGGCATGACATAGTAGAATAGGGTTTTATTGTTATTGAGAATCTGAAATTAGTTATGATTAAACTTATCCTTTTTTGTCAAATATATGAATAAACCTATCCACAAATTAACGACATAAACCTTGATGGAACTATGCATTTATATTGACATATTATTATTCAACAATTCTTATTGTTAATGGGTAACTTTGACTACAAATTTTGTCAAATCAGCGAGCCGACGTGCCTCTACCTACTATGATCTGGACGTTTATTTTCTTGATACTTGATTTATTTATTTAAGTATAGTGTATGTAGATCTTAAGTTGACTTTTTTTTCTAGAAGTACGAATCATCTATCTATGTATTCTTTGAAGCAAGAAGTTGTAGCTTGACATTTTCTTCAGACAAATATGATTCCCCCATAATTGACTTTTTTAACATCATGTTATCTTCTCTGATCCAACTTTAAATATTAATAAGGAACCTATAAATTCGACTCGACTAATATAAACTTTAGACTTCTAATATCTCCAACATTTTTACATAGTATCATTGTCAAATCCCCTTGAGTTAAGGGTCAAATCTAGCACTCTACTATTGTCAAAAGTTCACCCAACATAAACAAAAATTTGATGGATTAAATGTAGCACACATATATTCAAAAATTGGTCAAATCTAGCATTTCCGTCAATTTTAATGGGTTTGACCGTTAAGTTTGACCCGATCAAAAATAGTAGAGTGTATTGTATTTAGATTAAAACCCTCCTCCCTATGTATCTCCATTTTTGTATATAGAGAGCCCTAATATATATATATATATATATATATATATATATATATATATATATAATGTGAAAAAAAATAATAATTACTTAACATAACTAGCTGGAGATAGATCTCACTAAATTTTCTGTTAATGCTTCCATGCGGGATACGTTTGCCTTAAACATAAGATATTAAGTCTCCTATCTCGAAGATATAGTTCTCCTCAAATGTGTACCTGCCTCAACCGCGAGCTGAAAATAAACTCTTTCAATTAAATATGAAAATTTAGTTATACACGCACACGAGTTGCTGATTAATTGGATGCAAGTGGGGAATTTTATTGACTTAAATATCTCGCAATGACCTTTTAGTTAATGGGAAATGGGCCGATCCTTTTATTCTCAATGACTTCATCCAACCTTACACCGTCCAATAATGTATAAATTCAAACGTCAAACTTTAAGGCTATTGACAACCAACTTGGCCCTAGAAATAAATAATATTGAACTATCATATCTCTTTATCTATATAAATAGCTTCACCTGCATACAAGAAATCACACATCTTATACAACCATGGCTAAATCCTCTCAAGCTTTCTCATTCCTCCTCCTCTTCCTTGTTCTCCTTAGATCCTCCGACGCTTCACAAGGCGGTATCGCCATCTACTGGGGCCAAAATGGAAATGAGGGAACCCTATCGGAAGCTTGTGCCACAGGAAAATACGCCTACATTAACGTAGCTTTTCTCATCCAATTCGGTAAAGGCCAAGCCCCACAAATGAACCTTGCTGGCCATTGTAACCCGGCAATCTCCGGCTCATGCGCCAAGTTCAGCTCAGAGATCAAAGATTGTCAAGCCAAAGGAATCAAAGTTTTGCTCTCTCTTGGTGGTGGCATCGGTAGCTACTCTCTTTCCTCCGTTCAAGATGCAAGAAATGTTTCAAAATACTTGTGGGACACTTTCTTGGGAGGCAAGTCATCGTCAAGGCCTCTAGGTGATGCCGTTTTGGATGGAGTTGACTTTGACATTGAACTTGGCACCACACAATACTATGATTATCTTGCACGTTTCTTAAAAGATTATGGTAGGGTAGGTAGAAGGAGTGTGTACATTAGTGGAGCCCCACAATGTCCTTATCCTGATAGGTTTTTAGGCACTGCCCTAAACACAGGACTCTTTGACTTTGTTTGGGTACAGTTTTATAATAATCCTCCATGTCAATATGCTAATGGGAACATCACTAACCTTGTGAATTCGTGGGACACATGGACACGTTTGGCGCCTGCAGGGAAGATATTTTTGGGGTTACCCGCTGCTCCGGCCGCCGCCGGAAGTGGGTATGTTCCGGCCGATGTGTTAACATCACAAATCCTGCCAGTAATCAAGAAGTCGCCTAAGTATGGAGGTGTTATGTTTTGGTCAAGATTTTATGATAAGCAGACTGGATACACTGATTCCGTTATTGGTAATTTGTGAAGAGCTACAGGAAGAAATAATTGTTTTCCTTTCAAGTCTTTTTATTTAAAGATTGTTTGCGCGTAATTCCATTTTCCTTACAATAAAGCAAATCAACTTCTAATTTCTGGGAATTGTTGCAAGTTGAAGAATTTTTCTAAATGAAGAGATAAATCTTCCCTGCTTTTATTATTATAGGACATACTTTTGTAAGTCGAGTATATATCTTGGTTTACAAGGCAAATTGTAAAATGTGAAGAGTTGTTTATCTACATTCATACATAAGTATGTACTTTCAGAGAATATTTTATAGACATGAATTCCATTTGTACTCGGGAATTAAAATTACTCTCCGTCTCTTCATACAAGTTTTCAAATCGATATATCGTCCTATTAAGCCAACTAAGAAGTTTTGGTCATAGTTGGCTAAAATTTAAAAAAAACTATATAAAACAATACAACTTTTATTTTAAATTACACATTTACTTGTAGACAAAGTGAGTGGGAGAGTGAAGAGTTGTGAAAAGGATGCAAGAGTATGAGTGAGAAAAAGAGTTGAAATGAAAATATATTTATTTTAAGAGAAAAAATTGAAAAAATAACAAACTAATATATTCAGGCATCTCCTATCCATGAGAAATTCTTAGGTGAACCTGGTCCACCACCTCATTTGTGGTCTGACCACTAAAAACTTGACATGTCATTTAAAATGGATCCTAATCATCTTGCTGATGTGGCTTACTATTATATTAAAAATTTCTTTTAAATAAATTAATAATTCCCCATCTTCTCTGAATGCATCCCACTTCATCCACAAAAAAAAAAAAAAACTGAATCCCCTGCACACGTTCATCAAAATCCCTACATGTTCATCAAAGATCTCTACAAGTTCATCAAAGATCTCTACATGTTCATCAACGAGAACCCAGTCTCCCCCCAAATCGGACGCCGGAAAAATCTTCGACGAGGCTTCTCCTTCGACAAACAGAACACAAACTCCCCCAAATCTGAAATCCCGCAGAGAAACTCCTTTGTGTGAAAATGCCAAATCTGATTCATGTAGTTCGTTGATTTCTCCTTCTCCTTCTTCATGTTCGTACAGTATTGCAGATCTCCTTCTTCTTCATGTTTTTGATAAAAAAAAACGTTCTTGCCTTGAAGTCTGAGTTGGATAAAGTTAAGAACTTTAATGTTGAATTGGAGTCTCAGAATAGAATGCTCTCAGAAAATCTTGCTGCTGCGGAAGCAAAACTAGTTGCAGTTAACACCCGTGAAAAGGTGACAATCAATTTTTAATTTTTTTTTTTATTTTTTTGGTGGTTCTGTTATTATATACCTTGCTTCAAACATAGAGTTTCTGTCAATCTCTCTTTGTCCTTTATATTTCCAATTTATAGCTAATTTTTTTGTGATAATTTACAACTGTTCTATTGGGACTTCCTTGTCATTAATTTAAGAGGAAAATTTTTTTGTGATAATTTACAACTGTTCTATTGGGATTTCCTTGTCATTAATTTAAGAGGAAAATGAGAATCACTATATGCTTTATATTTATTGAGAGATTATTCTGATTTTTCTTTTTTTAATCTTGGATGAAGAAATGGACTAGTGGAGAGCACCAGAGTAGTAAATTTAAGGACATACAAAGGCTCATAGCTGACAAATTGGAAAGGTCTACGGTCAAATAGGTTATAATACTATTAAAGCGGTTTTTGTTAAGGCACCAATTCAAGCACCAGCATTGTCAGGATGTGTTGTTGCTCCTGAAGCTGCAAGTTTTGGAAGAAAACCACCTCCTGTGATTGTTGATTTGTATCATGCTTTAAAGAATCAAGAAGTGAAGAGAAATTTGAGAGCATCAGGAAACTTTCATAAACCAGTGGCTACAAGTGCACATAGTAGCATTGTCGGAGAAATTCAAAACCGGTCAGTTCATCTCTTAGCAGTAAGTGTATTAGTGTGTTGAGAGTTCAATTTTTGAATATGCTGCTGTTATCTGTAATAACTTTGGAGTATGGAGTTCAGACAAGACTGGATTACAAGTCCATGCCAGGCTTAAGGTTCTGTAACTATCTGTATAAGAAGCTGAACATCATTCCAAGGAGAACAGATTTCAGATTCCATGCTCCTCAGCTTTTCTAAGATAATCCAAGTGCAGGGCCAACTACCATTTTCATCGGGCTGGGATATTTCATGGGAACTCAGGTTCCACGCATTTAAGAAGACCATGTAAAGGAACATATACTTCATATTTATTCTGGTTGATGTAATATATAAACCTCTTAGGAGGTAAGATATAATCTCAAACTAGTCATTGCACTCCCGCGAGATGCGCGGCTAGATGTAAACCTGATCATTTCACTTAGGCAAGAGGCTATTGTTTTTACAAACCAACTAAAAATTATTAATCAAAAGATAAAGCCACAAAACATTTACTTGTACCGTAAAACATATTCTTAAATATTCTTGCAGTTGCATACATCTCGACTTACTCATTCAAGAAATGATCCTAAATATTTCATTGTGTACTACATTCGTCACAGCTTTCCCATCCATAGACTTTTTTGGAGCATATATCTCTAAGCCGTCCATGGAATAGACTCTAGAAAGTGCAACATATAATTGGTGTGAGTGCATGATATCTTTTAACAACCAATCACGAGCTTCAATACAAAAGCATTAGACCATCGGAGTCTCATCCCAAATAATTCGTTGAGTTGAACGAAGCAAATTAGCAAGATTAGAAGATTAACTTATAGAACATGTTTAGATTTCATTAACATCGATTGAAATTGCGAACCTATAATGTGCGGTCTGACCAGAAGGAAGTAATATTGCAGCGATAAAAAGCTGGATGAACAACCATGCAAGAGGTGGAATAATCATTTACATGAGGTAACCAAAAAAATAATCATTTACATGTGTGGTTCGTAGGCTAAGGGTCAATGTAAGAAGTTGAGGAAACACATTAACAAAAATGAGTTCAAACCATTCATACTCGTGAAATCCCGGCCCTTAGGTTGGAGGAGCCTGCAATGTCAGGTATAAAAAGATAGTAAAATACTTTTTTCCATGTTTATATCATGAAAAGGTCAAATTCTTAATTGCCACTAATCTTTATTTGACCATAGCAGGTCATCCCATTATGTTTTCGATAGATGATGCTACGAAAGTTGTCTACCAGCCACAATACAATAACGGAAAAGTGTGCGGATCTCATACTAGAGTGAAGAACATAAACATATTGGTGTCATGTCAGTTTGAGAAAGCCTAAGGAGTTTGTCTTTAGTAATTTCAAAATTAGTATTATGACTCCTTTATTTAGCTAGTACCGTGAGTATTATTGTTGTAGTGCCCAATAAGTGCATGTGTATGAATTGTCCCTTATGTAGCTTAAAAGACGAAGTACATTATTATGTGTGTGGTGTAATCATTATTACTATTATGAATTTTAAATACAATCATAATACATGTGTGTAATCATTATTATTATAAATTTTGAATTTGAATACATTTCAATATCGTAATCTCACAACTCATAATTTTAATATCATAATCATTATTATAAATTTTAAATACATTTCAATATCATAATAATCATTATTTTATGTGTGTGCAATCATTATTATTATTATTGTGTCTTGAAATTTTTTAGAAACAAATATCAACATCAACATCAACATCAACATCACAAAAACATAACTTAACAATTGAGATCGAAATCATTTTTTTTTAAAAATGGTCAAAATACGGTAAATTAAAGCTATAAGATTATGTTGAAATAACTCTATCTAAGATTACAATATGTATTACAATATCATAATACAATTCTTTCCTTAGATCTCGCTCGCACACACTGCTGAAGAAAATGGCCGCTACATTTTTTTTGTAGTGATGTCACTTATCCCTCTTGAGCAGCGCTCAAGAGAGGAGAGGAAGTAGGTTAATTTTTTGGGCCATGTTTAAATTGTGGCACAACTCCTTCACTGCCTTTTCTTTTTCTTCTTCTTTTTTCTCATTCCTCTTCCCAAAATAATGCACTAAGGCCCATCCTTCTCCAATCCAAATTAGTTTCCTTTGGGCTTCATGTTATGGGCACATAAGCACACTAATTCTCATCACAACGTGACAAAAGGGAATGAGTTGTAATTATATAATAATAGTTATAACAACAACACCATCAGATTTGTTAATTTTATTTTAAAATCATGTCAATTTTCTTTTAAATTGTCATCATTTCTCACAAAGATATATCTCATAGATAACCTTAACCAAATGAATAAATATACACGAGGAAAATTTAGCTAAGCATCATATAATGATGACATTTAATCATATACACAAATTCCCCACAGTTGAATTTTTCCAAGTATTCATACATTTGTAGTGACTAAAATAATCATCATTTAAGAAATCCATTGATTCAAACGCAGGTAAGGTCATGTCGCCATTGGTGAGTACACCTAAAGAAAAGGAAAATTGATGAACCCCAAATTTAAAATTAGAGTGATAGCACTTGAAAGTTGAATGGGGCCTCAATAATGGGTCCACCAATTCTTTGATGAATAACTGAAGAGTGAAGACATTGTTAACTAAAACCCCTCTCTGGGCCCTTTTTGTGTGTCCCCATTAATGATAACCGAACCAACACAAAATTCCCAAAATAAAAGTGCCTTAACATAGCCCACCACAGCCAAAGAATGAATAGGCAGCCATCATTATCATTCAACGGATAGCTTCATCTGATGTGAGAGTGCTTTTTAAATACGAGTATCAAAAATTTGGTGGATCAATTTAAGATTACTAAAACAGGTTTCTATGAGCTTTGTGGGTCCAGCAATTTTTTTCCGTGGATTGATTATATGGCCCACCAATTTATCAGTAGTATTCAGATATATTGTAAAATAATGGCAGAAAACGAAGAACTGAGAAAAAAAAAATCAGATTACACAAAACAAATGGCCCTACTTGGTTAACCTTCTCTGAAAACATCACCAATTATACACGCAATGGTTATGTCCCACATTCTGATGCTCTCATCGTGGTAAGTCCCAAACCTCATTACCATCTTCTTTTCAAGGTATGTCCCACAATGGATCAGTATGTTATGTTTCTTGCATGGCCCACATTCACAGCAATCTTAACAAACGAAAAAGGTTTCCATGAAAAGCAAATCCTTTGTGTCAATGGTAGCAACAACACTGACTTATTTGACACAAAAACGAATTAGAAGTTTTTTTGTCCACATTTGTCTCAAAGAAATATCACGAAGATAATCCTATTGAGACCAAGCAACAAAGCCCAACCACAATGACAGCTTATGAGAGTTGAAAAGATAGGAGAATTTTAGATGCCAATGGAAAGGTTCATGAACTTCAATATTGATCTTTTCGTCCAGACACTGCATTCATGGATGCAACGTGAAGTCAATTACGTAAATGTTTCATGTGGGTTTTCTTAACGTGGAGAGTCATTACAGCGCGCAACACGGGGCAACAAATTTCATGCTATCTGAAGGTTATGAAGTTCAACCTGGGTCTCTCAGTTAGTTCAACGCCAGGTTCTTTCCAATTCGCTGCATATATGGACTTGTAAGGACTCTCGGACTCATCAGCTGGGATTGGGAGCGCTCAGATGACTTTATGACTATGAATGGACAGTGGTATGGAGAGATGGTCTTCATATACACATCATTCATTAGGATGAAGGTACAGCAGTTTGGTTTTCCAGCCATTATCTTGCTAGATCTTTACTCAAACAGCTATATGAAAATGTATCCAATATTTCCACCAAAAAAACCATCACCGGTTTATCCGCTGGACGGAATTGGCCCATCTCTCATGCAATCAATTTTCAAGATTGATAACCACTTTCATGGCATTTTCCCTATTGATTTCCTGGCATGGAATCGGTTTGGCAAGTATCCACTCCAGAGGAAAGGTTACTGAGAATAACAGATTTCTCTTTCGATGTCTGGAACTTTGAATTTCATGTTTTACGTAGTGGTTACGAAGTCATGTGTTTTTCATAAGTTTATTGTCGTTTATGTGTTTTTTACATTGAAGCTTGGATGTAATTCCATTCTACTTTCGAAATAAATGGGTGTGATTCTTCAGTCGTTGCTATTGTTTCACAATGTTCATATGGATCAACAGGATGAGTAGAGGGAAAAAAAATACATAAGCAAAAAATAAGCGAAGAACTTCAGGGCTTGCCAATACGTTAATCTTTATTTTTATGATACAATATTGGTAAGTGACTAATTTAAAATAATTATACACAAATAAAACAAATAAATTGGAATCATCAATCCATATACATAATCAAATCATCGAGTCCTGCGAGCATCTATTTGGGCCCTTTGAGGCAAAAATGCATATTTAAAAAAAACAAAAAAAAATTCACATAAAAATGTCCAGATATCAAATACTATATATTCTCCTCATTAAAGCCATAAATGAAGGGGAGCTCCGATCCACTTTGGTGGGTTCAACTGATTAATGCCAATGCTATCCATCCAGTCCATCAAACATCTAGTTGGGTCTTTTACTGCAAAAATGAAGATCCCATATAAAAAGGCAGATCACAAAATTGCAATCAGATCTCAAAGGCTATACATCCGCATGAATAAAGAGAGCAATCTCGACCATAAGAACATACATAGGCAAAACTTGAACAATAAAATGAGGACATTGTGAAGTGTGCAGCCGATTAAACAAAAAAAAGCCACAACCATAAGCAAGATATGGCATACTGATAAGCTTCATAATTGCACACATATTTCATCTGATTTTTCTTATTTATCACATGTTTTTGGTAAATAAATAGATAGAAATAAAGCAATACTCATAGGGTAAAGAAAATGATATGAAATACTTGTGTGCGAGATTATGAGTTGAAATTGCTTAATTTTTGATAATGTGTTGAGGAACTTACCACCCCTATCTAGTTAATGTGAGTAGGAACAAATGGACATGCATATGAACACCAAAAGAATGAAAGCAATGAAGAAGAGAAGAAGAGAAAAGGAAAACAGGGGTTCGCTGGACATTAGCTCTCAGCGAACGGACAGCGAATCGATCCAAAAATGCACCCTTTCTGCCAAATTCTTCGCTGGAGGTTCGCATTTCGCGAACGCATAGCGAACCTGTGAAAATGGGTTCGCTGAACGTTAGCCATCAACGAACGAACAGCGAACCTGCGAAAAAATGAAACTCTGCGTTTTTACATCATTCTCACTCGAAAGTTAGGGTTTAAAAGAGGCAAAACAGAGGGAGGTCGGTATTCTTCACTTCTTGGGCATATTGGGGAGCTTTGTGGTGTGCTAGGGCATGGATCTTGGTGAAGATTGAGTTGGGGTTTGAAGTTTTGAAGAGATTTGGGCTTCACATCTTGGTTCTTCTTCTCCATTCTCCTTCCCTTACTTTTGTTCAATGTTTATGACTATTATTGTATATTTTCCTTTGGGTTTGTTGAACATGAGTAGCTAAACACTTTGTTTTAGGATTATTTTGAACCCTTGTATGGATTAACTCTTGATTCCTAGCTCCTCTTATTTTGTGATTAATGTTATATATATGTTTATTTCACTCTAGCCCTAATGCTTCTAAATGCTTGATCACCATTTAGTTGATTTGTTCATTTGACTTATGACTTGAGAGAGCTAGGTTAAGTGTAGAACTTGAGTGGAGTAGTGTGAGAACTTAAAGTTTGCATGACAAATGAATGGTTTTGTTAATAAGATAGACATATACTTATTAGCCTCACATATCCACATTAGGGTTGAAACCTAGAAATTGGGTTTTATTAATTGTGAGAAGAGATTGCATGATTAATAGAATTAAACACTTGTTCTTGACTCGACGGAGCATTTACAAGTACATTGTGAACCCTAGGTTAGCACATATATAGCTATTAAAAGCAATTGTGAGAGGAGACATTTTAAGGTTAGGAGATACAAGGGGGATAAATAATCTTAAGTCCCAATTTATCCTTGAAGTTGGAGAATCACTTGTTTATAGTTTTTCTTATTTATTTTTATGGTTACCCTTCACATCTTGATATTTGAATCACTCAAATTAGGCGAGAGTGCGATAATCATTACTTGACCGGGTTTTGGAACCAAATCCTCGTGGGAACGATACTCTACTTATCACTTTATTACTTGGCGCGACCCGTGCACTTGCGGTGCGAACAAGTTTTTGGCGCCGTTGCACCGCAAGTGCACGGGTCGCGCCAAGTAATAAAGTGATAAGTAGAGTATCGTTCCCACGAGGATTTGGTTCCAAAACCCGGTCAAGTAATGATTATCGCACTCTCGCCTAATTTGAGTGATTCAAATATCAAGATGTGAAGGGTAACCATAAAAATAAATAAGAAAAACTATAAACAAGTGATTCTCCAACTTCAAGGATAAATTGGGACTTAAGATTATTTATCCCCCTTGTATCTCCTAACCTTAAAATGTCTCCTCTCACAATTGCTTTTAATAGCTATATATGTGCTAACCTAGGGTTCACAATGTACTTGTAAATGCTCCGTCGAGTCAAGAACAAGTGTTTAATTCTATTAATCATGCAATCTCTTCTCACAATTAATAAAACCCAATTTCTAGGTTTCAACCCTAATGTGGATATGTGAGGCTAATAAGTATATGTCTATCTTATTAACAAAACCATTCATTTGTCATGCAAACTTTAAGTTCTCACACTACTCCACTCAAGTTCTACACTTAACCTAGCTCTCTCAAGTCATAAGTCAAATGAACAAATCAACTAAATGGTGATCAAGCATTTAGAAGCATTAGGGCTAGAGTGAAATAAACATATATATAACATTAATCACAAAATAAGAGGAGGAATCAAGAGTTAATCCATACAAGGGTTCAAAATAATCCTAAAACAAAGTGTTTAGCTACTCATGTTCAACAAACCCAAAGGAAAATATACAATAATAGTCATAAACATTGAACAAAAGTAAGGGAAGGAGAATGGAGAAGAAGAACCAAGATGTGAAGCCCAAATCTCTTCAAAACTTCAAACCCCAACTCAATCTTCACCAAGATCCATGCCCTAGCACACCACAAAGCTCCCCAATATGCCCAAGAAGTGAAGAATACCGACCTCCCTCTGTTTTGCCTCTTTTAAACCCTAACTTTCGAGTGAGAATGATGTAAAAACGCAGAGTTTCATTTTTTCGCAGGTTCGCTGTTCGTTCGCTGATGGCTAACGTTCAGCGAACCCATTTTCACAGGTTCGCTATGCGTTCGCGAAATGCGAACCTCCAGCGAAGAATTTGGCAGAAAGGGTGCATTTTTGGATCGATTCGCTGTCCGTTCGCTGAGAGCTAATGTCCAGCGAACCCCTGTTTTCCTTTTCTCTTCTTCTCTTCTTCATTGCTTCCATTCTTTTGGTGTTCATATGCATGTCCATTTGTTCCTACTCACATTAACTAGATAGGGGTGGTGAGTTCCTCAACACATTATCAAAAATTAAGCAATTTCAACTCATAATCTCGCACACAAGTATTTCATATCATTTTCTTTACCCTATGAGTATTGCTTTATTTCTATCTATTTATTTACCAAAAACATGTGATAAATAGGAAAAATCAGATGAAATATGTGTGCAATTATGAAGCTTATCACTCCCCCAAACTTGAGTCCTTGCTTGTCCTCAAGCAATTTAGAAATCTTTATGATTTGACCAAATGTTTTCCCTAGTTTGATTTAATTACTTATCCTCACATGTTGCTCTCTTAATTGAGTCTTAGAAAGTATGAGCTATATGTAACGATGTATGCATCTCAATTTTAAAACAAACTTTCCAAGATCTTTGAACTG
Source organism: Mimosa pudica (assembly GCA_029929735.1). Taxonomy (NCBI): domain Eukaryota; kingdom Viridiplantae; phylum Streptophyta; class Magnoliopsida; order Fabales; family Fabaceae; genus Mimosa; species Mimosa pudica. The sequence goes on along the minus strand of JAKELP010000029.1, from coordinate 13,320,443 downwards.
GTGTGTGTGTGTTGGAGTTAGGAGAGATTATCCAGATTTTAATCCAACCACTTGCAATAATTCAATGCATGTATAAAGTTTCATTTTCAAATTTCTCCACTCTTTTCTTCATACTTCTCCATTTTCAACTTGTGGCACATAAATTCAAAATCAAGAGGGCTTTTAAAGCTTGTAATGGGGCTAGGGGTTCAAGTGCTTAGCTAATTGAAAGAATGGGATAAAGGAATTCAAATATCTTGAGATAAATGAAAACATTTCATTAGATTCACTCACACACAAAATTTTCTTCCAAGAAGCTTGAAATTTCCCCAAACTTATCTCAAATTGATTCTTTGTACTCCTAGTCTTATTGCAACAAACTTCTTTTTTCATACTTTTTTTCTTCTTTTCGACTTTTTCTTTTCTTTTTTTTTTCATTCATTCATTCCTCATTTTTTCTTCCTTTTTTTTGACTTCGGAGTACAAGCTTTTCTTTTTTTTTTCGATATTTCCCTTCTCACAATGTCCCTACATTTACACATCTTTGACAACCCTACAAATCCTCACTACTAATGAAATGTCAATTATCTCAAGATTCAGGTAGTTCATGGTTTTTCGGGCTGCAAGGGTTAAGTCCAATGTGGGTTTCAAAAAGAAATTTCACATGGTTTTTTCATTATAAGGCTCAAAAGGGGGTGCAAAGGGGATAGAAATTGTCAAGGATGGCTTGAAGGGCTCAATCGCATTTAAGAACTGCCTCAATCATTTTTTAAAATTATGTGCCATAAGTTAAAAACAATGAAGTTTTCCGAAAAGAATTTTGAAATTATCAAATGAAAGAGAATACATGCATAGAATTATTACAGGTTTCCTTCACAAAATCCATCAAATAACTCTAACTCCATTAGTGCTTAAGTTGTTCAATAGAAACAGGGAAACATTTGCTTTAACATTGACATATAGATCTACTTTTCATAGGTCACTTAGTCAAGCAACATCTTTCTATCATTGGATTTTCATACATCTTTTCAAGAAAACTCATGGTCAAATTGATTCAAAAAAATGCAACAACTCAGTTTGGGATAACAGTTCACACATTCACCAATCAAAAACGTCAAAAACAATTTCCCGTGCACTTATTATTCACAAGCAAAAATTATTTGAATTCTCGAAAAGTTTCAAAATGAGCAAAGGAACATCTCCCTCCCCCAAACTTAAATCAAACAATGTCCTTACTGTTGAATAAGATAAAGAAAGGAACAAACATGGAACAAGCATAAAGCACACATGCAGTGAAACATGAACCAAGGAGTACTCATGGAATAAGGAAGCATGCACAAATAGGTTGATAAGTGAGTCATCATATAAAAGATTGAATTTGCACACATGATATTAGATCTCCAAAAGGTGGCTATCAAAAGCCTCACACCACAAACAAATGAACCATCAGTAGTTCATTGTCAAGAGACTATGAAAAGGTGGAGATGTGTTGGTTAAGAGAGGACTTGGAGAAGACAAAGTAGTTTAGGAAGGTGCTTAGGAAGGTGCTTGAGTGTGGGTACATGTAAAAGGGAGGGGTGTAAAAAGGAAAATTGGGATTGAGAAGAAGAGGGATGATGGTAGAGATTTAGAAAATATAGATAAGAGTGATTGAAAATATGAAGAAAATGGAGAGGGAGAAGGGTCCATAGTTAGAGAAGAAGAAGAGAAAATGCATGGTGAATGGAGAGGACTAAGGTTTGATTATTTATTTAATGTAATAGATTTTTTTTATATATATATTTTTTTAAAAAAAAAAATTTGAAGGTTCGCCATTGGTTGGCTGACAGCCAACCAATAGCGAACAGTCCACTGCACAGATTCTGCAGAATCTGCATAAATTCTGCAGAATCTGCACAAGTTCAGCAAAACTTTTGTGCACCACACAAGCAGCAAAATCAATCCCTCTCTCGCACATTTACTTCAGTCCCATACCAAAACCACGAAACACTTCATACACACCACCGAATTCAATTGAAACCCAAAATCAAGCTAAAATATATCAAATCCACACATGGGCATTCAAAGGCATTAACGTCGTAACTCCTCAACTATTAGCAAATCATCACCAGAAAATTGTCTCAAAGATCCAATCACAATAACTCATGGTAGAAATAATACCACAAGTGCAAGATACACCCAAGATTCAATGCACCCTTTCAAGACAACTAATGCAAAAATCCACACATAACTCCCAAAATTTCAGCCAGCGCAATCCAAGATTAACAAGCATAGGCAATTTCATATCACAGATAAAAAATTATTTGCACATCATGATGGTCACTTCACAACAATTAAGCACACATCCTATGCCAATTCAGCTCATGGGATTCAAATAAACCAATAGGCATAAATTAACACCACAGATCCAGTCCAGCAAAACAATTCCAAGCAATTAACCCCAATAATACTCAAAATTGAATTCAAGATGAGGTTTAAGATGTACTCCCCTTTGTAGACCTTTTCTTGCCTTCCAAAACTGTAAGCTCTAGCACTCCCCATCAGAAGCAATTCAAGTATCAGGAGAAACCTTCCTTCCTACAAAAAGGGAAAAACAAGTGCAAATCTACCAAACTACACTATACTAGTTAGGAAACTTAAAACAAAAGAGAATAGTTTAGAAAACATGGGTTGCCTCCCAAGAAGCGCTAAATTTATAGTCTTCAGCTAGACTTTCCAACAAACTCACTAATCATAAGTATCAAAAACTAAGATCACCTTGTCTTCATTTCTCCTCGAAAGACAAGGTTCCAATGACACTGGGAATTCATTCACACAAGACTTACATGATCTCTCCATCAAAAGTGATTTTAAGAAACATGTTTCAATATGGCACATAGTGGGCTCTAATTCAATTGCTTCACAATTATCATTACTAGCCCCCAAATATTTTGAAAACCCAATAAAATCCATTGGACTCTCATCAGTAAGAGTCAAAAAATCACTTTGAGAATTTTGAACAAAGATTGCAGGGATTTCTACTTGTTCACAACAATAAGGATTAGGCTCCAAACTTGGAACCTCAATTGCACAATCAATATTGTTCTCTCTCTCTTCAATTTTCAACTCACTATCACCTTCAAAATTTTCACTAACCCTTGATAACACATCATCACTTCTCATGACCAATTCTCCTTTTGAAACCATATTTTCTTCACAAGAGTCATTCAACATATCAATAGACCAACCTTTTTACATTAAAGACTCAAGTTGAGAAGTTAGTTCACCTACCTTGATTGCTAAATTATCAAGAGCTAATGTTTGTTCACTCAATTTTTCATCATCCCTAGCTCTATACTCATTTTCATTATCAATATAACGCTGAAGCATATCCTCTATTCTTGACATCATCTCATGACTGGAACTAGATTCATCTAGACTATTGGATGATATTTGACATTGTGGTGAATATGAAGGGAAAGAATAATTTGGATCCCAAGACAATGAATGCTCATGATTCCAACTAAGGTTAAAAGAATTATCATGCAAATTAGCTTGAACCTTAGCAAAATCATCCTCTACATAATCCATAGTTGAAAAATGGGGGCATTGCACATTATAATGATTACCTCCACAATGATTACAACAAATGTACTCATATTGAGTTTGAAAAGCATTAGGGTCAAAACAAGATGTTGAATAACCATTATTATGTTCAAATCCATCATTTGCCCCATTAGTCCACCAAGGATACTCCATACACAAAGTTCTAAGAAAAGAAAATTAACAAACACAAATACACACAAAGAGAACAAATATACACATGAACACAAGAAGAGAAAAGAAAATCTAAAAAGAAACACAAGAACAAATATATACAAACTCAAGTTTAAGCTACTAGTGCTATAATCAAGATTGACCAAGGACGGTTTTGGGACACAAATCCCCGGCAACGGCGCCAAAAACTTGTTCGCACCGCAAGTGCACGGGTCGCGCCAAGTAATAAAGTGATAAGTAGAGTATCGTTCCCACGAGGATTTGGTTCCAAAACCCGGTCAAGTAATGATTATCGCACTCTCGCCTAATTTGAGTGATTCAAATATCAAGATGTGAAGGGTAACCATAAAAATAAATAAGAAAAACTATAAACAAGTGATTCTCCAACTTCAAGGATAAATTGGGACTTAAGATTATTTATCCCCCTTGTATCTCCTAACCTTAAAATGTCTCCTCTCACAATTGCTTTTAATAGCTATATATGTGCTAACCTAGGGTTCACAATGTACTTGTAAATGCTCCGTCGAGTCAAGAACAAGTGTTTAATTCTATTAATCATGCAATCTCTTCTCACAATTAATAAAACCCAATTTCTAGGTTTCAACCCTAATTTGGATATGTGAGGCTAATAAGTATATGTCTATCTTATTAACAAAACCATTCATTTGTCATGCAAACTTTAAGTTCTCACACTACTCCACTCAAGTTCTACACTTAACCTAGCTCTCTCAAGTCATAAGTCAAATGAACAAATCAACTAAATGGTGATCAAGCATTTAGAAGCATTAGGGCTAGAGTGAAATAAACATATATATAACATTAATCACAAAATAAGAGGAGGAATCAAGAGTTAATCCATACAAGGGTTCAAAATAATCCTAAAACAAAGTGTTTAGCTACTCATGTTCAACAAACCCAAAGGAAAATATACAATAATAGTCATAAACATTGAACAAAAGTAAGGGAAGGAGAATGGAGAAGAAGAACCAAGATGTGAAGCCCAAATCTCTTCAAAACTTCAAACCCCAACTCAATCTTCACCAAGATCCATGCCCTAGCACACCACAAAGCTCCCCAATATGCCCAAGAAGTGAAGAATACCGACCTCCCTCTGTTTTGCCTCTTTTAAACCCTAACTTTCGAGTGAGAATGATGTAAAAACGCAGAGTTTCATTTTTTCGCAGGTTCGCTGTTCGTTCGCTGATGGCTAACGTTCAGCGAACCCATTTTCACAGGTTCGCTATGCGTTCGCGAAATGTGAACCTCCAGCGAAGAATTTGGCAGAAAGGGTGCATTTTTGGATCGATTCGCTGTCCGTTCGCTGAGAGCTAATGTCCAGCGAACCCCTGTTTTCCTTTTCTTTTCTTCTCTTCTTCATTGCTTCCATTCTTTTGGTGTTCATATGCATGTCCATTTGTTCCTACTCACATTAACTAGATAGGGGTGGTGAGTTCCTCAACACATTATCAAAAATTAAGCAATTTCAACTCATAATCTCGCACACAAGTATTTCATATCATTTTCTTTACCCTATGAGTATTGCTTTATTTCTATCTATTTATTTACCAAAAACATGTGATAAATAAGAAAAATCAGATGAAATATGTGTTCAATTATGAAGCTTATCACATACAGAATAAAGGCATACGTTCAAAAAAAAGCAAATATAATGATATGGGAGTGGGTGTCAAGCGAAAAAAAAAGGAAGAGGGCAGGGATGCAATGGAAAAAATGGCACTCAATGAGGGTATATATAGAGAACAACCAACGCACAATATGGTCAGCAGAAGTTTTTTCTTCAGTGGGGACACTCCCGTGTGGGCTATATTTCCCCCACAAGAATTGCACGTAAGAGGAGATTTTTGAGAAGTAGAGGTTAATACCCCCTAGTGAACAGTGATCCATAGACACAATAGAAGGAATTTGGTGGATGAGGTTTAAATTGTTTAGTTGATGCCTTGAAAAAAGATATAATCCCTAATTAATCATTCAAAAGAATTATTGTAAAGCCAATATGCATGGTCAATTTACAAAGTACATGAAAACAAAGAAAAACACGTGGAATGAGTCTTCTTGGATATAACTTTAAAGGTTGGAAAGAAATTAGTGATTTTGAGTAGATGTAGATGATTGTCCCAAAGTTGATGAATCGTGTTCCTGAAAGCAAATACAAGATATATTATGGTATCATCAATTTATATAACTTAAGGTTTTAAACTGTATCATAATATAACTAGCTACATCATACCTGATAAATTTGAATTATTGTTTTGGTCAATTCCATTCCAATTGCCATGAAAGGTTTGTGTGATCGTAAAATGATTAATAGGACTTAATTGAGAAGAATCAACCTATAATATAACAAAAATATATATATTCAATAAATATGATTAAAAAAAAATACAAATTCATTACTTTCGTGAATAAATTTTGCTTACCGGTGGATTGGGACCAAGGCTTTGAGGAGGTGAAAGCCTTTCTGGTGTAGTTGAAATGACATGTTCATCTCCTTTTAGTTTCTCTACAATGAATTTAAATTTAAAAAATCATGAATCCATTGCAAATTATATTAACATAAATCCTTAAATAAAATTGCATCTTACTTGATTTTGATTTTTGTTTCTTTTCAAAATGACCTTTTCTTCTACCACTTCCACTCCCTTTTGTTTTCGCTCTTGGGGGATCACGAATTTGGCCTATTTCTTGAGATGCATTTTTCTTGGTTGAATGCATCTTTTTTTCCCGTTCCATGTTTTTGTTATTCAAGTCACATAAATGTTCTTGAATTTGTTGAGATCCATTCTTTATAATATCCCACATGATTTTTTGTGTTTCTTTATGATCTTGTGAGGCCAACACTAGATTATAAACTGACCGCATAATAGAATTACGGTAAACAATTTTTGGATCTTCACCTGGTGAAGATTTTCTTTCATTTTGACCATCAATAAGCTTCGCAACCTTTGACCATCGCTTCAAAAGGTATTTATCAGGCACTCTTGTCACACAATGAATGTTGTAAACCCTTAATGCATGTGAACAAAGAATACCCATAGATTCAAATTTTTTACAGCTACAAGTAACATCGTCATTAGAAGAATCAAATTGCACAACCCATTTCTTCGACTCTTTTCCATCAATCCACACTTCATAACAAGAGAAGTTCCCATCCACTTTGATTCCTCTAAACAAAGTCCCCACTCCATCCAAATACTCTTTCTCAAACAGTTTGAAAATTTTCTTAGTATAAAATTGTGAAGCATGGGATAAAGTCATATTCCCATTAATAGCACATGAAGCAATGCCATCACTGTTATGAAAATCTTTTTCACTCTCATTGCTTCTCCATTTTTCTACCATTTTCTTAAAAGCTAAGAAAAATTCAACAAGAGAAGTTTTTTTGGTAGATATGTCACCCAAAACACTATTAGTGCTCTCACTTCTTTGAGAAGATTTTATATTTGCAGAGAACATATCTTTACCAAAGGCACTTGACCATTTATGCCGAATAGCATACATTTTATTCAACCACTTATGGTCATTGAGGTCAAATCTCTTACACATGTTATCCCATGTGATTTCAAATTCCTCTTCTGAGTCACAATATTTCATACACCTTTGAAATAATGATTGAAACTCCTTATTAGAGTTCAAAGGACCTAAATGAGATGGGGCATTTTTAGATATATGCCACAAACACAACCGATGTCGTGTGTTAGGAAATATTTTTTCAATTGCTTTAGCCATGGCAGCATCTTGATCAGTGACAATCGTTTGTGGTGATCGACTTCCCATAGATTTTAGAAATTGCTCAAACAACCATTCAAATGATTCTGCAGTTTCATTCATCAAAAAAGCACATCCAAACATTACATTTTGCCAATGATGATTTAGTCCAACAAATGAAATGGTCCACAAATCAAATCATACTTGTTCGTACGATAAGTTGTGTCAAAAACAACCACATCCCCGAAACAGTCGTAATCAATCGCTGATCTCCCATCCCTCCAAAAAACACTTGTCAAATGTAGTTCCTGATCAAACTGAACATTATAATAAAACATGGGATCTTCAGCTTGATGATTTTGTAAGAGATTAACTAAACTCTTTCCATCCCCACCTTCAATTAGCTTCATCTTTTGTTTGTTAACATAATTGTAACAGTCCTTTTGTGAAAATCCAATATTATCATAGCCATGTGTTTCTTCACCCAAATAGCTCCATACATCCTTAGTTCTAATCCCAGCATTCACCATAGAACTAATAACATCACCCTTAACTATAGGAATATTACGAGCAGAACGCATAAGATGTCTATGTTCCTCTCTTACAAATTCATGATTATGCTCAGTAATCAACTTTGTGATCTTCCATTCACCACCTGATTGGACTGTAAATCGAACCATAGCCAGACAATTTGTTCTTGCATTCATTTTAGTAAATGATTTACTCATGCATTCTTCTGCACATTTATAACCTTGTTTTGAACATACATAATCCTTTGTATTAATCTTGTTAGTTCCTGCAACATAGGTCTGTTTTGATTTTCTCACAGAAAAACCCAATTGATGTGCATATTCAGTGTACAAAGCATATGCATCATGTTCATTATTTACAACCTGACCCAAATAAATATTTCCAATAGCAGAATTGAATGTTTCTTCAATATCAAGGCTAGCCATAACTTTTTCTTTCTCCATTGTTGCTTGAATGTTCTCATCAGTTGTTTCCATTCTGTACAATTTTAAAAATAGTTAAAAATCTCCATAAACTAGTCAACAATGTATGAAAGCATACTAATTCATAATACACAAACCGATAAACCATCTATATAATAAAGAACAAACACTTGAAACACTATAGTCACCAAAGCTACTAATAATGAAAATCTAGTAACTAGTAAGCCATCTTCAAACTACACATGGACAAAGTTTTGTTAAAATATGTGATAAATCAACTAGCTAGACTCATGGTACTCACTCAGAAATGGACAAAAAATTTGTTCAAGTCTAATCATCACAGGAAGAGAGAAATATTCTAAAGTCAAAATACTATATCTTTCAAAAAAAGGAGGAGACAAAATACTCAAATCAAGAAGAGGATGGTTAAGTTGTGTGCTTTCTTGTTGCATTTGGAAATCTTGATAATTGATTTTGGGGCCGGTAGATTATCAATCCTAAGTTCCAAGGTTCTGTTAGTTTTAGTCTTCCTGCTAATTTCTGTAGCTACTTCGTTGTAAACTTTCTCTTTTGGTGGGTGGAATGTTTCAAAGTTATAATTGTTTATCCTTTCTTTGCAGAATTGGTACTGAACATGAGAAGTTTGGCTTTGAGTTTGGAAGCCTACGTCCTATGAAGTATGAGCAGATTGCAGAGTTGCTCAAAGGCATTTCTGAGAGATTTGACTGGGAAAAAGTAATGGAAGGTGATTACATTATTGAACTTAAGCAGGTAAACTAGTTATCTCCATATAATGAACAAACCTTTAATCATTTATAAAGAAGCCTGATTAAGAGAAGCACCAAGTTTATAACTTATGAAATTTACATCTAAATGAACTCTTAAGTGATGATAGATGGCAATGCATTGTAGTCACACACAAGAACATCCATATGGATAAATCCCACAGCCTAATTTATATAATATCTCATTAAAAAATGAAAATTAGAAAAAAAAAGCAATATCTCTAAATCCAACAGTTAAGAAGAGTCGTTATTCCAGAAAGAAGAATTGAAGGCGCTTGAAGGACGGTGCTGCAGGACATCATAAAATCAAGAAACCTAGTGAGAAGTTATCATATAATCATAATCCTAAAAATATAAAAATAGCATCTTTCAGATATCCATGTCTTCGGCTTCTATTGACTCAATCATACCTTAAATTCGCTAATACATAGATAAGCCTTTCATGATTGTCATTTTCAGAGGGAAAAATAGTTAAACCGCTGCTGACGGAGTTCCTCTGCGACCGATGAAGAAGATCTGCTGAGATTCGCCGTAGGGAAGAAGATTTTTCCGACAGCCGATTTGGGAGGAGACTGCGTGAGGAAACCGAAGAGAAATGAAGCCTCTTTGCTATTGAAGGAGAATCCTCGTCAAAGATTTTTCCGGCGTCCGATTTGGGGGAAGACTGGGTTCTGAACATGTAGAGATCTTTGATGAACTTGTAGAGATCTTTGATGAACATGTATGCACTGTTTGGTTCAAAGGAGGGAGGGGATGGGAGGTTAAATGAAGTGAGAGGAGGGGAGGTTGAGTGAGATTTGAAACCTTGTTTGATTGGATAGGAGGGGAGGGGAGATTTTAGTTTTTGTTTGGTTCACAAAGGGAGGGGAGGGGGGTTAATAAATATTGACAGATATACCCCTACTACATTATTTAGATTTATTACTAATATATTTAAAATATTACCATATAAATTGTTAAATTGGTGTATACAAATAAGTAAAATTGTAAAAAATTTGTATAATTTATTTCATTGTGATTTTTAAGAATAATGAAATATCATTTTTTGGTTAAATAAAAAATATAATGCTAAAATCGATTTTCAATCATAATAAAATTAAAATAATAGTAGTAAACGAGAGTTAAATTGATAAAAAAAAGGACATTAGTTAACATAGGCTTGAGAGTTACTCTCCCTTCTGACATGCATAGATGAGATCAACGAACCCATTCGCGTGTAAGTATGCTGAGGCTTTCCCCGTGTATTCAATACTAATTTAGATAATTATATCCATCTTGATAAATTATGCATTTAAAAAAAATAAAATAATAGTACATTCTCATGTCAACATGTTAAAGGAGAGAAGTGAGGGAGAATGGATATATAAGAAATATTACCGGAAAAAAAATAGCCAAAAATAAAGGAGAAACATTGACAAAAGATAACGTTCTTTTGATAAAACAAAAAATAAAAAAGATAACGTGAAAAAAAAGGCATGTTAGATTAGAAATGTAATTTCTTTGATTAAGAAAAAAAAATAGATGAAAAAAATGCATATAGGACCACAGCAGAAAAGACAAAAGAAGAAAATGATGGTTTATTGGATAAAATATAGCATGTCTATTTTTGTCCACTACATGGTAAAATTTTCTCTCACCTCCAAAAAACCCCAATTTGGAGGTTTGACAAAATGGGGGTGAAACATGAAATAACTGTAAAATTTTAACCCCCCCTCCCCTCCCCTCCTCCAACCAAACACAATAAATATGCTTATAAACCCCCCCTCCCCTCCCCTCCCACCCAAAAACCCCGAACCAAACAGTGCAGTAGGGATTTTGATGAACGTGTGCAGGGGATTCAGTTTTTTTTTTTTTGTGGATGAAGTGGGATGCATTCAGAGAAGATGGGGAATTATTAATTTATTTAAAAGAAATTTTTAATATAATAGTAAGCCACATCAGCAAGATGATTAGGATCCATTTTAAATGACATGTCAAGTTTTTAGTGGTCAGACCACAAATGAGGTGGTGGACCAGATTCACCTAAGAATTTCTTCCTATGCATTACTTGGATAAAAAGTCAACGAAGACCAAATCCACTCAAAACATAAGAGCACATGAAAAGGAGTGGAGTAGCTTAATAGGAGAAATAAGACGACTTAGCTGAGGGTATATACATCTGGCGTGAGTCAACGTCCCTTTTTTTCTTTCAATGAAATAAAATTGATTTTTTATTTAATTTTTTCATCGCCAAAAATAATTTAAAAAAGTGAATATAAGTAAATAGGGAGCAAAATTATTTTAAACCATTGAGACATCGAGGGGACCGTCTACATAAAGAAAGGGACTCGACATACTCGAGGGGGACCGCTTCCATTTCAAATAAGACATTGCATTCTCATTTTTTAAATAAATGCATGCATAGTTTTAGGTGAGAATAGGATAAAATCAAAATAAAATTCAGCAATGCTTATTATATATGCCTAAAGCAAAGTCCTTTTTTGCTCTCTATAGCACATCCATTCAAATCTATTATTGATGATGATAGCTTTCTTACAATAATCAGGTTCAGGAAAAATACAACAGCAAATAACAATTTGATCCCCAATCTGTCCACGTAGGAAGAAACCACAGTTCTTTCCTATTTCTAGCAAAATTCCATCCCATATTACAACAACCTAGATAATCATTTCAGATCATAACAATATAAATACAAATTCATATGATTAAACAATCAAAAAAGAAACAATCTAAATCAAACAAGCAAGCAATTCTGACATCAAACCATCAAGAGGCAAAGATGTAACAGAATGCTACTCTAGACTAGATGATAATCCTGTTGAATGGGTTCAAAACTTAGCCAGTGATTGTACCATCTTTTTTTTCTTTTTGCTGATTATACTTGCCGGACCTGAATGTTGTGAGTGGACTGGGACCTCCATATGGGTTGCCTGCCACTTTGTACAATGGCCACTTCTTCTCCTTCCTTTACCATTCCTTGCTTCTGAACAAAGAAACCATGAATATACATTTATAATTATCAATAGACCA